>JAKSZU010000004.1:41430232-42715232 GCA_026018925.1 Tupaia tana | reverse complement strand
TTTATATTGGTGAGTGGTACACTACATCACAATAGTTTCTGAAATCAAATCAGAAACAGGGAGAATGGAACTCTTTTGCTAGATCTTATAGCCAGTTACCAACCTATTCAGCGGGGTAGACAGAACAGTATCTCATTTAAAGAAGGATCACATAGGATCTGGAAAGCTCAGGACCTGAAAATGACCTAACATGAGGAGGGTAGCATTAGCAGTATAAAATGAGAATTTCAGTTCAAGATAGGTGACAAACATGATGACAGTTCTCAAGGGCAACAAAGTAATAAAAGTATCAACATGAGGTTGCTATAGCATCCCTGGCAAGCACCCTGGGCTGTTAACATAGAGGTTCATGGTTCAAGCCTGTACAGGAATAATACCTATTTATAGAGCCAGTAAATACTAGTTAATATTTTATATTTGTAAGTCACACAGCAATTGACTTAAGTTTGGTTTTGTCACTTCAGTTTGTGGATGAAGAAACAACACAGTGCAGAAAGAGTAGATGACTTATCCAAAATTATGTAGAAAGTATTGGAGCCAAACCTTCACACTAATCCAAAGAATATATTCCTAACTTCCAGGCTATACAGCCCATTGAAATTAAAGGTGAAACTAAGAGAACTTAGTTATGGAAACAGGGATAATAATATGAATAAACCCAACAGCAAATCTCACGTGGGAACAAATGTGGAAGATAAACTGAAAAGTTTTAGTCATCTGAAAGCTCAAAAAAGGTACAGAGTAATGTATACTAAACCTGAAAATAGTAAGGAAAAAAAAAAAAAAAAACCTACCTCTACCCATATTATTACATCTGCAAAAGCGGCACCATCATCATCAGTATCTTCATGACTGGAAGAATTAATACAAGTATATTGCCCCAAAAAGGAAGCAGATAAGTAATTCTTATTTGCTTCTATTGTCTATTTTAGTAGCCACATTTAAAAGAGAACATTTACAAATTGTATGATGACCAAAAGTCAGTTATCATAATAGTTTAAAGCTTGTTACATATTGCTTAGATAAGATTTAATGTGAACATGTTTGAAAGGTTGTCATGATGAATAAGAATTTATTGTATTCTGCCTGAATTCAGGGAGGGAATTTAGTACTAATAGGTAAAAGCTAAGGCACAGAAGGATTGTAATTAACTAAATAAGAAATTTTCTTTTAATAAAGGATTTCAGAAAATTATAAATAATCATTAAAAAGTTGCTAATAGTGAGTATATATTCATTACAGTCATTTAAATTAGCATCATAATATCACCAAGCATGCTAGAGGCAGACATCAGGGGATTAGGGAAGGATGATATAGAGGAGACACAAGGAGAGGGAACTTTACAACTCCCTTCCAATTCTGATTCATTATTCTCTAATTTAAATGACCAACCTTATTTATCTACCTAAATTGCTATTATGATAGCAAAAAATGTTCTATTTTTGTAGCAGCAAATTTAAATAAAAATGACTAAAAAATACATAAAATACATATAATAAATAAGTCATATAATACTTATTTTTTGTTAGCATGGGTAGAACTATTTTGAAAGCATGTATCATGTACCTTACAGCAACTCAGAGAACACTAGAGTCTCATCCGATCAGTCCTTCAGTTATAACCATGGCGTGGAGTTTGCTTTCAGGAAATTACAATCACTAGATTGTCTTCTATTTAAGTATCTGCTCATTTTGTTTCTTTTGCTGGATTTTTTTCCTCTTGAATTCTAAAATTGGAGTGCCCCAGCACTCAGTTTTCATTTTATGTCTGTCCACATTCATCCCCCAACTGACCTCTCTCATTCATGGCTTTAATTTCTACCCACACACTGATGGACCCCTGCATAACCCCAGTTCCTCCCTCTCCTCTGAGCCTATTCAGTAGCTACACATGAATGTCTAAAAACCATTCTGAACATAGTACTTCCAAAACAAAACTCTAGATTTTTCCCTTGAACCCCTAACTCTCATTCTTTCTCAGTTTTCCACATTCTAATATGGCTCCACTATTTACTCAGTTTCTTTGGCTAAAAGCTCAAGAATCATTCTTTATTTTTCTTTATCATCTTTACATGGAACCCATCTGCATTCCTTTGCATCTAATTTCAAGTCACACCCTGCCTACAAACTCATCTGACTAACTGCATCATCCTGATAAAGTCACTATAATCTCTTACATTGATGATTGCAGCAGACTTGCATCTTGCTTTCACTCATACCCTCACTGACAATTTTACATCAAGCAAGCAGAATCATCTATTAAAAAGAAACATAAATCAGATTATGTCAATATCCTGCTTAAAAACTTCTATGACCTCCTGTACTCTCTCATGACTAAGAAGAAATTCCAAACCCTTTATCATGCCCTACAAGACCCCATGTGATCTAGTTCCCACTTATCGCTATGACCTCATCTCCTAACACTCTCCACCTTATTCTCTAGCCACACTGGCCTTTATCCTGTTCTCTCTGCTGGCAACACTATCTATTCTCTTAGATCTTCAGAGGGCTCACTTCCTTCCTTCACTTAGATCTTTGCTCAAAGTCACCATGTCAGAGAAATCATTCCTGCTGATTCTTTATAATAACAAAACACTACCATTCCCTACTCTGTCACCCTCTATCACCTTATCTTTCTTTTTTGCCTCATTCATTTTTTTTTTGCCTTATTCATTTTTGTTTTCTATCTTTTCCACTAGAAAACCAGAAGAGAAGCTCCACTAGAAAAACTAGGCATTTTTATTTTATTTATTTATTTATTTTATTTAGACTGATATATTTGTTAAAGTTAAGTCAGTGTTTGGCACATGGTAAGAATAAACAAAAGAATTAAAAAGTTAAAATAAATTTAATGTTATGTCTTCATATTGGAGACTACAAAAAGGGTTTATGTTCATGAAAAATTGAGATAAAGCATTGCATTCACCTATAATATAGTTTCATAGCATACTTTGAAAGATGAATGAGAATTTGAATATAGACCTTTCTGACAGTCAAAGAAAGTGAAGATGACCCTGCTAACAAATCAAACCGTGATATTCCCTACAGAACAAGAATGATACTTAGAACAAGACAGAGCCACTTAGCCATAAAATTGCATAAATACTTCCTTTTCTTGCTAATGTAAGTGATCAATTGCTTCTTTACCCAGAAAAGCTTTAGAATTCTCTTAGTTCCCTGTACCCTCTGGATTAAAAAAAAAATTAATTACTTTTAATAGACTTCATATTTTAGAAGTTTTCTTCTTTTTTTTTTTGGTGCATAGCAAACTTGAGCAGAAGTCTCATATAACCCATCACCCTGCACATCACCAACATTCGT
Organism: Tupaia tana; assembly: GCA_026018925.1. Classification (NCBI taxonomy): domain Eukaryota; kingdom Metazoa; phylum Chordata; class Mammalia; order Scandentia; family Tupaiidae; genus Tupaia; species Tupaia tana. The sequence continues at coordinate 42,711,912 of JAKSZU010000004.1, read as the reverse complement.
TACAACTAAGAAACCTACATTGGCATGTAATTAATTTATCAAAAGCCATAGTTTATATTATGTTCACCATTTTTTTTTGAGAGGTTTTTGCCACAGGACATATGCTCTCTCCAGAAAGACAGAGACATAGAGACACAAAGCAAGAAATTACCCCCCGGAGGTCCTGGACTTGAACCACGGTCAACTACTTGGGAGTCCAGCGACATAGCCATTACACCAACCTCTGGTCCTTCACTTTTTTTCTTTTTTTTTTTTTCTTTTTTTTTTTTTTACTTGCCAGTGGGCTAGCATGCTTACCAGAGAGAGAAAGAGAGTGAGAGGGGAAAGCATCCCTCATGGGGCATGGTCACCCCACAATCCTTTTTCCTCCACTTCTCCATCATCTTGGAATTTGGGGAGTGCTCGCACACATTCTAGCCTGCTTTTTAAGCCACCAGGTTTGAGACTTGAATGATACAGTCAACCATGCAAATCCAGCTCCCTTAACCATCAGGCAATGGACAGTCTGACCTCTGAGTATTTCCACTGTCTGAAAAATCCTTAGTGCACTTTTCACTATTGACCCCTCTCTCTCTCCTAATCAGTGGACACTACTATTTATTCCCTCCGCAGTTTTTGTTTTCGTTTTCAAAATATACAGTTCAAATCATAGAGTATACTACCTTTGTAGATTGGCTTCTTTCATTTAGTAATATATGCATTTAAGTTTCATCCATGTCTTTCTATAACTAGATAGCTTAGTTTTTGCACTGAAAATACTCATTGTCTGTGTGTACCACAGCTTACTTATCTATTCACTCACTGAAGAAACTCGTGGTTGCTTCAGACATAAATTTTTAAGATGCCCTGTCACTGCATTAACCTCATATCTTGAATACATTCAACTCCGAACTGGTTTCTGCTTCTCCAAACTACAGACTCTTCCAGCACAAGTCAAAAAGAATAAGAGGCCCTTCTTACAGCCTTCTGAGAGACTCCAGAGGTTCTTCTGGGGTACACTTTCTCTTGATGCCACTTACTTGATCTTCTGTGAATGTGTTCCTCAAACTCTGGCTGGTATGCTTCAACAGAAGTGGAAATTCCACCAAAAAACAGCTAAGATGCCTGTTACTAGCCCAGTAATATGAGGGAGTCTTCAAAAAGTTCATGGAAAATAATATACTTTTTTTTGAATCAAAATAAATTCAATTTTAATTCCATTTTTCTATGAACTTTCTGAAGTACTTTTATAGTGCTCAAACCTGACACTTGTCAGAATCAACCTGTTCAAGGCCAAATTGCCTGAGTTAGTAACTACATTTGTATTAAATCTAATCTCTAAATACTTAATCCTATAATTTTATAGTTAATTTTTAATTGTAGGCTTTTGACTGCTGATCAGAATATATATATGTGTGTGTGTGTGTGTGTGTGTGTGTGTATAATTTATTTATTTCATGAGCAACAGAGACAGAGAAAGAGATGGAGGCAGATAGAAAGTGAAACAGAATGAGAGAGAGACAGCATCTCTAACAAGATCCTGATGCCACGGTCCACTCTCAGCCTTCAGCCAGCCTGGATCACGAGCACATGCATGCCTGGTATATCGAAGGAGGTCATCAGAATTGAACCAAGAAACTTCCCATGTGGGATTGCCTCAAAGAGCATCACATTTTACCACTGTGCTGCAATCTAGTTCCAGATAATATATTTTCAGCTTGCAAAATTTGACTTTTAACACTTTCTCTACTGTATATCGGCTTGCACAGCTTCTTGAGCCTTGTTCGTCTATAAAAGGAAGTCAACAGAAGACAAATAACCAGTAAAGTTCGCGTTAGAGCCAGCTGCAACTTCAGCAGATCTCATTACTCTAGTGTATTTTAGACATGTTTAATCTTGCCTTTGTGTCAATTAGAAGTATTGTGACTTCTATTGTACCAATTTATGAATACTTCTCACTAAAGAGAATAATTTCACTCTAGTAAAAGATAATTACACATTACAGATGATACTTTTTGGAACTTTAAAATATGAACAAGAATATTTATTTAAGAGGAAACTTAGCAATAAAATCCTCACTAGTCAATTGTCTGCATTCCTTAACTGGTATAAGGAGACTTTCAAATACCACCTGAACTGCAAACACTGCTTGCCATACTGACTTCCTCAAAAATGCTAGAAAAAAAGGCAAATTCAGTTCTAAATTTCTATTTGTATACCTCTTTCCTTTACTTCCTTCTCCAACCAGAAACTGAATTCAGCCTTATAGTGGAAAATTTACTCATTCTTTCTCTTTTTCTTCTGAAATAGCCATTAAAAACAGGCTGCCAATGAGGAAGATTCCTGGCTCATGAACTTCAAACCCCAATCATGTACACATCTTTGTGACCTTGCTGAGGACACAGATCCCAGTAAAGAAAGGAAAAAAATGCTTTATTGAAATATTCAGACTTGCCCTGGATACATACACTTAAAGTCTCCCTGACCTCTATCAATTAGTGCATATTTTGTTGGGGCCAGAAGATGCAAAAACATTCATGGGAAAGGCTAATAGCAAGACCCTGAGGACTTAAAGGTTAATGCAGTAAACTTTACTGAAATGGAATATCTGAGGGTATAAAAGTTGGAGCAATCTGTTTTAGAAAATATCTCATAGGTCTTGGAAGTAAAGTTGGACTCTGATTTAATCTTTTTTTTTTTTTTTTTTTTTCTTTTTTCTTTTTTTGGAGAGGTTTTTGCTATAGGGCGCGTGCGCTCGCCAGACAGACAGAGAGAGACAGAGAGATAGAAAGCAGGAAATCACCCCCCAGGGGGGATGGCCACGCCGCAATCCCTTCTCCTCCATTCTCCTCTCGGGATCTCGGGCACGCACGCACACGCGCCCGGCGTGAGTTTAAGCCGCCGGGTCCGGGACTCGAACCGCGGTCGACTACGTGGGAGTCCAGCGACATAGCCATTACGCTAACTGCTGGTCCCGGACTCTGATTTAATCTTGAAAACAGCTAAATAATGAAACCATAGGAGAATTCAGAGATAGATTAATTAGTGACTTCAGATAACGCTGAACATTAGGCCCAGATGTTAGTATTTTCACTATCTTCTCCAACATTTTTGTGGATTGTCTGAAACCAGAAATTGTACATGTGATATGTAAACAAAAGACCAGATAGTAAATCATGCTATTATACAAACTCCAGCCTTTGGCTGAATACATCGGAGAGAATTTAGACAGAAATAAATAAAACAACCTCAATGGAAATGTACGAATTTAAAAATAAAGCAGATGAATGTACAACAGCTACACTCATAAGAATCAATAAAAATTTCCCATTTAGCAAGACTTTTGCTGGTTTTGGAAGCAGAATGACAAAGAAAGGTAACTGATACTTTTTAATGAATAAAAGAAAAGGCCTGAAAGTTCCTGAGTGTTATGAAAGGGGCTCCAAGGGAGACTGTAGCTCTCAATGTTCAAAGATTTGTTAAGCCATCAAATAAATAAATAAAGAGGAAGAAGCAACACTTTCTAAATACCATGGATACTATCCTGTTAACTGCATATCCTATCACTATTTTTTACCTCTCTTAGATTTCTTTAGATTACTGGAATAATTCTTCAGATTACACTTCAGACTTTTCCTTTAACTCAAGAAGCAATAATAATGTTCATCCCTAATGAGTGAACTTCATTCCTCCTGTTATAACATCTAAACAAATGTATTAAAAAATTGTTTTCAAATGTAACTATCAAATCAAGAGTCAGATAGACAGTTTCCTAAGTATTTGAGGTTTCCTGTATATGACATATGCATACATACACAAATAGCCGAAGTGGATGTGAAATTTTTCATTCCTGTGTACCTAAGTTAATTTACAATTGAATTGAGGTCTCTAATATTCTCTAGATTAAGGAATTTACTGATGTCTTGAAATTATTAGAGGCTGATCCAATCTAACCTTTACCCAATCTTGCCTAATATCCTTGTAAAAATCAAAGTAAGGAAAGGATTGGATCTATTGCAGTGTTTAACAAAAATTTATCCTTTTATTCCTTGTACTAACTAGTCCCTATAATCTTCCAGTGTTTCTGCAGAAAAACAAAAGAATATGCATAGATACATATTTGTGCAAGATTTTAATGTTATAAACAAAATTGTGGTTCACTATTTCCCAATAGCTTCAGACTCAAAACATCGGTTTATTCTGAGAACTACCTAAACCATCTATTTTACTATTGTGTAATTGTGCTGTCCTTCTACTATATCTGTACTTGTGCTGTCTTACTGTATCTCTAGATCTGAATCGTCAATATTTATTTGTCTTGTCATGGGAAAATCAACAATATGCCAGATCTATTTTACATCAATGATTTATAGAAGGCCCCTTCTGCTTATCTCAATCAAAACCTATGGAGTATAAATTTTTCTTATGATTTACCTCTCTCACAGTATATAGATGATTTTTTAGAATTCCAAAAGACAAAGTACTAAGACTGTTTTTTATCTATTTACTAAAAGCATTAATAAAGAGACATAACATCTCCAAAAAGAAATTGCAATTCTGTAAACAAAAGTTCATCATTTATCACATCATACATTCCAAAAAGGTAAACCTTTAATCTCTGACAGATTATACATATCGAAAACATTTCTAGATTCATTCCTGGAAGCTTTTATAATTATCTGGATACTAAAGGTATTGTATTTCAAAATTTTCTGAGATTGCAAGACCAGCAGTTAGCGTAATGGCTATGTCACTAGACTCCCATGTAGTCGACCGTGGTTTGAATCCCAGACCCGGTGGCTTAAACTCATACCGGGCGCGTGTGCGTGCGTGCCCAAAATCCCAAGAGGAGAATGGAGGAGAAGGGATTGCGGCATGGCCATCCCCTGCGAGGTGATTTCTTGCTTTCTGGCTCTCTGGCTCTCTCTGTCTCTCTGGAGAGCACACGTACCCTGTAGCAGAAACCTCTCAAGAAAAAGGAAAAAAAAATTTTTTTTTTCTGAGATTACATCTCATTTATATAATTAATCTCCACATGAAAGTACCTGTGCATGTGTGAGAGAAGGAGAGAGGGGGATACAGAAACACGTGGCAGGATTTCACCATGCTACAAATGTGAGCCTCTAGCCCTCCAGCTCTTCAGGTTCTTGGACATGCACATATTTAGGTCCACTAGGCAGGGAATCCAAGCCTGCTCTAGGACATGTGAATTCCAGCATTGAAGTTCAGTACACTATTGACAATGCTGCCAACAATGGGCGTAATACTGATTATTATTATTATTATTATTATTTTAATTAGCTATAGGGTGCATGTGCTTAGCAGAGAGAGAGGGAAAGATGGAAAGAAGAAAGTACCCCACCCCCTGAAAGAGATGGCCAGTCACTATCCCTACTCCTCCATTCTCTTCTCTGGATTTTAGGCATATGTTCACACACACCAGACGTATTTTCCAAGCTACCAGGTCTGGGACTAGAACCCTATAGTCATTCATGTGGGATCCAGCCATCTTAGCCATCACAACACTGGTTGAGTTTTTAATCTGAACTATTAGATAAAAAAGAAACATTAGTCACTGTATTTTAGAAGTCAGTGGTTCAAGGAGAGTAATTAGGAAGTCATTTTGACTTTAAAAAGTACTATACCATTTTATAAATTTATATATAAATTCTAAATAAAAACAAAATAAAAGTTTTAGTTTGAAAAAATCTCTGTATTTACTTAAAGTAATAGTTTATGAGTGTTTGATGTTTGGTGAATGTCATAATCAAACAAAGTCTTCATTCAAAACTGAGAGGTGTGATCTGAAGTCTCATATATTTATCTATAAAATAACATCTCAAAAAGCATCTGAGGAAAGGTGCCAAAGAACATATGACCTAGAGTGATAGTTGGATATTTGAAATCCCAGAAGCATAGTAGAACTTACCAAAAAAAACTTAGTTTCTTAGGGAGTACAGTTTAAAAGGGTCCCTATTAAGTTTATATACTATAGCTAGTAAGAATAATATATATATATATATATATATATATATGTATCAGCTATAGGAAATAATAATCCCTAAAATTTGTTTTAGGCTGTCAAAAAAGCTTTACCGAGGATTGCACACATTATGAATCTTCTTTGTTGGCATTTACTAAAGTGACAAATTGCTAAGTGGCTCAACTATGATCTCCATTCACCACCCAAAGCATTTCTAAAATTATGATTGTAACATGTATGTCAGAACTTTGCACTATAAAGGAAATGAAGGGATTTGGATGATACCAGGATGTAAGACAGCAGAAACTGTCAACCTTTTCTTCAGACATTCAGGAGAGCAGGGCGAAACGAAAAGGGAATGAGGTTATAGGGAAATTTTGCTTAATTGTATGTGGAATTGTGGTTTGGTTGGTAGTTCAATGTGTAAAGTTACATGTTTACATGAATTAAAGTATTTAAACAAGCATACTACTTGATACGGGCAAGATGACTTATTTTTCTACTTGGCTGAGAGATTATTAAGCCTGACTTTTTTTTTCCTAGCTCATAATCTGATTATTTGTGTATGAATTATCTAGATAAAAAGAGGACAACAAAAGATAGATTAAAAAACAGCTATTTTCTGCTAAAGCATAAGTCTAAATTTTTATACTTGTTTATACATTTTTTTCATTGCACAACTAGGTAGTAGCTGCATCAGCATGTTGTCATGTATTTATATTGTACAAATATTTTTGCAGGAATAAATTCTTTATAATTCTTTTCATTTAGAATGACATTTTCACCTACCGGTATACATATTATAACAATATATACTTACATCAATTGTCCTAATTCTACAAATGCCTAAATTTCACAGATAGCAACAGTATATATTTTCTCAGTTACAAACATATGTATACTCAATAACAATATCACAACATTCCATTTATAAGCTATGTTTTCCAGTTTATGCTACAAAAAAAAATGAAAATGTGTGCTGGACTGTTCATGCCTTTAATTTGATAGGAAAAATTCCTTGTACTCCAAGAAAATGAGCTTCTTTACATTAAAAATTATTATTATTTTTCTACTCACTTAGATTTAACTGGAAGGGACTTTACAAAAATACATGGCTCTTTGCTCCTTAAGATCACTGTCATATTATAATTCCAAAGATATTTTCCTCCCTGATGGATTAGTCCAGATGTGTCCCAAACCTGTCACAAATCAGGAAAAGGTTAAAGATCATGTAATTTCTGTGTTGGACCCTCTGTCAAGTCATGTTTACTGTCACCAAAAGGTTAGGCTAGAGTAGAAAAGAATAAGGTTGATGAATGGTGTGGAATGTGTGTCAGTGAAATGAAAGAGATGGCGTGCACCTGTTTTCATCAGTGATAAGCCGTCCAGATTTTGCCCTGTCACTTTTAGTTTTTCAAAAGCACACTCCTTCTAGGTCTAAATCCTGAACACACCTTAAGGCGGTTAGACTTGGGAAACAAATAGTTCATTAATATGTGTCCTCCCATTGCTTTGAAGATGAGGGCTTTCCCTTTGTTGGTATCTGTCTCACATTACTGAATATTACCGTCTTCAAACGTTTCTGAGTAAACAACTATAATTACATTGGGCTCTTTTATAAGGAAATGGTAGTAGGGGATAAAACATGAAAACAAAGAACAGAGAATTTCATTTTATTACTGTTCATATTTAATCATATTCTTATATAGGGATGTAAAATGAAGCCAGTCTTTTATCTTTTCATATTTTCTTAAGAGTCTAAAAACAGAATGGTAGAAAGTACCCACAATATGAGAACTTTTTTTTGGGGGGGTACAATCATAAGTCATAACTAATTTAAAATTATGGCTCTCTGACTGAGCTGGGTCCATAACCATATAATAGAGGGGAAACAGGATTATTATATGTGTAATCTAAACAGTCTTAAGTAAATCTTACACTGTCTCAAAATAGCTGCAGGTAATTTGAGCCAGAGATGAAGGTGCATTTTTCCAAAACTTAAGATTTTAATTCTGAGTGATGAACCAGTTCAACAATAAGGAGTGCAGGTTAGTGAGGTGCACAATCTTCTCTTTCTTCCTTTTCTAAAGAAATGTTGTTTTCTTCTAAGTGTCTGTTCTTAATGGCATTATGCTATTTCTCTTTACACTCTTTCTGGGATTTCAAAGACTCTCCTTATGTCAAATATCATTGTATAGATAACACTTACACTTATTTACTTACGCTTTGACCTTTCTCTTGAATTCACTCAAACGTATACTTTTCAAAAAAGTGTTGTATTCACCAAAGCAGAGGGACTGGCACAGTTCCAAAGGTAATAAAGCATCTGAGTGCAAAATGAATTTTGAGCCAGGATCATGTTGAGAGTTAAATACAAGTTGAATGGAAAACATGAGTACAATAAAGTCCCGTCTTGGGAAAGGAGGATAGTTAGAGCAGAGCAGGGATTTGGGCCAATTGAGAACTTCTATGAAGATATCAATAGTGTAAGGGGGAGTACAGAGAAGGAACAGGCCCTTCTGACGTTCTGAAATTCTTGCTGATGGGAAGAGTGTGGGAGTATCCCATACCGCTCAGTCATTGGACCAGCAAAAGCAAAGCTTCTTCTCTGAGGTTCTGAGATAGGTAGATTTAATACTGAATGACTATTTTCTTTACCTGTAGAGGAGTGATACCTTATAAGAATTTAAGGTCTAGCCATGTTGGCCAAATGGTAGGATGACACTCTGATTTTGGATCCCGAATCAACCCAACATGCCAGGTATGATGGTAGATGTCTGTAATCCTAGCTAACCAGAAGGCTGTGGAAGGAGGATCATGGCCCTATTGAAACCACCTATCTATATCTCTTTCCCTGTCTCTCTCATTTAAAAAAATAATAAATAAGTGACTTGTAAAGTTTAAAAACAGTGCCAAGTACCATACTACCATAGCAAGGTTTTAATGCTAGTGTCTTACAATCTAATGTCTATTTAATTTCTTGCCATAAATAAATGGTCTTTAAACTGTACTCCTCAGCATCACTTAGGAAATGGTAAAAAGTACAAATTCTCATGCCTTATCATAGATCTGACCCCAAAATCTTGGAATGCACCTCGAGAAGGTGCTCTTTTAGTGAGTTATCCTGGTGACTCTGGCACATGTTAAAATCTGAGACCTACTACACTGTATCAACCTCCTCCAAATACTCATGAACGGTGCCACCATGGTTAAGGTAGAGATAAATAAAACAGAACTGCCTACATGTCAAAACAGTGCAATGAGGACCCAAAGAAAGAAAATAATTAATAATACTTTTAATATTCTCTTTCATTAATTTAGTGTTTACTATGTACCAATCCTATCTAGGAGTTATATTAATGTTTCTTTTCATAATGGAAGAAACTGAAGTGAAGTGGGGGAAAAAAAAAGTGCCCAAATTTACATAACTAGCTAGTAACAAGAATCAGAGTCCTTTTTCTTTGTTTCACATTGAAATGGATTTAGGTAGAATCTCTAGATAGGGGAAAAACTAAGCAACTTTAGTATGTGCGATAGTTTAAGACTAAGCAACAAAGAAGATATCATGTAGTTTACTGGGGTTTCTCTCCCTTTTTCTGTCCCCCATTTCTCTCTTTTTTTTTTTGGGGGGGGGGTATGCTATTAGGTGCGTGCGCTCACCAGAAAGACAAACAGAGACAGAGAGATAGAAAGCAATAAATCACCTCCTGGGGGGATGGCCATGCCGCAGTCCCTTCTCCTCCAATTCTCCTCTCGGGACCTTGGGCACACACGCACACGCGCCTGGCGTGAGTTTAAGCCACCAGATCTGGGACTCAAACTGAGGTTGGCTACATGGGAGTCCAGCGACATAGCCATTACGCTAAGTGCTAGTCCCTCTGTCCCCCATTTCAACTTTCCCTTTTTTTGTGCTATTGTGAAGCAGTTCTTAGGCAAAGATCCACATTTGTTCAACATATGGCACTTCCTTTTTTTACACCATTAAATATCCTCAAACAATAACAGTTCGAGATATAACTAATTGATCACCTTATGATAAGCTACTCAATAAACAACTCATTTAGTTGAGGCATAACATATCAGTTTTATAATATTATAGCACTTTATTTATGGAAGAGATTTTAGGTGACTTTTCACATTTACAAATCTGTGCTTATATATTTTTACCCTTGAAAATTCATTTCAATTATCATTTATTATCAATTTATAAATATATAGTTATTGCAATTAGGATTTTTTGGGGGGATAAACATATTGAAAGGAAAACTATGTTATAGCACCAGATACAATTTACCTATCCAAGAGAAGACCCAGTTCTTGAGGAGGATTCTAGCAGAGCATTGACATCATCCCACAGCAACACCTGGAGTTGCAGATATCACACATCTAAAGAAAATAACCATTCTCAAAGGAGTAAATCAAGCTGTTTCAGCTTTTCAGTTATACCAGAATTGGTCTTCAAATGATTCAACTGGGGACTATAATAAGCAACTGCTGCTTTTCTTTTCTGTTAAGGACTACAGTATATAATAAACTCCATGAAATATCATGACCTAAAAAAATATGACAATACTGGCCCTCCTGTACAGTGGTTAAGTGTGTAGAAAGCAGAATCCACGCAGCCTAATGTTGTTTGTATCCCAAGCCTGACAACTATGCTGGATGTTTATGGGTGCTTGTCCCAAATCCTAATGAGATGGAGAAATGGAGTGTGGCAGTGTGAACACACCCCCTGGAGGTACTTTTTCTTCCCACCCCAACCCATTATGGTGAGTGCATGTGTTTCCTGGCAATTAGAAAGAAAGAAAGAAAGAAAGAAAGAAAGAAAGAAAGAAAGAAAGAAAGAAAGAAAGAAAGAAAGAAAGAAAAGAAAAAGACCATGGGCATCAGAAACATGCAGGGGCCTGATATTAAATCTCCATTTTCCAACTTGTCACATAGAAAACACAAGCTATGAGGACTCACTGAGGTAACCAATATGTAGCGCCTACCTTTAAGCCAAATTCTCCCATTTCCATGCTTTAAACTTTACACAGAGATAGATAATCCAAGACCTCTGCTGAGTGACTTTGTAGGGAAATAAGAATGTCTATATCCAGATCCTGAGTTCTAGGCTTGCTGGTCCTGCTGTTCTTACGATTCTGTGTCTCACTTTGTGGACTATATGAAGCTTTAAAAAGTTCAAGTAGAATTACAAAAATTACAGTACAAAACTGACACACACAAACATTAGTTAAATATTAGCTATTGTTATTCAATTCCTTGAGTCTGAGCTGAAATGCTCCCCCTGTCATGTGACAGGGAAATAGCTACAATTGCCTATGGTTGGGGTCAGTGCTGTATCAGCCACAGTGCTTCTCAAAAGTCTTCTGTCACTGTTCTTATTAATGAAGAAAGCTGACAATTAAAGAGTGCTACTTTTAGGCTAGCCCACAGCCTGGTGGTTAAGATATATAGATCCCACATGACCAACCACATGGTTGAAGTCCTGGACCTGGTACCTTGATAAATGAGTGCTCAAAATCCTGACAGAATAAAGAAATGAAAGGGATGGGATTGTGACGTGACCATGGCCCACTGGGTGGGGAAGGTGCTTTCTCTTTTGCTCTCTCGGTCTCTAATGACTGTGAACATCCTCTGGTAAGTTTGTTTTTGTTTTTGTTTTTGTTTTAATTTAAGTATTATGTTCACATGAAACCATTATTTGACATATTTCAGGTTTTCATTCTCTGATCTCATAGTTTAAAAATGTAAGTTATTAAAGTCATTAGGTATATGGCAGATCTGGATTCATGTAAAAAAAAAAGTTTACCCTGTTATCAATTGCTATAAGAAGCATGCCTTCCTTTTTTCTTTCCCTTCTTCCTCTTCCCTCTTTTATTCACACAATCAAGCATTTATTCAGCAATCTCTTTCTTTCTTGTGGGCTCTGGAGTGGGCTACCCAGAGTTTAAGTTCTGCTACCATTAATTTTGTGAACTTCAAAAAGTTACTTAATCTCCCTAAGGTTCAGCTCTCCCTTTGCCAACCATAGATGCTTATACCTCCAAGAATTGTTTTTAACAACTAAATGAGATAATACAAATTCCCTTGCATGGTGCTTGGCATAAAGAGCTCAAAAAATGTTAGTTATTATGAGCATTATTTTTATTATGAAATACTTTATTATTCCTTCTCCTATTACTACTCCTTCCAAGTCTTACTGTCAGTACTCTTCCAAATGCTGGGTCTACACTGATATACAAAACAAAACAAAAACAATAATTCTCTCTGTTCTTATGAAGTGCACATCCTAAGAGTAAAAATAGGATGTACAAAGAAACAAAATTTAAATATACTATTATTTTTAATCATTGTTTAAAGAAAAAAACACTTCAACTAGAGGGAGCCATGTTATAACACTTGGAAAGGTTCTCCATGCATTTCATAAAGTGTCATTTAGATCAAGACCTGAAGAAAAGCTACATGTGAAAGACAGAAGAGCCTGGATATGTGTGAGGCTATGTGAAGAAATTTAGCGAAAGGAATGAGATATGGAGTGTCAGGTCACACACCATGCAGGCTTCCTAGGTGGGGAAGAGAGCTGGGTTTTATTGAAGCATTTATTTGAAGCATTTGTCTTTATTCTTTAAAGGATTGTGTGTCTGCTGTTGATGTTATAGTTTTTGTTCTTCTTTTTTATAGCCTTTAAACCTATTGAAGTGTTTATAGGGCATTCTGCTGCACTGAACATGTACAAAATGTGATACCTGCCGTAAGAAAAGAAAGATAAATACACCAAACATCAAACAATTTAAAATCTCCAAATTATGCATCAGTTAAGTTTTTAATTTACTAAAGCTGTTTTCTTAATTCTGTAGGCTTTGTTCACAGATGGCAATATTTAAATCATAGAGTTAACATAAAGTGATAAAAGAAAAAGATCTTGGTGGTGTGATGAATCCAGTAAACCAGAACTGTGCAAACTCGCCAATTAAATTTGACAACTCCTTAAAACATTTAATCCCACAGATGCAATATGACAATCCCAAAGTGGGAACAGTACATGAAATATTGCATCTTGCTCATTCATTTAGATGTTCTTTCTTAAGGCTGCACAATCAGAATTACATTTAAAGAGTAGACAGAGGAAAATTCACTTAGTATACCGACACCAGATGCAAAACCTTGTCTTTGTCACTTAGAGGATGCAAATGAAAATCTTTGGATTTTTAACATTTCCAATTGGACTTTTTTTTTATTTCTTCTTGCCATTTTCTTGTTCACATTAAATTGTCACACACACACACACAAAAAGTAACACCTTTCTGAATGATTTAATGAATTGTTTTTCTTTTTACCTGGAAATAATTTTCTATGATAATTTTTTTTTAATTGTCTTTTGCTGGTACTGGACAACAATCTCTATATTCTAAAAGCTCTTTAATTTACTCCTAGGGTTTAAATTAAACTTTCTAAAGTACCAGTGGTTTTACATTCTTTTCAGGTAGACAAGTTCTTCAGTGCTGTGATTAATTGGCTAAAGACTGATTCCTTATATTTAGAGCCCACTTGTAAGTGGAAGTGAGAAATGAATTGTGCCAAGAGCCTTCAGTTCTATTTTTATTAATAAAATAGATTACATAGATCATGAAAACAAGCTTCTAATTTATATGAGTCAATCTAATATCTTGTTAAACGAGAGTTATTATTACTGAGCTTAACTATTGAAGTGTGTTACACCAAAGGGCCACTTCCTACACTGAAGAATACTGTCGTGAACACTAGCATATTAACCACATGCTAATGGACTCTCGGCAGCCTGATAAGTTATTGATTATCTCAGCTGGCATAATTTGTATCAGGAAGAGACAGTGTAGTTAACTGGAATGTAAGTCCTTCCTTTTTGCAACTTGAAGCAGACTCACAAGCTCATCAGTCACTGTAGTCAGGGCCATGGTAATAGCCAGAGGCTTTGTCCACAGGTGGAGGGGTCCTTTCAGAAAGGAGCAGTGCTGAGCACCATTAAGCTCTGGCCCAGAAAATTTCAACTTCTCTGGTACTTATTAATCTAAACAGTAACTGAAATGACAGATGGAAGAGCCGTTCAAAGCCACTTGCCATTGTTCTCTTGCTAATGTGAAAGGTAAAATTACACTGAATTTGTATTTTGTTCATTTTTGCCAAGACGGAACTGAAATGGAAAAGGATAAAGAGTATATGTGATGATAAAAGACCATTTTTTTTAAAAAAGCATTCACACGGTAACAGCCAGCCATATTATTATAAAGTGTTTCTATAGAAAAGATTTTTGTATTGTGAATAATATTTAAACATATGCAAAAAATAATTTCACTGAAGATTTTTCCCACACAAAGTTGTGATCAGTGTGGTTTGTTATGTTCACTCACAATTGGAACCCTTACAATCTATGCTTCAGCTGACACCTTTCTCCTCACATTACTGCATTTTATAATGGGAAGAGAAATGCTTGTTGAAAATTGTACAGAGGCAATAAAATAGCTTTTAAATCAAGAAATATATTATTGTGAAGTAATGTAGGCATTGTAAATTGGCAAGATTTCATGACACATTGCTATGTCTATTCATTTGTGGAAATGTTTGAAATTGCTCAGAAGGGCTTAGTTTCATGTGTTGGAGGAATGGTTAAGTTTGGTGTGACAGTATGCTAAAAGAGGAATAGTGAGAGAAAAGAAAGTTATGTTTTCTTGGTGAATAACTCACCTATTAGGTTTTGTCTTCTAGACATATTTTAATTGTATATTATTTTCACAAATAGGGGATTAAATGTCAGTTGTAGCCACTCAGGATAGGTAGACAAAGTTTTACCTGTCCTTTCTCATTAATATCAGCCTAAAGAGGACTGCACAATTATTTTGATCAAAACCTTTGTGTGGGAGGGAGGGCAGGGGACAGGCTCTATAGCACAGTGTTAACGCATTGCTCAAGAGAAGCCAGATCTCACATGGCCACCACAGTTTGAAACTCCAGTATGTCAACCTGAAACACTCTGGGCAAGTGAGCTAGTGCCTAGAGAGTACTAGAGGACTAAAGGAAGAGAATAGTGATGTGACCAGACCCTATGGAGGGTACTCTTGCCCCTCTTTCTGTCTGTCTCCCTCTTACTCACTGTCACGTGTGCATGCTTGTGCTCTATTATGAGTAAAGGGGGAAAACAAAACTCCTTTTACCTATATAACTCAAATACAGTCACAAAATTTCTTATAAAATATGTAAACGGTTAAAATGGCAGCATGTCTGAAATAATTAGCCACTTAACGCAATATAGTACAGTAGTTAAGAGTTTGGGCTTGGCAGTCAGAAACGGCTGGGCTTTTATACTAGCATTGTGGCCTTAGGCAAGGTAATTCAAATCCAGAACTCTCAATTTGTTCCATAATACAATGAGGATAATTAAAGTATCTTTATAATATCAGCTGTTTTAAAAATTAAAGGAGATAATGCATGTAAAGTGCTTAACAAAGCATTTAGCAATGCATTAAATACACACTTATATTAGTATTATCTAGTTCAACTTTCTTGAGTTAATAGTACTTTAGGCATAGTGCTTTTATTTAATCATAATTAACCATATAAATAAAACTATATCATTAATAGCAACGTCAGGTCTACAAGCAAGGCTATTTGAACTAAGTTGTGTTCTACACTTCACTACTTAGCAAATGTGAGATCAAGTTCTTTTTGCGTATATGAGTATGTTGTAGAATTTATTATTCCTAATAATTTAAGATTCATATGCATATGTGTACATATTTAACAATCGTGACTGCATACACCAATAGTTCTTTTATAATATTGGGTGGCCTACATACACCAATAGCTCTTTTATAGTATTGCTATACCTCTTCATTAATGTCGCATTCCTCCTGATCATGAGCTTTATTCTCAACCTAGCCTCTCACTGGTTAGGAAAAAATACATATAGTTTTCTATTCTCAATTCTGTTCTTGTTTTCCCCTCTAGTAGGTAGTAGTATGTTCATATAGAAACATCTCACCTTTTACTAATAAATCTATCAGTTCTGCTTATAAAGCTTTGCTACAAAGTCTTCAGCATAGGAGATAAATTGCCTTCATCACACCCACCAGTCAGCTGATGTCATTAATGATCAATGTACTGTGGTCTTTAGCCAAAATCAAGCAGATAGAAGAACATAAACAATTTAGTTTATTTAAAATAGCTATAAAATTACAGAATTATTAGATTCAGTCAAGATTACTATTATAACAATACAAACAGTATAACCTTATAAGCTGAAGACATTCCTCTTGTGTAAATTAGAAGTACAAGATTTAATTAATTGTCCAAAATTCCACAGATAGGAATGAGGAAGACATTCAGGCCTAACGCTTGAAATATTTGACTGAAATTCGGCACTGCCAGGCCCTTATAAGTTCCTTGAGTATTCATTCTCTACACTGCATTGCTGGGGCTATTGACTCTAACACAATTCTTGACTTTCACAAATTGAGGGATGTCATGTCTATAGAATTTAAGAGACATCGAGTATAGTTTACAGTGATGTATTTAGCAGAATGCTACATATTTTGATACTGTAAACTTTATTATGCAGTATCTATGCTACATTATTTTTATTCACTGATATAGATAATCCAGTTATTGAAAATAAAAACTTCTAGACTCTCATTTCACAAATATAAAATCTCTGCACCTGTCCATAACAGTGATAAAATGTATGTTCTTTCTTCATGCTTATTTAGCTACCTGAATGTTAGATAATGAGGTTGTATTTTGTATAAATGTAAAAGTTATGCAATATTTGCTGGCAATCTATTAATACTTTCCTGTGATAATTAAATAATTAATTTGGTTGGCATTCTGCATGAGATAAATTGAATTTTTGCATTATTACAAAATCTTTTAATAGATCAACTTGGGAGAGGTCGTTTGTTTCTTTGTTTTTGTTTTTTGTTTTTTGTCATAGAGTTTGTGCACTCACCAGAGAGAGAGCCAGACAGAGAGAGGAAGAGAAAAAGTGAGGGATCATCCCCAGGGGGATGGCCATGCCACAATTCCTTCTCCTTCTTTCTCCTCTGGGGATCTTGGGCACATGCACGCATGCCCAGTGCATTTTCAAAGTCCCCAGATCCAGAACTCAAACCACAAAGTTGGCCATGTGGGATCCAGCCACCTTCATCATCATGTTAACTGGCAGGCTCCAGATCAACACTTTTTTTAAATAGTAGGAATTCAGAAATAAGAGATTTTAATTCATGTCAGCAGGTGGCGTGGTAGTTAAGGCACTGGCCTCCCACCAGTCAAGATCTGGACCTGGTAGCTTGCTTGCTTTCTTTCTTTCTCTCTCTGTTTCTCTGTCTCTCTCTCGTGAATTAAAAAAAAATCATAAATAAAATGAAATTAATAATTCTTAAAAAAATGTATTTTAATTCAATAAAATGCATACATGCCAATGGTTAAAGCCATGAGGTAATTAATTAATAAGAACTACCTTTAGGGGCCAGCAGGTAGTATAGTGGTTAAGATGCTGGACTCCCACACAGCCAATCATGATTCAAATCCTGGACCTGACAGCTTGAAACTCACACAAGGCACGTGTGAGTGCGTCCCCCAAATCCTGAGAGAAGAATAGAGGAAGAAGGGATTGTGTTGTGGCCATCCCTTTTGGGGGTGGTTTCTCATTTTTTTTCTCTCTCTCTCCCTGGTGAGTGAATGTGCACTGTGGCAAAAAATCTCTCTCTATTTAAAAAAAAAAAAAAAAAAAAAAAAAGAACTAAGTTTAAATATTATCTGTAGGAACTAAGTTTAAATATTATCTGTTTAGAGCAAATTTTATTATCCTGCAGCTTTCTAATGTTTAGCAAAAGTAGGTATTCCAAAGTGTTCTGCCCAATCTTTCTCCTTTTTTCTCTGTGGCAATATGCAGAACTAGGACTTCATCACTATTAGTTCTGTTGCTATGAACAAATTAGATACTTTTTTTGTTTTGATCATTATTCACTAAAAGTTGTTGCTACAATTAATTTTAACAATGTACATAAAGTCCCTCATGCAGTGCCCATCAAACTATGTCCCTTGTGCCATTCTGACACAAAACATAGTGCATTCAAGCATCTTGCTACATACTTTTGTAAATACACTATTAGAACAGGGCACACTTTTTTCTTAAAATGGCAGATTTAAGTAGCTGTGACACAGACTGTGGCAGATAAGCTAAAATATTTACTATCTGGAGCCTGATGGTGGTGCATCTGTAAAACTCAACATTCTCTGAGGCTGATTCACATGGTTCTGAGTTCACTTTCAGAGACCTCCCAGAGCACGCCAAATCTGTGGTGCATGCCCATCATCCAGGACTGTTCGAGGCAGAGGCTGGCAGTGGTTGTAGTGTGAAGAATCTGTTGTCTGTTGGGGGTACCCTCATTCTCCCTGTCTCTCACTCATGGATGAAATAAGTAAACTTCAAAAAAATTTTGCTATATGACCCTTTAGTTAAATAGTTTGTCAATCACTATCCAATGCATTGCTTCATGTATTTTTTTCTCCCTTTTTTCTTTCCTTCCTTCATTTGCAGAAATGCATTGTCTATTATATGAGCCAAACTCTAGGCTAAACTCTAAGAATATATCAATAAGAACCAATTTCTAGTAGTGGTGGATACAGACAAGTAAAAGACAACTAAAATACAGTAAGTGTTATGATTAGATAATTACATGTAGGTGGGCCTCCTAACCAGGTCTTAGGGAGTCAGGAAAGGCTATCTGAGAAAGATCTGTGAGGATGAAATCTGTAAAATGAGTGGAAGTTAATTAGATAAGGAATGAAGAAAAATAACCCAGCAATAGGATAACATTTGCAAAAGCATAATGACACAGAAAATATTGCAGTTTTTGCAACTTCAGATAGTTCACTGCATTGGGAACATCTTACAGACCAGTGCATAGGGAAGAGGCTGTACAGCTAGACAGAGACAGGCCATGGTCTAGAGGACTGAATTCATTATACCAAAGGTAATGCAAAAGGAGGCTTACCACACTGAAATAAAATGGCCAGAATAATTTATTTCAAAAAGATTATCTAATTACAGGGTTGGAAAATGTATTTGGACAAACATTTTTGGCATGGAAAGGAGATGACTTGAACTATTCTGAAAAATTCAAGAAATTTTAGATAATCAAGAAAATTAAGAATCTGGTTAAATTAGCAGTAAATTTAGGTGTTTTTTTTTATTTTTAAGAAGTACACAAAGAAAATGGGAATTGTCAAAATCTGCATTTCTGAAGAAGTTATCTATAGAAGAAACAATGTCCAAAAAGGAAAAAAAAAAAATTGCATTGTAATTGTAGCTGCTATTGCTTACGGAGCACTCATAAACCTGAGGTATAATATTCTTTAGTCTCATGCATAGCTATTCAATATATTTTTGAATGCTTACTTAAGATTTTTAAATCACAAATGGATATTGAATTTTATCAAATATGTGTTTAGTGGAGACTTTCATGGGATTTTTCTCTTTTAATGTGCTAATGTGGAAAATTCCACTGATTGATTTTTCTAAGTTAAACTAGCAGTTTATTTCTTGTAAAACCAATTTGATTCTGATGTACTATTTTTCCACAACATTAGGTTCAGTGAGCTATATATATTATGATTTTATTTATTTATTTATTCATTTACTTTTACATCTATGTTAACATCCAAGATTAACCTATTGGTTCTGCCTGGTTGTGTACTCTAGTGTACTAGAGTGCACTGCTAGAAGCTACATGGTCAATCAACCATTTGTTCAGGTCATCAGCCTTGTAGACCTGAAATGTGTAGAGCGTCCCCAAGTTCCTGGTAGTATGAAGAAAGGAAATAGCAGTGTGACCAGACCTTTTGGGGGTGCTCCTCTCTCACACACATGTGTACACATATGCTATTATGAATAAAAAATAAATAAAATTTTTTAAATGACCTATTTTATTACATTTTTTTAAATTTTCATTTTTCTCTTTTCCAGTTTTTGTTGTTAGTGTAAAGGTTATGCTAGCCAAGAAGAGAAACTGGTAAATAGCTCTTAAGAAATATGTCAAAAATGAGAATGAATTAGTTTAACTATTTAGTTGAGTTATCAACAATGAAGCCGTATAGGGTTTGAATCTCCCATTAAAATATTTTACATTATGGATTCATATTATTTTATAGTAATTGGGTTATTTATGTTTTTTATTTCTTCTCATGTCAGTTTTCAATTTTGGTATATTTAATTCAGTAAAATCTAGAAGGAAATTTCTAACTTATTTGCAAAACTTTAAACACATTCTCTTGTTTTATTTAAATTTTGCATTATCTACGGGGATTCTACCTTTTAAACTTCAAATAGTGATTATTCATTCATTTTCTCTTTACTATTTTTGATCTTGCCCCAAGTTTATCAACTCTTTTATCCTTCCAAAGCGACGGATGGTTTAATCACTGTAGTACATCTTTTTCTCTTTCATTAATTTCTCTCTCAATTTTATTAAATTTTCAGATTTTTTAAAAATGAATTTAGCAAGGCATACTAAAAATTATTTTTTAAGAGAGATGTTTGCTATAGAGAGTGTGTGCTCTCTGGAGAGACAGAGAGAGACAAAGAGACAGAAAGCAAGAAATCAGTCCCCAGAGAGGATGGCTGTGCCACAATCCCTTCTCCATTCTTCTCTGGGATTTGGGCATGCACATGTGCCCAGTGTGAGTTTTAAGCCACCAAGTCTGGGACTCAAACCATAGTTGACTACATGACAGTCCAACAACGTAACCATTATGACATCTGCTGGTCTCAAGGCTGAATTATTTTTAATACAGTTAAAAATGTATACAACAAATGCTTATAATTTTTCTTTTTTTTGGAGAGGTATTTGCTATAGGGCACGTGTGCTCACCAGAAAGACAGAGAGAGATAGAGAGACAGAAAGCGATAAATCATCCCCCCAGGAGGGATGGCCACGCCACAATCCCTTCTTCTACATTCTCCTCCCGAGATCTTGGGCGTGCACACACACACACACCGGGCATGAGTTTAAGCCATTGGGTCTGGGACTCAAACCGTGGTCGACTACAAGGGAGTCCAGCCACATAGCCATTATGCCTACTGCTGGTCCCACAAATGGTACTTATAATTAAGTACCAATATTTTCTAATTTCTATTATGATTGCTTCATTGTCCCATGAATTATTTAGAACTTCATTTCAAATGAAGTTCTACATAATAGATTCCTACACATATGAAAATGTTGTAGTTGTATTTGTGCTATAAATTTTGCTATAAATATATAAAATTGATAGTATCATAAAAGACTTTATGAATTTAAATAATTAAAATTATTTGAGATTTGCTTCATGTTCTAGTATATGATTCTTTCAGACTTTAAACAAAGAGGTATTCTTCAATTGTTGAGTACATTATCTTGTATATGTCCTGTAAGTCAAGCTTGTATAAAACATTTAAAATGTTTTATATTAACATCGTATTTTTGCCTGGTTATAAATTTGAATTTTAAAAAAGAACTATGCATTTTGCTTCATAAAAATCCTTATTTAACTCTAGTCACTTGATGGCTCTCTCTTATTCCAATTTTACACCTTTTTTATATATATTTTCTTCAAACTTTTTGCATAATTAGATTTTAGGATGACTGTTCTAAACTGCTATCTTTTTTTTTGTTTTTTTTTAGGTTTTTGCATTAGGGCATGTGCACTCTCTGGGGTGAGACAGAGAGAAGCAGAGGTAAGGAAGGTGAGAAATCATCCCTAGAAGAAATGGTGATACTGCAATCCCTTCTCCTTCCTTCTCCTATTGGTATTTTTGGGCAAGCATACACACATGCCTGGTGTGTTTCAAATAACTGGCAACCATGTGGGTGTCCACTGTCTTAACCACCATGTCACCTGCTGGCTCCTGGATTTAACTTTTAAAGATAACATTATAGGGGGCTACCAGGTGGTGTGGTAATTATGGCACTGGATCCTTAATGGCCAATTTAGAGGTTTAAGTCCCAACCTAACAGCTTGAGAATCACACTACGTATATGTGCATACCTGTGCAAAATTTTGAGAGAAAGGTGGAGGAGAAGAAATTGTGGCAAGGCCATCCCTCCTAGGGGGTGACTTCTTCCTCTCCCCCCACCCACCACCACCCTATCTGGTAAGCACACATGCCCTGTCAGGGAGTGGGAGGGGGAGGGGAAGACCACATCATCCCTTCTTGTTCCAGTGGTGGATAGCCTTTGCAAATAAAAACTTCATGTTATAATTATTAGGTTTTTAACCCCTTCAACCTTTGAGCACAGAACAACATCCCTGAACAAGTGGGGTAATGTGACTGAGTTTCCTCTTTTATACCTTTTCTCAGTCTAGGCTACTAGGCAGAAGGTATGAGGGTATGTCTCTTTCTCTTTGTACTATATAGTGCTGGTTATAGCTTCTCAGAAGATAGAAGACTCTCCAGAAAGAAAAATAATATGGGGACACTAAAGCACTTGGTAGAGGAAATCTTTACCTACTAGGAGCCCCTTCCTTTGCTTTTATTTTACTGGGAATTAGGCTTCTACATTATTTGTGGCTGATATTTTGGGTTTATTTAATACAAAAATTAGAGTTATTCATACTAATATAAAAATTGAATCATAAATTGAGTCATTGCCATAATAAAATGCAACATCAGTGGCATTTTTTAGCAGTCCCATGGAAGAGAATGAAGTAACAGATACAAAAATAAACTGGAAAACTGGGTATCTGTGATTTTCTAGTGAGACATTTGGTAAAACTATATATTGGAATTGCTTCAGAGTCAGACAAAATGCCTCATAGCTTCAGGAAAAAAGTCAGAATGTTAGTATTATTGATTGTTATTTTCTGTATATTGCAAGATTTTGGAAGAAAGGGAATAGTTTAGGGGGAAAATATTGAACAGTTTGCAAGCAGACATAAAAGCAAATATATAGACTACTGATTTTCCATCTATTCTCTCTATTTCTCATTTTTCTTTTCACTTTTTACCAGTAGTATGGTGTGATTTTATTTGTTAATGAATCTGTCTTACTTCTACATGGAGAATAAATTGGAAAGGAAGTAGAGAGAAAGTGTATTATAATAACAGAGAAGATGACCACTTGGAATTAGTGGAAACAGAGCGGGGACTAAAGTGGTTTATCTGATCTGTATTAAGGGACTACACTGTACCATGTAAGGCTCTTGGATGAATTAAACTTGAAGGAAAAAGGAAGGGAAAGAGGATTATTGATAAGATTCACATGAAAAATTGGATGACTAGTAGTGTCATTTTCTGTGAAGGAAAGATAGGAAGATGCACAGTATTATGGAAGAAAATTGAGAACTCTGATTTACATGTGTCTTAAATTTCTTCAAATACGAACTTAAATCTTGTTATCAAGGCACCTTCGAGCTGTCCATATGATATAGGAACTCGAAGGAGGGAAATTTGATGCTGACACAAAGGAAGAGGAACCAGACGTTATCATTCCTGATCATAGGCAGGGGTCATGTGCTGACTGGTAAATAGGGCTCCACCAAAAGCCTGGACTGCTCCACAAAATTATAACACCTGTCTGGGGAGAAGGGAGAACATAAATATCTAAAGTGGATGAGCAAAGAAGCACACTGAAATATTTCCTCTCTCACAAAAGCTAAAGGATGTGGAATGGAGTGAACAACATAACATGGATGAAAGGGGGGTAAGAGAAGGTGAGGAGTCAAATTTGACATCTGGACCTATTTTTGAATTAGATGTACTAAACTAAAGAGCAGAGAAGACAAGCAGAAAGAACAATGGCATGGGAAAGATGAAAGATTTATTTATTATTTTTTTTGAGAGGTTTTCGCTACAGGGTGTGTGCGCTCGCCAGACAGACAGAGAGAGACAGAGAGACAGAAAGCGAGAAATCACCCCCCAGGGGGGATGGCCACGCCGCAATCCCTTCTCCTCCATTCTCCTCTCGGGATCTTGGGCATGCACGTACACGCACCCGGCGTGAGTTTTAAGCCACCGGGTCCGGGACGCGAACCGCGGTCGACTACGTGGGGGTCCAGCGACATAGCCATTACGCTAACTACTGGTTCCCAAAGATTTATTTTAAAACAGGTCCCAGAGGGCCAATGGGTAGAGTGGTGGTTAAGGCACTGGACTCCCACATGGTTGACTACGGTTGGAGTCCTGGACCTGGAGACTTGCTCTCTCTCTCTCTCTCTCTCTCTCTCTCTGGTGCAAGAAACACATGCCCTACAGCAATTAAAATAATAATAATAATAAATAATTAAATTAAACTATTCTTAAAAAAATAAAACAAAAAAAAAACAGGTCTCAGGTGATATCATGTGAAGTTATCAACAGGGTTAGATGACTAGCAATCTTAACTAGTCTTTAGATCTAAATAGGGACCAGCAGTTGGCGTAATGGCTATGTCATTGGACTCCCATGTAGTAAACCACGGTTCAAGTCCCAGACCCGGTGGCTTAATCTTATGCCCGGCGTGTGTGCATGTGCGCCCAAGATCCCGAGAGGAGAACAGAAGGGATTGCGGTATGACCAACCCCCTGGGGGGGTGATTTCTTGTCTTCTGACTCTCTTTGTTTTTCTGGTGAGTGCACGCACCCTATAGCAAAAATCTCTCCCTAAATAAATAAATAAATAACAAAAGATCTAAATATATAAATTCAGACTATAGGTAACAATTGGGAGATAGTAAATTCTATGACATCAGCAGAGGAAAAAGAATCTGAAAAAAAAACTTCTCAGGTAGTTAGAAAAAAGGAATAACAGGAGAATATAGTTTCATGAAGATGAGAATCAAACAGTTTAAGAGCTGAACAACATTTAAACCTAAAATGTAAAATAAGGGAAGATTAAATATTAAATCTATTTGATATTCTGAATATGATAAACTATGAAATACCTCCTACTTTTAGTAACAAGTAGAGTCAGAGTGACAGTTTAGTTGGGGGATGGAAATTATAACCAGATTTTAATGGCCTAGTGATTTTGGGGATCTGAAGAATAATGTAAAGGTGAATAGACTCAATAATGTTAATTCCTCCCCCACTATTTTTCTTCTAGGTGGGAATAATCTATGGCTTTGGAGGGAAACTTTTTTCTATTGTTCCTGACCTGCCAAACCCAAAAACACAAGTTCTACTGGTGAAAGCAAAAGACTGAAAGGATAATCAGCTGGCTAAGTTTTCTCGAAAACTTGAGTGATTCTTAAATGATAATTTTAAAATCACATAACAAATTGAACTTTATTAAAGTACTGTACTTTACTTACTAAATGCTATTTCTTTTCTTGAAACAATTTTTATAAAATATTTTTATTTACTTTGGATATCACTTGAGTTAGATTTATACATCTGCTTATTGCTTCCCTACACAAACAGGAAAATAACTCAGCTGTGATTGCATATTACTTACTGTTCATAAGTTACAAATCTGTTCCCTCAAATTATTGGGATTTTTCTGTAAACTTAATTGCTCCAAAAAATAAAGTATATCTAAGAGACGAAATCTTGGCATAACTTCAGGAAGGCATACAGATATACTCTGAATTTTATTTTATAGAAGATACCTTGCATCATGCATATACAGTCTGTATTGGGTTAGATAAGGACATAAAATCTAAAGTCAGCACAATAGATATATCTCTAAGGGCTTTATAGGAGATAATAGCTCAACCCACTTTATGATATTCCATTAACAATTTTCTTAGGGATATATTTTTAAAACCATCATGCTTTCTTCTAGGCACTTAACATCTATCTGACAAATCAAACTTCTCCCTTTTTGCTTCATCTGACTATATATAATTTAATTTTAAGATGCAGCTTTTCTTGTAGAAGTTTTTCAGGAAGTAATTTATAACTTTGAACCAGCTCAAATCAGCAGTTACTGGCATTTTTTTATTTTTAAGTTTTCATGAACCACCTAAGTAGACTTAACCCAACATGTAATGTGTCCTTTTCTTTTTAAATCTGAATAACGATGACCCCATTTCAATGAGTTGCTTCCTTTTTTTTTTTTTTTCTTTTTTTTTTGGGAGAGCTTTTTGCTATAGTGCGCGTGCGCTCGCCAGACAGACAGAGAGAGACAGAGACACAAAAAGTGAGAAATCACCCCCCAGGGGGGATGGCCACACCGCAATCCCTTCTCCTCCATTCTCCTCTCGGGATCTTGGGCATGCACGCACGCACGCCTGGTGTGAGTTTAAGCCACCAGGTCCGGGACTTGAACTGCAGTCAACTACGTGGGAGTCCAGCAACATAGCCATTACGCTAACTGCTGGTCCCGTGTTGCTTCCTTAAAAGGTATATATGTAATCCACTTTATCCTTTAATCCTACCAATACTCAGAATATTTTATAGCTTTTCTGGTGGCCACAGAAAAGTTATAGTTAGAAAAAGTTATAGGAGGAGAAAAATGGAGAGATAAGTCTCTGCCAGTGTAATGACTACAGAAGACAGAGTACAGAAGATTTTTTTAAAATAATTATTTCTTTTATTTTATTTATCATCTTTGTTGTTTCTTTTAATTTGATCAGAGCAAGATACACAGAGAGAGAGAGAGAGAGAGAGAGAGAGAGATAAAGCAAGCTGCCAGGTCCAGGACTTGAACCATTGTCAGCCACGCGAGTGTCCAGTGCTTTTAACCACTACATCACCTGCTGGCCCCAGAAAAGATATTTTTTTAATGCATAGGAAAATTCTATTATTTGTTTAAAAATAACTTGTAAAATTTGTGGGACCAGCAGTTAGCATAATGGCTACGTCGCTGGACTCCCATGTAGTCAACCACGGTTCGAATCCTGGACCCAGTGGCTTAAACTCACACCGGGTGCCTATGCCTACGTGCCCAAGATCCCAAGAGGAGAATGGAGGAGAAGGGAGCCATTCCCCCCTGGGAGGTGATTTCTCACTTTCTGTCTCTCTGTCTCTGTCTGGCGAGCACATGTGCCCTATAGCAAAAACCTCTCCAAAAAAAAAATAATAACTTGTAAAATTTGTCATCCCAGATACTGGAATTTGAATTGGACATTTTCATGGTGGTGCCAAAACCTTGTTTTTGTTCATTCACTTATTTCTTCTTTTACTATGCACATTTTTTACCATTCACTAGCGATCTTAGACCACTTAGACATACTGATAATTACTCTTTCTTGGCATCTCTAAATTCTTTATATACAAATGAAACTCCTCAACATCAATATTATAACTGAGTATTTTTTAAATTCCAACAAAATGTACAGGTTACATGAACTCTTTTTTTTTTTTAGTTTTTCATGGTATAGGTTTATATTCAGTCATTAATAATGAGATGTCCTTTTAACATTTATCATTTTGCCCATATTAAAACTATTAAATAGAGAGATAAACTTTATTTGAAATTTCTCTTTTGATTTATTACTTACTACTTTCACTTACTTTGTCTTCTAATACAATAACCACTGTTTCAGCCTACTGTTATTTTGTTTTCTAAATTTCTAAGTAGACCTCAATTGTTTATCCAGCCCTTTGCTCAATTTTCTTTACATTCTGTCTATGGATAGTTGCATCCATGTCAATGATTTGGTTGGCAATGATTCCTTAATCATATGTATATCCTCCATTCACCTTTCTAATTCCATATTCTTACTAGAGTATGGGACATATTTACCCTAATATCATACTGCATATACCTGGTAATCCCTCTGTTTTCCTTGAATATATATTTTATAGCACTGTAAAAAAAATAATTTGCAATATATTTGTGGTGCAATGGGAACAGGGTAAACCTCAGCTTTACCTGAAAAACTATTAATTCCCACTAAAATATTTTTTTATAGCACATGCTATAAGGGGGCGCATGTGCTCACCAGAGAGAAAGAGACAGAGAGACAGAAAGCAAGAAATCACCTCCCAGGGTAAATGGCCACACTGCAATCCTGTCTCCATTCTCTTCTCAGAATTTTGGGCATGCACACACGCACATGTACCCCACATGAGTTTCAAGCCGCTGGGTCTGGGACTTGAACTGCAGTTGTCATGTGGGAATCCAGTGATGTAACAATTACACTATCTGCTGGTTCTACCCCTCCTCTCCAATCTTAATTATTGGTCTTGCTTCTTAATTAACTAAGAAACAATACGTAATTTTAAAAAAATCATCTTTCTACCACCTAATTTGTCAAAAGTCGTCTGTAGTCATATACTCTGCTATCTTTACAAAGTCACTGCCCAAATTACCCATGTTTATCTTTTTTTTTTTTTTTTTTTTTTTTGAGTTTTTTTCGCTATAGGGCACGTGCGCTCGCCAGACAGACAGAGAGAGACATAGAGACAGAAAGCGAGAAATCACCCCCCAGGGGGGATGGTCACACCGCAATCCCTTCTCCTCCATTCTCCTCTCGGGATCTTGGGCACGCACGCACACGCACCCGGCGTGAGTTGTAAGCCACCGGGTCCGAGACGCGAACCGCGGTCGACTACGTGGGAGTCCAGCGATATAGCCATTACGCTAACTGCTGGATCCCCCATGTTTATCTTTAAGATTAACCCTTCTACTTGCACTTTGGATGCCATCTACTATCATCAATTTAGAAAATTTGTTCTGCTGCTTATGTATCATCCCTACTTGACCACATGTTCACATCTTAAAAGAAGTAAAGAAACTCCCTTGATACTACGGTATTCAATAGTAACTGCTATTCCATGTGTGTTGTGACCCCTCCAAAATTTTTGCTGTATTTTGACGCCCAGTAGGGCAGTGTTAGAGGGTGGACCTAGAAGAAAGTATTTGGGCATAAATCCCTGATGAATAATTGATACAGGCCTCCAAAAGGGAGGAGTTCTTACTCATTAGCTCCCCGCAAGAACAGGTGTTTTATAAAAGCAAGTTGGCTGCCTGCAGGTCTCTCTTCACACTTTCCTTTTCCCTTCTCTCAGTCATGTAATGTATCAGAGGCTGGCCTGTGCTGGTCCCATGCCTTTGGAATTTCCAGTGACAGAACTGTGAGCCAAAAAAAAAAATCACTTTTTATAAATCACATAATCTCAAGTATTTATTTCTCTTTCTCTTTCTTTTCTTTCTTCTTTTTGTTTTGTTTTTGTTTTTGTTATAGGGCATATGCACTCACCAGAAAGACAGAGAGACGACAGAAACAGAGGAAAAGTGAAAAATCGCCCCCAGGGCAGGTGGCCATGCCACCGTCCCTTCTCTTCCATTCTCCTCTTGGGATTTTGGTGCGCGCACTCACATACATCCACTGTGTTTTTAAAGCCACCACGTCTGGAATTCAAACCGTAAAGCTGGCCATGTGAGATACAGTGTCTTAGCCACCATGCCACCTGCTGGCCCAGATATGTCTGTTGTAGCAATTAAAAGGACTAAGAACAAAACAGATCTTCTGATCTCTATGCTTCCCTTTGGATCAGAATTCCAGAGTTGCTTCTAGACTCACTCCATGCTGACTGCCTTATCTACCATTTTCACATTCAATTACTGCTCTTCATTCCCCCAACTCCACTAAAATCATTTTTGTCTAGTTTTCAGTGAATCCATCCTGCTGAACCACTCCACTGGATAGTAATTCTCATTCCTCATTTTACTCTAAACCCCCAGTACTTGTTAACAATTGGTCTTTTTCTCAGAAACTTCTTACTCTGTTTACCAAAACAAACCATCTCCAGATTTCCCTTCTTCTTCACTGAGAACTCGTTACTCATCTTTATTCCCTTATCCATCTTTTCCCAGCTTCCAAATACAGAGTTCTCCAGAGTTCTGTGCACTTTTTTCCTCTCTATACTTACATCCTAGATGTTCTCATCTATGTTTATAGATTAACTGACCATTTATCTATTCTATAACTACTACCACAAATAATAATAATAAAGGTCATAACAGCTATGTAATTGACATTATTATAATTAATTTAAATATATTGATCAATTTTATCCTTAGGGCAAAGCTACTTTCGTTTATCAGATAATTAAACTGGGTCCCAGAGAAGTATGGTGACTTGACCAAATTTACAAAGTGGGTACATCATCCCAGGGGTGAACATTCTGGAAATGTGTCTCCAGAACTCTTAGTTTTGTCTGTTTCAACATATTAGATGTGCATTTCCAGTCCTGAACTCCTCATTGAGTCCCAGAGCCCTATTTTCCAACTTCATATCCAACATCTACATTTGACACTCTCTCACACATTGATAAAATAAATATATATACGATGGAGGTTTGAGTTTCCTATCTCACTTTTTTGTCTTTCCCACCTACATGATAGAGTCTTACTTTCTCTAAGCTCATTTATTACTGCTTCCAGGAACACTGGTCTTCTGACTGTAATTCCTATGCATTCTCAGGTCATGCTCTTTCATCTGCTCTTAACTCCAGCAGGAATATTCTTCCCTGAGAGCTTTCATATCTGCTCCCTCACTTTATGTAGGTCCCTGTCAAATATCACATCCTCTGAAATAATATTTTCCATGAGTGAAGCAGCCTCCTCACTGTTCATTTTCACTGTCTTTCTCTGTATGGCCTTTTTCATTCTATATAGTACATATGACCACTTGCAATTAAATATTTTTGTCTTATCGTCTCTCTCTCCATAACAATGAAAACTTAACTAGGAGACACTTTATGCAGTCATCCCCCTATCTCTGCCAAAAGGTGTCATTCACCTTTTCCTACTTTACACTTTTTGACTTCTTTCTCTAGTCTCAGTATCTTCCTCTCAACATAATATTTGTCTGTGAATGCTTAACACAAATGATGTGACACAAATATTTTTGCTTCAAATCTGTCCATGATTCCTCCAGTTAAAATTTTTATCATCATATTCTTGTGCAAATCTTTTCAAAACTTCTATCACGGATTCTGCACAGTAGTATGACATATGTGCCACTGTTTTCTTCTTAGGCTATCATGCTTAGCATTCCAGGCAACAAACATTTGTTGATAATTCACACCTCCTTTGTATAGCAAGCATGCCTTATCATTTCAACATCTTCCCAGGGCCTGACAGGAACTTTCATGTAGCAGCCACTAAATACATGATTGAAAGATTGACCAATCAGGGGCCAGCAGGTGGCATGATGGTTAAGGATGCTGGACTCTCACATGGCCTACCGCAGTTAAAGTTCTGAACCTGGGGCTTGCTTCCTCACTTTCCCTCTTCCTCTCTCTCTTGCTCTCACTCTTGTTCTGTCCCTCTCTGGTCAAATTAAAAATAAATATAAATAAAATAATTCTAAAAAAAGAAAGAGATTGACGAAATGTACTGTTTCTGAAAAAAAAATCCATTGACTATTTTAATTGACTCATATAACTTAATCACTATAAAAATTCACTATTTTGGCGGGAAAAATCTGTCATTAGTATTATGGCAAAGCAAGTAATGTTGTCCTCTATTTATTTTGTATGTTTATGTATTTTTTCATATATCAAGTTTTCCCACAGAAAACTTACAGGAAATGCTTGTAAGCTGTCATGACACCCCACCATCCATTTTTTCCTGGTATTTTGCTTGTGGTAAATTGAAAACCAGATGATACGTGCTCCCCTCTGAGGTTATATTTGTTAAGTGACCCATATTGAGTAGGTCAGATTCAGAATCACTATTAAAAACCCAGGGAAGCCCAGGAAGCAGCACTTTCCCTGCCTTTAGCAGCTGCTGTCCTAATCGTCTTTCCCTTAGCAATGACAGCCAGGCTACTGGGAGGCCTCCTATGTCCCTTGAACATGAACTCCTTATACTGGAAGTGGTCTCACAGATTAGCTGGGCATAAATAACAGCTGCTTTAGCCTCTTGTGATATAATTTTTGACAAACTATCTGATGTCTTATCTAAGAGGCAGAACTAGAAATAACATTAGAGGGAGATTTCATTTTATTTGTTGAATTAGTGGAATCCAGGATTTGTATGTAATCCAAACATATCTGTCAGAAATGTCAGATGTTTGTTTGCTCACAGAAACCAATAATTTCTCTCTATAGATATATTATAGTGGCCAAGGTCTCAAAAAAGGAATACTACAATTTCTAAGGTTCATTAAATTTATATGTACAGTTTCTGGTGCGTATTTAGCACAATAAACATCAGTTATGAATTCAAAACGACATAATTATCCATTATACATTTTTCATTCAATAATCTACATCAAATCTCTATCATTGTTGGTTTATTGAGAAAGAGAATGGAACACATTATGAAATGTCCTGTGTTACTCGCCTATTGGAAAATAATACTCTTTAGAATTTTTTTGATTCCCTGAAGTTCTTTACTTTCTTAAGAAAAAGTTTCTTGTACTCTATAAATACAGCTTTGGAATAAGTGATTGTTTTTGGCAGTTGCATCACACTGTTGGCTCATACTGAAAATCTGAGCCAATAAACCTGTTTGATTGTGTGTTCTTCTTTATTCTCTCTTTAACTTTTTTTTTTTTAACATCAACTGCAGTCTAGCCAGGTTTCTATAAATTTTTCTTATCTAATTTATTTATTTTAATGTAAATTCAAGATTCTGCCCTCTTAATTTTGGTACCTCATTCCAGGCAACCCAAATTACATTGTAACTTACTTTTGTCACCAAGTGAAATAGCCAACCACTTCTAATTTGGGACCTCTAAAAGCTAATAAGGATAGGTTCCACGGAAGACTTTTACAGAAATGCTGAAGGATAGGACACATATCTTCGGAGAGTAACTCCAGACTGCTACAGATATGTTCATATACTGTACAGACACCTTCAGACTTACTTATCTTTGTCTTTGTACCCCAGCAGCCCATTCTCAACCTGCATCGTAGTGACAGAGTTAAAGCAAGAGTTAGAGCACGTCATTTCTTTTCTTTTTTAAAAAGAATTATTAACTTATTTAATTTTATTTGTTACTATTTTTTTTTTTCAGTTTTACCAGAGAGAGACAGAGAGAAAGAAAGGGAAAGTGAGAAAGCAAGAATCCAAGTCCAGGATCCAAACCGTGGTTGGCAATGTGGAAGTCCAGCGCCACAACTACCACACCACCTGCCAGTCCCAGATCATGCCACTTCTGTCCAAAACCTTTTTTTTTTGTTTCTATTAAAGTGTTAATGCTTTATCATAATTAGTTGTCCTATCAAGAAGAAACCATATATGTTGATTTGCACTGCTTACTGTTGACCTATGCTTGCTCCCAGCAAATTATTTTTCTTTCTTTCTTTTTAATTTTCTAAAATTAAACTTTTCATGTCCATTTAAAAATTGAAAATATCTAAAACATATAAAGTAAAATGTGCTCATAACTTAGTAAACTCAAGCAAGATATATTTTGAGCCTTTTATGTAATGCATGCTTTGCATAATGTATAAGGCTGTTGCAATATTCCTGTGTGTTGTTGGTTGAATAGCATCCTCAAAAAGCTTGTCCACCTGGAAAATGACAATGTGATTTTATTTAAAAATCGTGTCTCAAGCCAGTCCCAAGGCCCAGTGATTAAGGGAGCTGGAATCCACATAACCCACCACAGTTTGAGTAGCCCCTGTATCTTGAAAAACACTGAGTGGGACCAGCAGTTGGCGTAATGGCTTTGTTGCTGTACTCCCATGTAGTCAATGGCAGTTTAAGTCCCAGATGCAGTGGCTTAAACTCACACCGGGCGTGTGTGCGTGCGTGCCCAAAAATCCTGATAGGAGAATGGAGGAGAAGGGATTGCAGTGCCCAAGATCCTGATAGGAGAATGGAGGAGAAGGGATTGCGGCATGATTTCTAGCTTTCTGTCTCTCTGTCTTTCTGGCGAGCACACGCACCCTATAGCAAAAACCTCTCCAAAAAAGAAAAACAGTGTGTGTGTGTGTGTGTGTGTGTGTGTGTGTATGTGTGTGTGGTGTGTGTGTGAATTACCCAAATCTGGAAGAGATGAAAAAACAGTGGAGAAAAAATTGCAAAGTGACAACACTCCACTGCAGGATGCTCTCTCTCTCTCTCTCTCTCTCCTCTCCTCTCTCTCTCTCTCTCTCTGGTGAATGCACATGCCCTCTAGCAAATTAATAATAATTATATATATGTAGATATATAGATATGATGTAGATTATATTTGGAGATAGAGAGAAAAATAGAGTCTTTGCAGATATAACTAGTTAGAGATCTGGAAATGAAGTAATTCTGTATTTAAAGTGGCCCCTAAAGCAAATGATTGGTGTCTTTACAAGGTAAGGACACAGAGAGACAAACTGAGAGGCAGCCAATAAAGGGTAAAGATAAGAATTATGCTACCGTAGCTGAGGAACAGCTAATGCCACCAAAAGTAGAAGAGGCCAAAAAGGATTCTCTTCAGAGGAAGCTTGGCTCTGTTGACTCCCTGATTTATACTGCCAGCATCAGAACTGGGAGAAAATATAATTGAGCTGTTTTAAGCCACCATGTTTATAGTAATTTGTTACAGAAGCCCTAGGAAACTAATACGTCACGTTAATATTTATATGTATTTTTTTCAGTTGAGTTATAAGCATTTTCCCATTACCTAATTTTACTTTTAAAATGTTGCTTTATGGGACCAGCAGTTAGCGTAATGGCTATGTTGTTGGACTCCCACGTAGTCGACCGCGGTTCGCGTCCCAGACCTGGTGGCTTAAACTCACGCCAGGCACGTGTGTGTGCGTGCCCAAGATCCCGAGAGGAGAATGGAGAAGGAATTGCGGCGTGACCATCCCCCCTGGGGGGGTGATTTCTCGCTTTCTGTCTCTCTGTCTCTCTCTGTCTGTCTGGCGAGCACACACGCCTTATAGCAAAAACCTCTCCAAAAAAAAAAAAAAAGAAAAAAAAGTATTACTTTAAAAATAATTTAAAACAAAACATGATAAAATATGAATCTACTATAGAGTATATAAACCCAAATTATAGACAATTTAGAATGCTGTCTTCTCCTTTTGCTTTCTTTCTCTCTCCAACTTTTTAGTAGTACTGCAATAAACACTTTTGTACCTGAATCATTTTCCACATAAAATTGGAATAATATCCTAGAAGTGGAAACATTGAATCAATTTGCCCTATTTTTTTTTTTTGAAAGCTTACATCTTTTCATGAAAGTGAGAGAGAGAGAAAAGCACCCTCAATAGGGTTGTAAGCTGTATTCCCTGCCCTAGTCTTCCCAGTGAGCAAGGATCATGAATGCACGCATCCTAAGTGTACTGATTGACTGGGGAACTCAAACCTGAGATTTTCCATATAGATACAACATGACTTGAGCAACATGTTACTGCTGATGCCACAGAGTCAGCCCTGTCCTATTGCCTTTGTTTAACAATCATTTCTTTGGGACCAGCAGATGGCATAGTGGTTAGGTCACTGGACTCCCTCATAGTCATCTGTGGTTTGGTCCTGGACCCAATGGCTTCAAAATCATGCTGGGCTCTCTCAAAAAAACAACCAACCAAACAAACAAAAAGAAACCAGCAGTTGTAATGGCTATGTCGTTGGATTCCCATGTAGTCAACAGCTGTTTGAGTCCCGGACCTGGTGGCTTAAATTCACGCTGGGTGCGTGTGCGTACACGCCCAAGATCTCGAGAGGAGAATCAAGGAGAAGGGATTGTGGTGTGGCCATCCCTCCTAGGGGATGATTTCTCACTTTCTGTCTCTCTGTCTTTCTCTGACTTTCTGGCAAACGCTCATGCCCTATAGCAAAAAACTGTTCCCCCCCCAAAAAAAAAAAAAAAAATCATGCTGGGCACATGTGCGTGTATGCCCAAGATCCTGGGAGGAGAATGGAAAACAAGGGATTGTGGCATGGCCATCTTCCCAGGGGATTATTTCTCACTTTCTCTCCCACTGTGTCTTTCTCTCTGTCTCTCTCTGCGAACATACACAGCTTAAGACAAAAATCTCTAGAAACATTTTTTTAAATACCAGACTATAGAATTTAGTCTGAAATTGATAAAATAAAACAAAACATAAAACTTGTAAATAAAGACTTGATGAATCAATAAGATATATGAGTAGAAAGGATGAAATGATATTTTCTTATCACAAAATGATTTTAAAAATCACTACTGTGTCTTAGTTTCTGGCATAGTTTTCACACTGGTTTCCTTGCAACTCCTTCACCACATAACAGGTGATTATATTCACTCAGACATTAATTCCTTCCATGTAACAAGAGATAACCAGGTACCCCCAAAGGTCTTCTCACTAAGATTGACCCCCCACTCTCATCCAGCAAGGATCAGTGGCATGTGGCTTTCCTCAAGGTAATGTGCTGTCACTGTGTATATGTACCCAGCCTCCTTGGTGAACCCATGACTTTTGCCATGTGGGGCTAGTTGTGTTATCACTGCACCATAACTGGGTCTCTTCAAGTAACTCTTGAGAAAGTAATCAGAAGCTTGGGACCAGCAGTTAGTGAAATGGCTATGTCGCTGAAATCCCATGTAGTCGACCGCAGTTTGAGCCCCAGACCCGGTGGCGTGCCCAAGATCCCGAGAGGAGAATGGAGGAGAAGGGATTGCGCGGCATGGCCATCCTCCCTCGGGAGTGATTTCTTGCTTTCTATTTCTCTGTCTCTCTCTGTCTTTCTGGTGAGCGCACGCGCCCTATAGCAAGAACTCTTAAAAAAAAAAAAAAAAGGAAGTAACCAGAAGCTTCAGCGTCATGCTGTACAGAATTGAGAACGTATCACTCCTATACTTGAAACCTCCACTACTTGATATTTCATTCAGAGGAAAAGCTAAAATTCTTATATTGTCCTACAGAGTCCTGCAAGCTCTGGTCCCCCATTACTTTTCTGGTCATTGTCTTTTAATACTCTCCCATGATCATTTTGATTCAGTAGTCCCATTAATATTCCTCCTGCCCCAAAGCCTTTACATAGGCTCTTCACCTGGCTAAAATATCTTACGTCCATAAAGCACTATGAACTCATATATTTCTATAAAATAATCACCTTCACATTGAGGCCTCTGCTGACAAAACAAAACACTCTCACATCAAGCTGTCATTCCTCAAAACTCTTTTTTTTTTTTCCTGTAGTATTCATCATTGCTTACCATTCAATTTACTCAATCATAATTTTGTTGTACGTTCCCAATGAAGGTAGGGATCTTTGTGTGCTTGGCTCAGTATTAAATTTATTTGGGTAAATAGTATAAATAGAGACATGACTAAATTCTAATAATGCCTCTAAAGTGTCGGAGGCATGGAAGATTACCTCATGTCTCTTACATTTCACAATCAGAAATAACGATAATAAATATCATGTCTTGGAACTTAATATATGCTGAGCATTGCTCTAGGTTCCTTATACACATTGACAGTGTCACCACTAATGGAAAAATCTAGGAGTATATATAAGTAAGATGAAGAAATATGCAAAGAGACATGGTTTTATTTTTGTTATTTTTTTAAGTTGGGAATTAATATTCCACCATAATCTGAATTAAATTAATGTTATTTTAAAATTTATTTATTCACTTTCTCCATGAGCAAGAAAGGAGAGAACAATAGTTAATAGCCCAAATAGGGTCTTAATGCCCAGATTCACTCAAGGCTTAACCAGCCTGGGCATGTGAGTGCCTGGTACACTCAGGGAAATCTCCTCAGGTGAACCTGAACACTCCCATGTGGGTCAGCCTTGCAGAGTATAGCATTTAATTACTGCACCACTATCCACATAAATTGTTAATATTGTTATTTTTTTTTTAGAGATATTTTTGCTACAGGGCACATGTACTCACCAGAGAGACAGAGAGACAGAAAGTGAGAAATTACCCCCATAGTGGATGGCCATGCCAAAATCCCTTCTCCTCCACTCTCCTCTTGGGATCTTGGGCACGTATACATACATACCCAGCGTGAGGTTTTAGCTACCGGGTCCAGGACTCAAAATGCAGTCAACTACATGGGAGTCCAGTGACATAACCATTACACCATCTGCTGATCCCAATATTGTTAGTATTTTTCTGGTGAATATTAAGGGAATTTTTCCTTGTGATAAGTTTATAAAAATGTTTCTTGCTCAATATTGGGGGGGGGGAGGTAAATCAAAATATTCAGATGAATTAAAATTATATCAGGACTAGAAATAGATTACAAAGTATAGATTCTTACTTTGATGGAAGTCAAAGAAAGAGTATTGGAAAATGAAAGATTAATTCTTGAAATATCAAATGCCAAATAACATCAAATTAGGTTTAGCTTGGTCAAATTAAACAACAGGAACTGCCTCCAGAGAGGGAAATATATCTCTGATGTGTAGAAAAAAAAAATCTCCTATGTATATTTTTCTTCTTCTTCTTCTTCTTCTTCTTCTTCTTCTTCTTCTTCTTCTTCTTTTTTTTTTTTTTTTTGAGTTTTTTTTCTCTTTAGGGCTCATGCGCTCGCCAGAAAAACAGAGAGAGACAGAGAGACAGAAAGCAAGAAATCACTTCCCAGGGGTGATGGCCATGCCGCAATCTCTTCTCCTTTACTCTCCTCTCAGGATCTTGGGCAGGAATGCACACGTGCCCGGCATGAGTTTAAGCCATCGCGTCCAGGACTCGAACCTCGGTCGACTACATGGGAGTCCAGCAACATAGCCATTACACTAACTGCTGGTCCCAAGGAAAAAAATCTCCTATCTGTAAGGTAGCTAAGTTACCAATGAAACATATGCTCTTGGAAAACATTTCCTATGTCTAAACAAATTTGAAAGAAGTGTACTCTTTCTTGAAGGCCCGCAGTGCATTATTATTATTATGCCTAGAGTAAATAGCCCTAAGTTTGTATAATGCACAAACGGCCCAAATTGCATCATTTCTTTTATTTTTTCCCACAGAAAAACTATCCATGTCCTGGGACCAGCAGTTAGCGTAATGGTTATGTCACTGGACTCCCACGTAGTCAACCACAGTTCGCGTCCCAGACCCGGTGGCTTAAAACTCACGCCGGGCACATGTGCGTGCGTGCCCAAGATCCCAAGAGGAGAATGGAGGAGAAGGGATTGCGGCGTGACCATCCCACCAGGGGGGTGATTTCTCGCTTTCTGTCTCTCTGTCTCTCTCTGTCTGGTGAGTGCACGCGCCCTATAGCAAAAACCTCTCCCCCCCCCCAAAAAAAAAGAAAGAAAAACTATCCATGTCCTTCAAAGAAAGATAGTTTCTGAGAAACTCACTTTACAAAATACAAGTTTATCTATGAAAAAGTCATCTCTCCGAATTTAAAATGTAAGCCAATCTATTTTACATTAAAGTCAATGAAAACACATATATTATCATTCATTTGAATTACAACTCTAGGGAGGGTTTATCTGTAATTCATAGAGTGTTTGATAATACATGTAAAAGTTCTCACACATGTAGTTTCAGATTCCACCTTTGTGTAACAGATGGTGACCTTGTAAAAGGGAATAATAGAGAATACAGATTCCTGAAAAGGGTAAGTTTGAACTAGTGGCTGGTGCATGGTTGACAAAAATCAGCTTTAAGAATATGAAACTTGGTGCCAGCAGGTGCTGCGGTGGTTAAGACACTGGACTCTCACATGGCTGACCATGTTTCAAGTCCCAGATCTTGCAACTTGAAATTCATACTGGCTGTGTATGTGTGCATGCCCATAATCCTAAGAGGAGAATGGAGAAGGGACTGCAGTTGGCCATTCCCTACGGGAGGTAATTTCTCACTTTCTCTTTCTCCATCTTTCTCTGCTTCTCCAGCAAGAATATGTGTCCTATAGCCAAAATGTCTCTCAAAAAAAAAAAAAAAAAAAAAAAGGGAATCATTTTTAGAAAGTGGATTTTCTTCCTATCATCCAGAAAAAATATCTCTGGACTTCTGGACATTAAGATAATCAAAGAATTTATCATTAGCTTTCAAACACTGTAGTATCTGCACACATAAGTATGCTGTTTGAAAGAAGCTCTTCTTCTTCATTCAAAATACGGCAAAATTAACCAGAACACTACATAACTAATGTTCTACAGTTGGCAGCTATACACAAATTACCAAAGGAAAAAATATCTGGGCCTATAAGCATAACTGTATTCACACACAAGAAAGTGACATAATGTAGTAGGAATAGCAGGGGATTTGAATTTCAGAAACAGGTTCAAATTCTACTTGGGTCAAATATTGGTTGAGCTTGGGCAACTAAATTCTCATGACCTCAATTTTCTAATAAGTAGTACGAGGGTAGAAGACAAATAAGAACACAACCATGATTATATTTAAGATTGAGTTAAAGACGGCATGTGAGAAGCCCACATGTGATGGCATAGTAATAGGGGAGCTGCTGTGCCATGCTGGGAGCCATCTGGGAAGGCTCCAAGTTCAACTTCCCAGCTTTATGGTCATACACCACCTCCGATGCAGCCATGATCCTGGCTCCTGCGGGGATGCAGGGAATTGGTGGCATGAAGATCTTGTCAAGGCAACTGTTTCTCTCAATTTCAGAAAAATATATAAGATTGTATTTGAGAAATAACTGTCAACAGTAAAACACCATACCCATAGTCATTTATTATATATGCATTCAGTTAATTTAAGTAGAAAATATTAAAGTTAATTATAAAAGATAACATTTTACATCATAAAACTATGTCTTCTCCTCCTTAATGTTTGGCCCTATCACTGACTTGAATCCTTACATAAAACACATTATCTCAATCAAAAATAAAATGTGTTGGCGTCTTTTGTTTCTTACTAAATGAATAATCATTTTGCTGTTCTTGTCTCCTGTTTGTAAATTGGAAAGATAGAGAGATTGAAAGACCATTCAAACCCATTTAGGTATAAAAGATATATGTTTCTGCTAATCCTGCCAGCACTCAAATGTGGCATAATAATCAAAATGACGAATACAGGTAAAATAATAGTGCAAAGAGTCTTAAATGATGTGAGAATAATTGTCCTATTACATAAATATTATTTTCAATCAACAGGGGTTTATTACTCATATTTCAGCTGTAAATATACAATGGCTATAAAACAGGTTTTCCTAGTGGGAAAGAAATTGATGTCTGAAAGCAAAGTAGGGGTCTAAAACCACACACACACACACACAAACCTTCAATATAGGAAAGGGATCTGATCTAATTAAGCATAGATACAATTGTGTATTTTGGGTAACCCTCAAAGATGCTAATTTATTTTTGATTAATGCTTTCTATTAACTGAAACCATGTAACACAGTTTCACCACCCATCTTTGAGTCTTTATTTTACAAAGAATGCACTTGATTTTTCACAACCTTCAATGAGTTAATAATCTAGATACAAGTTAAAGACGTTTCAATAAAAGTAAAATACCTATTCAATTGAGCTGAAAAGAGTTAAAAACAATTCAGAGAATGTGAAAGAATTTTAAATTAATTATAGCAATCTCGAATCCTGAATTTTTTAAAAAAAATATCATTTCAGACACTGTTTTATTTATGTATTTATTTTTTAACTGCTAGATGGTGCACATGCTCTCCAGAGAACGACAGAGACAGAAAGAGGGAGAGGGAGAGAGAGGTCACACAACAATTCCTTCTTCATTACTGCACCCTGTCAGGATTTTGAGCATACACACACACCTGGTGTGTTTTCAAGCCACTGGGGCCAAGATTTGAACCAGTCAGTCATGTGAGATCTGGCTTCCTTTACCACTGGACTACAGGGCCAGCCCATAATTCCAAACATTCTCTCTCACTGCTTTTAAAAGTGCAGTAGTGACCAAACGTATGGTTCCATAAATATATTCACCAAGGTAAAAAAAAAACAAAGAGGCTGACTGTGCCGTTAACTTGTTTCACCTTGTGCTAGTCTCTGGATATTAATTTTCACAATCTTTATAGTGACATGTTTCATCTTAAGTTCTAACTCTGATTCTTTCTTAGAGAGTGCCTAGAGTACTGCATAAAAAAAATCCAAGACCTTCCTCAGGATAAATGCTCAAGTGTGTCACTAATGGAAATGCCTGCTTGGATTGTAGAAAGCAGAGGTAGAGCAAAAATATTACACTTTTGCCAGATGATACCAATGTCTAAGATACATGTACCTCTATACTACTAAGCTATATTCACCTTGAGGGCAGGAATTATGGTTTCATTGATCTTTTTCTCATGGTACTTACTACAATACATGCCACGTACTAGACACTCAAGAAATATTTATTGAATGAGAGAGTGAATGAATTTTGCTTTGTGACATTTCAATGCTCCCATATCTCAGATAAGCTAAATGCTGTGACTATTATTCATAAACAATTTTTAGTTCCTGCTCTTTCTTCAGGGTGTTCCCTATCTTTGCTATTTAAAATCTTGAGAATGGCATGAAAATTACCTGGGAGTTTGTTAAAAATAAACAACACCAGTCTTCTCTCCAGGACAAACAAATGTGTTAAAATCAGCATTTTTAACAGGGATGATTTACATCACACTAAATATTGTGCTGTCAGAAAAGTCATGACACATGTTTGCATAGAAAAATGTCATGACTTTTCTACAACCCAATATTTAAAAACATTGTTCCAAAATATACATAAAATTTGAATATCCATCAAACAGAAAGCTTATGAGAAATGTGAGTAAAGGAAACAAAGCTAGTGGCTTCCAACAAACATCATTCTAGGTACTATTTATTAATTCGTTTAGGTAGCAGATATAACCCAAAACCAACTGTGTGCTAGAAACAATTACAGGCACTGTGTTAAGTACTATAAGGAATCACAAAGTGGAATACATAGTCTGGAAACTCATATTTTAACAGGCTGTACCTTTCTGCTGAATACCTATTTAGCTATTTAGGACTGTTGTAAAGGAGTCACAGCCAAAGTAACAGGTTAACAGGATGTTTTTTAATGTGAATGTTAATGACTGAAAGTGACAGAGAGAGAAAAAGGTCTTTTCGTAATGTCAATTTTGTTAATTTTATGTGCCAAATTGACTGGGCAATGTGCTGCCCAGAAATTTGGTTAAATGTTATTCTGTGTGTGTCAGAGAGAGTTTTTCTAGATGAGATTAACATTCAAATTTGTAGGCTGAGTAGAGCAAATTACTGTCCTCAATTTGGATAAGGTTCATCTAATTCACTAAAAGTCTGAATAAAAGAAAAAAAACTATCTAAATAAAAGAGAATTTTCTCTAATGGCACATTAGACTTCTCCTATCTTATGACTTAGATTCAGACTGGAAGTTATACCAGTGGCTCTCCTGGTTCTTAAGCCCTGAGACTTAAACTAGAACTTGAACATCATCACCTTTCCTGAATAGCCACACATACACATGGTTGTCAGACAAATCATGTCATATTTTTCTATGCAAAATGCTTTATGACTTTTCCAATGCCCCAATATATATAGTCTGGAGAACCCAGACTAATACATTGAGTAAACATGGTTAAATTGTTTCCATGGAGAAATTTGAACATAAGATAATAAAAGATAATCAGTTAAATCTTTTGACAACATTTTGAGTGAAATTACAGTACAATGGCCATTGCTTTTGAGTTCTTTCTCTAACCTGCAATGAATCACTATGATAGAACAATACATGTGGAACTGCAAAAAGAAGACATGGCACTCAAGAAAATCACGTTGATGACATTGATATATATATACTTTTGATCTGAATTAATATTGTAGCAAATAGCCATATGTAACTACTTAAATTTATATCCAAACTAATAAAAATTAATAAAATTTAAAATTTAGTTCTTCAGTTACATTAGTGATAGTCGGAATGATAACAGATAATCTGTGGCTGGTGGCTGCCATATTCAGAATGGTGTTGATATGGAACATTTTTGTAATTTAAGAAAAATTTTTTTGACTGAGCTATTCTAAATCATCAATGGGAGCTATGAGCACCAATAGCATTTTTGAAAATGTGTTTAGGTTTGAAATCTAAAAAACAATGAACAAGTCCCACCAAACTGTCTTGATATGTCGAGTTGAAATATCTCCAAATGTTTTGCTTTGAAATGTGAACAATGAAAGCAAATGATGTCATCCAAACTGAATTGTTACTTGATGTCTGTTATTCCTTACCAATTGTCATCATATTGTCCTCACCTTTTTTCCTTAATTTTACAGAGAGTAAAGAAAGGAGTAAATAATACAATTGTGTATGTGTAATACATGACAACTGTTGGGAATTCTTGGTAATTTTTTTAAAAACACTAAGAAGGATGAGTCTTTGACCTTTGATAATGTTTTTTTATTTAATGAAGGAAATCTTAAAGTCCTATCTGTGTCATCTTGTTTTTTCCT
Source organism: Tupaia tana (assembly GCA_026018925.1). Classification (NCBI taxonomy): domain Eukaryota; kingdom Metazoa; phylum Chordata; class Mammalia; order Scandentia; family Tupaiidae; genus Tupaia; species Tupaia tana. Next base: position 42,667,752 of record JAKSZU010000004.1, on the reverse strand, counting down.
CTAGCATTGCAAATATTAGAGAGTATCCAATTCAAGGCTTACAAAGTAAATAATAAAATTTGACAAAGAAAAAAGGCTAAGTTGTGTAATTAAATATCATTATGGGAGGAATATTTCAGAGCTCTTTCTTTTATAACTTTATTTATAATTATTATGATTATTGTTATTTTTATTTGTTATATGGCATATACACTCACCAGAGAGAGAGATACAGAGAGAGAAAGAGAGAAAGTAAAAAAGCAAGCCCTTGGTCCGGGGCTTGGACTGTGATTGGTCATGTGGGAGTCTAGTGCCTTAACCACCATACCATCTGCCGGATTCTCAGAGCTCTTTCTTAACGATAGTGCGAGATTTGTCTTAAATTTTAGAATACATGTACGAAAGTCCTATTAGGACTCTTTAAGCACCCTTTATAATTTTTTTCCTACAATGATTTCTTTAAATAAATTCTGATGTTTTATTGAGAAATAGTAAGTGATGCTCTGCAAGAAAATGCTTTTTATTTGAAGGCTAGTTTCCTTATTTGTGAGCATAATGTTGATTAATCATTAGAACTTTACTTTAAAAAATGCAAAGTCAAATAGAAGCCCATTTCTTTCTTTCTTTTAAGTAGGAGTAAACAGATTAACAATCTTTCATTTCTTCTAGGTATGGTGTAGAATGAACTATAATTGCGAACCTCTTTTAACAGTTTCTATACACAAATGCTATTTTTCCATTACAACTTCTCAGAATTTTTCTTTGTAAATTTTAGATCACAAGTTTTCCACTTATCTATTATGTAAAAGTTGTAATTCTTAAAGCCATTCATTATAGATTTACTACCACTGGTCTCTATTTGTCTAGACACTTAAATACCCATGCATTCTCCTGCATTTTTCAAGAACTCATTACATTTCTTTTATTTGTTGGCACATTGATCTCAGTTTTGGTCCTCACGTCCAGGTTCTGCCCTTTTACTGCCGTATCTAGCTAAAACAGAAGGAAGACTGACAACTTTCATTTAACTGTCAAGTCCTTCTGGGGTCCACTAGCTGCAGTAAAATGACTTTACATTGTATTTAACGAACCATGAAGATAGTGAGACCAATAAAAAAAAGTTTTCATGCCCTTAGAGCAAGAGGCTGTTCTCATCTTCTATTAAAGCTGTTTAACTGCCCACAACAACTGCCAGACATGGGGAAAAAGGTGAAATGGCGATGTAACTGAGCTACTCATCTCCCATAATGAAGCATCTGCTCAAAAAATATAGAGTACACTCTCCTTCTAAGGAACACACAAGGCAAAGGTGAACCAAGCAGTAAAGGCTCAATTAAACAATATGTGTTCTAATTGCAGGAAGAAAATAAAAGTAGATTAGAAAGAAAAAGGAACATGACAGGAGCTATTTCAGCAATTTAAATATTGTTCATTAGTGAGAATCAAAAAGAAGTATACAGCCTACCTACTGTTACTGCAATTAGGTTCCATGCAATTTGGTAAGAATAATATTAAACAGTAGATGAATTTTCTGTTTGGTTTGTAAACACAATAAAATTCCTGTATCATTTCTACATACTGTTGGAATTTGACCTCTCTCCTAGGAATGATTTCTCCTCTCTATGTTTGGACACATTAGCTATTAGCTTAAAGGCAAGAGGAAAATAATTAGCATGAAAGCAGTTAGAATGGTTATGCTTTATAAATACAGATACATCCTTTTTCTCTGGAAGACTTTAACAACTAGGACTTCTTCATATCTCATTTTAAAATTCCAGCTAAAATAAAGAGCTCAGTAATTTTTCTAACACAATAAAAGGAAGAATTAAAATATGTTCAATTTATATTGATACATGTATAAATAGGTAAAAGAGTAACTGACAATCTGTTATAAAATTGCTACTCTGCTTTTACTCAGTACTTAAATTTTACTACTTATTTAATTCTTTGGATTATAAAAGTAAATTTCCAAAAGTCACCATTTAAAATGTTGTTGCTTTCAGAAGATACAATTCATTAAGTTCAGCTATCAACCAAAGCTATCACCAAATGGTACTTTACAGAAATTAAATTTCTAAAAAGTTTGGGAGAAATTTACTTAGAAAAAAGAAGTAGGCTTCAGAAGGGATTTGGAAGCAGGATTGGAACACCTGGGTGGATTTTTGCATAGTTGATCCCTTCCTTTGATGTCTGGTTCAGGGTGCAATCTATACAATGGCAGGACCATATGCAGTGACCCCATGTGAAGGGACTCATTTAGAGTCTAAAGTGCTTTGGTCAAACTATGACTGAGTGGAAATGCTACAACGGAGCAGGTTAGGATGTCTGGCCTCCCTAACAACGGGGACTTAATCTTAAAAATTGCCCTTTATCAGTGAAAGGTAGGACAATAAATCAGGAAATACTTGGCAATAGGAAGGCATTCAAGGTTGGATTCTGTCTTCTCCTCCTTCTTCTTCTATCTATTTCATGTGTGTGTATGTGTGTTTGTCACAATTTTGCCAAGGGTGCACTTGTGGATATGTATTATTTTCCTGTGGAGTTTTCTTTTTTTATTATTGAGATATATTTAACGGAGTTTAAAAGTACACTGGCATCCTTCAAAACTATAGGAATTTGTATCATCAAAATTATGCAGAGCACAGAAACATTAATAATAATTCATTATTAGATTTTAATCAATTCTATCACAATTTTACTTTTCTCTTTAGAGTCTGTGAAGCATCTGCCTATAGTTGCCAAAACAAGTGAAAATCATTTCTGATATGTTCCTCATAAGAGAGTATCAATGCTTATAGCTTACATTAATCTGCTCATTTGGATTATTAGTTTACATTAAGAAACATTCCTCAGTGAGTAAGAATTGACTATTGCTTTTTAGAAAAGAAAAATTGAAAAGTACATTTTAGGTTTGTAGCGCATGCCTGACCTTTCAAATATGTATCCAGAAATTTCTTGAGTTTTGTTCTTTGCAACGGAACTCTATCATACTGCAAAAAGTAACGGTGATTGGTACCTTAAAGGAAAGAGATTTGACCCCAAATGCATTCATTCATCTAAAAATGTAGTGCACTTAACATATTCCTTTAGCTCTTGGTTTAAATAATAAAAACATGTTTGTTTTATTGGCCTCTAGCTATATAAATATAGTCAATGTTATTTGGCCTTTAAAATTCTATACAAGAAAACCATTCATCTAATTTATACTGGAGCATTCTACAAAAGGCTTAGTATATAATCATCTGTTAGCATGACAATAAATAGCTACTATGTATTCATCAGAAGTTATTATTAATCATCAGCTCCTTATAATGGCTATGTTCACGTCTCTAACAGCTTCACTCTGTTAATGAAGTTATTGTGGACTCAGTTAAGAATTGCATTCAGTGCCTATATTTTTCAAAAGCAACACTTTTGTGAAGACCATGTAGCCATATGTGCATAGGCAATATATAATGGACTTATTATTTCATTGCCATAATTCTATTTAGAGTGGATTCAGATATCCATCTTTAAAATTAACCACATTAGAGAAGGCTTAAGATTTGTTTCCTTTTAAAATACATCAAAATACCACATAAAAAAGAAGAAGCTTTGGCAGAACACTAATTCTGCCTTAATTTGAGTCTTAATTTTAGATGTGTCCAAGCATCCAAATTGAAGGGAAGATTGTGAATGCCAATGAATGCATTCTTCCCTCGGTGACGTGATCGAGCTGATGGAAATAAAGGTTTTATTTTTTTTTAAATTAATTAAAGTCCTGAGTATATTCATGGGATAAATTTGGAGAACAAATAGTTTCGGTCCATTGTTTAAGTCATACATTTTGAGAAATATGAAAATGGCACCTTTTTTTTCAAATTAGATTTTTGCCATAGAGTGCATGTACTCACCAGAGAAAGATAGAGAAAGGAAAAGTGAGAACTCACGTCCCAGGAAGATGGCCATGACACAATACCTTCTCCTCCATTCTCTTGAAATTAGGGGCATGTATACACATGCACCCCACATGAGTTTCAAGCCACCAGGTTCCACACTAAAACAGCAGTCAGCCATAAGGGAGTCCAATGCCTTCACCACATCACTTGCTGGCCCAGAAAATGTCACTTGGAAAGAAATACTAGGTATTATAAACATATGATGGAGACCATTTCTGAATCCAACATTCTAGCAGTTACTGTATCAATAAGATCTGACATGTCTCTCAAAAAACAGACATCCTTGGCATGGACACTAACTGATTATACCCATTATTCACCTTTGAATAAGGTTAGAGTTAGAGGAGCCAACTCAAATCTCTTGCTGTTGAAAATAATTTCAGACTCTCCAAAAACTAATAATCTACTCTAGGTGGGCAAAGCAGAGAGGTAACTCACCCACCCTGACCCCCGGCGCTCAATCAGCTTACTTTCCTCCCACCATAAGTCCCACCCAGCCACAGATCAAGACATCAACCCTCAGAAGATCCAGTCCTTTGTTCTGCTGATAGAGCTGCACCTTGACCCTGGACAATGGAACAGTCTTTGAAGTGCCTCCCAACTCGGGCCACTCTTGTTCTGACCAGTGAGCAGTCAATCGCAGGGATAAGTGAGGTCCAGATCTTCTGCCCCTTTATCAAGTCCGTGTTTGCAGTGTTCCCATAGCAGTGAGAGAAGATGGTAAGGACCACAACTGCAAAGTAAGAGCTGCAGATGATGGGCAAACATCAGCTGAGGGGGCAGCAGCAAGAATAGGAATCTGAGGGAGCCACCAGGATTACACAGAGACCTAGGAGTCCTGCCCACCTGGGATCAAGGGCACAGAAGAGGAAATAAAGGCTGTGTGCTTCTGGGATAGCATAAAAACCTGCAGATCCCTACGACTCAGGAGAGGGGCAGTGAGGAACCCAGAGCAGAGGAACCCTCAATCCATAGACCACCAGCAGACACCAAAGAAGTCAACTTTCTCTGAGAGAGGGAGGCATCCTAGAAACAAAACTGCCATTGAGAATGCACAGAAAATGGATTTGTTTATTTCTTCACTTTTAGGAAAAATCTCTTGGTTTTAAAAATACGATAAATTTGGTGTTACGTCAAAAAGAAGAAGGAGGAGGAGAAAGAAAAATTTAAAAAAAAAATTCTGCATGTAAGTGGACCTGTGAAATCCATGACTGTTTTTCAAGGGTGGAGAGTATATATATGAAAATTATATAAGAAAGTTTTTGTGTAATTCTTAAATTTAGGAAATCAATTTTGTGTGAGTTCAAAGAGAGAAAAGATCAGCAGGATCTGGAAGCATTAAGAATGGTACATGAGGTAGATAGCAATTAATTAAAAGCATTTAGATACATGGAAAAGCCTGGCCAAGACCAACAATTCAAAAGTAGAAATACTGATCTGAAGAAGTGCCACGAGGGGCAATCAGTCTAAGTCTGTATGCAATTGCAGGTTTATATTGAAACGGCATGAGAAATATGGCATAAACAAAAACCCCAATGCCACCGGAGAAGGAGAGAGAGAGAGTGAGAGACAGAATTAAAAAACAAATTATTAATTTATTCATAGCCTTATTTTTTTAAAAATGAATGACATTAATAAGAAAATATCTAGATTCTCTTTTACTTTTCACCATTATTTATTTTCCTATTTCTCCAATGACTTCTATTATTTTTTTTTTACTGGTTTTCTTCTTTAATAATCTGTAGGGATTTTTTTTCATTAAAAAAACCTACAGATTATTAAACTTGATTCTTGATGGCTTTTCTTTGTAAATTCACATTTTCTTCCTAAGATATTCCAATCATTTCATTCCTCAAACATTCATTTGTATTCTTTGTCTCCATTTTAAAAATAAATCTCTAACTCTGCATTTGCATTTAAGTTTTAGTCAAAATGCCTATTCAGTATATATTTCCATCTGGAGAGAATGTTTCTGTGTGGATATACTACATATCATTGCCTCCAATTCACTAGATACAAAATCAAACTTACTAATCTCTTCCAGTTCATCAGTGGAACTTCTATATATTACTCATTTTCTCATGTTTTTTTCCTTTCCTATTTGTATTATTTGAATCATGTTTATCAATATAGTTTATCACCAATGAATCACCATTCTGGTCTAAGCCTTTCTAACAATAGTCTTATATCTACAACCATTTATACATACTCATGTCATTAAACAAAGGAAATATGACATTTTATTAACATTTCTCATCAAAAAAGAATTTCTAAAACCAAAATAAACTAATAGCACATGTTTAAGATGTCCTATATCCATGGATAATTTAATTACAAATGAAAATAAAGTGAACAGCATATAAGAACTCAAAGCCATGTTACAATTTTACATTGTTACAGATTGCCAGTTAGAGACTAAGTTTTCAACAAAATTAAGTAAAATAAATTATTTTATTCTTTAGAATATTTCAGTATCCTTTTAAATTATCATATTGGCCATTTCATATGCAATCCTCAGTTTCCTAAATAACAGTTAATCATAGTTGATATTTTAGAATATTTCAAAACCAAAACATCACATGATAAAAGCCATAATACTTAATGTGTTTACAAATCTATCTTTTAATTTTTACTTTTGAGGCTATTGCTGCACACTTAGGAATGTGCAACCAAATAATCTAAGCATACTAGTCATCTAAATTTTGTTTGTTAGTATATTCCTTGCATGTAGCAATAATCTGTTAACTCTAATTTTTAAATTTCAGTTTTATTTTCTACAATAATTGTTTCTTATTTTATGTTTAAAATTTTCAATGTTTTCAATCTACGTCAGGGCCTCTGCTTAGAAAAAAGTGTTCTGTATTAATTTTCTAAAAGGTGGAGCTTTTACTAATTGATATTTTTTGTATTTAAAAGAAAACCAAAACAAAATTTGAAACTCAACAGGCAAAACCTTGGGCATCACAAAAAAAAAATTGTTGCCATGGTTGTTGCTCATGGATGCACACTCAGGGAGGTCTCTAAACATGAACTGGCAATCTTCTCATGTGGGTCTGCCTCTATACTGCTGATCTTTGTGGCACTGTCCCCATAAACTTTTCATAAATGATAAATGATTTCAACATCCTTCAACCCATACTTCACCATAAATTTGATGTTTTTTCTTGCTTCAATTTTAGGAGAATTCATGTTGTTCTGATGGATGCTTTTATTTAAGTTTTTGCTGTGGGGTGCATGCATTTCCCAGAGAGAGAAAGAGAGAGAGAAAGAGCGAGAGAGAGAAGTGAGAAATAACCTCCCCAGGCAGGATGGTCATGTCACAAACCCTTCTTCTCCAGTCTCCTCTCAAGATTTTGGACATGCATGCACAGATGGTCAGCAAGATTTTCAAGCAACTGGGTCCAGGACTCGAACTGTATTTGGGCAAATGTATACTACTTTACAGTGTAAAACACTGTGAGATAAAAGAGTTCTTATTATTACACAAACCACCAAATCAGTGATGAGTGAGTTTATGCCCCAAAGAACTTTGCAAACCTCTTAGCCAGATGTGCACTGTGAATAAATCATGTTATATTTTCAATGAAGGACTGGGAAATCCTTAGCAATGAATAGAACCTTGGCAGTTTATACTGCTCATTAGGAAACAATGGACAATGCCCCAGCTGGAAGACTAGCCAGTTGATCAATATGACTTAGTACAATGAGGGAATAAAGTGTCATCCAAACAAAACAAAATGCACATCCTTTTAGCTAGAGGCATAGATTTTTAATCTAATAAAACAAGTCTCTAAGCATCAAACTAGGATTTAGGAAACATCTTTATTATGAAATAATTAAAATCAAACATGTTATAAAAACTCAAGAATATAGGAAAATGATTGGAGAATGTGGCTTTTCTATTAATTTGTTTCTGTATTAAGTTTGCAAATTTATAAATAAGCAGATTTTAGAGAGATTTTTCAGATCATATAACAGTAGAGCAGAAACAGGTACTCATTATTTATTCCAAGTAAAAAAAGACACAAGTAATAGTATATAGGTGAATAAAATAAAATTCATTTTTAGATAGTTTTTTTTTGACATATCCCAAAGCCTCATACCAATAATGCTTTTGGTGATCACACTTTTTTTTTTTGCATATGATTAACTGCCTTGTAAGTAAAAGATGAACAAAATTGCAAAGGAATCCCTTGCCAAATCATACTGATACATCAATCTCAAGGACTCCTCTAATGCCTATTGTTTTACAAGGCTCATTCTTATCAGTATCACATATGATTTCGAATTCTACTTTATTTCATTTTCCAGTCATAGACTTCCTTTTTATACTATGTTTTATAAATACTTAACTTTTAAAACATAACATACTATCTAAAAATATATCAATGATTATTCATAGTCTAGAAAATTTTTAAGTCCATTCTGTCTCACCTAGGATACATGATGTTCCTTGTTCAGTTTATTCCAGCCCCCATTGCTCTTCGTTTAAGTCTGCCATCATCTCTCACCTAAACTGTTGCAAGTTTTGTATTTTTTTTTTTTTTGGCTTCCCTTTTAGTCAGCCACTCAAATGTATGCCTTAAACAGCTACTAGAAGAAAGTGCCTATTTATACTTTCTAAAATGCCTTATACTATAAGCCATAATATTAATTATGAGGCACCATGAATATAAAAAAGCATGCTGTCAATTTAACTACAATACAATGTATTCTAATAATCTATAATGTTTATTTATACTTATCAGTATTTTTAAACTCATTTAGACTTTTTTCTATCATACTCCATTCTTGCACCTAAAAATATATGCAAAAGCATTTGGTTTAAGAATTCCTAAATAATTTAAACCTTTACTGTTCAAATTTTCTGAGTTGATTTTCATCTTAGTTTTTTTAATTGAGATTTTTCCACTCAATTTTGCCCCCTGTGCCAACAAAAGCATTGGCAGTGCAGCATTTAAATCTTAAAATATTTTTTCCATTTATTTATTTTTACATTTTTCCACAGACATTTACTTTACATATCAAAACATTTTTGCTCATATTCCATAGTTTTTGACAGTTAATAAACAACTTTCAAAATTTTAAACTACTGAATTTTAAAGATAATGTTCAAAATATTTCTTATAATTTTGTAAAATTTTGTTTGTGACTCTATAATAATGGAGACAATATGGTTTTAAATATTTTAGAGAAAATATTTACATGTCAACTACTCAAATTGTTGAAAAGCAAATGCCCAGCACACAAGTTAATCTTCAGGTATGACATTCCAATCAAAGCCCTGTCCAATAATGAGTATTTCCAATTTCTGACCCAATGCAACAAACATTATTGAACTTATTCAAATAACCCTGCGGCCACAAAATAAGAATACTCCCAAATATTTCCAATTCAAGAGGGGTCAGGAAAGAAGAAAAGTTTATGTTTCCATTTAAAGAAACAAACAAGAAAAATACTTTAACAAATTGCTGAACCTATCAACAGCTCAAAAGAAAGTAAAATGTTTAAATTGGGAAAATAAATCATAGTAAAAAAATCAGTAATGTTTTACTCAAAAGTCATAAAATATAATTTTGCAATTTCAGTCTTTTGTTCAAACACTCTTCTGTTGAATATGCAGTGTTACTGTGGTCCAATCTTTCCGTTTAAATGCTGGAAGTTAACATTCAACGTTATTATTGATATTTCTTGTCCCTAGCATTAAATTGGTCATTTTCTTGGTTGCCTTTTTTTCTCTTATTTCTGTATGTGTCTTTAGTTTTCCTGGTAGAGCACTCCTTTCAGAACTTCTTGAAGAGTGGGTCTGCTATTGGGACATTCTTTCTGGTCTTGTTTATCTGAGAATATTTTTATCCACTCTTCCCATATGAAAGATAATCTTGCCACGTATAGTATTCTTGGTTAAAACTGCTTTTCATTTAACACTTTGAATATATTTTCCCATTCTTTCTTTGCTCGCATTGTTTCTGATGTAAGGTCTGAGATTAACTTGATTGGGTAACCTTTATAAGTAACCTGATGTTTCTCTCTTGCTAATTTTAGTATCTTCTTTGACTGTAGATTTGACCGATCTGACTCTGATGCGCCTTGGAGAAGATCTTCTTGGGTTGATTCTATTATGGGGTATTTTGTATTTCTTGGGTCTGGATATTTGAATGCCTCTCTAGATTTGGAAAGTTTTCTTCCAAGATTTCATGGAATAGGTTATCAATGCCCTTATTCGTCTCTTCTCCTGGGATACCAATTATTCAGATGTTTGGGCACTTAATGCTGTCTAGTATTTCTTGTATAGTATTCTCATTTTTGGGGGTTATTTTCTCAGTTTTTTTTTGGTTGTTTATTCTAGATCAGCGGTTTTGCCTTCAACATCTAAGATTCAATTTTCTGCATGAACTAGTCTGCTTTTAATACTTTCAAGGGAGGTTTTGATTTCCTGAATGGCATCCTTCATCTCTAATAGCTCCGTTTGATTCCTTTTTATGGTATTTCCTCTTTCAGGTCATGAAAGAACTTCAACACCTCTTGGAACTCGTTGTCTCTTTTCTCCTGCATCTTCTGGAGTTCATTATCTCTCAGCTCTTGCGTCTCATTTAGTTTTGTCACTAAGAATATTCTGAATTCTCTATCAGACATTTCCATGCGATCTACTATACTGTCTGTGGATAACGAGGGATGTTCTTTTCCCTTAGGGGAGAGATATTTTCGTGATTTCTCATATTTCTTGTGCCTCTGCAGTTGTTTCTGGTCATGCTGTGACAAAATCTGTCCTCCACTGTGCTTCAAAATGTGGTATCCACAGAAAGATTAGGAGTTCAGATTTATAAAAAGAATTTTTTTTTTTTAATTAAAGCAGGAGGTTCAATAGTGATGAGGATCTCAATGATTCTAAAAGTATTCAGATGCTAGGCAACTATGCACCTCAACCTATCTAGACATTCTGTGTGTGGAGAGTGAAGCTTAGAATAGAAAAGTAAGGATTAAAAAAAAAGTAAGGATAAAGCAAAAAGAAAAAAAAAAGAAAAGAAAAATAGAGAGAGTGCAAGACTGACAGCCAGAGATAGAGAAAAGATGGAGATCGCCCTACTTCATCTGACTATTGTGGGAGTCTAGGAGATGGGGCCTAGAGCATAGCTTACAACCAGAGACAGAGAGAAGTGGAGGTCTCCCTTCCGTAACTGAATCAGGAATCTAGGAGATGGAACTAAAGTATAGCTTCCCTGAACATGTGAGGACACACCTCAGCTTTAAAATGGCTTCTTGTCTATTTCGGGAGTCTAGAGATGGAGCCTAGAGCATAACTTCCCTGAATACGGCAGGACACCCCTCAGCTTTTAAAATGGCTTCTTGTCTGAATATTTTGGGAGTCTAAATCTTAAAATCTTAATTAAATATTTTATGTGTCAATTTAAAATTGTGTAAGGAGGTACATAGTTTTAAAAAAATCTTTTAAGGTATAATTAAGCAAATGTCCAAAAAAATCACTACTCTAAATCCAGAGAAAAAACCTAGGAGTTGGGTGATATGATAGAGAGTTCTTGCCAATCCTATTTACTGGACTAGATGGCACTCTCATTTTCTCAGGCCACTTTTGGGATTCTTGTCACATGTGAGTATAAATCACTGGGTTCTGTAGGTTAGTCAGAGATATATAAGAGCTTCCTATAACAGAAGCACAATTAGTACCAAGAACAGGCATATAAATAAACTTTTATAATTTAGCCTACCTATAAATATGAAATTAGAGTTTTGCACAACATATGCAAACAAAAAGTCTCTGTATGGGGCAGGTGGTGGTACAGCAAGAATGTAACTGGAAACACATGGAAAAAGCTCTAGGTTCTAGTCCTGGGACCTTCCTTAGTGTGCTGAGTTCATGCACACTTGCCCATGATCTGGGCTGGCTGAGGTTGGGGTGGATGATGGTATAAGGACCTTGTTGGGGTATCTATTTCTCAATCTCAGTCTCATCTCTCTCTTTAACTCACACTCATGGAAGAACCAAATAAACAAACTTTTTAAAAATGCCTCTATAAATAGGATCACCATATTTTGTAAAATTTCTTCTCTATTTTGACAAAAACAAATGCCATGTGCCCAATAAATTATTAATGGAACGTGTATTACAAATCAACATGTAAGTTACTTTGGTTAAGTAAAATAAATTAACATATTTCTATATCTCTCATATTCTAAAAGTTTAGAACAGTATACTGCTAACTCAAATACTAAGTTTAAGCTCTGTGTTTTCTTCCTTCTCTTCTTTGTTAATTTCATTGGTAAATTAAAAAAGCTTAGAAAAATTATTTTCAACATTTTATGTCATATATATGCTTTATAATTGAAATAAACAGTGACAGTTACCTGGTATCTTAAAAAATTATTAGTTAAATATAACTTCCATAGTTAAGTATAAACAGCATTGACACCAATAATAAAACTAGCATATAAAAAATGCTGCCCAGTTTTATCAAGTATTCATTTTTAAGATGTTGACTTCAATATATAATAGCATACATCTAGTTACTTTTGAAGACAAAATTCCTCTTAACAGATGATGTAGTTAAAATTAATAAGAAATATATTTGTGCATATTATCATTTGGAAATTCTCAAGACAGTATTTTCTCAGACTGAAATTCATTATTAAATTAAAATATGAAAATCATTTTCATTATAAATGCATTGCCAGTTTTTTTCCTAGCTCAGAATAATTAAAGCATTGTGAGTAGTTATTTGGCATTTTCATACCTGGTAAAGATTTATCTGGCACAAATATACAAAATAAGTTCAATAGAAGACAATTTGGAATAATAAAGATTATAAGTATATTCATAATAAAACTAATGCTGAAAATAACAAGGAGCTTAAAATTGGAGCCTAGGAAGCAAAATTATAATTTTTATATATAGGTATATATAATATGATAAAATATATTTAAATATTGGCAATTGAAGAGATGAATGTAAATTTAAGTGATGATATTTGACTATATAGTAAAATTATAAGATTAATATTTGATTTTAATTATTGATTTAGTTTACAAAATTAGAGACATTAGAACCAGTTTTGTTTATGAAAAACATTACTGCAATTCTCTATGTATCCGACTATTTATTTTTCAATGGTATAACGTTCATGTCTTCATTCACAAATATTTATGTGCTAAGTGTTAGAAATTCAAATTTTAAGATACCCAAAAAGAAATTTCCAGTAGATAAGACATATGTCCTAGATATATGGACTCGAAGGTGTAATATCTGAAAATAGAAAGAAAACTAGGCTAATCTAATAATAAACAAAGATAAGAGAATAGTTTCAACAAAATATTGAACTGCAGAGGTCATAAAGAATAGAAACAGAACGGAGACCATTGTTCTGGATTAAGTAGAGTCTCTACACCTTATTAATGTAACTTCTCTGTGAATAAACAAATAAAAAGGAGAAATAGGAAAGTGGCTTTGAGACTGAAACTTGGTATTATACCAAAACATTCTGCAGAGTGTTGAGAAATAAATTCTTAGAAATTAACTTACTTTTAAAGAGGTTAATTTAAGAAAAGTGACAAGAAAAAAAACAGGTCAGAATTCAATACTAATTTGATTTTTTAATATTCAAATGTCAATATTCAAAAAGATGTTCTTGTTATCAGTAACATTAGTAAAGATTCAGATGTTTTATTAAAAAACGTGCACAGGTATGAAAATCTTTGACAGTATGTCACAAGACCTGGAATAGATTGGTTGACTCTATAAAATAAAATATTCAATGATTTATTAAATCAGATAAACAATATGGTTTTTCAATCTCATAGTAATGAAACTATGCAAAAATAGATATCAAAGTCAACAAATCCAAAATTAATCTTTTGGTACTTCTGTAAGATAGCAGTAGTGTTTAGATTTTGGCTGTGTAGCCAAATTATCTGGTTTTGATACTTTGGTCAAATTAATCTCTTTGTGCTTTAATTTTGACTTTTTTGTATGAAGATAATGATAATTTTTTTGTACAGTTGTAAGTAACATATGAATATATATATAGCACATAAGAAAGTGCATGGCATATATTAAGGTTGAAAATTAAACTATTGCCTCTTGCTTATGTTACATATTTTCTACCTTATATTTTATGTTAGTCCTTTCCATTCTGACTCTGAATGTATTAACAGTAAAACTATAAGTGATAAATTTTCACATATAGTCTTACCAATTTAGAGCTTACACAAAAACATTAATTTGCAATTCCTCCTCCACAACTCCACCCACAATGACTCAGTAGTCTAGATATGCTCATTATTTTTCCCACCATTAAGACATGGTCCCTCCCTGGATCATGGAAATTCTGTTTTTTCTCCTACATCTTTTTTATCAAATTCTATTTTCAGAATACTTAAAAAGAAACCCAGCTGAGCTATATTAATGACTTAAACTGTTATACTGTATTAAGACTTGAGAGTGGTACTAAAGTTTCATTATTTCCCATCATTTTGAAAGGAAAAAAAAAACCAGCCATCAATCATCCTCCCTATTGTTTTGAACAGAACAAAAAAATAGAGAAAAAGAAGCAATCACTCTATATTAAAAGTGGGTTAAATTATAAATTATTTGACAGATGTCAACACGTTAAAATTTAAAGATAGTGTGTAAGCCTTCACTGTTGTGTTTTGCCATTTATAACTGATAGGCATGGTATATAAAGTAAATATGCTTTCTTTTTAAAATTTTATTTCAAGAGAAAAAAGAAAGAAAAAGGAAAAGGAAAGAGAGAAAGGGTCAGGTGCCCTTGACATGTACTTGTATCACTGTGAGCCTCACTCCATGTTTTTCAGCCAGCTAGGATAAGGGACACACACAGCCACACCTGGCACTTCAGGTCTACCTAAGATCTCAACCCAGGACCTTCATATATGACTCAAGTATGGCACAATGGTACCTGACTGCCTGTACCACCACAGCTGTGTCAGTATGCCCTTTCTTAACACAAAAGACAGACTAGTATTGTCACGTTGGAATTATGACATAATTTGATATAATCTCTGTATTTTCACATTGTGTACCTTTTGGTAATTTATCATATTCTATTATATGTTGCTGTTTTCCTGTTTATCTCTTAATATTAACTAATAAAATAATTACTCATTCTTTTAGTCATGTTTATACCTGGAGCCTATCAAAATGTCTCCAGCATGTCAATGTCAGATAAATATTTGTTGACTGGAGCAAGAAGAAGCACACACCTACGTAGGCAGGCTGATAATTTACACACTAAACTGTGTGTTTCTTGGTGGCAGGAATTATGTATAGTTTATTTCTGTATCCCTGGCACCTCATACGTTGTTTTGTTGTTGTTGTTTGCTTATTTTGACTTTATCTTTTTTTTCTTTCTGTTAAAGTGTACACTTTCCAGAGAGAGTCAGAGTTAGAGAGGATTGGAGAAAATATCCTCCACTGGAAATAGTCATACTGTAGTCCCTTCTCCTTCCCCTCTCTCTCCTTTCAGGATTTTGAACACACATGTACATGCACTTACCATGTTTCTCAAACTGCCAGGTCCACAACTTAAACTACATGACCAGTCATGTGAAATTCCTCTTCCTTAACCACCAGGCCACAGAGCCAGGCCCACAGACTGTTTAAGACATAGTAGGCAGATAATAAATATTTTTGGAAGAATAAATAAGCATTTTGATAAGAATGCAACACAGAGTTTTTGGAAGTAGTCAGGGAAGATAAAGGTCAATAGGCAGGTAGGATAAAATTTGAAGATACTTTTAAATACACGTTTAAAAAAAGTTTATAAAGTTAGAATTGCAGATACTGATTAATATTAAAGTTATACCACTTCATGACTGTAAATTACTATCTCAGGATAGCAACCTACAGGAGACTTATTTTTCTCCATTAAAACAAGGATGAGGATAATCTATTTAGCCACTAGCTCAAGGTATAAAATTCAAGGATTTCTTTTTAATCTAGTACCACACCTGAGCCTTCAGTAGGCCACGATATCAAGCCAAATATTCTGGGGTCATAGGGAATGTGGTAAGACTGGTAAATACCCTTGGCCTGAGCCTTGCAACCAACTGCCTTCCCTGTAAAATGTGTCCTATATTCTGATGCAGAATGCATGAGGTAAAAGAATAACATATAAGGGGCTATCTAAAGTGATGAAGTCGTGTTGAGAGACATGCAGGCTCTTATTAAGTACAAAGTGGTGCTCCAACTCTGATGAAAAGGGTTGAAAATAAACTTTTCCATGTGGATGCCTAAATGATTAGAACTAATGCAATACTAAGACTTCATTTATCTCTGATTTTGATCAGTCAGGCACTTATATCAAATTTGTTGAGAGCAAGATTTTATTGTTATGTGTATGTACAATCTCCAAAATTGTAATTTTTTTCCACGGGCTTACTGGACAAACAATATGACCAAGAGGAAAGGCATACTCTTATCTACAAGATGGCCCATCTTATCTATCAGATTATCGGTATTTCACACCAAGGTGGACATTTTCCTAGTGGGAATTTAAAAAGGAGATGAATATCACCACACTGTGTCCATTCAAAAAAGTCTGTCTGTATTTCTATTACCCAGAAAACTTTGGAAAATATTCCAGTCTTCCTGTTATCATGTTACTGTTTTGTTTTCCTAAGTACTTCAGAATCTTAAATAGTAGCCAACTTATTAGCCACCCCTCAGAAGTTATTGTAAATCCATCATTCAGGCCATACTTCTGTCCATAGGCTATGAATAATTAGGATTTTGTTTCAACACAGTTTTAAAGGCTACCAGAAAACAGATGTAAGCATTGGCATTCTACTTCCAGCCAGTAACAGTATATCTTGGATACATACAAGTAAACCAGACTAGAGTTTTTCTTACTCCATTAACTGGTCATGGGAAACTCCCTATGAGGTCAATTCTCTAGCTGAGAGAGAGGCAGTGAAGCAACAGGAGCAGGTACCATGGGAGTCTGAAGCCATCTGTTCATACAGTTTATTTGTGCCTTCCCAGACCTGTGTGGCCAAGTCTAATATATACCATTTTCATTTTACAATGGAATGCTGCTATGCACATCCAATTTTATGGTTCAGTGGATCAAATCACACACAATTCATGATGTACAATATAAGTTGCATAGTTGTGGTGTCCCATGAACAGGTGTTCACTCTACAAACTCCCAATAACAAAGCAGGGCTACATTTCAAGTGAAGAATGGTTATTGGTAGAAGAAAACAGAGCTTTATCCCAAACCTTTAGAGATCTGTGCTACTATCCTTTTATGATAGTTTTCCGGAAGTTTTATTAACTGTTCTTACTACCACAACACCTTCGATACCATTGGATCTTCTAGGTCATAAAGTCCAAGAGACTGGGTAATATGAATCATAGCCTAGAACTGACACTGATTCTTTTCTTGCTTTCAGCGATGAGTTTTGTAGGCAAGCCAGTAAGTGAATCACAGCAGCATTCCAAAATGTGGTATAAGTCACCTTCAAAATATTAATCACACTAAGGTTATACCTCATTTTTCGTGCAGGGGTACATGGTGCAATTATCTACTTGAAAGTAGATAGTCCTTCATGCCATCAGATAAGTATACATACAAATAAACCAGCAAACAAGGAAAGATTGATATCTCACCTATTGGATAGGTTCCTAATACACCTATGGTTCTTGCTATTCCTACTCACTAGCTCTTAGTAGCATGTTATCCATGTAGTAAGTGAGCATGATGTTCTGAAGATACTGAAATGATATCTTCCATCTTTCCATAGTATATTACGATGGAGAGTGAGAACTTTGACATAGCCTTAAGGCAAGACATATATATATATATATATATATATATATATATATATATACACACACACACACACACACACACACACATACATACACATATATATGTGTGTGTGTGTATACACACATACATATATTATATTTAATATATTATATATTCCATACATATTAATATATTTTTCATATATTTTTTCGAAATAATTTTCGTTCAGCTTAAGTTAAAGTTAGTGTTGCTGATTGTAAGTAATAAATCAGTTGTTTCTCATCTCTCCATATTTATTTGTCTAGGAGCTAAATGGGATACAAAAGTAAGTTTGTTTGCCACCTCATCTAAAACTATGTTGGACTGCAAATATTAACGTAATCTAATATTTTCACATGATTTTAATTGGTAATCAGACATCTGTGACACATTTAGGAAGCTATTAATAAGTTGAAGTCTATCCCAACAACAAATAGTTGTACTCAAGGTAAGATGTTTGAAGAAAGTTGGAAAACTGAAAAGACTTAGCCTAAGAATTAGGATGGATTTGAGCATTACTGTAAAATACTTGAAGAACTGATATGTGGAATAAATATACTTCATATTTTGTGCTCTGATGAACAAAGAATAATCAGTAAGGAATACAGTAGACTTTGAATCAGTAAGGACAGGTACAATTTCTTATTCCTTTTTCTGTCTAATCATAGTGTTTCATGTAGTACTTCAATATAATAGATCTTCAAAAATATGCTAATTGAATTAATGAGGGGGTAGGTTTGGAATTTAATATAAAAAGGAATCTTTCAATAACTTTAATAGCTATTTAAGACAAACTGCTCTTTCCAGAGACTTGTTCCTGTCACGGTATATTTTCAAGCAGAGGCATAATAATCACTTACTGGAGATAATACAGAATAGATGCCTATGCTTGGTAAGATGTATATTAGATGATGTACATGCACCTAGAGACCAGCAACTAACTTCCTGACTCCTCACTGCAGCAGCGCTGGAGACTGCTGAAATGAACTGCTGCAAAAATCTTGTAGTGAACAAATTCTACATGCCTCATATCCCTGTTATCTTGTTCACAATCCAGACTATGAGCATCTATGGTTATCTGTTCTCTTCTCTTTCAGTCTGTGTAGTGATTTCATGCCATAATCTCATACAACTTTACATTAGTTCTCTAAATTTTTCACTGATATAACTATATTTATATCTATATCTATATAGTTGTCATTGTTTTTTGATAAAAGTAACACCTTCAGCAATGCATGGCACCCTCTGGTCAATTTCCCAAATAAGAATTCTAGGAGTCCTTTGATACCTTCATATTCATCATCTACATGCTAATTCCCAAGTTGTATCAATTTTTCACTTCTAGATATTTCAGTATACTACTCAAATCTCTCTAACTCCCTAAAAATACCACTAGTTTAATTTACTACCATTTCTCATATGAATTTTTGTGCATGAGCCTTTGAAAGGATTTCTCTGTAACTAATCTTTCCTTTTATAACTTGCTAGAAGTCATGTGTGCTTATGAGAGAAAGAGAGAAAGTGAGAAATAAGCTCCTATGGGACCTATCTTATCTTCTTTACATATTTTGGATTTAGTTTGCTAAACTTATTTTTAGAAGTTTTTTATCTATAGTCGTATGGGATATTTAACTCTAAATTATGCTTTTATTTTCCCTTGAATTGTCTTTGTAAAGTCACTCATCTGGGTAATTCTGACTTAGTAGGATATCCCTTCCTTTAAAAATTTCAGCAAGCTTTATTAAATTGGTATTATTGGGTCATCGAAAAAGTTATGACACATTTTGCACAGAAAAACATAGAAAAATATGTCATGACTTCCGAAGACCCAATATTTTGTGCTAAATTCACAAAAGAAGTATTTTGAAACTGCATTTGTGTTTGCTATTTGTATGAATGTTTTAAATTATAGTTTTATTCTCTTTATACATATAGGGATATTCAGGTTATCTATTTCTTCTTGAGTACTAATGATGGATTGTTCATTAAATACAATGTATTAATTTTACTTATATTGAAAAAATACATAGGCATAAATGTGTTCATAATATTATGATATGTATATAATCTGTAGCAATATCACTTCTCTCATTTCTTACAATGGTAATTTGCTTCTTCTCCCTTTTATTTTTGCTGGTCAGTGTAACTAAAAGTTTACCACCTTCATTGTTTTTCAGTGTAGTGAAAAGGCTATGTAAAATGTCTTTTAATCCACACATTTTGTTTTTATTTGCCAGAGGTCATGTATATTCACCAAAGAGAGGTTGAGAGACAAAAAGAGGCAGAGGGAGAAAGTTTCCCCTTGGGACATCGCCACATTATGATTCCTTCATGCACACATGCCTGACATGTTTCTCAAGATGCTGGGTTCAGAACTCAAACTAAGTGGCCAGTGATGTAGGATCTAGCTCCCTTAACCAACAAGCCTTTGGTATGTGTGTCTATATGTATAACCTTCAAATTCTAGAAGCTTAATCTCTTTGGACTCTCAGCTTCCTCTCCTCAAATCACAAGAATTTTGCTGAACTCTCTGCTTAGATTCTTTTCTATTCTGTATCCTATCTGGATACTCTTTCATAGAAGTAAGCTGGTACTATCACTGAGTTCACTTACATTGCTTTCCATAGCTTAGTGATCTGCCTAATAATCCAGTTTTTCAAAACTTTTATTTCATATGTCTTGCCTATTATTCTTTTAAGGCAGGAAGATAAATCCAGACCCATCTTGTCTGAAAGCGAAAATGTAAATATTTTAATTGAAATTTTATAGAGAGTGATAAATTTTATAAAGAGTATTTTAGCGGTGAACTCATCAAACTGATTTATTCCCTTTACTAATTATCTAGTAAGTGCTATTAGACAATTTCTTTTTTTCTTTTTACTTCATCAAATAAATTTCATCAAGATTCATCTTACCTATGTAATCATAATTAAGGTCTGATTTATCAATCATTTTATTCCTATCTCAAATTAGCTATTTATTCACTCCCTGATCCCAAGATATACTATAAAGCTGTGATCATCAAAACAGCATGGTATTGGCACAAAAACAGACATGTGGACCAATGGAATAGAATAGATACCCCAGAATTAACCCTCAAAGCTTACAGTCAACTGATTTTTGACGAAGGGTATCAGTCAATCCATTGGGAAAAGGAAAAGCTCTTTAGTAAACAGTGCTGGAAAAACTGGGTATCCACCTGCAGAAAGATGAAACTGAATCCCCATCTTTCACCGTTAACAAAAATCAATTCAAAATGGATCAAAGATTTGAACCTAAGACCTCATACAATAAAACTACTGGTAGAAAATGCTGGGAAAACTCTGGGAGACATTGGAGTAGGCAAAGACTTCTTAAATAAGACTCCCAAAGCGCAGGCAATAATCCCTAAAATAGACAAGTGGGACTATATCAGACTAAGAAGTTTCTGCACAGCAAAGGACACAGTAACAAGTGTGAACCGACAACCCTCAGAATGGGAAAATATTTTTGTTAAATATGCCTCAGACAAGAGACTGATAACCAGAATACACAAGGAACTCAAGTGCCTTATGTGAAAAATAATGATTAACCCAATTAAAAGATGGGAAAATGAGCTGAACAAAAATCTCTCTAAGACATATGAACAGCCAAAAAGCACATGAGGAAATGCTCAACATCCCTCATCATAAGGGAGATGCAGATAAAAACCACAATGAGATACCACCTAACCCCTGTGAGAACGGCAAAGATTAAGAATATAAAAAGTGATAAGTGTTGGCGGGGATGTGGTGAAAAGGGAACCCTCCTACACTGTTGGTGGGAATGTAAACTGGTTCAACCACTGTGGAGAACAATATGAAGGTTCCTCAAAGATCTACAAATAGAAATACCATTAGATCCAGCAATCCCACTTCTGGGTATCTACCCAGAGGACAGGAGAACGCTCAGTTGGAAAAGTGCTTGCACATCAATGTTTATTGCGGCATTATTCACAATTGCCAAGACATGGAACCAACCTAAATGTCCACAAACTGATGAATGGATTGGAAAAGTGTGGCATATATACTCTATGTAATACTACTCAGCCATAAAAAATAACAAGACCCTGGCATTTGATAGAAAGTGGTCAGATATGGAGGATCTATTACTGAATAAAGTAAGCCAGGCTATGAAAGAAAGATATTGTATGTATCCACTCAATATATACCGATTATCCACACTCTATGGTAGAGAGCGAAATATTGGAAGACACAAAAGCAGTGAAAGTACTTAATGAGAATAAGACAGCATGGAAGGGGGGGTGAAGAGAAGAGGAAAGAGAAAGATAGCAAGAGAACAAATAGAGAGGCAGGATGTTTGTGGGAAACAGATATGGCTTATTACCGGTTGATGATGACGTGTATAGTATTCTCAACTGGATTGGTCTGAGAAGTATTTCATGATGGGTAAAGTCTTCTTACAAGCAAAATGAGAAATAGTGATTGACTGTTTAAAAAAACTAATTGGAATAATAATAATAATGATTGGGAAAAACAATGAAAAGATATTGAATGATGAAGTGGGGAGATTAATGTCTCTGTATTGACTGACATGCATGGCATTCCCTTTTGAAAAAGCAATGTAATACACTGTAAAGTTATATGCAATTCAATGTAATATAAACAAGATTATGATAATAAAAAAATAAATAAATAAAAATAAAATAAAATATTAGTTATTTATAGCTCCTGCCACTGTGAATTTTATTTTGTGGCCATTATTTATTATCTAGTCAAATTTTTGTATGTCTAAATTCTCTAAGGAAGATTTAATTCCTTAGTCACTTTTTTGTGCATTAATATATTTGGTTAGTATAGTCGTAGCCATTGAGAGGTTTGCATTCTTTATTTCAGAAATATGTATCCTGATCTAAGTCAATGAGTGATCATATGTATTCTCTAACTTTTCATTAAGAAATTTTCGATAAGTCTGTGAGACAGACTGACAAAGAGAAATCAAAGTCCAAAAGAGATAAAAGCATAATTAGGAATGAAGAAAGGAAGAGAAAGAGAGGAAAAAGAACAGAAAGAAAAATTCTATTAGGTACTGAGTATTGACTGCTAAGTTTTCAATTTTAGATGGGGGTCATACCTTCGGCCACAAATATCTGAGTAAACACAAGGAGTTTTGGGTTAAAAATTAAACATGCTCTTTGCTGGTCTAAAGATGATATCCAAACCTTTCACATGCCTCAAAAGTATCTTCATGGGGAGAGCAGGAGGTGTGGTGGTTAAGATATTGGACTCCCACATGGTCGACTGCAGTTCCAGTCCTGGACCCGGGGACTTAAAAATCATACCAGGCATGTGTACGTATGTGCCTGAAATCTGAAGCAGGGAATAGAGGAGAAGGGACTGTGGCACAGTTATCCCTCCTGGGAGCAGGGATGGTGATGATTTCTCACTTTCCCTCTCACTGTCTTTCTCTGGTGACTGCACATGCCCTATGGCAAAAACCAAAGTCAAACAAACAAACAAAATATATTTTCATTATGTCACCCATCATTTTTTCTTCAGACTGTGCCATGATTCTGCCCTTTTTGTTAGAGAGCACATCTGTATCACTCTAATGGAATATCATGTTCATACAATATTTCTTTATTTAGAACATGCTACCCTACCTCCTCTTTGTTGGGGCTCCCTATTTTTCCAACTGCTCTCAGCTTAAGTAATTTCTTCTAGGAAACCATCACTTACCACTTTTTACTTACAAGACCAGTTTTATTGCTTCCAGAATATACACATACCATCACACTACCTTACATTTCTCTTTATTACACACTAAATTAGATTGTACACTGCCTGGTTATTTCTTAGTTTTCTTTTCTAGATAGTAAAAACTTAAAGGGCAGAGTTTTCTTCATCTTTATTGTTGAATACTTAGACCCTAATAAAGTAACTGGTCCAATATAGGTCCGAATATATATATATATATATATATATATATATATATATATATATTCACATAAAGGTGCTCCTCATCCTCATAGTCTTTGATATCATGATTCTAAGACTCAACTAATGTCTCATCAGTTCTATTGTTATGATCATATTGTCTCATTATTTGATGTATATCTTAATTAAATTAGGTAAAACTAAAATAAAGGTTTACCCTCAGAAAATTTATTTTTTAAAAAAAACACCTAACTTGTTAAAGGAAAGAAATAGTTCTTGTTATTTTAATTAGTATGTCTCCTCCAGACAGCAAAGTGATCTATTAGAATACAAAGTATGGATTTTAATGAAACAGCCATTTGTGAAGGATCCTCCCCTTTGGCACATATTTATTGGGTTAATCAGTGTTCCACATGACTGCATGTATCTAAGACTATGCTACTGTTTTTCCCCCAGAGGTTTGTAACACTAATGAGTATCGATGACATCGATGTGTGATTCACAAAGATGCTGGTAATTTAAGCTCTAAATCTAGAAAGAAGAACCTGATGTGATTAGAAGGAAAGAAAATTAACTTCCTAGTGTCTCTATAATCTTAAATGTGTTCATGCTTGCTTCTGAATGAGACTCATTTTTACACATCCATAATTCCCAGTTCCCTTTATTCAGGAAGAAATGAAGATATGAAGGCAATCTTATGAATGGAGAGTTAGAAAACCAGAAAGTGCTATTTGTTTTCAGGTATCCTTAATACATTCATCCAGACTGAATCATAAAATTAGCAGCATGTATATAATCCAATTTCCCAGCCCCTCAAAGACCTCATGGTTTCTCTGATACTCTCTTTACAATGTCCTTAAGAGAGAATTTGTAATTCATACATTTTAAGTCTAAAAGATTGATGGCATATTTGTTTTTAATCTGCAAGGATGCCTTTTTCTAACATTTAAAAATTACATACGAATTCTGGATAACTAAAAATAAAGTTTAATGAAAGAAGTCCAGGCATCAGCGAACATGTAAATCTTTTTTAACACAAAGTCACAGGATGAGTGGGCCTTGAACTTTGCTGGTACCCCAAAGATCATTTCTTAGAGTTAGCTATATTTCTACAATACACAGAAAAATTACTTTTCTAAAGTAAACACTAAAAACAGTGACTTCTAAATGTTGAAATTCAGGTTTATTATTTGTTTTAGTTAAAATGGCTGAGTTCTGACATCTGGAAAATAAAAGCAGTACTGCTGGATCCTGGATATGTACCAACTATTTTTATTATGATATTTCTGGCAACACATACTGCATGCATATTCATAGCTTTGGAAATGCTTCCTATTTCTATAGATTCCTTCCTCATTTGCAGGTGTGATTATGGATTCATGAATGCAGCTAATCACTTCTAATACGTACAGCAATCCAGTCACTGAATTGAAATTTTCCTTGATTTTTGATGAAGCTATGGCCCTAAAGGAAGCTCCCAAAATTAAATAATCCAGAATAGCCTTTGGGAATAGGGGAGAGCTATACATAAAAGCTGACTCAATTGGCGTTTACTCCTGACTACATGTGAGAAGGAATCTAGAAACCTCTCACTTATATTCCCACTGCCCTACCTCTCTCATGGCACATGAAAGCAGCCACACTTATACTCTCACATTTCCTATATTCTAGAAAATCAAGATACAGCCATGTGCCCACACTAGCAAACTGATACCCTGTTACAGAAACAGGATTCTATTGCTTAGAAACAGTAGACTCTTTTATCTTGTCTAGATTAAGTAAGATTCTGACTCTGTTTCTAAAAAATGCAATCAAAGCCATTGCAAGATAGATGCAAATTCATGACCTCGATTTATGTTTCAGCAATTCGTTTACCAGGAAAAAAAATGTACCTTTTTCTTTTCTTATGATCAGCGTGGGTGTTAAACTGGATTTTGTGAAAGCATTTATCTCAACAAAGAAGCAGTACATAGAAAGTATTTCCCTTTTATCCATGTTGCATAAAAGAATCCTTGAAATATTTGGAACCCTTAGAGTATAATGTACCCCAACAGTATTGAAGTTGGTGCTGTGGTACAATAGGAAAATGAAAGAATTTTCTGTGATACTGTGACTCTGACACTACAATGGATGCAGGATTTTAGAGACCGTACTCTTTCTGTTAGGTGCTGGTCTGGCCAACAATGCTGCCGAAGGTAACAGTCACCACAGACACCCAGGCCCATTAAAACTGGCTCAAGGCAAGAGGTATCAATCTGCATAAATAAATGGCTCTAGTGATTACTTCCCAAGGTGCAGTTTCCAGTCATTTCAGCTGATTTCCTAGGTAATTCAACATGGCTTCTCCTTCTGGCTACTTTTTTGACAAGTTCCTTGATCAAACCAAACTTTCCCCTGGTTTTCCCCCCACAACTACAACTCTTGGATTCTAGCATTCCCTCACTTCGTCTCTGCATTCCTAATTTAAATCTAACAAGATTCCATAGCATACCAGACATGACACATCCAATACAAACATCTGGACAGAGAATAGAAAGGTAATATGCATGAAATTTTATCCCTGTCCCTTTTTTCGTCTATAAAATGCCATGGATTTTGAACTGTTTATTTTGTCATTTCAGGTATTGCCTCTCTCATTATTTTCTTACATTTCTGGCCCACAGAAAATTCTAATATTTATATTTTCATCTTTTGGGGTGGGGGTAGGGGTTGTTACTTTATTCTTAATAAAATGTTCAGGCCAGCCAGTGTTGTGGTGGGTTAAGGCAGCTGATCCCACATAGCTTACGGCATGGTTTGAGCTCAGGACCCAGTGGCTTAAAAAACATGCTGGACATGTGTACACATGCCCTAAATTCTGAAAGAATGAAGGAAAAGTGATTGAGGCATGGCCATTTCCCCTAAGGGCTGCTTTCTCACTTTCCCTTACTCTTTCTCTATGCCTCTTTCTGGTAAGCACATGTACCTTATAGCAAAATTTAAAAATAAATTTAAAAACTAAATAAATAATAAAAGTAAATAAATTTTTGTTGAACTGAATTCAACTCAACTAGTAAGAGGATGTTATTCTTTATTTATGTATTTTTATAGAGATTTTTTTCTGTAGGGTGCCCTTGCTAGAGAGACAGAGAGATACAGAGAGATAGAAAGAATGAATTCATCTCCCGGGGGGATGGCCATGCCACAATCCCTTCTTCTCCATTCCTCTCTTGGGATTTTGGGCACACATGCACACACACCTGGCGCATTTCAAGCCACTGGATCTGGGACTCAAACTACAGTCATCTATGTGATAGTATAGCAATGTAACCATTATGCCATCAACTGGTCTCAAGAAGATGCTATTAATGGAGTGGATGCTACTCACAAGAAAGGGCAGGAAGAAGCAAGTTAGCACAGCCAAACTCTGTTAGCCAATAGTCAGGTCCCAATTACCAGGATGTAACTACATATCAGAACCACTATATCGGAACCACTATTCCTGGGTAAGCTGACTCCTATTCTACATGAATCGATATGACAAATATATGTATATGCATGTATACACACACACAGTAGGTTTTTTCCTATAACATGAGTGCACTCACCAGAGATAGACAGAGAGGGAAAGTAATAAACCACTGCCGCCCAATGGAAGATGGATATGCCACAATCCCTTCCCCTCCATTCTCTTGGGATTTGGGGCACACACGTCCCATGCACACTTAGTGTAATTTTCAAGGGCCTGGGTCAAGGATGTAAACCCAGGTCTATCATGTGGGAGTTCAATGCCTTAACCACCACACTACTTGCAGGCCTGAAAGTCTATTAATAAAAGGACAAAGGTACCAAAAACAAATAAAAAGATGTTACATTTCCTAACTAGAGATGAGGTAAAGACTATTCTAGTAGAAACACCTGATTTGTGGTGAGACCCATAGGTTTAGAATAGATTTCTTTGAGCTCTTTTGCCTCAGAGCAGGATTTTCTATTGGAACTGTGCCTGAGGAAAGGAGAGCTGAATACACTATTAACAAATTCAGTCCATACACTATATAGTGATTATCGACAAATCAAATGATACCAACTAGAATGTGGCTTCCTTTGGAGAAAGCTTATCATTTTTTTTTTTTTTTAAGAGGTTTTGCCTTAGAGTGGTTGCACTTGCCAAAGAGAGAGAAAGACATAGTGAGAAGGAAAGTGGAAATCACCCCCCAGATGGGATGGCCATGCTGCAATCCCTTCTCCTCCATTCTCCTGGAATCTTGGACACACGCACACGTACCCGGTGTGAGCTTCAAGCCACCAGGTCCAGGACTAGAACCATGGTTGGTCATGTGGGAATCCAATGATGTAACTGCTACACCATCTGCTGACCCAAAGATTATAATCTTACATGTTGATACTCAAAGTAACTTCTTAAAAACAAAATACATAAAAATTACATTTATTTCCCATTAATTTTCATTTTATATCCCATTTATTTTCATTCAAGTTCTTCAAAGACTATTTGTCCAAGTGAAGTAAATAAAATATCATTATTCTCCTAAATCTTTGGGGATAATGTATTTTTCTTCTAATATTAAATATTTTAAATTAATTTTGTTGTCTTTTCCTCCAAACAAACAAACAATTGGCAGGCTTTAGAAAACATCAACAAAAATAAACTAACTAATCAGGGCATAAAAATATAAAAAACAAAAAAATGAGCCAAGAAACACCAAAAGTTTAAAATGCATACTGTAAATCTACTCTGTAAAATAGGGACTGTAACTATGTGCATAAAATTGCATACCTTTAATTCAATTCTTTTAAAAATTCTGGAAATCTTTCTATGTGCCTCTTTTAGTTGGGCAGAAAAATGCCTTCCAAAAGTTATCCACTTCCTAACCTTTGAAATCTGTGAATAATTCAATTAATATGGCAACAGGAAATTTGCAGGTGTGATTAATTTAAGAATATTTCATTTACCCTGGATAATCTGAGAAGGCTCAATATAAGAGAAAAGGAGAAAGAAAGGAGATATGCCTATGCCATGAAAGCAAATGTCAAAATTATGTGAGGGCTGAAAAGGAACAAGAAGAAATGTGGGCAACCACTAGAAGTTGGAAAAGAAATGGACTATCATTAGAATCTCCAAAAGCAACACAGCTGAACTGATGATACCTTGATTTTAGGTCTGAAGTGGTAAGTAAATAAATGTGTGTTTTTTAAGGCAACCGTGTTTGTGGTCATCTGTTAAAGCATCGAGAAGAAGCCAGTATATTTTTCAGATGCTTCTTGTTCATTGGGAACCAAATGATGTGAAGGGATAAGATATGCACATGTGGGATTGAGGTAAACCAAATCTTTACTTTTTTAAAAATTTCAAGTTGCAGGGTACAAATAATATATGCATATAGTGGTCAATAGAAAGGCAGATTATCCTGAATAAAGTCAATGAGAAACTTTGAAGGAAGATAAAA
Source organism: Tupaia tana (assembly GCA_026018925.1). Classification (NCBI taxonomy): domain Eukaryota; kingdom Metazoa; phylum Chordata; class Mammalia; order Scandentia; family Tupaiidae; genus Tupaia; species Tupaia tana. Next base: position 42,638,650 of record JAKSZU010000004.1, on the reverse strand, counting down.
TTTTGTATCTACATCTACTATATATATATATATATATATATATATATATATATATATATCCTGTTGAAATAGAGATTTCTACAGGACCTTTTGTTATCATCATCAATTCAGCAGCAAAATTTAATATAAGCCTAAAGTTATGAGGTTTAATATTAGTTAATAATAATGACGTTAATATTTTCACACAAAAACTGTAATAATTAAGCATTTGCCTTTTATACTAACTGGTGTTTAAAATAGTGACATATCATTGCCTACCCATGTTACTTCTATCACATACTACAATTAAACAATGTAAGAAAAGCTTCTTGGTTATAATACTACTTCTCAAAACATCAATCCAAATGATAACTGAAAACTTTGCCTTTATTTGAAATAAGATTCTTGTACAAATTTCCTAAATCAAACTACTTACCAATAGCTCAGGAAAATTCCCTTTATGTCAACTAGGATAGTTTATTAAAAACCAAATATCTTTGGGAGAAAAATCAATGTTTAACTTGTAGTGTAAATAAAATATACAAATACATTTTTGGCAGCAAATTGATTCATAGATGAAATCAGTGAAGATGCTTGGCAAATTAAACCGGATCATCAATTTGAATCATTGCAATTTCTTAACTGATAGACCTTCTTAGTTCACGGATTGTTGATTTACAGATAGTTAAGCCATAAAATATCACTGAAAAAATGATGGGCAATGAAGGCACATGCAAAGAATGAGAAGACAAGAAGAAAAATCAACTGTGCATATAGAAAAGAGAAAAACATAGAATCACAGCTGTATATTTAAGACTGGTAAGATGCTGGCTATAAAATAAGGTTTGGGGCCATATTTAAGAGTCTTTTGAATTAATACCTATCATATTTTCTACCATTTTCAGTGACCACTGAGTGATAGAGAATGTGTTTCTACTACTGCCAGCATTCACTTTCCAAAGATCTCAACTAAGAATTTAGAATGCTTTGAATCATCCTATAACTTTCTGTGGTAAAGCAGTAATTTGAGATTTATTTTCAGTCTTTGGGCCACTGTACAAGTGCTAGAAGTTACCAGGAGTTTGAAAATAAATGACTTATTTCCTCTATCTTGGGATGACGATTAAAATTCATTTGTTTTACATTCTCTGAAGACCTATTTGATAGCATCTAACTTTGATACAGATGTTGGTCAAACAAGGATGCTTCCATACCCAGAAGCTCTAGAAGTAAGCTTAATTTTAAACTCATTCTATGATAGAAAATGCCTTCAAACTCATTACTCAGCTTCAGTTTGAATTTTCAACCATTATCCATAGCAGTAGTTACAGTCTATTGTAAATAACTTATCATTGAAAACCTCTTCTATTAACATACTACTACAGAAATAAAATGCTATATAAAGCTGTAAGAACATGGTAGACATTAGAAGGGAACCCAACTAATGCACCTGGGACACAGAAGGTTTGTAATCCTAAACCCTTTCATCCAGTTTTGCTGTTTTTGCTAATAAAGTGCATTTACACTTCCTATTAGTATTGTTCCAAATACTTTGATGAAAGTATGAAATTCATAAACATAGACATAGATTAAGCAACATCATTTTGGATCAGAAATCTGGAACGTTAGCATGTAAAACATCTGGAATTTTTGTATGAGTTGATCTGTACCTACTAGATTCACACGCCCAAATCTTTATACAATTTATATCACTAATCGGCAATCTGATCTGATCTTTATTATAATTCTGTATACAATTGTGGATTTTAAATTTCAAAGTTGTATAAATACCTATCATATATTAAGAAACTACTTGATTTTAAACAACAGTGGTCTTAATATTTTAATATTCAAAAGTGACATGAGCAATAAAATTTGATATAAAGTTAGTAATATATTTACATAATATTTACATTTTTATTTATTTCAATATGCTCGGTAGAAATATATCCTTTTCTGGTAGATATATAAAAGATGTAATTTTATACACAAGCATAAAAGACCAAAATAAGGATTCAAGTTCAAGATTTTCTGAATTCATTACATTGTTGAGGTAAACACGTTGATGTAGCTCATTAAAAGCAAAGTAATGTGGATCATTAAAATCTTTCCAAAATTTATCCATTTATAGACAAATCCATCTGTACTGACAGTCATTCAGCTACATGTTTTTCCATCAACATGTGTAAATGTAGCAAGATTTAAATTGTTTCTCTACAATGAAAACACAATTTTGTCCTAGTTTCCTGATTGTATATTATACTCTTTCTGAAAATTTGTGTTTGGTCCTTTGAGTGGTAATTGGCATTCATTACTCATATGTTGTTTTATCATGTGCCTTTCTTCCTGAGCACTGAATTTGGCAGTGAAAAATACAATATTCTTAGAATCCAATATTCATATTTTTGGAATGATAAACTTGGAGGCATATTTGTATTTAATATGTATCACTTGTAGCTTGATGTAATTGCTTATTTTTTTCTTACCTCAAGAGTTAGTACAAGAGTCTTCCTGAAATTTCTTGAAGAAAGTGAAGACAGCATGGATATTACTGGCACTTAAAGAATACAGTGCTATAAAAAAAGATGGCATCCTTTAAAGTTGGAAAAAAAATAGAATAAAATCTTCATCTTTAATGGCTATTAGGATTTATCCACAAGACTATTTATTCTTGCCTAGAAGACATACCTTAGCAATGTATATCCTTTAGCTTTTGCAAATATATTAAGACCAGTGGACTGTAAAATAAACACACACACACACACACACACACACACACACACACATTTCTCTGCTTTGAAAATAAGAAATTATAAGACCCAGCAGAAACCCATTAATAAAACAGAGTCTAATGATCAAAAGTGTGTATTATAAATAATATGTTTTGAAAAGGTAGTTAAAATTTTCAAGATTTTAATATTCTCATGTATGTAAAAAAATGAGGAGATAGTGGAAAATATTAAGTGGTTATAATGCAGACACAAATGAGAAAAATATAGCAAAATGTGGCAAAAATACAAATTATAATGAGAAACTTAATTGATAGTCAGAGATTAACAGCCAATCCAGAAAGCCATTATCAAACAAAAATTGAGTAAATTTAAACAATACATATTGAAAAGGTATTAGGTATAGTGCCCCTTTCTTCCAGAAACTACCAAGTTTATATTTGTATGGTTGTATGACACTTTAGAGAAGTCACTTGCTTTCTCACTTTCTCTCTCTCTCTTCCTCTGTATCTCTCTCTCAGTCTCTGTCTCTCTCTCTGTGTGTATTTGTCTGGTCAAATTAAAATAAATGAATGAATATATCAAATTAAACAAATAATTCTTTTTTTTAAAAAAAAAATCATGCGGGCTACCTCTACATGCATGGTCAAATTCCCAAGATGAGAATGGAGGACAAGGGACTGTGGTATGATCATCCCCTTTGGGGTTATTTCTTATTCTCCTTCTCTCTGTCTTTCTTTGGTGACTGCATGTGTTCAATAGAAAAAATAAAAACAGATAAATAAGCAATCAAAAATAAAATAAGTTCATAGGCTATTATAATAATAAAAATGGAATCATTATGTCAAACATATCATAGTGTCTAGCACATATTAGAGACATGATAAAGACAGTGGTTGTTTTCATTTGATTTCTTGTGTCATTTTAATAAATTTTTTAAACTATTCCAGAAAAATAACTCATTACCTCTAAAACATGTGAAGACATTTTAGAAAATAATTCCATAAGATAACAATAAGTTAGTCAAATTACTCCATCTAAGTATATGTTATCTTCCTTCCTTATAGGAAGGACAATTGAGGATGTTAATAAGAACACAACTGGGACCGGCAGTTGGCGTAATGGCTATGTCACTGGACTCCCATGTAGTCGACCATGGTTTGAGTCTCAGATCCAGTGGCTTAAACTCACATCAGGCGTGTGTGTTGTGTGCCCAAGATCCCAAGAGGAGAATGGAGGAGAAGGGATTGCGGTGTGGCCATCCCTCCTGGGGGATGATTTGTCACTTTCTGTCTCTCTGTCTCTCTCTTTCTGGCGAGTGCACGTGCCCTACAGCAAAAACCTCTCCAAAAAAAAAAAAAAAAAAGAACACAACCAAAACTTCAGAAATGTTTGTTTCCATTCTCCCTGAAAGTCTTCAAAAAATGCAAGTGAAAAAGCCAAAACAACAAAATGAATTATATTTTATCTTATTAGTAATTAGAAAATAATTTCATATAGCCTAAATAAGATCTGTTAAATGTAATAAAATTTGGACCAAGTAGTGTAAGGAAAATTCATATGGTAGGTAGAAAGAACAGTCAATGTGACCTCCTCTACATAATTCATGAAAAATTATAGCCTCTGTTCAAATGTTCTCATTTCTAAAATGTTAAAACTATATATATATATATATATATATATATATATGTCCATAGAATAAAACTATTGGATTAAAATAGAGTGTAAAAATTACTAAACATGAAATATGTTTACAAACTATAGTCCATTTAATGTGCCTCCACAATATTTTAACAGGATCAATAAGCAGAATAAAATAAGTGATATTATAAAATATTTGAACCATAATTCATTATCCATTGAACCTTTTCTAAGATTGGTAGAGTGGTAGAAAACTTGAATTACTTATGGCTTAGGCCCTATTTGTTTATTATAATGGCCAATATTGAGAAATAAGAACAAATAAAAAAGATAATCTTGATCATAGGAAATCATTAATTTTTAAATTAATCTTTCAATCAAGACATGGATATGAAATAATGGATTTTTTTAAGTGTAACAATAATAATGTTCAACATTAAATATATCAAAACCAAATAAAACTTTATAAATATTAAAGCGTTACTTTTTTTCTTTAAAGGTTTTTGCTCCCCCTGGGGGAATGCCCATGACACAATCCTTTCTCCTGCATTCTCCTCCTGGGAATTGGGCATGCACACACATAAGCGCGACATGATTTTCAAGTCACAATATAGAACCATGGTCAACCAGCTTGGAGTCCAGCTTTGTAACCACCATGCTACCTGCTGGCTCCAAAGACATTACATTTATATCTACAAATACTTTATTTTCAAAGTAAAAACATTAATATTTAGAAAAAAATTTACAAAGAGGACAGCAATCATGGCTGGATAAAATTGAATAAAGGCACTGATAAATATAAATCTATACATTACTAAAATAAAATATAAAGCTACAATTTCATAGATAAATAGAACAAAGTACAGATTATTTGATAAAAACCATAATGTAGACAACTAAATTTATTTGGAAGAAATAAAAAATATGCAATAATCACAATATCCACAATAGTAATGGCAAAAATTTTGTGACCACAGATATATAAGAAATAAAGAGATAAAAGTACTATTGAAAGTAAAATTCAAGTTCTAGCAATAACAGAATATGTAGAACAATGCTCCCCACTTAAAACTATTAAAAAAATGGGTAAAATACATATTTAAAAACAAAACCTTTAAGGTAATTAAGAACATCCAGCACAGACAAACTTGCTGGATTAGAATCTCTAACAGAAAGTAAGTTTACAGGATTAATTCTGCAGTTACCTCAGCTTTATCCCAAAGCCATATTTGAACTTGCAGCACAGAAGATTAAAGCCCAAGAAGAGGAAAGCTAACTTAGAAAACTGGAAACCTAAAAATCGAGTTTGGGGTAACTAAACTGGGGGAGTCCTCAAGGTCTTGTAAACAAAACAAAAACACAAAGAAGAACTTGATATCTGGGTACAGGTTCCCATTATGTCATTGTCCAACTCTAATAACTTGGGTGCTCACATGAATGAAGGCTAAGAAATCCATCAACTCTTTGCAAATGGATGGTTAACAAGTAGACTGGGGATGAAAACAGCTTTCTTTAAAAAAAAGAATTATTTTATTTAACTTTATTTAGTTATTTACTTATTTTAATTTGATCCAAGAGGGACAGAGCAAGGGGAGCTGGGAGTGAGAAAGCAAGCTGCCAGGTCTGGGACTTGAACCATGATCAGCCATGTGGGTGTCCAGTGCCTTTAACCACCATGCCACTTGCCAGCCCCAAAAAGAGCCTTTTAAAACTAGGGGGAAAGGAATTAAATTCAAGTCATGCTAAGGTACAGGGAAACACTCCAGATTTTCATTCAAGAAACAAAAAGGAACACACATCCAAGAAATCAGGGCCATGTTCTAAGAGCATTAAGTATGCCCACTCAGACAGTAAATCTCAGGATCAGCTCTAACAATTATACAACCAGGTCTTAATAAGATTATATGTCACTATTTCATCTACTTGCTCAAAAACAAGTTTACCCTATGTGGAGGAATATTACAGCAAGAGTTTCTAAATGAAAATTAAAGACATACCAAAAACAAGATCTATTAAATAACCCTCTTCTTATATAAATAAAAAAAGAGAAATTACAAAGAATTACTTATTGAAGAGAAGATGAAATTAGTAACTATAATTACTATACTTTAGAACTTAATAAATGATAGAATATATAAAGAGATAGGAAATTTGTTTAAGTTTTATTATTTTTTTCCATGAAAGAGAGAGAGAGAGAGAGAAAGAAGGAGAGGGTCTCTCCCGGCAGGATCCTCCTGCCACCATATAACCCCAGCCTCAGACAGCCTGGCTTATGCACACCTGGTATGTATAGAGAGACAACAGGTCATAAACCCACAACCTTCCTATGTGGACTTAGCTTTATAGAGAATTGTGTTACCACTGCAACACTGCAGTTGACTGAGAGATGGGGAATTTTAACTAAAAAATTAAACTTACAAAGAATCAAATGTTTATTTCTGGTCTAAAATAATATGATATCTGGAATTAAGAATTCCTTGGTAGATCAGTGAATCCAAAGTCAGGGTGAAGGAAAACACTCAACCTGAAGGACTAAGAGAAAAACGTTTTGGGGGAAGGGGTAAGAAAATAATAGATATGGGACCAGCAGTTGATGTAATGGTTATGAAGCTGGACTCCCACATACTCAACTGTAATTCGAGTACCAGATCTGGCAGCTTGAAATACATCGAGTATGTGTGCGTGCATGCCCAAAATCTTGAGAGGAGAATGGAAGGGAAAGGATTGCAGCATGCCATCCACCAGGGTGGTTATTTCTCACTTTCTGTCTGTCTCTCACTGTTTCTCTGGCAAACACACATATCCTACAGCAAAAATCTCTCTCTCTAAAAAAAGAATAATAATAACAGGTATAAGAATCATGATCAAGTAGTTAAATGCAAGTAATTGGAAATGGCAGGAAGAAAGAAAAGAGATTGCAGAAGAACAATAGCAGAATAAATAAAGACTGAGAATTTTCCAGAGGTATTTCAAAACAGCCTACAAAATGAAGAACTCAATAAATTCCATAACAGGAAAATAAGACTAGGTGCATTATAATCAAAATGCAAAAATATCAAAATAAATGAAAAAATGTCCAAACAACAGGTAGAGAACTATGACAATGTTCCTTCAAATTTCAATAAAAATGAGGTTGGTCAATAAATACAATGTTATAGTTAGATAGAAGAAATAAATTATGATATTCTAATGCACAGTAAAGTGATTAGTTATAATAGCAATGTTTATTTCAATAGCTAGAAGAGAAGACTTTTAATGTTCTTATAGCAAAGAAATAATAAATGAGATTATGGATATGCTACTTATCACTATTTGATCATTACTTAATGTTTATAAGTGTCAAACCATCATACCATACTTCATAAATAAGTATAATTATTACACCAATAATTTCTTAAAAATTAAAAAAAATACAAAGTATGTAGGTGAAAATCAGTAAAACTTCTGGTAACTTTTTTTTTTTTTTTTAAAGAGTTTTTTGTTACTGGGAACGTGCACTTGCAGAGAGACAGAAAATGAGAAATGACCTCCCAGGATGGAGGATGGCCACATGGCAATCCCTTCTCCTCCAATCTCCTCTTGGGATTTTGGGCATGGACACACACACGCCTGATGTGAATTTCAAACCACCGGGTCAGGGACTTGATTTGCTGTTGACTATGTGGGAGTCCAGCAACATAATCATCATGCCATCTTATGGTCCTGCTGGTAACTTTTCAATACAGACTATAAAGCTCCAAAATAGTAAAGCAACATCTTTAAAGTGTGAAATGGAAAATGACTTCCAAGTTCATTTTCATAATCAGCAAAAATACTTTTAAATAAAGATAAAATAAACGAATTCAGACTACTGAAGAAAAAGATAAGAGAATTTCTGTCTGATGAACTACATTACAAGACTACAAAGAAAATCCAAAAGACTGAGGGGAAGGGAACCAGCAGTTAGCATAATGGCTATGTCTCTGGACTCCCACGTAGTCGACCGTGGTTTGCGTCCCGGACCCGGTGGCTTAAAACTCACGCCGGGCGCGTGTGCGTGCATGCCCAAGATCCCGAGAGGAGAATGGAGGAGAGGGGATTGCGGCGTGACCATCCCCCCTAGGGGGTGATTTCTCGCTTTCTGTCTCTATGTCTCTCTCTGTCTGTCTGGCGAGCGCACGTGCCCTATAGCGAAAAACCTCTCCAAAAAAAAAAAAAAAAAAAAAAAGACTGAGGGGAACAAATCAAGGATGGAAGTATGAAACTGCAGAAAAGACTAAAGAACATTCAAAAGGTAAACACAGAAATTCTGACCACTTAAAGCAAATATGACAGCTATTTTTTCTGGTCTTTAAAATATATATAGAAGTAAAATATATCCTAAAAATAACAAACACAGGATAGGTTACTGAAATTGAACTATATAAGGCTCTTACATAGTTTATGAAGCAGTAAGAGTACTAACGTGTGAGACTGTAATAAGCTAATGATGATTATCACACTCTGTAGGTTAGGATAACTGATAAGATACTGATAGCACACTACACAACTAAAAATCAATAAGGAAGAAAATCCTAAGAAAAAATTTAAATATTCAAAATACATAATTAATCCAAAAGAGAGGAGAAGTAAAATTTTATCAGTTCCTACATAAAAAGTAATAGCCTACATACTCTAGGAAAAATATTGAGATTGTCAAACTGAATAATAGCAGCAAAAATAAGAACTGCATGCTATTTATAAGAGACACACTTTAAATATAAAGACAAAGAAGGGTAAATGTAAAAGAAAATATCATAAATCACACATACAAAATAGCTGGTGTGGTGAAGTAGAATATAAGACCAAATGTTTTGAAAAATACACTGGGGTATCTAATACAGAAAGTTCAATTCAACCTGATAATGTAACACATCTAAATATTATGTAGCTGTTGTCATAGTTGTGTAGTATGTAAGTTTATAGGTGTAAAGGAAAAAGAGATAAATTCCCAATCATTGCTAGAAATATTAACACATATATCTTAATAATTGATACAAAACTAGACAAAAGAATTGGTAAAACAAACCAAAGACAGCACTAGAAAAATAAACTATAAACAATATTTTCATGAATATTGATGCAAAAGTTCTCAACCAAATATAAACCCCCACAACATAAAAAGTATAAAAAAATGAATAAGCAGAATTGTCATGAAAAGTCACACATAGAAGTAATAGCTGGAAATTAATTAATGTCAAATACTATATTAATAGATTAAAGGGAAACAACCATATATAATCGTTTCAAAAGATGTAGAAAATCATTTTATAGTATTAAAAGTGAAAAAAAACTCAAAATATTAGAAATAGAACTTCTCAACCTGGTAATGGGTAACTATAGAAAACTCACAAGTTATCATTCTACTTAGTATTGAAAAACTATACTACATTCTGGCACCAAAATATGGCATAGTGGTTGGGGCACTGGACTCCCACATGGTCGACTGCAGTTTGAGCCCAAGACCCTGTGGCTTCAAACATGCTGGACACATGTGCGCGCATGTCCGAAAACCAGAGAGGAGAATGGAGGAGAAGGGATTTCATTGTGGCCATTCACCCCCTGGGAGAGTGATTCTTGCTTTCTGTCTCCATGTCTGTCTCTCAGGCAAGCACATGCATTCCATAGCAAAAATTTCTCTCAAAAAAATACCAACCATAGGACAAGCAGTTAGCATAATGGCTATGTCGCTGGACTCCCATGTAGTCTACCACGGTTCAAGTCTTGGACCCGGTGGCTTAAAACTCACGCCGGGCGCGTGTGCGTGCGTGCCCAAGATCCCAAGAGGAGAATGGAGGAGAAGGGATTGCGGCGTGACCATCCCCTCTTGGGGGTGATTTCTCGCTTTCTGTCTCTATGTCTCTCTCTGTCTGTCTGGCGAGCGCACACGTCCTATAGCGAAAACCTCTCCAAAAATAAAAAAAGAGTAGATTATGTCTAATAATTTCTGTTAAGCACTGCATTAGCTGTTCTAGGTAGTGCAATCGAGGATGAAGTAGAAATAAAATATCCAAACTGAAAGGAAGTAGCCTTGTTCTATTCACACATGACACAAATCAAATCCACTAAGAAACTATTAGAACTAATAAGCAAGTGTGGCCACATCAGAAGCTCAGCACACAACGTTAGTCATATTTCTATATATTGCCAATAAAATATGTAGGAATAAAATTAATAAAAAGGTCCAAATTTACACTTTTAAACTACTAAATGCTACTAAAAGAAATTTTAAATGATTAAAAATAAATGTAGAGGGACCAGCAGTTAGCGTAATGGCTATGTCGCTGGACTCCCACATAGTCAACCACAGTTCGCCTCCCGGACCCGGTGGCTTAAAACTCACGCCAGGCGCATGTGCATGTGTGCCCAGGATCCCGAGAAGAGAATGTAGGAGAAAGGACTGTGGCGTGGCCATCCCCCCGGAGGGTGATTTCTCGCTTTCTGTCTCTCTGTCTCTCTCTGTCTGACTAGAGAGCGCACACGCCCTATAGTGAAAACCTCTCAAAAATAAATAAATAAATAAATAAATAAATGTAAAGATATTCCATGTTCATCAATAAAGACAATTATTATTCAGATGGTAGTGCTTATCAAATTGATATATAAATTAAACACAAACTCTATCAAAATCCTAGATGCATCTTTGAAAAGCTTCTCTGAAGAAATTGACATGAGAGAGTTACTATTTGTTACTGTATAAAGAACTTTTATAAAGTAATAAGCAAAAGACAAGGTGATCCTAAAATATACACGAAAATGAAAAGAATATAAAAACATCAAAACACTCCTTTTTTTAATTTATTTTCCTTAAGGGAGAAAGAGAAGTATCCTCCACAGGGTCTAACACAGCAAACCATTCCCCGCCCATCTTTTCAACCAGCCAGGATTGTGGACATGTGTGTGCATGCCCATTGTGTACAAGCAGTCCAAAGAGCTGAACCTTGACATTCTCTACCACTTCTGGCAATGCAGAGCTGCACTACAGCTGTGTCACTATGCCAGGACCAAAACACTTAACTAGAAGAATAATGTTGGACTATATACACTTTCCAGTTTCAAAATTTACTACAAAATTATAACAATGAAGAAAGAGAAGTACTGAGAGTAATCATGGAGGTCAATAGAACAGAACTGAGAAATTGAAAATTCATATGCCAAAGGATGAGTTTAAACTTTGACCTGATACCATACACAAAAATTAACTCGAAATGTATCATATACTTAAATATGGAAGCAAAATTTTTAAATTATTAGAAGAAAATATATAAGTGAATATTTCCAACATTGCTTTGGACAATAGTTTCTTAGGTACAACTTTAAAAGTAAGAGATAAAAGAAAATTCAATAAACTGGGCCTTAAAATTAAAAATGCTTATGCTTCAAAAAAGATTACTAAGAAAGTGAAAGGAGACATCCTAGTCAGGGATAAAATATTTGTAAATCACATTTCCAGGCTTAGCGGCTCTTACAACTCAATAAAACAATATCTAATTTTAAATCAGGCAAAAGACTCAATAAACATTTCACCAAAGAAGTACATTCTGATCAGGTCTAATCAGCACATAAAAATATGATTAATGTTATTTGCCATTTTGGATATGAATGTAAAAACAAAACTAAGATATCATTTCACATCCAGCAGATGGGCTATAATGGAAAAAGATAGGCAATAAAAAGTGTTTTAAGAAAGTGAAGAAGCTAGAGCCTTTATAATTGGCGGTGTGCACATAAAATGGTGTGGTCACTTGGTAACCGACTGGCAATTTCTTATAAAACTAACATAAATGTATTGCATAATTCAGTGTATTTGTCTCCTATTACTGCTGTAACAATACACCACAAATTTAATAGCTTAAAATTGCACAAATATATTTATTTATTTTTGAGAGAGATTTTTGCTATAGGGCACATGCACTCGCCAAAGTGACAGAGAGAAACAGAGAGAGAGAAAGCAAGAAATTACCCCCCCAGGGGAGGTTGGCCACACAACAATCCCTTCTCCTCCATTCTCCTCTTGGGATTTTGGGCATACATGCAATCATGCCCCAGAGTTAGTTTTAAGTCACCAGGTATGGGACATGAACCATGGCCAACTACGTGGGAGTCCATCAATGTAACCTTTATGCCATCTGCTGATCCCTGCACAAATTTATTATCTTATAGTTCTAGAGATACAAAATGCTTTAACATAGCTCACAGGAAACACCTGCAAACAGGTAATAAAAAAATTCTAGAACAAGATTGTAGCAATTTTTGCACAACTCTATACATTTATCAAAAATAGTACATTATCTACTAAAAACAAGTAGATCTTATATTTTGTGAATTATTTTTCAATAAAACAGATTAATGTGTTTTATACCAAGTACATAAGAAATATTAGTTAATTGATGAATCATCCAGATACTACATAGGAGTTTCTCATAGTCTGTACGTTTTTGTAAACCTCAAAAATTTCAAAATATATTTCAAAATATACTTTAAATAACATTGAAAAAAGCATTTCTATAGTCTTGGAAAGAGTGATGACTTTATGAAAATGGCACAATAAAGGTTTTCTAGTAGGAACATGTTGATTTAGATATTAAAATGTCTATGTGGCTATGAAGACAACAAAATCAAATGGATGACTATCACATCATTTATTACAACCTGCTTCTCAAGTGTCTTTTCTCTACATAGGATCTGTATATTTACCTAGCTGTCTACTGCAACTAGCCCTCTAGGTGTTATTTGAGTTTCATTATGCAATTGTACTTAGGAAAGAACTCAATTCAGCTCCCAGTTAAATGTAGAGTGATAGTAGAGACTGCATGGTTCTAGGAGAAGCTATAGAATGGCTGCTTTCCAATCCAGCAAGTAGCTTTCAGGTTAGGAAGGAGCAAGAGCCTTAAGGTAGTCCAGTTTGCTGGTATGTTTCATGGAGTAATTCACACAGCTCAGGTTGCATTATGGTCCTCAGCCCAGGTAAAGGTTCTGTAAGCCATTAAAACTGTACATGCTATCCTTTTCTCCTTTATCTAATGTGGATTCTCCTGTCACTGAGTTTAGATTAATACACTGGAAAAATTAATGTTTAATGCACATGACAAAAAGTTACTATGTTTTACGTATAAAGAACTTTTATAAAGTAATAAGCAAAAGACAAATGCCCTGGTTAAAAAGAAGCAATTTACTTAAGAACTTATAATAATTTAGCATATGGGAAGATGCTCAATCACATTCAAATGAAATTTCAAATTAAAGCATCAAGGCATTATCATTTTTCATTTTCAAAGTTGACAGTATTAAAAACTATCCCTATCTACTATAAACAAAGGTGTGAAGAAACAGGTAATATTTCATACTGTTGACAATTATATAAGTAGATATTTGTAAAGAGTTTTGGTAATGTTTTAAAATTTTTCAAGTAACATGCAATTCAACCCAGAAATATAATTTTTAGGAAAATGAATAAATACATATTTTTCTCTTTGATCCCTGGATACTTAAACACTATACAACTCCTGGTAGATATTCAAGAAACAGGTGTTATCTCTGTTAAAAGATGCATTTACAAAATGCTCAGTATTACATTGTTCAAAAAATGTGGAAATACCAAAAACATAGACTAATACAAAGTCAGTTTAAGTATTTATAACATACTGAAATATTATGCAATTAATAGAATGAAACAGAAAAAGTCTATATGTCTACATGAACATTTGTTAAGAACTATTGAATAGTTAGTATAGTATAATCTAATTTGTTGTCAAATCCAGAAATCATAAAGGAAATTTTAGTACAGTTTACTGTTTGAAATTTTAAAATGATATATGGCAATAAACACAACCCCCCTTTTACACATATCAAACTTTCTCCCAAAAGAGAAATATAAACAAACATGCAGGAATAATATGTAAATAATTAATTACAATAAATATATTTGCAGAATATATGATAAAGCATTCCTATATCTAACAAAGTGTTCTTTAATAAGAGTAAAATGTGGGGAACCAGCAGTTAGCGTAATGGCTATGTCGCTGGACTCCCACGTAGTCGACCGTGGTTCGCGTCTCGGACCCGGTGGCTTACAACTCACACCAGGCGCGTGTGCGTGCATGCCCAAGATCCCGAGAGGAGAATGGAGGAGAAGGGATTGCGGCGTGACCATCCCCCCTGGGGGGTGATTTCTCACTTTCTGTCTCTATGTCTCTCTGTCTGTCTGGCGAGCGCACGCGCCCTATAGCGAAAAACCTCTCCAAAAAAAAAAAAAAAAAAAAAAGAGTAAAATGTGTAGATTTTAGCAAGATGTCAAATACAACATATTTTCTACTCATACCTTCCTTTTATTCTTCCTTCTATAATAAACCATCATCTAAATAGGCACACTAGTAGCAACCTGAAAGAGCAACCAAATAGGTTTATGATAGCATTTCCCTAAACTGAGATGACAGACATGCTGTCCTCCTTTAATCCTGGTTGATTCTGGGGGTCTGGAAGCAGACAGGGGACTTATCTGGTGAACTATTTTCCACCCATAATCACTTCCTTGGTGCTAATTCTTGTATAGTGTGATAACTGCACAACCATAGAGGATATTCTTTTTTTTTTTTTGGAGAGGTTTTTGTTATAGGGTGCGTGCGCTCGCCAGAAAGACAGAGAGAGACAGAGAGACAGAAAATGAGAAATCACCCCCCGGGGGGGTTGGCCACGCCACAATCCCTTCTACTCCATTCTCCTCTCAGGATCTTGGGCATATGCACCCAGAGTGAGTTTAAGCCACCGGGTCTGGGACTCGAACTGCTGTCGACTGCATGGGAGTCCAGCGACATAGCCATTGCACTAACTGTTGATCCCATAGATGATATTCTTGATCACAGATTCACTGAGAGAGCTCAGGAGACAATATAACACCTCCAGTCATCTTGAGGGGCAGCAATAGAGGCTGGGCCTATAACATTACATTCAAATAATTTTATAACTTAAAATCAATCAACAAACTAAAAAAAGATGATGATCAATAGTGTAAATGAGTGGATTAGAATGTCAAGTGCAATTCCAAAATATGGCAAGATAAAGAAAAATGGAACCAATAAAGCAAAAGACAAGAAACTTGGAGACTAGCTTCAGAAAATGTCACATCCAAGTATGAAAATTCCAGAATTAGCAAAAGCAATAGAAAAATAATGATAAGTAAGCAAACAATAAAAAATGATTTATCTTTATAATAAGGAAAAAATGAGTTCTTCAGCTTGTAAGGACTCATTGAGATTTAAGCAAGATTAATTATAATAGTCCTTAGACATATCATTTATGAATTTTATGAATTTTATGAATCATCACTATAACCAGGGTTTCTTCAAAATGTCCCAATAGAAAGAACAATTCTGATTAGAGAATAATGATCCGATTTTTTTCTATCTGGTACACACACAAGACAATCAAACAGCACCTACAAGTGGATCACAGTAGTTGATCCACTAGAAGATCCCAGTTGACTCAGAGAGAAGAATTTGACTCTCAGGAATCCTTGGACCAAAATAGTATATAGGTATCAAAAATAAAGATAACATTATGCAAATTTCAGACTTTGAGAGTATATTTGGTACATTCTTTTAACTAGGTAAGAACTGAATAAAGACATTTATCTAAAAAATGGGAAAGAAAATGATAGGCCCAAACATTTCTACCTGTGTGCATATGTACCAAAAAGTGTGTGTGTATGTGTGTGTAAATGAATAGGAAAAATATTTTAAAACAACTTTTGAACTCCAATTCTAACTACCCTATTGCCTTGTGATAAACTTAATCACCTTGGTAGCAGTACACAGCACAGAAAGATTTCAAGGCCACAAGTAGCCCCATGCTGATAAAGGCAAATTACAAAATCTTCTCCAAGTCAAAGAGTTTCCTTCTATATAGTTAAGCCCACTAGCAGTTGTTCATTTACACTGACGTGAACTATGTTATGTGAGGTGCCATAAATGAGCAACGACCAAGAAGTTCTCAAGCTCCCAGGCTTGAAGTTCCTCTTACATTCAAGCACTTACCGAAACTTCACCCTTTGCCTGATGCTTTCCCTTATTTCTTGTCAGAATTATTTTAAAGCAGGGCTAATTAAGCCACCAACTTATGACATGTACAACCTATTCTGGGTTTTTGTATGCAACTTTTCTTACTAGTCCATCACTGTCATGAGGAGGAACCTGCAATGAAGGCCACTGAGAATGTGGCCAGCACATGATCTTCCTGTTCCATTTGGTTGAATTCTATGTTCCTGACCTATCACTTTTATAGGTAAATATTGTAAACCAACTGTGGCATCCTCCCCGGTACCTATTGATTTCCTAATTCCTAATTCCGTTTTTCTCTTTAAGAAATATATTAACCCTCTCATTCCTATTTCCTTCTAAAACTCCTATGCAACTACTTAGAAACTAGAGATATATGGAGAGCAATACTGTCCCCACCATATATTCTCTGGTTGTATATCCACAGACTTAACCGACCGCAAATTTCCAAAACACAGACACAGAGGGCTGATTGTAAGGGACCCAGCATTCATGTATACCCTCACAGATGCTGAGGAACAACTATACTAGCCTGAAACTGAAAGTTTTTAGTTACTTCAAAAAATACAGATGTCAGAAGGGCAGAAGGTAAGCAAGACAATTCTGTGTATTTATATAATTTCCTTTTGGGGAACACAATATTTTCCTGACTTCCTTATGATAGGTCAAGCCATGTGATTATTCAGGACAACAGAATGTGAGTGGAACTGAGGCATATACACACATTCTTGATGCTTCAGCTCTCTTCCTTTGCTATAGCAATACCGTAGATCACTCCAACTCTGAAGGAACTTCCTTCACAGCTGCTGAAACTCCTACAGACTTTGCATAGCTGAAAAATAAAACTTTAGCATAGTAAACAACTGAGATTTGAGCATATTTCCTCTCATAGAATAGATTATGATACCCTGAATAAGACAAGAGACATAAGATAGGAGATTTGCTGAAGTTAATAATTTCTAAAGCTTTCATCTTGGATTGTGGTCAGAGGTATTCCATTTGCTTTTATTGATATAATAAAGAAAAATGTTGTATTAAATTATGATTATATAGAATGGAAAGATAAGTACTACCATATTGAAAAGCAAGTAGAACATAATTAGAAAGGCAAAAATGAAGTAATATAAATATATTAAAGAAAGCAAAATAATAAAAAGAAAAAGAGAAACAATAGCAAAATAAAATAAATATCCAACATAAAATAAAATGCAAGTCATAAAAACAATTA
Source organism: Tupaia tana (assembly GCA_026018925.1). Taxonomy (NCBI): domain Eukaryota; kingdom Metazoa; phylum Chordata; class Mammalia; order Scandentia; family Tupaiidae; genus Tupaia; species Tupaia tana. Next base: position 42,621,002 of record JAKSZU010000004.1, on the reverse strand, counting down.
TATCATTTATTACACAAAATGTGAACAGGCTGAATTTCCTATTAAAGACAGATAATTGTTAGAATGGGTAAAAACAAAATCCACACATATGTTGTTTACAAAAAGTAAAATAAAAATAAGATACAATAAAGTGATAAGGACAAGTTGGAAATAAAAGATAAGCAAAAGATCCCTAGACAACTATAAGTAACTGAAAACAGTCCTGGGAATACTTATAGTGCAGCGATAGAATCTATGAAAAGAGCATGCAATGAGAAAAAACAATGATAATTGAAAAAGTCTAAATTTTAAAGAAAATGTAATACTCCTAAACATTCATGTGTTGAATAAGATAATGAATCATTATATAAAGCAAATATTCAAAAATAATTTATTTCTGAAATATAATTGGGAAAATACAAAATTCAGTCTCCTCTCAATTGTGACAAATTTTGTTTTTCAAAATAGAACAGCTAGAGTGGATTTGAAGTCTCAATAACTAATGTAAATTTAAACATTTACTCAGATGGAATAATTCCTTACATCTATGACATTATTCCAATCCATGAAAATTATAAAAATAAAAAATAAATCATCGGAGCCAGTAGAAAGCATGGAGTATGAGCTGCTGGATCCCAGGGGCCAGCAGCATGGTTCACTCTTCAGACCCAGTGGCTTGAAAATCACTCCAGGCATGTTTACATGCATGCCCAAAATCCTGCAAAAAGACTGGGAGGAAAGGGATTGCTGTGTGACCATTCTCCCCGGCGTGGTGATTTCTCACTTTCCCTCTCTTTCTCTTTCACTGTCTCTGGCAAGCACATGAGTCGTATAACAAAAACTAAAATCAATCCATCAATCAGTCATCTACTTGACCACAAATAAACTTGATACTTATTATTTTTCTTTTGTAGTTTGCTATAGGGTGCATTTGCACAACTGATAGAGACTTAAGGGGGAGGGGGAGAGAGACAGAAGGAGAGAAAAAGAGAAAGAAAATGAGAAAGCACTCACTCTCTGGGGGTTATCCATGCCACAGTTTTTTCTCCTCCATTTTCCTCTCAGGATTTTGGGAATGTGTACACACAGGTCCATACACACAGACATGCCTGGTATGTCCTTCAAATACTCCAGATTGGGACTCAAACCACGCAGTCAGCCGTGTGAGATTCCAGCCACCTTAACCACCACATCACCTGGTTGGCCCAATACTTTCACATTTTTTAAAGTCTTTTTATTTTCTTTCTTTCATGAGAGAGAGAGAAGATAAGCACCCTCAACATGATCTCATGCCATAATCACACTCTCCCCTACTCCCAGCTTTCCCAGTCAGCCAAGATTTTGAGTACACATGCATGCTCAGCATGTATAAGTCAACCTGGGAAATGAGCACTGATCTTCCCTGTGGCTTTAAAGAAAAAGTGAAATAATAGCATCAAAGAGAATTGAGCTATTATTACATCACTGTCACTGGGTCAGTGATTTTTTTTTTTTTTTTTTTGGAGAGGCTTTCGCTATAGGCGCATGCGCTCGCCAGACAGAGAGACAGAGAGACAGAAAGTGAGAAATCACCCCCCAGGGGGATGGCCACGCCGCAATTCCTTCTCCTCCATTCTCCTCTTGGGATCTTGGGCACGCACGCACACGCGCCGGGCGTGTTTCAAGCCACCGGGTCCAGGACGCAAACCGCGGTCAACTACGTGGGAGTCCAGCGACATAGCCATTACGCTAACTGCTGGTCCCAACGATGTTTTTAAAATAGAGAATTAATAGGCTATATTCGCTGATGATAATATATAAAATTAAACAAATTATTAAAATGTGATCCGAAAAGCTCAACTTCTAGAAAATATTATCCTACAAAATGCTTGTGAAAATTTGGAAAATAAAAATATAAATACATTAATTAAAAAGTTAAAAGAAAAGGTAGTTTCAAACAAATCTATGAGATTTAGAGCAATACTCACAATAAAACATATTGTATTCTTTATTCAAATTCAGAATAGCCTCTACCTATTATTTGAAAATAGTATTTTTAAAACATTTCATATCTCTCTTTCTTGAATTTAAAATATTTTGACCTATTTTTGGTAAAAATGACATGAAAGATATCTCTATAGGAGACTACAGTAAGAACCATGAGGTAAAATCTATGATTTGGATGCTAATCTATCTAATCTAAATGTACTGAGAACCTACAAAATACCTATCATTATTGAATGTTAAGAATACAAAAGGAGAGTGGGACCAGCAAATGGCGTAGTGCTTAAGGCACTGGAATCCCACATAGTCAACAGGAGTTCAAGTCCTGGACCTGGCAGCTTAAAACTCACACCAGGTATGTGTGCATGACCGAAATCCCAAGAATAAAATGGAGGAGAAGGTATTGTGGTGTGGCCATACCCTCCCGGGGGGGATGATTTCTTGGTTCCTGTTTCTCTGTCTCTCTGTCTCTTTGTTTCTCCAGCAAGCACACACACCCTATAGCAAAAATCTCTCTCTCAAAAATAATAAAATAATAATAATAATAATAATAATAATAATAATACAAAGGGGGGTACAAGCAGATGGTATAACATAATCGTTATACCATCTGCTGGTACCAAGAAAACATAAATTTTAAAGTCATAATACACAAATAGGAGTTTCCCTTTTAAACTTGAATTAGGCCAATAGGTAGGATTTTTAAATTTATTTTTAATCAGATTTTTGTCACAGTGTTACAGCAATATATTCTAAGCTATAAGAAAAAATATTTATATGAGATTACTTCTATTCCAAATAATTTGCTCAAATTCAGATTATATTCTACATTACAATTTTATTCTTTTCTTCTTTTTCTAAGTCTCATTTGGATCCATGTTCTAACTCTTGTTCTGACTTTATACCATTTACAGTATATGCTTTGGGATTTATATTTGCAGCAGTTAACAATCCATCTCATGAATATCAGAAACATGGGTGTTGGGTGAAAGAAATCAGGCTATTGAATTTGTTGGAGTACATTTTATAAAATTTGAATGTTCCCAGAGAGCAAAGCTTTCTGAACTCTAAGCCTATTGATATTTAGATATGTCTAACATATTCTCTATAGTTTTTTAATTTATTTGAAAAGCACTTTTAAGATAATTTTAAGCATTTAAAAACTATTTCAATCATAAAAACACTTTTTGGACTTACATAAAAAATAAAGTTTATAAGGAAGGAAAACTTTGCAGAATCAAACTATCACTATCACATTAAATAGCAAATATAGGGACCAGCAAATGGCATAATGGTTGCATTGCTAGACTCCCTTGTAGTCGACCGTGGTTCAAGTCCTGGACCCAGTGGCTTAAAACTCATGCATGCATGTGCCTGCATGCCCAAAATCCCAAGAGAAGAATGGAGGAGAAGGGAATTGTGATGTGACCATCTACCCTGGGGGCAAGGGGGGGGGTGATTTTTCACTTTCTGTCTCTCTGTCTCTCTGTCTCTCAGGTGAGCACAAGCACACTACAGCAAAAATCTCTCAAAAAAAATACAAAACAATATTTTATATAGTGAAACATTTTACTAGATGTCATGCTTATATGTGAACATAAATAATTTTAAATTTAAAAATGAAATATAAAACATTAGGGTGTGACAATTTTTTCAAGATCATATAGATATTTTTAAGCAAATCTTTATATAACTTTTACTATACCTTTATTTGCGGCATGTATTGACCAAAAATAGCTGAATTCGCAGTGATTTATTCTATGAGATTCTTTAGAATTTGATTATAATAATTAAGTGGCATTTAATTAAAACACTTCTTCTAAGTGGGTTTTTTGCTGCTTCACATTAACTGGCTCATTTGGATGATCACATATTGTTTCCGTCCATGATATCATGCATAGTGGGAGTAGTCTTGGATGCTGAATTTTAATAAGTTCTGTACAGCTGTTCACTGAACACGAAGTAGCTGATGAACAAACATTAGCTAAAGTGGTTTATGAATCAAATATTAAAGTGCAGTTTTGGATACTCTTTTCTACATTTTCATCAACTCCAAGAATTAAAGTCAGTTCCTTATATTTAATATCATTTCAGGCTTAATATATTTTAAATTGAGTCCCCTTCAAGACTTGATAATTAATTTTTCATCCCATGACCGTTCTTACATTAAATCTCTTTCCATATAAACGAAACTCTCTAAATAGGCAGTGCATTGCTATTCCAATTAAATGGATGTTTCACAGCATTCCTCTTTTCACAATACGTCTATCTCTACCAGAAGGTAAACACTTTATAAAGACATTTTTCAGAGTATCTACTAATGACTCTGTCATTATATACATTCAATATCTTTATAGGTAAATAAACACTTGATCTATTATTTAGAAAAGGGATAAAATATATCTAAATCTTACCACCAATTATCATTCTCTGAATAATATTTAATTTCTCAAGACAAATTTATCTTTCTCTAGATTTTTTTAGCCAAATGCAGACTAGGCTTGGACTCTGTATATGCCATGGAACCAAAATAAGCAATCTATGCCCCAATTTCACAACTTACCGCAGATAAGACAGAGACAATCCAGAGACCAACTAGTGACAATGGAGAATTGAGAAAGGAAAACAAACAAAGAACATATTGTTTCCCCACTGTCTGGAACATTAACATAGTTCATATGCACACTAAAAGATTTTTTTTGGCATAGAGTTAAAAGAGAAATGAGGGGGAAAAAGAGCATAACAGTATGGGTTTTCTCAAAGGCAAAATAAAGCAAAAGAAAAGGGCAGTGTGGGATTTCTCTGGAGGGTCAAAACCAGGTTTTGTCATGGTTGTGATAGCCTCATGGGATCATCTAAAATGTGTCATATCCAAGTATTCTAGACCTGCTGACCAGGAACAGTGGTCTCACCCATACAGGCCACTTACTATAGCAGAATATGATTATTAGAAAACAACAAAGAGCCTGATCAATGACTCAGTGGTAATGTGCTATTCAAAAGAAGCTAGATCCCACATAACGACCTCTGTGTGAATCACTGACCCAGTCAAGCCAAAACATTCCAGGCATGTATGTGAGTGCTCAAGATCAGTTGGGCTAGGAAGACCAGAAGAGGGGATCCCAGGATGAAAAGATACTGTGGAGGACAACTGACCTTCTCTCTTTCTCTCTCTCTCACATACACAAACACACACACATACATGCATATGCTTCAATCATGAATATGGAAAAATAAATTTATTTAAAGAAAAAGGTAACATCGAGTTCTTTTTACATAGGTTGTAAGTGTGGGAAATTTGGTGGAGAATTTTTCTTTAGCTTCGAGTCCGTTACTTCACGTATTTGATTATCCCTTCTTGCATTAAATATAGCTTACTTATTTTAAAATGCAGGTTGAAACAAAGACCTGTATGTTTACTTATAAATTGGCTTCATGAGAAACTACAATGAAACAGGAACAAATGGGGACCAGCAGATGGCAAAATGGTTATGTCACTGGACTCCCCCATGGCTGACTAAGGTTCAAGTCTCAGACCTGCAAGCTTGAAACTCACACCAGTCACATGTACTGGATTAGCAATTTCAAAAATATCCTAAACAATTAAGTTTTCATTAATTTTCTAGTGGTACCAGCAGATGGCGAAGCGGCTACATTGCTGGACTCCCACGTAGTCAACTGCGGTTGAGTCCTGGACCCAGCAGCTTGAAACTCGTTGGACATGTATGCGTGTGTGTCCAAATTCCCGAAAGGAGAATGGAGGAGAAAGGACTGCGACATACCTACCCCAGCCCCAGGATGATTTCTCATTTTCTGTCTCTTTTCTCTGTCTCTCTGGTGAGTGCAAAAATCTCTAGCAAAAATAGCAAAAATCTCTCTAAGGAAAAAATACTTTTTTCTAGCAATGAACACTGACTATAGAAGCAATTAAATAATTCTGATATAACTTAGCAAATTAGAGTTTATACCAAATCATAACAATTTAAAAATAGATTTTTATCCTATCTCTTTTCTAAAATATCTAGTAGACTATGTATCTAAAAAACATGTATCAATAACCAAGTCTGGAATTTACCTAAATAGATGTCCTTATAAAACAAAATAAATATCTAACAATTATAATAATAAATCTCTTATTCTAATATACTTTTTAATATTCATTCAGTAAATATTTACTATATTATAAGCACTGTGCTTAATTAGAATTTTTGAAAAGAATTTAATAATTGATAGAAACATATTCAGGTGGTCAGACAGTGGTGCAGCAGTAACACAGCTGGTCTTACCTGGGAAGGTCCAAGGTTCAAGTTCTAAGTCCTCCGTATAAACACTGGGCACAAGTACAAGTGCCTATGGTGTAAAGATCCTGTTGGGACTGCCTGTCTCCCTGTCTCTCTACCTATCTCTGTCTTTCTCTCTTTTTCTGTGTCTTTGTATTTCTCTGTCATAAAAGAAAGAAATAAGCAAGCTTTAAAAACTTCTCTAAAAATCCTCTAAGAAATTGCTGATTCATTTTAACGATCCAGATTAGTAAACTTACTTTTCCTATTACTTGGTCTGTTTTCTTTCACTCATGACAGAGCCACTCAACCATTTGATTAAAATCTACAGATTGCCTCCTCTGGGGAAGACACTCTGCTTGAAGCCAGGATGCAGAGGAGAACAACCTAGGGAGCTTACATTTCTACTGAGGAGCACAGCTAACAAGTAATTTATAAGTATGGTAAATATTATGAAAGGCAAGGTATAGAGTATACACAAAAGTGAACTTGTTCTAAGTATGAGCAAGGATTAGCGTCCTCAGAACTGAAAGGAGAATATTTCAGGTAAGAAGTACTTGTTCAACAGTCTTGAAATATCCAAGTGGCATGTTCAAGAAAATTTTAAAAAGGGTAATTAATGTTTCTGACATAGAACTAGCACACTGAGAGACTAGGGAAAATGTGTTAATACATCAGATAAATATTTATCAAGTGCCTACTCCATTGTCCTAGGTGGTATGGGTCATCAGACATTTCTACTGTTTGAATGAAAGAGCGAGAGGCAATAAAAATTAAGCAAGTAACATGTTAGATAGTAATAGCTTTGGAGAAAACTTAAATCAGGTGAAGTAGATAAGGAAAGGAGAAAGAGAAAGGAGGATTGCTATTTTATTTGGAAGTGGTCTAGCAAAGTGTGTAAGAGTACTGAATCCAGGGGCTGACAGGTGGCATGATGGTGCTGGACTCCCATAAGGTGCTGGACTCCCATGTGGCCAACTTCATTGTGCCAACTCCCATGTGCCAGTCCCGCACCTGGCAGCATGCTTTTTCACTTTCCCTCTCTTGTTCTCTCCATCTCTCTCTGGTCAAATTAAAAATCATAATAATAATGGTGAATAAAAATAAATTTTAAAAAAAATTTTAAAGAGTACTGACTCTAGTAAGAATAACAAGATGTGAGCTAAGGAATGTTACTTAACTTTACGACTTATAAAACATAAAAGTATATGTAAAAAGTCCTGATACATAGTACTGTTTTAACTCAAAAAGCAGTGCTATCATGGTCACCATTATCATCATTATCTCGTACTCAGTTTCATTAATACTTCTATTTAGTATGGTAAAGGGAGATGTCATTGGGAAAGTGGAATTTGAAAGACACTGAAAAGAAATGGGGAAAGAAGCCATACCATCATCAGACGTTAATAGGACAATTACAGACAGAGGGGACCTGAACACAAAGGTCTTGAGGTAGGAGCCTGCCAGATGAGGTCAAGAAACAACAAAGGCTAGTAGATCAGGCTGGGATAGATGAGGAAGAGGCATAGGGGAGATGTGTCAAGTGGGCTGTGGCAATTTCAATTAAACAGATCCTTAGAGCTCTGGTTAAAATTTTAGGATGAATTCGGGACCAGCAGTTAGCGTAATGGCTATGTCGCTGGACTCCCACGTAGTCGACCGCGGTTCGAGTCCCGGACCCGGCGGCTTAAACTCACGCCGGGCGCGTGTGCGTGCGTGCCCAAGATCCCGAGAGGAGAATGGAGGAGAAGGGATTGCGGCGTGGCCATCCCCCCTGGGGGGTGATTTCCTGCTTTCTATCTCTCTGTCTCTCTCTGTCTGTCTGGCGAGCGCACGCGCCCTATAGCAAAAACCTCTCCAAAAAAAAAAGAAAAAAAAAAAATTTTAGGATGAAACTAATGAGGGAAAGCTTTGAAGGTTTTAAGCAGAATAATTAAGGTATCTGATCCCCTCACCATGGGGCATGTCTGCTCACAAGAGAGAGAGAGAGACAGTTAGAGGAAAAGTGAAGAAACACCTCCCCCATGAGGAATTGCCATGCTGCAATCTCTTCTCCTGGGATTTTAGACACACGCACGCACACACCTGGTGTGATTTTTAATCCACCAGATCCAGGACTCTAACTACAGTTGGCCATGTGGGAGTCCAGTGTCTTAACCACAATGCCACTAGCTGGCCCCAAGTTATCTGATTTTTGTAAGGTCATCTCTAGCATTTAGTAAAAAGAGCTGTGGAGGTAGTCAGGTATAGAAGAATAGAAATGAATTTGATTACCCTGTGAGAGTATTAAATCTTAAAATATTAATGTGCACATTTTCTGTATACTTTCTTTTTTTCTCAGCCCATCCATGTTTTACTCCTAGTATCACACTGACATAAAAAAAAATAAAAATTTGTAAACATTAAAGACAAAGATTCTCTTTTTAAATGGGTAACTGTAAGGTTTAATTTTTAACTTTGTAAGACTAGGTGAGATGATGTCTAAGTAGAAGGGAGAAAAATGTCTCATTGTGAGTGGACCATCTTTACTGCCTAGCTTAACTAAGCCTTTAGATAACTGCAGCTCCAACTGATGTTGAAGTACCACACTACCAGCCTACCAGAATATCACAGTATTAAATATGTGGCAAAAAGAAACTCAAATGGTCAAAAGGATGTTCAGAACAATTATAGAGGAGTCCAAAAGGCCTGTCCTCCCTATTTCAATATTTGATAGTCTCTGCTGGTACCCTGTGAGAGGGCAAGGGCAGAGGGAGACAAGAAGAGAGTATTTCAGGCATGTAGGCACCAATTCTCAATATGGGTCTGAACAGAACTAGTGATTTTTGAAGGAGAAGCAATGTAGATCAATTCTGAGAGGCATTCTGACGACAGATCACATTAAAACACAAATGACTGAGACCAGCTGTTAGCGTAATGGCTATGTCACTGGACTCCCATGTAGTCAACCGTGGTTCGAGTCCTTAACCTGGTGGCTTAAACTCACAGAGGGCGCATGTGCACGTGCCCAGGATACCAAGAGGAAAATGGAGAAGGGATTGCGGCGTGGCCATCTCCCCTGGGGGGTGATTTCTCACTTTCTGTCTCTCTGTCTCTCTTTGTCTTTCTGGTGAACGCACGCGCCCTATAGCAAAAACCTCTCCAAAAAATAAATAAATACATAAAACCACAAATGACTTATTACGTATTTTAAGGCAAGATGATCTCTGTTCTGGAAGTTGAGATCACTCCAATCTTAGTGGCTTAAGTTAAAAAATTTGGTCATATCCCTCATGGCTCTATGGGTCGAGTGATCTTAGCTAGGTAGTGCTTCCTTGGAATCTTGAATGTAGCTATAGCCAGATATTAGTTAGAGCTCCAGTTTTCTAAAAGCTCAGTTAGTCTGGACACTTAAGACAGTTCACTCTCAAGGGGAAAAGCTGATGCTGGCTATTGGCTTGTTGAGCCAGGGCAATGAAACAAAGTGCTTGCACTTGACAATCTATGTTACTTGGACTTCTTACATGACTTTCCCAATGAACCAATAGTTCTTTTGTAATTTTTTTCTGCTTAAGAACTTTACTATTTTTTTCCATTACAATGTACATTTTAAGCATGGGGTCCTTTGTTCCACATTCTTATAAGGTCATGCGAAATTGTAAAATAAAACAAGTATCACAAATGTTTTCATCTGAATTATATGTGTGACTGATTTCATAAATTAGAATAATCAGAAATAGAACTAGAGAATGATTTTTGTCAGTTCATTTGTGCATTGAATTTTTCATCCTTTATCATGTATTTATTTTATGTTGTAATTATTATCATCAAAACTTTGTTCTTCAAAATAATTATACAAGGACTGGAGAAGTGATTCATCTCCTTGATTTCATATAAACTCTGGATAGGAAAGATTACAATTTTTATATTTGAGAGATTAGAAAGGTATTCAGATATAGTCACTGATTTAATGGGAAAGAAAAGTTTGTTCCTAAATATATTGATAATAAATAAATGAATAATCACAAACTACATCATTGCCAAAATGAATAAAGCAGAACTGCCTGCTTTCTAATAATTTTTATTGTGTTCTCCTTGCCAAGCACTACTTAGGAACAAAATTGAGTGGCTATATAAAGTCCTTTAGAATCATTTCATGCCCTGATTATAACCAATAGTTATTACTAATGAGAAAAGTTAGAATTATCATTATCAAAAACTAATAATATAACCAAATGCCATATTATCCAATTAAATAAATTTCTACATGTCAATTCAACTCTGCAATCAAAAGTATGAGAATATAGCTTTTATCTCCTAGAAAAAAATACTGTGTCTGTGACTACAGTTCTTCAAGAACCCTAAGATAAATGGATATTCTATGTATCATAAAGTGTAGTTTATATATTTTATTGTTATTATAAAATATTCTCATTTTTTGTAATATTCTCTGTGTCGAAAGCCACTTTCATGCCATCTCAGAAAACATGAGTAATAATTTCTGGTATCAGAAGGTAACAATTCATGCATGTAAGCAATTTGTTATATATTATCTGAGAAAAAATCCAATTATAAAATTAGGTATGTTGTCACATGTCATACTTTTGGGGAATGGGATAAGAATGATTATGAGATTAAATCAGGCAATAGATTTGTAATGAAGGTAGAAACCACACTGACCAGACCAGGATGGTCTCACCAGGCTGGCACTTGCTGCCACCTCAGGTTCCTGTACTTACCTTGCTCCTGGAATCTGGCTGGTAAAGCCACAGCAACAATTCCTTGCTTTCTCAAGGAGACTTCTTCAAAGACACAATAGTTTACACAGCCTTTCTGAAGATTATACACTACTCACCCACACAAAAAAAAAATTTGAATGATCGGCTATACTAGTTACAGACTTGTGGATACCTGAAAAGCACATACATTTTTTTTTTAAGGTTTTGCCATAGGGCATGTGAGCTCACTGGAGAGAGAGAGAGAGAGTCAAAGAGGGAAAGTGAGAAATCACCCCCCATGGAGGATGGCCATGCATAATCCCTTCTCCATTCTTTTCTCAAGATTTTGAGCATGCATGCACAGGCCAAGCACCAGTGTGATTTTCAGTCCACTGGGTCTAGGACTCAAATTGCAGTTGGCCATGTGGATATCCATCACCTTAACAACCATGCCACCTGCTGGTCTCAAGCACACTTTTCTGATTTCATTCCTTTTTTTTTTTTTTTTATGTGCCAAACATTTTTTATTATTATCATCATAATCTTGTTTATATTACATTGGATTACATATAACTTTACAGTGTATTACATTGCTTTTTCAAAAGGGAATGCCAAGCACTGCTGGAGCAGGGGCGCCAGCCGCATGCAGCCGGGCCGCGCCGCGCCGCAGCCTCGCCGGGAGCCTCGCTCGCCGCAGGGAGCCTCGCAGCGACGTGGAGCAGGATAGTCTGTGAACTTCTCAAGGACAAAGACCCTACGTATCTCCAGATCCTTGCAGGATGTGAGACATATTGTGTATGTGGAATTTGATGATCTTGAATGGGATAAACGTGAGTGGGTTAAAGTTTATGAAGATGGTGGAATACCACTTAATCTGGGCCAGAAGGAATGACCCTAGGCAAACTCAGGGATCAAAGAACAAGCAGGTTCAGTGGCCTGCACTGCGATCACAACAGAACGGCAATCAGATTCTAGAACACCTCTGTCTGCTTGCTCCTGAACATTGAGGATTAACTTCAAGAATTTGAAAGAAACACGCCATTCATCAGATGACAAGAAATCACCGTCAGATCACGAGAAATATGGGAAAACGAGAAAATACCTCTCCTCCAATGGAAAAGAGTAACTCTCCTTCATCCACAAGCAGTTCGGTGAAAGTCATGGAAATGTCTGATAAGGAATTTAGAACATTCATAATGTCGAAGCTAACAGAGATGGAAGAAAAGAGAGATAATGAACTGCTAAAGAGAAAGGAGAAAGAAGTTGCCGAGTTCCAGGAGATGAGGAAATTCTTGCAAGATCTAAAAGAGGAATTATACACTTTACAAAAGACTCAAACGGAACTGCTAGAGATGAAGTCTATAATACAAGAAGTCAAAATCTCCCTTGATTTCATTCCTTTTTATGCATGAAATGTTCCTATTACATTGTGCTTTTTCATTATTCTTCATTCCTGCGAGTGTGATTGCAAATAAGGTGTTTGCAGATAGGCTGACACAAAACTGAAATTTCTAGAGACTCCAGACAAGTCCCTGTTACTAGATCTTATAAATGAAGCCAAAAGAGATATCCAGAAAGCTAAAAGGAACTCTACAAGTACTTAAAACCAAAGTTAGATAAGGAAAGAACTAACTCTCAAGAAATGCAGGCAGAATTGAAAAAAATAAAAAAACAAAGACTATAGTTATTGAAACAACAACAAAAAGAAAACAATAAAATCTTTGAAACATTTGGAATCACATCAAAATAACTATGTGCAAAACATACTCTTGTACTTTAACATTGCTCTTATTCTAACATTAGAGTAGCTTTTATAGCTACAACAGATTTCTGGCTAAATTTATAATCATTTAATGCTTGATAATGTGTGCAGCACCATTAATAACGCTTGAGATCTTATTAGAAATACAGAATCGTGGGCTCCTCTTCAGATTTTCTGAAGGTGCTCTGTATTTTATCAAGATTCTCAGGTGATGCCCACACAATGGAGTTTTGAAAACACTACTTTAAAAAAGGAGGTTAACTTTGAGAACTGTTCAAAGAGAAAATTAGTTTGTTAAATACTATCATGATATTCACTGGTTATTTCTCTAAGGAGCAAATTGCCAGGTTCAACAAAGAAAAAATGGAGCAAGGGAGAGAAAAAATAAATAAAAACTATTAAATACTGAGTTTTTCCACTAGATCAGGTACTTGGCTTTAGAATTTCACTAGTGTCATCACATTTAATACCATCACACAAATCCTATGGAACAGGATGACAACTCTCATTGTACTGATGGGTAAACTGAGTTTAAATACCTTGTCAGAGATCCCAAGCTTTATAAATACTGGCCACATGTTTCTTTCCCTAAGAATTATGCACTATCCATTATTAGGTCTAGTGCACATAAAAGAGTTGTATATAAATCATAAGAAAACTGAGTATTAAAAAAATACATGTGACATTGATTTCAAATGATAAAAGTGATCAGTGTTGCTATTGTAGGCTGGTCTAAAGATAAAAAGAGATTCATGGGTTATATGTGACATCAAATAAGGAAGAAAGACTAGGAAGTTGGGGAGTTTTGGATGATAGAAAAGTAAATGTAAAAACTCTGATTTTTATGCTAACACCATTCATTGAAAAATATTTTCCAATTTAGAAGCACAAAAACTGAGACTGGGGAAGCAGCAGTTAGTGTAATGGCTATGTTGCTGGACTCGCATGTAGTCGACCATGGTTCACGTCCCGGACCCGGTGGCTTAAAACTCACGCCAGGCGCGTGTGCGTGCGTGCCCAAGATCCTGAGAGGAGAATCGAGGAGAAGGGATTGCGGTGTGACCACCCCCCCAAGGGGGTGATTTCTCGCTTTCTGTCTCTATGTCTCTCTCTGTCAGTCTGGCGAGCACACATGCCCTATAGCAAAAACCTCTCAAAAAAAAAAAAAAAAAAAAAAAAAAAAAACTGAGACTGGAATAGTGTAAGAAATAATGCAAAGTTTACAGAATAAATAAAGTAGAGAATTGTGAATTCAGTATATAAATCATCCATGATATTCCCACTGTACCACTGGGGATCAAAACAAACAATTGTTGTAAGATTAGAGGAGGGATTAATTTGTAGCTCTATTTTAGACTGTAACAGTTTTCACAGATAATAAGAACCAACACTTATTAATCTCATTGATCGTACATCAAGGTATTTGCTTAATAAAAAGTTCATTGTCTGAAAAATTTCAATGTCCTACCTACTCATGCCTCCATTGAATTATTATTACTGATGCTTATGTATATTTTCTTTTCCTTCAATCTCCTGGCTCCTCCGGGGATAGGAAAAGGAAATAAAAACACATAAACACCTAAAATATAAACTTCAAAAATCATGTGTAACTTATCCTCTAAGTATGAAACTTAGAACATCACAAGTTTAATAATAAAGGGAAATATAAATATCTAAAGCCTCCTTAGGGGTAGATCAACATTCCTGTAATGCTGCATTTATTTCCATTATGTCAAAGGGTATAACACTGGTCCCCAGTAGAGAATCCTTTTCTAACTGCTTAATAATACCAGGCAACTAGTAATCATAACAAAATAAATCAGCAGGACTATTTGATGTCACATATAACCCCAAGAGAGACCATTTCAATGAGTCTACAACCTACATCTCTAAGTAATAAGAATGTTTCATTGTATTATTCAATACCTTGCAGAGGTCTATTAAATGTTTACTAAAAAGGAATTTAATTGGGAGGAAAGCCAAAAGTCTGTTGATAAATGTGAATTTGTACATATTGTATGAATTTTTTTTTTTTTGTAGGTTTCTTGCCATAGGGTGCGTGTGTTCACTCACCAGAAAGAGAGAGACAGAAAGCAAGAAATCACTCCCTGGGGGTATGGCCACGCCACAATCCCTTCTCCTCCATTCTCCTCTCAGGATCTTAGGCATGCACGCACACACGCCCGGCATGAGTTTAAGCCACCAGGTCTGGAACTTGAACCACAGTTGGCTACATGGGAATCAGCAACATAGCCATTATGCCAACTGTGCTGGTCCGATATTGTATGAATTTCTATATAATTGACCTCTGTACTCCCTACTCTCATTTGTTTTTATAGTAACAAATATGAAATTATTGATGTATGCCATTTCTGAGAAGCAAAAGATGCCAGAAAAAGAAGTTAAAGGGGTGGTAATACTTGTATGTATATATACATAGAAACATATACATGTATATATACATATAAACATATACATGTATATATACATGTATATATGTGTGTATTTATATGTATATATAGACACATATAACTATTACCAACCCTTTAACTTCTTTTAATAATGGATTTGTGTCTAAATATACATATACACACACACACACACCTCTGTGTGTGTGTGTGTGTGTGTATATATATATATATATATATATATATACTTATCTGTTATTGAGTCCAGTGTTTATGAAATAATTGTAAATAACGCATAAAAAGATGAGTATAATAATTAAATACATGTGATGCTGATTTTATATGGGTGCATACATATATATATATATATATATATATACACACACACACACACATACACACACACAGTACTACCTCTTTAAGTTATTTTTTGGCAATCTTTACATTACTACTCAGAGACAATATATAATATATCAATAATTTTATTTTTGTTATCATAAAACATGCATCAATACATCACTAATAGATATAACATATACAATCTTATTATCAATATATCAATATGCATAATCTTTTCATTAAACTTAAATATATAGCTCTTATATTTATAGTTATAGAATTCAAAGTTCTTACATTCATAGAGAGTATCTCTATATTATATAGTTCAATCTTTCATCTATACATTCATTTATCCATAGATTTATTCACTAATTAATTTACATATTCATTCATACATGCATTTACTTAAAATCCCTAATGATTTTATTTTATGAAAATAGGGAAAAATAGTACTTGACTTACAATGTTTGTAAATTCAATGAGATAATCAATTAAATTTCTGGCACAATGTCTGATAAACAGTACACATTAATATTACTATTACTAAATTAAATATATTTATCAAGAATCTAGTATCAGAAAGTTCTATAATGAATAAAAGTAAGGAATAAAACATTAACACTCTCTTTTCACTTACATTTTGGTGAAGAAATTAAGAATACAGCCATATAATAAACAAAGAAAGTGATGATAGATTCCAGAAAAAGTTCAATAAGAGGGCATAGATTTTCAAAGACAGAAGTCCTTCCTTCTACAGTAGACATGAAAGGTGCTTTAAACATTTCTTTTGGCAGTTTTGTCACTGACTCAAAAGGCATTCCATTCTAGTTTTGGAGAAGTTTAGTGATTAAAAATTATATTTTATTATTATATATGAAAATTGATTTTGGTACTTTTCAAAATATTTCACATTATATTACTAATCTCAGTCAAGGTGAATTCCAAGGAAATAGAAATCAAACAGAAAAAGTGTAATATCATTTTCTTCAGTGTTTTATTTTTAACATGAAACTAGTAAATGGTAAGTGATTATTCTATGTAGAATGCTGTTTTATTTCTGCTGACCTCTAAATAAAATTACATAGCCAAAAGGATAAATAACAGGCTGACCTGACCACATGTTCCCCAATATATTATTAAACTGTACTATATTTCCTCTGGGAAGAAATTACCCTGCTATTGCCTTTCCATTTTTTATATCAATAGATGTCTGAATTTCACTTGAGCCACAGGAGAGAGTTGAAGAAATAAAATTTGACAAAGCTGGGTTCAACTAATGAGAGGTAAGGGAGCTTAGACTTTTGCCATGAACTCTGGTTTTCATTATAGCACTTTTGGAAGCAGAATGTATCAAGGAGAGGGATTAAATGGCATGGGAAAGGGTGAACATGATTAGATTTCACATTTGAAGAGGTTTATTAGAAAATATGTTGTCAAAATCTGACACTTAAGATTTTCAGTTATAGGAAATATTGTTTCCACAAATGAGACTATTTTTAAAAGTATTTATTCACTTGTGTTTTTCAATTTGAGCAAAATAACGAAGCTTGTTGTTGACATTATTTGTTAGTAGAAATGAGTGATATAGACGAGATATTTGCTTTAGAATGCTCATTTTCATATTCTGCTGTTGTGATGTCACATCTTACCTGTCTACATTTGGTGTTGCTTATTACTGCAGGCAGCAAAAGATATGCACATGTCAAACTGCCACTAGCTACCAAGTACATTTCTCAGAGATATACTATTTTCAACAGAAAGTCTACAAACCAGTCTGCTGACAAATAATAAAGTATTCAAACTTTACCTCTAGCACAAGAAGTTGAAAAGAAAGCCCTTACTGGTTGCATTCTTTTGCATATATTACATATATATAAATATGCGTATATAGCAAAATAGCGTTATTTTTACAAAAAGAAGTTTAACAAAGATTCAGACTAAACACAAATGAGTTGTCAAAACTATTGTGTGAATTTGTTTCTCTGTGTGTACGTATTAATATAACACAAAGAAGTTTTCTCATTTTAAAGTTTATACCTCCTCAATAAAAAATTCTAGGACTTTGGAACTATGTTTTAAGGTGCTGAGACATAGTTATAGGAGGCATAGCAAAATCAGTTATCCTTCTAGGATGTCTCTTCTCTAGATGATAACCTGAATTAGAAATTACATCTTTTTAGTTTATGAATAGAGAACCAACTGTTAGCTATGTATGTGTGTATCTATTTGATGAAAACTAGCAATGAAAAGTACTTGTTTTTTACGAGGGAGATTCTATGCTTTGCTAACTATAGCTCATCATTTTAGACTATCTAAAAAAGATGTACCTATTACTTTTTAAAAAAATAAAGGAAATGGCATGAATTTTGCATAGGGGAGCTTTGCTAATCTCCAACTATAAAATTTCATTAAATGGATGAAAATACCTCAGGTTGGAAAAGACGTCAATATAAATATTGAAGGCAATCTCAGAAAATACCAGCAGAGTAGTGGGGAAAGAGAAGAAACTAATATAGGGTAAGTATTAGCAAGGTATTATTTACAGCAACAAATATTTGGTCCTACTGTAAACATCTGGGAGACCATATATAAAATTCTCCACCTGAGGTGTAAATTATCCCACCTGAGGAATGAGGAAATTAGTCTATCTAGCTGGCAACACTCATTCATTATTGGGTAAGAGTACTCTTGGGAGTATATTTCCTAAACTCCATGTAAGGAATTGAGCCCAAACTTGCTGTCAGAGAAACTCTCAGACAGAACAATACCAACATAAGGTAAGTGCCAAGGGGTTAGAGGTGACATACTAACCATGCCTGCTTCTTAAGTCACAATCTATATCCCTCAGGAGTTTATTAAATGTTATTTAAATACATGGGACTTGGAAACAAGAACAAAGATGAAAGTTTCTATCAAAAACAATGTTTCGGGACCAGCAGGTGGTGTGATGGTTAAGGTGCTGGATACTACCACATGGCTGACCATGGTTCGAGTCCGAGACCTGGTGGCTTGCTTTCCCACTTTCTCTCTTTCTCTCTCTCTCCCCCTCTGGTCAAACTTAAATGAATGAATAAATAAAATTAAACAAAAACAATTCTTTAATAAAGAAAAACAATGTTTCTATAATTCTGCATTATAATATATAATATCACATTAAAACAGACATACACCAGTATCAGTCCAAAGCACCAAGATCTTGATGCTTAATGGATACTTGTGATATCATTGAAATGAATATTGGCAACCAGCGTTATCCAGCAAGACTCTGGCATAAACTTACATACATTTTCAAGGATAATGCTATAAAACCTTATACAATGGTGAAAGAAGCACAAGGAAAAGTCTTATTAGTTTACATTTTATAGATTATAATGGAGCAAATAATGTAGAGGTTACCTCATATAAAGATTTATGATTAAGTTATAATACATAGGGCGGGGGAGAAGGAATCCACCAAAGTATTTCAGCAGAAAAACTTCATTGGTCCATTTTGATGCCAATGATACAACAATAAATAGTTCTAGGGCACCAATATTAGCCTTAGTAATATAGTTAGCTTGTCTTGCTCTCAACAGAGAGTATCATTACTACAGCATTCTTACAGGACTCCACAGCACAGTAAGTCACTCTTCCTTTCTACAATCTTTCAGCCTCTATGGCTACTATTTCCATTATTCTGCCTCCTGTGAGTCCCTCCTTCACTCTCTGGTTCATATTCAATATTCCTAAAAGTTATGATTTAATTGTACCAGTGAACCCCTTTCCAGTTTGAAAAAACACTATTGGGCAATGAAACAAAGCCAGATTAAGGATGTCTGTCTTTGCTAGGGGGCAGATTCTAAGTGGATGGTGGTACCTAAAATCTACTTTAAGTGTCCTTAGGAAAGTGAGAGCAAATAGTTAGATTCCCAAAAACTTCTCTACAAGAATAAATATGGTTCCTGAATGGGGTACTGGATTTATATATGAAATTCTTAGCTAATGATAATATTACTGGTATTAATCAGTTTATAGAGAAAGATTCTGAGAAGATATAACACAAAATGGTAGCTTTGATAGTGATATGGTCAAATATATGAGATTAAGACATATAAACCAAAGAAACAAGCCTAAACAAGGAAAACACTACTGAGTATACTTGATAACCAAAGAATATGTGTTCATAATGGCAGTTAGAGCCTTCTGACCTAATGTTCTCACAATTTTGCCTAACCAGGAATTGCTAACAGCCAGTAATACCTATTCTCCTTTATTTATTCAATCTTCCAGATGTGACTTTCATTCTTTAACATTAAAATAATGAAGCAATGTTACCAAAAAATACCTCCTCATGCAAATTAATGATACTGGTTTTTAAATAAGTGTTTTCTAAAGTAGTTATAGATTAACTGTGATTTATACATAGAAAGCAACAGAAGTTTTGTTGACATTATCATTCTAAGTCGTTAGTTGAATTAATGTAATTGATAAATGACCATGTTTCAACTCATCACAATAAATACATTTTAAGCACGCTGAATTGGCATAGTACCTGTGATTAAGTCGCATCATAACACTTGAAATAGAAGCCATCATGATTTTTTTTAAGATGTAGCTTCAGCTGCAAGGTGACTCTAATTTAAGGGAATCTTTAATTATTAATATTTCTGGGAAATTTATAAACTCTCTTCCCTTTTGCCCTCAATAACAACAGCTCCTACAGGCAATATATTTTCTAGCACTCTTATTACTTTATCCTTTAGCTGTTTCTTAGGAAAAATAAAATAAAAAAAAACCTGACAATGCCAAAGCTAGTAATGAAGTCAGTTGCTGAATCATAATACAGTACATCTTATTGACATACAGCATAGAAGTCTTAATAATTGGCTTTAGTAGAGGGCAAAAGAATGAAGTGATTTTACAGAAGATAGTTCTTGCATATCATGTCTGAAAGCTGAACAGAGATACAAATGGTTCACATGAAAAATATATTTTGAGCACACTCTTTCCTTGGTCTTACACCAAGGCTGTGTATAACACAAGGAAGAATAAAGCTGAGATCCTGATTACTAAGAACTTACAATCCACAAAAATTTAAGTCAATTTTAATTCAAGATAATAAAATAAAATTTAACATATTGCCCCATAAGTAATAGAAACTGTGTAGACAATTGCAGTAAGTGCTCTCTACATGACGCTTTCATGTTAAGAAATGTTAAATGGAGAAACGACACTGAAAAACTTCAAGGTAAAATTGAATTGAGATAGAGCATATGTTTTAAGGTTTGGGTTGTAAATATACATCAAATTGGAAATAATTTCTTACTTTTCAGTATGCAAATGAAAATATTTATATTTGAAAGTGCTACTCTACTTAAAAAATAGTGAAGAAACTTAGTTAATAGGTTTTCCCAATCTGGGCAAAGAGTAAGCTGTGACCATTAGACATAACTGTGATGGACAAAAGCAAAGTGATACTAAGGGACATGCTTAGAGAACAATGATAAGACTGACACTTGATAAAAAGTGGGAATACAGTTGTGTGCAACTTATTTGGGTAATGCTCCAAGTAATATAATACATCTTTTCTATAAAACTCACTTGTGAGAATGTCAGTGGAGGGACCAGCAGACGGTATGATGGTTGTATCACTGGACTCCCACATGGCCAACTGCAGTTTGAGTCCCATTATACTATACCAAGTAGGTTTGGTTGTTTCTCCCTCCCTCTCTCTCTCTCTCATTCTCTTATTTAATGAAAGGGTCTCAAAATATCATGATTCCCCAGCTTCAGCCTCCCAAGTATTAGGGACTACAGGTGCACACCACTATGCCCAACCTTTAGGTTGCACCAGAAATCAAACTTGGACCTTCCATATACTACATTAACCTGCAAAAGACAAGGATTTTGCAGTGTATACCTCCAGAGCTTGGTCTCTTTCTATGTTTCTAAAAAGCCTCCTATTAAGTGATCTTATGTGTATTAGGAAAAGGAGAAGAGGGTAAATAAGTTGCAGAATTGTTTTATTGATTACTCAATTTTTTTTTTTTGTTGTTGTTCTTAATCAGGGTGATTTGGAAATTAAAGAGCATCTTTACTGGCTTGTAGTGACCAGGGTGAAAATGTTAAATGGCCCAGAGGAGAAAGCTTTGAAAACTTAAGAATTCCCCAATGTGACCAGCAGGTGGCAGGATGGTTAAGACACTGGACTACCACATGGCTGACAGTGGTTGAAGTCCCAGACTTGCTTTCTCACTTTCTCTATCTCTCTCTCTCTCTCTCTCTCTCTCTCTCTCTCTCTCTCTCTCTCTAACACACACACACACACACACACACACACACACATCCTGTAGAACATTTAAAATAAATAATAATAAGTTCAAGTAAATTAATATTAAAAAAATAATTTTCCCAGTGAATGTGATGGTATAGAGCCCATAAAGAGTTTATTATATACTTTGGGCAGTAGATTTACTTAATATTCATAAGCTGGCCTCTACTGTGTACCTTTGGGAGTTCTAGTAAACATAATGTTAATTTTAAAAAGAAATGTGATAAACTCAGTTGAAGATTATCAAATCTCATTGTGAGTGACTTTGGCTGTTTGGCAAGCACAAAGAAAAATTGATCACAGTAGAAATCATTCAGCAAAAAATATTTGCAAAGGTTATTACTACATATAATTAAGAGATAAAATGCCAAGGAAATGGCTATAAGTATTATTTATAATCATTAAGTCATGATCAAAGATGCTCATTTATATTATTTTAAACTATGTAAACTATATGTGTTTACATGTTATCTTGCTAAGGGGAGAAACTGATGAAGACATGTAATTGTGAAAATTTAATGTGACATGCAAATCACTCTAAAAATTTCTAAAAGAGAACAAATATTTGTGGCATTAGTCAAATTACTTTATAGCTAGTATGTGTACAGAGAGAGAGAGCAAGAGAGAGAGAGAGAGAGAGAGAGAGAGAGAGTTTTTTTGTGTGTGTGTATTATCCAACTGAGATATTTTTAGCATGAAATTAAGGAAGGCAACTGCCTAGGTTTAAATTGTAGCTCTGCTACTTACTCATTGAATGACTTTGAGAAACTCATTTAACCTCTATATATCTTCGTTTTCTCATTTCTTTTTTTTTTTAATTTGCCAGAGGCCATGTGCATTTGTCAGAGACAGAGAGATAGAGTGATGGAAAGGGAGAAAGTACTCCTCAATGCAGGGCCGGGGGTATCACACTGCAATTCTTCTCCATTTCTCCATCCTATTGGGATCTTGGAGAAGCATATACATGTACTTGGCATATTTTTTCAAGCCACCAAGGCCTGGATTCTAACTATGTGGTCAGTCATGTGGGATCTGGCTCCCTTAACTCAAGGTCATGGGATTGGTCCTGTTTTCTCATCTTTTAAGTTGGAATATGAATAATAATCCTATAAAAGTTAGGTATTGAAATATTTAAAATTAAGTCTAAAAATCTTTTTACTAGATTTTATTTTTAAATTTAAGAAATTACTATGGCCATTTTATTTGAGCCAATTTTCTCATCCTTGTTATTTTTCAAGCAGCTCAAAACAAGAAAGAAAGAAACCCCCATAGAGAGAAACTCATTAAGTACACAGTATTATTAATAAAATAGTGCACATCAAAAGGGGTATTTAATAGCATTTTGTAGCCTTCTTGTGGCCCACCTTAGAGAATAATTTTTTAATTTTCTTTTAACCACCATGGAAATCACAAAGTCTTTGTGATGACGTGTCTTGGGATTTATTCCTGGTGACGTTGCCCTGGCAATGGTGATGTATTATGTTCTTTAGGTGTTAGATCAGTGTCTCTTTGTTGACCAGGAAGCCAGAAAACACATAGCAATTAAAAAGATGTACAGTCTAATATATTCTAATTAGAGGTGATTACCCACATCCACCAATGGGTATTCACAAATTACCCACTAACCCATTTGAATATAGAACTGATTTTGTACTGTTGTCATTGATTTTGAAAGCTGTACAAGATAAAGCAAGGATTATGTTAGACACATAAGTGACTTTTTCTGTATTTGTACGGTTTTTCTTTTTTCTGAATAATCACTTGATTACTCTCCTTTTAAAATTCTAATACTCTTTAAAATGAGGATCTGAAACAAGATTAAGATCTTGCTTGGGCAATTTTATTTCAAAATAGGTAGAAGGAATGGAGGAAAGAATTATCATTAAAATATGACCATCAGGATGGAATTGACAACAAAGAAAATATACATATAACAAAGCAGTTTTTTTTTAAAGTAAGCTTGTAATATTTCTCTTTAAAAACTAAACTATAGAATTAAGCTACTCAGGATTGTTTCTGACTTGACTAATTATACTTTTCCAATTAATGACTTAGAACAGAGTACAAAGACAAAACGGGTAAGAGCAGTAAGAGGTAGGCATTAGTCTGGAGTTTAGCTATTAAGATATTTTCTTGACTGTTTTTAACCTGATGTTGCCACATAAGAGCCTTTTTTCCCTTATCAAGCATATTTCTCATCCAACTTTATGAGCTACCAACATGTTACTGAAGCTAGAAACCTAAGTCATCATTCTGTTTTTCCTTTTCCTCATTGCTGACATCAAGTTACCAGAAACCTCTATTATTTCTATCTCAAAAATATACTTTTTATCTGTTCCATTCTCCCCATTTCCATACCTATCAGTGTAGTCTAAGCAATCATCATATCTCAGCTAGACAAGTCTTTCACAAATGTGAATGAACATGCAAGTTACCTGAGAGGTCTTGTTAAAATGTATATTCTGCTTTAGTAGATCTAAAGTAGGGAGATTCATCATTTTTATAGACTTCCAGGTGCTATAGATCCTGCTATTCCATGGATCACCCATTAAATAGCAAGGCTTAGAAGATCCACAAGGGCACATAACTTGTGTTACAGAATCCAATTTCATTTTCCTGCAATGAATTCTCCAAAAGTAGTTAGAATGTTCTTTATATCATGTAACACTCACAGTAAAAATAATTTATAACAGGATAACAGGATTTTAAATGAAAAATTTACACTTAACTTATAGTTGAATATCCAAATCTAAGAATAAGGGGTAAATTGCATCAAAACTTAGAGAGATCATCTAGAAATGGCTCTGTATGATATCAAGAAAAACCCAAACAATTTTTTCCAATATCTCGATTGATCGCCTAACTTGAACTTTGTGCAAAGAAGGTTCATGGGAATTCATAGGAATATAGAGCAAGTCCTGCCTCTTCTTTTCCTCTTTTCATGAGACAGAGTAGGAAATGAATTGAACATGGAGAAGGACTCAAGAGAAATACTCAAAGAGACTGGAATTGCCTCTGAGAAGAAAAATAAGCCTTCACCTTATTATTTCCAGTAGGGGATTTAGAATCTAGAATAGTGAGAACATTCTTAGGAAAAGCTTGCCATGTCTTCTTGAGTCCTCAGTATTCACAATCACAAAAAATGATGCCTGTTTCTCTTCTGGAGAAATTAGAAGGCCAATTATTTAATCTTTCAAGCCATAGCACTAGCATTTGGCAGAAGTGTTTTTTTCATGAGACTTGGAAGGCAGTTGAACTTAGGTCACTTAAATATACCTCATCTTTCTTCTCGACCCTTCTAGCTCCTATAGCCCAGCCTGGGACATAGATGAACCAGGAGCAATTCACTCAGAGGAGAAAGAGTATAGAAAGAGCAAAGTGGAACAAGAGGAGAAGGAAGGGACCATGCTCCCTGTTTTTATTGCTACATAGCAAATTCCCATAAATTTAACAGCTTAAAGCACAACCTATTTATTAGTGCACATTTCTATGGGTAAAATGTCTGACATAGAATGGCTTACTTCTCTGGTTAAGGGAGGCTTTAGGGTGTATGGGGGGGGATTCTCATGATCAGTAAATTCTTGTTAGCAGAATTCATTCTCTTGTGGGAATGAATATGGTCCCCTCCATCTTTAAGTCATCAATGACATACTGAATCCCCTTCTTGCTTTGACATGTGATTTTTCTCTTTGGCAATCATGAAAAAAAATAAATAATCTCTGTTTTTAAGGGCTACAATGACTAGGTCAGATCGACAAGACTAATATCCCTATATTAAATTTTACTGAATTGAGAATTTAATTAAATCTGATTAATATTCTAAAACTACCTGGGTCTAGGAATCTCAAGAGATCATCTTACAGTATTGCCTACTACAAAACAAGACCTTAAATAACCTCAAACAGCCAAACATATACTGATAGTGAGATGGAAAGTGAAATCTACTAGGTAAATAAGTAAGGATTTTTATTATTTCATTTTAAAGTTATGACGATAATACTATAATCAGAAAAACAAGTTATTACTAGTAGGCAAGGAAGAAGCTCCTTTAGATCTAGCAGTAGGAATTATACGTTCAAGGGCTTCCTCTTGCATCTTGAAAATATAGCCCAAAGATAGTCTTTTACTTAGTTCTTAAATGAGCTAAGTTCTTTCATTTCTCACAGGCTATTTTTCAGGTGTTTGATTCTAATAGAATGTTAGTCTCCACCTCAACCCCTAAGCAGTCATATGGAAGACAGCTTTTCATATATTTTATTTCTCAACCTAAGAGTTTTTCTTGACCACATTTCCTAATTAAGGTGCTACCTTGTTATATTATTTTTTCTTTTTTTTCTTGGAGATATTTTTGCTAGAGGGCACGAGCACTTGCCAGAGATACAGAGGGCGACAGAGACAGAAAGTGAGAAATCACCCTCCCCCCCAGGTGGATGGCCACACTGCAATCTGTTCTCCTCCAGTCTCCTCTTGGGATTTTGGGCATGTGAGCGCATGTGTCCAGCACGAGCTTAAGCCACCGGGTCTGAGACTCGAATTGTGGTCGACCAAGTGTCATCTCTGGTCTCGCTATCTTGTAATATTCTATTATTCCATCATCTTTACTTCCTTCATAACATATATCACAATTTATAATCATTTATTTATTTCCTCATTTGTCTATTTATTGTCCATCACTGTTCATCTCAAACTCTTTAAGTTCAGGGATCATATAGGTCTTGACTTCTCTTATGTTTGATGTCTTTTACAGAATCTAATACATAGTAGGTACCATCAACTATGTTTTAACTAATTACCCATATCTTAGATTTTAAAAATTAAAATATTAAAACATTGGGGAGAGAATGAAATGTCTAAAGAGAATATAAAGCCACAAAGTGATGAACAATGGGCCAAATGTACTCAACATACTTGTTTTGTTTCAAAGAAGAATGTCTCTTATAAACCTAAATGGAATCTATTTGGATTTTAATTTGAATGATTTCTCAAGTTTGCCACAGAGCCACCACTCCATATTATTTTATACTGTGTCTTTATCTATTTACATTGCCTAGCTCAAAACTTTTGAACTTACAGTATTAATTTGCACAATGAAGAAAAAAAAAAGAAGAAGGAAATTCAGCTAAGAATTTGGAAGAGAGGCTTTTAAATCAAGACAGGAGACGAAAAAGAGATTTTCTTTGAATTATTAAGTGTATTTGTTAATATCTTTAATGAGAGAAACAGAGGAAAAGAGACACAGAAACAAGCAACTGCATCAGGGTTCCCGTGCTAAGATTGCCCCCCAGCCATCATGAACCATAGGCGCACTTGTGTGCCTCATCTGTATAGGGAGCCTCGTTTGCAAGCACAGGACGTTCTCATTTGAATTCAGCACCACAGAGTACTATATCATTGCTGTAACGCTGTCTGGACTAAAACCTTTTTGTTTTTAATAAAAAATATATATCCCTGACTCCTTAATTGTAAGACGTACTGTTCTTTAAGAAACACAGTACCAAGGCCAGTAGTTGACATGAGGTAAGGTGCTGAACTCCCACATGGCTGCCATTGCAGTTTGAGTTCTAGACCTGGCAGCTTGAAAATCACACTGGGTGTGTGTTCATGTGCTGTGTGCCAAAAATTCCAAGAGGAGAATGGACTGTGGCATGATTGTATCCCCAGAAGGGTGATTTCTCACTTGCCCTCTCTCTCTCTCTCTCTCTCTCTCTCTCTCTCTCTCTCTGTTGAATGCACATGTCTATGGCAAAAATCTAAAATAAATAATTAATAAAGAAATGCAGTACCAAACTCGTAACACTGTAACATCTTATGACACTTAAGAGTTGATGCCTTATTCTATAATTACCCAAGTACAGCTCCCACTTCTTTTTCAGCCCTACTAAATTTTTTTGAAAGCAGAGATTAAATTTTTTTAATCTTTTATGTTCCTTATATATAGATGGTTGCTTGACAAGTACTTCTGAGTAAAATATTAAAAACTGAGTATTTATACCCATGATGGCATAAATATAAAAACTGGAAGGCTCGAAGACCTTCTTTCAAAGGATTTATCAAACCCAGATTTAGAAATATGAGTACAAACCCTTATTACCTTTTTTAGGGGGGGAGGTAGAGGTTTTTGCCTTAGGGTGCATGTGTGCACCAGAGAGAATCAGACACACAGAAAGTGAGAGGGAAAGTGAGAAATCACCCCCCAGGGAGACTGGCTACACTCCAATCCCTTCTCCTCCATTCTCCTCCTGGGATCTTGGGCAAGCCAACAGATCCAGGACTTAAACCACAGTTGACAATGAGGAAGTCCAGCGATGTAACTGGTACACCATCTGCTGGCCCCCAAAATCCTATTCCTATGCTCATTTGAGAGTACATTATTTCCTTGATTACTATTCAAATATACTTTTAATTTCCATAGATTTATGAAGACACATCTTTATGTCATGCAGAGATTCTTCCTATCATTATTTTTATATACCTACCAGATACATTTTCATCATAAAAGTGTTGTTCTACAAAGTGTCACACAGTAACTATGGGATACTATCTCCTCTAAAAATCAACACTATACATTTTGAAGGCAAAAGATCATACATAATTTTTATGCCACCCACCCTATTTGTGGTTAGACAATTGAAATAAAAGTTGTGGAGAAGGGAGAAATGTTTGCCTTGGTGGCCAAAGTGAAACTGAAAAGTACTAGACTCATAGGTTTCACTCTTTTACTTCCCTGCAGTGTTAAATTATTTATATACCACACAAATGATCTGATGTCTTCTTAGTGCTATTGACACTGAAGAAAACTGTGTGCAGCACTAAAGCATAAGCCTCAGTCTCTGCAATACTGAAAGGTTATGCACAGGCTTCTTTCCAGCCAGATCCCAAACGTGTGACTTTTACCACATACTCTCTAGGCCATCAAGGTGTCTCACTCAATCCTCTCCTTCTACCTCAAAATCATTCTTAGTCTTACTATAGTTAGCAATAATGTATCATATATAGAAAAAAATAGGTATAAAAGAGAATTTTGCATATTGTCACTACAAAAAAGGATAAATGTTTGACGTGATAATGTGTTAATCACTGTGACTTGGTCATTACACAATGTATACATGTATTGAAACATAAACATAACACTGTTCTCCATAAATATGTAGTTACATGTCAATTAAAAATAAAAGTTAAAAAGAGATTTAGCCATTTTTCTCTTAATGAGTGGCCACTCTTCGGCTTTCCATAAATTTCCTTTCATCTGCCTTGAATTTTTTTCATTTTTCCAACAAGCAAAATTCAATCATCTACATGCCATTATTAAAGTATGCATGTATACATATTTTATAAAGAAATCTTTATAATATTTCAGTGATGTCTGCATATCTCTTCTTGTCTTTTCCTAGACAACAGATTATACATTCTAGGCAATGTTGCATTATTTCCTTCATATAGAAAAATGAACATTGGTCTTTCCTGCCTTGTTCTCTAGTAAATATTTCCCAAAACTAAATGAATAAAAAGAAATCTTTCAGAAAAAAAAAGCATTTCAGCATTCTAAAAATTTATGTCAAGTATTTCTTAGGAGATATTTAATAAAAGTACTTACTGTTGTTTTTGGTAGGGTGACATTAATTGTGGTGTGTGTGCTAATTACTACCTTAAATGTTTTTAATAAATGTTTTATCTCAGACCTCTAAACCAAATATGGTTTAGGCTAGAAAAGAAAATCAACCCATAAATCTGAGTAGCCCAACAAGCACCATGCCAAATTTTATACATGTACATGCGACTTTCATTTGCTTAGTTCATGCCTGTGTACAAGAAGACAGCTCAAGGACATGCATACCAAGATTAACTATAAATTTTCCTTCAAGGATCAACTTTATACTTGTACCCAAAGATAAGCCATAAACCTTTTCTGGTAAGTACACAATTCCAGTACATATTCAGTGTAAAATGGTTTGGATGAAACACGTTGACTCTTCTTGCTAATAAAATACCTACTGGTTATACATGAAAAATAAATATGAAGGGAACAGTAACCCTGATTTCAGAGTGACAATGGAAATAAAGGGCATTTGCATTGTGTTTTGCTTCCCAAAACTTTGTTTATTTTGATATTTACATTTACTGGTTTAGAGTAGAAGAGTTCTTTCTAAATTAGGAACTGACAACTTAATTATATGTGATTGATATGCCTTCTTTGGAGAAGTCACTGCTGGAATATAAATACCTACTTTTATTCATACTTGTTTTTATCATATTCAATATAATGCAAATACAAAATGAAGATATTGTAGTTTTGTTGTATTTGGTAATATTTATTGGAAAAATCCTAGCACAGGCAAATTTCTATTTAGTAAGTATTAAATTACCCTGTTCTGCATTGTGAGGTTAGTCCCCATATGGTATATAATTCACCTAAAATTGCTATGCAGATGTAGATATGACAAATATTATTTTAATGAGAAATCTTTTACAACATATTCATGGCCATGTCTCTATTTAATATTTAATATAAGCAGCAGGGGAAAACTACCCTTTTCTCCATCTTGGATACATCTCACAGCATTGTCTGTGAAGAACTGTACTTTCAATATACATGAGTGTTAAATGCTGTTCATGAAATGCTACCGTTTCCAGCCTATTATGACTTTCTTATTAGTAGCCAAACCTAGTAGGAATATCATTGCCTTTGGAATCAGACTGACCAGGTTTGGATCTTTACTTGGTGAGTTACTAGCCAAGCAAACTTGCCAATATTATTTAATCTGTGTGTGTTTCAAAATCTTATTTTGTAAAATGTCAGTAACTATTCCATTAATACAAATCTTACAGAGTTTATCATGATGCTTAAATAAAGTAATGGTGAGTGTAAAGTGTCTAAAATTATGCCCTGTGCATTGTATGCACTCAGTCAATAAGGGTGTTTTTATAGTTGCTATGATTATACGATGGCTCACACAGAATACTTCTTGATTGTTTCACCAAGTGGTGATTCTCTTTTCTTTTAAAGGACCTACATCAGTTTCCAAAAAAGAAATCAAGGAGAAAAAAAATAATGCTATATGTCTTCATAACTATAGAAAAATTCAGATGGTAAAGACTAGAGAGATAACATAAAGGGGCTTCTTCAAAATTCAAGCTCAGGAGGATACACCTAGTTAAATAGTTTTATCAGTTAGCATTCCTAGTTGCAAGGAACAAAAGCTCAATTCAGTTCATTTTAAGATAAAAAGAAAGTATAGTAATATCTTTGACTGGACTAATATGCAGTATATTCATGCCTGGAAAGTCCATTTTGTATCCTATAAAAATGTAGACTAGTTACATGTCAAAATAAGTAAATAAATAAGAAGGAAAAAGATAAAAAGAAAGAATTAATTGATTCCTTAATTGTCAAAAGGGTAAAATTGGCTAAAGAAATATTCAAACAAATTTCTTAGATTTTTGTCTAGGTATCTCACTGTGGTTCTCTTCGTGTTAAGTATCTTCTCAGAAAGATCCTCCAATCCAAAAGTAGGCATATTTAAAATTTCTAGGTTTACACAGCTTTTACAATCATATAAAATTATTTTTAAAAAAAAGTTCTATTTTTTAGTGTCTACATAGCTTGGATCATATGCCCACAATGGACTATTCATTTACTGTGCTCAAGAAAACAGCAATTTTGTAGTCCTCAAGACTATTTCTATGACAGAAAAGGCATAGAAATTTCCTAGACTGAAGTTTCACCAAATTCAAGAAAAATAGAAATATGCAATTTCTCAAAGAAAAGAGATACAGGGCAGAAAGACCCATTTCCTACCTTCAATTTGCATACATCTAAAGAAGAACGATGTATTAATTATGTCTAAATTATAATTTTATTAGGTGCTAAAAATAAGAAACGTCCTTATGAAATCCTTTTATTAGAAGAGATGAAAAAAAAAAAAAGAAGAGATGGGAACCAGCAGTTAGAGTAATGGCTATGTCGCTGGATTCCCACATAGTCGACCGCGGTTCGTGTCCCGGACCCGGTGGCTTAAAACTCATGCCGGGCGCGTGTGCGTGCATGCCCAAGATCCCGAGAGGAGAATGGAGGAGAAAGGGATTGCAGCATGACCATCCCCCCTGGGGGGTGATTTCTTGCTTTCTGTCTCTAATGTCTCTCCCTGTCTGCCTGGTGAGCACACGCACCCTATAGCGAAAATCTCTCCAAAAAAAAAAAAAAAAAAAAAGAGATGAACTAGTAAGAATGATCAAAAAAGGCAACTGAAAATTGAGAAAGTAAGCTGATATAAGAATGATTAACAAGTATATATTTATCTATGTATTTGTCTATATTTTAAAGAGATTTTTAAATATCTGTTCTTAGCAAAAGGTTTGGTCTCAGTTTGCAATAACCATTTATTTTATGTTTAACCACTGTTATGTCATTTGTTTTAACCTCCTCACTTACCCTTCCTAATATTTATTGTTCCATTTATTTTAGTGATAAATGTTTCAATAAATGCCTGTTTCATTAGTTTTTTTTTTTTTTTTTTTTTTTCTTTTCTCTGCAGAGAGAGGGAGTACTCCCAACGGGATGTTGAAGAACTGATCTACCTCCAGGGACAGCTAGCCTTGGATCAGGTCACACATGTATGTGGTGTGTCAGGGAGATATTCTGGATATGAACCTAGAACCTTCTCATGCAGGTCAGCCTTGCAGAGCTTTGTGTCTTACTACAACACAACTGTCCAGCCTGTTTCATTAGTTTTAAAAGAACTTCTTTTCAGTAACTCTCTCTCTTTTCTCTTTTTATTTTCCTAGTTAATGGATTTTGACTCCTATGATTACTCTTAACTTTTAACCTTCTTTATATGTAATTTTTTCTAAGCCTTCTAACTTTTAAACATAAATGTTTAAAGTTGTAAATTTCCCTTCTATGAATTATGTTAATACATCCCACAAGCTTTGAAATATATTTTAATCATTAACAATTATATTGCTCTAAAGCTCTACCACTATAAATTATATATCCCTATTGCAAATCTTTATTAAATACATATACATACATATATAGTTCCTTGGCACTAAAAAATATAATGTTTGTATACCAAAGCCATTTAATTTTACATATATATTCATATAGAAGACATATATAAATGTGGGTGTACACACTCATATACATTTATTAAAAGGAAACCATGGATAAGCAAAGATAGTTGCTTGGATAAACTAACAGCACTCACCCCCATAAAGTTAATCTTTTTGTAATAGCAAACATACTTTCAAAAATTATTACATAGCTTTCAAATGAAACAAATTTACTTTTTCTTAACTTAGTACTTATATTTAAGGTGCACAGAATCAGTGCAGAGTACAATAAAAGCTTACTGATGTGTAAAACATCAGGCACTTGTTAGAAATTTTGAAAAATTATTTTCTAAGAATAATATTTATATCCATATACACATACTCTAATGGGGATGCATGAATCTGAAATCAACAGATTGAGTCAAACCAGGGTCAGCAAATCTTGTAAGTCATTATCATAAATGCCTGTCAGCAAGCATACATAAGATGTATAAATGTCACAGCTTGGTTCTTAATAGAGGGGCACCTACACCACAGTCTCCCTTTGAAAACATCTGGCACCTCTGACTTCACATTGCAAAAGTAAACATGTGCTGACCACAGCAAAGGAAAATGCAGGATGGAACGAACCAGCAAGGAACTGCACAGGGTGCAAATATTATTAAAGCATTATCGTTTACTGAGCCCCATCTGACAGGAAAGCTCAAGTGATTACACACAATATATCCTTCTGTACATACTCTTTGCCTCTCCCAGTCTTGTTCAGCCCAAATTCTCTTTCCTTCAGTAAATGGACTCTATGTGTATGTACAGAAAATGATCCAGCTGCTGTTTAAAGCAACAAATTCCACTTTTGTAAATAAGGTAAAATGATTTCCTCATCAGTAGCATGTGCACATCTATATGTATTTTTGCACACACATGGAAGCACTGAAAAAATAGGACAGAGCCAGGGCATTTTTTTAAAAATCTAAAACATGTTTTTACTTATTGCTACAGGGTTTGTGCAGAGAGAGAGAGAGAGAGAGAGAGAGACAGAAAAAGAGAGAAATCATCTCTCTCCCTCAGTGAGATGTGACCACATCTTCATCCCTTTCTTCCAGTTCTGCATGTTGTCAGGATTTTATGCATGCACTCACACATTCCCAGCATGTTTTTCAAAATGCTAGGGCCAAAATTTGAACCAAAGTCATCTATGTGGTATCTGGCTCTCTATACACAGTGCTTTATATGGAAAACACTTTTCATATAGAATAGATTAAATAAAATTTTAATCTAAGTATATTAGCAGTTCATGTGAGTCATCTGAAGTTATATGTAAGATATTCATAGGCAGGGACCAGCAGTTGGCATAATGGCTATGTCACTGGACTTGTAGACAACTGCAGTTTGAGTCCCGGACCCGGTGGCTTAACCTCACGCCGGGTGCGTGTGTGTGCTTGCCCAAGATCCTGAGAGGAGAATGGAGGAGAAGGGATTTTGGTGTGGCCATCACCCCTGGGGGTGATTTCTCACTTTCTGTCTCTCTGTCTTTCTGGAAAGCGCATGCGCCCTATAACTAAAACCTCTCAAAAAAAAAAAAAAAAAAAAAAGGAAAAAAAAAGATATTTCATAGGTGCATAACAAAAAGACAACTTTTAATGCCTCTCTAAGTACAATAAATCTTCTCCCCTTCCATGACAACATGCCTCTACCCACTAGAGTAAGCCCCACATGCTATGTTCATACATACCATAGTTTAACTATACCCATGGTTATAGCTACTTACATTATGACTGAGTTTTTTTTACCTCAAGCCATAGTACTTGGATTCCCTTTCCTAGTAATTTGGAATTCATATTAAGAAGCATTGAGTGGTTAAAGGGCTATTTCATTTTATGCAATATGTGACATATTTATGCACTTTTATGCAGCCATATTTCACTTGTTGAGTGGAGAAACAAAATATTTTCACAAAATCAATATCAAAAGCAGAGACAGGCCAAACTGTAGTGGTGCAGGCAGTAGGAGCACTGGTGTATGATGCTAAAAGCTGCAGGTTCAATGGGTCTACCTGAACATGCAGGGTATGCCATAGGCTCACCCATAATCCTGGCTGGCTAAAGGCCTGTAGGAGAATCACAGTGTGAGACCTTGTTAAGGTATGTCCTCCCTTATCCCCTCCACCTGCCACCTCTAATAAAAGTAATTGATTACTTATTTTAAAAAGCAGAGATAAAAGAGGAGATTCCTGACCACTTTTCATATTCAAATTGAGAGTCTCTGGTTGAGGCCTGGCTTAATTTCTATACTTGAGTTCTGTGAGATATCCTAATATATAATCAACAAAGTCATCATATATTTAAACTGCATTAGATTATTACAATTATGCACAAGGGGTCATAAAATATGCACTGTTTTAAATGGGTAGGTGTGAGAGCTCATTGTTTTTAGTCCATAAGCAACTTTTAAAACACTGCAAGGATATTTACCTGGCTTTGGGGTATTACATTACTCTTAGCCACTAGAAACCCATTACTCCCAGCCTAGAAAATAGCCTCTTTAGCCTCACAGAGTACAATAAATCTTTTCCCTATAAAAGAAATAAGGTAAGACTTTACTATGAAAATAAGCACTCTCAATATAAGACATTTTTTAAAAAGTAGTGGGGTAAAAAACAAATGCTTTAGGATATTGGATCACCCCTGCATTTCACCATATGTAGTTTGCCATTTTCTGGTACCAGACAATAAATTCCATTTGATTTATCATGCCTGAGACAGGTGTTTCAGAATTAGAACAAAATATAGTGAATCTAAAGCACAGGAGTCAACATGTCAAAGTGAAAGAGTATGTACTTTAAAACTAGGTATTATACTTCTCGCTTCAAATCCTAAATCCTTCATTAACTACATGCATGATCATGGGCAAGTCCCTTTATCATTCAGAGTTACATTTTGTTTCTGCAAAAACAAAGCAAATGGGTCAATATAAAAAATAAATAAGATAGCACTTCTTATGTATTTTGAGTGAATAAAGAAAAAAATTAACTGATATATAGTTAGACTCACCTGGTATGTTAATTACTTTTTCTTGCACCCGCATTTGATAACACTCAGGCTTAACTCAAGATTTCATGCTAATACACAATCAAGTTAATAAGGCTGGGTAGCAGCGACAGAGGTTCCCACATGTTAATATTCCCTAATCTGATCTTCCCATAGGCTCCAGAGGTCTTTCAGTGCTATTAACACCAATAATGAAGAGTCATTTTATTCATTCTAGAATCAATTTTCATTATGTACGTGTCTAGAACATTCCCTATAACAATAATAAATGCCAATTATTGATCACTAACTTTATACTAATCAGATAAGCATTATATGATTTATAACAATTAATATTCACCGCAATACTCCTGAGTTAACTATTACAACCCTTATTTTAATAATATGAATTCAAAGACTTTGAGAGTTGAGGAAGTTTATTGTCCAAGGTCACCAGTCAGATAGTGTTAGAGACAGGATTCAAACCAATTTGGGCTCCAAAGTTATCATTATAACCAACTGCCTTGATATCTAGCCCATTAACATAATGATGCCCTGACTTTTCAGGATTTGACAGGAACTCAGGAGAGTAATACATAAAAGAAAAGTAGGTGATTCTCAAAACCAGTATTTGGAAGAAAAAAATGCACTCTTCTTTTCTTTTATTCTCAGCTATTATTTCATAATGACATTTTGTGACATATTTTTCCAGTTTCAAAATTGTACCAGCAGTCATTACAATATGATTTTGCTTAAAAATGCTTTCTGGGATAGCTCTGTGATGTGGTGGTAATATGCTGCTCAAGAGAAGCAAAGTACCACATAGTGACTACAGTTGTAATCCCCAGCCCCGTCACCCTCAAACACACCAGGAATGGGTGTGAGTGCCCAAGACCTCGTGAGTAAAAGACTGGAGGACAGAGTTCGCTATGTGACCAGACCCAGTGTGGGGTACTTCTCTCTTTTTCTCTTTCTGTCATGTGTGCACAAATGTTTTATCATAAATAAAGAAAAAAATATTAGAAAGTCTCTGTGGTCAAGCTATTATTATCCTGTTTTATGTTACTCCCTTATTTCTTTTCTTTCTTTCTTACTTTTTCTCATTTTTAATTGCAGGATGGTGTGTCCACTCACAAAAATGTTAAGACATAGACACTAAGACTGAGAAAGAGCACCCCTGCACACACACAATGGGGAATGATCACACTGTAAACCTTTTTCTTTAATTTGTCCTTCCCTTAAGGATTTTAGGCAAACATGCACATGAACCTGGCATGATTTTTAAGTTACCAGGGGCATGGCTTGAACTGTGATCAACAATGTGTGATCTGGCTCCCAAAACACAGCACTTAACCACTGCACAATGGTGCCGGCCTAATTTTTTTTTTTCTTAATAGTAATTTCAGCCTATTTTCTCAAATAAAATATTTATAAGTGGGTTATCATTACCTTTTATAAATGTTCAGTCCTTATTTTTGTACAACCATCAAATAAGTGAAAGAATAAATTAGGAAATTGTTTAAAATGAACTCAACTCTTGAATATTGAAAATTTTCAGAATTAGGTAATTTATTCAGTAAATAGTTATTCAATATATGCTTTTTGTCAGGTGTTTCTAGATGCTGGAAATGCAATAATAAACAGAAAGAAGTCCCTGCCCTAGAGACAAATTAGACAATCAATAAACAAAACTATAGTCATGTTAGGGAAAGACCAGTGTTATTTAAAAGTTAAATCATGTCACTTATCTACTTGTCCTTTCACTGAGCTTCACTTTATTGTGCTTTGCAGATACTGTGTTTTTTACACATTGAAGGTTTGTGGCAATCTTGCATGCAGCAAGTCTATTGACACCTTTTTTCCAACAGCACTGGGTGTGTCCGTGCCACATTTTGGTAACTTTTGCAGTATTTTGAAGTTTTCTTTCTTATTCTGTCTGTCATCATGATTTGTGATTAGTGATTTTTGATGTTACTATTGATAGTACTCTTATAATTATTTTGGGGTGCCATGAAACACATAAATGTAAGACAGAAAACTTAATCAGTATATGTTATAGTTATTCTGAGTGCTCCACCAATGGGCATTTCTCCTCCTTCCTCTCCTTGAACCTCCTTGTTTTCAGAAATGCCACAATTTTGAAATTATACCAGTTAACTACCTCATGATAGCATCTAAGCAATCAAGTAAAAGAAAGCATTGCATGTCTCTCACAGTAAAGTACATGCTAGAAATGGTTAATCTTAGTGAAGAAGGCCTATTGAAACCTAAAACAGGTCAAAAGCTAAGCCTTTTGTGCCAGTTAGTCAAGTTGTGAATGGAAAGGAAAAGTTCTAGAATGAAATTAAAAGTGGTACTCTGGTGAACACACAAATGGTAAGAAAGTAAAGCAGCCTTGTCATCAATAGAAAGAATATTTAGTAGTCTAGAAAGACCAAACCATCCGCAACATTCTTTTAAAATGTAGCCTGATATAGAACAAGGCCCTAACTCTCTTTATTTCTATGAAGAAGGAAAGAGGCGAGAAAACAACAGAAGAAAAATCCGTAACTAGGAAAGGCTGGAATTTATGAGAATTAAGAAAAGATGCTTTCTCCATAAAAGTATCAATATAAGATAAGGCAGCAAGAGCCTGATACATATGCTGCAATAAATTGTCCAGAAAATCTGGTTAAGATAATTGATTAAGTTGTTTACACTAAACAGATTTTCAATGTAGATGAAATAGCCTTCTGTTGGAAAAAGATTCCATCTAGTACTCATAGCTAGAGAGAAGAAGCCTATGCCTGTCTTCAAAGCTTCGACTGACAAGTTAGCTCTATTGTTAGAAGCCTATTCTAGTCTCTGTGTTGTTAATAACAGTAATATATGAATATGATTAATTTTTAAGGAATAGATGTTTATTTATCTTAAGGCTTTATCTGAGTAGGGTCTTCTCTGTAGCCTCATAGCAACACAGGGCATCACATGGCAAGGCTGAGCAGAAGTATGCATGCCTAGGTCCATATCTCTGTGTCACCCTGTAAATTCATAAATATAATCAAGGATCCGACCCTAATCCTAACCTCCCACCAAAGGCCCTACTTCTCAACGACACAGTCAGATTAATTTCCTGTCCTCTTAATCCCATTACAACAGCTCATTAAATCTCAAAACATGAATTCTGGAAGGACACACTCAAACCAAACCAGGACAAATGCAGCTGGTAACTTAAAATTGAAGCTAAAAAGCATTTACCATTCAGAAATCCTAAAGACCTTAAGAATAATGCCGTATCTACTCTGCCTGTGCTCTAGAAATGGAACAAGCTTAGATGATAGAACTTCTTTTATACAGTATGATTTGCTGAGTTATTTAAGCCTACTGTGAAAACTTTCTTCTCAGAATAAAAGAGATTTATTTCAAAATAATACTACTCATTAACAAAATATTACTACTCTTTAAGACTTACTTCTTAGAAAAAAAAAGTTTCTTTCAAAATATTACTACTCATGGGAACCAGCAGTTAGCATAATGGCTATGTCGCTGGACTCCCACATAGTTGACCGCGGTTCGCGTCCCGGACCCGGTGGCTTAAAACTCACGCTGGACGCGTGTGCGTGCGTGCCCAATATCCCGAGAGGAGAATGGAGGAGAAGGGATTGTGGCGTGACCATCCCCCCTGGGGGGTGATTTCTCACTTTCTGTCTCTCTGTCTGTCTCTGTCTGTCTGGCGAGCGCACGGTCCCTATAGCGAAAACCTCTCCAAAAAAAAGAAAAAATTACTACTCATGAATAGTTCTGGTCTGGTCACTCAAGAGTTCTGATAAAGATGTACAAGGAGATTAATGTCTATAGGCCATTGATAAGAGGTTGTTTTGACTTTCAACTCTGATTATTTAAGAAATACATTTCATAAGGCTATAGTTTCCATTAGTAATGATTCCTCTGAAGAATCTGAGCAAAGTAGGTTGAAAAGCTTCTCAAACAGACTCACCATTCTAGATGTCACTAAGAACGTTTGTATTTCATGGGAAGAGGTAAAACTACCATATTAACAGAAGTTTGGAAACAATTTATTTCAATCCTCATGTCTGACTGAGGTTCATACTTCATGGTTCAAGACTTCAGTTGAAAAAGTAACTGCATAAGTGCTAGAAATAGCAAGAAAATTAGAAATGAAGATTAAAGACATGATTGAATTCCCATAATCACATGCTAAAATTTTAGTAGATGAACAGTTACTTATAAAACAAAGAATATGGTTTCTTGAGATGGAATTTACTTCTGATGAAGATGCTATGGACATTGTCAAAATGACAACAAAGAATTTACAATATTATGAAAACTATGTTAATAAATCAAAGGTAGGGTTTGAGAGGACTGACTCCAATTTTGAAAGCTCAACTCTGGGAAACTAATATAAAATAGCATTGCATGTTACAGACAAATTTTATGTGTAGGGAAGAATTGATCGATGTGGCAAACATTTTTTTTTTTTTTAAGATATTGCGCACAACCACTCCACCTTCAGCAATTATCACCCTGACAAATCAGCAAACATCAACATCAAGGACACAACCTCCACCAGAAAAATGATTATGGCTTCCTGAAGGCTCAGATAATCATTAGCATTTTTTGATAATATAGTACTTATTAAGTAATGTTATATTACTGTTTGATACATAATACTATTTAACACTCAGGAGACTACAGTATAATGTAAACATAACTTTTATATGTACAAGGAAAAAAGTTTGTGTGATTTGCCCTTTACTGAGTTAGTCTGGAACCCTACCCACAATATCTCTGAGGTATACCTGTTGTAGGATGAGTCCAAGGGATAATCAAGTAAAGCCCAATCTTTCATAATCACCACAATGTTTTCAGTACTTTTTTTTAGATTTTTTTTCCCCTTAGGGCATGTGTATTTGCTAGAGAGAGAGACAGAGACATTGAGAGGGAAAGTGAGAAATCACCCTCCTAAGGGGGATGGCCATGCATCAGTCCCTTCACCTCCATTCTCCTCCTAGGATCCTGGGCACACAAGCACATGCATCCAGCATGAGTTTCAAGTCACCAGGTCTGGGACTTGAAATATGGTCGGCCATGTGGGAATTCAGCCACATAACCACTACACCATCTGCTGGCCTCACAGTATCTTATTTAATAATCACCTGATGTCTTTGTCATCTTGCCTGTTTTGAGAACCAAACTGCAAGTGTATTTAAGTTTTCTTCCTAAGCTTTCTGGGTTATATGCATGACAAGAGAAATATGTCTGGGTACCATTTTCAGTATTCTGTACCCTTTATTAAAAGCTAAGAAGTTTTCTGAAGATTATACAGCAGTTAGGAAGTAGTACTGCCCAGAGCCCAACAATTTCATTTCAGATAAGGAACTATTCATTTCTGACCATAAACAAGAAGAAGGGCTTAAGGACATGGATAATCAGAAGATGTATAAGAGAGATCTGTGGCTTGGAACAAAACAGGTGGGCAAGCAAAAACTGAGAAACTGTAAAACAAATGCTACAGGGAAAAAAGTATAATTATTTCTATTTAAAACCACAATACCCGGAACCAGCAGTTAGCGTAATGGCTATGTCGCTGGACTCCCACGTAGTCAACTGCGGTTCGAGTCCCGGACCCGGTAGCTTAAGCTCACACCGGGCACGTGTGCGTGTGTGCCCAAGATCCCGAGAGGAGAATGGAGGAGAAGGGATTGTGGCGTGGCCATCCCCCCTGGGGGGTGATTTGTCACTTTCTGTCTCTATGTCTCTGTCTGTCTGGTGAGCGCACGCGCCCTATAGCAAAAACCTCTCCAAAAAAAAAAAAAAGAAAAAGAAAAAGAAAAAAAAAAGAAAAACCACAATACCCTACCTTTATCACTAATTTTCATACTGATTTTTATTTTTATTCTTGGCATTGTTTCTAAAGAGATAATCCATCAAAGCACTATTTTATAGAAATGGATATGTGGTTCATCTCATATGGGTATTTCTCCCTTCCAGTACTTGAACTAATTCATGAGTTAGGTGCTTTAGAAAGACATTTTATTCAAACTGTTTCCAATAAGCATTTTCTCATAGGTGCTTTTCATGGATACCCTGTTTAAAATAGGGTGTTTTAATAGTGCTGTAAACATCCTATTACTTAGTATCGTTTCCAATACTCTGCTATACTTTTCTTCATGGTTTTAATTATATGAATATATGCTAGAGCTCCAAAAAGTTCATGGGAATCCATACTATGAAAAATCTAAGTATGGATTTCAAATTTTTTGTATCAAAATAAATTTGTACTTTAATCCTATTTTTCCATGAAACTTGAAATCCCTCATATATTCCTTATCTAGTTATTTGTTTATTGTCTTTCTTTCCCACTAAAGTTCAAGCTCAATAATGGCAACTACTTATCTTACTCACTACTGTACTTCCCAGCACCTAAAACACCAGACAGCATCATTAGTGACTAAATGAAATTTTTTTCATTTCATTCCCCACACCCACACACCCCACACACACACCCAGGAAAAATGGCCACACCATAATCTCTTCTCCATTCTCCTCCTGGGATCTTAGCCACACATTCATACATGGCTGACTGGTATGATATTCAAGCCACTGGGTCCAGGAATCAAACCACAATTGGCCATGTGGGAATCCAGCGACATAAATCAGTACATCATCTGTTGGCTCCAGGCTAAATGAATTTTTATTATTAAAAGATAACCAAAGGAACTGGTTGGGAATATTGAAGTAATTCTATAAAAATGAGCTGCAATTGATTAAACATTTAAACACAAAAGTAGTCAAGAAACACAATGAATACACTGCTACACTTCACTGTCTATTGGTAACTCCTATTATTTCCTTAGTGTGAACTGGCAAACAGTGAGAACTTGGTAGGTCTCCTCTAGTTTCCTTTGTTCTTCCTAGTTCTACATTTTCCATTGACATGCCTCTTTTTCCCATATTTCTATCCAAATTCTCATTATTTTCTTATTACTTTTAATCTTGCATTTTACAAATGACCACTGTTATTAAGTAAGGCCCTAATTTATATGATATCCATTGGTTTTTATGTTTTAATTGCTATAGGGTACATGCATTCACCAAAGAGAGAGAGAAACTCCTAGGTGGGCATGATCATCACACAATCCTTTTCCCTCTATTTTTTCACTCCAATCAGGATTTTGGGCTCTCATACACACATGCACCTGGCATGGATGTTTTTCATCCCACCTGGCCTGGGAGTCAAACCATGGTCAGTCATGTGGAGCTGGTTCCATAAACCCTATACACAGACCTTAACCACTGGCTACATGGCTAGCCCTGTTGGTGTTTTCTTGTTGAACACACACACACCTGTTACCAAAAATGTGGAAGAAAGGACTCTCCTGTAATGTATGTATGTGTAATTTTCTGATACTTTGTGCAAATAAATATCTGAGAATAATTTACCCAAAGCTTCTTTCAAAAACAT
Organism: Tupaia tana; assembly: GCA_026018925.1. NCBI lineage: Eukaryota > Metazoa > Chordata > Mammalia > Scandentia > Tupaiidae > Tupaia > Tupaia tana. The sequence goes on along the minus strand of JAKSZU010000004.1, from coordinate 42,577,704 downwards.
TGCTATTGCAAGATCACACAGGAATTAAGGGTGTTTTTGGAGTCTGACTGCCGCATACCAGTTGAGAATTACTTACTCTCTTTGTGCCTCATTTTCCTTCTCACAAAAATGAGGTGATGAGAATTTCCACCTCACAGAGTTTTTCTGAGGGTAAAATCAGCTAATGGAAATAAAATGTTTATAACAGTGATAGAAAATAGTGAAATGTTAGTGTTGAGAGCTAATTCTCTGAAGATCTCACATTACTGCATATTTTGCAACAGAAGCACTGACAGTTTCTTTTCAGACTACATTTTCAAGGATATTTGTAGAGTGAATAGTCTTAGAAGATAGAATGGGAAAGGGGCATACTTATGTACTGTCCATAATATTTTGTCCCTCGAGAGCATGTTTTTACAGATTTGCTGGCAGTTCATTATACAGATTGGGTTCTCTTTAGCTTGAGATTCCTCAGTTGTGATGTAAACATGCTGTGTATGTAGACATAATCTGTGTCTCTTCTTTGCTTGTACGAATTGGGACTTGGAAAATAGGTGCAAGAAAATATTGGTACTCTGGTTACTATTAATGCTGTAGTAGTAAACTTTTTTTGTCTCTGATCCACAAGTCTTATGTTTTCTAGTAATCAAGAGACTATAACAAAACAACTTGTAATTTGATAAGTAAAGTAAAATGAAAGGCTCTTCACAGATCTTGATAGTCTACAATAATATTATACTGCAGCTTTATTTTTCTAGATTGTATATGAATTTCTAATTTTGAGCAAGAAAAATAATTATGAGATTTCTAAGACAATGAAACATTAGATAGTTTTCTCCCTTCATCATAAAATCCTTCTTTTTCTTTTTATTTTTTTAGATAGGGGCTATAGGCATGTACCACAATGACCAGTTCTTTCAGACAGGGCCTAGCTATGCCACCCTATTAGCAGTGAATTTGTGATCCTTCTGCCTCAGTCTCCCAAGTGGCTAGTACTACAGATATGTGCCACTGTGCCCAGCTTTTGGAGCACCTCAGGGCAAATGAACCTGAGCCCATTGAACTTGGGCCTCCCATATGGCTGTGGCCTGCCAAGTAGCAATACCTACCAGCATGAGCTATCCCCACTGGGTCCCTTGTTTTTTAAAAAAATCCCTATACCCTCCCTACCACTCATTATAATAATATATAGCTCTAGTTGGAAAACCTGGTCTTAAAAAACTACAGGAAACAAATTGCTGTATGCTAGGTTCTGTTGTTTCTTCATTTCTACAATCTACTTATCAATTATTCTACCTACATTCAATTTTAATTCTCTAAGTGGAAGCAATCTGGTCTTCTGGAAGATTTTTTTTTCCCCTTCTTTTCCCCACTCCACTATTATCTGTTGTCTTGGTTTTTGCTTTGCAGTCTTTCATGTTTATACCAAATTGTTCTTTATCTAAAATACTTTTTCTTTAGGTCTTTTAAATATTTAGAAAGCATAGCCATAAGGTGCTGCTTTCTAGTCACTATCTGAATGAATGTGCATGAACAAAGTCAGCAATATTATATTCCAAATGTCTTATAATGTAATTTTTGTTCCTACATTTGTTATTACTCAGTCCCTTATTTTTAGTAAAAAAAAAAATTCAAAACATTTTAGAAAATGTTTTAAATTTAAGTCATTTAGTCATTTTCTTATTAGTATTTTTATGCTTCACATCAGCATTTATAAACATATCCCTATGGTGTTTCCAGAGCAATAAACCATGATAAGTATCCTATGGCTTCAGCAGCAGTTTACTGAGGTGTTTAGTAAACATAACTCAGCACATTTAAGGTGTGTGAGATGTTACTAAAATTTATGTTTTAAAATTCCTAAATAATTTTTAAGTAACTTGTTATTATATTGACAATAACAATTGATATGAAATTGTAATAATTATTATTGCTATTATTATCACAGAATTTATTATTTTGTTGCATTTAAATTTTTAAAACAAATTTAAAAACTGAATTATATCATATGCAAATATAGGGTTTATTCAATATTACTTAGGTTTGATCTACAAACAATTTAAGACTCCATAAGTCAGTTTTTCCCCACTAACATGACTGTTCTCCATACCTATACAAATAGTAACAGCACCCGTACTCACATACACACAGACACATACACACACTCACACACGTACCATAAACACCACCATAATTTACATGGGAGTAACAAAAAAGAATGATGAAAAATGACTTAGGAAGTAGAAAGTACATTGTATTTAATTCTGTTCTTGGACAGAATATGTAGTAACCTGCACATTTTTACGACACAAACTGAGCCATAATGTGGTCTCCAAGTAGGTACTCAGTCAAGTGAATTCTTTGAGAAATTCAGAGGTAATTATTGGTCCCAAAACTCACTTAGGAGTTAATTTCCCAGTCTTTGATACTTGGGTTTATTTTGATATACAGTGTAGTATGTGGGTACCTAGATAATCCATCCCAGGTTTACAAACCTAAAATTCTGTCATCTGCAAATAGAGGTAATTTCACCACTTCTTTCCCTGTTTGAATGCCTTTTATTTTATTATCTTTTCTGATTGCATTGGCTTGGACTTTCAGCATGCATTGAAAAGGATTAGAGAAAGTGGGCAGCTTTGTCTTGTACCAGTTTTTAGTGGAAAAACTTTCAGTGTTTCCCCATTCAATATGATATTAGCTATGAGTTATTCATAGTTTTTATTGTGTTGAGAAATGACCCTTCTATGTCAATTTTGATGAGAGTCTTAATTATGAAGGGATGTTGTATATTATCAAACATTGTATTGATTGCTATGATCACATTTTTTTTCTTTTTTTCTGTTAATATGGTGTATTATGTTTACAGTTTTGCATATGTTGAACCACATTTGCATCCCTAAAATAAAGCCTGTTTGTGATGTATAATCTTTTTTTTAATATGTTGTTAGATATGATTTGCTGGTATCTTGTTGAGAATTTTTGCATCTATATTTATCAGAGATCTTGGCCTGTACTTTTCCTTCCTTATCATGTCCTTGTCTGTTTTGGGGATGAGAGTGATAGAGGCTTCCAAAATGAATTAGAAAGGGTTCCTTCCTTTTGGATCTTTAAAAATAACTTGAGTAGAATAGGGGTTAACTCTTCTTTTAGAGTTTTGTAGAATTTAGAAGTGAAGCTATCAGGACCAGGGCATTGCTTTGTTGGGAGGTTATTTATTAATATTCAATCTCGTTTCTTGTTATGGGTCTATTCAGGCTTTGTGTGTCCTCCTGATTCAATCTTGGTAGATTTTATGCGTCCAAGAATTTGTCCATCTCATCCAGATTTTGTTTGTTTGCATATAGTCACTCATAGTATCCTCTAATGTTGTTTTGTATTTCTATGATGTCTGTTGTAATATTTCCTGTTTTATTGCAAATTTGATTTATCTGGTTCCTTTTTCTCTTCTTCTTAATTAGGCTAGCTAATGGTGTGTTAATTTTGTTTACCTTTTCAAAGAACCAGCTTTTGCTTTCATTTATTTTATGTATTGTATATATTCTATTTCATTTATTTCTTTTTGAGTATTTATTTTTCCTTTTATGGTGGCATTTTCATGATTTTTTGTTGTTGCTTTTCCAATTCTCTGAGGTATGATGTTAGGTTGTCAATTTGCAATTTTTTCATCTTTTCCTTAAGCACATAACGGCTATGAACTCCCCTTTTATAACTGTTTGTGCTGTGTCCCATAGATTATGGAAACTTATGTACTCATTATCATTGGTCCCCATGAATCTTTTAACTTCAGTCTTAATTTCTTCTGTAGTTGTGAAGTCATTCAGAAGTAGGTTAGTTTCCATATGATTGTATATTTTCATGCTTTTTTTCTGAAATTAATATCAAGTTTAATTCCATTATGGTTGTAGAAGTTGCTGGATATAGTTTCTATGCCTTTGAATTTGTAAGGGCTTGTTTTGTGCCCTATAATGTGGTCAATCTTTGAAAAGGTTTCATGTGGGGGCTGAGAAAAATGTAGATTCTGTGGTTTTGGGTGGAAGATTCTATATATGTCAGTCAAGTTCATTTGACTTATGGTATTGTTTAGATCTTGTCTTTCTTTGCTTATTTTTGTCTAGATGATCTGTCCGAAGGAGATAGTAGAGTGTTTAGATCCCCAGCAATTAATGTATTGCAGTCTGTCTCTCCTTTTAGATCTAACAGTCTTTCTTTCATGTATTTGGGTGATCCTGAGTAGAATAAATATTTATAAGTGTTTTGTTTTCTTGACGAATTAGACCTTTCACTACTATATAATGGCCTTCTTTGTCTCTTCTTAAAGTTTTTGTGTTAATACCTATTTTGTCTGAAATCAGTGTCATGACTCCAGCCCTCTTTCGGTTTCTGTTGCATTAAATACTTTTGTCCATCCCTTCACTTTTAGTTTATGTACATCTTTACCCATGAGGTCCATGAGGTGCATTTCTTGTAGGAAACAGGTGGTTTCTGATTTTTTTTTTTTTTTATTCATTCTGAGTTTCTTGATTGGAGATATTAACATTAACATTCAAAGTTATTATTGATAATTCTGGACTTGTCCCTATCATTAAGTTGACCATTTTCTTGGTTGTTTTTGTTCTCTTATTTCTATCTGTTTCTTTCTAGTTTTTCTGGTATAGCACTCCTTTTAGAATGTGTTGAATAGCTGGTATGGTGTTGGTAAATTCTTTCAGATTTTATTTGTCTGAGAATGTTTTTTATCTTTTGTTCCCATTTGAAGGATAATCTTGCTAGGTATAGTAATCTTGGTTGAAATTGTTTCTCTCTTAAAACTTCGAATATATCTTTCCACTCTTTCCTGGCTTACATTGTTTCCGTGAGAGGTTTGATGTAAGCCTGATGGGATAACCTTCCTAAGTAACTTGATGTTTCTCTCTTGCCAATTTTAATATCTTGTCTTTATCTGTGGTTTTGGCCAGTCTGGTTATGATGTGCTGTGGAGAGGAACTTCTTGGGTTGATTCTATTTGGGTTGATTCTCTTTGTATTTCTTGGGTCTGGGTGTTTAAGTGCTTCTCTAGACTTGAAAAGTTTTCTTCCAAGATTTTGTGAAAAAGATTATCAATGCTCTTACTAGTTTCTTCACCTTCTGGGATACCAGTTATTTGGATGTTTGGGAATTTAATGGTATCTAGTATCTCTCGTATAGTTTTGTTGCTGTTGTACTTTTCAGTCCTTTTGGTAATTTTTTCTAGGTCAGAGGTTTTGTCTTCTACATCCGAGATTCAGTCTTCAGTATGATCTAATCTACTCTTAATACTTTTAAGGGAGGTTCTGATTTCCTATATTATAGACTTTATCTCTAATAGTTCCATTTGATTATTTTTTATGGAGTCTAATTCTTCTTTCAGATCATAGAAGTACTTCTTCATCTCCTGGAATTTGTTGTCTCTTTTCTCTTGCATCTCATTTAGTTTTGTCACTGTGAATATTCAGAATTGTTTGTCTGACATTTCCATGAGTTCCATTGTACTGTCTGTGGATGACGATGAATTGTTCTTTTTCCTTGCGGGAGAGATATTTTGTTTCTCATATTTCTTGTTCCTCTGCACTGGTTTCTGGTCATTGGATGGATTATAGATTTCTTCCTAACTTCTGCACTATTGTCACTAGAACTGGATATTCCAGTGGCCTCCCAGTTTCCCAAAAACAAGTGCACCTGCTGCTGAGCTGTAGGGTTTCAGCTGAGTAAGAACGGAGGAGTTGCTTTGTGTGCAATGCTTGCTTCAGAAAACTATGAGGTTGAAAGTATTCCTGAGTGGGCAAAAAGCAGCTAGAGGTCTAAAGTGATCTCCTGATAACAGTGGGGAGACATTGGAGTTCCCAAGATAATCTCTGACCTCAGTTATTCTCACTGGCTGCCATTGCCCACTAGGCAGATGCTGGGAATGATGGTGGAGAAGGGAGTTAGAAGTGGGAGACTCTGGATACCTGGAAGTGGTGGCAAGACAGTGGAGTCCCAAGGTGATCACTTTTTAATTTTTTCCCCTATAGCTAACCATTAAATTCATTGCATTTCTGCTTACCTGGGCTACTCAAGCACATCGTAGGTAAATGTAGAAAGTGTATTGATCAGGAGCTATTTTTGCGGCTATTTAATTCAAATAAAGTACTTTGGATCACAAATCTACTTGATTATTTTCTTTGAAAAGCAAAATATAGTATACAGTTTTAAAAATATAATCTATAATGGAACACTACTCAACTTGAGGCGACCCCGGGTCCTAATCCAGAGGACATTTACCAATGCTTGGAAAAATTCTAGTTGTCATAACTACTGGCATCTATTGGTGTTACTAGCATCTAGTGGGTAGAGGCTGGGAATGCTGCTAACATTTTTCTTTGCAAAAGGCAGCCTTTACAACAAAGAATTATCTGGCCCAAAGTGTCAAAAGAGAATAGACTGAGTATCCTTTCTATAATAGAAGATTCTCTCTCCCCCAAAAAATTTCCTGAATTTTGTATTTCTCACACTGACGTAAAAATCATAACCATAGGTCAGTTTTAGTTGACAAATTGCTTCAAGCTTAAACCATCTTAATTCAAACAGAGAATCAATTACAGACTAAGTTAGAGAGCTATTATTCAAGGGGCCAATTTAAAAGGGCTACCTGACCATGTGCTTCAGGAATAACAAAGTACTTTCCTTAGCTCCTTCCATTAGGTCCTGGGACCTATCTTGACTAAAATTTCTCATGCCTAGACAGTAATAACATGAAAGATGGACCTGACTTTATTCAGACACTATCAAAAACAAAGGTGAATTTATATTCTAATTTTTCCATAATAACAATCTGATTTATACTGTGGAACAAAAAATTGAGCTTATTAAAGTACAGAAGCTTGAGAAGCTTCCTTCTAACATTACCCTTTTCAATGCCCTTAAATGATTCAAAATACAGGTCAAGGAGCATAGAAGAGATGGAACCAATCTAGATAATGGAATAATCAGCTATCACAATCAAGTTCTAACTTTCTCCTTCCTTCTAAATTAGCTCCATACTAGTTACTACACTTTTTCATATATTGTAAACTGAGCTTTAAAACAAAATAATGGTACGAAATTATAAAGGAAGAAGTAATTAATTATAATGTCAGTCTTAAAAATTCTGACCAAGAGGGACCAGCAGGAGCATAATGGCTATGTCGCTGGACTCCCATGTAGTCGACTGAGGTTTGAGCCCCGGACCTGGTGGCTTAAACTCATGCTGGGCGTGTGAGCATGCGTGCCCATGATCCCGAGAGGAGAATGGAGGAGAAGGGATTGCGGAGTGGCCATCCCCACTGGGGGGTGATTTCTCACTTTCTGTCTCTCAGTCTCTCTCTGTCTCTGGCAAGCGCACATGCCCTGTAGCAAAAACCTCTCAAAAAAAAAAAAAAAAAAAATTCTGACCAAGAACCCTTTTTACCCAACTTAGTCTTCACCATTTAAAAAAGCTGAGAACAAGGCTGTTAACTATTCTTGATATTTAAAAAAAAAAAAAAAAAAAAAAAAAAAACTACTATGGAACTATATGATATTTGAGCTGGAAGCTTTTGTGTTTTTGCTTTCATTGCTGTGGTTTGTTTTGGTTTTGGTTTTTTCCTCAAAAGGAGCCAAGACTGCCAGGATTTAAGTCTCTGCTTGGAAGAACCCTAGGACCTCAAAAGCAAATATTGGAAACCCCATAAAAGCCTCTCAGATATACGCTGTTAGAAAGGTCTAGGGGAAAGTCGTAAAAGCTTTTAAATTCATTTTCCTCTCTAGTCAGGACAGTAGAAGTGCACAGGGGCAAGAAGGGCTACCCCACCCAACATTTTAAGCTCTTTGATAATCCATATATTTATAAACTAGGTTTACTCATTGCTTCCTTTGGATAGGTTCTGTGAGAATTAAGAGTTTTGTGATTAGTGACAGAGGTTGAGATAGAAATAAGAAAATAAACTTGTCTTTAAATAGAAGTGGCTCCAGTCTCCATTTTCAAGCCTGAAGGGTTGTTGTACATATTAAAACTACTGCACAGCTTCTTTCCTGGTCACAGAAATCCCTCCTCCTTCTCCCTAACCCCACCCTTGTGGACCCTGAAGATATCAGGTCTCTGGGAAACAGCAGTTAGTAAAGGATGCTTTTCATAGCTTGTACTGGAAAAAACGGATCCCCCTCCCTTGCATAAAATACCACTAAACTGAGTCACAATGCCTGAAGCTGTACCTTCTGCTTCTCCTCAGTGAGATCTAGCTCATTTCTAGCGAAAACACGAAATAATACTGCATAGTTTTGTCCATGTATATGACTTGCCAGTTCTTCTAATACCCCGTTTCCCCTAGATAATTTTAAGTTGTATCCATCAGTGTGCCACACAAGAAAATGCAGTTAACAAGATGACAGTGTTATCTAGGTATCTGGCATCAATATTAGCAAGAGTCTGTCATTCCACAATTATTTCCCTAGCATACCAGACGGTAAAGAAAATGTTTTCATTCATCCGCAAATGACTAACATTTTATTGATGTTTCAAAATGAGGTTGAATACTATTGCACTCTCAATTTCCGAGCCGGGTTTGAGAGTTAAGCCTGAATACTAATAACACCAGTAACTCCTGCTGCAAATGTCTCGGTTAACTGCTAAGCCTTGGGATGTCAGTTCAGCAGGGAGAGGCTGCTGTTTGGGAACTCTTAGATCAGTCTGTCTGGGTGTCGCAGGTGATGGGAACCCCTTCCTTTTCCTCAAATATCGTCCTGCATGGCGATAAAATCACTCTAAGCACTGCTACCAGCAAGCAAAACGACTCCCTGCCTGCCTCGTAAAGAGCTCAGTTTGGGGAGGCAGCCGGATGCTGACCCCTGCAGAGATTATTGCTTTGGTGCGCAGTGCCAAAGGACCCTGCTAGCATTATGGAAAACGAATTAGGGAAGTAAGACGTTTTGCTTTATTTCTCCAAGGAAAGAACTGGGATCAGGCTAAGAAAATCTTCAAAGACTGCCAAAGGGAGATGGGTGGAGGAGGGGAGGAATGGGGGTGGGGTAGTAGCTTATTTTTTAATTACTTCTTTCTCGTCTTCACTTCTCCACTCTGCTTCCCAAAGTCCTCACTGAACAAGATTGATTGGCGTAACTGCTATCGACTTCAGTCTCGGTTCTCGCATTGATTTGCAAATAGCTCGGAATAGCTAAGGGAGCTTGAATCTGGAAATTAGGTCCATAAGGAAGAATAAAAGAGTAGGGGGCGACCCGATGCCCAGCACCCCACTCTACTAGGGGCCAGGGCAGCGACTCGCAACCCCGCCAGCGGCCAAGGGACTGCGGCGTGGAAAGCGCAGGTTGCCGCTCGCTGCTGCCCAAGAGCAAGCCGTTCAACCTGGTTTGGAGGTTTTCAAAAATATAACCCTGTGATTCGTTAAACCCACAACTCCATCCTGCCTTGATTCGGATGCGCTGATCATTCCGCCTGATAGGCTCAAACGGGTTAAACTGCCTCTTACATAACAGGACTGCCTGGCTCTACACAATTAAAACACTTGATTGCAGTCTCTTCCCGACTCTGCATCCCAGCGCGACCCGCCCCGTGCCTCCCAGCGCGCCTGCGTGCCGCGCGCGCACAGGCCCCGCGCGTACTACACACTCAGGCTCGCGCGCGCGTGCACACACACACACACACACTCACACCCCGTGGTAACCATAATCTCTCTCTCTCTCATACACACACACAATTTAGTGTCAACACGCATAGAGGAAGGGAAGTGTCCTCCAGTCCATACCGACTGACCCAACAACACACGCCAGCCGCTTTACCACACGGCCTCGCATCTCCCTGGTGTCCACACAAAAAGCAGCGTCCGGGCCACCTTCCCTACCTATTCCCTCAGAGGGGTAATGACAGAACTGTCTGGCCGCTTGCTCCTCGTAGCGCGGCTGCCCAGGCGAGAGTCAACACCACCACCACCACAACTCACGGTCGCCGGCGTCATAATGGCGCCGACCACAACTTGGAGGACTTTAAACTTACGGTGCCTCGAGAGGTAAAACGCACCGGAGAGGGAAAAGCAAAGCGCCCCTCAGCTCTTTCTCCTCAGCCCTGACACGGAGACTTTTCTAGCACAGCGTCTCTCTGGCGCTCAGGACAGGAAGGGGCGCCTTCAGGAAACCTCATAGCTCTTTCCCCCTCAGCTCGCATAACAGTAATAGCCCTCCTCGTTAGTTTTTCATTCTGTCCCCTTTCTTTATTTTCATTCTTCTCCTGTTTTAAAATTTTAAAATTTATTTTATCCCTCCCCCACCGCCCCGTTCAGCCTCAGTCCCCGGGGCGGGGTTGCTAAGGAAACGGCCGCTTGGCAACGCGCGCGAGCCCGGGGGCCGGCGGCCGCCGCTGCGCCCCGCGCTGCCGCCGCCGCCGCCGCTGCTGCGATTGCAGCCGCCGCCGCTCGCCCTGCCTCCGCCGCCGCCGCGCCTCCTCCCTCACTCGCCGGCGCGCTTGCCTCCTCGCTAGATGGTGTGCGAGCCGCCCGAGAATTAGACACACTCCGGACGCGGCCAAAAGCAACCGAGAGGAGGTGTAGTGTGGTGCCAGGGGGTGGGAGGGGAGGGAGGGAGGGAAAGCGAAGAGGAGGAGGAGGGGAGCAAAAAAGAGAGAAACAACACCCAACAACTAGGAGGGGAGAAAGAAAGAAAGAAAAGAAACCCACCCACCCACCAAAAAAAAAAAAAAAAAAAAAAAAAAAAAAATCCTGTGGCGCGCCGCCTGGTTCCCGGGAAGACTCGCCAGCACCAGGGGGTGGGGGAGTGCGAGCTGAAAGCTGCTGGAGAGTGAGCAGCCCTAGCAGGGATGGACATGATGCTGTTGGTGCAGGGTGCTTGTTGCTCGAACCAGTGGCTGGCGGCGGTGCTCCTCAGCCTGTGCTGCCTGCTACCCTCCTGCCTGCCGGCTGGACAGAGTGTGGACTTCCCTTGGGCGGCGGTGGACAACATGATGGTCAGAAAAGGGGACACGGCGGTGCTTAGGTAGGAGGAACGGCGTGCTTTTCGTACTTGTCTATCTTTCTGTCTCTCTCTTCACCCTCTTTGCTTTCTTTTGAAACCGAGCAATAATACTGGTGGTGCTTACTATCAAAAAAAAAAATAGCCCCTCACTTCTCAAGAAATCCAGGTGCTGATTCTTCCAGGAGCCCCGGCCCCTTTACGCTGGGGCAGGTAGCAAAAGCTGGACGCGTGATGCTAAAGCACTTTGCCGGAACGCCAACTAGCCCGGGGATGAGTGAAGTGTCAGGCTTAGAAGGAGGGGCAGATGCCACTTTGAAACTCGATTCACAAGGTCTGTGTTTATGGTCCTGGGGTACTCTTGGAGAGTCTGACAAGTTATCAGGGTTGTTTCTGTTTTACTCCAGCATTAGCCACTTTTGCGAACTGCTGCCTCTGCTCCCATTTATTTTCCCTCTCACTTGGACACTTAGACTCAGTTTCTCTTTCTTCAGTTTTCTTTTTTTTTTCCCTTTTACTGCTTTCTCCTCTCTCGTCTCCTTCCTCTTTTTCCATTTTCTCTACCTCCTTTTTACTGTTTTTCCTCGATTACCGCTTTTATTCCTTTCTATCTTCTGTTCTTTTCCTCCCTTTTGATTTCTCATATCTTCTTTTTATCTCCATCTTTCATTTTACCTTTTTCCCATTCTCATCCCCCTTTTCCTTTTTCCCACTCCTTCCTTTTCCTTCATTAATTGTCCCTATTCTATGCCTTGCCTTCCCTCTTTTGATTCCCATTTCCCATCTTGTCCCCATACCACACACACACACACACACACACTCTCTCTCTCTCTCTCTCTCTCTCACACACACACACACACACACACACACACATTCATATTCTCACCTCTTTCCCTACCATACCACTTCTCACCCTCATAAATCTCCTTTTCATAAACACACTTCTTCACATCCTCTCTCACATCCTCACATACTGGCACTTCCATGCTCTAACAACCACTGTCATATTCAGATTCACTCTCACTGTTTAAGAGGCAAACACTGCTGTTCCACACAGTGTCACTTACACATGTGTACACACAGTCTCTCTCCCTCTCTCTCTCTCTTTCTGTGCCCTTTCCTACCTTCCTCCCTCCTTCCATCTTCAGTTATACTTATTTTCCTCACTCTCCCCTCTTCCTTTCTTTTCCCTATGCTTGGGCTTTGAAATGGTTTGCCATTAAAACATCCACAGTCTGATTTTATCCCTAAGCAACACTGCAGAGTGAGCTTCTGGAAACATATTCTCTCCTATGGAAATATAAATTGATGATCACTAGTGCTTAGATCTAAATAAGGCTAAACACCCTGTTTCCTTCATTTCCGATTGCCTTCCTTTCTCCCACTGACACCCCCACCTGATGTGCACCTTAAATCTCCCTGAAAGATCTTCTTTTTCTCCACTGGGTGGTAGTTGGCTTATGAGCATGGATTGCACAAAATCAGTATACATGGCATGTCTAAGGTGAAAGAGAGTGGGAAATGTGCCTACTTGAATCATGCAACATATTTTAAATTTAATAGTGTAGGTGTGGTATGTAAATATACCTTTTGAACATGCGTATGAGTTCAAAGTTCTGTCCAATACCATTATAATTTTTAATACATATTAATAACTTACCTTTTTAAAATGTATGTTATCTTTGTTGTGAATTTAAAATGTTTTTGGGTGTATACAAAAGTAACATACTTTGTTTTAACATAGTAAAATAACTTCATTATTGCTAATCATGAAGAACTGTTTGACACATAGAAGATATAAATTAACCCACATTTACTCTTTATGTTAAGTTTGCTCTGGAAGTTTCAACAACAGTGGTAAGGACAAAACACTATCTTCAGAGGCTGCAGACATATGGCACAGGGAGCTGCAATGTATATGTTACTAGCAGCATACTGCTTACTTTGAGCATTCCATTTTCAGTCTAAAAGATTTAATACACTGTCTTTTGATGATACATACTTGGGCATTTTATCTTCCAGTGAACATTCTAATAAATACTGTGACTAATTAAAATAACTGGACTCACATTCTGCTTCTGGAAGACCTGTGTTTAGTTCACTCATCACTTCACGCTTCCCACAGTGAAGCTTCCCTAACGTGTGGGAACAGTATATTTCCAGTGTTGCTGCAGTCCTTGTTTACTTTGTGTGCATTCTACCTTATCCATTTGTATGTTACATCCTGAGTTTTGTAATACCGTTTTAAGGAAACTTTGGACTTTCAAATTTTTTAAAAAGGACAAAAGTTCTGTATCTACTCATTGATATTTCTCTAACCAATTAGATTTTAGATTTTTTAAAAATAAACCATCTTTTTTTTTTTTGGTCAAATGGACCAGAAGTTTGTTCTGCATTACTTTTTTCACCAAAAGCAATTTACTCATATTAATTTAGTAATTCTCTCGGAAGTATCCAATTGAACTTTTTTTACACTATCTATACGTTTTGAACTAATTTAACATATGTATTTAAAAACATTCTCTTTGTTAAAAAAAAAATGTTGCATGGTGTCATTTACTTTTTCTTGACTTCTCTCCTACAGCTGGTATTTGCTCTGTTCCATACAGATAGAGCTTTGAGGACCAAATGAGTGTGTGCATATGAGATGACTTATTTTTTTTTTCAAGAGCTGTTTCAACTTCGCATACTTTAAATCATACTTCATGTTATTCTCTAATTCATTAGAAAACAAAACAAATCTATTCCTCATACACCACTTTTCCATCAAAGTACATGAATCCAGTGCGCAAGAGAATACTTAACTGAATTACATGATATCATTTATCAAGGTTTACACAGCATACTCTGTTTTTAATGTAACATATTCTTCAAAGTGTTTCTAATAAAAAGCAAATTGTGGCATACAGTTATCAAATAACTTTAAGTGCTAAAGGCCTGAAAGTGCAAACATGCCAGTCAGTGACTCTGTTGCTTGTAGTTACATTACTGAAACAGAAGTTTAAAGGTCAAATGATAGATAAACACATTTCTATCTCCTAAGTGCCGAAATGTCTGTTTTTGAGAAGAGAATCCAGAAAATAAAACTTTCGTTAAGCAGAGTTAAAATACTCCAGGGAAATTTTCATTCTGAAATCTACTAACTGTATCTAGGATATTATAAATTATCTTCCTTTATAAGTTAGTGACTTTATAATGAGATTCCATTTAATAATTTCAACATTTTAATCATATTACATTTGTTATTTAGTGTTTATGAGCCATATATTAAATGTGAAGACTTCCTCTCTAATAATATCATTCATTGCTGAATCTCTGAAGGATTCATGTGAACTATTAGGACCTTTTGATAAAGTATTTAATGATGCATCTATTCAGTATAGTAATGTTGATACCCCCTTTACTTTAACTATGGATTTAAATAAATATGTGAATGTCAAAAATACTTGGTAATTTCCTGGAAACAAAAGTTACTGTTTTTCATTAGCATATTGCATACAGATTTTGATTGCTACTGTATTTGACATATATATATCACTTTATTCCTAACAAATCTTGTTAATCTGTGTATGGAGACAATAACCCTTTCTCCACTCTTCAAGTTGCATTTTGTAGTACATATGTGAAAGATTTGAGTTAATGTGTCTTGGGGAACATAGTATAGAACAGATGTTAGAACCACTGTGGTTATTCTTCAGGACCTGGTTTTTTCTAGACCTGGAGAATTAAGGGGAACATAACTCTGCTCAAAATCATTATATAAATGTCAAATGACATTTTACAAGTATATATAATTGTTCAGTTACTTTAATATAAATCAATTGCTTTATTTTTACCTCATTAACAATACTATTATGTAAGTATGTCGAAATGTTTCATATTCTTTGGAAACAACACTATGAACATCTTCATTTATATCCTCCCAGTGCCTGCACATTATTAAAACACATGTCATTTTAAGCTAATTTTTTCAGTCTGTTTCTCATTGAACCATCCTGTATGAATTTTGTACATTTTTAGCAGTCTTCCTGATATGAATTCAAAATATCCTATTATCTGCATGTCATGCTTTAATCAAAGGAAGGAAGAGAGATTCTCTTCTTAAATGTGATATCTTCTTTTACTTAAGCAAAGTTGAACACAACTCTGTCATTTCAATGCAATGGAATTAAATGGAAGTTATTTGATATTCTACTAAGATATTGTAATAAGGAGAAAGTCTCTATTAGAGCATGGAGCAAATTTTTACAGATGGTATTTCCATTGGAAGCCACACAACTTTTGCAAGTAACTTTATAAGTAAATATGACAAGTACTTATTCCTTCTTAGTCTAAATGACCATATATTTTGCTTTTATATTCCTCTGTCCAGAGAATGTGTGTGCTCACACATGTGTTTACATGAGAGAGAGAGAGAACCTCTTTGTGGGGTATAGCCATGCCATGATCCTTGTTCCTCTGTTTCTCCATCCTGTCAGGATTTGGAGCAAATACACATGTGCACCTGGTATGTTTTTTAAGTTGCTGGAGCAGATTTGAATTGTGGTGGACTATGGGGTATCAGGCTCCACATACACAATATATAACCACTGCACTACTGGGTCAACCCATATTTTGCCTTTTAATTAGACTACATTAATTAGTTCTGGTTTGAAAACAAGCATCCTATTGGCTATAGTAAAGTAAATGATTTATGTATAAGAATGCAGAATTACTACTAACAGTAAAAATCAGTCATGATCTAGGTTTGGAATATCACTGTAGAGTCTCATGTTGGTTGTTGAGTTATTCTTACACATTGATGCATCACATATTCCAAATATATTCTCCAACTATGTAGGAATTTTCAATTTAGACCATTAAGAATTTTTTAAAACCAATGTGTTTATTAAATAGTATCACTGAACAACTATTTTTAAATTATGAGCGTTTTTCTTCTTTAGAAAGAAAAGGTAATAAGTTATCATAATGAGTTAACCTAGAAAAATGAATTTCAGAATAGGGAATAAAATACCACAATGTTACCATAGTTATTTGCAGAACTGTTCTATTAGAAAGGTATGTTACTTGGTATATTAATATACAATAATTTATTACAGTAAAGAACAACATAGTGGGCTGGTCCCATAGTTTAGTAGTTAAGGGAGCTAGCTCCCACATGGCCAATGGCAGCTCAAATCCTTGCCATGGTGGCTTGATTGACACTCTGAGTAAATGTGTGTACCCATTGAGTGGATGCTTTCATTCATTCTTTCTGTCTCTCTCTCTTTGTTTGTCTCTCTTTGACAATTAAAAAAAATAGAATTGGGCAAGCAGGTGGCATAGTGGTTAAGACACTGGATTACCACATAGCCTACCATGGATCAAGTCCTGGACTGGGAGCTTGAAAATCATGTCAGGCGCATGTGAATGCATACCCAAAATTCCAAGAAAAGAATGGAGAAGTAGTGTGACCATCCCCCCTGGGGAGTGATTTCACACTTTCCCTATCTCTGTCTCTCTCAAGTGAGCATACATGCCTTGTAGCAAAAACTAAGAAAAACAAAAAGGAAGAAGAAGAGCAACATGGGTTTTTTAATTTTTCTAGGTAAATTAAATTTTTCTTAACAATTTTGGATCAGAACAATAAATATATGTGGTTTATAGATCTTTGAACACAGCATATTAATTATTTATTTTATACAGCCGTTTACAATTAATGGCTCCATAGGATAAGTTAATTCAGTTAATTCTACAATTCATAATTTCTCGAGTTTTGAGAAATGTTCATTTAATGGTCTGTATAAGTTCTAGGCCTGGTTGCCAAAACTCATCCATTTGCTGATTTGTGTTATTGGGAATAATAAGGAGTGTTTTCCCAGTGTTCCATGTCAGTTGTCCTCAGGCTGTGACTGGAAAATGGAAGATAGTTTGTGGAGAAGGGAAAACATGGCCAAGTGAGAAGCCAGACTATTTCTTATTCCTTCATTGTTTGGGGGCAGTGTCTATCAGTATCTCCATCGCTTGGTAAAAACTTTTTGCTTATACCTTCTCTTTATAACTAGCTGATGATCTTCTGCCTTATCCCTTTATTCCTCCAACCTAAGAGTACTGGTGGCTTCCAGCTCTTATTAACCGCTAGGTGATCTCATTATCACCTGTTTGCCTTCCTAGTGATTACATGCCCTTTATAATGAATTTTCTGCATTAATTTCCTTCTATTTTTTTTAAATTCACAGGCTTGTTTATGTTGCTTGCAGAACCTTGATTTATTCATAGTAGTAAGTAATAGTTTCAATGGTTTTAACTTTGTTTGATTGAATGAATATTTTGCCTATTGCACCATAACTGTTGTTTGCTAGTACTGGATATAATAGTTGATTAAGGGAAAAAGCATAGACATTAAACCATTACAACATTGAGACATATTACAGACAAAGAAGGGGGCCCAGCCTAGTGGTGCAACCAGTAGCCAACTGAAGCATAGTGGTGGAAGACGCATGACTGACCATTTTTCAGATCCTGTGGTCAGCCTAAAAATCAGCTGGACATATTTGCTTGTGCCCAGGATCCTGGTTAGCTGGAAGACTTGAAAGAGGAGATCGTAGCATGACAATACCCCCACTGAGGGTGTTCTTCTCTTTCTCTTCCTGCCCCCCACATGTATGTGCATATAATCTCTATCATGAATTAAAAAAAAAAAAAAACAGAAAAAGAAAAATGGATATATTGTTTTTTTCATACCCAGATTATGACAAAAATAAGAAAGCAAATGTATAAATATTAAATTAATACATATTTGAAGAAGTAATTTCAGTAGAAATACATATAATATATGAGTGGAAAATAAAGAAGCTAACAAATTTATATTGACGTGATTCAATATTAGTATATCATTTTGTCTAACTGAGAAAAAGAGAACTAGGACTAAACCATGCTTGTGTGTATGTGATTGCAATGCTAAGACAATTCCTACTGTGTTGCCTATTGAAATCAATAGGAATTAAAGGCCTTTCTTTTATGTAGCTTAATACCTGAGGAGCTAATCAAAGTTTTCAGTTCCCTATGAAGTATATGACCCTAACAATGCCCATGATTTAAGCATTTGACTGTTACATGAATTAGTCTCTCAGACCAATATAATCTTTTTTTTTTTTTTTAATTGCCATGGGGCAAGTGTGCTTGCCAGAGAAATAGAGAG
This sequence comes from Tupaia tana, assembly GCA_026018925.1. Taxonomy (NCBI): domain Eukaryota; kingdom Metazoa; phylum Chordata; class Mammalia; order Scandentia; family Tupaiidae; genus Tupaia; species Tupaia tana. The sequence continues at coordinate 42,559,556 of JAKSZU010000004.1, read as the reverse complement.
AAAGAGAACAGGAGGGATAGAGAAAGTACCCCAAAATAGGGCAAGGTCATACTGTAATCCCTTCTCCATTTCTCAGTACTGTCAGGATATGGGGCATGCACACACATGCATGTTGCCAAACCGGGATATGAAAGAAAGTAACCATGAAATATTCGGTTTCCTTAACCACTAGTCTGGCCTTGAAATCATCTGATTAGAAATATGATCACTGGGACCAGCAGATAGTGTAATGGTTACTCCCACAGAGTCAACTGCGGTTTAATTCCTGGCCCCTAGGACTTAAAACTCATGCCAGTGTATATGCATGTGTGCCCAAAAATCCCAAGAGGAGAATAGAAAAGAGATTGTGGCATGGCCAGCCCCTGGAGGGGGTCATTTCTCACTTTCTGTCTCTCTTTCTCTCTCTGTGCACATGCACCCTGTAGCAAAAATTTCTCTTGAAAGAAAGAAAGAAAGAAGGAAATCAGATGGCTGTTTTTGATTTTTTTTTCTTTTTTTTTTTTTTTGGAGCAGTTTTCGCTATAGGGCGCGTGCGCTCACCAGACAGACAGAGAGAGACAGAGAGACAGAAAGCGAGAAATCACCCCCCAGGGGGGATGGCCACGCCGCAATCCCTTCTCCTCCATTCTCCTCTCGGGATCTTGGGCAGGCACGCACACGTGCTTGGCGTGAGTTTTAAGCCACTGGGTCCAGGACGCGAACCGCGGTCGACTACATGGGAGTCCAGCGACATAGCCATTACGCTAACTGCTGGTCCCAGATGGCTGTTTTGACTAAGATATTACACATATTGTATAACTTCCATGGAAGAACTAAGTAATGCTTCAAAAGTAGGTTTTGGTTTTTGCTTTGTGTCATTTTTATAAGTTTTATTACTTCAAATAATTATTTTATTTGACTTTATTTATTTATTTATTTATATTTGACCAGAGACGGACAGTGTGAGAGAGATTAAGATAGGCATTTTGAGAAAGCAAGCTGCAAGTTCTGGGACTTGAACCACGGTCAGTCAAGTGGGAGTACAGTGCTCTTAACCACCACCCACCAGCCCCAATGTCTTTTTTTAAAATGATCTTATTTAACTTCATGTATGTATGTATGTATGTATTTATTTATTTATTTTGGAGAGTTTTTTTGCTATAAGTCACGTGCGCTCGCCAGACAGACAGACAGACAGAGACATAGAGACAGAAAGCGAGAAATCACCCCCCAGGGGGGATGGTCACGCTGCAATCCCTTCTCCTCCATTCTCCTCTCGGGATCCTGGGCACGCACGCACATGCGCCCGGCGTGAGTTTTAAGCCACCGGGTCCAGGATGCGAACCGCGGTTCACTACATGGGAGTCCAGCGACATAGCCATTACGCTAACTGCTGGTTCCGTATTTATGTATTTTAATTTGACCAGAGAGGGACAGAGTGAGAGAGAGAGAAAGAGAAAGTGAGAAAGCAAGCTGTCAGGTCCAGGACTTGAACTGCCTTCGGCCTGTGGGAGTTCAGTGCCCTTAACCACCATGCCACCTACCAGCTCTTGCTTTGTGTAATTTTTTTAACTGTTCCTCTTCACTGAATATTAGATCATGTAGTTAATGTCCTCCTAAATTCTAGAAAACACTTCATCAACACTATTTGTTTAGATGTCTAGCTCCGGTATACGCAAGCAATTGCCATCGAGTCCTACTTTTGGAACATTTTACCATAATATTGCAGGAAAATGCTATTTTAAACTTATTCTTGATGAAATGACCTTCCCTCAGGGATAGTCTAGAGATTTCTGAGTTGGAAAGGAATTTGAACTTCTTAATCTCTGCCGTTATACCCTCTCAAGCTTTGCTGATCCATTAAAGATTGTCATTGACACTTTTTGTGTATATGAGAAAATAAAATTTATTGCTCTATTTTTCCCTAGGAGCATGTTATTATCTACCTTTTTGCTTTTCTAAAGAAAATTATATAAAGTGGGTCATATTCTGTTTTGCCAGATAGTTTATGTGTTTCTATTTCACAGTGGAAATAAGAACTTCCCATACTCCTAGAGTAAAATCCACAATTTTTCTACCTAAGTGTAATTATTATCAAGTTAGATTTTAATAACTCTACTGTACCAATTACAGAAAAAATGGGATGTAATTTTATTTGTTCATTCACTTATTTTTTAATTTGAGCAGAGAGAGAGAAGGAGAGAAAGTGAGAAAGCAAGGTCTAGTACTTGAACCGTGGTCGGCCATGTGGGGATGTCCAGCACCTTAATAACCATACTACCTGCCAGTCACCAATGGGATGTAATTTAAAAGATCTTGAAGAAATTAAATATTAGAAATTCTTTAATGTTTTTCCAAAATGCATTCTATTCTTTATTGCATTCATTTTGTTAGAAAAAACACTTGGGTTTGTAAGTTATGTGACTCTTGTCATTTAACTCTAGGGTCTTAGCGTAGAACTTTGGATAGGCTAGGCCAGTATCTACTGACTTTTGAATCGGAAAATCAATGAAAGGATAAGTGAAGAAATAAATGTATATGTTCTTTAGTTTGTTAATTGTTTCACATTTTAGTAATTGTAATATAGTTAATACTGTATTGGATCTTCACGCTTATAGTAATTTCTTTTTTATTGAGTTCATGTATCAACGGCCTCTGCCTTAACCTATAGAAGCCTTAGTAGGTTAGGCACAAAAATGAGGCACTGGACTCCTATATGGCTGACCGCAGTTCAAGTGTCGGATATGGTGTCTTGAAACTCACACCAGGCGCATGTGTGTACGCACTCAAAATTCTTAAGAGGATAATGGTGGAAAAGAGATTGTGGCATGGCTATGGCTACCCCCTCCGGGGTGTGATTTCTCGCTTTCCCTCTCACTGTCTCTCTCTTCTCTGGTGAGTGCAGGCACACTATGGCAAAAGTCTTAAAAAAAAAAAAAAAGAAAGACATTGTAGGACATAATCTGCTAGCAGGTTTTGAAGACGATGTATTGAACATTAAAGTTTATTTTATTTTATTTTATTTTATTATTTTATTATTTTTTAGGCAGAGAATTTTAGAATAGGGAGTGCAATGCTGGAAAGCCAGAGAGATAGAAAGCAATAAATCACTCCCCCCCCCATGGAGGATGGCCACACCATAATGCCTTGTCACCCATTTTCCTGTTGGTATCTGAGGTACACACACACACCTGGAGTGAGTTTCAAGCTGCTGGGTCTGGGGCTCACACTGCTATCAGAGTCCAGTGACATAACTATTATGCCATCTGCTGGTCCCAAAATATGTTTACTATAAAATGTACTAAAATACACTACAAGATATTGTAATTATTAAAGTTAAATATCATAAAATTTAATTGTGTTTGAGTGGGTGTGTGCATGTACTGTGTCAATATTTCAGATATATTTTTGTCTGTTTCAGCAAAAAAAAAAAAAATGAAATGCAGTGGTATAGTTACTGAAAGATTTTTAAGATGTAATTATAACTTTAAAAAGATCCAGGTTCTGTTTTTTACAATTACAATCAGCAGATAATAGGAACAGTTCAAAATAGCAAAAAGTATGTTGTGACCTCCTGACTTTTTTTGTTTCTGCCTCAACTCCTGGAGCCTCCCCTTCCTTTCTCCGAAGGCTTCAATTAAATGAAATCAATAAAGATATAGAGGTAGAGAATTGACTGTTGCTTTGGATGAAAGACTTTCAATTGTGAACAGTAGCTACACACCCCAAACCAGAACAGAACTTTTGTATCATTATAACCATCTCCCAGAGGTGGGTCAACAGTACTTTATAAACCACAGAGTATTGATACTAGCTGATAGAATTTTAATGTGGTCATATAACTTTGATTTATAATGTTAGAGAGGTTATCTATTTGCATAGTGGTTTCTAAGCCATATCAAGTTCTGAATCCTGACAGAGGACCTTGGATGCTCTTAAGCATCCAGCTGGCATGGGAATTGGTCTCTTAATCACTCTCTCTAAGAAAAGAGGAATAGAGGAAAGGAGGAATTTGGCAGTGTTGCCAGCATTAAGTGTTGCTCTTTTGAACAGAAGCCAATGCATTGTACTTTCTGAGTAGCTAGTAATTTGCTCAACTTAAGGAAGATGTTTTATAACCCTTTTGAGTCCAGAACAAAATTGTTCTTTACTGAGTTTCAGTAAGTCGCTTAGACACAGATCCTCTGCATGCTCATGCTACATGATAGGGCTTTAGAAAAGCTGTGGCTACTGCCAAGAAACATTTAAAGGTTTTGGATGACTTAAAGGCCCATTGAAAAGTTTGTTCTGTTGTCTTCAGAAACCCCTTTTATTTCATGAAACTAAATTAAATTTTGAAATGTTAAATGGATTTAAGAGATATTGTGAATATAGGAGCTATAAAAGAGGCGAGAGAGTATTGTGTGTATATTTTCTCCAACAACATTGCATCGTTTGGTATATGAAAAGTAAATGAATGAATCAAAAGGGTCATAAAGTTTTTCTAATCTTGTATACAATATTCCTTATTGGAGAACATATTTAGATACATTCGATTTGTAGTATCTTAGATCACTGATACCTTGAATAGAAATGGTATCTCCACTTATTAGCATAGTGCTTCCACATTATCAGTATTCAGAATTTGAATGTTGAGTAAAGGAATAAAGAAGAAAGGGAGGGAGGGAGGGAGAGAAGATGAAAGGAAGCAAAAAAATATGTTATGCTATATGAGTATTTTCTAATCAAATTACTGAAAACTGTAGCTCATTTAAAGTGACATAAAATTATGCCCCCAAATTACACTACATACAACTACAATAAGAGAAAATACATTTCTGGGCCAGCAGGTGGCATAATGTTTAAGCTGCTGGATCCTACATGGCCAACTGTGTGGTTTGAATCATGAACCCAGCAGCTTGAAAAATATGTTGTGTGTGTCTGTGTGTCTAAAATCCTGAGAGGAGAATGGAGCAGAAGGGATTATTATGTGGCCATCCCCCTTGGGGAGTGATTTTTCACTTTCCCTTTCTCTTTGTCTTTCTCTTTCTCTGGCATGCTCATGTGCCCTATAGCAAAAACCTTAAAAAAAAAAAGAGAGGAAATACATTTTATTTTATATAATTTTAAAATAGTTTGAATAATACTAAACCTATATCATTCCCATGATAAAGTGATATATAAATTAAAATTCTAAAATAGTTTCACTCAGGTTGTATCATCCTCCCAACTTAACTGGTTCATCTATGTTTGTTTTAGAAGATTGTGAACCAGCAGTTAGCGTAATGGCTATGTCGCTGGACTCCCACGAAGTTGACCGTGGTTCACATCCCGGACCCGGTGGCTTAAAACTCACGCCGGGCGCGTGTGTGTGCATGCCCAAGATCCCAAGAGGAGAATGGAGGAGAAGGGATTGTGGCGTGACCATCCCCCCCGGGGGGTGATTTCTCGCTTTCTGTCTCTCTGTCTCTCTGCCTGTCTGGTGAGTGCACACGCCATATAGCGAAAACTTCTCCAAAAAAAAAAAAAAAAAAAAAAAAAAGAAGATAGGTAATAACTTACACCTTGACCAGCAATGAGATAAAGGACTATAATTTTGAAATAAGTTTACAGAAGTAAACTATATATAAATCTTTATGATTAGCGACTTCTCTTTTTAGGCATATGTCATTGATCAGGTTTTTGCTCATATATTAATACCATGAAATAATAGATGTGAATAATTATTTTGTTTGTGCATAAAGTTTGAATTTCTGTGATGATTGTTTAGTTCTGTTGAAATTGGTCATGCTTTGAGGTGTCCAGAATGAAAGTGAAGAATTTGAGTTCTTGCTGCTCTGCTCACTGGCTACATGGCCTTGGACAAATGCCTTTAACTCCTAATACAGCTTCAGGGACTATATAAAATATATATTGCATGTAAATTCTAACACAGTCCATTACACATAATAAGTCCTAAATTTCAATCAGCTGATCATTTTACACTACTTTTCTTCTCCTAAACTCAGTCTGAAACTTACTGGAGCTACTCACCTGTGAGTATATTTTTCTACCATTTAAATCACTGCACCAACTATTTGTGACCTTTCAGTATAATAATCATTAAGCATATAGTTTATGTTTTGAAGATTCTGTTTAGTAGACACATTTGTATTTGTTGTTGAGCCCCCAAAAAGTGAAATAACTCAAAATGTTGAAATAGACACATTCTACAGACACATACTACAACAGATTTTAGCTATTAGAGTGTAGAACAAATGCATTCAGAATAGGAACAACAGATTCTACATTTAACAGACTAGTCGTGATTTGATCCACATACCAGAGGTAAGAGAATGCTGTAATTGGGTGATCACATGAAACGTCAAGCACACACAGGAGAAATGAAAAGACAGAAGAAAAACCAGAGGGAGTAGAGAGTACAATATAATGGCAGTGAAGGAGTCAAAGATTGAAGATTTACATTTGTGATAGGGCCATCCTGTGACCGGATAGTTAAGGTGAATGGATCTCACATGGCTATCTGCATGGTTTTAATCAGTACCAGGCAACTCATAAAACATGCTGGGTATATATGCCTGTATACCCAAAATGCCCCCAGAGAGAGGGAGAAGAATGGATTGCAATGTGGCCATTTCCAGTGGGGAGGGCTTTTCTTACATTCTCTTTCTCTCTTCTTTTTCTCTCCAGTAAGCACATATACCATCTAACAAATTTAAAAAAATAAAAAAAAAAATTAAAAAAAAAAGGAAAAGAAAAAGAAAAAAACACCTTTGTGACAGAGTTTGGAATGGAAGATGTTATAACTGGTGACAACATTTGAATCATTTATAAGAGGACTAGACTAAAAGATATCCAAATCCAGATTTTGGATAGAGTGGCAAATAATTATCCAGGATTAGGTATGCCCTTATGGCTTCTGAGGGACTCTGTATATTATGTTGAAACAGTACATTATAAAAGTAGTCTGTATAAGTAAGAACTTTTCCTATATATTGTCATTTCAGTCATAGACAATCTACTGACTAGAAGCTGAGAATTTAAATATGAATGCTTGCTGTTGTTCTGCATATTTGCAAAATGCATAGCTGAATGTTTTATGTTCATTATAAAGATATCAATATCATGATTAAGAATCAACTAATACTGCCTGAGTATTGACTACATGTGACACACTTCCACAATGATATATAATAAGGTATTACTTTTCCAGTTCTATGGCCAAGTAGAGTTGGAAAGGTAAGGTGGCCTGCCCAAAATGGAACAAGTATGAAGTGATTGAGCCAGAGTTCAAATCTAGATTCTTTAATATACCAGTGCCTCTTCTAATAAATTGTTAACTTATTGGTTATTCAGTTATTAAAGATAATGAGCACCAATTCATTTTAGCTATTGTTAATTCTACATCAATAAAACAAGATATTTGAAAAAGAAAAAAAATCTGAGGAAAAATATGAAATTATTTTAAATAAGATCAAGTAGTTAGCATACATATGAAATATATATGCCATATATTAAATATGTGTATGTATGTATGTATGTATGTATGTATATGGAAGTCTTTTAAAAGTTTATGGAAATTCCATATCATGAAAAGAAGTATGCATGGGTTTCAATTTTTTTTGCCCCAAAATAAACTTATAAATAATTTCATTTTTATGCAAACTTTTTGAAGTCCCCTCATATGAAATGGACACAAGCATTGCAATAAGAGAAAACAGTGAATTCTTAAAACTGTAGATATTCCGGGGCTGTCAGGTAGCATGGTGATTAAGACAGCTGGATCTCACATGGCCGACTGCATGGTTTAAGTCCTAGATGCCATAGCTTGGGGAAACATGGCTGACATGTGTGCGTGTTTGCCCAGGGTCCTGAGAGGAGAGTGGAGTGGCCATTCCCCTGGGGAGTGATTTCATGCTTTCCCTCTCTCTCTCTCTCATTTTTTTGCTTTTCCTCTTTCTCTCTTTCTATTTCTCTCTGGTGAGCACACATGTCCTATAGCAAACTAAACAAACAAAAATTATAAATATTTTGAAAAAGAATCTTATATCCCATAATTATTTTATTCTTAATTATACAAATTACTTATAACAAAAGAGGAAAACAAAACAGTTATTTAATATCCTTTATGATTAGGTATTACATATTGGTTGTTTCAAGAAATCCTCTCAATGACCTTTAGTTTTTCTACTTCACAAGTGGGAAAACACTCTCATAGAAGTTGAGTAACTTTTTGAATTTGAATATAGATAGTAAATGAATAACCAGGATTTGATCCTAGGTTGGTGTTTCTCCAAAGCCCATATTCATGTTTTTTTTAAAAGCCACAATATTTCCTGGCACTTTTTGTGTACTGTAGTCCTTAACACAAAGAAGCAGCAGCAGTTGCTTGCTATAGCTTTCCAAGTCTGCAGTTTAATTATTTGAAAGCTAAGTATGGTATAACTACTCATAACTGAATCACCTTGATTTATTTCTTTTAAGAGTTAGGGAGCCCAGAGTGTTGAGCATCATTATGTTCAAAGATAGATGGGAAGATAAAAGAAATTCAGGGAACCATAAGACATCCTTTTACTCTAGTTTCATTAAATATGTTGGTAATGTGTTACAGAGAATTTTGTTTAATTACTATCAATGAATAATACCAAAATATTAAACATTTTTCATTTTCTGCTACCTGGTAGAAGGAGTATGTACAGTTAGTAGCCTATTAAGCGAAAACTTGTTTTTATCTGATGATATGTAATTTAAGAATTGTTTTATTTATTTTTTTGAAAGAGGGTTTTTCTATAAGGCACATGTGCTCGCTGGAAAAACAGAGACAGAAAATGAGAAATCACCCCCTTGGAGAATGGCCACAACTGCAGTCCCTTCTCCATTCTCCTCTTGGGAATCTAGGCATGCACGCCCACATGCCCATTGTAAGTGTCAAGCCACTGGGTCCACGACTTAAACTGCAGTAAGACTATGTGGGATTCTAGTGCCTTAACCACCACACACTTGCTGGTTCCAATTTAAGAATCTTTTAAAACATGCTTATCTGTCAACGTTCTACAGACTTGACAAGTGTACTCAAGAGGAGTTTAAATTTTATGATGGCTTCTTTGTGTATACAAAGCTTTTCTAGTATGAAGGCCTACTTTTGCCTCCTATCATTGAATGTTTTCAGACCTCTCTAGCCCAATTCTAGCTCCTCCTTTTCTTAATTTCAACAACCTTCTATTTTCTAATGTTTCTTCTTCAATTATACATTGCAGTCTATTACTTTCTTTGAATATTTATTGTCTTATATAAGAGTATTAACTTTTACTATTACAGATGATTAGCAGAACCTTGCATACTGCTATTTCTTTAGACCATGTTTACTAAATTCTAAGATCCTTGAATTGATTTTTAATTTTTATTTCTTCTATTGGGGATTAATATTTTTCTCATTCATTGCATTGTCCTTCCGTAGGGAACATATTATTTCAGACATTTATTTTTCACTTTAAGAATGTATTTGTTGAGTCCCTATAACATTGATAGAAAATGTGTGAGTTTGATATCCAGTGATAATAAGAGATATATTCCTTTTTATTAACTTGCATTCTAATTCAAATTCAACCTGTATTATCTATTAGTTTAGTTTTTTTTTTTTTTTTTTTTTTTTTAACTTTAGCTTTTTATTTTACTATAGGGTGTGTATGCTCATTGGCGGGAAGAGAGGGAGAGAGAGAAAGAGATCGTTCCCCAGGAAGGATGGCCATGCAGCAGTCCCTTCTCTGGACTTGCTCACACACTTATATGTGCCTGGCATGTTTTCCAAGCCACCTAGTCTGGGACTCAAACCATGCAGTTGGCCATGTGGGATCCAGCTGCCTTAACCAATGGTTGCCAATGGCTGGCCCTCAACTTACGTTCTTACACAGAGTTGTGTATTATAAAAAAGTTGGGTTTGAATATTTACCTCACCAGCTATTGGTTCTGTTGCCACGAGCAAGTTACTTGGTTTTTCTGAGACTCAGGTGTTTTTTTGAGAGTTTTTTGCCGTAGGGCGCGTGTGCTCGCCAGACAGACAGAGAGAGACAGAGAGACAGAAAGCGAGAAATCACCCCCCAGGGGGGATGGCCATGCTGCAATCCCTTCTCCTCCATTCTCCTCTCAGGATCTTGGGTAAGCACGCACACGCGCCCGGCATGAGTTTTAAGCTACTGGGTCCGGGACGTGAACCATGGTCGACTACATGGGAGTACAGCGACTTAGCCATTACGCTAACTGCTAGTCCCAAGATTCAGGTTTTTTGTCTGTAAAATATACATACTATTAGGCTGTCAGAAAAGTAATGAAGTATTTTTTTCTGTTTTGCTATGCAAAAATGCATCACAACTTCACTGATGACCCAGTAATAGCTACTCCCATACTATTAATACTAACAAATGTGAACGTCCATAAACCAGTGTTCAGACACACTTGGTGTGTACTTATTATGAATTTTCTTTCTTTGTTCCCTTTCTTCCCTTTCTTTAATATATCTATAATTTATACCCAGGACTATCTAGTTAAAGGAATTGATACATGTTAGACTGTACTAGGTGTATTTTATTTGCTCCATAAAGCCTATTTTTAATTTAAGACAGCTTCTGATACTGTGATAGTGATACTCTGAATATCCATCTCATTCTGCTTGTTTCTTCTTAAACTCATTTTTTTCTTTACCTTAGTTGCTCTCCTTCATACTGTCCTTTCTTTAATACTGTTTTACATGGATTTTCCTTTACATTTATTGTCAGTTTCTAAAATATTCTTCACGTCCATTTTTTTTTAATTTCTTCTGTTAGTATCAAAATCTTAAGTATATGCTGCTTCTACATTACTAGACATTTCTCATTGAAGGTGCTTTCTCTTTTTTTCTTTGCTAGAATGATAAATGTGTGAGGCAGACTTCATAATTATGACCTGCTACTGTCTTTGGCCAATAATGCAAATATTTGTTATCTCTTCTGTAAATAATTCTTCATTGAAACACTATAGCCATGCGTTCATCACTCCATTTTCAACAATTCTTACCCTCTATTCTCAATGAAATGAATTACACTCCTCTCTAATCTCAATAATTCAGGTTGATTTTCTGGCATTTCCTGATGAATTCTAAAAAATCTGTTCTTACTGGACTTTGAATTTAATACTGAATTTAGCAAAATATGTTTGGTGACTATAATGGATTTCTTCCTTGTATTTTCATTATTTATACATATGTTTTAGAAGGAACCTCTAACAACAATAGGCATGGTTAAAATAGAATTGTTACTTTCATTGTCTTTTTATCTCTTGGGGCCTTTGGAAGGCTTTGTGCGTCGAAAAATATTAATAGTTGCAGAAGTGAATACAAAAATTTACAAAAAAATCTTGTTTCTCCCAGATAGTCCTTTACATGTTATGTTTGTTTTTAGCATTTTTACATAGTCCCATTTAGAGTAAATGGTAAGCTGAATATAAATTCAAATATTTGTTTCTTAGTGTTCATTTCATTAATATATTAATCACTTACCAGAAGTTTTGTGAGACAGGAGAACAACGTATTTTGTCTGTAAATATTTCTGCAATAATCACAAGAAATGTTAATATCAATAACATTATGATGATATAATAGCATAGATGAGAAATATTCTCATCAAAGATGATTTCAAAAATTAGGTTGTATGTGTGTGTGTTTTAATGTAATGGTACCAAAAATTAAAATTCCTTAATTCCTTAATTAACATCACTTGAATTCTAGAGTGCCTGATGTTGTAGTATATTTTCTTTTTACTTTTTTTTTTTTTTTTTTTTTGAGTAAAGTATCATACAGTTGAGCATCCCAAATTGGGAAGAAGAATAAAGTTTCAGTATAATAGGACAATCAATTAAATTTCAGAATCAGAAAAGTTTTATGAATGTTGTATCATAATAATGCCTGTGATTTCTGTTGCCTGATAAGAGAATTACTTTTAAATCATACAATTAAAAACTTAATTTGAGATTTCTCAAGTATCTTAAAAGTTTCTAACAGGTTCCTTTATGTCTTAACACTGAGACAAGAATAAGACCCAGTGAGTAGGTAGATAGGGTAGAGACCTGCAGAGCATAGCCACTGTCTGCTGTGCTGGTCGGTCATGTTATGTTATCGTATTCTTTTCTCTTTTATTCTCCACAGAGTCACTATGTTCCTTTGACCTATAGATGCATAGATCTTGCTCCTGAAGAATTTAGAATGCTTTGATATGAGACACTTAATCTTGTGAAAACCAGAGACCAGTTGACACAGCCAGGAACACATAGAAAATATAGGAGTTTTTTCTTTCTTGTTTTACAGAAACCTAGAGGAGATAGGACTTCCCAGCTTCAGGGCAATAAAATCCCAAGGTAATAGTCTCTGAGCCTTCAAAGATAACTGAGATAATAGTTCTTTCTAAATTAACAGCCTACACGAGATCCCTATAGCAAAGAAAAATGCATGCAAAGGGTCTCTCAGTTAGGATATAATCCTGAGACCCAGACCATCAGGTGGCGATTCATTCTGAGACCCCTTCCTTCCACTTGGGAACTTTTTTGTTTTTTTCCCTTCCACTCGCTCAATAAACTTTGCTTCCTATCCCTTCTCTGTGAGTGCGAGCCAAGAACCTGATCAGTTTACAGCCCAGAGAGTGGCACCAGAGTTGGACCTGATCACCCCAACTTCCTACATCAATACTACATGCACTTAATACTAGGAACCTTAGGGATTTAACGAACAAAGTTTAGTTTTAAAGATAAAAAACTTTTGGTGTATGGGTATCTTTAGTAAATATTACTATTTTTTAAATTTAACTTTATTTATTTTATTTATATATTTTAATTTGACCAAAGAGGGACAGAGTGAGAGTTAGAGAGAAAAAAAGAGAGAGAAGGAGATAGAGATGGAAAGTGAGAAAGTAAGCCGCCAGGTCAGGGACTCAAACTGTAGTTAATCACATGGGATTCCAGTGCCCTTAACCACCACGCCACTTGTTGGCCAAGTAAATATTACTATTTCAATGGAACATTTAATAAATAGTTCATTGATTTATTGCATTGAACAGCCTAGAAAACTTGAAATGCTCTTAATCACTTTCTTGTTACTCCATAGTAAATTAGTGGAAAGTTTAGAATTCAAATTAATTCTTAGTTGTTAAATTAAATTAGTTGTTTGTATTTCATTTATTTTCCTGAGAGAAGAATGTAAAGAGAAAGTTTGATTTATTCTAAAGTGCAGTGAAAACATTGAAACAATTTGAAATTAGTACCATAAAACTAATCAAACTTAAAGGCTTATAAAATATCTTCTCTATGAAAGTGTCAATTAATTATCTATTTTAATTGATTTTCATTTGGCATCAAGAGATAGGTTGCTGGTCATACAGGCAAATCGCTATCATAAGTCATGCATAATTAAAACAAAAAGATAAAGTATGTCCTAAAGAAAAAAAAGTCTGACATATAAAGTATATATAAATTAGTGGTGTAGTTATTCAACTTTTGATTAAGAAGACAATAATGTTAAGTTATGTACAGCTATTTAATAATAATGACAACTGAATAAACAAAAATTTAATTTGGCACAATACTTTATAATGAACTATAAATTTATTCCATTTATATGGTAATAAAAAATAAAAATCATAAAATTACTTTTTGTTGCTATGTTTTCCATCTCTAGAAAAATTAACCTTTGACACAATTTTTAAAAATTTAATGTTAAGAAAAGAGTTTTCAGGACCCACAGTTAGTGTAATGGCTATGTCACTGAACTCCCATGTAGCTGACCGCAATTTGAGTCCCAGACCCAGTGGCTTAAACTCATGTGTGCCCAAAATCCCAAGAGGAGAATGGAGGAGAAGGGATTGAGCGTGGCCATCCCCCCTGGGGGGTGATTTCTCACTTTCTATCTCTCTGTCTCTCTCTGTCTTTCTGGCGAGTGCACGTGCCCTATAGCAAAAACCTTTCCAAAAAAAAAAAAAAAAAGAAGAAAGAAAGAAAAAAAAAGTTTCCTAAGATGAATCAAATATTAGCCTTTTAAATGATTATATCATCATTACTGAGAAAGTCTATTCATTATTAAACATTTTAATAATGTTTAGTGTAAGGGCTATATTTTATGTCATTGAAAGTAATTGATTCATTTAAATATAATAAAATATTAATATAGTTTGAAAAATTTTAAATACTCCTATGTAACTATTTGATTTCCATTTATTTACTTTGAATAATAATTAATAAAAGACATTGTAGGATAATGAATACAAATAAAAATGACACAATTTTTTAAAAAGATACGTAATTATTGGGACCAGCAGATTGTGTAATGGTTATGTCGCTGGACTCCCACATAGTCGACCGTGGTTGGAGTCCTGGACCTGGTGGTTTAAAACTCACTCCAGGTGCGTGTACATACATGCCCAAAATCCTAAGAGGAGAATGGAGGAGAAGGCATGGTGCCGTGGCCATTACCCTGGAGAATGTTTTCTCACTTTCTGTCTCTCTCTTCTGTGAGTGCATGAACCTTATAACAAAAATATCTGTAGAAATGTAATTATTTTGGGACCAGCAGTTAGCGTAATGGCTACGTCACTGGACTCCCATATAGTCGACTGCGGTTCAAGTCCTGGACCTGGTGGCTTAAACTCAAGCCGGGCACGTGTGTGTGCATGCCCAAGATCCCAGAGGAGAATGGAGGAGAAGGGATTGCGGCATGGCCATCCTCCCTGGGGGGTGATTTCTTGCTTTCTGTCTCTCTGTCTCTCTTTGTCTCTCTGGCAAACGCACGTGCCCTATAGCAAAACCCTCTCAAAAATTATTTTAATATATGTCTTTAAATATTTAAAAGCATCCAATATAGAGTTTCTGGCTATTTAGAGTGTCATAATAGACTGTAAATAATATAGTTGATGTACAAAATAGGATATAATTATAAATATATCTTGTAAATTTTGAAATAAAATTTAAACGTTTTTATATACTTGGAATAGTATTTTTATCCTAAAATGTTGTATTGTTTATATGTTATCTTACTTAAATGGCACAATAGCCTTATGAGGGAAGCAGTACAAGTATTATAATTTCAATTTTACAAGTGATTGAACCAGACTTGGATGTGTAAGGACTTCTTTTTAGTTATGAATAATAAATCAGTATTGTAAATATCAAAACTTAGACTGGAATTCAGTCTGAATTCTTGTATACACTTTTCATCATATTACTGATTACCCAGTTGTAAGTCACTCAGTGTTACAGATTTTATTTCATTTTTCAAGGGACTCTAGAATGGCTTTTGATTTCATTTTAAGCTTTATGTTAAATATTCCCGGTCATAGGTAGTGATGCCTCTAGTTTGTGTTTCTTTCCTCATCAGACTTTACTCATTTCCACTGAGTAACTGTTCAGTAAATAATGGAAACATATAAGAGGAAATGAAATCACATGAAAAGAAGAAAATTAGGGAAACAATGGTGTTATGAAACTTACCTAAATTTTTTCCACCATTACAACATTACTATGCTATTTTATCATTATCTTTCTCTCTCTTATTTGCTTTGATACTTTTTGCCCTTGACTTTCAAATCTCAAAAGAAAAGTACAAAAGTACTAGAAGATAAATATCTTCTAGTCTTGGTTATTTCGCTAGTTGTACAATCGAAAATTTTGTTACTGTCTTATTTATTTTGGAGGATAAGACATGAGAAGATTTTCTTTTTCCCCCCAGAAAGAAGAGGCTACATAGCAATAAGAAAGGTAGAAAAGAAACTATTCACGTATAGAGACTTTAAATTCTATAGTCTCTCTTTGTTTAATATTTACCAACCACATTCATCACAGGTTTTAAAAAAACATTTAAGGATGTTTTATTAAGTATATGTTTAACTTTGACAATATATTAGCTCTCTTTTTTTAGTGAAAAATCTGCTTCAATATAAAAAAACTGAAACTCCTTTTAGAGAATTAAAATATGATTGTATAGATAACTTCCAATAATAAAAAAGAAGCACTTTAATCACTGTTGATCAGCATTTCAACAATAATGTAATAAAATAATATAGTGTTACAATAATGTAAATCTGTTTACACAAGGTTAATAAAAAGAAAAACAAAAACAACTTTTAGGTGACCTATATTTGATCAGGCACTCATTATTTCTTCTAAAAAATTCTAACTGTTCCCTACAGCATGCAAATAGACTTATCTTTAATATGCTCATGAACGTCTCTTCCTGTCTATTGAATTCTGAGATTAGGAGACACAGTTAAAATATGAGTGTAGTTGGGGGACCAGCAGTTAGCGTAATGGCTATGTTGCTGGACTCCCACGTAGTCGACCGCGGTTTGCGTCCCGGACCCGGTGACTTAAGATTCACGCCGGGCAGGTGTGCGTGCGTGCCCAAGATCCCAAGAGGAGAACAGAGTAGAAGGGATTGCGGCGTGGCCATCCCCCCGGGAGGGTGATTTCTTGGTTTCTGTCTCTCTCTCTCTGTCTGTCTGGCGAGCACATGCGCCCTATAGCAAAAACCTCTCAAAAAAAAAAAAAAAATATGAGTGTAGTGAGAAAGAATTTTGTTTCTAAAAAAACAAAGTTGAATGCTTTGAAAATAAAGGCAATCAGTAAAAATAATTATATTTACCTAGATGTAGGTGTGGAATTGTGAAGTATTTGTAGGAAAATAATGAAAATCTAGATGCATTTTACACTCACAGTGCTTCACAAATGTCCTTAAATTCTCACTACTCTTTCAAATACTAGAAAATGAGAATCTGTTCATCTTAATGAGGGGTGGTAAATATGTTATACAAAAAAGACATGGGACTGGCAGATAGCATAATGGTTACTTCGCTGAACTTCCATGTAATTGACTGCAGTTTGAGTCCTGGATCCAGCAGCTTAAAACTCACACCAGATCTGCATGCCTAAAATTCCAAGAGGAGAATGGAGGAGAAAGGATGGTGGCATGGCCATCCTCCTGGGGGGTGGGGGTGATTTCTTCCTTTCTGTCTCTCTGGCAAGCACACACACCACATAGTAAAAATCTCTCTAAACAAGAGAAAGGAAAAAAAAAAAAAAAAGACAAGACAATATGGAGCTTTTATCCAAAGTCATTTGCTAACAAAAGATGTTGACCTCATCTTTTAAGATGGCATAGGGGCCAAAAAGTGGTATGATGAAGGCACCTGATTCCGACATGGTTGACTAAGATCCAGAATCACCCAGGGCATGTATGCTTAAAATCCTGAGAGGAGAATCGAGAAGAGACTAGTGTTGCCATTTCTCCTGGCGGTGCTTTCTCATTTTCATTCTGTTTTCTTTCTTTAAAAAAAAAAAATGCTTTCTCACTGTCTCTCTTTCTCTGATGAGCACAAGCACCCACGCCCTCTGGAAATTAAAAAATATATATATTTTAAAAATGTATAAGGGTAAAAGACATGGAAGTCAATAGAAAAACTTATTTTATATGAGATACAGTTTTGAAAGATCTTCCTAATGTATTCTTCCCCATAATTCTCAGAGTAGTTCAATGAAATGTGTGGGTAAGAACTGTAAAATGAAAGAGGGAAAATAACCAAGCTTATGTAACTATTTAGCAAACAATCTAAAATAAAACTTCTTGACTACTAATATATTGCTCTTTTCATGAAATTAAAGAAATGATAGGTGAATTTTCCTGCATAAAAATGCATTAGTACTGGGCCCGCCTTTTAGTGCAATGATTAAGCCCTGTGCATAGGAAGTCACATCACATACCACATGGTTCACCATAATTCGAGTCTTGGCACTGGCAGCTTGCAAAACATGCTGGGCATGTATATGTGCATGCCCAAATTCTTAGGAGACAGAGGGATATAATAAATAAATGGATTGTGGCATCACCGTGCCTCATTAGAGGGGTGCATTCTCTCTCTCTCTGGTGAGCATTCTCATTCTCCAGCAATCAAAACAAATGTCGGGGCATTTAGAATTTAATTGCGATCAGTTACTTTTCAATTATAGACTATTTTCTAGTACTCATTACCCTTTTGAATATTTTTAAGGTGAAATTCTGAAAAAAGTGAAGAACTGTTTAAAACTATGTCTTATTTTTGTTCAGTTAATCTGATTTTGCCCTCTTTTTTACTGATATTTTCACTCCAAATCAGTGATAATCAGACATTTAGAAGCTATATTTATTGTTGATAATCTTAGTTAACTTAGGACACTGGTGGGAATTGACGAATGTTAATGCACATGCATGCATGGCCATCTTATACTTTTAAAAGTTCCCGTTCCAAATTTCTCAATTTCAGCATTTTTTTTTTTTTTTTTTTTTTTAGAGGTTTTAGCTATAGGGCGCATGCGCTCGCCAGACAGACAGAGAGACAGAGAGACAGAAAGCGAGAAATCACCCCCCCCCCCCAAGGGGGGATGGTCACACCGCAATCCCTTCTCCTCTGTTCTCCTCTCGGGATCTTGGGCACGCACGCACACGCGCCCGGCGTGAGTTTTAAGCCACCGGGTCCAGGACGCGAACTGCGGTCAACTACGTGGGAGTACAGCGACACAGCCATGACGCTTACTGCTGGTCCCCCCCCCCCCCTTTTTTTTTTTTTCTTGAGCTGACTGATTCTTTATTGTGGGGCTACTTTTATGTGTTAAGAATGTTTAAGAATGCCCTTCATTTCTCTCCACTTGGCTACCGGTACTAACTACCCTCCTGAGTTTTGAAAAAAAAAAATGGTATTCAAGTAGTGCACTATGTACCCTGGTAAGTAAAATCAGCCTTACTTGAGAACCATGAAGTCACAGTTCAATGGCCACATGGCCACAATTTAGAACATCTGTATGAAGGGAGAATAGGGAACTGAGAATATTGGAGGATATCTGTTTGTGACCTATTGCCATCCTCAACTCAGGACCCTTCACAATTTTTAACTTCATCTTTGTCAAAAATCATGCCAAAAGTAAACTTCAAATTAGAGAAGTTTAAATGTGGTTTCTCCGCAAAAAGTTCAGTGATTTATCTGAGAAAGAGATTGCTATATATAGCATTTGGATTTTCATTTCTTGTAAATTTAAAATATCTGGTGTTCACAGGCTTTGATTTTTAAGTGATGACTGATCAAGTAACTGTTGTACTCTCAGATTGCAGTTAACATCTCTCAGATCTGGGGAGATAAAAAGGACACAAAACAGATGTTATCCTCAAACCAGTTAGAAAGGAGATATTTCATCAGAGATGGTTCTTAAGTTGTTTTATCCTTTTCACTCCTTCAATTTATTCCTGGTAGAAAAATGGCTGCTTAAAAAGGATGAGAATGTAAATAGATATCTAAATATATGGCGAAGGGTCTATGGAGCAGGGGAGACATGTCAATATCATGCTCCATATGTATATTTTGTCAGTATTTCTATAAAAAAAGTTATAATAATAGCTACCCATTATTAGGGGTTCCTATTTGCCAAGAACAATATGATTTAGCTTAGACATATACTTATTTATCCTTCATTTCTCATCCAACCAAGATAAAAAATGCCTTATACTATTCTTAGTCATTTTGGCCATAGAAAGTACAGATGAAGAGTTAAGCCACCAATCTTTTTTTTTTTTTTTGAAGAGGTTTTTGCTATAGGGCGCGTGCGCTCGCCAGACAGACAGAGAGAGACATTAGAGACAGAAAACAAGAAATCACCCCCCAGGAGGGATGGCCACGCCGCAATCCCTTCTCCTCCATTCTCCTCTCGGGATCTTCGGCACACACGCACACGCACCCGGCATGAGTTTAAGCCACCGGGTTTGGGACTCGAACCGCGGTCGACTATGTGGGAGTCCAGCGACATAGCCATTATGCTAACTGCTGATCCCAAGCCACCAATCTTAATTTTTGTTTGAATTAATGTTTGACTTACTCTTGAAATTATTAGCTACTACTTCATTACATGGACTTTCTATGTTTTTTATGTTGTCACTTAATATAGATTCAAATTGTTATTTTTATGCTGTATTCATTTCTCTAATCAAGTAAATAAAATTTGATAAATTACAGCAAAGAACACTACAATTTTTGTTAATGAATAGAATACATATCCTACTTTTTACAATTTAGCTCATTAAATTTTTTCTCCTTCTGTGAACTGCAATAATGAAATAAATGTTAGAAAACAAATTATGTTTGATATGTATAAAGTAATGAAGTTACATAGAGTAATTATAATTCATAATTCGATTTAAATTTCAAATGTGTATTTTCTACCTCTTCATTAAACTAGATAAACCAGATAAACAAACAAACAAAAAGCGTATTCTTGTTTTCTTCTGTTGAGAGAGGGTTAGAAGAAAGGATCTGGCCAGCTGGTGCAGTTACAATTTACAGTAAATGGCAGTGAAAACAGACTTGTTTGGAATCTCCAGCTGGATGAGCATTGTGTCAACACTTTTGTGATATTTCTTGATAATATCATGTTAGTCTGAAGAGCACTTAGCAGATACTAATTATCATCTGGTGAACACTCTTCAGTCGAAAAGGTGAAAATCTATTCAGTATGTGCAATGCATGCTCAATTGATAACCTAAACTGCAAGCTACTTTAAGACTTAATGTTTTGGTGATAGTGTAGGTGTAAACAACGCAGATGTTGCACATGATTTTTCTATGAAATATATTTTTCCTTGAGATTAAATTCCAGTTTTTATTTTTTATTAATGAAAAAGTTAAACAAGTCAGCTCTATTTGTTGCAGTTCATGTTACTGAGCAATAAAACACAATATACAAGCATCTAGATTGTACTTCAATATGATTTTAAGATATGATTTAATTTAGACTAAAGATAATAAATGTTTACTACATCTGTATAAAAGCACTAATGGTTTTAAATTAAGATATTTTTGAGAAGTCTTGGTAAGCATCCTTAAATGAGCAAATCTAAAGTACCGTACATGCAACAGACTATATTAACACCCAAAGTAAGTTAGGATGATGTCCTGAATTTTTATTGTATTCTGAACATCCATTCATTCATTCCTTCATTCAGTAAATATCTATTCAACTAATGTATGCCAGCTAAGTTACCTATCATTTCATGTCGCCAGAAATAAAATAATTATTGTTCATGTGCACTCACCAGAAAGACAGACAGAGAGTGAGAAATCACCCCATTAGGGGGGATGACCACACTGCAATCCCTTCTTCTCCATTCTCCTCTCAGAATCTTGGGCATGCACGTTCACGCACCTGGCGTGAGTTTAAGCCACCAGATCAAGGACTCGAACCATGGTCTACTACATAGGAGTCCAATGACATAGCCATTACACCAACTACTGGTTTCCAAAGGGAGCACTTAAGATACCTGTACTTCATAACTAAAAATGGCCCTGCTCACAGGTTTATTTTTCATAATGCATCAATTTAATTTCAGGCCATACTAGTCGTGATAAACTATAGGTAGAATTGATAGAATGCTAGCATGAAAGATTGAAGAAGGTAGTATTGATAGAATGAAAGCATAAAAGACTGAACAGTTGAGAAAATAGAAAACCTAATGTGGGTAATGGGAAAAAATACAAATATATTTAAAAATGCAGGTAGACATATATAAATTTTTATTACATATGGAGAATTGGCTACATAGATCTTCTGTAGGGGTACCTGAAGAAATAGAAATGGCTTTAAAGTTTCTGGAAAATGCACCTAGAAATAATATGGAAGAGATAAGTTTTAAAATAAAGAAGAGATATAATTCTTTTTTTTTTGGAGAGGTTTTTGCTATAGGGCGCGTGTGCTTGCCAGACAGACAGAGAGAGACATAGAGACAGAAAGCTAGAAATCACCCCCCGGGGGGATGGTCACGCCGCAATCCCTTCTCCTCCATTCTCCTCTCGGGATCTTGGGCACGCACGCACACGCGCCCGGCGTGAGTTTTAAGCCACCGGGTCCGGGACGTGAACCGCGGTCGACTACGTGGGAGTCCAGCGACATAGCCATTACGCTAACTGCTAGTTCCCAAGAGATATAATTCTTGAAACTATATGGAAAGTATAAGACAAAGCATTTGTGTTTTAATTGCTGGAGCATGTTTGCTCACCAGAGAGAAGCAGGGAAATATGTATATATATATATATATATATATATATATATATATATATAGAGAGAGAGAGAGAGAGAGAGAGAGAGAGAGAGAGAGAGAGAGAGAGAGAAGGAGAAAGCATTCCCCAATGGGGTGTAATTACATCGTAATTTCGCTTTGTCCATTTCTCCACTCTTTTGGCATTTGGGGCATGCACACAACAGCACCCAGCATGTTTTTCAAGCCTCCAGGGCCAGGATTTGAATTGCATTTGGCCATGTGGGATCTAACTCCATTAACTGCTATGCCATAGGCCCAAAACAAGGTTGTTTGTGTAAAATTTATCAACATTTCATTGACTATTGAAAAATGTGGAAACATTTTTGAAGAAAAATTTTTTCTTGGTGTGTACATGAAAAGAGAGACAAGATACTCTTTTTGAAAGTACAAAAGGCAAAATTGTTCTACATTCATATTATCTAGGCTATAAGTATCTTTGATTTTTTTCCCAAACATATATATAATTCTGCCAGGTATCGAGGGAGAATTATAAAGATGTCCATTAGGAGACAATTAGATTGAGCCAGCAAGAAATAAACTCTTGAAAGAGTTATCAGTGAACTATATATCAAATACATTATAAAGACAATACATGCTACTTAAATCCAGAGAGAAAAGAATTCAAGTGATATAGGACCATAGAACTGTGAGATTTTTTGTGGACCTTGGAATATGTTTATAATTTGTGTTAGAATATAGGTCATTCCAGGTACTGTTAGAGAATGTCATCCAACTCTCCTTTTGAAAAGTAATTCCTCTGCCTTGAGAAAATAATTTGTAACAACTTCAGGTTTGATTTTTCACTTGTAAGCTGATGGGATTTAAAAAATCCTATCATCTGGGGACCAGCAGGTGGCATGGAGCTTAAGGTGGCTGGATTCCACGTAACCGATTGAGCAGTTCAATTCTGGGGGCTGACCCCTTTAAAAACACACTGGGCACATGTGTGTGCCTGCCCAAAATCTCAAGAGGAGAATGGAGAAGAAGGAATTGCAGCCATCCTTTCTGGAAGGTGGTTTTTCACTCTCTCTCTGTCTGTCTGTCTGTCTGGCAAGCACAAGCACTCTATACCAAAACTAAAATAAACAAATAAAAATCTTATCATTTGACATTTTCTTGTTGCAAAGCCTTGGATTTTACTTCAGCTAGTGTCTCTTTAGTGATTATCTTTTCTTCAAATGGCATATCCAAGTTCCATTTCCAATTTCCTAAAATCTTCATTTTAATTTCATAGATTCAATATTGTTCATCTCTGCCAATATCACAAAATTCAAATAATATGTGTATTTTTTCTAATTAAAGGTATATACATCATTGGGTTGGTTTTTCCTATACTTCCTTTGTTTCTTTTGCTTTTGCTTTAGGTCTTGTGAGCTCCTCAGAGGGAGACAGAGAGGGAAAGTGAGAAATCACCCCTCAGAGGGGATGGCTATGCTACAGTCCCCTCACCTCCATTCTCCTCTCAGGATTTTGGGCAGTCATGCAATGTTTTAGAATGTCTTTCAAGCTGTCAGGTCAGAGACTCAAACTGTGGAGCCAGTATCCACTCAATTAGCCTTGCTTTTATATTCTCTATGGGCATCTTTATTTGCATTTCTACTGGTAATACAATTGTTCCAGTATTTATTTCTGTCCATATGAACACTTACTTATGCCTAGTTTATTTTCTTGTGTCTTCCATCATTCTCTCTTCTCCGGTTGTTGGAAGGAAAAGACTCATACTTGGCTTTGCCCCAAGATACAGCAGAAAGAATAACATCTTCAAGTAAAGATGAGTGTTGATTTATTATTTAATCCTTCTTCAGGCTTATTGTCACTCTATAAAAGTATTCCGATTATGTGATTTGATCTGAAATTCATTGTATGACTTCCCTGACTGAACTTCTGGGCATCTAGCCTAATGAGATGAAAAGATTTGCTAGAGATTCCCTAAAGCATCTTAATGTGAACTTTTCAATTCTTCAAGTATTTCCAAAAGACACAAAATGAAAATGGAACTATTAGAGCTTCTTTGTTGACAATAAGGAAGAGGTGATGAATGAGGTAATGGAACATTATTGCTTAATATCTTAAACAAAAATTACTGTCCATCAAATTCACTATAAATTCTGAAGCTATATTATTAGATAATTCAAACAATTTTCACATCTTTGGATCTATAAGACCCAATGCACCTAACTACATAAAACCTTCCAATATTTACACTGTCAAATAATTGCTGGAGGTAAAAGGTCTTTTAAATTAAAGTGGCAACAAAACAACCTGCAAATGTTTATCCCTTTTGGTTATTCAATACCAATTCATTGTTTCTTAGCACCGTAATTGCTTTCTTCTCTTTTTTTTTTCTCATTTAAAAACATCACTTGTTTATTTCATAAAAGACCCTCTCAACCCTTTCCAAAGAAACCTCAATAATAATAATAATGATAATAATAATAATAATAATAATAATAAATCCTATTAGAAACCCTAAGGAAGCACTGAGAGTTTGAGTATTGCTTTCTAATCTTAGAAATTTCACTTCACCCTGAATGTGACTTTTGTAATCAGAGGCCTGAACCAGATGATGTGATATGATATTATATATTACTAGGTTTATAAATATGATACTATATAGATTAAAATGTACAATAATGCTTTCAAAGAGTTTTATCTGTAAATCTCCAAATGTACATGTATCATGATGAACTTGGAATACTCAAAGAAACACTAAATTGAAACTCTTCTCTCTCTTTCCCTCTTCCTTCTTTCCTCCTTACAACTTTCTCTTTTTTCCTTATACACACATTCACATACAAATACTCCTCATCTGGGGCCAGCAGGTGGCAAAGGGGTTAAGGCGCTGGACTCCCACATGACTGACCATGGTTCAAGTCATGGATCTTGTGGCTGGCTTTCTTGCTTTCCCTTTCTCTCTCTCTGTCTCTGGTTAATTTTTTAAAAATGATAATAAATTAAATAAAATAATTTTTAAAAAGCAAATACTCCTCATCCTCTGCAAATTTTTCTAAAGGTAAATTGATACATACACTCTAGAATACACATTGCATTGTAAAGTAGTAGAACTTAATTATGGAGGAAGAGTAATCAATAATTGCATTACATGCATATACTAGAATTGTTAAGATTTGAGTTGATCAAACACAGTCTGTCATTCTAGAATTCAGTAAGCTAATGTTTGAAGTAAACTCTGGCCATTATGGTATAAAATATTATTTCTTAACTCACTGAATTCTCTAGATAAACCTTTGCTATGTTAGGTTGCACACATTCTTTAGTAAAAATTAAAAAATGGGTACTCCATGAAGATTTAAATAAAACATGGCTGGCAAAAAATGTGCTTTCATGGAAAATTTGTATTAGGAAAAAATTATACATGAATTAAAAATTACTTTTGCATAAGAATACCACAACGTTTTTCCCTTTGTATAGTTGATTATTTGTAACCAAATACCATGATATATACACAATAACATATACTGTGCGGAAAGTCTTCTAACTAAAATTTTCTTTTTTATTAGTCGTGTTTTTGAGGAAAAATTTTGCTAAGTTTGACTGGAATGTATCCTTTGGAGACATAGAATATTACTTTGAAGAAATATTGTATGAAAAATGTTTTATTGTAAAGATGTAATTAAATAAAACAGTGTATATTTGTGTTTGTCCTTTTCTTTGTGATTTTTGCATATATATATATATATTTTTTTTTTTTTTGAGAGGTTTTTGCTATAGGGTGTGTGCACTCTCCAGAAAGACAGAGAAGGACAGAGAGATAGAAAGCGAGAAATCATCCCCCAGAGGGGATAGTGTCACGCCGCAATCCCTTCTCCTCCATTCTCTTCTCAGGATCTTGGGCACGCACGCACACGCACCCGGCGTGAGTCTAAGCCATCGAGTCTGGTACTCGAACCATGGTTGTCCACATGGGAGTCTAGCGACATAGCCATTACACCAACTGTTGGTCCTAATTTTTATGAAATATATATTGTGTGATCACAAATTAATACATTTTATACTAATCTAATGTTTTTAAACAATATAGTCATTGGAAGAATAATTTACACATAATGCATACAGCATGTTTAGATTAAAATACTGCTTTGCTTCAAAAATCAACCTAACGCATGTAAAGAAAAGTTATAATGATCAGCTATATAATACACCCCCTTTAAGGTATAGTATGACCTACCAAGCTATAATATGGTTTTAGGATACTTTTTCTCAAATACACTCACTGGAGAGTTTCTAGTAAATAGGAGTCAATTTTAATGTCCCATTACTCTCCTCACAATTTTCTATATTGCCAAAGGATCTTCACATAGACATAAGAGATCCTCTGGTGAATTTGACTGGAGCTCCCTATAATAAAATAATTCATGAGTTCATAAATCTTTTAGTCCCTTCAATTTATCTGGAGAGTTATGGATAGCATGCTGGGTAGCAGTACATGGAGCAGATCATCTTGAAAAATAATGCCATTTCCATAATGGGAGGTTTCTGTTTCTCAGTAGGGGTGAGCTGTTTAGGCTATATAGATATGGCCATATTACAGATTGCTGCTAGCAGGGAAAAATCACATTTTTCTTGGTTTCCATGTTGCTTTGAATGTATTTCAGAAACTGAAATTTTAATTAATTATATCAGAAAGAACACATGTAATCACTACTAAGGTTTTGATAAAAATGGACAAAAGAGAGGAATTTCACAGTTAAATGTATCATTCTCTTATTAAAGCCCTTTTATGCATGAAGGTATTACAAGATGCAGAGACAATTAAACAATGCTTTATGCTATGCATGCTGTTTCTTTAGGCACAATGGCAGGCAAGAAAATAGTCTTCATTTATTGTGCATATTTATTTTCAATTTGAATATTTATTATTTTGAGAAAAGGATTTGTATTATTTTTTCCTAGCTAAACAAAATAGTAGCTAAATTTTCAGTTATTTTTTTTCTAACAAGTTATTACTATTTTTTTTTTTGCCAGAATGTCAGAGTGTTCATGTAGATATTAAAGCTTACAAATAATTTTCTTTCTACTAGATATGGGATAGTTTGTTACACATTTAAGGTTAGTATATTAGTCAGAGTTTTCCTGAAATGGAATCTATTAATAAAGTATATATAAAGGGATGAAGATTAATGATTGATAGGGGCTGGCATTTGTAGTGACAGGACACGAGTAAGATTACTTCTTTGAAAAACTTGTTTCGCTTTTTTGGTCTTCAACTGATGGAAGAGGCAGATGAGTCCATTCCACATTATGCAGGGTAATCTGCTTTACTCGAAGTCTACTGACTTAAATGTTAATCACATCTGAAAAATACCTAAACAGCAAAATTTAGACTACTCTTTGACCAAACTGGTCTGGCCAAGTCAACATGTAACATTAACCATTACATGGTGTCAAAGGCAAGTTTTTGTGACCCCCTTTAGCAATACAGCTCTTCCATTCAGGGAAGGAATAATTGGGCTATTTGTAACAAAAAGGAATCTTGCAGAATAGTAGTTGCTTTTGCATTTGTAAAGGAATGTATGAGAAGAAATCTCACTACTTTGCAGACAAAGTATTGCCCCTTTTTCTTTACCTTTTTTTTTTGTCTGAAATTATATATCTCTTCTCCTTTTTTCTCCTTATTTAAACTCAATCCAATTTAAACTTCAACACAATTGTTAAGTTTTACATAATATGAAGGAACTTTTATAAAGTTCATGGGAAAAGAATGAAAGTACAAGTTTACTTCAGTACAAAAAATGTGGAAACTCCTGCATAGTTTGTTTTTTTTCCTTAGGACACATTTTCCATTATCTACTTGAAGTCTTTTCATATTTGATGATCACATTTACTTCTCTCTTAAAATCTCCTATTTATAGTCTCTAACACATAGTTTGGTTCTTAATCTCTATTTGTTCTATTTATCATATAATTCACCTATTAGCATGTAAACTCTTTTTACATGCTTTACTTCATGCTTTCTCTGTAGTCCTCATCATGTCTTGCTCATATTAAGCTCATAATAAGCTACTAAAAATATGTGTGGAATTATTAGTCCATGTCATATATATATATATATATATATATATATATATATATATATTTTTTTTTTTTTTTTTTTTTTTTTTTTTTTTTTGGAGAGGTTTTCGCTATAGGGCACGTGTGCTCACCAGACAGACAGAGACATAGAGACAGAAAGCAAGAAATCACCCCCCAGGGGGCATGGTCACGCTGCAATCCCTTCTCCTCCATTCTCGTCTCGGCTTCTTGGGCACGCATGCACACACGCCCGGCGTGAGTTTTAAGTCACCGGATCCGGGACGCAAACCGCGGTCAACTCCATGGGAGGCCAGCAACATAGCCATTATGCTAACTGCGGTTCCCTCCATGTTATATTTTTATCTACCTATTTTGGTTGGTGAGTCTAATCATATGAAGAAATATATGTCTTAACACATTTGGTCTGCTGTAACAAAATAACATAAACTGGGTAATTTTTAGAGAATATTGATTAAAAATGTATTTCTTACAGTTCTAGAGGCTGGAAGTCCAAGATTAAGGTGCCAACATATCAGTATCTGATGAGAACCTGCTTCTGGTTCAAAGATGGTACTTTCTAGCAGTGTCCTCCACAGGAGAAGAAATGATAGGTTTCTTTTGGGCCTCTTATATGGGCATTAATCCCATTTATAAGGGCTCTGGTCCCATGACTTAATCCCTCTGCCCCATTTGCTATCACCGTGACATTGGGATTAAATTTCAACATATACATTCTTAGGAGGTATACAAACATTCAACAATACGTGAGATTGAATTTGGATATGTAAAAATAAATGGTGGGTCAGCAATCATGCCTAAATTTCCAGAAAATGTGGTAACAAAAGATAAAATAAAATAATACAGTCTTTGTCTTTTTTGCTTTTGTAGACTTGGTATTACGTAGTACCCGATAAAACATCTTCATAGTATTTTCCCACATTCTATTCGGTAAGGTACAGTTGTTTCTAGCCAAACCTAGAGTTTTCATTTTCATAGGACATTTACTCCTTTCTAATGCTTTCCTTATGAACAAATTGTTAATTACACACAGTAGAATAACTTTGTGAGATAGCAGACAGTATTGTATGGAGTTTCTGAAGGTATCACACAGACAAAAGTAACATGACCTAATAATTAACATTTTTATATTGATTGTATCTTCAGGCTTACAAGGTAGAGTAGTGAGTTTATTAAACTTAGATACGTTATTTGTCTCTTGGAGTAAATGCTTTTGAGGATTGTTATGGTATAAATGTGTATCCCCTAAAATTCATGTGTTACAGTTTTAACCCTCAGTACCTTAGAATGTGACTGTTTTTGGAGATGAATTTTTTTTTGTTTTCTTTCAGGGAAATTTTTGTTATAGGATGCATGCACACACCAGAGAGACAGAGAGACAGAAAACGAGAAATCACCCCCTGGGGGGATAGCCATGCCGCAGTCTTTTCTTTTCCATTCTCCTCTTGTGATTTTGGGCCTGCATACACATGTGCCTGGTGTGAGATTATAGCTGCTAGGTCCAGGACTTGAACCATGGTCAAACTATTTGGGAGTCCAGCAATGTAACCATTATGCCATCTGCTGGTCCCAAGATGAAGTTTTCACAAAGATGACTTAAGTTAAAGTGAGGTCATTGAGGTGAGCCATACTGCGAAGTGATTGGTGTGTTTGCAAAAAAGGAAATTTGAACACAGATACGTACAAGGGGAAGATGATTTAAAACATAGGGAGTAGATAGTGGCCCATGAGCTGAGCTGAGAGGCTTGGAGCACATCCTTCCCTGACACGTCTCAGAAAAAGCTGGCTCAGGTGAATTTAATCTCAGAATTTTAGCCTCTTGAACTCTGAAAAAACAGAAAACAAATTTCTTTGGTTTAAGTGACCTAATCTGTGATGTTTTATTGTGGCAGCTATAACAAACTAATATAAGGGCCAACAATATACAAGTCATGGTACTATAGGAAAATGTTTATTAATAAATGGAGAAATTAGATATACTTCTTTTAAGAGCTTACATGGTACTTTACTGAGGAATATAGTATAGAAAAAGATAGTTTCTTGTCAAAATAATACATTTATCTGCTATATGCAATTAATGTAACATTTGTATTCAATTTAAAATATTTAAAGATAAATGTTTAATAATCTATAGAAATGGGACCAGCAGATGGCATAATAGTTATGTCACTGAACTCTAATGTAGTTGACCATGGTTTGAATCCCAGACCCGACTGCTTAAACCTTATTCTGGGCACATGTGTGTGTGTGTGTGTGTGTGTGTGTGCCCAAATTCCTGAAAGGAGAATGGAGAAGGGATGGTGGCGTGGTCATCCCCCGGGAGTGATGTCTTGCTTTCTGTTTCTCTGTTTTTCTCTGTCTCTCTGGGAGCACACGTGACCTATGACAAAATCGACTCTAAAAAAAAAAAAATCTATAGAAGTAATGTGTTAACACAAACATCCATGTAAATATCTATTAAATAGAAAATGGCTTATGACCATTTTCAGGCTAATATGCTTATTCGTCAAGACAAAAATTTACTTAATTTTAAAGCAGAAAAGTGATTCCTTTCTATTAGATTATTTGCCATGCCCCTGTATTTATCCCTTGAATAAATATCCAAAGGGTAATTTTACAGCACATTAAAGGAATGACTATATTTAATATTTGATAAGTATTTGTGTTTAAGATTCTATTTCTTTCACTATAAAAATCTGATCTATGATTTTATTATCACTCTGAGCTCACGGTCTAGACTCTTTACTTGTCCATTATTCAATTGATATATATTTCTTGTCCATAGAAATTTTAACAACAAATCATCAGAAGCATATTTAGAAAAGTCCATATACTATTGTACAAATGCATAGATACCTGAAATAATAAGTTTATTAAAGTTTCTAAAATTTCTGATCGTTATGTAAGCATTCTTATGTCCATTTTTCTTGGGAAAATGAAGATATTTGAGATACTTAAAAAATGTTATATGTCCAGTTTTTATTTATTTATTTGGTATGTATTTGGAATGATATAAACTCCTTAATAATAGCAGTATCTTTGGTCATTTTTTTTTTTTTTTCGGAGAGGTTTTTGCTACAGGGCATGAGGGCTTGCCAGAAAGACAGAGAGAGAGAGAGACAGAGAGCGAGAAATCACCCCCCAGGGGGGATGGCCACACTGCAATAACCCCTCCTCCATTCTTCTCTTAGGATTTTGGGTATGTACGCGCACGCGCCTGGCGTGAGTTTAAGCCGCTGGGTCCGGGACTCCAACCGCGGTCGACTACATGGGAGTCCAGCAACATAGCCATTACGCTAACTGCTGGTCTCTTCTTTGGTCATTATTTAAAATACTTGGTTCCATCTATTAAGTGTTTAAGTTATAAGCTAAAAGTCAATGAAGCACTCGTTGAATGTTATTAATATTATAAATTCACTCATTGAGTGTTATTAATATTATAAATTATGTTTATAAGATTGCTTCCTATTGAATATTTTGTGTGTTTTTTACATAGCCATCATAAATTATGTTTCTGTGACTATTTAACTAATGCCAGTATTACTAATAAGACTTCTACAGAACAAGGACCATGTTGGTTTTGTTTTATAAACTACGCACCTAGCATTGGGTCTAGCACATAGTAAGCTTTCATTTAAGTTTATTAATAGCTACTCGTGTTTTATAAATTTTGGAACCAAAGACTAGAGGAGTAAATTAATGCAGTGACATCCATACAGCTAAGAAGTTGAAGAGATTGGGTATTTGTATGTTTCATTGCAAATATTGTATTGTTTTGCATCATACCTTGCTGATGCTCATTTATTGAGTTTTTGACTGAAGACTATTAAACAAAATAGATGGGATTACAAAACTTAGCATTCATCATAGGGCAAATGATTTTGTGGATGTATTTATTTTAGAAGGACATTAAAAGACCTATGCTTGTTAATTATTTAGAGGAGTAACAGAAAAACATTTGTTGCTATTTTTGCATAAGGTGTATATTATAGTGTTTTCAACATGTGTCCTCTTTAGCTTAAGACCTCCAGGATGTGCTTCCAATTGTTATCATTGATACCCGCTTGCCCTAGACCTCCAACATTCTTTTCTCAACAAAGAAACTAAAATATTGACCAATATTTTTAAAATAAGTAAATGGGAAAACTTTAATCCTCTGTTCAAAATCTTCTAATGACTTTCTATCTTATTAGATATAAAATCTGAAAACATTAAAATGGTTGGCAAACTATTTAATCATGCTACTGTCCCAGGACCTACCTTTGTACCTGTTTATTAATCCCAAAACATTGTTTTTTCAGACATTAACTGGCTTCCTTTTTTATTTGCTTCTGGATCACCTTTCTATCAGTAGTTAAGCTTTTCTGATCAATGCTTATCACATACTACATTCTTTTTTTTTTTTGGTTGAGGGGTAGAGGATTTTTGCTATAGGGCACGTGCGCTTGCCAGAAAGACAGAGAGACAGAAAGTGAGAAATCACCCCCCCACGGGGGATGGCCATGCCACAGTGTCTTCTCCTCCATGCTTCTTTCAGGATCTTGGGCACGCATATATATGCGCCTGGCGTGAGTTTAAGCCACCGGGTTCGGGATTCAAACTGTGTTGAACTACATGGGAGTCCAGTGTGGTAGCCATTATGCCATCTACTGGTCCCTCACATACTATCTTCTTAATCTGTCTGTTTATTGTTGGATATAGGCTATGGACTTATGAAGATAGGGATTTTATTTGGTTTGTTTATAAAGGTATCCCTGATGAAAACCATCTAATGCATAGTAAGTGTTCAGTGTGTTTAATGAATGAATATTTGAGAAAAGTTTAGTAGGTGTGCACTCTTTTAATTTCTCTAAATATGTTAAACTATATCCCACCATAATAAGTTATAACATCAGAACTCAAAGCATCTGGGGTATTTGAGCTTAATTACCTATAAAAATATAAATACTTAATGAAGTCCAGTTTAATGTGTAGCTGTTCTAATGAATAAGGCATTATCACTTGGAAACATCTAAATTTCCCTGGATAAGTCACTTGTTATTTCATAAAGGGCAACTTATCTGAATTTTCTGACTCTTTTCTTTCCAGGCAAAGTATTATTCCCTTTTCATAAATAACCTTTTCTATTTTGTCTGGAACTACATCTGTCTTCTCCTTTTATCTCCTTATTCAAACTCAATCCAATTTAAACTTCAATTCGAATGTTAAGTTTTATGTAATATGAAGGAAAAATGTGGGTTTTGCTAATATATATAATAATAATTTCCTACTTTCTCTATTACTAATGAGTTTTTAGTAGCATGGAGAATCATCACACTACTGCTGTTTTGTATTAAACCAAATTGATAGTGGATAGGAAGTGGACAAAACGTCCTTTTAATTTTATTTTGTCACTCAGCACACAATTATTAGTCATCTGCCTTGTGATAAGCATTGTGCTAGCTATTTGGTTTACAAAATAAATACCTCAAAATAAATTATATTGCCTGAACTAGACAGGAACTATCTTCTGTTGGGCCAGGACTGCCTGCCTCTTGGTTACCACATTCAACTCTTCCAACAATACAGAAAAGCCCCTGTGAACCCATTGCTGTTGAGAAAATGTAGATAGTTGTCCACTTCAGTCATTTACTTAATTATTGTGTGTTCCTGAGAAGCCTAAAAATCAATGGCTTTTCATCACAGCTATGGAGGGAGATTCAGTGCAGTGGACTCACCAAACACCTGGCGGTAAACCTGCAGCGACAATCCGACAGCATTGTGTAGTGTAGGAGTGGAGATCTCTATGGTGAAAGACAAGATCCTTGACATGGAGGCACTTAAGTATTTCCATCTCTCTCTCTCTCTTTCTCTCTGTATTTACTCTTTTGTATTTGCTCTTCCTGCTGACAACCTCGATGCTCCAGCAGCAGTGAGCATCAGCACCCAGACCTGGGTTTCTAAAACCATCCTCCATGAAAAGGAATCAAAACCTCCAGAGAAATGGCTGGTTCCAGTGTTGGGCCAAGGAAGATACAAGGTGAGTGAGCCTGGGTTGCCTTTTTAAACCAGAAAGTATGAAAATGTTAAAAAAAAACGATGAGGACAACTTAAAAAAGGCATAGGAACCTGCTATAAATTTGGGGCAGTTTGAGAATCAAAATAACATCAATCCAATCTCTTGGAACTGAAGGGATGCTTTTCTTTAGAAGAACACTAATCAATAAACAAGAAGACATTATGGGTTTAGAAAACCACACTGGTCAAACATCATATCAATAACCAATTCAGGCAAGGCCAGCCATCAACTGATGCTTTAACTAGTGGATAAGGAACATGATCTCAAAGTATCTCCCCACAAATTACAACAAAATAGTAAATTTAACCATTAAATGAACCGGGCAGCCATCAACATAACCAAGTGTGAGAGTTCACTCCAATATGAACAGGACCAGCTGACACCACAGGTTGACCTCAGATGCACTAAGGACACATTTCTGTGATGCTTTTGTCCAGAATGCAAAAGCCTAATTAATCTAAGTGTGTGGAACTGTCAGACAAATCTAGTTTGAGGGCCAACTAGCCTGTATGCTGAAACATCATGAAAATCAAAGACAAGAAAGTTGAGGAGCTCTTCTGCATTGGAGAGACACAGGCAGTCATGTGTTACCAATCAGTGTAACATGTTCTCACCTAAAGAAAAAGAGAACCGCTACAAAGGATATTGTTGGGACAAGCGACACAACTTAAACATGGACCATGGGTTAGATAACAGTACTACTTCAGCATTAAACTTCCTGATTTTGATAACTGACAACTGTACTTACCTCATATAAGAGAAGGTCATTGTTCTAAAGGAAAGGCATACTGAAGTTTCCAGGGTAACGGAGTATACAATCTGAGACCTACTCTCAAATGATTTAGAAAATGCCACATATAAATAAAGATAAAGCAAAGAAAATAAGGCAATATGTAAATACCTGGTAAATTTGGATAAAGGATATATAGGAGTTCTTTGGGATTTCCTGCAACTTCTCTGTATGTTTGCAGTTATATTAAAACTTATACAAAGTTACCAAAAGAAAAAAAAGAAACAAATTATATTATTAATTAAGATACTCTACTTGGACACTTACTGTTCTGTAATAAAGGAAATGACAGACAAACGATAAAGATGTACATCAGAGCTCAGCAGATGATGTAGTAGTTACGTCAGTGGACTCTCACATGGCCGGCGGTGGTCTGAGTGGCTTGAAACTCATGACAGGTGTGCTTGCCCAAGATCTCAGGAGGCTAATGGAGTAGAGGGGATGGTGGTGGTGTGACCATCCCCTCTGGGGAAATGATTTCTTACTTTCTCTCTCACTGTCTTTGTCTCTGTCTCTCTATGACAAGCACACACCCCCCCATAGCAAGAGCCTCTAAAAAATAAAAAGGATGTACAGCAATTATGTGTAAATCAGAAATTACAATTAAAATGAGTCTAGAAATAGCAAAAATAAATAATGTTTTTCTCAAAGCATTCAAAGCTTCAAAAATGCTTCGGCTGATTTAAAAGTAAGTGATATCCACAATGAGATATCACTTACTTTTAAATCAACCGAAGCATTTTAACTCCAATCAGAATGACTAAGATATAAATAAATAAATAAATAAATAAATAAATAATAAGTGCTCGTGGGGGCGTGGTGAAAGGGGAACTCTCCTACACTGCTGGTGGGAATGTAAATTGGTCCAGCCACTGTGGAGAACAATTTGGAGATTCACAAACATCTACAAATAGAACTACCATATGATCCAGCAATCACATTCCTTGGTATATACCCAAAGGACAGAAGAATTCTTAATCGGAAAAGTGCTTGCACATTGATATTTATTGTGGCATTATTCACAATTGCTAAGACATGGAACCAACCTGAATGCTCATGAAGAGATGAATGGATTGAAAAAATGTGGTACATATACTCTATGGAATACTACTCATCCATAAAAAACAAGACCCTGGCTTTTGACAAAATGTGGATAAATATGGAAGCTTTACTGCTGACTGAAGCAAGCCAGGCTCTGAAGGAGAGACATTGTATGTCTCCAATTAATATATACTGAGGGTCTTCACTCTATGGCCACAACTGAATGACTAAAGTATGTAGAAACATAGTAAATGATGGTGAATACTAGATACAGTGTGGGAAGGGGTGGATGAAGGAATAGAATCTGAGGAAGGTCATTAAGGAGAAAAATAGAGAGGCAAGTCATTTATGGGACAAAAAAATGGTTAATTATGTATTGAAGATAACTTTATAGTATTGTTAACTGGACTGGTGAGAAATGTACACATATTGAATATTCACTTTGCAAGCTAAGTAACACATGATTGAATGTATAAAAGAAATTGAAATAAAAAATTAAAGAGAAAAAAGGTAAATGAGTTCTTTAGGTAGACTAAAGGAAAAAGAATTTTGAAATATGGATGTAAGGCATGGAGGAATACAACAAAGCATGATTTGGGATGAATTAGAATTACTACATTATAGTTACGGCATAATATGGAGGAGGCATATCAAGCGATGGGGCTTCAAAACTAAACAAGGACACAATCATAAAGGGATGTTTAAAACTCATTTGTACAAACAAATGGCAATAGTTTGGGTTGTCAGGATAATATTTTAGAAGGTAATGAAAGAAGAGA
This sequence comes from Tupaia tana, assembly GCA_026018925.1. NCBI lineage: Eukaryota > Metazoa > Chordata > Mammalia > Scandentia > Tupaiidae > Tupaia > Tupaia tana. Next base: position 42,522,760 of record JAKSZU010000004.1, on the reverse strand, counting down.
AAGCAAAAGAAAGAGAAAGAGCAAAAGTAGGATTATTAGTGTAGGATATTGCAAATGGACAATGGACAGATAAAATCAATTTGGTTTCATTGAATGGGAGAAGATACTTTCTATAATAGCATAACTCATAATAGCATAATTCTAATTTATCTCTTTGTGACAACAAATGCCAGTATTTTAAGGGAGAAAGTACTAATGACAAATGCTGGTATGAATGTTAGTATTATAGTAAATAATAGATACTTTGTTTTTTGTTTGTTTGTTTGTTTTAAAATGTGTATTAAGTTTATATGACTTAGTTCTGCTTGGTGGCAGAGCCATAATGTACTTCTCAAGCAATGTTGAATGCATCAAGACAATCACAGTTCTCTGGTCTACCTGTACACACTTATGTAAGATCTTGGATGGCTAAAAGCTGGGGTGGGATCATGGCTTGAGACCTTGCTGAGGATGCTTGTCTTTCTCTCTCTTCCTTTCTCTATCATGAAGAAAGAAATAAACTTAAATAATACCTTGTATGGCTTATTTCTTCTATGAAAGAGAAAGAAAAATGGCCTCCATTAACAGAATTTCATCATGCTACAGACCCTCACATCTCTAACTTCTGCATTCAACATGTTTCAGGTCAAACAGGATCCAGACCATGTTGTCCAGCATTGTAGAAAATTCCCTTACCTCTGGCCACTACTGCTAGGCCTACATGACTTATTACCTTACCTGCGTTTAGGAGTTAAGTTTTTATAACATGGAGCTTTTATGTCAATGATTATTGAAAATTAGGTTGAAGAGTGTTAAGTTGTAAAATTTAGTTTTCAAAATGTATTAGAAGTTCAGAATTTGTAGTTAGTTTTGTGTTTAGGGACAATTTACTTAGCAATTTTGTTGAAATGAATCATTAATTTTTATTATATTTTAGCACTGTATATGCAGACTTTCTTGCCAAGTTGAAATATTTCTCTCATTTAAGTATTTCTCCTAGTATTTAGAATTAATGTTTGGGTATTCTAAGAGAATAGCAAACATTTTATTTTCTTAGAAGCAAGTTTCATTCTTCTGTGTTAGTTTGTAATTATATGATTTAAAAGTTGATCCTGCAGCCAGTAGCATGGCGGTTGGGGCGGCATGATTTCACGTGGCTGACCATGAGGTAGGAGTCCGACTGGCAGCTTGAAAAATGCACTAAGTGCGTGTGTATACGTGTCCAAAATCTCTAAAGGAGAAAGGATTGAAGCATGGTCATCCCCCCTGCAGGTACTTTCTCATTTTCTCTCTCTCTCTCTCTCTCTCTCTGTCTGTCTCTCTTGATGGCAAGTGCACATAATCTATAGCAAAAAGAAAGAAAAAAAGAAAAGAAAAAGAAAAAATATTGATGCCTACGTGACTGTTTGCCTAAATATAAAGATGTGAATCGATACCGTATTACATTAAAATATGCTGCATGCGTTTAGTTTTAGTGGTGCCACTGTGCCACTGACTCAGAAGTTGAATAGAACATGATATTGGAAGAACCTCTTTTCCTGATAGTACTAGACTATACTAATAGAAATACTACTGTAATCCTTTTAGTCTTACACATTTCTTTAATAAATTTTAGTTGCATTACTGAATAAATATGTAAAACTTTTACTAAACATTTTTACTCAACCAAATGGAAAATTGGTTGAACTTGTGATCCAGCATGTTAATTCTGACAATATAAAATTAGTACTTATTTGTGGGTTTCATGTTTGCGAAGTTACTATACTTCACTTGTGACTCCAAAATCAATACTTATGGTTCTTTCATGGATGTGTAAAGAGCAGCAAGAAATTTGAGTGATCGGCTCTCGTTTCCATCCGAGGTCAAATAAGACAGTGCTCTTGTCTTCTTGTTTCAGCTTTCATTCTATTAATATAAAGAAGTATCCTTTTTTGCAGTCCATTTAATGCTACATTTTCACATTGTCCACTTTTTCTTGGTGGTTTCACTGTTTAAAGTGGCCCCAAGCATAATGCTGAAGTTCATGTCTAGTGTGCCTCAGCATAAGAAGGCTATTGTGTGTCTTATGTAGAAAATGCATGTAGTAAGCTTCATTCAGGCAGACAGTAATGTTGGCCATAAGTTCAGTTTAATGACTCAGTAATGTTTAAAGGTGTTTGTAAACAGAAACATGCATAAAATAAGATTATGTGTTGATAGATTTAAAAAAAATGTGACCAGAGATACAGAAGCTAACAGGAAATAGTAAAAATAAGGGAACCTAACCTTGTATTTCCCCTTCGAGCAGTGGTTCAGTATTTGCAAATTCAGTGTTTGCAGTGACTATAGAACATAAGTACCACAAATAATAATAGCTGCCTATATGTACAATTCTCAACTGGTAACATTGGCAATGTGAGAGAGAAGATGGATTAAACAACCAGTTTTTCCAGTATTTTGCTTTCATATATATTTAGAGAGGTGTACCGATATATCTCTATCTACCTCAATATGTACACATATATGTATGTCGAGAAATGTATTTGACTTCATATTGCTATTTAGAAAATTTCTGAATCATGTATCATGCTATATAAAATAGCTGAAAAAAGGTTTGTTAATCTGAAAGATCTGATGTTTCTCAATCTTCTGAATAGTTAACCAAAGGCATATTACTTCAGAGATATGAAGTTCCAAAAGGTATAAATATCACAATTAATATGAAAAAAATTAAGGCATTTGTAGCAGCCTAGATATAGTATTCCTTTTTATATCCTGTAATATATGTTTTTGAATATAAGTAAATAGGGAAATAACATGAATATTGAAAAAAGAAGTTCTTTGCCACACATTATTATCAAAACAAGAATGCTGAATAAAATAAATAATTAATGAGACATAGAATTAACCTGGGATCAGGGACTAAATATGGTGTCTCTGGAAAATCAGATTAAGATGCTATTCTTAGATAAATCTGAAAGGATAAATCTAGCTTTCTCTATAAATCACCTATTAACCTAAAACAAAGAGAATTTAATGTCTAATTCAAATTTAAATTAAAAACTTTGATTGAGTCTCTTCTAATAACACATTAATATTTATCCAGACTTCATGATATACAGAATTTAATATGCTTATTTTAGAAATAATTTGAAGTGGCATAAAAGAGAATATAATATATTTTAGATTCTTATTGCACATAATTAGGTAATGAGTTAATAATTGTAGTTGTTATAATCTAGTAAATTTATGCACAGCACAGACTACTTTCTTCTAGATTGTTGTAACTGTACTCAATTTATGGATTTTGTTTTTGTACTGTTAATAAGAAAAATAGCATTATTTAAGACATATACCTATTACCAGGACTGCTTGGGCTTGTGATTGTGACAGATCCAGCCACAAAGTCAAATGGTAAAATAAAACAGAATTCTTAAAATTCCAGATTACTTAATCTTTAAACAATTCTGTGAGATACATATTATTTTTGCTTTCCAATTTTACAGAAGAGGAAGTTGAAACTTATTCATCCTCTAACATTAGAGACTTATCTTTCTAAGAAATTGAAGTAGTCTTTTTAAGTGAGACGTTTGTAAGAACACATTTAGTGATTTTAATTGAGATGAGAAGTGTACCATTATAGTGTGCAGAAAATCATTTGAATGGTTTTATGACTTACCTTGATTAATACAACTGAATCATTAAATATAATTCTAAGTATCAGTCATATTTAAAAAGATATAGAAATATTTAATATATATCAAAATTGGGACCAGCAGATGGCGTAATGGCTACATCGCTGGACTCCCAATGTAGTTGACTGCGATTTGAGTCCCACACCCAATGGCTTAAACATGCTGGGTGCGCGCATGCGTACCCAAGATCTCAAGAGGAGAATGGAGGAGAAGGGATTGCGGCGTGGCCATCACCCCTGGGGGGTGATTTCTTGCTTTCTGTCTCTCTCTCTCTCTGTCTTTCTGGCAAGCGCACACGCCTTATAGCAAAACCTCTCAAAAAAGATTTATTAAAATTAAATTGTGCATGTTATTTAATTTTTTATCAATTTTAATTCTGTCCTTAATTTAAAGTTTAATAAATTAAACTTCTCTGATATAAAGTCATGATTAATGAGTACAATTAATTTACTTTTAGTAAATTAATTTACTTTTCAAATAAAGAATAAATAAAATAAAAGCAATACTTGATGTTTTTAGATATTTGAAATCTTACTTTATAAGACCTACTTTTATATCCAGGGAACTTAATAACAATGTGGGATAAGTATAAATCCTTTAGTTTTGCCTCCAAGAAGACTTGGTTTTCCTTTTCTCCATAGCTATATGGAGACTGTGCATAGTGTATATATAACACTGTGCATAGTGTAAGGTAGACTTGAGAATGAGGCTGGGTTCAGATCTCAATTTTATCATGTATTAATTTCAGTGACCTTGGGCAATACGATGAACCCATCTATGCTTTGAATTACTTATCAGACGAATGCAAATAATCAAGTATTATATAGCTTTGAGGTGAGAATTAAATACATTTTAAGTATGAGAAAGGGCCAGATGGTGGTGCAGCAGTAAAACACAGTGCTCTGTGAGGCTGACTCACACAGGAAGATTGCCAGTTCTAGTCTGATTGTGTTGAGCCCTACATGCCTATAATCCAAACTGGGTAAAGCTGAGGGTGGATCAAGGTGTCAAGATCCTGCTGGGGGTGCTATCTCTCTATTTCTCTCCCTTTCTGAATAAATAAAAACTTAAAAATAAATAAAATATTTAGACAGTCTTTGGAATAGAAGTGCTCGAGAAATGTTAGCTCTTATTAATATAAGCAGTTTTTTATATAGTATCATGTGTAAATTATAAGTTTATGGTAATAGAGATTAGTAAGTCCCTCAGAAGTTCAGTAAAGAGCTAATGAATGAAGGAATAAAAACTCTTATCTATTATAGTGACCTAGAATCAGTGACGAGATGTTTATTGAGTAACTATGTTGCAGAGACTGGGATTTAGTTCAATGAACAGAACAGATCTAATCTCTGCCAATTACGTTTAGCACATAAAGTCTAAGAGTAAAAATTAAATGAGGCACACTTACATATATGTAAATGACTATTAACTCATGTTTTGTAGTTTAAATTTTTCATATCACAAGTCAAAATAAAAAAAAAAAAATTTGGAGAGGTTTTTGCTATAGGGCGCATGTGCTCGCCAGAAAGACAGAGACCAGAGAAACAGAAGGGAGAAATCACCCCCTAGGGGGCATGGCCATGCTGCAGTCCCTTCTCCTCCTCTCTCCTCTCGGGATCTTGGGCACGCACGCACATGCACCTAGCGTGAGTTTAAGCCACTGGGTCTGGGACTCGAACCTCAGTCGACTACATGGGAGTCCAGCGACAGCCATTACGCTAACTGCTGGTTCCCCAAAACAAAATTTTTAAGACTTTTTCCTTAGGGTGTGCGTGCTCACCAGAGACAGACAGTGAGAGGGAAAGTGAGAAATCATCCCCTGGGGGGGAGTGGCCATGCCCCAATCCTTTTTCTTCCATATTCCTCCTGGGATCTTGGGCACAAACGTGCATGTACCCAGTGTGAGACTCGAACTGTGGTTGACCATGTGGGAGTCCAGTGATGTTAACTGCCGCACCATCTGCTGGACCTCATAGATCAAATTTTTAGCATCTCAACTCATACTGCAGAAAGAAATATGTAGAAATTGCTTGTTTCTAAAGGATTAAATGTTTAATTGGATAATTATTTAATTTGTGATTTACTGCAAACAATGTATGTGTGACATATCAAGAATAATACTTTTAAGTAGCATTAAACTTTAACTAGGAAAGTAATAGAAATTCCTTAGATGTCTTACTGAATAGATCACTTAGTAAAGGTAGGAATTTTGTGTTTATCAGAGAAATTGATGGACAATAATAATACATTATCAGACATTTCATTCACAGCTAATTTTCAAAAGTTTATTTATTTCATGAGAGAGATCAAGAGAAAGCATCCTCAACAGGGTCTCATGCTGCAGTCCTCCCCTAAGTCTTCGCAGCCAGTCAGGATCATGTTTGTACCAGTCATGCTCACTAAACTTCGATCTTCCACATTACTTCTGGCATTTCAGAGCATTATGCTACATCTGTGCCACAGTGCTGAGTCAGCATAAATACCTGATTTTTATGGAGCAAGGCAAGAAATAAAATACGGTCTATAAGGTAGTAGAAAAAGAAGAAGATATGGAGCACGAGACCTAGTGAACGCCCACTAGCCCGAGCTGTTGTATTGCATCTTTACTAAAGTATCTCAGTTAATGCTTGCAGCAACTCCCAACATGAGGCAGTTGTTAACTCCTTTGAACATATATACGTTTGTGATAGGATTTGCTGAAGGCCATGTGACTAGTGAATGTCAAAAGCAAAATAAGGACACAGATCTTTATGCCACCTCAATTTTTTCCATCACAGAATGTGCCTTTACAGAGAGAAATAGCCCATAAATAGTTCTTAATACTGAAATAATAAAATCACAATTTCCACATATAACTGAATACACAAAATCATTTTTTACCCAGTAATGGACTACATATTAATATATGTATTTGAAAATTGTATTTAATTCAGAGTCTTCACATTTGGTTTTCTAATCTCCATGATCTCACTGTAAAAGATTACCTTCATAAATGTGTTTTGCTTAAGATTACTTTGATTTACATTCTCTTAAAGTCTTATGCCTTGCTAACTATTACTAATTTCCTAGTAATTCTCCCAGCCCTTAACTTTTTCAAATGTAATTTCTCAACACATCATTTTAATCATGTTACTTACTGCACAGGGCCCTAGAGTTACTTCCTATTATCAATGAAATTAGTAGTGGTCTCCTTAAAACTCCCTTTACTCGTTTTTCCCACTATTTTTTATTGAGACAGTTCTGTTTTCAATAAGTAATTCTTTTTACTATTCTAAAGGCCATACTTCCCACCTCCAGGTCTTATCCACTTTCTGCTTCTTCTACTGAAAATATTAGTACTATTATATGCATAGTTTGTACTTCATGTTATGTTAAATGTGCTTTTTAAAAAATGACTTTATTCCATACCCATTTGCTTCCCTCAAATTCATCCTATATTCTGCTTACCAGAGATCTTACCAGAGTTCTCTAAAATTCAGATCTCTTTCTGCCTCCCCACCCCCTTTCCCACTGCCTAACACGACACTGATTTCCCTAGAGAGTAGGTTTCAAAGTTCTTCATCATCCTTCTCCAATCTGTCTCTCCAGGTTAATCTTCTTTTTTTTTTTTTTTTTTTTTTTTTTTTTTTGAGAGGTTTTTGCTATAGGGCACGTGTGCTCGCCAGACAGAGAGAGAGACAGAGAGATAGAAAGCGAGAAATCACTCCCCCGGGGGATGGCCACGCTGCAATCCCTTCTCCTCCATTCTCCTCTTGGGATCTTGGGCATGCACGCCCACGCGCCCGTGTGAGTTTAAGCTGCCAGGTCCGGGACACGAACCGCGGTTGACTACGTGGGAGTCTAGCGACATAGCCATTACGCTAACTGCTGGTCCCTCCAGGTTAATCTTCATCACCAATAATCATAGACACTCAGTGTTCAGTCATAGTCTATTTTGCTGTACTCAAATACATTTTTTGTTTTCCCATTTGCATACCTTAGTTCACAGTCTTTTTCCTAATAAGGGCAACCGTAATGGATTGCTACTCTCCTCTCAAGGCTATCTTAACTTTTACGTGTTGCTTTTAGCAGGAAACACACCTTGATATATACTGGTGTATGTATTATTTTGTCTTGGTAGATTTTTAATTTCCTGGGGGATATAAGGCATATTATATTTCTTTGTATTTCAGTATATTTACGTTTTTCTGTATATAACCAGCTTATAAACATACATTTAAGTTTAGTAAAAAAAAAATATTGAGAAAGATATCTTTACCCTGTAACCATCTAGATTATAAAATGAAAGCCTAGCTACTTAGCTTGCTGGATTTTTTAAAGAATTTACTGTGTTTACCTTTTAATTCATTTTCATCTTCCACTCTTTTTAGATGTCTCTGTTGCTTTCTGTAGATGACAGGAAAAGAGACTCTGAGGAGGTGAAATAATTAATTTAAATTTGTGTGGTAACAATGAAACTTATGAAGACATGAGGAGGGTAATGACCCTCTTCACTCATCTATATTCCCCATCCTTCTCCTCTGCCCAGGTCCATATAATGGAGTTCATTCTACTTATCTTTTTAAATAAACAGCAGCCAAAAAAAAAAATACCCACACTTGATAAAAATGAAAAAAAAAATAGTATTATGACAATTTAAAAAAAATTCTATTACTCTTAAAGAAAAAGTATATGGGGTAGCCTGTGACATAGTGGTTGGGGTGGTGGATCCCTTATGGTCGATTTTATAGTTTATTTCCTGGATCTGGTGACTTGAGCAACATGCCAATCACATGTGTATGTGTATTGGAAATACCAAAAAGAGAATGAAAGAGAAAGGATTGTGGTATGACCATTCCCCATGGGGGTGTTTTCTCATTTTCTTCCTTTCTCTCTAGTGAGTACACATGCCCCTTTGGCAAAATTTATACACACACACACACACACACACACACACGTACATTTATATTTAAAAATATATCAGAGCACACAGTTTTATAGACATTATTTGTCAAGGTCTGACAGTAACACAGTTAAGACTATGATAATGGTTGGTAACAGCTTTAACCAGCTACCTAAGGAAAATTTTATATCTGATCTTCTAAGGATGCAGAATGTACTTACCTAAATGGAGTAAAATGTAGCATAAATTTGTATGTCTGGTTGACCATTAGATTCACTCTTAAAAGTTTATTAAAATAAAGACTATAAGGCGACAGCCAGGTGGCTTGGTGGATAAGGCAACTGCATCCCACATGGCCAACAGCATGATTTGAGTCCTGGATCCAGGAGCTTGGAAAATATACCAAGCATATGTGCATGCATTCCCAAAATCCCAAGAAGTGAGTGGAGGAGAAGAGACTGTAGCATGGTCATACCCCTTCGGGGTGCCTTCTCTGTTTTTCTCTTTCCCTCTCTGATGAGCACACGTGCTCTATAGCATATTTTATAAAATAAATACTATAAGATTGTTCTAAGACCTCCTGATTCAGTAGCGAGTTTATCCTGTTTATAATTTTTAAAATGCCACCCCCTACACACACCCACTGGGTCTTGAGGCATAGTAGTAAGCAATTGGACCCACATGGGGAAGGTCATGGGTTTATGTCCCAGGATCTCCCTGAGCATGCCAAACCATGTACTCATGTCTGTATTATATTAACTTAATCTTCAGAACAGTACATAGATACTATCATTATCCCCATGTTAAATGTGAAGACTTAATTCAAAATGAGCGCATATACTTGCTGCAGAGCATAGTTCTTAAATGGAGAACAAGGACTCATATCCAAGCAATTTCAATGCAGACTTGTGCTCATAGAATAATTTATGAAGGAAGCAACACTTGAGAAGTAGTAAAGGGGAATAAATAGCATTTCACAGAAAGAAAAGAAGGAGTGAAAGGAAAATGTGAAAAGAAGCTATGGAAGCTGTTGGCATGACAGTCTGCAAAAATCAGTCTGAAGGAGTTGGTGTAAACAATGACGTTATATCACTATTTATCTCCCTGCTTTATTGGGTAGCTCCACTAGCTAACAACTTTCATGCATTAATTCATCATGCATTCACTATTTTTCTCGGGAGGACATGGACCACTGATGTGAACATTTCAGAACATCTCTGGAATTCTTCATGACCATTACAGGTTATAAAAGAAAATTTTAAAATTACCAATTAGTTTCTAAAACTTTTTTCATACAATTACTGTATATCATTGCAGCTTGAAAAATGAATTTTTTTCCAGTATGAATACACTGTATGTTAGTCCAGTAAAGATATTATCATGCACATTATCATCAGCAGATAATTTTCCATTGTTGTGTACCTTAAATGTTTCACTTCTTTATTTTCCCCTTGACAATTATTAGCAATGTGTTCATCTTATTAGAATAACTTAATGATATATGGGAGAGGACTTCAAAAAGTTTGTGGAAAGTGGAATTAAAGTACAAGTTTATTATGGTGCAAACATTTGGAGATGCACTAATAGATTATTCATAATACACATTTTCTATGAACTATTTCAAGATTCCTTGTATTTGTGATTTATTCGGTGTTGACCTAAAAGGGAATGTTGGATCCTGGATGTCAGGATGTGATTCCAGAATTAGTATTAATTCATATAATTCATTACTTGGGAGTCAAAAACAAGAGTATGCTTATTAAGTGTTGGATAACAGGAAGTTGGACATGGTTGACAGAATTTTGGATGTGATAGGATTAGAATTCAGATTAACTTCTACAAATGAGAGAAATATTTCACTTTATATTCGATGAATAGGACAAATTCACAGTGCACTTTGTTTATAAGAGAAATAATAAGATAGAAAGTGACTGTCTAAGAGTAATGTTTTGGAAAGAAATCTGAGATTCAAGGACTAAAGTTCATTAGTGCTTTTTAAATAATCATTCAGTAGAAGTTAGGATTTATAAGAAAGAACACCACAATCTGATTTACATGTTTGATGACTTGTGAAATGCTTTTGAAATCTATCCAGGTTTACCTTACTATCAGTGAATCTGTTTCTAACAACAAAACTATGAAAATAACCTTATAGGTCCCATTTTCAACAATCAGCACTGCTTATTTTTTTCAAAGATAGATAATTTTTGTATTCAGTTTTCATTTTTAATTCCAAAGATACTGTGAAGGAAGTAGGTAACTCTTATTTATTTTTTTTTTAAGAGAGATTTTTGCTATAGGGCATGTGTGCTTCCTGGAGAGACAGAGAGATAGAAAACAAGGAATCACCCCTCCCCCCAGGAGGGATGGCCACACCACAATCCCTTTTCCTCCATTCTCCTCTCAGGGCTTTGGGAACACATGCATATGAGCCCAACATGAGTCTCAAGCCACCAAGGTCGACTACCTACGTTAGAGTCAGGTGACATAACCATTATGCCATCTGCTGGTCCTGAAATGAGATTCTAACTTTTAGTGTGAACTTTGCACTGCTTGCTTTGCTGGAATTAAATTGGCAGATGATTCATGTGATATTTCCAGCAGTGAAATCTTCAAAGTGTCTTAACCGATGTGGTTGCTTAAACAGTTAAATCCTCTGCAATCAGAGAACTCCCACTGAACTAGTGATTATCTGTATGATATATTCTAATGTAGTGAGCAACTGTGTAAAGATCATGTGGATTGATTGTTCATTTTACCAACTTCTTAAAGGGATTGAGTAGAAAAATTACACAGTGTACTATTCATTGTACAAAATCTGTTTTTTGATAAAAGCAGAATGTCCTAGAAGAATATGGAATTTAGAAATGTAATTTTCATTTCTTGTTGAAACAGATTTTATTTGGGAAAACATCTTTGAAATCAGAGAGTGAATCTAATTCTCCAAACAAATTTTAATTTTAGAGGCTTTTTAGAAATACATTAGAAACTTTGATCATTAGGTCTCTTTATAAATCAACTTTAAAAAAAGAGAAATAAAAATATATATTGATTACTGTGAATATAACACTCAAGGACTTAACAATCAGTTTAAGTATATTTTCCAGATTATCGCTTTACTTTGCTCAAATATGAACACTGCTGTTGCAATAAAGATATAACACTTAATAAATATTACATTTGTGAAAATATAGTATAGTACCATGAGATGTTACCATTAGTGACAACACTCTATAGACTTTTCCACAAGGAGAGTTAGGAAAATAATTTGGGTAATAGTTTTCAATAATATAAAATTGGTTATTTAGTAACCTCTACATATGGAAATATAAGTCCCTACATTTGTTCATTCAATTAGGAATTTAATTTTATTCAATACCTACATTGTCACTTGGGAAGAAAACGAGTAGAACAAGGTGAATTGTAGAATACTAGTCTGATTCTTTGAATTTTGTTCTTTTTCATTCTAGCATTGGAGACATGTTCACAACATAGTGGTAACAGGATTCTCAGGAAAGTGAATTTTCTTCGTAATTCCCTTACTCTATTTTCCATTGCTATAATTCTAACCACCCTCTCTTTAAAAAGCTAAATTGTAAGGAGAAAATTTTGTTAAAATGCTACAGGATTAGAGTATTTGAATTTAATTTTCTGAGAGAAATACAGCTTAGTGGAGGTAGAAGAGTTCTACTGTTGAAACATCTGATCACCTTTTGGTCTATATATCATCCAGACTTCCTTTAGATACCTTGAAGAGCTCCAGGCCACTTAGTATACTTTATATGATAAAAATAGCTACCACTTCTAGTGTCAGAATTGGGAACAGAACCCTTAGGATATAAGTGGGTCTTCAAAAAGTTCATGGGAAATGTGTGTTATGAGAAAACTATGTATGGTTGTCAATTTTTTTGTACCAAAATAAACTCATTCTTTAATTCCATTTTTGCACAAACTTAATGCTAACAACACTGTCAGATATTCCTTATGCTATTATTATGATGAGAAATTTTCTGCACAGAGAAGTTAAGTAACTTGCCTAAGAACATGGTAGCAGGAGAAGCTTATATTCTTACTCAAGCAGTACTTATATACTAACTCAAGCTTATATTCTCACTCAAGCTCCAGTGTCTAGAGTCTTACTCACGTTTTCTCTGGCAAACACTGGCTAAAATTACAGAACCATACCCTGTGAAATTCAAAGCTTTCTCCAAAATATTGTGATTTACTAAAATACCTTTTTAGTAATGGTCACCAATACTCTGCAAACATATAATCACCTACTCAAACCACATCAAACCAGTGTCCCTTTTTGAGTCTGAACACGGTTTCCCACAAAAAGCATGTATATATGATCACAAAAAGCATGTATATATGATAAAGTAAGAGTTTAAATTTAGCTTAGCAAAAACAAATACTTCAAATATAAGGTAAGTGTTTCCATTCTCAGAAATATTCTGAGCTTTAGGGAGGAACTAAAGGATAATGCCAGCCCCAGTGCCTCCTCACAGTCTCCTAATACATTCATCTGGTTTTGTTAATCCTTTCCTTTTGGAGGCAAAATGGCTCTCCTTTGACTCATGTAAAATAATATCTTTGCAAGCTTCTCCTTCATGGTCACTGATCAACCTTTTATCTCAACCTACCTTACTTTAAAGTATTTTCCAAAGTGAGTACTTCCTACCCATACATGATTCTGAAAAAAAGCAGTCAGGATAATGTAAACTCATTTACTTCAGTGTTTTGTAGCATTGCTTCTCATTTTCCTGATGTCCTCAGGTGGCAGGTTTTTACAAACATTCCCATTATAGAGATGAGGAAACTAAGATATAAGAAAACTAACTGACTTTTCTGAAGTTTCAAAGCCATTAAGTGCAAGAGTGCACACCTCAGTTCAGATCCCAAAGTCCGGATTCCTTGTAATGGTGCCTTCTCATTTAGGTCAATTATAATAAGTTTGTTGTTTAAAAATAGTATTTTATGACAGATTTGGTAGATTATATAGATTCTGGTTTTTTTCTAAAGGAGATTAGTTCATAGTTATTCTATGAAAATGAAATGATTGGCCATTTTGCCTACTCTAATATATGTTAGAGTTTCATTTTATATATACATATATATACACACATATATTTTCTTTTAGAGATATTTTTGCTATAGGGCATGTATGCTTGCCATGGAGACAGAGAGACAGAGAGACAGAAAGCGAGAAATAATTCCCCAGGGGGAGGGCCACACCACAATCCCTTCTCCTCTATTCTCCTCTCAGAATTATGGGCATGCATGCACACGTGGCCAGCATGAGTTTTAAGCTACTGGGTCTAGGACTTGAACCACGATAGAGTATGTGGGAGTCCAGTGACATAACGATTATTGCCATCTGCTGGCCCCTCATTTTATCATTTTTAAAGTTACAGAATAGAGGAAGTGTGAGAGAAATGATAATTCTTTGCTTTGTATTGAGTTTAATAGAAGTATAAAGTAAATATACATATAAAAAGAATTTGGTTTTTGAAACTCTTCTGAATTTTAGAAATTGTTACAGATAGGGATATCATTTTATCAATCAATAAATAACACTTAAATATACTATGAATATACTGATACATATTTATTTCTGATACCTATCTGTAAGTGATAAATATCACCAAAGGCCAAATCAAGTTGGTTGTCACCAAAGGCCAAGTGAAGCTTCTAATATAGCTTGAGAATTTTTGAACGTATGAATTTATGTATGAAGTTAAATCCAAGCTCTCCATAGACAAACAGGATATGAAGGTTGTAACATTTGCCATTGAGAAGATAATTATTCTCTAGATATTCAATAAAATCTATGCCCTGTGACACTGATGGTTCAGAAAACAGATATATGCCCTCTGAAATATTGGCTTTTACATCAAAGAGGGCACATGTGTCTATTGTAAAATGCAACTTTTTAAATTTTAGGTGTCTGAATGATCTCACACTTTTGTAGCAACCACACTACTTGTTCTTATACTTTAAAACATCTATGCCAGTGAAACATTTTGTACTATGTCTGCAACTTTCTCACTGTAAAAGTTCCTTTTAATGATTTCTGAAAATGGATGGCCATGCTGCAATCCTTTCTTGTCCAGTCTCCTCTTGAGATTTTGGGCAGGCATGCACACATGCCCTGAGTGAGCTTCAAGTCTCCACGTATGGGACTTGAACCATGGTTGACTACATGGTAGTCCAGTGGATAACCATTATACCATCTGCTGGTCCCAAGTTACAGGTTTTTTATGTAAGCTTGGACATACACTCAGACATTCACACATTCAATAAGTAAGAATAAGAATAGGACCTACATCATAGAGAAATGATGAGAATTATCTAAAAAATATTGTGTGGGGGCCAGCAGGTGGTGAGGTGGTTAAAGGCACTGGACTCCCACATGGCCAATTGTGGTTCAAGTCCTGGACCTGGCAGCTTGCTTTCTCACTTTCCCTTTCTGTCTCTCTCTGATTCAACTGGAAAATAATAATAATAAATAAAGTTAAATAAAATAATTATTTAAAAAAATAAAAATAAAAATAATATCGTATGTAAGAGCAAATAATTCAGTGTATTTACATTTACAAACCTGCTGCATGAAACCCCCTGCAGATATTCAAGGCATTTCATCAGAGAAAATTTTCCTAACCATATTTTACATAGCATCCTTTCTCACTTCCTCTCCACATTTCAGATAACATGGCCATACATTAGGGGAAAAAAATCAGTGAATTTGAATGCTTTGCCAGCCTGTGTGTTTGTGTGTGTGTGTGTGTGTGTGTGTGTGTGAAGTATTTGGTATAGGGCGTGTGTGCTCACTAGAGAGACAGACAGAGAAAAAGAGAGAAATCACCCCCCCCCCCCCCAGAAGGGATGGTCACACTGCAACCCGTTTTCCTCAGTTCTCTTGGGATTTTGGACACACATGCACACATGCCTGGTGTAAATTTCAAGGTGCTGTGTCCAGGTCTAGAACTGTGGTCAACCATGTGTCTTAACACTACACCACCTGCTGGCTCACTAATGATTATTCTTAAAGGGTCATTCCTACTGATAGAGTTCTCAAGAGAAATGTTATTAAATCTCCTTTTCAGAACTTAGAAATGTTGAATGCCATACAGAAATGAAGCCTGAGTTCTTGGAAAATAATCACTTCTATAGTCAATTTGGTATGCTTGAAAATACAATAGTTTCCTAATCTTCATCAAAAATATTTTTAATTAAAGCAATTGTCATGCAGCTGTAATATTGTCACTTATCAGCTTAATGAATTTAAACTGAAGGCCACTCTTACTGTGAGGATGTACTGATTAACTGGAAGGACTGCACTGGTAATAATTAGTCAGAAAAGTGCAGTGGTGCAAATCAATATCTTGGTGCTGAGACTCTCCTTGGGGAATGTAAACCGTAACAAAGCTGTCAAGCTGCCAGGAGATGGGGATGTTGTTGATTTCTGTTGCTAATTTATTCTTTGATACCTTTAATTCATGCTGCGTACATCAAAAATAGAAAAAATATATTTAACTTAACAAACAATATTGAAGCCTTAATTGATAAGCTTATCATAATATCTTTTCCAGAGGAGAGAATAAATACCAGAATTATTGTATGTTATTTTTGGAAATGTTTAGCAGATGTGCATCACTTAGTATTTAGAGTTACAATTTTTATGTAAGTAATTTTATTTAAAATATTTGCATTTTTAAGGCAAGCCAATATTATTAGGTAGACAGGACCTTTACTTGACTAATGAAATTATAAATAATATGCTTCAGGAGTACATTATGTAAAAGAGAGTTGTCTCACTCAACATAGGTTTTTAGGTCATCAAGTTTAATAACTTACTATCAAAAAAGTCTATTTCTGAAAGGATTCTCAAAACCCTCTATTCTTGCAATTCAGCCATCGAATTTTGTGCAAAGCACAATTTTTGAAGCTCAATTTGCTTATCTCGAAAGATTGGAATTCTGTTCCCATTATCTGTTGCTGCATGATAGATTACTCCAAACTTTGTGGAGTAATATGAAAATGCTCATGAAATCTGTAAGGCATGAATTTGGGCAAGGAAAAAGTCCTTATCTCTGCTCTGTGATCTCCAACAGCAGCAGAGGTTGATTCAATGACTAGAGCCTAGCCTACTCTCCAATACAATAGTCACTATATATATTTAAATTTACATCAGTTAAAAATGATTCATTATTTAGTTCTTCTGTCACACTAGTTATATATATATATATATATTTTTTTTTTTTTTTTTTTTTTTTTTTTTTTTTTTTTTTTTTGGAGAGGTTTTTGCTATAGAGCGCATGTGCTCGCCAGACAGACAGAGAGAGACAGAGAGATAGAAAGCGAGAAATCACCCCCCAGGGGGGATGGCCACGCCGCAATCCCTTCTCCTCCATTCTCCTCTCGGGATATTGGGCACGCACGCACATGCACCCGGCGTGAGTTTAAGCCACCGAGTCCAGGACTCGAACCGCGGTCGACTACGTGGGAGTCCAGCGACATAGCCATTACGCTAACTGCTGGTCCCTCACTAGTTATATTTTTAAATGCTCAATAGGCATATGTAGTGGCTACTCGGTGTACATTTATAGAACATTTCCCTCATCAGAGGAAGTTCTTTTGGATAGTACTAATCTGAGGATATCTTTACTCATATATCTAATGACTGAACTGGAATGACTGAGGTCTGAAACAGCCGGGATTATTAATTTAAGTGTGTATTTATATGACATTTCCAGAGTTTTTAGAGCACAGGAAGTGGATTTCTGAGAGGGGGATCCTTAATATCATGCATTCCAAGGAAACTAGACAAAAACTGCCTGGCCTTTCATGACTTAGCTTTAAAAGTCACATAACGTTATCTCATCTTTATTAGACAGGTAGTAAGCCGACCTACCAGTAACATGTTCACCCAAATTTAAGGTGTGAATCTATATACCTTACCTATAGAATTTTTATGTGCTTCCTTAAAACAGTTACTTTTTTTTGTCTTGCAGTTTATGTATCTCCATTATTTAAGGGTTAGTTACAAGTGCTTTCTATATTTTGTTTCTTCAGTGAGATTGTATTTCTTTTTTTTTTTTTTTGAGAGTTTTGTTTTTGTTTTTGTTTTTGCTATAGGGCACGTGCGCTTGCCAGAAAGACAGAGAGAAACAGAGAGACAGAAAGTGAGAAATCACTCCCCAGGGTGGATGGCCACACTGCAATCCCTTCTCCTCCATTCTCCTCTTGGAATCTTGGGCATGCACACACACTCGCCTGGTGCGAGTTTAAGTCACCAGCTCTGGGACTCGAACCACGGTCGACTATGTGGGAGTCCAGCAACATAGCCATTATGTCAACTGCTGGTCCTGATGTTGTATTTCTTTAATTGTTCCTCATTCTTTTTTTTTTTTTTAAGGAATTATTTGTTCAATTTTATTTATTATTATTATTTTATTTTATTTTATTTTATTTTTTGACCAGAGAGAAAGAGAGAGAGCAGGACAGTGAGTAAGCCAGCTGCCAGGTGCAGGACTTGAACTGTGGCCAGCCATGTGGGAGTCCAGCACACCAACTACCACACCACCAGCCAGCCCACTATTCCTCATTCTTGTGGCCATGTATTGGTGTTTTCACATTTGAATAAACAGAGATTTATTTCAGTCTTTGCAGACTGACTTTGTTTTGGAAAGCCCTTTAGCAATGAGCCCCATTCAGAGAGTTGGGAAGGCAGCCTGGCATAGTATATGGGCGGGCTCGCTGTTGGAGTTTTGGGGCATACTGATCTCGTGCTTGGGTCTGCAGGGTTGAGCCTGAAATTGTATCCACCGAGGTTGACCTGTTAATTGGGTCTGCAGTAGGAGGCCTAAGGCCTGGGTCTGCCAAAGTGATCCTAGAATCTGTATCCACAAGGGTCAACCTGAAATCTGGGACCACAGGGACTGACCTGGCACTGGGGTGGACATTGAACCTGACTCAGAAGGATCAGTCACGTTGGGATGGGCCTGTAGCTTGGGGCCACAGGAACTGATCTGGTGCTAGGCAGGCCTGGAACCTCTGTTGACATGCCCTGGCTTGGAGGCTCGGTCCTCAGGTTCTGACCTATTGACTAGGGCAGTGAGCTAGCTTGGTGCTAGAGGCACTCCAGAACCCAGGGATGGTAAGGCCAGGCTTTCTCTGGCATAAGCCAGAAGAAAGACTGTGGGACAGTCCTAGAGCGTGAGTATAGATGGGTGGCCTGGTGTGGGGATGGATCCAAAGATAGACTCAACCTTGGACCTGGTTAGATTCCACCTAAATGGAAGAAATGTCAAAGACTGTGGGCTATGATTTAAAACTGCCACAGCCTAAATCTTTTATCATAAAATGGGCTAGACATTTACAGACAAAGGATTCAATGGCCAAATAAAGACTTGGCTAAAACAATAAGTAACGAGTCTTCGATAAGCTGGTATTCAAGGTTAATTTTTTTTTTCTTTTTTTTGAGAGGTTTTCGCTATAGGGCGCGTGCGCTCACCAGACAGACAGAGAGAGACATAGAGACAGAAAGCGAGAAATCACCCCCCAGGGGGGGATAGTCACGACGCAATCCCTTCTCCTCCGTTCTCCTCTCAGGATCTTGGGCATGCGCGCACGCGCCCGGCATGAGTTTTAAGCCACTGGATCCGGGAAGTGAACCGCGGTCGACTACTTGGGAGTCCAGCGACATAGCCATTACGCTAACTGCTGGTTCCCTCAAGGTTAATTTCTAAAGTGGCATTATGTGCCATGAATACCAACTGTATTTTATGATCATTTATTTTGTTAAATTAATACTTAGTCACAAGGTAACATTAAATTTACAAAAAAGAAAACTTTGGGAGCTATTAGACGACTTTAATGTCTAAAATCCCATGATTTTATTATTCCTCTTATTTCCAGAAAAAGCATATTTAATACATAAAACTTTTCAATTTGAATTAAAATTAAATCATATTAAGAAAGAGTTAGGTAAATATAATCATTACTTCAACTGAATTGAGCAGTGTTCCCCTTAAAATTTCTCTTCTTCTGAAGCCTGGGAATGTAAACTTTTTTGGAAATAAGGATTTACAAAAGTAATCAAGCTAAGATAAGGTTGTACTGGATTAGGGTGGGCAATCATACTAATGACTGAAGTCCTTATAAGAAAAGGAAGATTTGGATGCAGAGATACAGAGGATTCGCACCAGGAAGAAAGACATAGATTGGAGCGATGCAGTTGTAAACCACAGAATCTCTTCTGTGAACATAGCATTATGTTGGGCACTGTTTCCATTCAGTGGAATTTTAGGAAAGAGGTAGATACAAATTAAATGAAATCACAAAAGGAATTTGTCTTTAGAGTGAGGGCCTGTAGATTACTCTTGGCAATATCATTTCTATTTTCATAAGCAAAAGAGAAAAGTTGTTACTAACTGTATACATGAAAAAGAAATTCTTGGATATCTCAAAAGTTGTGCTAGCCCCAGAGCACCGTGGTTAAGCACCACCTATTGGAAGCTATATCCAACTTGACTAACTGCAGTTCAAATGCTCTGGCCCTGGTGGACTAAAAAACAGGTGCTGAGCATGTGTGCATGTGTGCCTCAAATCCTGACAGGATGGAGAAATGGAAGAAAAAGATTGCAGTGTGACCACAGCCCTTTTGGGGGTGCTTTCTCTTCCCACCCTCTTCTTTCTTTCTGGTGATACCATATGTCCTCTGTCAATTAAAGAAAAAAAAAAAAAAAACTCTCAAAAGTTCTTGTTCAACTGGTTTTTAAACTTTAAATTTGGGACCAGCTGTTAGCGTAATGGCTGTCGCTGGACTCCCATGTAGTTGACCGCGGTTCGCGTCCTGGACCCGGTGGCTTAAAGCTCAAGCCAGGTGCATGTGTGTGCGTGCTCAAGATCCAGAGAGGAGAATGGAGGAAAAGGGACTGTGGTGTGGCCATCCCCCCTGGGGGGTGATTTCTTGCTTTCTGTCTCTCTCTGTTTTGTTTGTTTGTTTAGTTTTTGAGAGGTTTTTGCTATAGGGTGCGTGCACTCGCTATAAAGACAGAGAGAAACAGAGAGATAGAAAGCGAGAAATCACCCCCCAGGGGGGATGGCCACGCCACAATCCCTTCTCCTCCATTCTCCTCTTGGGATCTTGGGCACACACGCACACGCGCCCAGCATGAGTTTTAAGCCACCAGGTCCGGGACGCGAACTGCGGTCGACTACGTGGGAGTTCAGCGACATAGCCATTACACTAACTCCTGGTCCCTCTGTCTCTCTCTGTCTGTCTGGTGAGTGCACGTGCCCTATAGCAAAAACCTCTTTAAAAAAAAAAAAAAAAACTTTAAATCTAAAGATTGTTTATTATATCCCTCACAATTTTTTGTTAATGTAATTATCAAGCTTGGAGTTGATAATATTGTGGCTATATGTAAGATCCTTCTCACTTAACTATTAGCATATTGCTTCTGTATCTATTTACAGCTAAGAGAGCTCAGTTTCCTGTATTAGACATAGAGAAGTTTTTAAGTCATCACATGGCTTAGGTTACTTAAATACAAATTATTTACTAATACTTACTTCCCATGGAAGCCAGAGATAAAATCCAGAAAGGATTAATTTCAAATTAAATTCAATTAAAAGAACATTTAATTAATTTCTAGTTAAAATGATTTCAAATTAAAAAAGAAGACATTCTTAAAATGCCAAGCTTGCCTTAATGCTATAAATTAAATAATTCAATATATATATATATAACATTTTTGTTACATAAAAGGAATTAGGGACAAATTTTTAAAGTCATTGAGTAATTTGAAGATTATAATAAATATTACATGTATTTTATACTGTAACAACATACAAAAGTTTTACGGCTTTGACCATAATTATTATTATCCATGGCAAGAAGTCTAAGATGGACATATTCTCCTTGTTTGAGGATAATTTTTGTGATGATTTTATGGTCCTGATTATAGTTGTTATTGTTTCATTCAGTAAGAATTTGTTGATTATCTACTGCCAATACAGATCTAAATGTGACTTTCAAGAACATAATGGTATATGAAACCAAACCTGTACACAGACAGCTTTGACCTAGTATTATGAATGCTGTTAGAGGAAATCTGGGCTCCACTTGTGTGTGAGAAAAGGGGACTTCTCTGTGTAGAGAAGATGAGGTTTCCAGGATCAGCAGTTAGCATAATGACTATGTCACTGGACTCCCATGTAGTTGACTGCGGTTCGAGTCCTGGACCCGGTAGCTTTAAACTCACACCGGGTGCATGTGTGTGCGTGCCCAAGATCCCAAGAGGAGAATGGAGGAGAAGGGATTGCGGCGTGGCCATCTCCCATGGGGGGTGATTTCTTGCTTTCTGTCTCTCTGTCTCTCTCTGTCTGTCTGGTGAGCACACGCACCCTATAGCAAAAACCTCTCAAAAAAAAATTTTAAAAGATGAGGCTTCCATGCTGTGTCCACTCTTGGTGTTTTTCCATAAGTGCATTTGTAAATTCAGGTAGTCTTTACAACTAGATTCCTTTTTAATGATAGCTGGAAACATTTTCTCTATGTGGTTGATTTGTGGACTTTTGGTGTCTTTACACATACATTTCAAGATTCCAACAAATAGCTTAGACTAAAAGTGATCTCTTTATATTTTAAATGTCTTTAGCTGTCATATCTTTCACTTATCTTACTGAATACAAGGATTTATTTCTTTTTTTACACAACACTTTTAATATTTTTTTTTACCTCCTTGAAGAGTTAGAGAGGAGACAGTAGTTTATTGTGTATTTTGCTAAATCCAGTGGCTTGATTTCTATTGTGTCTCACAAGGAAAAGTAATTTCTTGAAACTTAGGAAATATATATTGATTAGTTCTATATAAATTTATTTTTTAAACTAGACTTTTATTTACTGCATAAATTTTATAGATTTAAGAATAATATTGGATTGTTGGAAAAGTCGTGACACATTTTTGCTTAGAAAAAACAGAAAATACCTATTGACTTTCTCGATGACCTAATATATTCTTTTTTTGGAGAGGTTTTTTTGCTGTAGGACGTGTACACTCGCCAGAAAGAGAGAGACAGAGACAGAAAGCTAGAAATCACTGCCCAAGGGGTGAAGGCCACACTGCCGCAATCCCTTCTCCTCCATTCTCCTCATGAGATCTTGGGCACACATGGAAACACGCCCAGCGTGAGTTTAATTAAGCCACCGGGTCTGGGACTTGAACGTCGGTCGATTACATGGGAGTCCAGCGACATAGCCATTACACCAACTGCTGGTTCCAATGACCTAATATATTCTTTTATTTAGAATAAAATGGCATAGGACAGAAAACATTCAATGTTCAAAACATAAACACAGTATTCAAGAGTTTATCAAATAGTTTTATAGAACTTTTAAAAATACATTTTGAACATCTTATTCCATTATTTTTCTCATTTGGCTTCGGTAAAAAGTACTTAAGACATAACCTATAAATAAAGATTAGATGAAATCTTCATTAGTACCTTAGTTTTAGACTCAGTATAATATGTGTATATATAGATTTAGTAAGTGGCACTCTGATCATCTAAATAAGAACTCATTAGTGACACCAACCTCAAAATTTTCACAACTGGTCAATCTCGTGAACTTAGGGAATGTAAGTAGTTTTAGTTGAAGTAAAATTTGTAGGTTGTGCTTTTTATTTTAAAGGTAAGGTTGGTAATGTAACTTTTCAAAGAAAATGATGGCAGTGATATTTTTCTATGTTAATCTGTGGATTTAGAAAAATATCTGAAGATTTTTGTTTTTACTTTATTTCTTCCATTCTTCCACAAGCAAGAAAGAGGAACAGAGCACCCTCAACATGATTTTGAATCTGCAGTTCATCTCCAGCCTTAGCTAGCCCTAGGTCATGCTCTTGGTTAGTTTACTCAGAGAGGTCTCCAGGCAGGAAGACAAAAACTTCCCATGTTGATCTGCTTTACTGAATGTCAGGTTTTAGCACTATAACATTTCTGGTCTCAGAGTTTTAATGTTTTCAGAATTTCTCCAACTAAAATATTATTTGTTAAAACTTTAATCAGCTACATTTTAGTATACTTCAGCTACCAATTAATTCTCTTGTCTGTCATGGTGTTGGGTTGGGGAGCTATAAGGCTAAAAATCGCCTAAGAGAAAACTTTCCTCACCTTATACTTGTGGTAGCTAACATTTTATAAAAATGAAGTTGTGCTCATTCTTGTTAATTTAACACATAACGAATATTGCATAACTCTTATTTAGCCCACAAGTAGTTTCAGTTTCACTATCAGTGCTATTTTAGTATTTTGCACAAAAATAAAACTTCACTTATTTTTAACCAAATTGGGATATTTCTACCATTAATCTCAATTTGCAACACAAAACACAAACTTCTTTCTGATATAAACAGAATGAAATAGAATACATAATTATTTCATATTTCTTGGAAACTATTATTGACACTTTAAAAACTCAATCCAATGTGGTTATTCCTAAGTAATTTGCTAGGTTTGGTGTAACCACCAAATGTTACTATTTTTCCCTGCATTAAATCATATTGGCATTAATCTTGCCTCTGAAAATTCTTATCTTTTTTTATGCTAACTTTATTACTTGAGTAATAAGATTAAAGGGTTGGTTTGTTTAATGTCAGTATTTTTATATTAAGGGGCCAGTAGTTGGCATGGTGGTTAAGATGCTGGACTCCCACATGGCCAACCATGGTTTAAGTCCTGAATGTGGCTTCTTGCTTTCTTGTTTCCACCCTCTCTCTCTGTTGCTCTGTGATCAAATAAAAAAAAGTAATGATGATGAATAAAATTAAAATAATATCATCCTTTAAAAATATTTTTACATTAAAGGAAAACTATGACTATTTTTGTTGAAAATATTTTAAATATGGAATGATACAGAATTTTTAAATAAGTGTTTAGCAAAGATGTATTAGAAAATCAATTTTAAAAATAACTTATAAAAACAAATATTAGATAAATTAAATATATTAAGAATGATAAGAAATTTTCAAATATACAAAATGATATTTATATTGTGTTCTTGATCATTTTGGGTTATTTATATGTGATGAATTCTGTAATCACTTTAATAGTAATACCTAACCTTTATTATATGCTAGCCACTCTTACAAATGCCTATACATATTATATAACACTCGTGACAACTATTTTAATTTATTATTAAGAAGTATATGCTTTTGGTACTTTTGTGATTAACTGGCATAGTAAGAATAAAGAGCATTTTTTTAAATTTTTTTGGAGAGGTTTTCACTATAGGGCATGTGCCCTTGCCAGAAAGAGAGAAACAGAGAGACAGAAAGTGAGAAACCACTTCCCACAGGGGATGGCCATGCCACAATCCCTTCTCCTCCATTCTCCTCTCAGGATCTTTGGCATGCACGCACATGTGCCCAGCTTGAGTTTAAGCCACCAGGTCCAGGACTCAAACCGTGATCGACTACATGGGAGTCCAGTGACATAGCCATTACGCTAACTGCTGGTCCCAGAATACAAAGCATTTTAAAGTTTTAAAGATATTCAAATTTTATTAAAACTTATTTTAATAAAATGTTTTCAGAATTAATATTTAATATATGTAAATTATAATTGGCACCATCTTTCACAGTCACATGCGACTGTCAAATATAATTACAACTTTGTATTTTATTTGGAAATAATAATTATGTCTTTAAAAATAAATATTCATAATATAAGATGAAAACATTTTAAAAATTTTTAATAAGCAAAGTATGTCATTATTTGAGCTATACTTTGAAACTTATTTATTGACCAAATTTACTTGTGTTGGAATTTTTTTTTTTTCATACCCCTGGCCCTCTCCCCTTCTGGTTATATACTTGAAACTTTCTGGTAGAAAGAGAGTTAGAAATTAGCACTAACTATAGATTTTTAAGTTTTTTTTTTTTTTTTTTTTTGGAGAGGTTTTTGCTATAGGGCGCGTGCACTCGCCAGACAAGACAGAGAGAGACAGGGAGATAGAAAGCAGGAAATCACCCCCCAGGGGGGATGGCCACGCCGCAATCCCTTCTCCTCCATTCTCCTCTCGGGATCTTGGGTACGCACGCACACGCGCCCGGCGTGAGTTTAAGCCACTGGGTCCGGGACTCGAACCGCGGTCGACTACGTGGGAGTCCAGCGACATAGCCATTACGCTAACTGCTGGTCCCAAGTATTTCTTTTATAAATTACATGCATGAGAGTCTTCATAACACCTAATATGAAACTTTCTTTAAGCATTTTTTTAACTGCCTAATTTACCATCATGTCAAATTCATGTGTATTTTGGTTGGGAAGAACAAAAACAAAATACTCTCTTCAGAGCATATGGAAAGACTGAGTCAGTTTTGCAAACGTCTTGACAAAAATCAACAGGACAAAAATATATTTGGCTCCACAAATGTTAAATCTGTCCTCATTCATTTTTGTAAATTACACCTTGCTTACACGTAAGTCCGCCTTTTCTTCTACTCACACATTAAATTACCAAGAGAATATGAACATTTCCTACAATTACTAGCTTTAGAGTTTATATGTCCCTGATTTCAACAGTGTGATCAGAAAGATACTATAGGTATTCCTCTCCATCAGAATTCATCTTTCCATGCACTTGACCACAGCTCTTCACCTTAAGTGCCCTCCTTCCATTGCTTCTAGCTACCACTCCATTGCCTTCCTGATTGCCTGGGTCTGATGGCTGATCTAACAGTCTTCTTTGACAGTTCTGTCTTGGTACTTACTCTACCATGCACTTGACAACACAGCATGGTTTCTTTTTTTAAAGATATTTCTTTTGTATTCTTTATGACAACTTTTTGAGTAAGTCCTAACATTCAAATTAAAACATTGCTAGCTTCAGGAAGTATGGATATTTTATATTTCTTTTTATCTAGTCCTTTGCAAGTACTATTTCTCTATCCTAATAAAGAAGACTTTTAGAATTACTGTTCTTTGATTTTTCCTAATTTTATATTAATTACCTTCCACAGTTTCCATAAAGGTCATATTTTGATTATTACTTTCTTATTGGTTTTTCCACATGCTTAGCCCGAAAGGATTAGAAACAATTAAATGCTCATAATCTAAGTGGCAATTAAGGGGTGAATTTAAGAAGTGATCTATAGTATACCCTCACAAGTTAAATAGTTTTGCCTTTAGTGATAGTCTCGGCTTTGATAGTTGGGTTTGATAAATTTGGTGTTCAGCTGCCCACCCCCAATCTTGGCTCCCTGAGATAAGTTCCAGCCAAATGTTCTAATTTGGTCTTGTCCCTTTCAGGATAGCTCCTAACCAATGAACCATCTGCCACTCTGGACATAAGAAAGACAGAAAAAAATTATTTCAAAGCTTAACTTGATAAAAGGAGAACACAGTTTTTCCAGTATTATTTGGGCATAAGAAAAAGGTCATTTAATAAATTTTAATGATTATGATTTTCCAAGTTGACAGGGAAAAGTTCGACATAAATGGTTTATCTTATTTCTCTGCAAAATTACAAACCTGACTTAGTTCTTTAGTTTGAATAAATCCTAAAGTTGAATGAATCAAAACAATGTAAACATTTTTGCCAGTATTATTGGTTGGTTATTGGCAGGAATCAGAACACATCTATCATGAACGTTCCCTTTTAGGAGTAATCACTTTCTCTGATGATTCTGTGTTTTTTGTATTTCACAGTTACATGTTTGATTCAAAAGAAAAAAAGGACATTTTTCAAAATCTTTTCTGATTCATTTGCTGTTTTCCACTGCAGATGAGTCTTAGAAAAAAAACTTTCATAAAGGAGATAGTGAGAAACTATGAGCTATTTTTGTAAAGAGGTTTACAATATTGTTTATTCTGATAGTGAATATTTTATAGAGTGAGTTTTTCACTAGGGCAATAATTCTCAAGCATTTTGATCACCCTTGAATTTTTTTAAAACATTTCGGACTGCCCTCCAAAAAATTCTGTTTGTGTAGATTATATCCATATTTTTCTTATTAGAAATTAAAATGGATAACTTTAGAAATATTATTATCAGTTCATTTATAAATAAAACAATAAACATATTATGTATTAGGACATTATAAAATTAAGTATATATATGTATTACCTCAATTTTTATTTTCAATTAGACCTCCCCCTGAGATAATGTGTAATTCCCAGTTCACTTTACTATATGTCCTATCTCTGTCCTAGCCTCTTAATTGTATTACTCAAATAATTTAAGTGGCAATGTCTTACATTTTTTGTTTATCCATTTAATGTTTGCCTTAATAGAAGACAGCTAAATTCTTATTCTGATTCTGGATTCAATCTGTGGCAATATGATATATGTTGAGTATAGGAAGAAAATCTTGCTTTACCATGTATAGAGTTGAAAGAGAATGAGTATGTTAATAGGGTTTTCAAAAAATTGTGACTTTTTTAGTAATTTATTTCATTTTATTTGTCATTTTTTAAAAATTTGCTATAAGGCTCATGTACTCATGAGAGAAACAGAGAGAGAGAGAAATAGAGAGAGACAGAAAGTGAGAAAGCAAGCTGCCAGGTCTGGGACTTGAACCATGGCCAGGCCCATGGGAGTCCAGCTCCTTAACCACCATGTCAGCTGCTGGCCTCATGAATATTATTTTTAAACAAATTTATTTGAAGTATAAATGATATACCAAAAAACCACGTGTTTCATATATACAGTTTCGTGAGCTTAGACATATGTATACATCTGTGTCATCAGCACAGTCAAGATAATAAACATATACATCAATCTTCTTTTTTTAAATAATTATTTAAGTTTATTTATTTATTTCATTTTTAATTTGATCAGCAGGACAGAGCAAGAGGAACAGGGAGAAAGAGAAAGTAAGAAAGCAAGTCACCATGTCCAACACTTGAATCCTAGGCGGCCATGTGGGAGACTAGCATCAACCATCACTCCACCTGCCGGCCTCACATCAATCTTCTTCTTACTATACTCAGACTTGATTAAGTGGTCACTTCTAAATGGTTAATTTCAGCCTGGAATCTTAAACCATACCAATGAGCTTTTTGTGCTCTGTTACATTAAAATTTATTGGTTTATTTTATACTTTAAATACATCTTTTATCCATGTATGATTTTGTAACACCATGCATTGGTCCATTGAACAATAATCATTGACTGGGTTATACAAATATTCTACTATCCCATTAAACAATATTAGAAAAAGACCCGCATTTGTTAATATCACTGCTTATACCATCTAGAAAGTATGAATACTGGAAAGTTCTAGAAAACATGACGGCATAATCAAGATATCAGAAATTTAATTTTTTCTCTGCTTCACAAATTAGCAACTAAAAAAATTATAATGAATTTATATTTTCATGAAAAGTTCTACCAGATACCTGCATTTACTTCACTTTGATTTTTTGTCTATTAGTTTATCAAGTAATAATGATGTTCCATGAAAAATATGATTATATCAGCTTACATCTCAGTTACCCAAGTGCTTTTGTTGAGATAACCACTGTACTTCAAAATGCAACTGAAGTGCTTTATGTGTTTGTTTCGTTTCATCACCTGGGATATTAGAAACAAGTACATTTAAGGTTCTATTATTCTTTGCAACTCAGTAATATGTCACTGAATTGATTCTTGCTAAAAATCCTGATGTTTTTACCCACCAGTGCATTTGAAACATCACTGCATATGTCAACATAATGACAAAAATAATGACTATCATTATGAAAATTTTTTTACTTATGAAACTAAATGAAACTCAGGGACCCCAGATGTCCATGGACCACAATTTGAGGACTACCAAACTAATTTATATAAAGTAAACATCCCTATTTTTATAAGGGCAGGAATGACTTCCAAAACCTAGTTCATCTCTCTTATCACCTACATTTTATTTTATAAAAATGAATAATTGATCTGAAAGATTAAATGCAGTTCAATAAATATGAATGTCTATTGTTTGATTAATATATGGGAAAAAAAGTCCTGAAATGTTATTATGATTATAGCTACCATTGACTGAGAACTTAGAATGAGGGTCAGCAGGTGGCATGGCAATTGGGGCACTGGAGTCCCACATGGTTGACCAGGGTTCAAGTCCCAGAACTAGCAGCTTGCTTTCTTACTTTCCTTATATCTCTCTTTTTATGTCTCTGTCTCTGTCTCTCTCTGGTGAGTGTACATGCCCTATAGCAAAATTTATAATATGAAATTAAAGCAATAATTCTTAAAAAAAAAAAGAATTTAGAATGTATATGTCTGACATGTAGATCTAGGTGCGGTAAAGTACACTGAGTCCTTACCATAATATTTAATTAGGCTTCTTTTACAGATAAGGAAACTGAGGTAGAGATAGTAAGAAATCAGCCTATATATCTGAAATGCGTGCATTAAATATATACCTTAAAATAATATTGGATTGTACAAAAAGTCATAATATATTTTTCTATGCTTTCCTTTGCAAAAATGTGTTATGAATTTTCCAATGATCCAATGTTAAAAGAAGTGAATAAGATAAAAATAATTTATTTATATAAAAATATAAATAATTTTTATAGAAATACCATGTGAGTAATACAAATATAAAATTTGTAGATATTCAGAAATTACTTTTATCACCATCATTATTATTTTAGATTTTTGCCACAGGTCATGTGTGCTTGCTGGAGAGAGAGAGAGAGACAAAGAGACAGAGTGATAGAGAGACAGAGAGGGAGAGAACTTCCAACAGGGTCCTGACACCATGATTCACTCCTCAGACTCATCAGCACATGTGCACCCTGTGTATTAAGGGAGGTCTTTGGGCTGGAACCCAAAAGCTTCTCATATGCGTCAGTCTCACAGAAGATAGCATTTTACTGCTGTGCCACAATCTGGCCCCAATTCCCATGGGCGTTAATTGGCATTCATTCAATAAATATTTTTCTAGATAAGATCATAGGCACTAAACCAGATAATATCAAATTCATTGTTTTTCAACACTCCCCAATTAATCAAATTTGCCAAAATATAAGATTGTTTTGTTAAACTTAGATTTTATTTATTTATGATATTTATAAAATACTTACAAAATATTTCACATAATTTATTTAAGGTTAATGAATTCACAACATGGTTTACAAGTTATTTCCACAGAATTTTTTCTAAATCTTAATTCTCCAGCTTCTTGAACTTTTTCAATTCTTTCTATCTCAAAAAAGAATTACTTCAATAAGACCTCCTTGTGAGCTCAGATGCAATGTCACAGTTTGCACTACTGTACGTCCTATCTCTGTCCTAGCCTCTTCTCTTTTTTGGTATTAAGCTCTTTGAATGTATTGTTTATCCCAAGGATTTTTCTGATATTTACTTCTTGACACCATTCAGTTTCCTTATCTACTTTAATATAAACATTTTTTAAAAAGAATTATTTAATTTTATTCATTATTATCATTTTTAAAAATTTGACCAGAGAGAGACAGAGGGGCAGGGTAGTGAGAAAGCAAGCCTCTAGTTTCAGGAGTGGAACTGCAATCAGCCATATGGGAGTCCATCATCTTAATCACCAAGCCACCTGTTTGCTTTTATTTTACTTTCTCTCTTTGTCTTAAAATATTCTTTTATTTATATTATATTCACTACTATCAGGATAATATTTTTATTGATTGATTTTGTGTGTTCATCTTTTGCTTCTAAACATCTTCTAATAATGCTTGTCTTCAATTCCTTGTGGACTTGCCACTTAAGAGGAGTAACTTAAATCTCTCATTTCTAAACTTGAAAACTAACCTTTCATTTTAAAATATATCTTCTTTGTTAGTCTTTGTGATTCATTTTGTAGGTTCTCCTGTTTTTCATTTCATTCAGTCCTTTTTGGTATTTAATTTGTTTTTTTTTCACACCTTCCCTATTATAAAACTAAGTATGCTCCCAAATTCGCACATTTAGTCTTCATTATTTGGCCTCTTGGAGTTCACCTTTAAATTGATTTTATCAACTATGCAACTCTAACTGTACTTTTTCTGGAATACAAAAGGACAATTGCAAGTAAATAATGCCTTGTCACCTTAAATGCAAATACCCAAATTAGACATCATAACATCCTTGTTCACTTCTAAAATATTTTCTCCTAAATGTTGCATATCATGTTTATTGCTCGGAGACTCAATATAGGAGACATTTAAAGAAATAAAGGACCCAGTTGCAATGGTAGCACCACTTGAGAAACTGGAAGCTGCAAGAAACACCCAGGTTTGTTCCCAAGCCAACCTGAACATGCTGGTGCAATTGCAGATGGCTTTAGTCTTGGCTATTTGGGAGCGTAGGGCAAGAGGATAAGTACACCATGAACTCTGTGAAAAAAGTACCTATCTGTCTCCCTTTGCCTCTCTATCTCCCCCCCCCCCACTTCCAGTCTCCTTTATTTCCCTCATAAAAGAAAACAAAATAATAAAATAAAAAAAATAAATCTATAAAGTCATAAGTAGCATCATATGTATAAGGACATAGCCCAAGATTCCAAGAGGAGAATGGAGGAGAAGGGATTGCAGCGTGACCATCCCCCCACCGGGTGATTTCTCGCTTTCTGTCTCTCTGTCACTTTCTGTGTTTCTGGCAAGCGCACGTGCCCTCTAGCAAAAACGTCTCAAAAAAAAAAAAAAAAAAAATTCCACGTCTGATCAAAAAAGTTCTTAGTTTCTGGGGAACCAGCAGTTAGCGTAATGGCTATGTCGCTGGACTCCCACGTAGTCGACCGCGGTTCGCGTCTCGGACCCGGTGGCTTACAACTCATGCCGGGCGCGTGTGAGTGCGTGCCCAAGATCCCGAGAGGAAAATGGAGGAGAAGGGATTGCGGCGTGACCATCCCCCCTGGGTGGTGATTTCTCGCTTTCTGTCTCTATGTCTCTCTCTGTCTGTCTGGCGAGCGCACGCGCCCTATAGCGAAAAACCTCTCCAAAAAAAAAAAGTTCTTAGTTTCTGTATAAAAGTAGTTAATTGCTTATTAATGAATTAAATATTTATATTAAGACTAACATAAGTCATTTCTTAAAAATTTATGTAACAAATTTAATATAAGTGCAAATTTTGTGTAACTCTTAACAGTATATATGTACTACCTTAACAATAGCATACATTGAATTTTTTATCTAATATGTATATCAGACTTATTTATTCAAAAATATGTATCATTAGGTTTTTTTTTGAATTTTTTATCTTAGATTTACAACTTCTGGTTAATATATAAAGGTATGCATTTTTTAGGAATAATTGAAATTATTGGGTTGTTGGAAAAGCCATTACACGTTTTTGCATAGAAAAACAAAAAAATACATCATGACTTTTCTGACAACCTAATATATTTATTTATATATTGTTATTAAAGCATTTGAGGTCTTAATTTTTAAAAGTTTAATATGTATAATATTTGGAATAATGGACATAAACAAAGTGCAAATTAATCTAAGTGCAATGTATATTTCATAGTTTTATTTTATAGCTATTAATTTTCAACTTGATTATGCAAACTTACCTTACATCGTAAGGTAAGTTTGACCATTTTTGCACCTCATCCAATATATGCCTTCTCTGTACTTTGTAATAAGTTTTTCTCAGACTAGGAGTTACTCTATGGGATTCCTCATTCTGTGACCTTGGTACTCAGACTGAATTATACCACCAGCTTCCTTGGGAAAGTCATGACATGTTTTTCTATGTGAAAATGTATCATGACTTTCCCAATAACCTAGGATATTCTACTGGTTCAGTTTCTCTGAAGAACCCTGACTAGTAGATCCTCATAGTTCACATGTAAAATGAGACTTGAGGGTTGGCAGCTCTGGCATGGTAATAATGCAACACTCTGTGATGCTGGACTCATGTGGGATGGTTTCAGGTTCACATTTGAAGGTCTTCTTGTACACACCAGTGTTCGTGCCTGTGATCTGGGCCATCTGAGGGTGGGTGGGTCTCAGCATGAAGATCTAATTGGGAGTGCTTGTCTTGCTCTCTCTCTTTTTCTCTCTGTCTCTACTTCTGTCTCTTGTCTTTCTAATGGGAGAAATTAACTTAAAAAAAGAAAAAGAAAAAAAGAAAATGAGGCCTGTTGAAATAAAGTATAACCTGATTTTTTTCCCCCCTGTGCTGTCTTAATGGTTGTCTTGACTTGAGGACTCTTTTGTTCTGGTTTCTGAACCATTAGTCATCCCTAGTATAGACAAATTCAACTTGAAGGGTCAGAACAAAGCAAAATATCAAGGTTAGTTCTTCAGAAGATGTGGCCATTAGTAAGGTCAAGATTATAAAAGTAGAAATAGTGTGTCATGTAAATAGAAGCATCAAATTATAAGGAATTTTAACACCTTGTACAAAATTAATATCACTGAGCATTTGCTTACAATAAACTTTAGGACATAGGTATTTATTGAATATTCAGTTTTGCTAATGGTTCAGATACTTTCATAAATGTCGAAGTTATTTGTGTTTTCTTCTCATCATACGCCACATTTTAAGAAAGAGGTTGATGCCAAGACTCAAATATAATCATCTGTTAATAATGTGTGTTTGATCTATTTAAAAATAGCATTTCCCATACACACTCACAAAAACGATCCTCCTCCTCCACAGAAGTAATCACACCATCTGTACTCACATCATATTTAATTATACCTCTAGTATAACATTTATCAACCACATCATATTAGAATTGATTGAGTTTTTTGCTATAGTGTGCGTGCGCTCACCAGAAAGACAGAGACATAGAGACAGAAAGTGAGAAATCACCCGACGGGGGGGATGGCCATGCTGCAATCCTTTCTCCTCCATTTTCCTCTCGGGATCCTGGGCATGCACACACACACACCCGGTATGAATTAAGCCACTGGACTTAAATCGCAGTCAGCTACATGTGAGTCCAGCAACATAGCCTTTACACCAACTGCTGGTTCCCGATTATGTATTTCTTTGTCTTCTCCACCAAACATGTACTCCTGAGAGTAGAGATATCTCATTCATTTATCTACCTCAAGTAACTGATATTATGTCTAACACATCTTATATATTCAATAAGAAGACAATATCTGTATTGTTTTGAAAGGCTATCACATTGATAAATGTATTTTTCTAATTAACAAAAATCACCTGTTGCTAATTTCTTTAGTGAGAAGCTTAAATTGTTTTTATTTTGTTTGTTTGTTTTGTTTTTAATAAAAAAGATAGCAAGGGACTATGAATATTAAAAAATCTTAAAGACTAACATGATTTCAGATCAGAAGATGGTGTAATGGTTATGTCACCAGACTCCCATGTAGTCAACCACAGCTTAAGTCCTGGACCCAGTGGGTTAAAACTCACTCTGGGTGCGAGTGCATGAGTGCCCAAAATCCTGAGAGGAGAATGGAGGAGAAGGGATTGTGGTGTGGCCTCCCCCACCCCCGGGGGGGGGGGTGATTTCTCACTTTCTGTCTCTGTCTTTCTCTGTCTCTCCAGAGAGGAGCACACGTACCGTATAGCAAAATCTCTCTTAAAAAGAAAAAAAAAGTTTAAATCTAGTCTAATAGAAATATGACTAGGTTTGAGCATCCAGTTTTACCTTTATCTTGGTCCAGTGTTGTGTTCAAGGACTTTCTAAGTAAATGAAAGCCAACAATTAGACCTGTAATTCTCTGGCTCAGAGAATCTTTATGTGAATATCAACCCAATTTAATTTTTTCTTCAAACCTGAAAATTCATGTAGTAAGTATCTGTAGAGTGGACTGTAGGTTTATTGGGTGAACATAAAGAAAAAAGACAAAAGAACTTAGTCTCTGCAGGTTGAACCTTGGTGATTTAAAACCAGTTTCGAATCCCATATTAGCAATCTGATCCAAGTGTTTTGTTTTCCCTTAAAGAAAATAATTTGTTTTCATTTTCTTCCCAATTATGATCCTGTGACAGGAAAATCCTAAATTTGCAATGTAATAGACTTTTTCATAACTCCAAGCACTTAGCTTTGACTGCATCAATACAATTTCACATTTGCTTATTGTTTTATATTGTATTCTATAAGAGAATATAATTTTATTTTTCAGCAGTGTTATATGCCCTTACAGATCTAACAACTTGATTTAGATTTGTCATGACAAGTTGTAGAAGAAAACTGGAAATGTTTTTAGTGTTGCTCACAAATCAGAATTAGGGGCTATAATCTGGTAACAGCTTTGATTATATAGCATTTTATTTTCATTTGGAAATTAAACATAACAGTCTTAATTATTTTGTATAATAGTGTTGAAGAAGAAGTGAGTACATTATTTATATGTATATATAAATCATATAGCTCATTGACACTGTCTTGGTTATTTGTATAGAGCTTTTTTTTTCATTTTAAACCAAAGTATAATAATACTGGAAAGAAGTCAATGTATAATTAGTTTGTATATATGAAAAACAGATTGCTTTGGTTCACATACTGTGAATTGTGAGTTATGCACAATGCTGTAAAAGATAGCAAACATCAACAGTTTTTCCCTCTTAACACTCAACATTCTTGACTTTTCACACATCACTGCTTGGGGAACTGAAAAACACAGAGGTTCCACTGATATGATGACTGTTGACTGAAATGGGTGGACTGGTTAGCACTTACTGGCTTATGGCTTACCTCTCTAAAGATTCTTTTTTTTTTTTTTTAAATCCATTTTTATCTTATTTGGAACTTGCATGTGTGCTAAAGAGGAACAAAAGGGAAATCATAAGCAAAGATTAAATTTTTTTCCTTAAATAGGGAGTTTAGTAGATCTAAAGCTTACAAGGAACAATTGAATAATCATTGCAATTATAGTCAAGACATACATATGTAGTAAACCACTTAATTCAGACTGTTGCAAAGTTGGCACTGTGTAACATAATTTTATATAGTCTTACCTTTTTGGCATTTTGGGTTCTTATCTTGACCTTTCAATGTATAGTATTTAATAGATTATTAAAGTTGGTAGATCTAGAGATTAGACCATTTTAATTTTAGTTCCCTTTATCTTTCTATTAAAATTACTGACAGATGTTTCAATGAGACATGGTGGCCCATACCTGTAGTCACAATTTCTCAGGAGTTAAGGCAAAAATTGCAGTTCAAGGCCAGCTGGGCAACATAATGAGACCATCTTTAAAGAATAAAAGAAAAAATTAAACATGTGTTTTATTAAGATTAATCAACCTTTAAGCACAAAATATGAGAAGTATTTATTAAAAATATATACCTAGAATTTCACTGATTTGAAGACGTTTCTTCACTTTTTCCACATTTTAAGATCTTTGAAATTATTACGTATCTTAAAATCCATGTGATCTTACATTATGGTCAGTCAGGCAAGAGCAATAACATTGTTGCCCCTGTGTACGCACATATAAACTTAGTCTAAGATAGTCATACGTCTCACACTTCAATTATGTGCATTGGTAAGAGTAAAAGTAGAGATTTTTGCCATTTAAAATCATTCTACTATTGCTTTTCTGCCTTTTCGCTAAAATCAAGTGTAGTAAAAGATGATCAACTATTGCATTAGTATATGATATTAAGTAAAATTATATTTTCATACAGCCCTGAAAAAAGAACAAAAAGTTTAAATTTTACATTAGTAAATCAAATATTTAGTATTGGGTGAATTAATATACTTTCTTTCAAAACTATAACCAACTACTTTATAAAACCCAACAAAAAAGATCTTATTAAATGAACATGCATTGTTTTATTACTGCAATATATGTAATCTAATGGTCATTTCCATACGACGTGATGTGAAGGCAGTAGAAATTGATCCTTTGGACTAAATAAAAGAAATCTCCCACAAAGCAGAACTGATATTACTTAATTATATATTAAACATAACTATTGTTAAGTCATTTAATAATAGTACATAGGGAGTATTTTATTAGAACATATTTTTTATCAGTAGTACATAAAATTACATCTTAGAATTGAATTGAAGAAATATCTAAAGAAGTAAATACATGTAAGTGCTGAAATAAAACGCCTTCTTCTGAGCTCATTCTTTATGAAGCAATTAGGTTAAAAGATTAGTATTACCCACTGAGTGGGCAAAAGATGAAAGCCATTCTTCTAAGAACCAGGAGAAGAGAAGGATACCCACTCTCAACACTCCTTTTCAACATAGCTCTAGAAGTCTTGCCAGAATAATTGTGCAAGATAAATAAATAAATGCATCTGAACTAGAATGGAGAAAGTAAAAATTGTCCCTCTTCTAAGACAATATCATTTATATGTAGAAAACTCTAAAGAATTCACAAAAAATCTCTTAGAACTGACAAACAAATTCAGTAAAGTTGAAGGCTACCAAGTCATCATACAAGTCAGTAGCATTTCTGTATACCAATAATAAAGTACCTGAAAAAGAAATTAATAAAGTAGTTTAAATAAATAACTACATCAAGACAAACTAACTAGGAATAAATTTAACTAAAGAGGTTAAAGTTCTCTCTAATGAAAAATATTTAACACTGGTGAAAGGGATTGAAGACACAAAAAAAGAAAAGGCATTTCTTGTTCCCAGATGGAAAGAGTAAGTATATATATTTTTTACACTACTACACATACATGCCTATGGTAGAGTTTAATTTACAGAACTGGCACAGTAAGATGAACAATAATAGCTAATAATAAAGTAGACCAATTATAACAATATATTGTATTAAATGCTGTGTGAATGTGGTCTTGATCTCTTACTCTCTTTTTCAAAATATCTTATTGTAGGGGTCAGAGTGGCATGGTGGTAGGAATAAGTTTATTTTTATTTTTTTTTTAAGAGATATTTTTGCTATAGGACACATGCACTCACCAGAAAGATGAGAAACAGAAATAACCCCCCCAGAGGGAATGGTCATGTTGCAGTTTCTTCTCCTCCATTCTTCTCTCAGGAGTTTGGACATGCACACACATGTGCTTGGGCTGAGTTTTAAGTTGCGGGACCTGGGACTCAAACTGTCATAGGCTATGTAGGACTCCAGCCAAGTAACCATTACACCATCTGCTGGTCTTAAAAATAAGTTTTTTTTAGATGTTCATATTGCCACAGCTAATTGATAGATTCAATACAATACTTACCAAAATATCAATGGTAATTTCACGGAAATAGAAAAAAATCATAAAATCTTATGAAACCACAAAAGATCATGAGTAGTTAAAGCAGTCCTGAGTATAAAAAAGCAATCTGGTGGCATCACACTAATGGGTTTAAATATACTGCAAAGTTATAGGAACCAAAATACATGGTAGTGGCATAAAAACAGACACAGAGGAGTGGAACATAATAGAGGACCCAGAAATAAAGCCATATAAACCCACAAACATAGTCAATTTATTTTCAACAAAGGCAAAGAATATTCATGACCAATGTGAGCAGTTCTAGATTCATATCTAGGGAGCTCCTTGAGTAAACTGGCTATGTGTGTGTCCATTATCCAGGTCTGGCTGAAGCTGGGGGTGAATCGTGACATCAAGACCCTGTTGGGGTTTTATCTCCTCTTTGCCCTTTCCCTTTATCTTTCTGATTAAAAGAAAAAATAAATAAAAATAAACAAGAAAAATGAAGAGAGCAGAATAGTGGCTATTAGAGGCTGGTAAGGCTATTGGGGTGGGAGAGATAAGGAGATGTTGATTACTGGATATGAAATTAAAGTTAAATAGAAGAGTAAGTTCTAATATAACTGTATATACCTTCTCTATAGCACAAAAGATAGATTATAGTTAGTAATTCATTGTATATATCATGATAGAGAGAAGAGAGCCTTTTAAATACTCCCCCCATAAAGAAATGATTAACGTTTGAAGTGATACATATGCATATTTTCCTAATTGTATCACAACATATGTATTCATGCACTGAAAAAGTACACCATACCCTGTAAGTTGTATTTTTTTTTTTTTTTAGAGAGAGAGAGAAATTTTTGCTTTAGAGCATGTGTAATTGCTGGAGAGACAGAGAGAGACAGAAGGATACAAAGCAAGAAGTCACCTCCCAGGGGGATGGCCATTCCGCAATCCCTTCTCCTCCATTCTATTCTCGGGATTTTGGGCATGCACACACACGCACCCGGCATGATGTTTAAGCTGCCAGGTCTGGGATTCAAACTGGGGTCGACTATGTGTGAGTCCAATGACTTAACCATTATGTCATCTGCTGTACCCCCTTAAATTGTAGAATAGTGTAAATTGAGAATATATTTTTAAAAATTAATTATAACTCAAGGTAGTACTCAGACTTGCTACTTTGGTGTCAAAACCTTCAGTTGCCTTTAACTTCTAAATATTTTGGATAATTTAATTTATTATTATTATTATTATTTTAATTTGACCAGAGAGAGAAAGACAAAGTGACAAAGCAAGACACCAGGTCTGAGACTGGAACCACTGTCGGCAAATGTGGGAGTCCAGAGCCTTAGCCACCACTCCACCTGCCGGCTCCAAGGGGTAATATTTGTTTTTCACTTTATATTTACATTACCTCTTTATATATAAAGCTGCAGCATCATTCATCACCTCAGTCACATTGACCAACATTTTCTTAAAATTTACCTAATTTTCCCTGCTGTTGTAATAATTTTTTTCTAGTTATAGAAGACTTAATATATTTAAGGACAGTTAACTCCAACATTCACTTCTCTATCAAGTGTAGGCATGGCTACAAGTGGAGGAAAAAAAAGAAAGAAAGAAAACTAAATGACAGTTGTTAAAAAGAGACAGAAACCAATTTTTTGTCACACATTAAGTTTCAGAGAGGGGTGGTCCAGGGCTAGTATGATATTCTTTATTAGCACAAAATCAGACTCCTTTCACCTTTCTGATACAATATGAATCTTCCTTACCTTCAGAGTCACTCTGTAGCTTAAGTTCTCTCCAGCTCCAATATACCATCTCCTTCCAGCTAAGCTGAAAAGAGATAAGAAACAAGGAAGTCATGTATCTTTCCTTTAAACACCTTTCCAAATAAATTGTCCTTTCCCTTTTCCTCCACCTATAGTCCTTTGGCCATACTTTGTCATGTCTATGATCCTAACTATGCCAGAGGATAGAATATATGGTTTTTAGTTTGGGTGGTTGTGGAGGTACCTTTTCAGCTCCAGGAGAGAAATGGTTGGAGAAATACCAACAGTCTCTGCATACTCTTACTACCAGCCATGGGAGAACTTTCAGCAATCAGGAGAGCAATGGAACATTGTATTCTCCAAAGAAAGAAACCTCTCAGCAAAATAATTTAAAATATTTGAAATAAATATATTCATTTACTGCCAGAGCATAATCCCTTAAGTGTAATTTTATTCCATATGAATTAATAAATATTTATTAATTATAAATTTTGTGCTTGGTTTTTAAAGTGTCATCATGTTGAACAGTTTCAGGAGTATTTTCAAATTGGATATAATGTAAATGATTCTCCTGGAGTTATGCAGTACAATGGACCTGGCACTTAAAACAAACGAACAGACGAATGTAAAGTAGAGAACTAAACTGAATTTTAACTAGTTACATCAAAACATTTGCATAGTATATAAAATGGAAAAGGCTAAGTTGACTCTCAATCCATGGCCAAAGGAAAAATCATTTTTAAAATATTTTTAAGGTTTTTCCCATAAGGCACATGCATTTGCTGTGGGGAGAGATAGACCAAGACAGTGAGAGAGAAAGTGAGAAATCACCCCCCATGGGGGATGGCCATTACAGAATCCCTTCTTTTCCATTTTCCTCATTGGATTTTGGGCATGCATGCACATATGCCTAGCCCGAATTTCAAGCTTCCAGGTCTGGACTTTAACTACATTTGGCCATATGGGAGTCCAGTGCCTTAACCACTACACCACCTGCTAGACCCTCTTATTTATTTATTTATTTTTGAAAGGTTTTTGCTATAGGGTGTGTGCACTTGCTGGAGTGACAGAGAAAGACAGAGAGACTGAAAGCAGGAAATCACCCCCCGGGGGATGGCCACACCACAATCCCTTCTCCTTCATTATCTTCTCAGGATCTTGGGTATGCATGGGCCTGGCATGAGTTTTAAGCTACTGGGTCCAGGACTTAAACCACAATTGACTATGTGGGAGTCCAGCGATGTAACCCTTATATGATCTGCTGGTTTCTGCTGT
This sequence comes from Tupaia tana, assembly GCA_026018925.1. NCBI lineage: Eukaryota > Metazoa > Chordata > Mammalia > Scandentia > Tupaiidae > Tupaia > Tupaia tana. The sequence continues at coordinate 42,481,089 of JAKSZU010000004.1, read as the reverse complement.
TTTTTCTTAGATTTTTTTTCTATAGGGCATGTGTGCTTACAGGACGGACAGAGACAGAGAGATAGAAAGTGAAAAATTATCCCCCAGGGAGGATGGCCACGCTGCAGTCCCTTCTCCTCCATTCTTCTCTTGTGATTTTGAACACACAAACACATACACATACTCCCAGTGTGAATTTTAAGTTGCCCAATCTGGGACTCGAACCGTGGTCAGCTGCATGAGAGTCCAGCAATGTAACCATTATGCTATCTGCTGGTCCCCTTATTTTGTTTTTAAACCATACTGAAATGCAAAAGTGTTTTGTTCCATTTTTGAGCAATTGATTTTTATTTACTCCTTTGCTGTTGTCTTCTATTCTTGGTTCTATAGTTTGGAAATTTGTTTTTTCCTCACTAGAATATTATTTAAAAGGTAATTTATTTTACAGGTGAAAATATAAGAGTTTCAGTCTTTGGAGGTTTACTTTGGCAAAAGTTGCAGTGTAGGCTGCCCGTATGCTAGTGAACAAAGTGGGAGGTTTGTAACTTTCTACTGTTAACCAGTGTGTGAATGATTGCATTTATAAAGCTCATTTTTAAATATTTTATCTTCAGTCTACAATAATTTAATTAATTTGTGAAAAATAGAGTTCATTGGCTATCAAATTAAGTGATTATTATTTATTTTTGTAAAGTTCAACATATAAAATATATTATCTTGAAGTCAAATAGCAAAATAGTGGAAGTGGTGCTTCTGGTGATTAAGGTTAGGTTTAAGACATTGTAATTAATTTTCTGGAATTCTTTTTAGAACACTGAAAAATAAAATTTTTCAAATTAGTTAGTATTTTTATCACTATAATCATCACAGTTAATTTGAGCACTTATTTCCTGAACCTTGGCAATAAAACATTGACTTTTGGTGGAACATAAAAAACAGATAGTATTTAGCGCTTTATATTTTCCTCAACTTCCTGTGACTCATGTATTATCATTAAAAATCTTCAGATAATTTCAACTACATAATCTAAGAAAAGTCTTATAATATTCTGCAGAAATGTAAATTTAATACTAGCTAAGTTGCTTGATTAATTGTTCCAAATTATATGTAAAGTTATCCCAAATCTACTTGCTGGTGTTATATAGCACACAGGGAAATGAGAAAATTGTTATTAAAATTTTAATTTCATTCTCAATTATTAAAATGACTTGTCAGACTATGCCTTATTATCTCAATTTGCCAGAATTCTTCATTATACTTACATGTATGTCATTTTCTCCCATGCAGTGATTATTTCTCCAAATTTGAAATTGCATTTTTCCTGTCATGTTCACTTATGTGGGTATTTTAGTCATTATTTTGGCATGTATTAAGACAAAAATAAAAGAAATGAAGTTCAAACCTAAAAATTCCCTATAATATATTTAATTCTATCCAAAATGCTTCTTTCATTATCATAAGACATTTTTTAAAAATATCATGTATTGCCTTCATTGAAATCATTGGAAGAAAGCAAAAGGAAGGGAGTGGGTGAACCCAAGGGAGAGAGAAAACACTCATTGCTGAGCTAATACTCAAGATCATTTTGAGTTGTGTCTACACAACTGATCTCAGTTATCCCCAGACTTGAAAAATCACCATCAAATGAAAAACATTGAAGCATGGTGTTGATTTTTTAATATAATATGTAACATCTTGTAACTTAATGCCTATGTAAGGTATGTAGTATTTTATAGCATGTATTAGAAAATTATCAAGGATATGGTTATACCTTTTGGGACTTTTCAGAAACATATGAACAAAGTTTTTTATGTGTCTATTACAATACATTTTTATCTCCAAGGTTTAAATCTTGATTTCCTTTTTTTAATTTTTAATTTTTTTAAAGAATTATTTTTATTTAATTTTATTTATTCATTCACTTTATTTTAATTTGACCAGAGATAGACACAGAGAAAGAGAGAGGGAACATGAGCAAGAAAGCTGCCAGATCCAGGACTCAAACCATGGTCAGCCATGTGAGAGTATCCAGAGCCTTAACCACCACACCACTTGCTGGATCCCTAAATCTTGATTTTCTTTTATTAGGTCACCAGATTTTAAGCCAAAACACTACATTATATAATAATAATAACAACAAAAATAATAAAATCTTAGAGCCTTTCCATGGCCTAGCAATTGAGACAGTTAGAGCCCATGTGGCCAACTGTGGTTTTTATCCCTGGTGGCATGTAAGCTGGTGACTTGCTCCTTGTATTGGTCATTGAGGTAGCCAGATCCCACCTGGACAACTGCATGGTTCAAATCTTGGATCTGGTGGCTTGAGAAATATGCCACAGCAAACACAGCAGGCATCTTTCCGTTTAGGACCCTTCTCTTCATAGCCTTTCAAGACAAAGGAGGGAGCTGACACCAATGATAGCATCTGATAAAATATGAAAGTCCAGTTTCTGATTTGGAACTTTGAGTATCTCTTTACACCATTTGTGTTACATGTGGTTATGAAACCTTCAGAAAAATGGAAAAGGAATAGAAATATAAAAATTTCCTAGATAAAGGGAAAAGTAAGTTTGCCAAAATCCTGCCCAGACTTTCATATTTTCAGATGCTTTCATGGTCCACTTCCTATGTGCTCAAGACGTTTTTACTATGAGATTAGGGAGATTCAGTCATTTTCCTTGTTTATTATCCTTCCAGGCAATATTTTTAAGACTTCTTGTAGTGTTATTCTGTCAGATAATTAAGTATCCTGTTTTTCAATTAGCAATAATCGCGCCTCGGATAAACCTCATTGGCTACGATACTGCCACTGCGCAAAGCTAGTATCCTGTTTTTGAGGACCAGTTAAGGAATCTTGGAAATGTCTCTGAACCTGCTTGCTCTAGACTTTAAACGGTGGTTACTTACTGATGAATATTTCCTTCCTTCTGAAAGGTAAAGGTTGATGGCAAATAAAACATTTATTCAAAACAGCATACTGTCATGAAAAATAAAAACTTCTTATTTGCTTCATAGCAAGATAATAGTATTGTTTATTAGTACTTTATACAGACTATGTTTTATATTTATGTGTTGGGGAGAGACGATCTGTGTGTTATATATAAAGGGTGGAGTGGTCTACTCTGTAACGTTTACATTAGTTCACTAAAGAAGTAGACTGTGGGGCCAGCCTGTGGAGTGGTGGTTAAGACAGCTAGACCTCAATATTTCAATTCCCAGACCTGGCAGCTTGAAAAATAAGCTAGGCATACATGTGCACTTGCCCAAAAAGCCAAAAAGAGGGACAAATGGAGGAGGAGTTGCCGCATGTCCATGCCCCATAGCAGGTACTTTTTTGCTTTCTGACTCCATCTTTTTCTGGGTCTCTTTCTAAGTGCAGAGTCCCTTTGGCAAATTAAAATGAAAGAAAAAGAGTAGGCTTCTGTTTTTATACTTACTGAGAAGTTGTAAGATGAACATGTGGACAAATAATTCCAACAAGTAGCATTAGTGTGTTCAAATTTTCTTCTGTAAATTGAAGTGACTCATTTTCTTATGATTTTTATATATTTACTAGCCTATGTTTAAGTTGTCATGAAAATAGTATGTTTAATTTATGTTGTTTTTTTAATATGGGAATAATATTCATTGAGTGAACATTGTGAAATGATACCTTAGACCAATATTATTAATAAAATGTTGTCATCCTTATTATGTTTTATGTTCTCTAAGTATGCCTGTGTATTATGTTTGAAAGACCTTAATCCCATGGATTAATATGGTATATAGCAGATAAATTTTCTAGGTTATAATTTGGCATAGGATACAGCTTGAAAATGATTTTAAATACATGTATTTTCCTATGATAAATAGTATAGCATCTAAGAATAAAGGAATATATTACATGAAAAGATATATTTCTGATACTAAACTAGAAAGAGAATTAAATGATATCTCTGACCTTAAAATACTTTTTTTTACCCTTTAAAAGCTTTTTAGTATTTAATTTTTTTGCTGTCAATAATCTCAACAATATGGGCACTTAGCGGAGTGATTCTCTTGACATTAGAAGCTGTTTACACCCACTTTAATCTAGTTTTATAATTAGTTTTATAATGTACAACGACACACTTGACAGAGGAATATGATTCCTAAATATTTCCTTTTAAAAGAAATTATAAACATATTACAAATTCTGTGCCTGTTTTACTGGCATTTTATGTTGCAGTATATTTACATTGATTATTAGATTTTTTTTATGTTCTGAAACTTTCTTGTTTATTCTCTATGAAATTATTGCAAAGATAGAAACAGAAAAATTTGTCTTTTTTTTAGTTAAAAGGCATTGTAATATGTAGTGTTAACTTGATGACATAGAACAAAAGCTATATATAGTCATCTACAAAATCAGACAAAAATTGATTTTTTCTATTGTCTTGCTCCTTTCATTGAAGGTACAGAGGTTAAGGATATACTTAGAGCCCAAAGTTAGTGAGTGGTTCCATCATTTTCTAGGTCCAGGACATTAGAAAAAGTATTTCTCTTCTTTTTCACAGCATTCAAAAGCCATAGCCTAGATTTGAATGTTCTTTTTCTTTAAAACAAGTCTTATTAGTGTTCTGAATAGGAGTAATAGAAAAGAAAGACATAATCAGGCCATCAATAATCTAATTTTATAGGCATTAAGGAAAAGAATAAAACCAACTAAAGGCAGTATCTGAAACTGAGGTGAAATCATCCTACCATTCAATATTAGAGTCCGCAGACATGTATGAAACTCTGGACATAAACCCTATAATCCATGAACTATAACCCGGTAAGGCAAAAATAACAACCAAGAAAACCCCACCATTCTAATTTCACAATATTCAATTTGATATAATAGTGGTAATACTTGGAATATTTGAAACTTAATTAGTATTTTAGTTATCTAAGTGAAATATTATTCTTCTCAGTGAATCATTGCTAAGAACATGTCTCATAAAGACATATGCATATGCTCTCCTAGACTGTAATTTACATTTTTAATATTTATAATTTTCAATTAGCATTATCATTACCTTTTATTTGGGAAGGTATACTGAATCAGTATTTTTAAAATTTTAAGAAAAAAATCCATATTTTGTAATGTTCTTCCTAGAGTATATTATACTGTGATGTATTTTACTACCTGCCAAAACTGCTCTCTTTTACAGCAGAAGATAAATTGTTCTGTATCTCTGAGCAGTGCCTTTTTGCCATAGCCAGTGGGATTCAATACCACTGATTCTTTTTACAATCTTGGTTTAGAAAATTAAAGAAACTCAAGTAGCACTGCTGCAATCCATTCATAGCTAATACATCTTGTCGCGCATGACTGAGGACAAGTGCCCTCCAGATTAAATTTTGCTTCTCAGCACCCTGCATTTTCATAAAATATAGTCCTTACATAGCTCCATGAATATCACAAGCATGTGGTTTAATTTAAACCAACATGCTTGAGTCACTTATCTAAATAAAATGTTTGTAATGTTCTAAAACTATTTTATAAATGCATCATCTTAAATAAAACAAACAATATAATTTCAAATGAGCTAAAATAATATTAATTCTCAGTGGTAAGCAGAGAGATCTTTGGGGAGGATTACCTGAGTTACTTTAGGGACTGTCCATTCGTTTCTGAATACTGATTTGTGAAACTGGAAGGTGGCCCTGTTAGCTGGTGCTGCCAAGTCTCTGTAAAGGCTGTATTGACCTACCCTGTTTTTCTATGGCCAAAGGGACAGTGATACGGATAAGAGGAATGACCTATCAAAAAGTTACCTTCTCCTGTGAGGCTATATGTAGATTTTATGCTGCCCATAAGTAATCATTATTTAGAGGGGCACTTGATAAGTGTTTTGTTAAAGTTTATTTATTTAGAGAGATTTTTGCTGTAGGGCCCATGCACTCACTGAAGACAGAAAGAGAGACAGAGAAAGTGAGAAATCACCCCCCTCCTTCCCCAGGGGAGATGACCATGCCACAATCCCTTCTCCTCCATTCTTCTTTCAGGATTTTGGGCACACATACACACGCACTTGGTGTGAGTATTCACAAATTACCAGGTCCTGGACTCAAACCGCAGTCGGCCATGTGGGAATCCAGTGCTCCAACCACCACACCACCCACTGGCCCCATAAAATTTATTCATAAAATGATGATATGTGTGTGAATGTGTGTGAGTTTGGTAAAGGGAAACAAGAGAAAAAGAGATTCTAGAATGGATAAAAAACAGTCCCCACTAGGGAGTTATTTACCATAATGTATGTATATATCCTATGTATAGTTTCTTTTTAAAATAGTAAGTAAATATTTGGTTTTATTTTATTGCCAAAGGGTACAAGCCGCCCTCCTGCACATGCAAGAAAGAGAGAGAGAGAAATGGGGCATGGTAATGCTGTAATCCTTTTTCCTCCATTTCTTCATCTTGTCTGCATTTGGAGCACATATGCCCAGAAGCCTGTGTTTTTCAAGCCACTGGGGCCGAGATTTGAACCAAGGTTGGCCATGTGGGATCTGGCTCCCTACATAGCTTAACCACTGCACTGTGGGGCTGACCCTGTGTAATTTTTATTATAAGAAATGTATACTGAAGTCTAAGGAAACATTTTTGACTTTTGTGTGATTAGTCTAGCAAAACAATTGAAATAAGCATCAGATACTACTTAATTCTCTTCTGTTCATGAGTGTTCTGATCTCAATTTAGTTCATCAGATGATGCCTTATAATAATGAAAATACACTTTAGGAACTTTTCATTGTTGACCAAATAAAAACAATGATCTCATCAATATAAACCTAATTTTTTTCCTTACGTTTTTGCCATAGAGTTAAGATACTCCCCTGAGAGATACAGAGAGAGAAAATAAGAAGTCACTCTCCCCGCAAAGGGGATGGCCATACCACAATTCTTTTTCCTCTCTTCTCCCCTTGGGATTGGACACAAACACACACACACACACACACACACACACACACACACACACCCCTGGTGTAACTCCAACTTCAAAGTTGCCTATGTGGGATCATACCACCTTAACCATTAGGACACCAGATGGACAAACCTAATTTTTTTTTTTTTTTTTTGAGACATTTTTGCTATAAGGCTCATGTGCTCACCAGAAAGACAGAGAGACAGAAAGTGAGAACTCTTCCCCTGGAGGCATGGCCATACTGCAATCCTTTCTCCATTCTCCTCTTGGGATCTTGGGCACACATGCACACATGCCCAGTGTGAGTTTAAGCCATTGGATCCAGGACTCAAACCGCAGTCGACTCAAACCACAGTCGACTACCTGGGAGTCCAGTGACATAGCCATTACGCCAACTACTGGTCCCAGACAAACCTAAAATTTTAAGGAGAAAGAGTTAATTTATGTTTGCACATTTAATAATATCCTATGAATAAGTTGGAGGTCTACTGTGATCTCTAATATCAGCAGAAGGTTGATAGAACATTATGCATGTTACATTGGGTATATGTGTTGGGAGTTTTAGGGACTCACACCAGATACTCTATAGATACAGGGATTCATAGTTACAGAAACATTTACTCCAAAACTTTTACTAATATAACAAAAAATTAGAAAATTAACAGAGGCAATTTTGAAGCATGGTTGAGAGTACTAGAGTCAATAAAAAGACAATAATAAGTAGCAGAATACATGTAACACAAATAGTAAGCACACTAATTTAATAGGTTGAAATGCTTTTATCATTGTATATTATATATATTGGTACAAGTAAATACTGTAATTTTGACATAAATAGCAAAAACTATTAAGCAGTTATATTCCCTAATGGGAGTGGCAGGTAGTGTGTTTCCAAAGAGCAAGCAGTTTAGTGACTCTAGCTATTTCTGTCATGCATAATTATTAGCTATTAAGGAACATTAGCAAATGTATACTTTCTTGTCTCTATAAAAAGTTCAGCTGAAGTGTTAATTTTATAGACATAGCAATTTGATTGATATGTTATATTAAAATAGTAGAAAATAAAATTAAATTGAAATGGATGTTTAGGAACACTTTTTTTTCTGTTGGCAATTAGTAAAAATATGTGATTATCTATGTGCACTATGATTTACAAAACCATTTATCCAACTTAAGCAGAATACTAAAAGTTAGTATCTCCCTCTCATACAGATATCTGAAACCATGGTTCTATATGAGTGCTTAGTTGGAGGTAATTCATTGGTAATTACCAGCAGGCATTTTTCATATTTTTAGCATTTTTCAGTTCATTTCAGGTAAATTGTATCATTGACTCTCAAAAACCATGCTAAGTTTTTATATTAACCATGTCCTATAGAAGTAAACACACACATACAAACACACACACAGGAATTAGAGGGGTTAAATTAACTTGGTATACTTGTATATTGAAATAGTTATATTTGACCAACGGAATTAAAATTTCCTTTTCATTTGTAAATTATTTTCGGGAATATGCCTAGATTTGTCTTCTTTAATAAACTATTTGAACATTTTTTTTTTAATTGAGAGACTGGGGCCAGCAGTTGGTGTGGTAGATAAGGGCGCTGGATTCCCACATGGCCAACCATGGTTCAAGTCCTGGACCTGGTGGCTTGCTTTCTCACTTTCCCTTTCTCTCTCTCTCTCTCTCTCTCTCTCTCTCTCTCTCTCTCTTGTCAAATAAAAAAAAATAACAATAACAAATGGAAATAAATAAATAAATAATTCTTTTTAAAAAATTGAGAGACTATGGTAATGACATCTTAATGCTATTAATTAAAGAAATAAATGAGGATTGGGAAAAGAAGTGGAGAAATTAAAAGATATCCATTGTGTATTTTACAACCTGACACTAAAGATTAAGGTAAGTCTTTAGATCAGACAAACTTACTTTTGAATCCTTTCTATATCTCTTAAAATTTACTTCTTAGCAAATGACTTGAGGAATAACAGTAGTGTCATGGACAACATAATGCCAATTCTTATTATATGCCTTCTTGATGTTATATTCATTTATGTATTAGAAACAAATGTGAAAAGCTTATGAATATCACTCAAGCAGTATATCCTCTGCCGCCTTATGCCCATTACGGTTGATGATTTCACTAATCCAACCAATTGCGCAAACACCATTTCATAGGGGCCTACTTTGAGCCTCCATAGTACTACTCACTTGGAACATAGATGGATAAAACATACCTAAGCAAGCATTTAAAAGTATATTATCAAGGAGCCGGCAGGTGTCTTGGTGGTTAGGGAGTTGGACTCTCCCACATTAATGAACATGATTCAAGTTCCAGACCGAATGACTTGAAAATCATGCTGGATAGGGCCAGCAGCTGGCATGGTGGTTAAGGTGCTAAACCCCACATGGTTGACTGCAGTTCCAGTCCTGAACCTGGCAGCTTGCTTTTTTACTTTCCTTCTCTCTCTCTCTCTCTCTCTCTCTCTCTCTCTCTCTCTCTCTCTCATCAACTTAAACAATAATAATGATAAATAAAGTTAAATAAAATAATTATTAAAAAAAAGATGGAAAGAAAATCACACTGGGTGCGAGTATGTGTGTGTTTGTGTGTTCCTAAGATCTCAGGAGGAGGAAAGAGAAGGTATTGAGGCATGACCATCCCCCTTGGGGGATGATTTCTCACTTTCTCTCTCACTGTCTCTCTGGCAAGTATACTTACCCTATGGCAAAAATCGTGGAGAAAACAAAAATATTATGTTATTGAGAGTAAAAGGTACAACTACAGTGGGGAAAGTATCAGACACAGTTTTGGGAGCTTGAAGCAGAGGTGCGTACCACAGCATGAAAGTCAAAGACTTTGTTAAAACTCACTCCTGAGCTGAACTTTAAAAGGTAAAGTACAATTGACCATGTGCTTAGGGGAAAGAGAGTGAGATTAATATGAGTAAACCTAAAGAAGTGGGAAATAACCTGTAGCTGATAGAATATTAGTTGTAAAAATAAGAGAGGAATTACTGTGTTGTATGGCTTTGGGGAGAAAACATTCAAAAAAGAGTCCAAGGCTAGTCCCATAGTATATAGCAGTTAAGTGCTAACTAACATAGAAAGCTGGATCCCACATAGCTGAATGTGTTTCTAATCCCAGCTCCCACGACTTTAAAACACCCTGACTATGTGTGTGCTTCAAGTCCTGATGGGACAGAGAAATGGAGAAAAAGGATTGCAGTGCATTCACAACCCATTAAAGGGATATTTTATCTCTGTTTATCTGTCTCTTTTTCTCTGTCTCTTTTCCCCTCTTTTCTGGCAATTAAAAAAAATGCATGTACACCTTTAAAACATAATTATGTATTTAAAGAAAAGATATGGTAATAGGTTTTTAACTTTGATTTAAAGTACAATTTATCATTTGAATAAAGGGATCATTTCCTTGGAGAAAAATATTTGATAGTGGGCATCAAGTTGACCATTAGCAAACTATTGAAAGTGAATGTACAAATGTCCTACATTTACAAAACATCATATTTCTCTGTTAGCTTATGAGAAAAAGACTCCGTGCCTAGTAGATATATCTTTAGGGATTTAAGAACAGATATTGAAGAAAGAGTACATATTAAGAATTAAACTTTTTCTTGTTTTTATTTATTTACTTTTAAAGTTCAGAGAAAATAAATAAGGTATAATTTATTAATTCAATATCTATCTGTTAAGCCAAAAGATAAAAGCTGAAATTCCACAAAATCAAATTCTCAAATTAACATAATACTCATTGCATAGCACAACTAACCATTTCATTCTAAATATATATGCATATATATTTTTCTTTACATTTTTTTATCTGTCAAATGTTTTCTCCCCTTGCACCTCAAACTCACTCTCCACCACCCACTCTCTACCAACAACTTTCCCCACTTACAATCTCTAGTTTCCACACCCATCCTCTCCAACATCACCTCTTCAGATCTCTCTTGTTTTGTTTTCAATTGCTTTCCACAGCTGGCAATAAACTGTTCAATATTGAAGTACCCATACTGACTTGATGACCTGACTGTTGTTTAAATGAAATTATATTAACTATTTTTTAAATAAGTACTTTTTATTTAATTTAATTCATTGCCATTACTTTATTTTACTTTTTAATTTTTTGAAGTTGACCAGAGAGAAAGAGAGAAAGTGAAAAAGCAAGCTGCCAGGTCTGGGACTCAAACCACAGTCAGCCACATAGGAGTCCAGTCACGTCAAACACCACACCACCTGCCGGCCCCACAGTAACTATTTAATTCTGATTAAAGCAGTAAGAATGTGGAACTGAGGAAAGTATTAATCCAAATTTAATATCACTATGAAGCAGAAAGGTGATAGTTCAATTTATTATGGCAACCAATTGTTTCTTGAGTTTTTAGGTATTATGTGCAGACAGTATATAATTTGCAACCATTTCATAAGATGAATAATGATAATTATATGGAGCCAGAAGGTGGCATGGTGGTTAAGGGTGCTGGACTCCCACATGGCCGACCCTGGTTCAAATCCTAGACCTGATGACTTGCTTTCTCACTCTCTCTCTCTTTCTCTCTCTCCCCACTCCCACTCAAGTCAAACTAAATCATATAAATAAATATAAAGTTAAATAAAATAATTACTTAAAAATAATAATTACAAAAGACTTGTTTAAGCAGAAGGTCACACACACTATCATAGATATTCAGTGGAAAATTTTGACTTTAAGTAATAAGTCAAACTTTATTGACTTTAAGTAAAAGACACAGAAGAAAACTCATTTTTAGAAGTGCCAGAACTAGAAAGAAAAACATGATTCCTTTTACTCCAATTAATGAACTGTTACCAAGAATTGAACAGTGCCAATTCCAGAATTGTAAAGTAACTCATAGGCAACTAATATATTCAATATATAAAATGTGAAGATAAAAAGAAATACCATTGGTGAAAACATTGAAAGAAGATTTATGTCCACAAATTTTGGGAAAAATTCCAATCTTCTTGATCTCTACAAGTTCATACTTTACTGAAGAACTGAACATTTAGAAAAGTTCATCCTTCAAAAATATGTAGCTTTAGAAGTTAGTTATGCCATTTTCGAGCACAGATGCAAGTAGAGAATGGCGTAAATTTGCTCTTGTTAGTCTCTTTACATTGATCTTATTAATCTTCACATTAATCCATCTTTCTTATAGAAAAAAATCAGCATTTAACATTCCTTTAGCTTATGAAACCAGAGGATTCTAACTCTTAGAAATACTTGAATATGCATGATATTAAACTTTTCCTTATACATTAATTAAATTGATCACAGTGAATGAATGAGAAGGAACATTATATGAAGCATGTATGTAAAAAAGTGTATCATAGTAATTAAGGTTTTGTGCTAGAGACAGACGAGTCTGAATTTGAACAGTAGCCCAATTTATTTAAATCTAGTTTACCTGTTTTTCAAAATAAGAGTTAAAAATGGTGCCAATTTAAAAGGCTGTGTGAAGATTAAGATTACACATGAAAATTTTGAACACTCTTTTGATCTATGAAGATGGGCCAGATAATGGGCAGATAAATGTTATCTGCTATTATTATTTCTTTATATGTCCTTTAGATATTATAGCTTTGACTGTGTGTTACTGGATGTTTTAAAAAATATTTGTAACACATAGGGTTTGGGAATTTTGTTTAGGTTTTGTTTTTTTGTTTTGTTTTTTTTTTTTCCCCCTAGGCAATTAACAAGGATAAAAAAGTTGAAGTAGCTCAAAATCTTTCTTACAGGCTGAACCCAGGGAAACATGTCAACAGTTAGACTAGTGTGAACTTGCAGTGGCCCGCTATTGTAGCATCCAAAAGGTCCCGAGGCCAAATCCTTGGTTTTAAGTCATCAACTAAGAATTGAGATTTAATAAATAAACACTGAATACTGAACATTTTTTTCAAATATATGAATACTGTGCTACAGTATCTCTTACATTATTTCAGTAACTATTTCCTAGAAAAAGTCTAATACAAATTAAACTTAGGTTTAATAAGCTTCATTGACCAAAAACATGTATAATTTGATGAACTCTGGAAAGGTAAGAAATTTTATTACTAAAGAATGAATTCTGCAGAGGGGAGATGTGTCAACTAATAAATTTCTAAGAGTGAGGACCAACTTTAAAGAAAGAAAGATGTTCCCTATCTAAAGAAAAAAGCCCTGGAAACCGTAACTGTAACTCTCTACTAAAAAGAGAAAGTGTATTTTCAGTGCATTGAAATTGGTCACCTAAAATGGTAACATCCTAAGTCCAGAGTGTTAGGCCACAATAAGGGGTTACCTTTGAAGCAATGAAAGAAAAGAATACTGACCCAGATTTCTTCGCTCTTATTGAAGAGAACATTTGGCATACACTTGTAAAAGAAACAACATGGATATCACTTCCCTCTAGTGGTGAATGAAGATCCACAATGCATAGCAAAAAGTGTACTATCAGATAGTCTTTTACAGAACAGTTCATCATTTTCAGAGTTCATCAGAATGTTTCATATCATTGAATTCTTAATGTGAAGATTAAGATTACATATGAAAATTTTGAATTCTGAGTTACACATGAATTCGATGGGAATTTATTATTCCCGCTTTAAAACGTGATAGCAGATTCTAAATTCAGAATATAATGTAATTCCAAGAGTAATACATTGAGAGTTGGAAAGTCTCCATGTAAAAACAGATTTAAACACTCATTTATAAAAAATGTATTTATTTCATGAGAAAGAGAAAGAGAGAGAAGCACCACTATCGGTGTCCCCATGTTGTGATCAATGCCTGCCTCAGCCAGCCGAGGTCATGGACATGTGCTTGGCCAGGGCATACAGGGAGACTTGAGATGGGAACCTAGGACTTTCCTATGTAGCCTTCAGCTTTGTGGAATGCCATATAAGGCTGGCCCAATTTGCCTTTGAGTTTATTGAGATGAAACATGTGAGATGGAATAGTCTGGGTAACATTTTAAGTATCATTACAATTGTAACATTGCCTCATCTTATTTCATTTCTATGTCTACTTAGTAGCTATAATGAGACTTTAATATAGCATCGGTACCATATCATCTGGCCTAGTCTTTTCTTCCCCTTTTGAGTCCTCTCTTAATTAATTGGCTTAGGATACATATTACCTTAATCAAGAATTAAAGAAATATAGAAGATGCATCATTATTAAGAATATAAACTCTCTAGGGGGCAGCAGATGGCATAGCGGTTATGTTGCTGGATTCCCATGTAGCTGACCATGGTTTGAGTCCCAGACCCAGTGGCTTGAAAATCATGCTGGATGTGTGAGGTTCATGCCCAGGATCCTGGGAACAGAATGGAAGAGAAGGAATTGCAGCATGGCCATTCCTCTTGGGAGGGTGATTTCTTACTTTCCCTCTCAGTCTCTGTCTCTCTCTCTTTCCCCAGCAAGCACACAGGCCCTAAGGCAAAAATCTATTAAAGAAAAAAGAAGGGGACCAGCAGTTAGCGTAATGGCTATGTTGCTGGACTCCCACGTAGTCAACCGCGGTTCGAGTCCCGGACCCGGCGGCTTAAACTCATGCCGGGCGCGTGTGCGTGCGTGCCCAAGATCCCGAGAGGAGAGTGGAGGAGAAGGGATTGCGGCGTGGCCATCCCCCCTGGGGGGTGATTTCCTGCTTTCTATCTCTCTGTCTCTCTCTGTCTGGCAAGCGCACGCACCCTATAGCAAAAACCTCTCCAAAAAAAGAAAAAAAAGAAAAAAAAAGAAAAGAAAAAAGAAGAAGAAGAAGAAGAATATAAACTCTCTGAAAAAAGCCAGTTGTATTAAGTAGGGAAAAGAATAGAGTGAGTAGGAAACAGACTATGGCCTTTCTCCTGTTCAGGATCGCAACCATGCTCATACACCTGGCATGTGCAAGTCAGCATGGGAACTGAACAATGATCTTTCACATGGCTTCCAGCATTGCTGAGTGTTCTGCCACCACTCTGTCACTGCAGTTGGGCTTACCATTAATTTTTACAACCATAGGAAGTTGGCAAATGGCATGTTAAGTTTTAGCTGTCTTGGAAGGGACTAATAACAGGTGGCAAAGTGATCTAAACTTTCTTAGTTGGTGCTTTTCAAGGTAAATATAGACAAGAGTAGCCTCTAATAGAGATGTTCTTTCGCTGGGTAGAAATAGAACTAGTTTCTTTACTAAGACAAATTTCTGGGTTGACAGTTACTGAATGAGCTTTAATAACCACTTCTGATGATTTTGGAAGATGCAACTAGTGTTCAGTACATTTTAAAATATAAATCTCACTATATAAGAGCTCTGTATTTCACATTAAAATAGATATAAAGAATAAAACACATACCAGATAAGTTACATTTAGCCTTTAAGTTGATCAGTGATAAAAGCATTTTATCTCAATTGCATTGGATATAAATGGACTTAACATAAAATGGGTCTCAGAACTTCTACACTTGTACAATTGAGCAAGATATTGAAAAACATCCAAATAGTAATTTGAGATTAATTTCCACCAGATACTGCTTTTTAGCTCAAGTTCTAGTCTAATCAAATGTCAGATGTACTTTAATTTTTTTTTTCCTCCAGTCTCTCCCCATGTTGGTAACCTCAACTAGGAAATATAATGTTAATGGTAGAAAACCCTATTTAATGCATGGAAACATCTCAATGAATTCCATTTCATTTCTGCAATTTTTTTCTTACTCTCACTCATCCATTCTACAGCTCTCCTGGGAAAAGGCAACCCTTATTGTTTCTCAATTTTCAGACCCTGCACAAGTAATTACTGAGTTTATGAAGTCAGTCACAAGAGGTATATTCACATTTGATTGATTGTTTTGGAGAGTTCAGCTCTCGGAATATACCATATTTTGTTGTGGAACTATTGTGCAATCTTCCTTTTGTTCAAAGCTCTATAGAGCAAGTGGAAAATGTAACTACAAAGCTTCGTAATTTCAAAACTGTATTACAGTTATGGTATTTAAAAACTATGTAAATATGAAGATCTATCTAATCAGTGACAAATCAACAATAACAAATTAGTAATAATTGAAGCAGAAGGGAAGGTTGCAAGATAAGGATGAGAAGTTTGTGTTGAAAGCCTCGTGTGTGCCAGGTATTATGGCAGTTGTTCTGTATGCATTGTCTCTAATCCTTAAATATCAAAATGTAGTTTTGACATCCTCACTTTAAAAATAAGATATGGGGTTGGCAGGTAATGAACATAACAGTTACATCACTGGACTCCCACATGGCCACCTGCGATTTGAGTTCCAGACTTGGCTTCAAAATCATGCTGAGTACTTGTGCATTTGTGCCCAAGAACCTAGGAGAATAGAGGAGAAGGGACTGTAAAATGGCTATCTCCCCTGGAGAGTGAAATCTCACTTTCCCTCACACATATGCCTCTCTCTCTCTACGGCTAGCACACCGGCCCTAATACAAAAACCTGCACCTAAATAAATAAATAAAATATTATTCTATTTTATCTTGTCATTTTTAGTGCATGTCATGGGACTTACTAACCATTTTGTTACTCAGAACCAAATCAGTTACTCTTCTTTCCCTTATGTGTCATTTCCTTTCCAAAGCTGTAATTCACCATGCTCTCTTTTTAGGTTCATAAAACTTCTTCATTCTTGGAGTCTTTTTTACTCTTCTGCTGTTTGCTCAGTCTTTTTGCACATCGTTTTTTTGATTCTGCCAGCTTTATATCTAGTTCTCTTATTTGCTGCTGCTTTTGCTAAATGTATTTTTGCTGCCTATATGGAATGACCTCCTACAACCTCCCTCCTGATTCCTGTTTTCCATTTAAGAAAATATTACTCATACTTGATGACCAATCTCAAATGTCAACTCATTTGTGAAACCTTTTATAGCTTCTTCTCCAGTAAAGAAATAATATCTCCTCAAGTTCTTATGTGTTTTATAGACTTCTGGATTATAAGTTTTAACAGTTGTACTGAAAGTAAAACAAATAATCATCACCAATATTAAATGTTGAACTCCTTGAGTTAAGGAAGTTATTCCTATTCATTGTCATATTTTTAGCACTTGGTATTAGACATTTAGTGATCAACAGATGTTTGAATAATTTATTTAAAATATGTCAGTTAAATCTTCCAAGAAGCAGTTATAAATCCAGGATTGGATATAAAATTTTTATAGGGAAAATATTTCAGAAGAGTAAAAGGAATAGAGCAGAGTAGACAGGAGGAACCTTCAGGCACTGATTCAGGTCTGATGCCTATGGAAGAGAGGCAGAAAGGAAGAGCATTGAGAAAGAAGAGCCACAGAAAGCAGTGACGTTCTGAGACAGTTTTGGTACAACTGATGTGAGGTTCCTGAGCAGAGATCAAAATAAATTCCCAACAGTAAGAAATTTCCTAATTATAGTACTCCCAGGCTCAGACATTGGGAGAAAACTAGGGAAGCTTCACTTTATTGTAATAACCATGATGGATGTAAAAATGCACAGCTGCAAGTTGTCAAAAAACTATGTTCCCTAAAGCAAGTTCTCTTAAAAGGAGATTCCAGTGGCCCACCTCCCCCACCACCATAGAATGATTTAGGAAGAATCCTCTTTCCTCTGTTTTTTAAGTTAATGTATTGAAGGAGGGAGCTTACATTTAAAATCAGTATGGAAGTAAGGATAAATTAGGAGGCAAGGGACCCAGATTTTGGTCTCACTCTTAGTACTAACATGAAGAATTTCTACCTAGTACTATATCCTAGTATAGCTGAATTCTATTCATAATATTATATGGATCTTTTACTTCTATTTTAATGTAAATGTAAAGAGCAACCAATAGGACTATTATTCTATACCACATAGCAACCATCTGTTGGTCTTTTCTTTTTATCACCTACTGTGTGTGTGTGTGTGTGTGTGTGTGTGTGTGTGTGTTTGTATAACAAAATTAAAACTGTATTTTAGTTATTTACAGATTTCTTCCAATCCAGACCTTGCAGAGCCAGACATTACTTTTAAGGGGTATTCAATACATTTGGGTATAGATTAGATTCCTCCTTGCAAAGTTGCTTCATTAAGAATGTATTCTTCACTAGAAGACTCAAAATTGTAGGAGACACTACCATCTTATCTTATGATTGAAAAATAGATCGAGCATATGCCACTTTATGCTAAGTTAATTTAATGAATGGGCTTATAGGTATTTGTTTAACTTTCCTTTGTTAAACACAATTCTTAGTATTCCAGAAGGAAAATTGCACATGGTTAAGTTATTGTAATACTTACTGAACTACTGAACACATATTATGTACTAGCAATATTGTGAACATTTTACATAAGCTAATGGATTTGTCCTAATGACCCTGTATGAGTTAGTTATTGTCACAAAAGTGCTGTACAAATCACCCCAAAATCTCAGTGAGATTCAAAAATAAGCATGTATTTGGCCATAAATCTCTGTAACATGTTTAAATTTGTGCCTGAGGAGTCAGTTGAGCTATGTTGAATAGCTGCTTTGATTTCAGTTTGGCTCATTCATAGATCTCTGATTGTCTGAGGGATGCTTGTAATTCAAGTGACTTAATTCTTATATCCAGAACCAGTGGATTATCCTAGGTATGATCTGTTGGTTACATCAAAAGTCCAAGTGGTCAAATAAAAACACCACCAGCCTTTTAAAGCCTAGGAAGCCAAGGCTTCGAACTGGCACAATGTCAACCTCAATTTATTTTTTTAATTTCATTTTTTATTTTGGTCAAAGTAAAGCCAAAGTGGTCAAAACATAAGTAAGCCATGTCTTCAGAAGGGAATATTCTGCAGAGTTACACACAAAGTGTGTGGAAATAAGGAGGAATACTTTTTGAGACCAATATGCAGTATACTATATGTGCAAAAGGCAAGTGATTTTCTCACTCTCATTTAATAGTGGGAAAACTGATACACAGAAAAGCTTAGAATCTTTCCTAACCTTCAGGAAATCTTACATCTGTTTAAAGATATGACACAGCTATAACTTCAGCATAAATAGAGCATGCATAGTACATGATTTAGGGAAAAGGAGTGTTCAATAATGGCTATTGCAGCTTATAAAAAATTAAAACAGTGAGATAATAATGAAGTACAATGTTTGAACCTTTCAAGAAAATCTATATCTAATCCATTTTGATAACATTCTTTGCTTTATTTCATTTGGTGGCTGAGTAAATCCTGAAAGTCTTAATAAAGGATATACCTGGCAGGATAATAAAATAACCAACACATCTAATAAGCAGATAATTTTCAGAGCTAGGGAGCCTTTGCTTGAGCAGAGGAGAAAAGGAAGTGTTACAACACTGCTAGACCCAATCTAAGCAAGAAGAGCTGTAAGTGCCTCAAGTCTCTGTGAGTCATTGGCATCCTGATTTAGACTTCTTGTTCATGTGAGCTGTCAGGAAGATTCTGTAGAGGGCAAGGGAAGTGCTGTGACAAGGTGCCACTGAGAAGAGTGCTAATTAGGATTCTGGAAGCCAATAGATGTGTAAGGCTTAGAGAAGTGCACCAGTTAATGGAATATGCTATCTTTAGAGACATAAAAGTCAGAAAATGCAATCAGCTATTGGTCACAAATTCAACATCTGTGGTTTATAAATAAAATGATCTGCTGAGGATAAAATAGAGGAAACACTAGTTATTATTTCAAGTAAATATTACA
Organism: Tupaia tana; assembly: GCA_026018925.1. Taxonomy (NCBI): domain Eukaryota; kingdom Metazoa; phylum Chordata; class Mammalia; order Scandentia; family Tupaiidae; genus Tupaia; species Tupaia tana. The sequence continues at coordinate 42,461,502 of JAKSZU010000004.1, read as the reverse complement.
AATTGTTCCCTTGAGTTTAACCCCACCCATTAAAAATGAAAAGAAACAAAATTGGAGTAAAAAGAGGGGTCTCTCCAAGGCCCTTGTCTACCAGTTTTACTAAATTAAATTAATTCTTTGTATTTGGCCTTTTAATAAAATCTCCTTTTAAAGGCATATGGAAACTAGTTTAATATCTTGATTTTGAAGATCCTGAGATTCAAGAAAGTATGACTTTTCAAAGCCCGTGGTCAATACCTGAAAGTAGCAAAATGTGCTTAATCTTGGTAAGTCATTCTGCACTTCTCAAAGGAGACAGTATTGGCTTTCTTTGCACTGTCTGTCTGGAGGTGTTCCCTAGTCATTATAAAAATAACCTGTGGGAACCAGCAGTTAGCGTAATGGCTATGTCGCTGGACTCCCACGTAGTCGACCATGGTTCGCGTCCCGGACCTAGTGGCTTAAAACTCACGCCGGGCGCGTGTGTGTGCGTGTCCAAGATCCCGAGAGGAGAATGGAGGAGAAGGGATTGCGGCGTGACCATCCCCCCTGGGGGGTGATTTCTCGCTTTCTGTCTCTATGTCTCTCTCTGTCTGTCTGGCGAGCGCATGTGCCCTATAGCGAAAAACCTCTCCAAAACAAAACAAAACAAAACAAAACAACCTGTGAGGCATTGCATTTTAGTAATGTTAGGCAAACACTAGGCATTTGTGCTTGCCTATTCATGCTCCTCACTTATCACATCACCTATGCCAGGTTTGAATCCTGACTTTTGTCCATTGCTAACTATGTATCATGAGTAAAGTTCCATACCTTCTCCTGTCTTAGATTCCTCATTTGTGAAATAGTAATACCAATAGTATCTAACTGATTATTAACTAAAATTATACAACTACAGCACTTATCAGTGTCTGATAGATAAGTCTTCTATATTAGCTTTTCTGTATTATGAAGATGGTGATGTGATAATTTCTTCAGTCACTCCATTTTACGTAAAGAACGTTGGCTGAATCCATCTAAAAACTGAGTCCCTCCTATTTTCCCACTGTGATATAGCTCCTATTTTGTATCCAGTCATGTAATCTGTCCAAGTCTAGCCATTGCACTCTCCTACTAAAAATTTCTCAGTGGTCTTCTCTGGCATCTATGTCTTTTTGAGGTATTTAAGCCTCCCATGATTTGTCCCTGTTTACAAATGCAAGCTTATCTATCACTTTTACTTCCATTTCTTGTTCTAGCAATTTCAAAGTGATTATTCTTTCTCTTATAAAATGGCCATCTAAAAAAATAAGGAGCCAGTCCCATAGCCTAGTAGCTAAAGAATCCAGATCCCCCATGGCCTAATGTGGTTAGAATCCCAACCCCAGTGGCTTGAAACACTTATCAGGCACCAGTGCATGCATACCCAATATCCCGACCAGATGGGGAAATGGAGGAGGAGGGATTGCTGTGTTTCATTTGGCACTTGCTCTTTCCCCCTCTGTCTCTTTAGGTAGCACACATATCCTCTAGCAAATAAAAATTTTAAAATGCCCACTGTAGCAAAACTCTGGAGACAATAAAAAGATCAGAGGCTTCCAGGTACTGGGGGTTAGGAAAGGATGAATAAGTAGAGAACAGAGGATTTTAGGGTAGTGAATGACTCCTTATTATACTACAATGGTAGATACACATCATTGTATACTATCTCTGAACTCATAGAACCTCTAACACCAAGAATTGGCCCTAATAATAACTGTGAACTTTGTATGATAATGATGTTCCTCATTGTAGTTTTGTAAGTTTTAACAATTGTTATACTATGGTGGTAGATTTTGTGGTAGGCTCTGCATATGGGAAATGAGGATACGTGAGAAATCTCTTAACTTTCCACTCAGTTTTGCTTTGAAACTAAAACTTCTCTAATAAAAATTAAAAAAAACAAAAAAAGTCCGTGTTAAAAATGCAGAATAATTAAATTTATAACTTGATACCAGTATATTTTAAAATTTTAAAAAATCAACATGATTCTTTAAAAAAAATAAAAAGTCTGGCCAACTGGTGGCATCATAGTTAAGGCAATGAATCCTACATGGCCAATTGCATGATTGAGTCCTGGACTTGGTGACTTGAAAAATATGCTATGTACATGTGCATATACGCCAAAATACTGAAAGGAAGGAAGAGATGGAGGAGAATGGATTGTGGAGAATGACCATCTTCTATGTGGGGTGCTTTCACTTTCTCCCCCTGCCCACGACAAGCACAAATTTAAAAAAGAATGTACACAGTACCTTGTCAGTAGCTTGTTGTGAAACAAAATGAGAGAGTGAGAAAATGCTTATAAGAATCGCAGAAAGCTACAACTTTACTAGTATTTCTATTTTCCATATTATTTTTATCTTTCTTTTATTATTTAGTAGAACAGGAATAACAATCAAAAGTATACAATGATATATGTTGTCAAGATTTTAATTGGAGATGGCACCATTAGAAATTAGATAGCCCAAGAAATGGGAGGGAAAGAAGTCTAGTTAGTTACTGTAGATACTTTAAAAAAAAATTACTTGTGAAAAGCATATTTTAAGGAACACATGCAAGCTGGTAATACTCCATTAAATTGCATTATGTTAAAATGAATTTAATCTCCAGAATGTGTGAGTTTGTTAGCTTTCCTAACAAAAAGAAGTTAAAACATCAGATGGAATTAATGTTGCTAAGCGCTTGACTTTGAGATGGGAAGAGTATTCTGGGTTATTCAAGTGGGCATTAGATAATCAATCAGAAAAATTTCTTCCTTCCTTCCTGCCTTTCCTTTCATGAGACAACAAGAGGGAAAGTGAGGGGGAATGGCTATACCACAGTCCCTTTCCTCCACACTTCTCTTAGGATTTTGAGTGCACACACACACACACACACACACACACACACACACACACATTTGTCATGATTTCTAAACTGCTAGATCCGAAACTTGAACCACGGTTAGCCATATGAGAATCTAGCACCTTAACCACTATGTCACCTGCTGGAACCATATCATGAGGTTTCTTTTTTTTTTTTTTTTTTTTTTGGAGAGATTTTTGCTATATGTCACGTGCGCTCGCCAGACAGAGAGAGAGACATAGAGACAGAAAGCAAGAAATCACCCCCCAGGGGGGATGGTCATGCCACAGTCCCTTCTCCTCCATTCTCCTCTCGGGATCTTGGGCACGCACGCACACGCGCCTGGCGTGAGTTTTAAGCCACCGGGTCCGGGACTTGAACCGCGGTCGACTACGTGGGAGTCCAGCGACATAGCCATTACGCTAACTGGTGGTTCCCATCATGAGGCTTCTTAAAATTGGAGGAGAAAGAAGCAGAACAAACCAAATAGATGGCAATATGGAAGGACTGGCTTTGAACAGGAGAAGGAGCCATGAGCCAAGGAATATGGGTAGCCTCCAAAAGCGAGGAAACACATTGTGCCTGAGAGACTCCAGAAAGAATGAAACCCTGTTGATACCTCAGTTTACACATTTCAGACTTCTGATCTCCGTAATTGCAATAATTTTGTATTATTTTGAAGCCACTAAATTTGTGATAAACTATTATAATAGCAGTCAGGAACTAATACAATATGTTTAGTATGACAAGGAAGGAACATAACATCTTTATTAAAATTCATTTTTTATGATGAGAAATAGATTTTCAATACAGTATGAACAGTAAAGGCCTATTTGAGCAGATTGCATTTGATTCAGGTACTTTTATTTATTGAGTAGGCTTTCATATCCTCATTACCATTAATACTAATTCTCTAAATATGGTTGCACATGGACTTTTGTTTTAAATGTCTTTTAAAATTTCATGTTGGTATGTTAGTGTTATCCTTGTTTTCTTGAAAAATAGTACATTATATCAGATAGAAGTAGATGCAATAATAGTGCTAGGTTATAATGACTAACCAGTGAAACACTTGATATAGAAAAAGAGCTAGTACATATATTGAACTGCTACTGCCTACAGTAGATTTAATATGTAAGAAATTAATTTTAGGATTATTTTGTAATTATGTATCCTAGTGACCTCTCCACTCTGTCACCTACTGCTGATGACTATTTTAAAATATCAAAGTACTTGTTTTCAATCTGCTGGATTTTCCCTTCAGTTTTCTGTGGATACAACTTCACTTTAAAATTAATAGCCTGACACAGAAGGTCTCCAGTCATCTTCCTAAGAGTCATTTGACATTACCAAGTTACAGGAAATACCATATTCACAAGAAGATAAACTTTTAATGACATAAAAAAACGATTAGGTGTTGGAAGGACAGTTTGGTATTTTAACGTGCATTTGCATATTTTTTGTTTTTTTTTTCCATAAAACTTCACAATGTATTTATAACAGTTATTGGCAATACATTTGATTTTTCTCTTTATTAATGAGTATAGAAGTTGATTCTGATTTTATTAGCATTTCAGTGTTGTTTTTTTATAAATAATTTACATTCATTCTTTATATAGGTAGGATATTGCTGACATTTATCAAGAGTAAGTTACAGAAATATTTTATCTATGGGAAAAAGGACAAGGCTTGGCGAGAACTCATTTAAAGTTACAGTGAATAAACAGTGACAAAAAAAAAAAAAAAAAAAAAAAAAAAAACTTACTAAATTTCAAAAGCTCCTTAGAATCTCAGCCTGTTTTTCTAAAGCAGATATTTAATTGCTGGTGATCTTTCTACTTGTCAGGAGTTTCTGAAATTGTTCTTAATCTATGTTTCTTTGATAGATTCCCTAATAGATGCCAGAAAGGGTCAAGGGATGCCTTCGTGTGTTCCTAACCATGCCTCTAGATTTTTGATGCTCAGTGTATACACCCAGATTTAGAAATACAGCATTCAAATACCTTTTTACTGAGACTTTTGTAACTGCAGTAACATTTGAAGCAACTTTTAGATTCTGCTTCTTGGATAGCTATTTGTTCTTCTATTTTTTTTTTTTTTTTTTTTTTTTTTTTTTCCCATATCCAACTAACTCAGAAAAATCCTCTCAGGAATCATAGCCATTTTTATATACATCCAGAGCATGCTACTCTTTTTTTTATTTTTGAAAGAATTATTTAATTTAATTTTATTATTTTATTTTTTAATTTGACCAGAAAGAAAAAAAGAGAGAAATGAGAAGGCAATCCCACCCCCCACATCTGAGACTCAACCCATGGTTGGACATGTGGGAGTTACTTTAACCACTACGCCATCTGTCAACTCCCAGAGCATTCTATTCTTAACTACTTACCGTCAACAGCTTATTTTAACAGACCCTTATGTGGAGTTTTGTAAGAGCCCAAATGAAAAAGGAGATAAATATCTCTAGGCCCCTGTAGTCTTCCTGTCTCATCTAAGGTTAGTGGGAGGTATTGAGAAGAGTTTAAGAAGGTCAAAGCCCAGGGCCCAGAAGATGGCATGGTGGTTAAGGCACTGGACTCCCACAGGACCACATTCGATTCCCAGACCTGGCTGCTTGAAAGTCACGCCAGGTGTGTGTGCAGGTGTGCCCTCCAAATCCTGGGAGGACAGTAGAAGAGAAAGGATTGCACTATGGTCATCCCTCCTGGGTAGGGAGATAATTCCTCACTTTTCCTCTCACTGTCTTTGGGACACTAGAGGAGAAAGGATTGCAGCATGGTCATCCCCCCAGGTAAGGAGTTCATTTCTCACTTTCCCTCTCACTGGCTTTCTCTGTCTCTCTCCCCTGAGTATATGACATAGGCCAAAAACAAACAAACAAACAAACAAAAAACAAAAACAAAAGAAACAAACAGGTCTAAGGCGAGAGATCCAGACTGTCTAAAAGACAAAATCTTACTCATAAGACTATCCAGTGCTGACCTCACCCCAAACTTTACCACTACATCATCATTAGGACTCTTGTATAATAGAATTGAAACAACTGAATATCTCAAATTTTATTTAAAAAAAGATCATAGAGAAACTTAAAGGCAACAGGAGATACAAAGGCAAGGATCTGAAGATATGGGAGGAAATGTTAGCCTCTGGTAGATACGGGAGGAAATGTTAGCCTCTGTTACTTACAATTACACTAATTAGTAAACATGTAAAATTAGCAAACTTGAATGATTAAGTATACAATTGTAGGGACCAGTAGTTGGTGTAATGGCTATGTCGCTGGACTCCCATATAGTCGACTGCGGTTCGAGTCTGGGACCTGGTAGCTTAAACTCACGCTGGGCACATGTGCGTGCATGTCCAAGATCCCGAGAGGAGAATGGAGGAGAAGGGATTGCGGCATGGACATCCCACCCCCCACCCCTCCCCGGGAGGTGATTTCCTGCTTTCTGTTTCTCTGTTTCTCTCTGTCTTTCTGGTGAGTGCACGCACCCTATAGCAACAACCCCTTGAAAAATAAAAAGTATACAATTGTAAACAAATGAATTGATTCCATTGCTCATTGAAAATAAACGGGACTTCTAAGGACTCATATTTAAAAGATTAAATATTTTCTTGACTTAACATCCTCCCAACCCCCACAGATTCTGAGTTCCAAGATGATAAAGTTTTTAAAATTTGCTTATTCCGCATTTTATTTTGAATACCTATCTTGTGCCAGATATGGTATTCCTTCAAAATACAATAGCCCAAACCTCTGTCCATTTCAAGCTTTTACATTCTAGCTGAAGGAGACAAACAATGGACAAATAAAGAGTAAAACTTATCATGTGTTAAATGCTACAAAATAATGTATGAGTTTGCGATTTCAAAAAGGATTATCAAGAAAAATCTCATTGCAAAAAATGATAAAAGAAGTTTGAAATGCAGATTCATGTCAATTGAAAAGTAATAGATATAGATAAACATTCATTTCTTCATCGATAACTATGTTTAGTGCCATAATTTGATCACTATACATCATATACATGTATTCAAACCATACTGTACCTCATAAATATGTATAACTATTATATGTAAATTAAAACTAGAGTAAAAATATTGGAGTGCCTATGAAGTGTGATCTCTGAGTACTGCGGAGGAACACAGAACTACCTAAAGCAGGACAAAGATTTTTGAACCTTGCAAGGCTTATAATGTATCAGGATATATTTAGAATTTTACAGTAGAGGTTTAAAAAGAAGTACAAATAAAATAATTCTATATGTTCCTGAATGAAATATTTTTCTTTATTAGTGAATATAAGGAAATGTTTATTTGAATTCCCTGATTAACTGTAAACACCTGAAATTAGTATTAACGGTCTCACATTTTTCTTATTTTTCAATATGGTGGTCTCAAGAGATGTCTTATCCTGTTTCTACTGAGCATGTAGAAACATGAGCATGTGTGTTGTCTTTCATTTGTCTTTCTACTCACCTCTAATTTGTCAGTGAACCTTTAACTGACATTTGTTAAAGTTCATTAAGTTTGGAAAAGATTTTCAAGGATTAGGAAGTGTCAGTCATAATTTTGTGTTAAAAACAGTGGGTCACAACGAAAGCCTCATCAGTGTAGTTCCATTCTGGAGAGTTTGACATAAATTCTGGTGGTATAAATATGCTTGCAGGGGGAAAAAAAGCAGTATTTGTATTGAAGATAACCATTGGAGAATTTGTTCCTCATTAACCTGTTGAATCTTATAAAAGGTCAGAAGCAGAAATAATATTAAAAACCATAAAGATGAATTCAGTAGAGACAATATGCTTAATTCTTAAATTATAAGATTACACACTAAGTCCAGGCCTGAGGCAAAATTTCTTTGGATAGATAATTAACTTAGAATTGAAATTCTATAGAGCTATATAGCAGCTGTTAAATTACAGTAATATATAACATAATAAACTGTTTGTTAAGCTTTTTAAGGTCCAGTAGGGTAATATTAATAGAATGACTGAAAGTGACAGCTCTCTGACTTTCAGGAAAAAAATAATTTCTAAAGGTGTCATGAAAGCGTGAATATGCTTCTTAAAGGTCTGATTTACATCTAGTACTTCCTTAATATAGACATTATAAAAATTTTGTTCAACAACACTTAATATCCTTTCTTGATAATGAGCTATTGAATATGCATGAGTATCTGACTCTGTGCAACTTCCAACTAATTATCCTGATTTTTCATCATGGAGAAAAAGTTGAATACATTTTTCTTCTGACAGATTTTTCTTTTTTAATTTAAAAATCATTGTCATGTCCTCTTCTCTCTTTTTCTAGTTACTTACTACTCTCAAACTCCTCTTAATTTTTTCAACTACTATGTGATTTGATAAAGTTTCCTTCAACAAATTTGCAATTACTTTCCCTATTGCACTTTCTATTTGTCTGTGTCTTACAGACTTGAGGTTCCTTCCACAGGCTACTACTTGCAAAGTGAGATGCTGTACTTCCTTGGCCTGAAAAAAACATAGTCCCACTAGTTTTACTTAAGTCACTGTTTACATTGGGATAGAGGGGAAGATACCCTCCTCAGGTCTATTAGAAAAAGCAAAACAGACATATCTTCATTTTCTCTACATTTGCAACTGTACTTGGTGTGAAATTATTTGTGTGGGTTTAGACAGAGAGGAGTGAGGAAGAAAGAGGGCCTGAATTAATAAAAACGATACTTTTTTCTCATAAGTTTTTTTCTAAATTTTAATGTAAATATCTTCTACGTAATGGCTGCCTTTGTCTATTTCTGGTCTAGAGTTACTGTTAAAGTGTATAGGCCCTTATTTATAAATTTGGAAAAATTAATATATTGGAGATGAATTTATATTGACCGGTTAATACAGAGTAGCATGTTAGTTTGAAGGAAACCAAAGCTGAGAACCATGTGTAGTCCCTAACATTTCATAAAAAGATATTAAGGGAACCAGCAGTTAGCGTAATGGCTATGTTGCTGGACTCCCACGTAGTAGACCGCGGTTCGCGTCCCAGACCCGGTGGCTTAAAACTCACGCCGAGCGCGTGTGCGTGTGTGCCCAAGGTACCGAGAGAAGAATGGAGGAGAAGGGATTGCGGCATGGCCATCCCCCCGGTGGGTGATTTCTCGCTTTCTGTCTCTATGTCTCTCTCTGTCTGTCTGGCGAGCGCACGCGCCCTATAGCAAAAACCTCTCAAAAAAAAAAAAAAAAAGATATTAAAAGAATCTTTTAAAGATTTGTTTAAATTTTACTTTATAGAGAAAACTCAACTAAAATCAACTCTGAGTACCAAAATCCCCAAAGAAAGGATAGATGGAGGAGAAGGGATTGTGGTGTTATCATCCCTTTAGAAAGAAAAATTCCATTTAGCTTACCCTATTTGCTTTAAGAGAGGACAATTATTGTTATGTGCACAAGTTCTGATAAATTGTATACTACTATATATGTTGTATTTAACAATTATCTCATATATCACACACATGTAGTATTCTCATATATGTAGTATTTGCCTGCCCTCAGCTTGGAGGATTGTTTTACTGTAGTAATAAGAAATACTGAAAAAAAACAATATAATATCTTTATCCCATTTATTTTAAAGAGATTCAATAATAGTTTTTATTTGTACATGTTCTCATATACTGTATAACACTTTTTTGATCGTTTTGCCATAGGGCATGTACACTGGAAAGAGAGAGACAGAGAGAAAGTGAAAAATCTCCCCTCACAGGAGACTGTCCATTCCACAATCCCTTCTTCAGTACTTTAGGATTTTGAGCATGCATTCTTATGTGCCCAGCATGATTTTTAAGCCACCAGGTCCAGGACTGGAACCATGTTAGGCCATGTGGGAGTCTAGTGCCTTAACCACCACACCACCTGCTGACCACCTGTATAACACTTTTATGTTGTATTTTATTTATTTTACAAATAAAAGCATTACTATTTTATTAAGCGTCTTAAAATACTTGTTAACTTAGAAGAATAGTAATGTGTGAAATCATTCGATATCAAGTTGTTCACTCTTAATTCAGCAATGTCAAAATTGTGTCTCTTGAGGGTTTTAAAATTTTTTTATTAGACTTTTGTTTTATGCTAGAAGGCATGTATACATGCAAGAGAGATAAAGAAAAGAGGCAAAGTTTTCCTCCACGAGGCCCTGGTCATGCCATAATCCTTTTTCCTTCAGTTCTTTATCCTATCAGGATCCTGGGCACACATGCACTTGTCCAGTGTATTTTTTTTATTTGGGGGGTGGGGTTGCAATAGGGCGCATTCACTCGCCAGAAAGACAGAGAGAGAGAAAGAGACAGAAAGCGAGAAATCACTCTCCGGGGGGACGGCCACGCCACAATCTCTTCTCCTTTCTCCTCTCTGGGTCTTGGGCACATATCCACACACACATGCCCGGCATGAGTTTAAGCCACCGTGTCCGAGACTCGAACAGTGGTCGACTACATGGGAGTCTAGTGACATAGCCAATATGCCAACTTCTGGTCCCATCCCAGTGTAATTTTTTAAACTATCAAAGCTGGAACTTGATCCTTTTTCTCCATATGGGATCCAGCTTCCTCTAATTAACACTTACTTAACTGTTGCACCATGGGTTGGACCCTGTTTTCTGAGTTTTTAATTCTTTTTATCTGATAAGTAGGTAAGAGTAATTTTAAAAACAAATTCTCTGCCCAGTGAGATTTTTCTCACTCTTTCTACTTAAAGAAATTTTGAAATATACACTATATTATTTAATTGTAGTTTAAATGCTGTGTAATAGCTCAATAAAACTTACTTCTTCTAAGAAGTTGGTGGGGTACAACATTTGTACTCTTTGACCAACATATCCCTTTCCCCTACCCTCCACCCCCACCCCCAACCTCTAGTTTCTACCATTCTGCTCTCTACTTCTGTGAGTTTGACTTTTTTAGATTCTATATATACTTGAGATTAAACAGTATTTTATTTTTTTTTCTGTGCCTGGCTTATTTTACTTACTATAATGTCTTGTAAGTTCATTCATGTTGTCACAAATGACAGCATTTCCTTCGTTTTTAAGGTTGAATATTATTGCACTGTGTATTCAGCTCACAATTTTTTATGTCCATCATCTAGTGATGGACATTTAGGTTGAGTTCTTATCTTGGCTATTGTGAAAAATGCTGCAATAAATGGGAATAGTACTAGCTCTTTGATATGCTGATTTCATTTACTTTGGATGTAAATCCAGAAGTGAGATTGCAGGATCAGATGGTAGTTCTGTTTTTAGTTTATTGAGAAACCTACATACAGTTTTCCATAATGGTTGTACTTATTTTCTTTTCTATCAACAATGTACAGGGTTCCTTTTCCTCCCTATCCTCATAAACGCTTATTATCTTCTTTTCGGTAATAGTCATTCTGATGGGTGTGAGGTGGTAATGATTTTTTAACCTGAAGCTTGGTAGTTAAGTCCCTTTTCATTGTGGTAGTAAAATTAAGGATGTGAGTCCAAAGTTCTGTGGCTCCATATTTAATGAAAAGTCTATTTTGAAAACTCCTTTTGGGGGGTGGGGATGTGGGGAGAAGGCACACAGGAAAAAGGAAGAAAATAGAGAAAGAGATGTCTGGTTTCTATTTTTAATCAACCATGTCAACTATATCTGTATCATTGTCCTTCCTGATTATACGAGAAATCTTTAAAAAGTTAATAAAAGTGCAGTTTGGAAAAATTGTTCATAGATAGCAATTTTTCGTGTGTGCCAAAATAAATTCAGACTTTCCTTCCATTGTTCCATGAACTGTTGGAATTTTCTTCATGTAACCCCATTTTGACTAATGTAGTACAAGGTGTATTTCTGATTCTGGAAATCAAGAGAGAAAACTATAACTTATTCTCTCATATCTAACCAAAATGAATGTAATAAAACAAGAGATGGACATTTGGAAATTATTCTCAGTGCTCCTTTTGTTCTTACTATGTGTCTTCCCGAATTAGTAGTATCTAAAGTTTTAAAATAGTGGGAAAGATACTTTCTAAATTGGAGAAGACATTTTACTCAAATACCATAGTGCTGTGGACAGTTTTAGATGCCAAGAATGGACATGATTTCTTGCTGCAAAATCTGTTTCAAGGGAACCAGCAGTTAGCGTAATGGCTATGTCACTGGACTCCAACGTAGTCGCCCGCGGTTCGCGTCCTGGACCCGGTGGCTTAAAACTCACGCGAGTGCGTGCATGCCCAAGATCCCGAGAGGAGAATGGAGGAGAAGGGATTGCAGCGTGACCATCCCCCCTGGGGGGTGATTTCTCGCTTTCTGTCTCTATGTCTCTCTCTGTCTGGCGAGTGCATGTGCCCTATAGCGAAAACCTCTCCAAAAAAAAAAAAAAAAATCTGTTTCAAGAGAATGAGAAGGGTAGGAGGAAGAGTAATTGACCAGAAGAGAGTATGAAGTAGGAAATGCTTGTTTTCAATACTGGTAGAAATAGCAACCAAAGGAAAGAACATTTGCACTGCTTCACCTCTCCAGAACTCTTTGGGTATGTTATTGAACCGAAGTTCTAAGAAACCAGGTATCACAACTTCAATGGAATCATAAGTTGTAAAACTACTGATAGCAAACTATACGTATCAGTTCTTTCTGACTTATCTTATGAAATCATATTTTATTCATTATTTTTTACATATTTATGTTTGTTTGACCAACTGTTTGCCTCAATTTAAACAACATGGCATTTGCATACAAACTATGTTAAACTATTTTCTTCTGATCATGAGTGACCTTTCTAATTAAAATGTCTGGTGCTGTGTTCCATTTAGCAGTTGGAGACAGCTGTTGGTGGTATTTTTGCTATTCTCTTTTCTGGTATTTTTTTTCTTGTTAATAGTAGTTTTCCAGAGAGAGATTTTTCTGGTAAATTATAGTTGCTTAATCTACTACCAGTGGTAAGAGATCAAACATCATAAACTATGTCCAGGCTCTCACCATCTTCTCCATCAGCCCCAGGAATGAGGAAATGTTAGCTCCTTTAAGACAAAAAAATTAAGCAAATTTTAAAAGGAGTTTGTAAGAACAGAAGTTATTCATGCTGATATTCATGCATACAAATATAACTTTTTAAAAATCTTTCTTTTGCCTATTAGATTTTTCAATATTGTACCCAATTAGCGTAACCACTGTAAAATTCCAAATGAATGCGTTTCATTTGGTATTATTTTCTTTCCATAATAAAAAAAAAGTAAGAATGAAACAAATAAAACAAAACCAAATTATGAATGTAAATATTTGAGACACTGGTGATCTAGAAAATTATAAGGATTAGGTACTTGCACAAGAAATATGAAATTTTAAAAGCAAAGAAATGTTAACTAATTTAATAAATTTCAGTTCTATTTTAAAGTACTTCTATGTGTAAAATCACAGACATTGAAAGCTGGAAAAAGATTATATACCATTTGAAGTGATAACACAAAGAATAAACCAGAAATTTAGGGAAATATCAGAGGTGCTTTCAGAGACAGTGTTTGAGATAAGCTGATCTTACCATTGAAGAGGGCAGATAAGATAGTGGTAGCAATTCCTGGCCTAAGACCACTCAAGGTTATTCCTGTTTCTATCAAACACAAAACTAAACTAAACTAAACTAAACTAAACTAAACTAAAAAAAAAACACAAAACATAAAACAGTTTTCAAGTCCATGGTTTACATTCTAAATGTAAGCTACATTCTCTTAGAGATACTATGGGTTCTTTAAATTGCCATTTTGGGTTTGAAAGCAGTAATTCACCACAGCTTGAAGAAATAATAGGCTTCCCTCAGGCTCAAGTAAAACTCGTTTCAGTGGCCTACACACTTACTGAAAGAAGACTACTTTCCCATCCACCCTTCTCATTTCTTCTTTTACCTTTACTTGAAAAAAAAAAAATGCTTTTCTGAAGATTTATGTAAGTTTTAATTACTTTATATTTCTATATCTTAGGACTATCCACTTCAAGTGGATTTATTTTCGTATGCTAAATATCAGCATGAATAACTTCAAAAACAAATGTAGTTCCTCTGTTCTTACAAACTCCTTTTAAAATCTGTTTAATTTTTTAATATGTATACCATATCCATGGTATCTCTGAATAAGCATAATTTCTATTTATAAGAAAATATTCAGTTTCTATAGTGACATCATATTTTTAAAATTTTTATTGACATATTATAGTAAGTGTACATATTTTGGAGGTACTGTGATTTTTCAGAATGTAAATACAATAAATCAAGGTAAATAGCATGTATTATCTCAACATTTATTACTAATATTTGTTGGGAATATTCAAAATTATCTCTTGTACTTATTCTGAAATACGTAATAAATTACTGTTAACTGTAGTTACCCTACTATGCAATACAGCACTAGAATGTATTCCTCTTACTTACCTATAATGGCATTTTTACTTTGCTTTTTAAAGTTCTTTATTTTTCATTTTCTGGTAGGAGTGTGAGCTATGATGCAATAGTTAAATAACACATCATATTCTACTTTCTTATGTTAAACATTTAAGTATAACTTTATATATAAATTTACTTTTCTGTATCTGTCTGTACAGAAGTATTCTGCATCATTTACTTTCACATTGTTTCAGAGAATGACAAAATTTATATTTAGAAGTTTCGATCTGTCATTTCTATATCAGGGCCTTCAGGTAATTTAGTTAAATCAGGTAAATTGCTCTAAGTTGGCAATGAACCTCATTTAACACCTACATTGTTCTAAAACTATATTTGTGTGACTTCATTTGGTTTCTATAGTCTGCACATACCTATTAATAGCCTGATTCTTTTTAATAGTTAATCCTTTTTAATTATATTGTGTGCTTATGATATAGGGCATGGTAGAAAGAAAAATAAACATAAAATGACATCAAGGGTACTTTTAAAGCATATAGTTTTTTAACTAAAAGTCTGTACTGTTAACTTTGTTTTTTTGGTTTTTTTTTGAGAGGTGTTCGTTATAGGGCGTGTGCGCTCTCCAGACAGACAGAGAGAGACATAGAGACAGAAAGCGAGAAATCACCCCCCAGGGGGGATGGTCACGCCGCAATCCCTTCTCCTCCATTCTCCTCTTGGGATCTTGGGCACGCACGCACACACGCCCGGCGTGAGTTTTAAGCCACCGGGTCCGGGATGCGAACCGCGGTCGACTATGTGGGAGTCCAGCGACATAGCGATTACGCTAACTGCTGGTTCCCTGTACTGTTAACTTTGCATCAAAGGTTAGCAGTATAAATTCTGAGGGTGTAGGTTTGGATCTGAGCCTCATCACTTACCAAATAAATGACCTTGCACCAGTTATGTATGCTAAGTTTTTTATAAGTTAAGCAGAATAGTAATAGTAGCTGTTAAAAAGATTAAGTGACAATTTAGTGATTACTCAGTATGTACTTATCCTCTTATACTTACTGTAAAAAATACATAATCCATAAAAGTAAATAGAATGTGTAAATTCAGTACAACCCTATTATTAAATACTGATATTAAGTGCACTACAACATTTCTTTGTGAATCTCAATATTTTCTAGTTATTTTTCTAAGAAAAACTAGCTTTTTCAAAATGTTATAATCTGGATTTAGTTCATGAATGCAAAATAAGCGAAAGATAATGTCAATCTATGTTTTCTAAACCCCAGCAATTCTGTAACCTCTCTGGAAAATTGTCTAGAATTAGTATTCCTATCTTATCAGAAAATTCTCTTTCAGACAATAAGAAATTTTTGCTAATAATTTTCTAATTAAAATGACAGAAGCTGTTAATATACTTATGTGCTCATTTTTGCAGTTGCTTTTTAATGTTACTTTCAAGAAGGCAGGACTTTTCCATTTTTAACTGCTGTGTTTAGTGCTCAGGACATTGCTTATTATGTCGTAGGTATATGTGTATAAGTATTTGTATTGAATGGCATATGCCTTAAATGCTTCTACTCTCTGTAACTTACATGAGATCACATAGTAAGTTCATGGTGGTTCTTACTGCCCAAATTGTTTATATTCAAGGCTCCAAAGGTGTAACTGCTTTAACTTGTCTCTTAGTGATTTCTCAATATTCCTGGGCCTGTTCAACATTCTTTGAAGAACAAATTCCTCACCTTGTTCTACTGACTCCTAGTTCTTATCTATACTGCTATGTTTGCTGCCCATGTCACACAAGATGTCATTACTTTGTGGGGCACAGCAGGTTTCATTGATGACTCTCAGTCTAGGTGGGACAGTGAGGCAATTTCTTCCCTTTGTTTCTCTGACATGTCCTTGTGTACTTAATTACTATATAGTTTAGTTGAATGAAATTCAGTTATCTATAGCCGGTTGTGAAAATTATCTTTTCTATAATTTCTGACAGCAAAAGTAAGCTTAAACTATTATATTTAACATTCACTAGTTTTTAACAGTAGGCGAAAAGGAGCAGTAAAGGATGATGCAAGGAAAGAACAAAATACAGTGGCATAGGTTCCATAACACGTCTGCAGTACTGATATTTGAAACTGGATATTTTTTTAACAGTTGGCTCCCCTAGACATTGTATAATGTTTAGCAGTGTCCCTGGCTCTCTCCTGTAGTTACCTGTAGCACCCTTTCAAGTAAGAGCATTCAGAATGTTTCTAGGCATTGCCAAGTGCCCCCAGAGGGCAGTAGTACTCCAGTTGAAACTCACTTACCTCAGAGATATGGAACAGTCTACTTTTTTTCTTTTTTGGGGTTTTTGCCATAGGACATGTACACTTGTACAGACAGAGAGTGGGGAAGTGAGAAATTGCCCTGTGGGTGGGATGGCCATGCAACAATCCCATCTCCTCCATTCTCCTTTTGGGATTTTAATAGATTTTTGCTATAGGGTACATGTGCTCACCACAGAGACAAAGAGACAGAAAACAGTAAATCACCCCCACGGAGGTGGCCACGTTGTGGAGCCTTCTCCTCTATTCTCCTTTCAACATTTTGGGCATGCTTGCACATGTGCCTGGTGTGAATTTCAAACCACCGATCCAGGACTTGAACTGCCATCAACTACATGGGAATCCAACACGTTAACCACTATGCCACCTGCTGGCCCTGGACCAGCAGAAATACTTTAAGCCACTACACACATAGGAATTCATATACAAACTTCCCTAAAGTACAGTACAGAGGTTGTTCCTCATAAAAGTCTAAGGAGTGTTACACAGTGTCTTCTTGACTGCCCCTGAAATGGCCTCTTTACGAATGATAATGTATATCCTGTTCACTCCTCATTAGTCTTTTTTTTTTTTTTTCAAAATTTTCCCTAGATTATGGTGAAGAAACTTTTAGGGCATCAGGTCCCCATGGCAGTCATTCTTACCATCAAAGCTCTGGATTTCTGAAGCATCTGCTCAAAGTAACTACAGACATTTTGGTAAACTCATAATCAAAGTGTCTTCCCAATCAATGTTGTTAACCACAGCAGTTTTCTGATACTTTCACAGAACTTACTCTGTCATAAAACATGAATGTTTTTTAAGTAGGAACTTAAATAATAGTTTCAACTTAGTGCTTTTACTCAGTTATTTCCCCCCCCCCCCCCAAAAAAAAAAGACTGGCAACAAAAAAAATAATAATCTAAGTCTTAGCCCCAGAAGGCAGGGCCTGCTTGAACATTTTTAGATGGCATTTTTCTAAATTCACATCATCTTAAATTTAGCCTCAAGGAATGCATTGTTACATAAAGTGGCAATTTTTAACATTCTGTAAAACCAGTTTATAAGCTTTCTATAGAAATGGTAGTCTATCAGAAGCTTTGTCGTGGTAGAATACTTGCGTGTAAAATTAGAAGTCTTGTTTATTTTAAAGCTCCAAATTTGGATTTTGATATTTGGAATATTTGACTAATTTCCACTACTTCTCTGGTCTTTTTACTACTGAGATAACTTTTTTTATTTAAAAACATTTTCATATGGTGTCCTATAAATAATAAAATCCTTGAAATGTATTATTCTTTTAAAAGATGTAATTAAAATAATTGCATATTGGATATGTAAGAGGAAGGAGAACTAATGAAAGTATTGAGATATTTGTAAACTTTTTAAAGTTTAATTTGTCTTCTCACCTGGGTACTTTAGGGAATTTAAAAGTATTTTGATATAATACTCCAGTGAGAAAAGTCATCATCAAATGCTCTGTTCTTTTTAGTGCTAATACTGTTCATGCATCAACACCTGCTTCTGCTGAGATGGTAGCAGCTGTTTGAGTTGGAAAAAGGAATGAAACCTTGATAGTTTCATACTCACTACTACCATATAATGATCTAAACCAGTTTCTGAAAATACAACTTATCTTTTGGCAGAAAAGGAACCATTGCTTACAGAAACTTTGGTTATTCATTTATAAAATTATTATTATTATCAAAACTATGAAGATAAGTTTCTTTTTTTTTTTGGAGAGGTTTTTGCTATAGGGCGTGTGCGCTTGCCAGGCAAACAGAGAGAGACAGAGAGACAGAAAGCGAGAAATCACCCCCCAGGGGGGATGGCTGCACTGCAATCCCTTTTCCTCCATTCTCCTCTCAGGATCTTGGGCATGCACGCACATGCGCCTGGCATGAGTTTAAGCCACCGGGTCCAGAACTTCCAGAACTCGAACCACGGTCGACTACATGGGAGTCCAGCAACATAGCCATTACACTAACTGCTGGTCCCTATGAAGATAAGTTTTGAAAAAAAGGCATTTAATGAAAAAATTGCACAAAATTTATTTTTTAAGAGAGATTGTTGCTATAAGGGGTGTGTGCTCTACAGCGTAACAGAGAGACAGAGTGAGAAATCATCCCCCAAAGGGGATGGCCACACCACAATCCCTTCTCCTCTTGGGATTTTGGGCACACGTGCACTCACACACCCAGCGTGAACTTTAAATCTCCAGGCCCAGTCAACTTCGTGGCAGTCCAGCGACAACCATTATACCATCTGCTGGTCCCCAAAACTCTATTTAATTTAAATATGGTTACAAAGTATTTTTGTGTCAAAGTGTTAGGAAGCACTTTTGGCAGTTACGGTACACCTTAAATTTTGACTGGTCTATACCATGTATAGTTTAAATGTTTCTTTTTTAATATAAATTTA
The DNA here is from genome assembly GCA_026018925.1 of Tupaia tana. NCBI lineage: Eukaryota > Metazoa > Chordata > Mammalia > Scandentia > Tupaiidae > Tupaia > Tupaia tana. The sequence continues at coordinate 42,442,562 of JAKSZU010000004.1, read as the reverse complement.
AATTATGTTTAAATTGAAGTTATGGCCCTATGTTTTTTATATAAAATATAAGCCCTTAAAGATTTTTGCATGGAAAAATTAGTTTATTTGTTCATTCATGTCTTTCTTATATTTCATGAAAATATCTACCCAAGTAACATTTCCCATAATATTTTTAAATTCTCAGAAAACAGCCAGAGTAGCAAATAAATCATATTTAAATACAATGTGTGGGCTAGCTATGGTGATGCAGCAGTAGGACACTTTTCCACGATGCTGAAGTCACATGGGAACGTCCTGGGATCACATCCTGAGGTCTCCCTGTGCACTTGTGCCTATGATGTGTGGTGTCTGAGGCTAGGGGTGAATCACGGCATAGGGAGCTTATGCGGAGTATATCTCTTTCTCTCACACATGGAAGAAATAAATAAGTAAACTTTAAAAAATAGCGGTCAAAATGTGTGGTATCAGACACAAGAAATTGCAGTACATGGAGACGAAACTATTTAATTTGTGGGCAATGGGTATGTGACAGCACTATTTAATATTTGACATTAGCCAGCAATTGTCCTCCTTACTGAGGTCTTGTATTATACTTGGAGTTGTCCTTGAAAACCGTGGGGAGGTTTTGTGTTGTGCAGAATTCAGTGACCCATTTACTTACAAATGTGAACCCAATATTGCACCTGTGCTCTGCAATACTAGTTTTACCTCTAAGTGATATTCAAGGTGTGATGTTTAATCAACCAAAACCTTTATGGATTGGCCTATACTTTTTTAAAGATGAGAGTTTCTTCTCACTCATGAAGAAAAGAGGTTACAAAAAGCAAGATTATTGCAAAGAATCAGTACTGAGACTCTCTGCCAGAAAAAAACAAAACAAAACAAAACAAACAAACAAACAAAAAAAACATTTAGAGCTGAGAATAAAATCTAAGTAGATTTTTTAAACCAAATGGCAATTGAAATTCTACAAGCGCAGAAAAAAAAGGTTCATGTCTCATCTTTAGTAGATTTAGGATCTGTTATGGTAATTTCACATTACCTGTGCAAAATACTGAACACTTGCAACCTTAGTCTCACAAGGACTTTACACCTACCAGTGTTCAATTTCATTTGTTTCAGTTTATCATGTTGAATTGGATCCTCTTGGGTTTCTTTTTCGACTAAATTCTTAGACAATTCATGCCACAGAGTATTTATGATTAAAAAAGAAAAGTAATTATCTTCAGTTCAATTAAGGTCATGATTATTTACCAGAGGGCACTTGCACTCACTGGAGACACAGAGGAAGAGAAGTGAAAAAACACCCCTCTGCCTATGAGGGATGGTCATGCCACAATAATTTCTCCCTTTCTTCAGCATTTTGGGCATTCATGCACACATGTCCAATGTGTTTCTAAAGCCACTGTGCCAGTTTCTAAAGCCACTCAAACTACATAGTTGGCCATGTGGGGTCCTACCAGCTTAACCACCAGGTCATTACCTGGCCATATGTTTATGATATTTTAAATCTCAACTAAAATAATCCCCGTTGGATACTTGATCAACTAATACATATTATAGATCATATGTTTTTATTTTTCATTTCATTTGATAGCTCAGTTTATCACATCTATTTTCTCCTAACCTGGAATGTGGATCTAGAAAGAGTTTTCATTTCTATAGAGATAGCTCTATTCCCGTTTTATTCTATTTAAAATTGCATCAAAAATTTTAGAAGTAGATGCATCAGGCAGGGGCATAGAAGAGAGAAAGGGGTGACAGCATGGCAGGGATGATTGAATGAGCTGTATATAAATTGTTGGGGCTGTCCTGAGCACTATGTGACAGGGAGAATATGACTATTCCTAGGAATTGCCTCTTCTACTCTATCAAAAGAAAAGTTGGGCCCTGTTGCCTGAGCCTGCCTCCAGGGCAGTTTGGCAAGTGCTTCGCCAGCACTTGAGAGTTACATTAAAGGGAAAAATGTCTACAGAATGCCCTATTTCTGTACTAAATCATCTAAGATATAGTCTATCTTGCCAATTTTACAGAATATTATTTTCATAGATATTTTCTCAGGAAGTCTTTTGACCCTGAGGCAATACTTCAGACACTTTAACTGTCCATCCTTCACAGGTGACAGCGTCTCTGCTTTCTCAGGTGACAAAGAATTCCTGGTCCTTATGTAGGCCTACTCAGATATACTAGTGGAAGAACATTCCAGACTTCTTGATCCTTTCTGTGACTAAGCATTTTTAAAATTTTCCATATGAACTTACATTATGGCTTTGGGGATCCCCCCGATGTTTGCTATGACATTGGCTACATTCTGTCCTCTTAGATGAGGAATAATGTGTCTGGCTTTGCTCAGAAATAGGTGGGTAGCAATGACAACTTTGTCTATTGGATTGGCCTCTGTTGTTTGCCTCTACAGGCATGGAAAAGTCTTCAGAGAGACTCAAATAGCATGTATGTCAGTGGTTATTTAAAGGTAGTCCTGTGGTTAGCCTCATATGATAAAGTGATACTACCTTGGATTCATAGCAAGCAGTGGCTATGGCTAAGGCCCCATTAGGTTCCCTTAGTCAGTGTTTTTATCCTGGTACCCAAGCTGACATAATGACATCAGATAGTACATTTAGTCCAGCCTTGCTTAAATTTAACAACCCTCTTTTCATTAGGAATAGTGCCTTTAGGGGGTCAGCAGGTGGCATGGTGGTTAAGACAGCTACATGCCACATGGTCAGCTGTGAGGTTTGAACCCTGGACCTGGTGACTTGAAAAATCACACTCGGCACATGTGCACATATGCTGAAATCCTGAGAAAATAATGGAGGAGAAGGGATTGTGGCATGGCCATGCCCTTTGGGGGGTGATTTCTCATGTTTCCTTTCTCTTTCTCTCTGTCGCTTTCTCCTCTCTCTCTGTATCTGGTGAGCACACATGCTCTATGTAAAAAATAAAAAGTAGCAGAAGAAAGAATAGTGCCTTTGAAATCACACACCAGCTGTTCATCGCCTGCTTTTACAAAGGACACCATGGGTAAACTCCCACTGTTATGTACATATCTGTCTGTAAGAAGTATATATGAAAGTTACAATATTCAGCATCTGGATTCCATTGTCATGAAAGTAAGTAATCAAAATATTGAAATTAAGGAATACCCCTAATCATAATGCTTATTACTGATATATCAATGAAAATATCTTCAGTTTTTGAAAGTGACTATGAAACATTGCTATTTCTCTCCCAAACAACCAACCCACAAACATGCAAGTCTTGCTTTATTTAGAGAAGAATAAACAATTTGGAAGGCTGAAAAATTATTAATACACCAAATAGGGTATAGAAGATTGTTATTCATCACATCTTAAAAAAGCAGACATCAATGTAAAGCAAAAAATCAATGTTTGGAATAAAGAAGAAAGAAAAAATTTGTCACTATGCTTACTTACTTGCATGAAACTTTATCTTCTTCCATGTGTTCCATGATACTAACTGATTCATACAAGGTGGAAATTATGTAATAAAAAACAGAACTATCTCAGAAACACTGTAGTTGACTTTTTTTAAAGGACACTGATAGTAAAAGCAGTAGAAATTTATCTGTATTTATTGAAGAAATACTCTAAATGCATTGTATCTTCCATAGACAACGGTACATTCTGTCAAGAAAAATCACTCTGTGGAAATAAAGTATTTTGTTTAATAGCAAAGTCCATTTGAAAGGTAAACAATTTGCAAGAAATGAGATGATTCTTTCTACTGCTAGCAAAAATGTTGTTATCATTTTTGTTCAAGAAACATGTTGAACAACTTCTTCGAAACTTTCTGAACGGCAGCTAGATTACCTTATTGACTCCAAAATAGTTCTAAGAGATGAAGAGTAATTTTCATACTAATTGGAGAATTACAATAGGAATTAGAAAAATTGTTTATAATATACTGTACAAAAGTTTTTAAAAATGATGCTTTAGGAGCAGCAGGGGGTGTGATTTTGTTAAGGTGCTAAATTCCCACATGGATGACTGTGGTTTGAGTCCTGGACCTGGTGTCTTGAAAATTGTGCCGGTGCATGTGCATGTGTGCCCAAAATCCCAGGAGGAGAATGCAGAAGGGAATGCAGTATGGCCATCCCTCTTGTGGGGGGGGGGGTAGGGTGATTTCTATATTTTTTCTGTCAATCCCCCTCTCTGTCTCTTTCAGTGAGCACAGACATCCTGTGGCAAAACCTTAGAAAAAAAGATATTTTACATGGTTGAAGTCAATATGTTACATCTGAAATAGTTTCAAAAATCTTTTATTTCTCTATTATATACATCTATAATTTAATACTTATCTGACAGAAGTTTCATGTTAACCTTTTTAAAGTGTTTTAAAATTTTTATTTATTATTATTATTTTTTAAGTTGGCGAGAGAGAGAGAGAGAGAGAGAGAGAGAGAGAGAGAGAGAGAAAGCAAGCCACCAGGTCCAGGATTCAAACCACAGTCAGCCATCTAGGAAGCCCAGCACCTTAACCACCACAACACCTGCCAGTCCCTCATGTTAACTTCTTATAGCAGATCTTTTACAAATTTCTACTATTCAGATAGTTTTCTTTTTTTTCTTTTTTTTTTTTTTTTGCTTTTATTGGAGAGGTTTTTGCTATAGGGGCACATGCGCTCGCCAGAAAGACAGAGACATAGAGAAATCACCCCCCAGGGGGGATGGCCATGCCACAATCCCTTCTCCTTCATTCTCCTCTCAGGATCTTGGGCACGCATGCACACACGCCCGGCGTGAGTTTAAGCCACCGGGTCCGGGACTCAAACTGCAGTCGGCTACATGGGAGTCCAGTGACATAGCCGTTACGCTAGTTGCTGGTCCCAGATAATTTTCTGATACGTGTAACTCTGTTATAAGCAGGGTTACCCTTATGCCTAAGTCTAGGAAGCATTCTCCAAAGTCTTTCTGATTTTGTCTTCTGCTTTATTTTACTAAGCTCAAATGCTTACTACTTAAACTTACATGATCAATACAGGAAAGGATTGTGTATATGTCAATAACAAGTAGCACTGTGGACTTGGCACAATCAATATATATCTGAAATACATCTGTACTTGAATATTGGTTCCAAACATTCCTGTTTATCCATTAGAAAATAATTTGAGTGAGTGAAATAGAGGGAAAACATGAGAGTTTTTTAGTTAAGTGTCCAAGGGATCTTAGAATGACCAGGAATAGCTAGAAGATTTGAAATCTGAAATAGAGAACTATGAAAACCACACTTCAACTACTTCCCAGTGTTGTTGCAGGACACCCTATTTCTTGGATAAATAAAAATGTGACACTTCATTTCGACCTGCCTCATTTTCTTCTATCTTCTATGTCAATTTAATGTTTCATGTAGATAGCTAACACTATTGAACATTTCTTATGTGTTAGACACCAATGTTACATTAACTTTATTATCTCATTCATTATCTTTCATGTGTTTGTCATTATCCCCATTTTGCAGATAGGAAAACTGAGACCTGGGTTAAATTACAGGAATTTTTCAAGGTTTATATTCTGAATTTTAATATGTCATTCTGCCTCTAAAGAGCTTGAAAGCCTAAATGACTCCACAAACGATGGATTAGACTATGCCTGGTTTAGCAAATACATTAAAAGTAATTTGTATGATAGGATTATGATACTAAATATATTTTTTCCCAATTAGTAACCTGAATAAATGAAAATACTCAAATCTTTTATGAATCACAAGTAGTTAATATATATAATATTCAAAGAATTTGAGTCATGATTAAATGACTAGCTTTAAAGTAATACCATTCTTGTCAAAATATTAATTATTTCAAAATAGAAATCTGATTGTTCTTAAAATAATTGACCAAGCCACTAGGTTATGTATAATAATTTCACTGCTCATGTCATTTATTTTCTTAAATTGTGATTTGGAAATATTATGAAGGATGAGCTTCTTTCACTGAAGTTGATAGTTAATTTTTCAGTGTCCTTTAACTGCTAACCTTTGAAGTGAGCATTTTATTAATAAAGAGAGATGCTCTTAGAACCACTACTGGGATAAGAATCATAGTGGTTTTTAGCAATCTTGAAAAGGTTAGAACAATTAGAACGTACTCATGACATAATTGAGATGTATGAATTTCTGGTACATTATGAAACTGTATTAAATGGTTGCAGAAAAAGTGAAGTTAAAAATTATAAAAGAACAAACTAATTTTAAATCACAAAGTTTATTTAAGGATTGCTATTTTCTGCTGTGATTTTTTTTGCCCCTAACAGAGAAATTTGCAGTTACTCTACAATATTCTATGTCATTGTGTATGTAATGTTTTATATATATTATTATGTTTAAATGGTAAAGTTACTCATAGCCATTTCTCTAATGATGGTATCGTCTTTCATCTATTGTGTTCAAACATGGCTTGCTGACATTCATCCTCAAGGATAATTTATTAATGTATTAATGTACCCAGTGACCTGTGGAAGTTGCCAAAGCAGCAGGGCTCAGATTTGCCCTGTGAGTCATATGTTAAAAAATATTAACCTGAAGATATGTATGATCTTAGAATGTGACTTGAAGATGTCATTATAAAGTGATATATATCCACTTTGATTGTACATGTTCATATTCTGAATGAAGTAAAATTTTTCATGAAGTGAACAATCTCTAACATTTTGTTGATGTTTCAAGCAGGTCAAAAATATTTCAGATTTTGTGAGTTTCTATTCAAATGTGCATTCCTATATTTATTGAGAGGGTATGTGTTACGCTGCTTTTCTGTAAATTTACATAGTCCATTGTGACTGAAGAAACAGTTTTCTGAGTTACCTTGTTGACAGAAATAAACACTGGGAGAGGCTCTGGGAATACTGGCACCACAGTTCTATCTCCAATGCCTAGCATAATGCCAAACACGTGGTGTACAGTAAATAAGTATTTATTAAAATTAAAAATGGATAAATGAATAAATATGCATTGTCAGAAGCAAATGTTCATGAACTAAAGAATATTTAATGAGTGAATCATTGTGCAGATCTTTGATCTTTATTTTGGGTAGTGTTGTTTTTATTGTAACAAATTCTTTCTTTGAATGTGTTAAAATTAGTATTCCGTGAGAGAGATAGATGTTTGTCTGTTTGGTTGGCTGGGTTTTGTTGTCATTTTCCGTTCCTTTTTTTTTTCCAATGTATTCATTTATTTTTAATAACACACACTAAAGGGTCAGTGGAGTTACTAATGGGCCAGCAACTAAGGAAACAAACCAAGGCAGATATGGCAGCTTTGTGTTATTATATTTTGTTCTTCACGCTGTAGAATCTTTGCAAAATATTGGTAAAGAAGTAGATTTAAACATTTTTGGTTAACTCTCTAAAACTGCTAGAATCTTATAGTATAAACTATAATGTATGTACATTTTATAAGAATTATTTTATTTTTTATAATTATTATTTTAATTTGCTATAAGGTAAGTGCACTCACCAGAGAGAAACAGAGAGAGAAATTGAGGAAAGCAAGTCACCAGGTCCAGGACTCAAACTATGGTTGGCCATGTGAGTGTCTGGCACCCTAATCATCACACCACCTGCTGGCCCTGCATACACATTATTTTAAGTACCTAAAAGTCACTAGCAAATCTCAGCTGGTAACAGCTTTCTGGCCAGTGGTGACTGTAACAATACAGACTTTTCAACAAACTCTAATCAATTACATTATAGAACAATTCATTTTATCAGGTGACTGTAGCCAAATATCATTATAAAAAAGAGAAAATAAAACTATTTCAAAATTTAAGGTTTGAAATAGACATACTATTTTTTTTTTTTTTTTTTGAGAGGTTTTGCTATAGGGCGTGTGTGCTCGCCAGAAAGACAGAGAGACAGAGAGAGAAAAGTGAGAAATCACCCCCCCAGGGGATATGGTCATGTTGCAAACCCTTCTCCTCCATTCTCTCGGGATCTTGGGCATGCACGCACACACACCCAGCGTGAGATTAAACCACTTGTTCCTCAACTCGAACCACTGTCAACTACATGGGAGTCCAGCAACATAGCCATTACGCCAACTTCTGGTCCTGACATACCATATTTTGATACATTGTCTTGCATTTGCTAAGACCCAGGTAAACTCAGTTTGTGTGCCAGTAATCAAATTTATTTCGGTTCACTTTGCAGTGGCTATAACTTACTCATTGAAGAAACAAAAATTTCCTATCGTAACCCATTAAACTTCACATTTTTTTTTTAAAGAGAGACTTTTGATATAGGAGTGTGTTCACTCACTGGAGAGACAGAGATTGACAGAGAGACAGAAAAGTGAAAAATAACCTCCCTTGAAGCAAGACCACACCATATCCCTTCTCCTCTGTTCTCCCCTCGGGATTTTTGGGCATACGTGCACATGCACCTGGCATAGTTTGTAAGCCACCAGTTCGGAGACTTGAACCACGGTTGACTATGTGGGAGTCCAGCGACACAACCATTACACCATCTGCTGATTCCTAAACTTCACAATTTTAAGGGTAAATATGAACAAGTTTCCTTTTTTATTATATATTCTTTTTGAAAGAAGCAATAAATGGCTTTGTTTTCCAAGTTAATGTATGTCAGTTACAAATTCTTAGTATCTTTATAGCATTAAAGACTTGTACTTCATGACAGGTGTCAGGATTGGTGGTGACTCAAATTAATATTAAAGAACAATAAATGAATGCCAAAGGAAGTCTGCAAAATCTTCACTAAGACACTCACCTTTGGAAATGTAATACCCAAAAATGAATTGCTGCTAGGCAGATAATGAAGGGTATACAGATTAATATAGGAATAAATATACACAAATATATATATGACAGACATCTTAAATGTAAATCTGATATTCAAGTTATAACTAATCTTTTATTTGTTACCAAGATTATTAGTACTTGGTGGATTTAAAATAGATTTGTGTTTCACTTTTTCTTAAGAAGCTTATATGTTAAACTCCACTGTTTCTCAATGGCCAATTTAAATTTAATATGTAGTAGCATATGACATAGAATTTCTGAAGATTTCAAGAATTTTCTGTCTTGGAAAATTTCAATAATCCTTTAGGAAATAAGTTATCAACGAGGATTTTTTTTTATAATGAATTCATACGCACCTAAATGTGCAGATTTTATATTTTTAAATTTTATTTATTGTTATTTTTATTATTTTTACTAGAGAAGGAGAAATTGAGAAAGGAAGCCACCAGGTCCAGGATTTGAACTACGGTCAAGGTGCTGGGATTCTAGCACCTTGAACACCACACCACCTGCTGGCCCCTAAATGTGCACTTTTAGAATAAAGATTTATTGCCTAAATATGAATTAGGCATCATGGATTACTGTTATGATTTCTTTGTGAACCTATTATATTAAAAGGCAATTAAGGGGCCAGCATGGCCCACTGTGGTCCCAGACAGGCAACTTAAAACTCACATTGGGCGCATGTGTGCACATGCCCAAAATCTTGAGAGGAAAATGGAGAAGAAGGGATTGCTGTGTGGCCATCCCCCTTGGAGGTGATTTCTCACTTTCTGTCTCTGTCTCTCCAGTGAGCATATGCATCCTATAGCAAAAAAGTATTGAAAGGTGAGGCACTGGGAGTGATGAAGTGATTAGGATGAGGCCCCTAGGATACAGTCCCCGGTGGTAAGAAGAGGAAAGGAGACCAGACCAAAAGGACCCATGTGCAGCCTCTCTGCTCTGCTGAAGCTCCTGTCCTCCATTATATTATGATGCAGCCAGCTTGATGCCAGCTCCACACCTTTGGACTTTACAGCCACCAGAATAGTAAGCCAAATAAACCTCTGTTCTTTATAAATCACCCAGTCTTAGATATTTCCATTAGCAGCAGAATAACATACACTTACACATGTACATGTGCACATACCTAGGCATTCTGTCATTCCCTTATGGTAAAAGGGACCACAATGCATTAATTAAAGAACAGGTCACTTAAGAGAGTACAAGATGTCTGTGAATTTCTTTTCTTTTTTTTTTTTTTTTTGGAGAGGTTTTTGTTATAGGGAGCGTGCACTCGCCAGACAGACAGAGACATAGAGACAGAAAGCAAGAAATCACCCCCCAGGGGGGATGGTCACGCCGCAATCCCTTCTCCTCCATTCTCCTCTCGGGATCTTGGGTACGCACGCACACGCGCCCGGCGTGAGTTTTAAGCCACCGGGTCCGGGACGCGAACCGCAGTCGACTACGTGGGAGTCCAGCGACATAGCTATTACGCTAAATGCTGGTTCCCAAGATGTCTGTGAATTTCAAAGCAGTTGTATAACATGAAATTAAAAACTTTCCTCAAAATTCTACCATGGATTCTACTTATAAATGGAGTCACTGAATTGTGTGATTGCATATAAAGGGCATTTGCTGTGAGCACTTGTCATCTACCCACCAGTGTTAAAATAGTAAAACAACTTTACAATGTACTATTATTATTGACACAGTGAATGAACCTGATTATGCCAGGAATTAAAATATCGTTTCATGAAAATATCTCACATCCCCATCACTGCTACAGCCAAAAGAAAAAGTAAATGATGGGATTACCAAGTTTATAAAAACAGCAAAATTTCTTGAGAATTCTGTTCAAATAATATCCTTTAAATTTCAAAGAAAAACTAAGGTAATTAAATTCTAGAATAATAATACAGATGAAATTCTTCATATTTGAGTAAAGAATAAAATTTGGTATTATTTTTCCCCCATTGAAATGTTGGACATGGGTAAAAACAGCTATATACCACATGGCTGATCATGAGGTTCAAGTTCCAGACCAGGAGCCTGAAAAACAAAGGAGGATTCATGTGTGCATTCAAATTCCCAAAAAGGAGGGAGAGATGAAGTGATTACATCATCACCAACTACCCGTGAGGGATGGTTTCTCACTTTCCTTCTCTTTCTGTCTCTCCCTCTGCTGAGCACATGTATTCTAGTAAATATAATTTTTTTAAATATGAAAATGTTGATGGAGGTAGTAAAAGGAAACCCTAATTGAAATAAAAATTACCAAGGAAAATTTTATTTTAAAAAGAACTGAAGTGATATTTTAGTAGTTTTTGTTTTTTATGATAAGGAAAATAATGAAGGTAGAGATAAAGAGTAAAGAAATGGGCTAGCCAGATAGTGTGATAGTTAAGGTGGCTGGATCTTGCATGGCTGACTGCATGGTTCAGGACCCAGTGGCTTGAAACATGCCAGATATGTGTGTCCCCAAAATCCTGAAAGAAAGGAGATATGGAGGAGAAGGGATTGCAATATGACTATCCCCTTAGGGGGGTGCTTTCAAACTCTTTCTCTCTCTTTCCCTCTTTGTCTCTCTCTGGCTTGTGCAGAATCCTATGGAAAATCAAAAATAAAGCAAAACAAAACTAGAATGAAATCACACAGAAAAATATAAATCCAAAACAGAACTATACTTGTACAATTATATGTCAGATAAAAATTATAATTTAAAAAACATATTTATCCTGGGATATTATTTCCTTTTGAGGTAGATCTTGTATCACCAAATGCCCACTTACCTATGAAGAAGTAAATATGTAATTTCTGGAGGAGCAGACTGTAGTGATTATATCACCTGACTTGGAACCACCATAGTTCCAGTCTTGGACCTGGAGGCTTGAAACTCATGCCAGGCACACGTGTGTGCAGGCCCAAAATCCTGAGAGGAGAATGGAGGAGAAGGGGATTGTGGTGTGGCCATCCCCCTGGGAGGTGGTTTATTGCTTTCTGTCTCTCTGTCTCTGTCTCTCTGGTGTGTTCATATGCCTGATAGCAAAAATCTCTCTCTCTCTCTCTCTCAAAAAAAAAAAAAACAAAAAAAAAACAATTTCTGCCACTCTAGCCCATTTAAACTTAATACCAAAACACCCCACTTCATCGAGCAGGCACAAACACATAGATTTTAGACAAGCATGATGCATGCACACTCACCTGTCAACTTGAAGTTTGCACATGACTGCTTCAGTACCCTGAACAAAACTCTATGTTTCACACCACCATGCAAACTCTATTTTCTGCTATCACGTTTATCGTTCACAGGTAGCAAAAATGCTGTTCAACAACTTGATTCACTTGAGGTGAACCCTCAATGATTAATGTAGTTGGAATAAAAAATAAAACTACATGAACATACTTTAATGAAGTCAAAAACACACACACAATATAAATTTTCAGTAGTTGACTCTGAAGAAGCCTTTTTTTGAGCACGGATTTATTTTTAAAAGCACTTTTCACAGTGCTTGAGATGTATAAGTATTCTCTTATTTCGGGTATTTAAAGTCGATCTCATAAGTTATTCATTAGGAAATTTGTTGTTGCTTCTCTGAGGGACACATAGACTTTATTTTATTCTATTCTATTATTTTTGACTTTAGAAAACCCCAGATTCAATATTGTTTAAGAAACACTTCAAATATGTTCCATATAGTTCTTCATTAAATTTGATAACTGCCTGTCTTTGACATGACTTTAACAAGAGTTCATTTTGTAGATACATAAGTAATGTGTATACATTATAGAATAGTGCAAGCCCTGGAAGCTGAGGTGCGTATCTGTATTTGAATGGAAGACCAAGAGCAAGTCTTCTTATAATTTTTAAAGGGAATATATATTATTAACAAATTAGAAAGAGCCCTCTTCCCCTAATTTCTAAGGGAGCAAAAAATTGCATGTGTGCATGTGTATGTATATATGTGTGTGTATGTAAACTGAATATATATGTTCTATGCCAGTGGGGAGCAGGGAAGCAAGAGAGTATTTCAAAAAAAGACAGTTTCCTCCCTTATTAAGTACAGAGTTCATGAGATCTCTGTTCCACCTTATGCTTTCTGCTTGTCTCTATTTTAATTTCATTATTCATGTTCTTCAGATTATATTTGTTTATTTACGTTTTACTCTCTCATTCAGCAAGTGCCTCCCATGTATTAGTCTCACTGGTAATGGAAGAGAAGAGAGGGTGCATGAGTTCAAGTGCCTTAAGAGCTGTGTAATATGCAGATGTTTAGATCTGCACTTACTACTAAAAAATAAACAAAAATTAAAACGAATGCCGTATGTGTATTTATATTTCTATATGATTGAGGGATTGTCAAATTAGCAGTTTGTCTCATGTAGTGACCTTTGTTATGACTTCTCTGTCACTCATTGAACAGATCTGTATTGAGCACCTATTCTCCGTTATGGTACCAGGCATGGAAATAAAACAGCCATTAAAAGATCTATATAGCCCTTCCCATTTGAAGGATAATCCTGCCAGATATAGTATTCTTGGTTGAAATTGGGAGAATATATTTGCAAACTTTGCCTCAGACAAGGAGCTAATAACCAAAATATACAGGGAACTCAAGCAGCTTACCCTCAAAAAATGATCAACTAAGGAAGACATGAACAGCTAAAAAGTGTATGAAAAAATATTCAACATCTCTTATCACAAGGGAGATGAAAAATCAAAACCACAATGGGATACCACCTAACTCCAGTCAAAATTGCTAAGTTTAAAAAAACAAGAAATAATAAATGCTTGGAAGCTGTGGTGAAAAAGGAACTCTCCTAGTGGGAGAGTAAATTTAGTAGGAATGTAAATTAGTACAGCCTCTGTGGAGAACAATATGGAGGTTCCTCAAAGACCTACAAATAGAACTACCATATCACCCAGCAGTTTCACTAGTGGGTATCTACCTAAAGAATAGGAAAATGCTCTGTAGGAAAATGCTTGCACACCCATGTTTATTGTGGCATTATTCACAATTGCTAAGATATGGAACCAACCCAAATGTCCACAAACAGATAAATGGATTGAAAAACTATGGCACATATTCACTATGGAATACTACTAGGCCGTAAAGAACAAGACCCTAGGATTTGATAGAAAGTGGACAAACATGGAAGATTTACTACTGAGTGAAGCAAGCTAGACCATGAAAGACAGAGTTTGTATTTCCTACTTAAAATACGTCGCATGTCTACATTCTATGGCAGAAACTGAGAACTGAAGAATATAGAAGCATGAAGAATGTTGGGGATACTGGAGACAGTGTGGGAAGATGGTGGGGAGGGGTTGAGGGAGGGTAAAAGGAAGCTAATCAAGGAGAAAATATCAGCTGTGCTTGCTATTGGAAATATTTAGATTAATTAAGTTTTTTAGTAAATAAATAAAATGGGGGGAAAGGCATAGAAAGCAACCATGGATACCAGAGACAGTGTGGGAGGAGGGTGGGACATGGCAGATGGTGAGAGATAGGGAATCAAGAATGGCAAAAATAACAAAATATACAGGAAATAGGAAATGGAAAATTGTTTGTTGACAATAACATGTATGTTGATGTGCTTGATTGAGCCAATATACGGTATATTCTTGATGGGAAATCTCATTTAGTTTGCTGTTATGATGTATAGTGAATGAATGTAAATAAATAAATTTAAAGAAAAAAATAGGCAAGACATTTAAGGGACACAGAAATGGAGGTTTGTCTGTTGATGATAACGCATATGGTAATAATATCTTTAACTATAATGGTGTGTAGTGTATTTATGCTGGGAAAATTAATTTAACAAGCAGTTTTGATGTACAGTGATTGAATGCACAAGATAAAATTTAAAAAAAAAGTAAAATATAGATATAGCCTTTGTCTTTAGAAAGTCTAACCCACTAACCATCCCCATCACCTGCCATCCATTCATTTTCTGCTTGCAAGTGTTCTGTCTGATACCCCTTAGTTACTGTTCCTCCTTTTCTCAACACAGATGCAGTTGCCCCACATAAAGACAAATACATGCATGCACATTCAGATTTTATGAAGAACTCAATGCAACCCATCATGACAGGTCATGAAATATATAATCAGAATAATATAATTAATTTTGATGTGCTATCAGAAACATTCTAAGAAACCTTGGATATTCTTTATTTTTTTCCCTAGATTTCATGAATATGATTCCATCTAATGATCATGGTAACTAGAATCAGAAATATCAGGCTTAACCACTTATTTGGTATTTGAGTCACTGATGCTGTTAGTATTTAGTGATATTTTATATGTAAAGTAGCCTGGAAGATAATAGGTATTCTCAAGTTGGTTCTTTCATTTAAATGAAATGAAATATCTGAAATATTTATTTTTAATTTTTGCTATAGGGAGTGTGTACTTGCTTGAGAGAGAAAGAGACAGAGAGAGGGGGAAAGTGAGAAATCACCCCTCCACACCCTAGGAAGACTGACCGCTTAATCCCTTTTCCTTCAGCTTCTCTCAGGATTTTGGGGACACATGCACATGCATGACATGGTTTTTTCTTTTTCTTTTTTTTTTTGGAGAAGTATTTGCTATAAGGCACGTGCCCTCACCGGAAAGACAGAGAGAGACAGAGAAACAGCAAGAAATCACTCCCCAGGGGGAATGGCCACGCCGTAATCCCTTCTCCTCCATTCTCCTCTTGGAATCTTGGGCACACACACATGCCCGAAGTGAGTTGAAGCCACCGAGTCCAGGACATGAACCACGGTTGACTACATGGGAGTCCAGTGACATAACCATTACGCCAACTGCTCATCCCCTGCGTGGCATGATTTTTAAGCCACCGGGTCTGGGACTCGAACTGTACCATGTGGGATCCACTGCCTTAACCTCCACATCATCTGCTGGCCCTATCTGAAAACATTTTTAAACTTCAAGGTCATATGTATCATCTATCCATCTATCTATCTATCTGTCTATCTATCTATCTATCTATCTATCTATCTATCTATCTTGTCATTGTCTGTCTTATTATCTAGCTATCAGATTATTGAAGTTAGGAATTGCCTGGCTTTTTTTATAATTGATGTTTCTCTAGTCATGGGAGGATCTGTATTTTATGATAAAATGTGGGCTAGATGTTTTGGTAGTGTAACTTTATCGTATCTTTAAATTATATTCAATAGATAAAAATTGGGTTACTTATGTTGAAGATCAATCTCACATTTTTCATGTCCATGTATCTTTATTTCTGTGTGTCTCTGATAATCATTTAGAATTGCCTTTTGCTTAGTAAGAAATAAAAAAATCACTCTCTGACAGAGTAGAACCTCCCTAACGAAGCATTAAATTATAAAATCTAAGTACCAATTACTTCCTTGGCCAGGAGGGCATTGAGTTTGAGTCTGGTGAAGTAGAATGAATGATAAACTGTGGGTCCCCTTCAGTTTCTGTCTAATTCTCTGATAGAGATGCTTTTTAAAGAGATAGTTACTCTATCAGTTTATTTATGATGATTGCATGGGTACAGTGTTCATGCAGTTACTTCATTCCTTTTCTTTATTAGCTGCTGACTTTTTTATTATCATGCTTTTCCTCTTTGCTATAAATTGTTAATTATTACCTTGATGGCACTGGGTAAAACTTCTATTAACTGTCATGGTTTGACTAGCAGTTATGGAGATTTACTTTTGCAAACCCCTATGGTACTAAACATCCATAAACTATAAGGCACACTGTGTTAGAGAAAAGCCTTTCTGCTTTTGAGGCCTTCAGCCCAAGGGAATATGAGTGTTTCCAGATTTATATAAAAAAATGTTATTGTTTCAACAATCAAATCTAGGCAAAATATGTTGCTTTACTTAAGTTCTTACCCTTTGACCAGTATTATTGTCATTAATTTGTTAAAGTTTAATAAAGGGTCCAAATAATTTGAGCGATATTTTTATTTTATTGCAGAGTGTTTTTAAAAAAAATATTTCTTTGGGACCAGCAGTTGGCATAATGGCTATGTCACTGGACTCCCATGTAGTGGATCATGGTTTGATTTGCGGACCTGGTAGCTTAAACTCACGCTGGGCGCGTGTGCGTGTGTGCCCAAGATCCTGAGAGGAGAATGGAGGAGAAGGGATTGCGGTGTGACCATCCTGCCTGGGGCATGATTTTTCACTTTCTGTCTCTGTGGCTTTCTGTCTTCCTGGCAAATGCACACATTCTATAGAAAAAACCTCTCTCTCTCTAAAAAAAAAGAACTATTTCCTTAATTTTATTTATTATAATTGTTATTATATTATATTTGTTTAATTTGACCAGAGTCTCTCTTTCTCTCTCTCTCTCTCTCTCTCTCTCACACACACACACACACACACAGAGCGAGAAAGCAACGCCAGGTCCAGGACTTGAACCGTAGTTAGCCATGTGGGACTCCAGTGCCTTTAACCACCACACCACCTTCTGGCCCTGATTGCAGAGTATTTTAACAAGAGGATACATTTTTCAAACTGTAGTAGCCAACTTCCAAATGTACTTCAGGATAATATATCCATAAGGTTAGATGGCTGATTCAACTTACTATTGCGTAATTTAGATACCTTCTAGATACCTATTATTCTAGTTCTCTAATATAAATTCATAGCATGTCAAAACTGGAAAATCTTAATAATAAATAGTATGTTTATCTTCATAATTCTTTGGAAATGACATATGAATAAATTTTGCTTATTTCACAAAATGCTCTTACATCTTTGGATGTGCCCATGTGTTTCAGTTGTATCTTTGGTATTTAAGCCTATACTTCAATAGTAATGAACTACTTGTGGCGCCCAGAATCCGTCATGTTTCATGTATGAGTCTCTTTCGCTGGAATGCCCTTCTGTGCATAATGTACATAAAGGCAGGGTTGGTGCATAATATACATAATGTATGCACAGGGGGGCAAAATCTTTATCTTTATGTCCATATCATTCAGCAAATTAGCTGGCATATACCAGGCATGCAGAATGACTTCGTAGAAAGAAATGAACAACTTTAACTCTCTTTTAAATGTGTGTTTATATATATGTGTGTGTGTGTGTGTGTGTGTGTGTGTGTGTGTGTGTGTGTATTCTCTTTAGAAAGTCATACTGGGGAACAGCAGGTGGCATAGTGATTACATTGCTGGACTCCTGAATGGCCAATCACCATTGGAATTCCGGACCTGGTGGCTTGCTTTCTTACTTTTCCTCTCTCTCCCTCTGTCTCTGTCTCTCTCTGGTGAGTGCATGTGCCCTATAGCAAATTTTAAAAGAATAACAATAAATAAAATTAAATAAAAAATTATTTATATTTTATTTTTTTTAGAGGTTTTTGCTATAGGACGCGTGAGCTCGCCAGAAAGACAGAGAGAGACAGAGAGACAGAAAGCAAGAAATCACCCACCAGGGGGGACGGCCATGCCACGATCCCTTCTCCTTTATTCTCCTCTTGGGATCTTGGGAACGAACGCACACACGCCTGGCATGAGTTTAAGCCGCCGGGTCCGGGACTCGAACCTCAGTCAGCTACGTGGGAGTCCAGCGACATAGCTATTACACTAACTGCTGATCCCAAATAAATAATTCTTTAAATAATTCTTTAAAAAGCACTATACTTTCATTTTTTAAATTAGTCATACTGAATGACTGATTAAAAGAGTTTTCCCTTACTTGATTATATCTGTTATTAATAATATGCCCAGTTGATGATGCTCTCAAATTAATTGGTTATTACTTTGCACGTAATAAATTACAAGCATAAAAGGTTTTGAGTAGATTTTTTTACTTCTTTACTAAATTTTTTTTAAGAATTCTTTTAAATTTAACTTTAATTATTTGTTCTAATTTGACCAGAGAAGGATAGAGTAAGACAAGGCAAGTGAGATAGAAAACCTCCTGGTCCGGGGCTCAAACTGTGCCATGTGGGAGTTCAGCGTTCTCAACCACTATACCACCCACGGACTCCTTCTTTACTAAAATTTTACAGAATTGGCCCAACCTCAGTGGTGCAGATGGTAGGTGATGTTGTACAAATATTGGAGCCATCACGGTAAAGCCCAGGTTTGGATTCCGAGTCGATCTTAATATGTCAGGGTGGGTGGCTGGAAGACTAGTGGGAAGATTTTGGCATAGCAAGATCCTGCCAGGGGTTGGCCCTGTTTCTCTTCCTCGCTCTTAAAAAATAAAAATAAACATAAAACCTGCAACAGAATATATTTTAGTTTACATGAAAGAAGATTTTTAATTTGGACTAAAAAATTGTTTAAACAAAGTTTTTATATTGTTCATACTTGCTGTTGTAAAACTCAATTTCTTATTTAAACTTACATGTATTATAGACTGTCCCTAATTTTTTTTATATATATACTAAAACTATAAATGTTATTTTTGGATTCAAGGTTAAGTCTCTGCTTCAAAACTTGTCTCTTTGTCCAACTCTCATTTTTAATATTATTTTGGTATTAAGTTTATTCTCTTCTGCAGATAACATGTAAATTTCCTGAAAGCAAAAGTAACAATCTCAACCACTTATTATATAAGCAAGAAAGATTTATAATTTTTAAGAAAAAATACATGTCGGGGGCCAGCAGGTGGCATAGTAGTTAAGGCACTGGACTCACATGTGGGTGACCATGGTCCAAATCCCGGACCCCGGGACTTTAAACTCACGCCGGGTGTGTGTACATGCGTGCCCAAAATTCTGAGTAAATTTTTTTCTGGTTTTAATAAAATCATCCCGCTTTCTTTTGATGTTGTATGCCCACCCTTTTACACTAAACCTGTTTATGTCTAATTTAGGGTATATGTCTTCTTGACAACACCTTTTTTTTAATGCCCAATTTGCCTTTTAGAGTGTTTAAAGCAGTCATGTTTAGTCTGATTATTGATATGATTGCATTTAGGTTTGTCATCTTGCTGTGCGTGTTTTATTTGTCTTGACTGTCCTCTATTTCTCCTTTGTACTTTTTTCCCCTTCTTTTGGATTAAAGGAATCTTTTTTTATTCCATATTACTTCTTTTGTTGGTTATTGGTTATAGCTCATCATTTTGTTATTTAACTGGCTGCTTTAAGATTTGTAACATACAACTTTAACCTGATACAGTTTACCTTAAAGTAATATTAAGCCTCTTTTTTAAAGTTTATTTATTTATTTATTTGGGGTAAGAGAGAGAGAAAGAAGCATCTCCAATTGGTCTCCATGTCATGCTTCGTTGACCAGGATCCTGGGCATGGGTGTGCATGCACAAGGTAGTTACTAAACCCTTGGGGCATGAACCCAGGACTTTCCCACATGGCACTAGTGTCACTGAGCGTTGTGTTACTACTGTGCCACCATGGCTGCTCTAGACCTTTTCATGCATGATATAAAAACATTATGATATCATACTTTTATTTCTCTCTCCTAACCTTTGCTCTCTTTTTGCTTTACACTGTATTTATACATATGTTATAAATGACAGAAGACATTGTTTTTATTTTTGTTTAAACTACTATTTTTAAAATAAATAAGATAAATCACATATATTCTTTCACAAGGTCGCCCTTTCTTGTTCTGTTTATCCCTTTGTTTAGATCCACATTTCGCTCTGTTTTTATATTTGTTATCCCTGAGGTGCTTTTTTGTCAAAATTTCTTCAATTGTGAGTATGCTGATGTTAAATTCTTTCAGCTATTCTGTCTTAAAAACTTTATTTTGCCTTTTTTTCTTCAATATATTTTCCGTGGTTGTGCAATTCTAGATCAACCTTGTTTAGTACTTGGAAAATTTTACCCTGCAGTCTTGTCTTTCATAGTTTTGGCAAGAAATCTGCTATCATTTGGAATACATTTGTTACTCTGTATGCAATGCACTGTTTTCTCTGGCTGTTAATTTTTTAAAATTCCATTTATTATTATTATTTAAATTTGCTATAGGGCATGTGCACTTGCCAGGGAGAGAGAGAGAAAGAGAGAAAGAGGAAAAGTGTGAAAGCAAGTTACCAGGACCAGGACTCAAACTATAATCAGCCACGTAAAAGTTCAGTGCCTTAACTACCTTGCCACCTGTTAGCCCCTGTTAATTTTTTGTTTGTTTCTTTTTAATCATTGGTTTTTAAACAATTTGATTAGGTTGTAATTTAGTGAAGGTATTTTTCATGTTTCTTGTGGTTGAGTTTATAGTTTTCTGTTTTCTTTCACATTAATGGAGTACTTTTGATTATTCCATCTTACTTGTTTTGTTGGCTTGAATCAATGGGTTTACAGTTTTATGCAGTTTTTTTTTCAATTATTATTTCATTCTTCCATTCTTGTTTTACTGATTTTTTTTTTTTTTTTTTTTTTTTTTTTTTTTTTTTTTTTTGCTACAGGGCTCCTGCGCTCGGTAGAGAGACAGAGAGACAAAAAGCAAAAAATCGCTCCCCAGGGAGGATGGCTACACCGCAGTCCCTTCCCCTCCATTCTTCTTTCAGGATCTTGGGCACGCACGCACATGCGTCCGGTGTGAGTTTAAGCCACTGCGGTCGACTCCATGGGAGTCCAGCGACATAGCCATTACGCTAACTGCTGGTCCCACAGATCCTTCTTACAGTTCTATCAGAGCACTTTAAGTTGTTCTCTAACTCACTTACGCTTTTTCACTATTTTAAATTATTTCTTCTCTATGTGTTTCCTTTTAGATATTTCCTATTGCTATAACTTTGAGGCATTATTCTCTTATTCTAAAAAGTGCAATCTACTGCTAATCCTGTTTTGTATAGTTTTCATGTAGTTATTGTGATATATACTTTTGTATCCTTCATGTTTCTACTTGTTGAACATTTCAAGTACAATTATTATCACTGTTTTAATATACTTACCTACTTATTTTAATATCTGCTATTTTTGGGTCAGTTTTTACTGAAAGAATTTTTTCTTCATATGGTTTATATTTCCTTGCCTTTTTGCATGGCAAGTAGTTTTCAACTGCATGCCAGAGTGTGAATTTTATGTTATTGTTTACTTAATGTTGTTAATCCTATAAATATTTTTTGTGTTATTATTGGAAGTATTGTGGTTACTTAGAAAGAGTCTTACTCTCATGGTCTTACATTAAGAGTCTGTTAAGCACACCAGAGCCATGCTCAGCCATAGGTAAGTTATTTCCTGACACTAAAACCCAACTATTCTGAGTGTTATGCCCAATGCTTTGTGAATAATGTGACTTTATTATTCACATAGAAGAGTCAAATTAGATATGAGTCCAGGATAATGTGCTCTTACATTTTTAAAAAATATATAGGGTTCTTTCTCTGTGAAATTCTGCCCTCTCTGATACTGTCTTACACACTTATATCGTTCGTCTCAAATCTCTGCATTCTTAACCCATGGGTTTTGCTGAGCCTTGCCTGGGTTTATTCCTCCTGTACCAAGACCCGGTGACACTCCAAGGCAGTAAATGCATTCATAGAGTTCATTCATTTGTTTTCCATTTTCTAGAAGTCACTGTCCTTAAGGAACAAATCTCATGTCTTAAAAACAGTTGTTTCAGGACCAGCAGATGATGTAACGGTTACATTGCTGGATTCCCATGTAGTCGACGTGGTTCAAGTCCTGGACCCAGTGGCTTAAAATACATGCCAGGCATGTGTGCTAGCATGCCCAAGATCCTGAGAGGAGAAAAGATGAGAAGGGATTGTGGCATGGCCATCCCCTCTGCGGGGTGATTTCTCACTTTCTGTCTCTTTCTGTCTCTCTCTGTCTCTTTCTCTGAAGAGCACACATGCCCTATACCAAAAATCTCTCTCAAAACAGAACAGTTGTTTCAGGGCCAGCTGATGGCGTAGTGGTTATGTGACTGGACTCCCACATGCTGGACATGTGTGTATGTGTGTCCAAGATCATGGAAGGAGAATGGAATAGGGAGTGTGAGTGTGGCAATCCCACCTTGGGGGTGATTTCTCACTTTCCCTCTCACTACCTCTGTCTCTCCAGTGAGTGCACATGCCCAAAGGGAAAAACCTCTTAACAACAAAGAGCCAAGAACAGTTGTTTGTTACATGAGGGATCTTTAAATAGTTCATGGACTTCAAAAAAACTTTGCCCCCTAATGATCTTGTATTTGATTCCATTTTTCTGTGAATTTTCTGAAGGCCCCTCATATTCTGTCTGCTTTTTTGGTTACTGCATGAATTCAGTCCTTATTTTATCTTGGCCTGAAGTGAAAAATTCTCATTTATTGCTTTTAATAATGGAAAACAAAATGTAACTAATTAACATCACCTTTAAATATAATAAGACCTTGGATAAATGTTGATTTAGTCATAAAATTGCCTTGCACGTGAAATGTCAGCGTTGTATATTGAGCCTAATGATATCCATCATAAATGTATCTTCCCCCAAAATAATCCTTACTATTGTAATGTCACATAATGACGTTGATGTGGTTGTGGTTTTCAGTAATACTTAAGTACATATTTTAATGACGATAAATAGGTGATGAATTAAATGCTTAAAGGCTATTTATAAATTTGATGGTGATAATTTCTACATATATATGCTGTCAGAGCATTTAGGATTTTTTTCTTAATGACATTTGATTTTTTATAATTTTTTTCAGTTATAACATACAGTGTTTTATCAATTGAAAAGATTGATGGGACCAGCAGTTAGCGTAATTGCTATGTCGCTGGACTCCCACGTAGTCGACCATGGTTCGAGTCTCGGACCCGGTGGCTTAAACTCACGCCGGGTGCGTGTGCGTGCATACCCAAGATCCTGAGAGGAGAATGGAGGAGAAGGGATTGCGGCGTGGCCATTCCCCCTGGGGGGTGATTTCTTGCTTTCTATCTCTCTGTCTCTCTCTGTCTGGCAAGCGCACGTGCCCTATAGCAAACACCTCTGAAAAAAAAAAAAAAAAGATTGAGACTTTCTTCTGCAGAATTTTATTCTTCTGCAGAAATTTATAAACACTACTGAATAGTGAGTGTTTAAAACTAAAGATGTATTGAACTTGTCACGTGGAATTTACTTACATGATTTAGGTTTTTTAAAATGGCATAACTATATTATGACTAACATATAACATGTAATTAATTTTCTTTTTCTATATTAATTATAAAAGTCCAAGCAGAACACATTCCTTGTTCTGTTAATTATGTGCTAATAAATCTCTGCTAAAATGTTTTCAAGCTTTGGTCTTTAAATTATTGTATTATATTTCTTTGTGTATAAATCATTCTATCATATTCTTTTGCCTTTTAAAAAGTATACTTGTTAAATACTGTTTTTTTAATTCAGGTTTAAATATAATTTCAATTACAATGTTGCTTTTTGTTGTTGTTGTTCTTTGTCATAAGGTGCATGTGCTGGCTAGAAAGAGAGAAAGAGACAGTGAGAGGGAAGAGGGAAAGTGAGAGATCTCCCCTAACCACCACCCCAGGGATATGGCCACACCTCAGTCCCCTTTCTTCCATTCTTCACCTGACATTTTGGGCACACGCACACATGCCCAGCATGTTATTCAAGCCACCAATTCCGAACTCAAACTACAGTCAAACATGTGGGAATCCAACACCTTAGCCATCATGCCAACTGCTGGTCCCACAGGTGACCTCCCCTTTTTTAGGAAGAAATTATTACTGAGAATCAAAACACACATAACAAATCTGGTGCAACTGGGAGAATATAGCGATGAGTTGAAGAGAGTCTTCTATACTTGATAAAACCAAAATATCTTACTATAAAGACATCTGTATTTTTTCCTTCATTTTTCTTACCTTCCTAAAAGAAGATTTCTTATAGAATATAAGTATTTCCCATTGTATTGTTATGCTCTCTGATAAATGTACAATAGAAGGAGTCAGTGCGTGGTGTGGTTGTTAAGGTGCTGGACTCACACATGGCTGACCATGGTTTAAATTAATAAATAATTCTTTTTAAAAAGGTACAATATAGTACTAAAAAATACATCTGCATGTATGAATAAAATATAGACATTTTTCAATACGTACGAAAAGATCTTTCTTTCAGGCAATAATTTAGGCTATTAAAGTTCTGTATTGAATCAAATATATGGTGAATTTTCTCCTATATATCTAGTAGAGTACCAAAGCAGATAATTTACATGTATAGAGTGATTAGTGACTGTGGTTATAGGTCTTTATTCTTAAATGTATACTGTCATCAAGTCCTAAATGAATGGTATTTACATGTCATTGAAATCAGGTTTAAATATGTCTTGTAAATTTTATGATGGAAAATTAATGTAAGTGAGGAATTATCTGGGCTGATCTTCATTTGAAAGATAAATAAAATCTTAAGAACAACATGAACAGAATTACATCTGTTCAGTGATTAAAAAATAATTGTTATATCTGCTGCACTGTAGACTACTTTTTACTGCACTAATGGATCCTTAAAATTGATGTTTGAACTATACACATTACATTCTCTTTTCTATTTTAAAATAATCATTTTGATTTATATTCATAATATGTTACATGTATGGAAGGTGATATTTGTCTTTTAAAACATAATATGTGTATCTTATTTTTACTCTTGATTATCGTAAAGTTAGTGATTAATTTTTTTCACTTACTGTAGTTACGAGTTTTCGTAGGTTTACAGTAGAGTACATGAATATTGGCATCATATTAATTAAAGAAGTGGCATTTAAAATATTACCATAACATTTTTCCTTTAAATTATTTGTTCAAGCTATAGTTATGCCAAGAATGGCTTGCAGGTTGCAACAAGTACTTAACAATTCAGCTCTTCTACTCCTAACATTCTTAAATGATTTTTATTCAAGGTGCATGTCCCTGGACTTGTTAGGAGATATCTCTGTTTGCTCTCTTGGTTTCTGACCATAGAATTGTTTTCTTCTAAACTAGGCACTTTGTGACCCTCCAGACAGAGTGACCTATGAAACAAATTTAATTCTCTATGAAGAGAATAAATAAAATGAATTCCTAACTGCACAATAACTTTATCAGAGTATTGAGGAGATCCTATTAGTTCACCATTCCAGCTGTGTCCTATTAATATTCATGAACACTAGGAGTATAATAACTCCAAAGGGCACTCAATAAATTAGCCTCCCCCCCTTATTTGCAATTTTGCTTTCTGTGGTTTCAGTTACCCATGGTCAGCTGTGGTCCAGAAATAGATTTGTACACTACAATGGGATTTTTGAGAGTGAGGGAAGGACGGAGAGAGAGAGAGAATATTATATTTGTTCCATTTTATTGGGTTGTCATAAAAGTCATGATGTATTTTTCTATGTTGTACCATGCAAAAATGTGTCATCACTTTTCCAACCCAATATTAATATTTATTGTTGTTAATCTCTTACTATGAGTGATTTACAAATTGAACTTTGTTATAGGTATGTATTCAGGAAAAACACATAGTATAGACATAGAATAAATGGGTTGAATAATACAGATATAAGTGTTGAAAACATATGTAATATATTCCTTGGTTTATCACCTTATGTCCATGAAATATTATAAGGTTTTCATTTTTTAAGACCTATTTAATTTAACTTTATTTATTTATTTATTTATTTATTTATTTATTTTAATTTGACTATTGAGAAAGAGAGAGAGAAAGAAAGTGAAAAGGTAAGCTGCCAAGGTCCAAGACTCAAACCATGGTTAGTCATGTAGGAATCCAGCATCCTTTACCAGCATGTCACCTGACGGCCCCAAATTATCCTCAAAATTTTATTAATCAGTTATGTTTTTATGTTTGATTTACAGTTTTATCTGGAAAGATGGACTACTGAAAATTTCTTGGTATTTTCCATTATACTGAAACTTCCCTTGACTTCCTAAATAGGAAATTGTACTAGTTACAAAATTACTTATGATTTTTCCAAAACCTGCAAATACTTTATCTGAAAATAAAATGTTTATGAGAATATTATACTATGGGTCCTTTTTGTTTAGAAACCCCTAAAGCCACCCAATCTTGTATTTCTTTCTTCTTTATGCTAATTTTTACATTTATATTATATTCTATCTTCACCTATGTGTTTCTGTCTTGCTTCCCTATGATGCTATAATATCCTTAAGGAGAAAAGGTTTTTTTTTTCTTGATTTATTTTGTAAATCATAGTCTCTGGTATACATCTATAGTATATATTTGTTGACTGTGTAGCATCAGATAGATAAAAATAAAGTAGGTGTATGGAATAGATTGTTTCTAGATTTAAAAGTATACAGAGCTAATCTTATTAAGAAGCTTGTTTAAGAGTGTGAGAAAGATTTGAATAAGGTCAGCAAGACACTCAGAAGACAGAACTTAGTGTAAAAGTGTTTGCGGTTAGATGATATTAAATGTATCAACTTGAGTAAAAGAAATTCCACTTTATAAATATCAGATCCTTGTAGACAGATGTTTCCTCATTGAGCAATTTTCCATCTCTTTCTCCTGTCTTTTTTTTCTATTCCTCATCCATTCATTCATCTATTAGTTCGTCCAACCATCCATCCTTTCTTCTGTCTTTCCTTCCATTCACCTGTCCAACATATTTTTAAGTGTGTACTAGTTATTATTCTAAGAGCTATCCTAGGTGCTAGAGATATAGCGCAAATATGTCTGCCCTCATGGAGCTTAGATTCTGTAGGGGTTTAAGGTAAGAATTTAGGGTTATACCACTGAGGAGGTCAGAGTGACTAAGACAGGAAAAAGGTTAGTAGGGAAGGAGGTCTCACTGTTAATGCGAATTGAGGAACACAGGTTTAGTACTCAGTCTGGTCAAACCCACAATTGGAATTACCCAAAAATGGTGGCAGAGGAATTCCTGCACAGCACTGGTCCAAATATCCCAAGAGGGGACCAGTTGATATTCCAAGAAAGAAGCACTAAACATCAGAGTGAGGAATCCAAAGCATTTATTAAAAATGTATAGAAAGAACTTCAACATCCTTGTGACAGACTGTGAGAAAAATGATGTTTACTTAGGTATGTTTGTAAAGTGGGGGTTGGATTATGGAGTTTACGTGGAAGTTAAAGAAATGTAGCTCAGAGTAAGAGCTAGTTGCTATGTGCTTGGTGATATGTTTGATCTTTCGCTGTTTGGAGCAATAACCTAAACATCTTTATCAGTGCCTAGGAATGTTCAAGTCTCTAACTTGGGTTCAAGCACATAAGGGAAAAACTGCAATTGCTGAAGTCAGAATCATAAAGGCATCCTGTGTTTGGTCAGTCAGGACAGGAAGAAAGGAGTAATTTGGAAACCCTACATAGGGTTCTCTGGTCACCATTGTAAGGAGGTAGACTTGGCTCAAATGAGATGGGAAACATAAGAGAAGTAACGATATCTGAGTTGATTATTAATAGGATCATCCTGGATTGAGAAGAAAATCTAGGGTTGCTGTAATTCATCCAAGCAAAGGTGATGGTGAGTTGGTCCAGGATATCAAATTTTCAGATAGTAAAACGGGGAGCTATTCTGACTACATTTTGAAGACAAAGTAGTATGTTCAGATAAATTGAATACAGAATTTGAGAGTAAAAAGAGTAGTAAAGTAAAACTCCAGGCTTTTTCTTCTGAGCAACTCAAAGTGGAATGTAAATGCCATTAGTTGAAAGAATAGGCAGTACTATGTACTTACATTCATTTTCATGCAGTCTTTAAAATCTGCAACTTGCATTCTAGCCCCAAACACTCCTTAATTAGACCTCTAAGTGTCTTCCTACTTGCCTACCCTGCGACATTTTATTACCTTCATCTCTTAGGGAACTCTTCTCTTTTAACTTCAAGATAACCTTTTTAATCTGTATTTGGCCGAGAAGTCTATGCTCCCTATTTCTTTTCTCACTTTCCATTTGTGGTCCTACTTCACTGACTTTGGTGTATGAGGAGCAATTAACAAAGCTCTATACTTATTATGCAAGAATATTAATAGGTTGTTGGGAAAGTCATGACTTAATTTTTTTTTTTCTGTGCAAAAATGTGTCATGACTTTCACAATACCCAATATAACTTAACTATTAACTGGGTGTGACTTATATTGCACTAGGATGTATATTATCATTTGCATGACTAAATAAGGAAAATAAATGCATTTGGTAAAGCAAATAAATCATATACTAACCAAACAATATAAATGTGCTTTCAAAAATATTTAGATTAAAAAATCTAACAATAGCATTTAAAAGGATTGAACATGCTTGTATTGGATTATCTAGAAACAGTTTCTGTTATATGATCTATACCTAAATCTACACACACACACACACACACACACACACACTTGCATTCTCTGATGCCTTTCAGGAAATAATTACATTACATTGTAGACTATCCTTAATAGTCTTGGTAGTTTTTGATTTTTTTGCTTGCTTGTTTCTTTTGGATTTGACATATTGCCATGGCAAATGAGAACAAGTTCTTTGTTGGGAAATACATCTTTGAAGACACCTAAAGGAATTGACTTACACAGTTACGGAGACTGAGTGGTCCCACAGCCTTTTTTCTGTGTGCACTGAAGAAAGCCGATGGTGTAGTTCCAGTCTGAGTTTGAGGTCATGAGAATAAGGAGAACTGCTGTTGTAAATTGTAGCCCAAGTCCAAAGGCTTTAGAACCAGGAGCACTGATAATGCAAGTCCCAGTCTGAGGACAGAAGATAGATGTCTCAGTTCATGCAGTTAGGCTAAGTGAGCAAATTCTCCCTTGATCCCCATTTTTGTTCTTTTCTGACCCTCAGCAGATTGGATGGTGTTCACCCACATTGAGGAGGGAAATTTGCTTTACTCAGTGTACCAATTCAAATGCTAATCCCCTCAGTAAACAGCCTCTCAGACATGCCTGGAAATAATGATTAGTTAAATATCTGACCACTCCTTGGTCCAGTCAAATTGATACAGAAAATGAAACATTTTAATACCAAAATCAGAGCAAATTAAACGTTTGAAAAATGCTCACAACAATATATGAAGTATTTTTACCTAAACCTGTATAGAATTTTTAAACCTATTTGAAATTTAGCATGAATGATCACTTTTGTATAACTACCATATGTGTTCATAACTCTGAAAATCTTGTTTCATACCACAGTTTATGAATATTGCCTATTATGTTTCAATTTCAAATTATTACTGCTAGATATGTCTACTTTGTGCCACTTCTGTTTACTATACTTAGCACTCTGAGGATAGCAATTCAGTTTTCAAATGCACAGGTTTTATGATTTATTGCTGCATTTCAATACTTCCTCTCTTGCTCTCCAAAAATTCCACACCTGTTTTGTGTGAATATGTGTTATTATTAAGCGATTTCACACCATTGCAAATTCTTAATGTAATGATTATCATGATCCAGTGTGATTATGTCCTATAATACCATCTTTAGCTTTCGTATTTTAACGCTTCTTGAATTTCTAGTGACCTATATCCTATAGCAAATGAGAAATATTTCATACTTTACTTAGTATGGACATGAAAGGAAGACATGATTTTTATCCAGGTAATTTTAAGGTCATATTAAATAGTTCTGAAAGGTTATGCAAAGAGTGCATTAGATCACTGTTCTTTTAAGGGAATTAGTTGTATTTGTTTGAATGACAGAAATATATATTTTCATACCTCATGCCTTCTTCCTACAATATCATTCCAGCATATGAATGCTTCTTAGCTATTAGGTCATTGGGAAAGTCATGATGCATTTTTGCATAGGAAAACATGTCATGACTTTCCCAATGACCCAATATTTTTGTTCATTTGGTTGGTTCTGTTTCTGTCCAACAGTCAGAAATTATGTTTATTTTTCTTCTGTCTTTTGGACTTAGAAAAGGATAACACAAAATAAATGGTTGTGTACAAAGATATTTCCTTTCTTGGGACCAGCAGTCAGCGAAATGGCTATGTCACTGGACTCCCACGTATTCAACCGCAGTTCGAGTCCTGGACCCGGTGGCTTAAACTCATACCGGGCGCATGTGTGTGCATTCTCAAGATCCCAAGAAAAGAATGGAGGGGAAGTGATTGTGGTGTGGCCCCCCCCCCCCGGGGCGGGGGGTGATTTCTCGCTTTCTGTCTCTCTGTCTTTCTGGCGAGTGCACACGCCCTATAGCAAAAATCTCTCTCTCTCAAAAAAAAAAAAATAAAATAAAATAAAAAGATATTTCCTTTCTTTTGTAAAATAAGAACTGTGAGTTAATTACTCCCTGGTCATTATGAGCAGTATGTTTTCAAAGCCTGTTTTTATCAGATATGAGTACCCTGAAAACAATTACTACTTGTTGATCTATTTCTTTTGGAAATGAAATATGTATGTTCACAATGTCAGGCTTTATTGAGAATTATTTAATGAATTATATTTTTAATATAATTTTTAGCATTTTGTTATACAAAAGGTATTTTTAAAAACTTTGTTACTAATATTACATAATATTGTAATTTTCACATTTTAAGTGCTATTATTCAGACATTATGACTATCAATAGTCATAAAGGTGTTGTTATTACCTTTTGAGGACCAATTCTCTATGTTATTCTTACACAGTTTGTGGCAGCCTTTTGTCACATTTGCCTCTTCAAGGATGTTTCTAACACAAACAGAGATAGTGTCTCTCTCCGGAGCAAAGACACATTCACATGCAGACCATTTTAGTCAAGATAAAGTTTCTGTCTGGAGCAGACTTTCTGGAAGACCTCTAATAACATTGGTGGTTTTCTGAGTTCACAGATCTTCAGCTGTGACACAGGCCCCCTGGGTAGCCTCTGTCTGGGCTGTTCAGCATTTCCACAATGGTCCTTGAGGTTAGAAGACCAAAAAAGAACATGAAGGTCTTGCACAATGAGTAATAAAAGTTCTTTGTCTGTATTTCAGAGTGTGCATCTATTGCCATCTTCTATGAAGGCCTAAGATGCTGACCTAATAGCTTTCAAGAAGAATAAAGGCTCTGGCCCTTTATACTTAACACTATCATCATTGTATAGAGGAAACAGGCTCAGGGAGAATGAACATCTGTGCCAGAGTCTTAGTGGGGAAGAACTTGAATACTGGTTTTAGGCTTGTGCCATAAGATGATGTTGCTCCTAAGGACTATACATATTATTTCCTGGGAAGTAACTAAACCTGAACCTAGTAAAGATTTTTTTTTGGCAATGCATATTTTTAGTCATGAAGACTAAATCAAGTAGAGATAAAACAATATGTATCCATCAAGGTTCAGTTACATCTCTGAAAGAGCCAAATAGAAGGAAACTTTTAAGAAATTATTGTAACTATTCTTGCAAATGTTTGTAAATTTTTAAACTTGATTTTGTAATTCTGATTTGATATAAAAATTGTCTTGGACTTTTCAAAGCTCAGGAAATAATAAGAAACTAGTAATAATAATAATAATAAAGACAAACAAAAAAATTCTATTTTCAATGTTGTTTCCTTCTTACAAAATGCTTCCACTGTCTGTCTCTCTCTCTCACTCCATTTGTCTTGCTCTCTCACCTTCCTTCTTCCCTCTCTCTTCCTTCTCTCTGTTTCATGAACATGAACACACACACACACATAGACCTGTTCACATGTGTGTGCACTTGCATTCTCTGATAACTTTCAGAAAAGAATCATATTACTATACACAGAAGCCTATCCTTAGTAGTCTCGTTAGTTTTTGTTAAGAATTTAGCATTATTGCTACTGCAGATACATATTAGTTCTTTGGTGGGAAAGCATTATTCAAGGACACCTTAATATAATAGAGATTCTGGGCTCTAGTCTCACTGGTGTCACTAGAAGCATGATTACTATCAACTCTCTTAACTTTGTTGTTTCTAAAATTTTCTCTTGGGCCAAAGAAAGTTTATGACTTTCTAAAAGTCTAACTTTCCCGATTATTCTTGAGAAAGGTAAAAACCTTCCAACAGTAACATAGTTCTCTTTATACTATTACATTACATCAAACACATGTTGGGTTTTTGTTTGTTTGATTTTAAGGTTTATGCCATAGGGAATGTGCACTTGCCAAAGAGAGAGAGAGAATTTAAAAATAATGCCCCAGGGTGTATGGCCATGCCACAATACCTTCTCCTCCATTCTCCTCCTGGAATTTGGGCGCACACACATACACACACACACACACAACTTCCACACTGCCAGGTCTGGAACTTGAACCGTGGTGGGCTATGTGGGAGTCCAGCACCTTAACCATCACACCACCAACTGACCCCTACATAATATGTGCTTTGAATACAATAAGTACTACCTGCTATATTTGGTCTATTTAATAAAATACCTGTGCTCTAAGTATGTACACTTATAGTACAACATTTCATTACTATTCCCAAAAGATATAATGAAGCTGCTGTTGCATTTTAAGACTGAAATTACGTAATAATCTGATTTACAAATAACTTATAGATAGTAGGTATATGTAATTCAATATTACAATATTTAATAGGTTATAGATTAAATTGAAATGCTTTAATTTATACACATTTTTTGTTGTACTTTTTTATTTAGTGCATCTCTTATCATACTGTATAATATTGGATAATGCTAGACAATTATGTTATTCTATTATTATTGCTACTTTGGAGACATGAATAAATATTAAAATGATTATTTTTAATTTGGAAAAGCAGAGGTTACTGAAATATATGACCTATGTAGCCTTTTTTTTTTTTTTTTGAGAGTTTTTTTTTTTTTTTCGCTATAGGGCGCGTGCGCTCACCAGACAGACAGAGAGAGACATAGAGACAGAAAGCGAGAAATCATGCCCCAGGGGGGATGGTCACGCCGCAATCCCTTCTCCTCCATTCTCCTCTCGGGATCTTGGGCACGCACGCACACGCGCCCGGTGTGAGTTTTAAGCCACTGGGTCCGGGACGCGAACCGCGGTCGACTACGTGGGAGTCCAGCGACATAGCCATTATGCTAACTGCTGGTTCCCACCTATGTAGCCTTTTGAGACAATCAAATTCATAGTAAAGATGAAGGCTTTTTAAATGTCTTTTACAGTCCTATTTCTCTTTATTTTTGTTAGATTAAAAAAATTGAAATAAGTGAGATCACAGTTCTTCAAGAAATACTGTTTTATACGGTTTTGCATTTTTATATTTTTCCAAATATCGCTACTTACAACCTAACAAACTTTCCTAAAGTTGTTACTTAATAATGTGCAGTGATTATAAAAGACTTAAAAGCTAAGTAAGCAGGACTGGCAGATAGCATGCTAGTTAAAGTTCTGGACTCCCACATGACTGACTATGGTTCAAATCCCGGACCTGATGGCTTGCTTTCTCGCTCTCTTTGTCTGTCCCTGGTCAAACTGAATAATAATAATAATAATAATAATAATAATAATAATAAATAAAATTAAATAATTGGGGTTTTTTTTGGAGAGGTTTTTGCCATAGGGCAATTGCACTCTCCAGACAGAGAGAGACAGAGAGACAGAAAGCGAGAAACGAGAAGCGAGAAATCACCCCCCTGGGGGGATGGCCATGCCACAATCCCTTTTCCTCCATTCTCCTCTTGGGATCTCGGGCACGCATGCACACGCTCCCGGCATGAGTTTTAAGCCATTGGGTCTAGGACGCGAACCACGGTTGACTACATGGGAGTCCAGTGACATAGCCATTACGCTAACTGCTGGTCCCAAAATTAAATAATTCTTAAAAAAAACTAAGCTAGAGTAGCTTCTGACTTTTATATATAAACTTTACAAGCTTTTTATTTTTATCATCATTAGTAAATATTTTTTGTTAAGAAAAAATTGCTACTCATTCAAAAATTAACTTATGTGTTATCAAGTGTGAAAATTACAGTCCCTTTACCATTTGGGTGCCTTCAAATTTCACAATAAAAAGATTTGCACTAATTTATTAGCAAAAATGCTAGCTCAAAATTAATTCCATATCAAACCTAATGTTTTATTAGTCATTATTAAAATAAAAATCCTATCTAATTCTACAAATGTAAAGTATTTCTTACCAAAAGTTAACTAACACTATTTCTACCAGTAGCATACATAAAGAGAATTATTACCCTAACATAGCATGGATGATAGAATTAGGTTTCTGGTCATTTTAAAAATCTTTGTATAGGCAACCTAGTTGCATTTAGATAAATTAATTCCAAATCTGGGGACCAACCTATGGTGGAATGGTTATGTCACTGGACTCCCACATAGTCTAAGTCCTGGACTGGGTGACTTAAAATTCATGCAAGGCATGTGTGTGTGGATGCCCAAAATCCCGGGAGGAAAATGGAGGAGAAGGGATTGTGGTGTGATCATCTCCCCTGGGGGGTGATTTCCCACTTTCTGTATCTCTGTCTTTTTCTGTCTCTGTGGCGAGCACATGCACCCTCTAGCAAAAATCTCTCAAAAGAAAAAAAAAAATCCCAAACCTGTATGCAGTTCGGTCTTTGCTTTGCACTTTTATGCCCCTACTACTGAGTTTTAGTAATGTCTCTGCCATGTCACTGAGGGATTTGTTGCTTTGGTTTTGCTGTTTTGTTTTGTGCATTTATATGTTTATTTTGCCCCAATTTTAAAGTCTTAGGTTTTACTCTGGGCTAATCTTTCTTTCAGTTCCATTTATGTGTACTCCAGGGATTTCCCCAGAATTCTTTAGGGCACACAAGGAATTTAAGATGGACATAATAGGAGGAGGAAGCTACCTAGGGAATTTATCTCAAACCTGCAGTTAGCATAGAAAGCACACTGTATTTGCAGAAATGTATGTTTATTTAGGACTGGGAGGATCGTGGAGATTATGAGGGAGCTAAATACCTCCTTGATGATTGCTTGGAAATACTCATTTCTTACTTTCTTACTGCCAATCATCAAAAACCCCTAGGAAAGAGATTTGCAAACCAGCAGTTTCTGATGTTGATTGAAGAAATATATTTTCTTTCCCTACCCTATTCCATGAACATTGCATCTCAGATTATATAAATTATATAAATGATAAATTTCTGGTTTCAAAAAGACATTTTTTACATAACTTTAAAGAACATCTCTCTCTTAAAGTGGCTGAAGCAGCTCTAGTGCTAACCCAGGCAAAATCATCCCCCTGGGCCAATGGTTGTACTTCACTCCTGTAATTTTACAGATGCAGATAATGTTAAATAAATCCATTATCTTCTTCTTTTTTCATAGGTATTCAAATATTCAAAACCTCAAATCCAGTGATTATAATAAAGAAGCTTTTAAAATTCCATCTCTTAAATCTATTATATAATAGAATGTTACCTAGTTCTTTTAACTAATGATTTGTTCACAGTTAAGACTAATTAATTAGGCTGAGAATACAAAAGAGGTATGCTTTATTTGCCTACACTTAAGTCCCCAGGCAGGATTTTTAGGAGAAAAAAAAAAAAAAAAAAAAAAAAAAGCTGAAAACCTGTAAAAAGCTCTCTATATTTTCTAAATTTTACTTTTTAATTTTTTTTTAGAAATTTACTGTTTGTCTAGTGCTAAATTCTTCATCCATGCAGAAAACATTTGCCTTTATATCCATATGAATAAATACCTGTAGTTAGAGTGTGTCATTATTATGATTTTAGAACATTTTAAAGCACTTTATATTATGTTATTAAACAAAAAGAGTGTTCTCAGATAGTTCACATGCTCCTACAGGGATTTTGCTCTCCTGCTTGTTATATACACTTACATGAATTATATTATATCAGGATTGCGTACTATAAATTTAATGTTCTGCAGGAATGATCTTATTCATAAATTGTTTATATTGGCTAAAAGTGGCTATTAACATAAAATATTATTTTAGTACATCTGAAGATGCATGGCAATGAATCAAGTCAGAAGTAATTAGCACAGATCTTAGGGTCTGTTATTGCAATTAATAAGATTCTTAGCAGTTGAAGGAATTCTGCGTGGAGATGGAGTAATACTCTTGAAACAAAACCTCTGACATGAAGTTTTTTAATAACCTGTACAATTAACAAATCTTTAACTTATTTATTTATAGTTGTTTGCTATAGGGCACATGAACTAGTCCGAGAGAGAGAGAAAGGGAAGACAGAGAGAAATCTTCCGCCATTGTGTGGGTGAGGGTGGCACACTGCAGTTCTCTTGTCTCCAATTTCCTCTTGGTGTTTTGGGCATGCACACACTTGCATGTGTTTTTCAAGTCACCAGGTCCAGGATGCCAACTCTTCAATTGGCCATAGGGGATCCAACCACTTTAATCATCATGATACCTGGCTAGTCCACCAGATCTATTCTAGGAGGTTTTAC
Organism: Tupaia tana; assembly: GCA_026018925.1. Taxonomy (NCBI): domain Eukaryota; kingdom Metazoa; phylum Chordata; class Mammalia; order Scandentia; family Tupaiidae; genus Tupaia; species Tupaia tana. The sequence goes on along the minus strand of JAKSZU010000004.1, from coordinate 42,405,633 downwards.
ATGTTTTCAATGTCTCACATTATTTAGATGCATAAAGACTATGTCTAGAACCTACGTATTGCCATTGAGAGATATAGAGTTGTTTTCTTTTGTATTTTGAAAATAACATATTCCAGTGTAGCTACAGTTCAGTAGTGCTGCTAGATCTCACTGGTTTCTTAGGCTGGTTATAGAACTACACAGAACTGCACCCCAACATGCTAAATATTTGTCATTTCCTGATATTTTAAACTAGTAATGTACAGTAAAATTTGCTATTGTGGGAATGGACCACTCTACCCTGCATAGTTTTATTCCATTTCAGACCATACTGATATTTTCTGTAAATTAAGAGTTCATTGTACAAACCCCAAAGAACTGCTCCAGAACACTACATATTATAGTATGTGTGTATATTTATATTTTTGTGTGTGTGTTTGTAATACATATGCTTTTTATACACATGTATATACCATATAATCTAATATCTGCATATATACACATACATCACATAGTGTATTTATATGTGCTTACTTAATTATACTTTATATTTTGAAGATATATATATACGTGTGTGTGTGTGTATATACACACACACATACACACATATATCCATAAATGTACTGAAGGTCCCAAGTTTGTGTATGTTTATGTATGTAAAAAGGCATGAAGTTACTAAATGGACTGGGAATAACATTCACAAGTCTTTTGCCAAGTATGACACTGCACATTTGTTCATGTTCTTGCAAAGGCCATTGCTTTACAAATAGGGTCCAGGGGGATTGTTAACACTTGATGAAGTTTCCTGTTTATTCACTCACTCTGGGATTTCCCCTTTGCCAACACTACAAACGCATTGTATTATAAATGAGAACAGCTTGTTGAGAGCCACAATTTAATGTTTTCTGGAAATAGATGAAGACAACATGTTCTGATATGTCTGTAGCAAAATCCAGTTAAGAGCTTATTGAGCAAGGGGTTTTGGTTGTTTTTATTTTTTTCAAATAGGCATAGGAAATATTTTCTTGCAGTGATATCCTTGATAATTAAATTTTTTTTCCTAAATAAGTAATTGTACATATTTAAGAGTAAACCTCCTTTGAGGGAAACAATTGGTATTCAATTCAGCATCTGGGTAAACAATATTTACATAATAATACTATAAAGTTATTTGCATATATGAACCTTAAAAATCTTCTTTATGGCCCCAGAAAAAGAAGCTAAAGTAGTCATTTTTTAAATGTCGTAGATTAATTGGTGACCTTTTCTTACTCCTATGTATACTGATGGCTTTTCGAAGAAAAAAAATCTGGAAAATAGTCTTTTTTTTTTTTTTTTTAAAATAAAAGGAGCTGGAGGGTAAAAGAGATCACCTGACTTAACCGAAATTTAGAATTTTTTTAAAAGTGTAAGTTACTAGCATATCATTCTATAATATAATATATTTTGCATATTGACTTTTTCCTTTCTTTCAGTATCAGTCAAATGCTTTTTGGTTACAAAGAAGACATGTTTTACCCCTCCTTTTCTAGCATGCTATTTGTTATCATTCCATATTTATGAATAATGTTTTCAAAATCTCACATTTCCCAAGGGTTCACTGACATAGACACTGTATGTTTGTCTATCAGTACTCTTCTGAAAGTAGGTTAGCTATGAGAATACCTCAGCAGGTTATTTGATTGAAATTGTCTAACACTCACAGGATATCACCTTGTCAGCTTATGGCTTAAGATTTCATATTCATTTGAGTCATCTTTTTTAATTAATCACTTTTGCATGATTTATTTTAAAGTCACCATATTGAAGCCCTATTGAGGTAGGCTATTCTACTCCACCATAACCACAAGTTTCAGAAGATATGAATGTGGCCAAGTGCCATTTGTCTGCAAATTTCACTACAAAAACCCTTCTTTGAATATATTCCAGGATTTTTCAACTTCAGCATTATTGACATTGAGGGCTGGATAATTTTTTGTTTTGGGTGTCTGTCTGGACATTGTAGGACATTTAGCAGCATCCAAATCCTCTACCCACTGCATTCCAAAAGCAACTCTCTGCCAGTAGTGACAACCAAAAGTATCTCCAGAAATTGCCAAATGTCCCCTGTAGGGAGAGGGGAGTTCAATCATCCCCAATTGAAAAATACTGAACTATTCTAATATTTACAATAATATAAATACTGTCATATTGACATATTTATCCAAATATGATAAATCAGAGTATATCTGTATAACACAAACAACATGGTTTTCTTCTCCCTCAGGGTTTTATGTATCCTTATAATTCTCTTCTGCATTTTTAATACAGCAATATACAAGTCTTATAGTCTTCGATATGTATTACATTTTAAGAAGTTATCTTCATCTCTTTTTAAAGGCCAATCTTGGATGTTATTTATAAATTTTAATCCAAGTACATTTACCAATGAATCTTTGTCATTTGACTGTTTAACAAATTTAAACCATTTATTCTAAGAAAACAAGAAATAATGATTGTTATATCTTTGATTTTCATTTCAAATGACCAAAATACTTAGTAAAAGCATTAAGAGACCAGCAGATGGCATAGATTTTATGTTGCAGGACTCCCACATGGCTAACTGTGGGTTCAAGTCCTGGACCAGGTGGCTAGAAACTTATGCTGGGTGTGTACGTGCACACCCAAGATCCCAGGAGGAGAACAGAGGAGAAGGGATTGTGGTATTGCCATCCCTTCTGGGTGGGGAGTGATTTCTCACTTTCCCTCTTACTGTCTTTGTCTTTTGTTTCATTCTGGCAAGTGCAAGTGCCCTAAGACAAAAACCACAAGTTAAAAAAAAAATGCATTACATTTACTTCATGTTTACTTATTCCCATTTGTCATTCAGTCATTACACCATGAATTTATAGTATGTAATATTATTCTCTTTATTTCAGTTGACATTTGCACTCAATATCTTCTTTCTTTTTCTATCAAACTCTTATTTACTCTTCATCTCATTTGCCACTCAGTCTGATGCATCATTCCACCATCCATTTTAGGGAAAGGGACATCCTCCCTCTGTTTCCTCAGATTACTTTGGCTGCAAAATTGTACTGACCACGTCATCTCATAATTTATTGTTTATTATTAGGAAACTGTTAACACAGAATACTCTAGAAAGAAAAAAAATTATCAATTTATTTTTTAAAGAATTATTTATTTAATTTTATTTACTCATTTATTTATTTTAATTTGACCAGAGAGACACAGAGAGAGAGAGAGATAAAGAGAGAGAGGGTAAGTGAGAAAGTAAGCTGCCAGGTCCAGGACTTGAACCATGGTTGACTATGTGGGAGTGTCTAGTACCTTAACCACCACGCCACCTGCTGGTCCCTATCAATTTCTTATTATTAGAACATTGCAAATAGTCTTGGACCTGGAGGGCTGTCAATAGTAATTAATGCATTTAATGTGTTTTACTTTCTCAAATCACCTTACCTAAAATCTTTTCATTTATCATTTCTTAGGGAACAAATAAAATAAGTAGTTGCTACAATATGATAATGTCTGGTTTTCAAGTTTTACCACATACTATTCAATCAGAACCCCCCCAAAAGTAGTATTTTCTAATGAAAAATATCACAAATTTTTCAAATTGCTATTCCACGTCTTTTTGGTATGACACCAGGAAAGCCCTTCTGTGATCATCAGTTAATAAAATTTGAAGTTTTTTATTTTTTTTTAGTTTTTGTCATGGGTGCATGCACTCGCCAGAGAGAAACAGACAGATATAATGAGAGGAAAAGTGAAAGTGAGAAATTCCTCCTCCTGGGAGGATGGCCACACTGAAATCCCTTCTCCTCCCTTCTCCCCTTGGTATTTTGACCATGCACACTCATGTGCTTGGCGTGAGTTTCAAGCCACCAGGTTCAGTACTTGAACTGTGGTCAGCCACCTAGCAGTCCAGCACCTTAAGCACCACATGACCTGCTGTCCCTATGAGTTCATATATTAATTCTTACTTTTCAGCTGAAGGTTAAGTATTGTCAAACTACAAATATGTAACTTAATGTCTGACACATAATCATGTAAGAAATATTACTCAGTGTCATAACTAAAATATGGAACCTGAGGAATGGGATAATTAGAAAAAAAAATAAAATAAACCTCTAAAAAAAGAAGAAAATAAAATAGCCTTTAATATTTTAAATTAGTGGCATGGTGGTTAAGAGTGCTGGACTCCCATATGGCCGATCATGGTTTGAGTCTTAGACATGGCAGCTTGCTTTCTCACTCCTCCTCGCCCCCCCCCCCCCCTTCACATACACACTCTGTCCCTCTGTGGTCAAATTGAAGTAAGTAAAAATATTATTAAAAAATCTCAGTAGAATAGATCAAATTAAAAACAGTTTTCACCACAATATAATCTCTGCATTAAAACTTTTCTCTAGGGCCCACAGGTAGTGTAGAGGTTAAGGTGTTAGATCCCACATGGCCAATTCCGTGGTTGAAGTCTCAGATCTGGCAGCTTGAAAATTATACCAGGTAAATGTGCGTGCATGCCCCAAATCCCAAGAGAAAACTGGAGGAGGAGAGATTGCAGTGTGGACCCCACTGGGGGGTGATTTCTCACTTTTTTTTCTCTCTGTCTGTCTCTCTCTGTTAAGTACATGAGCCCTATGACAAAAATCTAAAACAAACAAAAAATTTTCTTCACAATCCAAAAAAATTCAGGATATTGATCTTGTTATGTGTGCTTGAATTTTAACAAATTTGCTCAAGAAATAAAATGGATAATTGTCACAACATCTTGTTCAAAATGTGACTGGAAATAGCTCCCAAAATAGAAATATAGAACCTACCTATTGCATATAATTATTTAGGTGAAACAATTCTGATTTAAGAAGTATTAATACATGTATGTCTCTGTGTGTATTTCACTGAAGGTTCATTTAACATTAACAGAAACCGCCTAGCATTTTAAACAGAAAAGGGATTTATTTAGTAAACTGGATGCTCAAAATTGCTGGAAGAGCTAGAGAATCAGGCTCTAGGGCAGGCCTCCAGTAATGACTCCGAGAGCACCATTGCAGGATTGGTACTGTCCCACGATGAGAGAGCAGGGAAATCCGGATACAGATTTACTGACTGCATCCTCCAGGATCATGCCACCTCAGCCATTGCCAGAATAATTGCCTCTTAAGCCACAGAACATTTGTGAGAGATCTCTAGGGAAGAGAATAAATTATGGCCCATCAATTTTCTTCTCACTTAACACAGTTATTAATTCTGATTGACAGAACCTAAGTTACTGCTGAGATCTAGCTACAAAGTGTGTATGTGTGGTTTCATTGTTTATTTGTTTTTCTTTTTAAAATCTGCATCCTGTGCAATACCCAATGCAAAAGGAAGATTGGAAGAAGGACTGAGGAAACCAAACCCCTGGGTCCACTACAGCTTTTTTGTGGAAGAGTCAGAGCTTGGTTACAGGTAGTGTGATTTCAGGACCAGTGTTTTATATCACAACCTACAATAGGGTTTAAAACACTCTGCTATATACTCTGTATTCAAGTAATCATTATGCACTAGCCAATAAGTTTCTTAGTATGGTGGACTCAGTCTTGGAACATACATAGAAATAAGAGCATTTCCTGAAAAATTTTGTATTTAATTTTGAGAATTAGGAAGAAGAAAGTAGCTTCTTGCCTAAAGAGTATCCTCAGCTGTCTCCACAGCTTACTTTCATCTCATCCCCCCCAAAATGATGTAATAACTTTCTAGAGTGAGTAGCTGCAGTGTTTAGATAATCCTCTGTCATCACAGGATTTCTTTGCCATACTTTTACCACTTCTCTTAAATAACATTTGGCAGCAGTTTCTAGAGCAGGTGGCACTTGAGAAGCAAAAATACCTTGAGGCAAGTGAACATCCCTCTGCTTACAGTCTGGCCTATATAAAGAACATTAAACTAGCAGGTGTCCACCCCAGATGCATTCTGCCTACAAACTGAAAAGAGATACTTCTTTTCCGTTGGGAAATGTATTTCTGCTTTGAGGGATTGGTGAACTGAGAGGTTCCTGAAATATTAGCAATGTCGGGGTCAGTATGTGTAAGTGCAATCTCAAATTCTATGATTTTACTGTACAGGACCAGGATTTTCTCCTCCCTCTCCCCCCCCCCACCCCAGAGAATGTGGTCAAAAATTGATATTTTACTGGTGCATAGAATACTGGCAGATTAAATAAAGAGATCAGTGTTAGTGAGGCCAGCCAGTTGCATGGTGGTTAAGGCAGCTAGATTCCACGTGGCTGACTGTGCAGTTCAAGCCCCAATCTGGCAGCGTGAAAAACACACAGGGCACATGTGTATCTGTGTACACAGTCTCAAAAGGAGGGAGACGTGGTGAAGGACTTGAGGTGTAGCCAACCCCCATGGAGGATGCATTCTCATATCCCCATTCTCTTTTTATTTCTAGCAAGCACACGGTCCCTCTGGCAAATTAAAAATAAGAAATCAGTGTCAGCATTGCTACATTCTGGTTTATCTTTAAAGATGAATTTCCAAACAGGAAATTCACTGCTGTGTCAGAATGCTGTTGATATGAGTAACAGAGGGAGAAATATAACCAGTAAACTTTGTGCTTAAAATCATTGAAGAGATCACTGAAGACGAAAAAGAAGCCATTTATAAACATCTCTAGTGCTAATAAAAGTAACAGGTTTAATTAGGCAAATCTTTAAAAACTATATATAAAATGTTCTAGGAATGTGCATTATATCATGTGAAAAGAATGAACCTTCATTGTATTTTAGTATATATTAGTAAAACTCATCAATTAGCAATGAGGCTAAGAAGAGAGAGGGAAGAAATAGATTAAACTCAAAATGCTTGCAAAACTAGTACTTCTTCTTGAGCCAGAGTTCACAGAAAACTACTAAAGCTTTTACTTGAGCTTTTAGGCCAGCAATAATATAAAATAAAATGTATTTTCAGAAGTATATGGCACTAAGCACTTAATGAACTATTTTAATGTCATTTAACAAACCACTTTAATTAATATTTTATCAAAATAAGCAAGAAATTGTATTAAAAGTCCTTACAGGACCGGCAGGTGGTACAATAGTTAGGGGCGCTGGACTCCCACATGGCCGACCGCGGTTCAAGTCCTGGACCTGGCGGCTTGCTGTCCCGCTTTCTCTTTTTCACTGTGTCCCTCTCTGACCAAATTAAAAATAAATAAATTAAATTAAAAAGAGTTAAATAAGATAATTTTTTTAAAAAAATCCTTACAGATTTGAATATTGGAGGACATTATAGTGTTAGCAAATTATTTCTAAAGAAATAGGTGAAAAATGTGTGGCCTGGTGGTTACCGGAGCTGGATCCCACATGGCCAACTGCACAGGTCTTGTACTGGACTCAGTGGCTTGAAAAATACATTGGTTGCATGTGTGTGCATGCCCAAAATCTGGAAAAGGAGGAGAAATGGAAAAGAAGGGATTGTAGTGTGACCATGCCTCATGGCGATGCTCTCTTCTTCTTCCTCTCTCTGTCTCTCTCCAGTGAACACAAGTGCCCCCTGGCAAGTAACAGCAACAACAACAAAAATTCAGTGAAATAAATAACTAATATAAACACTTTCACAGACTATTTTATTATTATTGTTATTTTATTGAAAAACATAAATGTTAATCATTATATAATTTAAATGAATGAGGCTTTTAGTTTTTATATGTTATATGGAAATCATTGTAACTATTCTGTATAAAGCAAGTATAACTTAATAATTTAATAAAAAAGGGGGTGGGTAGAAATCTTATTTTCATGAAGTAAGGATTAAATTAACTGTAATTAAGTTAAAACCACTTTTGATTACTCTTGCTCTATGTGTGCAGCAATGTGCTGATGTTTATATAGTTAAACTATTAAGGCATTAAGGCTGCATATGACTTTAAGGAAATTCAGATTGCTAAATTTTAGATTGTAAATTGGACGTTATTGTTCACAATCCAAAGGGATCTAAGCCTCGCAAAACAATTCTTTTAAAATACCATCTAATGCATTCACTGCTTTACAGATCATAGTTACTTTTCAGAGAGAGCTGATGAATAGACGCATTTTAACTTAGAGTTTATAGCTTTGCTTTCTCTCTAAGTATCTTTTAACATGTAAAAAGTTTTAGAATAATCAAAAAGTATAGATGCTATTGTATAAAAAAGTAAAAGTCAACACACTCTCCTCTTACCAATGCATTCCTCAGAACTTTATTACATCTGTTTCAGAAATGAAGATCTCTGTATCCTTCTACGGAACTTCCAAAGTGAGAATGATAGTACAGTACTGTCCTGGGAGGTTTCCTTGCTGGCATAATATGCTTCTTTTATTTTAAAGAGGCTGATCAATTTTTGCACAATTTAAAATTTAGGCTACACATTAATGTATCTATAACATTTAATTATTATCCAGACATTCTTCACTGAATCCTATTACTAGTTGATTTGCTCCTTGATTTCATGGACCTACATTTATGTTACCAGAACTGCTTTTCCACTTGCCCCACCAAGATAAGCACCACAGAATAGGTAAGAGATTCAAGCTATGTCCTCAACCCTCCTCTGAATTTGAATTTCCTTTCCTATAGTGGGTGCCCCATACTTGATTTTAGGTTAGTCCATATATTGCCACCTGGGGTACTTCCTGTATATGAGAGAAGTATTATAATGCCCAATAAGCCCATTAAAGCCTTGGAGAGCTCTCCAGCCAAGTCAATCAAAATCATCAGTCTTACCCACTTCCTACAGACATATTTTACAAATATTGTTCCCATTTGAGGCCCGTGTGGTGAGTCTCTCTTGTCAGTCTGCCAAGAACTCATGTTTGCTCTGTCCAGAGCCACTGTTGCTAACAGATTTCCTGGCACAAGTGGTGTCCTTTTAGTTACAGATGCTAGTGTGCCACTGTCCTTAATAAGATTACAGACCCACATTGTAGAGGCTGTGCTGAAATACTTCAGGCTTTACAGACAGTTAGAAGTGTTGAAGAGAAATATAACTTAAAACTTGCTATTAAATATCACTATGAAATCTAATGCCAGACACATTTCATAATGGGTCCATTGAGAAGCCTTCCATACCTAACATTTGATCTATGATTTTCAGTGGGAACACCCATTCTTTCTGGGGAAATATACATCTCAAGCCAGTGTAGTATGAATTACTTTATATGATAAAGAGAAAAAAAAACACACAAAACTGTAATAGGCCACAATTAATACATTGTTCACAGCTTCTCAAGCACTGTCATTCATGGGGATGTTCTTTGACTTAACACTCACATAACTAAAAGACTCACACAGAATATTTAACAATGTGAAACTCTAAACCAAAAATTCAATATCTTTCTTAAAACAAAACAAAACAGGACCAGCAGGTAGCGTAATGGCTATGTCGCTGGACTACCATGTAGTTGACCGCGGTTCGAGTCCTGGACCCGGTGGCTTAAACTCACGCCAGGCACGTGTGCATGTGTGCCCAAGTTCCCAAGAGGAGAATGGAGGAGTAGGGATTGCCGTGGCTTTCTGTCTCTCTGTCTCTCTTTGTCTTTGTGGAGAGCGCATACGCCCTTTAGCAAAAATCTCTCCAAATAAATAAATAAATAAATAAATAACAAAACAAAACAAAAAATAAAACAAAACACAGCTTCCAGGTTTGGAAAGCCAGCTTTTTTAGAGATTCTATGAGTCTCATTTTGATATAAAAAACAATAGTGAAAAACATGCCATTTCTTCTTGTTAAAAGACATCTTTGTTCAAAAACATAAGCATTTCATGAGTGTACTGACTTCTTTTTTATTTTCAATTAATTGCAAGCTCAGTGAACTAAAAGTGTAATTCTTAGGTGAGTAGTTTGCTACAAAGAAATCCATGTCTTATACTTGAGGTTGGTGGGAAGTATAATCAATTAGAATCAAAGGTGCTCTTGGGCAATCTATAGCACAGCAGGTAGGCAACTGTGCAGAGGGAGCCAGATTCCACATGGCTAGCCACAGTTGAATCTGCCTTAGGTGACTTGAAAAATATGCCGAACATACACACATATGCTCCTGGATTCTGCCAGGATACAGAAGTAGAAGAAAAAAGGATTTGGCATGATGCCCCATTGCAGGGTGCTTTGTCTGTCTGTCATTCTCTCTCATACACATTCATGCATTCTCTGGCAAAAAAAAAAAAAAAAAAAAAAAAAAAAAAAAAAAAAAGAGAAAAGGTGCTCTCAAATCTTGTTTTCTATTTTTAAAAAATTAGGGTCTTTAAGAATGTGTTCACATATGCACATCATATGAAATATTGTAAGTAAAGAGCTTTTCTGAAAAATATCCATATTTGCTTATGTATTCATTTCAAGTCCTAATTTTTATGTTGCTTGTATTAGTGTTCCCTAGAGAAACAATTACATGGCTGTCTACCTACCTATATATCTAGATAAATAGATATCCTATCCTCTTTCTTTTCTTTTCTTTTTTTTTTTTATTTTTTGAGAGGTTTTTGCCATAGGGCGCGTGCGCTCACCAGAAAGACAGAGACAGAGAGACAGAAAGTGAGAAATCACCCCCCGGGGGGATGGCCACGCCGCAATCCCTTCTCCTCCATTCTCCTCTTGGGATCTTGGACACGCACGCACATGCGCCCAGTGTGAGTCTTAAGCCACTGGGTCCGGGACGCGAACTGCGGTCAACTACATGGGAGTCCAGCGACATAGCCATTACGCTAAATGCTGGTCCTATCCTGTCCTCTTTCTAGATAGCTGAATATGCATCTAATTTATCTATGTTTGTGTGTGTATGTGTTTATTTATTTATTTACATTTAGAAAGAATGAATGAGAAGGAGGGAAGTTTATTTAAGGAATTGACTCATGTGATTACAGAGGTTTGGCAAAATTTTGTACTGGACAACCAGGATAGGTAGAATTCCTTTTTTTTGGACAGGTCAGTCTTTATGCTATTAAAACATTTAGCCAATTGGATGTGTCCTACTTGTATTATGAAGTATAATCTACCTTACTCAAGATCTTCAGATTTAAATATTAGTCTTATCTAAAAAAAATGTACCTTCAAAGATACATCTGGAATAATGTTTGACCAAATATCTGGGTACTATGACCAAGCTAAATTGAAACATAAAATTAACCATCATACTCAGTAGGTCAATCAATTCTGAAACCTTTCAAGAATTATAAAATTATGTTACAGTGTTTTATCATTAGTAGATGATAACATTTTACGAGTGTTTTTTTTTAAATAGGAAAATAAATGACAAGGTTTAATGGGCTAATGGTAAAAGTATAGGCATAATACAACAGTACTGGAGACAAGATTGAGAAAGCAGTCTGTATGGTGCTTTCACACAGAAGAGGTAAATACACTCTCAAGTGGCACTGATGGAGAAACTGACAGCCTGATGGTATTTGAAGAAAACGAAAGCCACATGAGAAAACAGATTCTACAGAAAATCCATGAGTGAGGAGAGAAAGATCACAGTATGAATCTGCTTAGAGAGAGTAATTTGAAATACTGCACTAAGTAGGTACAATTCCTTAGCTTTAGCCATCCATCACTATACTTCCACCATGCTCTTTCCTGTCTTTCTGTTTATGTTCTATTTTCCTATTCCTGACATTGCTTGTGATATTCTTTCTTTTCTAAACACACACACACACACACACACACACACACACACAAAGTGTATTTCTAAATTTGTATTTGTAAATTTCTAAATATACAGATCCATGTGCACCATGCACTCACAAATATACATGTATACACATATGTGTGTGTGCATATACATATATATGTATTTCTATGAAAGCTTACTTACATCCTCAAATCTCATTTACCTAGGACAGCAGGTACAATACCAACTTAGATGTAAAGTGAAGCAAATATACATTATTTTCTCCACCTTATTTGATTTTCTGATCTTTGAGTCTTCATTCAACTGGACTGGAACAAACCACATATTCTTTTGCCTTTCCCCAGCTCCAAAGTTGATTCACATTTTCAGTGTCATTTAACACCAAGAGATTACAGGAGGTAAGCCATTGGTCCACACAGTTTGCTAATAATGGTGAGTTCATAGTCCTGACCATCAGGAAACCCTTGGGTCTAATTACTCTTGGTGCCTCTGTATCACATTGGACTTTTGAGTCTATACCCACCTGGAGTCCATTATCCTCGAAGCATTATGTAGCGGGGATGAGTATACAATACTGACTTTTCAGGTCAATGAAGAATAAAAACGTTCATGTCCAAAACACTAAATAAGGGAGTTCAAATACTTCTTGTCAAAAACAACAATTAAAGAAATATTGGTGGGTGGCTGTGGACATCATGCTAGAAGTGATTTTTTTAGGAAGGAAAAATAAAGTAACATTAGAAAAAAAGTAGAAGGAGAGGAAATATAGATAAAAGCCAAATTCCTCATCTAAAACTTATTTAAGAGGGTAACAGAGAGGATCTCAACCATGCCATGGCCAAAGATGGTAGTGAGGGAGGCAGGGTGAGAAATGGATAAGGGTTTTCAATGGGAACATCATTTAAGCCTTAAAAAAATAAACCCAAGTTGCAGATGTGTCAACCATACCAACTAGAAGTAGTCCCAAAAGCTAAGACCTGCAACCTTTACATCCTATGGAGGGCAGGACTTAGGCAAAAATATGAAGAACCAGGGAGTAGGACACAGACACACACACACACACACACACACACACACACACACACATAAATAACTTAGATGGATAGATAGCTATCCAGAAAGAGGGTAGGGTATTATATTTATCTATTATAAATAGATAGCTAGGCAGGCAATGTAATCAGCAGCTAATAAAAAATGATATACTTTTTCACAGTTGGATTATGGCACCTTGCTGTTTCTTGTCCCTGCATGCTAGCCTAAATCCATGATCTTTAGTAACCTATAGACTACTTTCTCTTTAATCTTCTCTTCTCACCACCTTTCCAAACTAGGGAAATTATTTTCTAGTATATAAAACAAAGTACCCTCCTCAATTTTTGTGGACAACATTCATGTTCCTTTGATTCAATAGAGATAGAATTAATTACCTGTTTCAATATAGAGATGAAAATACCAAATAATTATTAATGTATCATAATATTTGCCAAGTCGTACAAATAGTATGTATAGGATAATAGAAAATAAAACATGGGGGCCAGCAGGTGATGTGGTAAAGTACTGGACTTCAACATGGCCGACCATGGTTCGGCCGTGGCGACCTGAAAATCTTACCAGGCCTGTGTGGGCACATGCCCAAAATCCCCTGAGGAGAAGGGATTACAGAGTGGTCAACTCCTCTAGGGGGTGATTTCTTACTTTCCCTTTCACTATCTCTCTCTCTCTCTCTGTCTCTCTCAGGTGAGCACATGTGCCCTATGGCAATAAATGAGTTAATTAATTCATGAAAACAGTAGGTATGTTATGAGAAAAAAGTGGCAAATTTTGTAAAAGGTAAGATTAAATATTAAAAAAAGACTATAAAAGGGCTTAATTATTACATACATAAAGTAAGTGCCAAAAAAGTAGATAAAACGAAAAAAATAAGTATGAGACTATGAACCTTCAGTATTCTAAACTTAAAAAAGTATAAATTATTACTTTTATTTCCCTATCATTCAAGTTGGAGAGTAAAAATGGAGAAATCTATTATAAGTAGACTGAGGAATATGGAGTAAAACAAATAACTTTAAAATTTAATTGAGCTAGTTAGGTATTCTATGGCCGTCATATAATAACCCTGAATTCCTTTTCCTTGTCTGTAAAATAATACCTCTTCACAGAATTACTATGAGGACTTAATGATCATCAAGAAAGTGGAAACAAGTTAGCACATAGTAGGTGCTTATGAAAAATTGATTGCCTTCTTACTACTGACATCTCTTGTGTGGGAGACTAGGGATATATGCACCTGCAAATTCTTCCCACAAGTATTTCAAAAAATTAAACAATACTTCTTACCATTCTTTCTTATTTCTCTTTCAGGGCTCCCAGAAACAGCCTCAAAGTCAGTAATTTCTTTTCTTCATATCAATAAAATTTTTACAGAACAAAAGGTTTCCATGACTGCAAACCATGAAAACTTTCATAATTTGGGTTACAAAAGAGAAAGAGTTTTTTATATTTATCATGACTCATTTGTCATGAGTGTTTTTTATCTGTTAGTCACCATTAAACTCTGATGTCTTTGTGGATTCATATTGTATCTTACTCATTTTTTGCATATCATTTGATTCATATTCTGTTCTGCTTTGAGAGGGGAGAAAAGAAATACAGCCAAATGGGTACTTTCTTAAAATTTAGAATGAGGTGCTAAAATACATCTAATAATTATAATTATAATTATAATAGCTAATATTCTTCAGCTCCACCTGCATGCCAGACACTGTGCTTCTGCTTTTTGTGGGTTACTTGACTTAATTCTCTCAACTGTTCTGTGAGATAGGCACTTTTTGTTATCTGTATTTTTTTCTCTTTTTATTATAATAATAATGATTATTATTTATATATTCAATTGCTACACATCATTTAGACTTTAAAGAGACTTTACCCAGCATGATATACACCTTAGTTCTGCACAGTTAAGAATATACTATACACATCATCATCTGTATTGTATAGAGAAGAAAACTAATGCTCAGAAAGTTTGAATATCTGATTCAAAGTCATGCAACTTGTTCACTGTACACTGGTGCCTGAGAAGTTTGCAAATTGGTATACACAATTACAAAAATTTGTGGTACTATACTTTTGACTCCTACTCAGAACTCAAAACTAAAGCTAGAAAAAAATAATAATGTATGCATCAGGATAGGCTAATTAACCAGTACTTTGTTTATTCTATTTGTTTTTGTGTTCCCAAAGTCCTGTATTTTTTGACTGACCATACATTGATTATAATTATAGCAATTACAGTTTTCTACACGTAAATAATAAATAATTAACGTTAATAGATTATTAAGGAAATCATAGTTCTTATATTTGCCACATGAAAGTGCTCAGGGAAATAGGATTTGAATAGCTGTGAAAACAGATGTACAGAATTCTTAAATTCTGCAAAAATGTCTTGTTTCTAAGTATGCTTATTCACAGGTTAAACAATACCCCTAAGTTTCTAAAATAATAGATGTCTTATTTAGGTAATTAAGAGTTGATTATATACATAATTTGGAGAAGAATGTTGTTTCAGGCTTATAGTATTTTTAAATTATGTATGAAACGAATTTGAAAAAAATAGTTCAGCATCAAAAAGGGGCTAATGGTGCAAAATCAGTTTCTCCCATAGAGAGTAGTTAATTACCATGGATACTATAAACTAAACATTTAAGTGAGGGGCCAGTAGGTGGTATGGTGGTTAAGACACTGGACTCCCACTTGACTGACAGTGATTCAAGTCCTGGATCTGGCGGCTTGCTTTCTCACTTTCTCTCTCTCTCTCTCTGTCTCTCTCTCTTTGATCAAATTGAAGAATAATAAATAAAATTAAATGTTTAATTCCTTTTAAAAACACAGTTAAGTAAATATGAAAAAGATTCTTTCTTTTTTTATCCATTTAATATTTTGCATCTCTTTTAGACCTATCAGTTTCTCAAGTGTATTCACTTTTGATTATGTGTGTGTAATTAAAATAATTATTCCCAAGTGTCACAGGTAAATATATAGACTCTTTTGTACCACAGGAATCAAGGTCCTTGTGCACTGCATATAAGTTTTAAAAATGTCTACTTATTTATTTCATGAGAAAGAAGAGGAGAGAGACAGAACACCTCCATTTGGGTCTTGATACCACAGTGCAGATCCACCTGCATTTCAGCCAGTCACAGATCATGGGCAAGTGTGTGCCAGGCATACTCAGGGAGGTCTCTGGACACAAACCCATAACCTTTCCAAGGAGAGTTAGTCTCACAGAGCATTGTGTTACCATTGAACCAGTGTCTGGCCCTGGTTATATATAATATTTATACATGAATGCTTACATTGTTTGTGGAAATTACATATGTAAAATACTTGGTGTTTACCTTCACACCAAATTAAAAATTACTTTCCTGATGTTTTATAGTTCCATCATCTCTTATGCTTTCCCAACCAGAAGGACAGACAAGTTCTAAAAGTTTTCATTCACAAACCTTTTCTTATGAGGATGAATAATGAAAATTCCACAGTGCATTTCTAAGTGATAACATCAGTATTTTCATTCTGTAATCTGTGTGCTAGGTAGGAGGAGAAAAACAGGGAGAAGGGTTCTATTTATATTTTCAGAACCTCTAGTGATATAGGAGCCTTTTACATACATCCATACTCTTATCCAAATTTCCCCATTGTCTTATTGTTTCATAAAAACTCGACAATAAATAACATTCCTCTTTGTCAATGCAAATGTTAGATGGGTTGTTTAAAGCCAGTTAAGAGCTGATCATTGAAGTCAGTGAGTTTTAGTGGTATTGATTTTAGGAAAGACAATTTTCAAAATGCTGCCTTCATATTAGGAAGTTCTAAAATTTCTGAAGGAAATAGTGAGATGAAGAAATATAATACATATTTATATTTTTTAAATGTAAAAAGAGTCTGAAAGAGAAGCAATGATTATAATGTCTATCTCAAAAAGACCCCATAGAATCAATTGAAAGTTAATAAATTTTTGAAGTTACCTTTTTTAAGAAAATTCTTATTAATAATACTCATACTGTAGGTGATAAAAGAAGAAGATTAAGCTAGGAGTTAATTGTACTTATCACATATTTAGAACTACATGAAATATTTTTATTTATGACTTCCTTCTCTTCCTCTGAACCATCAACTTCAATCTTTCTTGGAGTGAAAGTGAAAATTCAAATAAAATGGACTGAAATTATAGCATAGATTTTGATTTTAATATCACCACTACTTTTTTGTATGATTGTTATTCTAAGCCTACTGCTGTCATATTAAGGAATTGGTTCAGATAATCAGGTTATTGAATTTATACTTCGTTTTGATGGAAATGTGTTTATGTGAAAATGAGATTAAGATAATAGAAAGTCACCTGTTTTCGAGACATTATCACCTTATCTGATAATTTCACTTGCATATTTGGCAAGTTATGAACTCTTTGTAGACAGAAGACCACTTTAATACTAGAATCTATTAAGTACAATAGCTTTTTACATAGGGGAGAAAAAGAGGTATAAAGTGAAAAAAATAGATATTACTGTGTACTTGTGACCAAATTAAAATTAATACACAGCATAGTAGACTGGAAGGCGTTACTGAAATGAGCAACAGACTAAGAATTAAGACGGTCCATTCCCTGTCCTACTTCTGCCACTATCCTCTCCTGAGGCATCTTTGAATTCTTAATGGGGCTGAGGTGTGATTCCTAAGATCTCTACTAATCTCTGATAATTATGCTTTCCTTAGGAAATAATTATATATTCATGACTTCTATAAAAAATTTCTCGAACTTATCTATTTCTTCTTCTAAACAAGTCTTTTATCATCATAATGATACAAAATACTTTTATTAAAATTATATACTATACATAGAAATCAAGTATATTGAGTTGTTCTAGATTTCCTCAGACTCTAATCTTACATTACAAACTATAAATGGTTTACTATTTATCTTGATCTAGAATGATTAATCATATTGCATATGTTCCATATTTTATAGTGTAATGATATGATTCTGAAGATACTCAAACAACTCTGTAATAAAACATGAAAATTACCACAGGATGGAAATGATCATTGAGATTCATGGTATTCAAATATACATTTTTAAAAGGATCAATGCTTACTTCCAAAACATGAGAAAGTCTTTCTGTATCATTTTGTTATAAGATATCTGATTTTATGGATTTATGAGTGCATAAGGGGACATTGTAAGCCTACTTTAAAACTATTACTTGAATTATGCACTTAGTTATTTTACCCACCTAATGTGTTCTGAAAATCGTTCAAATATACATTTCATATTTTTACCTTTATTCTTTGCTTTCTGTTGAAGTGTGCACTCTTTTCTATAAATCCATGCTACACTTAATGATACATAGATATATATACATATATATATATGTAATATAGTTTAGCATATATAGTTTAGCAGTTTTTACCACAGATTTCAAAAAGGTGATGGAATGGAATAAGGGTACAGCCAAGTGTATGTTGTTAGCTTTGATGAAAAATGTCATATGTGGATTGACACAGACATATTAATTGCATATATATAATACATATAATATACATATGCACTTATATAAATATATAAAATATCTACAAATAAAGATTCTGATGATGTAATTATTTATCTAAATAAATCAAGATAGCTTTAGAGAAGAAAGACTAGTTTTAGAGATCCTGTGGATAAGAAAACATTTTTTAGTACAAAGCACAATGGATTAGACATCTTTTTGCCTAGAAAAAAGCTAAAATTAGCCTTTCTTTGAAATGAGACTAGAAACCTAGCCAAAAGAAACATATCAAACTTGAGTTTAAGTAGGTAAAGTGTTTAGCATATTTTAAAATTTAAAAAGTTTCTGGGAAAAGTTTTATGCATAAAGAATATTTTTTCAGCTTATTTTTTTTTCGTGTTGCTCAATACAATTTTTTTTTTCAAAAGTAAGTCCTTGTTCTCTAGTAGTTAGACAGGCTCCAATACATGTGGGACTTACCATGGAGTTTCTAGAATAGATCATTCTATTTATAAGTATGGTTTCAGAAAGCTTCAGCATGATAATTTCATATAATGAAATTTATAATATCCTCATATAAGTTCATTTCTTTCCTGTGTTATCATTGCAAAGCAGTTCTGCAATCAGTTGATTCATTATAACCTACTTTTAAGAAGATGTGTGATTATTTCTCACCCTAATGATATTTCATTCAAATCATTGTATACAGACCTAATAAGAAGAGAAATTTTCTTATCTAAAAAATTGGATTTTTGAAGAAGCTATATAAATCAAGCTTGAACCTTTTACAATTCTAATTTCTAATTTTCTTGGGTTGTTATCAACTAACCAAATGTCTCTTACCTTGTGCTATGACAGGAAACAGAAAATTGTCACATATCTAAATTTGTATCTACATCTATATCTTAATAACATTTTTTTGCCTTTAATTGAGAGGGAACACTGAAACTTGTGAAAATGCTAATGAAATTACATTCACAATTTTGTCTAAAAATGTATCCAAAATTTAGGAGTAGTAAATTAATCTCTAATCAAACATTATTATATAGCATTCAGTTCTTTGTTTTTTTTTTTTTTTTGAGAAGTTTGATAGGTTTCTTATTTTAAACACATTGCTGTCTTATTTGATCATACATTGGGTTATTGGAAAATTCATGACGTTTTTGCATAGAAAAATACATCATGACTTTTCTGACAAACCAATATATATTTTAGTTTCCTATTCAAGGATTCAAGGCAATGTAAAAAATATTCTAAACCTGTCATTTCAGAGGCATAACGCAATCATCCTAGAATGTCATATGTGGATTGACATGGTTATTCAAGTCCATTATTTTTTATTCCCTAGTCTTCTTATTTCATAGTTGGGATTAAGAACTAGTATCTAAAATCTGGCATAAGTTAAACTAACATATTTAGCAATATCTACTGAACTTTTTCCTGCATAATGAGGCATGTCTGTGAGCAAAGAACTAAGCAAAGCAGACAGTGAATTTTTCATCTTGTGTGTTCCTGGGTCACTGCTTCCTCAAATTGAATTTGAGGGCTCCAACAAATCTCAGCTTTTTACCATGTTACTGGATGGTGTAGCAGAAAAAGTTAGCTGTTGAATTTCAAATCCACTTCTGAGACCAAACTCCCATTCCTTTTGTCTAGTAACTTCTTGAGAAAGTTTACATGAAATAAGTCTTTTTGATTCTATGCTAGTGTTATCTTTCTTAGATGTTCTTTAACATTGCCGTTATTATTTTCTTATAGTTTAAATTCATTAGTACCAATTAATACTTCACAATTCTTCACATTTCTTTCAACTAATTAAAGTAACTTTAGCAAAGTTATCTATTATTTTTTCCCTACTGCTCACAAAATTAAGTTTAGCTCCTACTTATTCTAGAACGAAGTCATATTTATCTTAGTTATATGTAGGTTTCACTGCCATCTGGCATCTCTTATGAATTTTCTATTTTGTTTTCCATTAACCGTTTCCAAAAAATCCTTTGCTTTCAGTAAACTTAACACTGCCCTGTCTTCTCATGTATGAAAAGCAACGTTCTCTACTAAGGCAGTTAAAGACCTTTAATGTGGACTTGCTCAGCATTCCCCTTCCTTGACTATCACCTCCATCCTCACTCCTTCTTTTTCCCATCCATGCCCTTAATCCTCTGCTGCTCTCAGTACTTCTTTATTATCTTGCTCTCCTCTCTCTCTATGCTTAGAAACAGTCTCAAGTTTTCCACATCCTAAGGAAGACTTCAGCAAACTGTTGATCTCTAAGGTTGTTTATATTTTTCTGTTGATTATTTCATTTGTTTCAAAACATCCATAAGAAAATAATTTATGTCTTCTGCCAACATTTTTTTTTTAGTTTTTGATGCAGGTCACATATACTTGCTGAAGAGAGTCAGAGAAGGAATGTGAGAAATTACTCCCCAGGGGTGATGGCCACACCTCAATTCCTTATCCTTCATTCTCCTCTTGGGACTTTGGGTACACACACACACACACACACACACACACACATGGCAACCTGATTTTCAAGCTGTTGTGTCTGAGACTTAAGTCATGGAGTAGGCAGTGTGAGATCCAGCAACCTTAACCTCCACGCCAGTGGCTGGTCCCTGCCAACATTTTCTTATCACTCACTCTTCAGTCATACTCTTGTCTTTTTCTTCTACTGAATTTGCCTTAAGTGTCAGTGATGGCTTTATAATTCCCACCTGTCATCAGTACCCCTCTCAATTACCATCTTCAAAGCATTGAGAGATACTATCTCTTCTGCTAAAACTCTTCATCATATACTCTTCTGACTCCTGTAATACAGTACTCTTTAGGATAAACCACATGATGTTATAGTAACAGACACATACAGATCCTATCATTTTAACACAACAGGTGCTCATTTTCATTCATCTTATACTGAAGTTGACAGTACTTTGTTATGCTTAGTCACTAAGGTATCCAGACTAAGGAGAATTCATAATCATATAATTACATCGCCTGGAATATATGGTGTTCTTAAGTGGGGGATACTGGAGTTTAACTGCTAGCTTTAAAAAAAAAAAAAAAAAAAAAAAAAAAAAAAAAAAAAAAAAAAAAAAAAAAAACTTGACTAGAGAGGAACAGAGAGAGAGAGAGAGAGAGAGAGAGAAAGTGAGAAAGCAAGCTGTCAAATCTGGCGCTCAAACTGCAGTTGGCCATATGGGAGTCCAGTGCCCTTAACCACTACACCACCTGCCGTCCCCACTACTAGCTTTTTAATACTGCAAACAAGGAAAATAGTGTTCTCCTGCAACCACAGCTAGTCATGTGCTGCTGCTCATCTACAAGGAGACAGAGAAGTGTGAGGAGACAGCTGGAATGTTAGAGGAGCTCCAGGTGTCTGCCACACCAGTCTTGCTCAATATATTTCAGTTACTCTTCCTTTATCTACTCATTAAATGTAGCCATTCTCAAATATTGTCCCCTTGACTAATTCTTTTTTTAAGAGAGATTTTTGCTGTGGGGCACATGTGCTCACCAGTGACAGAGAAAGACAGAAATACAGAAAGTGAGAAATCACCCCCTTAAAGGGGATGGCCACTCCACAATTCTTTCTCCTTCATTCTCCTCTCAGGATCTTGGACATGCATGCACACACGCCCAGTGTGAGTTTTATGTTGCCAGATCAGGGACTCAAACTGTGGTCAACTATGTGGGAGTTTAGCGATGTAACCATTACGACATCTTCTGGTTCTTTTCCTTGACTAATGCTTAATCTCAGTGTTTTCAATTATCATTTTTTTTTTTTTTTTTTGGGGAGAGGTTTTTCGCTATAGGGCGCGTGTGCTCGCCAGACAGACAGAGAGAGACATAGAGACAGAAAGCGAGAAATCACCCCCCAGGGGGGATGGTCACGCCGCAATCCCTTTTCCTCCATTCTCCTCTCGGGATCTTGGGCACGCACGCACACGCGCCCGGCGTGAGTTGTAAGCCACCGGGTCCGAGACGCGAACCGCGGTCGACTACGTTAGAGTCCAGCGACATAGCCATTACGCTAACTGCTGGTTCCCTCAATTATCATTTTTAAGGAGTAGATTTCTTATATACTTATATCCAACATACTTATTTCTCCTTCTGTGTTTCAACTTTATTGTTCATCTACTGGATGTATGTAACTGTCTCCATCCTCAATTAATTGTGATTAATGGAACTACTCTTATCCTAGACATTACCACTCATTAAAAACATAATAATTACCTAAATTTTACTCAGCTGGCTTCTGATTTTCATCAATAAATGTCCAGTTTATTCTTTTTTTGCATTTCTGCTTGCCCTGACCTAAGTCAAGGCTTTATCACTACTCTGTTGGATGACTAAAATAACCCCGAATCTACTCACATTCCTTAAAACCTTTCTTTACTTTTTTTGTCCCCCAAAACAATGTCATCTCAATGATCCTAAACTACATCTGGAGTTGCCAGTTGCTTGACTTTGAAAAGGAAAGTCCAATTGTTAAGCAATTTGTAGAAGTTTGGTTTTAGTGTTGTTGTATACTGAAGTGACCTGAGAGAATATTCTGCTTTTTTCTATATCTGAGGTATATACTTCTAAGTTAATAGCTTGATTGAATATGAAAGAACATAAACTTTTGTTGTATCAATTAAGGCAATCTTTGGTGCTGTTCCAAATTCCTATTGTAGTATACAAGTAACAAATCAAACAACTAAACGTGTAAAAATTAAAATAAATCAAAAGCTAAGAAAGGCATGGTTGATAAGATAATACTAATTTATATGTCTCTGGTGAGTATTTAAATTAATTAAAATAGTTTTCGATCCAAAAGATAAATTTGCATTGTGGGAGAATGATTTATTATTTCAAGTGGTCAATACATTTATTTCAAGTACAGGCAATGTATGCACAAGAATTCTCAACTGTCAGGATAAGAGTTTTGTTTTTGTTTTTGTTTTGGTTGTTATTTACTTGTTTGTTATACATTTTAGTATTTTGTGTCTTGAGTGCCTTGAGTTTGGCTAATTATGCCATAAGATGAAGTAAATGAACCCTAAACCAAAATAGTTCTCTATCAGTTCTCCTTCCAAGGAAGTTTTGATCATGAGGTCTGTCTCCTATGACTGTATAACATGTTTTAAATAATATATTTTAGGCAAAGGAGTGCAATGTCTAACTTTTACAACAATATATTAGTAGTTGTACGAGATGTAAAAATAAGTAAATTAATAATGATTCAGTGAGAAATTATGTTTGTGGGTTTTCAAAAATACATTACCTGCCCAGCCTAGGTGGTGTTGTCCATAGCATTCTAGAATCCAGTGCTGAGATCCACATGACCTAACATGGGTTTGAATTTCCAAGTCAACCTGAAAACATGCCCAAGATCCTGAAGATTTGGAAGACTGGACAGAGGGGATTATGGTGTAATGATACCCTGCTGAGGATGCTTTCTCTCTCTCTTTTACTTTCTCTCTCATGCCTATGTAGTCACTTAAAAATATATATTATTATTTGAAAACAAAAGATGAGATGATGAAAATCAAATATACGTTTTTTAGAGAGTTTGTTTTTGCTACAGGGCACATGCACTCATTAGATAGACAGAAAGAGAGAAAGCAGAAAGTGAGAAATCACCCCCCAGGGGGAATGGCCAGGCTTCAATCACTTCTCCATTCTCCTCTCTGGATTTTGGGCATGCGTGTACATGTGTCCAGCATGAGTTTCAAGCTGCTGGGCCTGGGACTCAAGCTGTAGTCAGCTACTTGGGAGTCCAGTGACGTAACCATCACACCATATGCTAGTCTCAAAAAATCAAATACACTTTTAAACAGAAGCTTTATAATTATAAAATGTAAGAAACTATAATGTTGGTTTTCATTAATAAAACTGCCGAAAGTGCATTTATTTAGGTTAAGACATTTTAAGGAAAGTCATCAAGTATTTCATAAAATCTTTCTTGAAAAAAATTTAGTTGACACTTGAATAGCACCCGAGGGAAAATGTAAAAAAAAACAGAATTTCTAACCTTGGGACACTATAATCTCCTTTAATATGGAGGGGAACGACTACTATGAAGTTAATAGACAATGATACAGAAGAATATGGGGCCAGGCTTGCTAAAGATTCTAGAATGGGTAGTTAGAAATGCTCTCTGAATAAGTTATGTCTAATGTGAATATTGATATGCAAGACATTACCCATAAAAAATTATTAGGATTGGGACCGGCAGGTGACATAGTGGTTATGATGCTGGTCTCTCAGTTCAAGTTCTGGACATGGCAGCTTGCTTTCTCGCTTTCCCTCTTGCCATCAAATTAAAATAATAATAATCATATTAAATAACATTAAATAAAGAATTTTTTAAAAAGGTGTAGGATAAAAGGTTTAATTATGTCAAGTTTTGTTCTGGAGATAAAAAAAAAAAATCCAGTAAGGCTGAAGCATACAGTGTTACATGGGAGGGACTAGGGATTGTCTAAGTGTTAAGGAAGGATCACATGTTAAAAATTCATGTATGCCTAAACCAAACATTCTAGTCTTTATCCTCAAACAGAGTGGATTAGTTGAAAAGTTTAATGATGAGTATGACTTAAAATCAAATACATGTTTCAGAAAGATAATTTTGACAATTGTGGAAGAGGTCAGGGGAGAGAGAAATATTTGTTTCCTACTATTGCTATATAGCATAGTACCACAAATATATTGGCTTAAAACAAATGCACAAAAATAACTTTAGAGTTCTGAAGGTTGAAAGTCCAAAATCAGTCTCAGTGGGCTAAAATTGGACTGTCAACAGAGTCATGTTTCTTCAGGAGGCTCAAGGGTGGAATCTACTACTTGCCCTTTTGCCACCTTATTACATCACCCATATTCCTAGCTTGCAACTCCCATCTCCAAAGCTACCAGTCACATCATTTCGACCTCTGCTTTCATGGCTTCATCACAGTTGCTGAGTCTTACCTCCCTGCCTCCTTCGTATAAGGACTTTTTTGATTACACTGGGTCCAGCTCAATAATTCAAGATTCTCTCCCAGTCTCTTGGCATAGTGATTAAGGCGCTGGACTCCTGCATGCCTGACCACTGTTCGAGTCCTAGACACAGTGGCCTGAAAATCAGACCAGGCATGTATGCATGTATCCGCAAAATCCCAAGAAGAGAATGGAGGAGAAAGGATTGCAGTGTGGCCATCTCCAGTGTGTGTGTGTGTTTGGGGGTATGATTTCTCACTTTCCCTCTGTCTCTTTCTGGCAAATGCATATGTCCTATGGGAGAAAAAAATATATCTCCCAGTCTTGAATTCTTTATTTTAATGACATCTATAAAATCAGTTTTGTATGTTCTGAGTATTAGGACATGGGCGTCTACAGAGAGACTTTATGCAGCCTACTGGGGTGTAAAATCAAAATTTATAAGGATTTTTCACTAAAAACTCTGTTTTCCCTGAAAGAAACCAAATCAAACCCCCCCAAAATGAGTATATTGGATTATTAGAAAAGTCATGATGCATTTTTGCATAGAAAAAGGAAGGATGGAAAGAAAGAAGGAAGGAAGGAAATGGAAAAGAGAGGAGAAGCAGTAGGAAAGGGAAGGAAGGGAAAGAGGAAGGACCAAACCAATTATTGTAGCATAGTCAAAAATCTCCATCTCATTCTTATCTAATGTATGTATGAATGCAAGTTATACTCAATAAAAAGTTAAAGACCAAAAAAATTCTCAAACTCAGTAGTCCTATACCAAAACACACATATGCTGTAACTGAAAATCAAATATATCATGTTCTTTTTAAAGATTTCTGATCTTTTTTTAAATTCACTCAATTTTATACTTATAGCATCATTCCCTGTTGATTTACATCATCTGCTAGATCCAGAGAAGGTAAATTAACTTTAAAAATATTCCCCTAAGAGTTTTCCTATATCATTATCACTCCTCTCAGCACCTCACTTCCCTACTAAGGATGGATTAGATTCTGTCTCTCAAGGAGTGACAGGAGAGTGCAAAAAGAGGAAGACTATAACCCTGAGAAATAGAAACTAACCACACTTTCCTGGTCCACTCCAGACATTTCAGCCTAAAGCAGGTCTGAGTCCAGGGAGGTGACTTAACACTACATCAAGTCCAGAGTATTGATTAATATTTTGGACTTGACATTCCTAGCAAATTGAGATGGTGACCCAGTGACTTGTCTATTATCTATGAGTGATCAGAGGAGTCACAAAGAATGCCAGATATTTCATCTCAGAGCAAGGGGAAATTTTCCTCACTAAATAAAACCTATAGGAATTGGTGGGGAGATAACATGAAGTTGTGTCTGATTACATCATGACCTGTTTTTTAATTAAGTCATTAATTATGCCCTGTCAGCATATCATTTTAGGAAAGGAGGCTTGGGCCCAAGGACACAAGCAGGATGTATATCATATTTTAAAACATTCTTTTATTCACAGTCTTTATTCAAAATAGCCTCAGTGGGGGCAAAACACAGGGAGTTTTAGCACCTTAATGGCCAAGTGTACTTGGTCAGGGGAGCCGAATAAACAACTTCTTGTCACTTTGTAGCAAATAAAAAAGGCAAGGTGTGGATTGTTTATTTTTCAAAATGCTCTTTGAAAAAGAACACAAAGGATAAAAATAAAAGCATATTTGCACATGGTGAGCATTGTACAAGAACTACAAAAATGATGGCCATTTACTTAAAAGGTGGTTGCATATGATAAGTGTCTTTTCCCCCTTTTCTGTTGACTTTATTTTGATTGAAAGCCAGTAAAATTTTATTTTAAAATCACATCAAATAATAAGTTTACTGTGAAGTTTTTTTACCACTTAAATACTTCTGGTATTACGGAGATATTTTGATTGATTTGACTTAATGTGTTATTGCTGTAGCCATTTAGTGAGCAATAATTAGGTTAAAATAACCATGTAAATAAATATAAATATATCACGATACTAATTGTGGATGTATAAATATATGTGTACATATGTACACATTACTTTGCTACATATGAGATGTGACATTTAGTTTGTTTTATGCAGCTAACAAAAACCCTACTCTAAAAGCTTTTCAGTTACACCCTCATTAGCAGGAAGCTACATAGCTAGCATTTTTACAGACCTAGGCTGACGGGGCCATGCAGGCAACACAAGCTGGTAAGGATGCTGCCTCCCATTCTAAGGCAAGGCCTGGACTGGGAAGAAACTGAGGCAAGGCCCAGTTTACGAGCTCTCCCTTGTGTCCTTGAACTGGCCGGTATTCAATTTCTCTGCCATAAGTTTTACTGTTATTACAGTACCCTGTAAGGGTAAAACATCACCCCCAACCATTACAATAAAGCCAATTAGTGACCTTGTAAGAATGTGGTTCCCTAAGACTGACAGGAGGACCAGGAAGCTTAAGACTCCCCCACCTGTCTGTTTTTAAGCCAAAATTAACATATAGATTAAGTTAGTACAAACCAAGTTAGCATTAGAAGCATATGTAGACTAAGTTAGTTTAAGGCTAGTTTTTGTAAATACCCCTTGTTAAAGCTACAGGCCAAAGTGAACTCATGCTAGACAAAGTCAGCACATTCACCACGTAACAGAGACTCAGAAATAAAACAAAAGAACTCACTAATTGACAGACTCAGCAAATAAAATGCAGAATCCCACAGGTTTATTAAAGGAAAAGGCCTGGCTGGGACAACAGGATAAACAAACTTGAGGGCTCCAGAGAAAGATTAACTTAGCTGGGAGCTCTTATCTAAAGCAACAGGTAGCTTTCAACTACAAAGAGTTTCTCATCTATGTGCTATTGACTATGAAAAACTGCTAGTAAAACATCCTGTGTTGTCTCCTGAGCTACAAGATCATCTTCCTTTCCCATGCATAGATCATAGACTCACCTATTGTTGTAATGTATGAATGGTCCATATATTAACTGTGTCTTTACTTAGCAAGACAAGATTTCTATCTAGGACTTTACAACCAGCAAGGTTATCGGCCTGACCCAGGACTGAAGTTATCAAACATCCTGCAAGCCCCCTCGTCTGAAGACCCTTCCCAGTAATCAAGATCTAAGAAGAAGATACAACAGACAAATGGACTTCCTCATCCTGAGAACTGTGATTGATTTTACCTGATCTGACAAGACAAACAGCGTGTTTTATGTTTATTGCTTCCATGCTTTGTACACCCTGTTCCTTAGAGTAAAATTTTTTTCACTGCCCATTTACTTGCATGTATCACATTTTCAATAAATAAGCACGATGATTCCTAGCAGTTGTCACTCCCCAGAGAGCGATCTCTGGGTGGTGTCCGGCATAGGACGTGCATGAAAAGGCACCGAGGCCTATGTCTTCTGTTCACCTGCGCCGCCTCCGTCGAGTCGACCCACCCCTGCCGAGGCTAGACCCGAGGCTAGACCCCGGCAGATTGGCGCCCCAACGTGGATTGACATTTAACACTGTGAAGCTCGAACAGGGAGGTGAGTAGGCAAGGGTGAGAATTCTTCCTCTTACATGGGTTTCGCGAGCCCCCTGGTATAAGAAAAAGCCAGGTAGAGGGGATTAAGAGGAAGGCCAGAACTAGAGATGATTTTCGCCTAGGTACAAGCAACCAGGGGTAGTGCTATACCTAAGAATCAGAACCATAGAGATGCTTTACTGCCTAGGTACAAGCAGCCAGGGGCATTGCTGTATCTAAGAATCAGAACCGTAAAGATAATTTAGTAACTAGGTGCAAGCAGTCAGGGGTCCTGCTACACCTAAGAATTAAAACTATACATAATAATTACTGCCTAGGTGTAAACAATCATGGGTACTGCTACATCTAAGAATAGGATTCTATATATAAACATCCTAAAACGTACGTTAAAACAAAAAGGTATTCAGGTTAGTAAAAGTCAACTCATAACATTTTTGGACTTTGTTAAAGAAGTCAGTCCCTGGTTCCCAGAAGAAGGAACTCTAAATATTGAATACTGGGAACAAGTAGGAAAAAATATGATTGATTGGTATCATAAAAATGGAGGAGCCAACATGCCTATTTTTGCCTTCTCCCTATGGGGAACTATTAAACATGTCATGTTTTTGTCAGATGCAGCCACAGACTTCAAGTCTCGGCCTCCTTCATATTCTACTCTTCCTTGGGAAGAACATAGCCATAGTGAACCTGTCCCCTTAAAACCCAAACCACTGTCAAAAAAACACTCAGTTACAGAAGTCCCTTCAGCACCTGTCTTCACAATTGAAAAAGACTCCCCTGATGATGAGTCAAATAGTAACAGAGAACACCTAAATCCTTTTGACCAGGAAGGATTAGAGGGGGCTGCTGCTGACTATCATAACAATTGGCCCCTAGAACTTAAAACTCTTAATTCAAACAAAAACAAACAGGTCTCTAAACCTGTGGGGTTTAACGCAGCAGTCAAAAAGGCTTTAAAAGATGGCGATGCCAATTTCTGCTTCCCTTTATTATATCCTTTAGAGGATGGGGAGCCAGAGTGGGAGGCTATTTCCTATAAACTGCTTAAAGAAATTAAACAAGCTGTGAAAGATTTTGGTCCCACTTCTTCATATACTATTACATTGCTAGAAGGTCTAACAGCTCAATGGATGACACCATATGATTGGACCCAAGTAACAAAGGCATGTCTTCCAGGAGGGGACTTTTTACTGTGGAAAATGGAATTTGAAGAATTGGCAAAAAATGAAATAAATAAACCTCAAAACAGGCTACTAGAGAGCCTGCACACAAATGGGAAAAATATATCTCCCGAACAAACTCCCCTAACATTAAATATGATAACAGAAACAGGCTCCTTTATCACAGTGGCTTCCCAAATGATTATCCCCTGCCAGCATTTAACAACCATATCATCTTAGGCTTTGCTGGCATAGAAAAAAAAAAAAAAAACTCCCAAAATATCAAAAATATTTGTGTTCTAAAAACTCTAAAGGTGTAAAAAATTCCTATTGTTTTCTACCATCCTTAAGTATATGATTAAAAATTTCAAAAAGGGGATTAATCAGAAAGTATCAATGTCAAAATAACCCCAGAAAAATTGTCTCTTGTAATCCTGGTGTGAATGTGTGTGTGTCTATACATGTAATATGTCATGTTACGTACTATATGTTGTATGTTTACGTGAAAACAGGCCTTAAAATATTCTATTCAATTTGGTTTATAAAAAGAGCGCTCATAAAAATTAATCTAAATGTTTCTCAAGGTCGTATAACTTTAACAAATGAGATGGCTTCAAATATAATAATAACAATAATAATTAATAAGTAAAAATCTTCACAATCTCCAACATATATTTTGTCTAAGTTTTTATTAATCAAACAACATCATGTTTATCTTAAAATGGTTGGTTTAATAAAATAGCTAGTACTTCTGACTTTAGTTTTAGTACTAACGGAGGATCTTTAACCTCAAAGTAACTTTTGGATGTTTACAGAGGGCCCCTGAAACATCCAAAAGGGAGTTATTAAACCAATCAAGCTTATTGTTTATATGTTGGATAAAAATAAAAGACATTATCAAATTAAGTAATTTTAATTTTCTTAATATTATATTTAAGGTAATGCATATATACATATATGTGTATGTATATGTATATATATGTGCGTGTATACATATACACGTGTGTGTGTGTGTATATATATATATACATATATATATATAAATGTTATGTACTTGTATGCCTATATATACATTGTGTTCCAAAACAATTTAAATTCTCAAGAATTAATAATAGGCTATTATGTTAAACTGACATATATAGTCAAATTCCTCTGTCGATTGTAAATTTTTGTCAGACTATGGCTAAAATCTTAATGCTATGTCCTTAAAAAATTCACAAAGAGGGTAAAATAAATAAGTAAGTAAATAAATAAATAAATAAATCTAATAATTAAACGGTAAAATCTTCATTTTCTATGTAAATTGATTAGTTTTCTAACCTGTTAAGCCAAAATTGACCAAACAAAAGTAAAAAATGTTTCACAAAATTATATACTAAGCAGCCAATACAATGCACCTGAGTTAAAAAAAAAAAAATAAATTGATATAAAAGACTATAAACCCAGTGTTAAACATAGACTCATAGAAACATATTGCCTGGTTCTTTCTGAGTCCTCCTTATAATTCTTGTTGTTAAGTTAACTTATTTTAGTTATTCTTATCATTGGTCTTTAAATTTTATTAAAATATTGAAAAGTTTTATTAGTAAAATTGTTCAGTTTTACATTAAAAAGTTGTTAAAACAAATTTTGTTATTGCTTGTACATGTTCGTAAGCTGCTAGTATATGCTAAGATTTAGGGTCACCAAAAAACAAAAATTGCTCAATATAAATGTATGACAAGTTTAATAGCTCCTTTTTGTAATTAAACTTGTCTATTAAATTAAGGCAATTTTTAATGTTAGACTTGTAAAAGATAAAAACAAAAAAATAAGATAAAAACTAAAAGAAGTGTTATGGCTGTAAAAATGTATTTCTGGTAGAAAAGGTTAAAAGGAAAGGTTTTTATAAAGAAGGAATTTTGTGTAGTGAGTTTTTGTCTGAAGATGAAATGGCTATATCAGGACAGGAGAGGAAGAGGACAAAAACTAGAAGATATAAAGTATGTTGTTGAATGTTTGAGTTATGTTACAAAGATCTAAGAAAGAATTACAGAAATTGATCAAGTTACTGTTCTGGAGCTGGTTTTGCTATCTTTAAATATTATATACAATAAAACAACTAAAAGAAAAAAGCCCCTCCAACTAGCCCAGATGGGGCCTCACATAGTTGTAAAGTTAGCTTCTAAGTCTGTCTCACTAAAGCCAAACAGACTGCTTTCACAGGGGCCTTGGTCTGTAAGGATGGGCCAGGAGGGTCCTTTGTAATAGTGCTTCAGACACCAGAGAGCAGCAGCTCTGCTCTAGTCACTCCAGAGACTGACTGCAAGTCAGACTGTCAGAAGTATGGCTCAGCGGCTCCACAACCAGATGGTCTGAAAAAGGACAGACTGCTGCTGACTCATGGGACAGTTAAAGTGGCCTCTGATATCAGTAAGCTCCTTGGGCCTCGCTCCCATTGAGTACTCTATTCACCGTGCTTCTAATCTTGTTTTTTTGCTCTAATTTCTCAGTTTTTCTCACCTAACTTGTCTCCCACAGGATAAAAGCCTTTAAATATTAAATGTTAGTTGCTTCTAGACCTAGAGCCCAAGTATACCAGACACGACCCATCGTGGAAGAGTACCTCCAAGACAAATGAAAAATAAAACAGGAATGACTCCATCTTAAAGAAACACCTCCATCATAAACTCCTAGATTCCTGTGACTAGAAACTTGGCTTCTCCTCTGTACCTAGGAGTCAACACAGTAATTAATATTTCTATTGTCTTTAAACCCCACTCCTCATAATTGCCCTATTCATATTGGAATGATAATGAAATAATTGTAACTACTAATCATTCTAAACTAATAGGGGTGAGATCCTCTTGGACATGAACAGCTTCATGTCTCAATTCCCTTTAACTTTTCAACTTTCATAGAATCACTCCTCTTTTGCTTTTCAGCTTATAGTGTTAAGCCTCTTCCATTTTATGTTACTTTCCCCCCATAATTCAAGTTACAAGTTCTCCTTTAGCCACAGGACATCCACTTCCCTCCAGTTATGATGACCACACTTGTGATGCTTAGACCCTAACTTTCCTTTCTCTTACAAAATATAATAATTCAGTTTTAGCCACTACACCTTCTAAGTTACTTGCAGTTTGCCCAGACTCAACAGAATATTCCTGGAACAGCATTTCTTTACAGTCTGGCTTTCCAAACTAGACCCCCTGTGTTTTTCCTAAATACATGGTTTGTTAATTCTTAAATAATTTTGTCTTCTCTTTGTTTGACAGTTTCCCACATTAACGAATTAACTCTTAATGTCTCCACTGCCTTGTTTAAACAGGAACAAATTGACCAACAACTGGCTGACAGAGTTAATGCCCTAGAAAAATCAGTTTTATATTTAAGACAAAAAATTCAAAATATTAAGGTCCAGTTAACTACTGCTTGTCATGCTGATTACAAATGGATCTGTATTACCCCTCTCCCTTATAATCATACTCAAGTCACTTGGGATCAAATTCAAACTCATTTCTGGGGTGTGTGGAATCATTCTCTTACTATGAACATACAACAACTCCATGCCCAAATTATGGCTGTATCCAAGGCCCATTTAAATTCTATTTCACCTAGTGATGTTACAGATGGTATAGTTAAATCTTTGTTTTCTACATTTACAACCTCCACTGACAATTTTTACACTTTAGCCTATTCTGTGGGGAGTCTTCTCTTATCAATTTTTATTGTTCTTCCTTGCTTCCCAATCCTCACTAGATGTATTGGGGCCACAATTACATCAATTGAGGCAGAGATTCACTTCTACAAATTACAAAACAAAAAAGGGGGAGATGACGGGGCCATGCAGGCAACACAAGCTGGTAAGGATGCTGCCTCCCATTCTAAGGCAAGGCCTGGACTGGGAAGAAACTGAGGCAAGGCCCAGTTTACGAGCTCTCCCTTGTGTCCTTGAACTGGCCGGTATTCAATTTCTCTGCCATAAGTTTTACTGTTATTACAGTACCCTGTAAGGGTAAAACATCACCCCCAACCATTACAATAAAGCCAATTAGTGACCTTGTAAGAATGTGGTTCCCTAAGACTGACAGGAGGACCAGGAAGCTTAAGACTCCCCCACCTGTCTGTTTTTAAGCCAAAATTAACATATAGATTAAGTTAGTATAAACCAAGTTAGCATTAGAAGCATATGTAGACTAAGTTAGTTTAAGGCTAGTTTTTGTAAATACCCCTTGTTAAAGCTACAGGCCAAAGTGAACTCATGCTAGACAAAGTCAGCACATTCACCACGTAACAGAGACTCAGAAATAAAACAAAAGAACTCACTAATTGACAGACTCAGCAAATAAAATGCAGAATCCCACAGGTTTATTAAAGGAAAAGGCCTGGCTGGGACAACAGGATAAACAAACTTGAGGGCTCCAGAGAAAGATTAACTTAGCTGGGAGCTCTTATCTAAAGCAACAGGTAGCTTTCAACTACAAAGAGTTTCTCATCTATGTGCTATTGACTATGAAAAACTGCTAGTAAAACATCCTGTGTTGTCTCCTGAGCTACAAGATCATCTTCCTTTCCCATGCATAGATCATAGACTCACCTATTGTTGTAATGTATGAATGGTCCATATATTAACTGTGTCTTTACTTAGCAAGACAAGATTTCTATCTAGGACTTTACAACCAGCAAGGTTATCGGCCTGACCCAGGACTGAAGTTATCAAACATCCTGCAAGCCCCCTCGTCTGAAGACCCTTCCCAGTAATCAAGATCTAAGAAGAAGATACAACAGACAAATGGACTTCCTCATCCTGAGAACTGTGATTGATTTTACCTGATCTGACAAGACAAACAGCGTGTTTTATGTTTATTGCTTCCATGCTTTGTACACCCTGTTCCTTAGAGTAAAATTTTTTTCACTGCCCATTTACTTGCATGTATCACATTTTCAATAAATAAGCACGATGATTCCTAGCAGTTGTCACTCCCCAGAGAGCGATCTCTGGGTGGTGTCCGGCATAGGACGTGCATGAAAAGGCACCGAGGCCTATGTCTTCTGTTCACCTGCGCCGCCTCCGTCGAGTCGACCCACCCCTGCCGAGGCTAGACCCGAGGCTAGACCCCGGCACTAGGCTGTGTTTAGTATCTTCCAAATGTGAGTAGTTCATTGAACTTAAATGGTATTTTCTTACATTATATAGGTACAAGGTCACAGTTACAGCATAGGATATTACCTATCACTGTTTCTTGTAAAATAGCAAGACTTCAATATTTATGCAAATTGTCACTTTTTTTCAAATTTAACCTTAAAATTTTGAAGGTTACACTTAAAAAGATCATGGGACTTTCTTCCTATTAGATTTCTGAATTTCTTAAAGCATAATTGAATTGTGGGGAGGGGCCTGATATACTAGCTATATCATCTAACTCATGATATTACTTACCCTAAATTATTTTTTTAATCATACAAACAAAACATTTTATTAGTATGTGCCTTTCCTGAATCTGCTGTAGGGCTCTTTGGAAGGCATGCTTCATTGACAGTTTTTGAGAACCCTAAGTGTGTCTTTAGTTTTCTTCAGTGTCACATTTTTCTAACTGCTGTCCTCTAGTGATCAAAAACTACTTATTAGAGTTGAGGAGTCAGCATAGCAATTTAAATGTAAGCTTTAGGATTAGGTAAGGGATGGGCAAATGTATGGACAAATATTAAATAATATGTGAATATCAAACTGTAAGCAATACAATGCTGTAAAACCTCAAAATGGAATGAAAATCCACTGTAAAAATTATAACCATTTCTAATTTGACTCCTAGCATTTCTTTTATATTAGGAGTATCCTTCAAATTCCTTGCTTGCAGATATTCAAAGAGAAAGCCAGTGCTAGTTATTTGCTACATTGGAAGTCAGCATTTTGCTGTTTCTAGAATAATCTGAAACAAAGCTCCCAATGATGTGGTTCATGATTCAGATTAAGCATTTATCTTCGAGTCTTTATTTACTGAATGATCTGTAGTTTCCTTTTCTCCTTAGATCCTGGGGGGAAAAATTCTCAAAACTATCCTGAAATAATTTTGAATTTAGTTTACTTAAGTTTATTTGATTTAGTTGAAACCTTCACTCTGAGGTGTAAGTAGAGGTCTAATAATTTGGATTTATAACATATCAAACTTAGCTTGACATAGTTACTACATTCACAGTTTATGATTTAGGAATGATTTTAAAAGCACTTCTGTGCTATCTTAATGTTAAGTATTTCATGGCAGATTTCAAGAAAATTTTTGCAGCTGGAGAGCTCTTTTTCTGCTGGAGAATATATATGTTTATTTTGTAAGTTTTTATTTTGATGAATCTTAGATTTTAATTTTGTTTGTCATTGTTTTTGTTGAAAAAGTATACAGATGCCATTTACTGAAGTTTTGCTTTTTAGGATGTTTTATAGGAAAAAAAGAGAAAGGCAGAGCCAAGTTTGTAAGTTGCACATAAGTACCGTTCTGACTATATTACATTGCCCACTCCGTCTAGCCATCCCTAATCTGAAGCTCTAATCCCACCATGAGGCTATCAGGATGTATAGACATTGAGAGGTAATTTTAGGGTTGGACGAGACCAGGAGAGTGGAGCCCACAGTCCGATCAGATGTCCTTACTAGAAGGAGAAAACACTAAAGCACCCTCCATGTCTCTCTCTCTCACTCCTTCCTTCCTTGGCTTAGAGTGAAGGCCCAGTGAAAGTACGGTGAGAAGGCAGCTATCCGCAAGCCAGCAAGAGAGCCCTCACCAGAAACCTAATTTGCCATTATCTCGAATTTGAACTTTCAGTCTCCAGAACTGAGAAAAATAAGTTTCTGTCCTTAAGTCAACCACTCCATTTTGTTATGGCAGCCTGAGCAGACAACAGTATGACACAACTGCAAAAACTTGATTGTTTTTTGTTAATTTGGTTGGAATTTTTTTAAGCCAGCAGGTTCGGGATTTGAACCATGCAGTCGGCCATGTGAAAGCTTGTTGTTTAAGTCTTAGCTCATTTTGTCCCCGGTAGATGAGTTTTCAGATTATATGAAATACTATCAGGTAATTGCTAAATAATAACTAATTCAGAACTTTTTTATATGTGTATATGATGGAAGTCCTGTCATACTATTGATATTTCTACAAACTGAAACAATTCAGTAACTTGCACTTAAAATTAATGTGCTCAAGGTAAGTCAAGATGAATTATATACCAAAGTGACCAGGTTCTAGGAGAGCCCTAAAACTTTTGTGCAATGGACTAAATAAATACATGGTTAATGGAATCTTGTGCTGGCTCTTTTTATGAGCTGAGATATAATGAGTTGATGGTATTAGGTAATTGTAATAATAAAAAAGAAAGAAGTATTAAAATCATATAAAATCAATTTTAAGTAAAACCAGGGTCATCTATGTATGTGGTTTTCTCAGCAGAGGCTAACATAAAAAGTTCATGTTGTATTTCTGAAAGTTTTCTTATGGATATTTTAAAATTAAGTATTGATTTAGCTTTTAGTTGCACTCTTGGGTCTTTGGTTGTGGCTACAATTCTATATTTTATTCTTCAGGAATAGAGAATCAATCAGAACTTAGAAGTGTAGTTTTTTGTTTTTTTGAGAGATTTTTGCCATAGGGAGTGTCCACTCACCACAAAGACACAGAGAGACCAAGAGACAGAAAGTGAGAAATCAGGGACCAGCAGTTAACGTAATGGCTATGTCGCTGGACTCCCACGTAGTCGACCGCAATTCGAGTCCTGGACCCGGTGGCTTAAACTCACGCCGGGCACTTGTGCGTGCGTGCCAAAGATCCCGAGAGGAGAATGGAGGTAGAAGGGATTGTGGCGTGGCCATCCCCCCTGGGGGGTGATTTCTCATTTTCTATCTCTCTGTCTCTCTCTGTCTGTCTGGCGAGCGCATGCGCCCTATAGCAAAAAACCTCTCCAAAGAAAAAAAAAAAAAAGTGAGAAATCACCCCCCAGGGGGGAAGGCCATGCCGCAATCCCTTCTCCTCCATTCTCCTCTCAGGATCTTGGGCATGCACGCACACGTGCTCGGCGTGAGTTTAAGTCACTGGGTCTGGGACAAACAGTGGTCGACTATATGGGAGTCCAGTGACATAGCTATTATGCTAACTGCTGGTCCCTAAAACTATATTTTTAAAAAGTTATTTTTGTCCTTTCAAAATAAATCAAATTATTTTTGTCATTATAGTATTTAAATTTTCTATGTTGGAAATACCGAAATCAGTTTCTCTTTTATTTATATTTCAGTTGTCATGGAATGGTTAAATATAAGAAGACTGCCTCTTAACATACAATTCTACAGAGCATTATACCTATCTATAAAGATATTCAATATAATATAAATACATAAATATAAAGATATTCAAATTTTGGTCCAGCCCAGTAGTGCAGTGGTTCTGCACACATGGTTTACTGCAGTTTAAATCACAGTCCTGGCAGTTTGAAAAACATATTGGGCACATGTGTGTGCATGCCTAAATCTTGACTGAAAGGAGAAATGGAGAAAAAAGAATTGTGGCATGACCACATCCCATTGGGGGATACTCTCTGTCTTTCTCTCCACTCTGGCAAGCACACAAACCTTCTGGACAACAACAACGAAAGATACATTAAGTAAAGTTATATCAACTAAAAGTGCCTTATGTATAGTTTCAGAAGACAATACATTTAATAGATCATATTTAAGGGCCAG
This sequence comes from Tupaia tana, assembly GCA_026018925.1. NCBI lineage: Eukaryota > Metazoa > Chordata > Mammalia > Scandentia > Tupaiidae > Tupaia > Tupaia tana. The sequence goes on along the minus strand of JAKSZU010000004.1, from coordinate 42,367,133 downwards.
AAGGTGGCATGGTAGTGCATGGTAGTTAAGGCTCTGGATCTCACATGGCGAACCGCATAGTTCAAGCTCTAGTCCCAGTGACTTGAAACACATGCTAGGTGCATGTGCATGTGACCAGCCACCCTTGGGGAGGGTGATTTCTTATTTTCCCTCTCCGTCTCTCTCTGGTGAGTGCATGCACCCTATGACAAAGAAATATATATATATATATATATATATATACACATATAAATAGATTCTAAGTTTTATTGTATCATTTTATCATCTGTAAAACAGTTTAAATATTAGTTAACTACATCAGCAAGAATTAAATTGGTGAGAAAATTAAGATTATAATGTATATGAAGTGACAAATCATAGTGCACAGTAACCTAAATATTAGACCTGTGAGAAGAGAAGTTTTCAAGTTTACTTACCAGAACCACAAACGGTGCCTGTGCAAGTTGTGCCATTCACAGACAGGTCATCAGGAGCCAGCTTCATGTAGCTCAGAAGGATCCACCTCTCCCACCTACTTCTCCAATTTACACCTGTGGGTGCTGCACCACAGTCTCACCCAAAGCCATGTAAGAGTCTTGATATGTATAATCTTCACACACACACGCACTTCGTATATTTAACTTGCTATAGGACATATGTGCTAGCCAGAGACAGAGAGGAAAAGTGAGAAAGCACCTCCCAAGGCCATATGCTTTTTGAGCTGCTAAGTCAGGACTCTGACTCTGTACTTGGCCATGTGGGATCTGGCCACCTTAACCACCACGCCACCAGCTGGCCAAAGGAAAAAAAAAAAACCTGTCCTTTGTGAACAAATAAAATATAAATTGTACCTTTTTCTTGAAAGAGATTTTTTTGTTGGAGGGCATGTGTGTTCACTAGAGAGACAGAGAAAGACAGAGAGACAGAAGCGAGAACTCACCCCCAGGGGATTGGCCATGCTGCAATCTCTTTCCTCCATTCTCCTCTTGGGATTTTGGGCACATGTGCACATGAATCCAGCATGAGATTCAAGCCACCGGGTCTGGGACTCCAACAGTCATGGGTCACATGGAAGTCCAGACCTCCAACCACTATGTGACCTGCTGGCCCCTACAGTTTTTTTAAATGGGATATTTATGTGTTAAAATGGACCCTGAGTGATATCAGGTACTTTTACAGGTGAGGTATCAGAGGCTTATACCATGGAGGAAGATAATGAGGGAGAGCAGAGAAAACCTGGCAGTCTTCTTTGGGCAATAAGCATTAACCAATATTCTAGGTAGTTTGTTAATCATTAACACTTGTACGTTGTATTTCATATATTCCTCAACTGATTCTCACAACAGCGCTGAGTAGTGGATACTTTTATCATTTACATTTACTGAGACAGAGTGAGGTTAAACAACTCCCAATTATCTGTTAGCAATAGTGGGTGTTTGGTTTCATACCAACTCTGAAGCCTTCTAACCATTATAAATTACTATCTCTCAGAAGTCAGTAGGATCATAAGAGAAAATAAAAATTAAAACTAAATAACTTTTGCAAGACTTTATAAAATTTTTATTTTGCCGCAAACTGTAAAATAAAAGATCTAAAAGATTTGCCTAGTTATATATGACTTTATAAAAGATATACCTACAAAGATGACCCAGCCTTGGAAGTGCAGATGGTAGTGTACCAAATTACAGTGCTAAAAGCCACATGACCAGCCTTGCATTCAGATCTCCTGTCAACCTAAAACACATGGGCATGTGCTGCCAAAGATCCAGACAAACTGTAAAGTTGGGGGATAGCAATTACAGTATTAGGAAAACCTGCTGAGGATACCTCCCTTTCCTTTCCTTTCCTTTCCTTTCCTTTCCTTTCCTTTCCTTTCCTTTCCTTTCCTTTCCCTTCCCTTCCCTTCCCTTCCCTTCCCTTCCCTTCCCTTCCCTTCCCTTCCCTTCCCTTCCCTTCCCTTCCCTTCCCTTCCCTTCCCTTCCCTTCCCTTCCTTTCCTTTCCTTTCCTTTCCTTCTTTTCTTCTCTCATTCTCTTTTTCTCTTTTGCATACATGAAAATATGCTCTTACTCATGAGTAAAACAAATACACTTAAAATTTTTGAAAGATATACCTAAAAGAAAATCTGATTTTTTATACGTTTATTATTTTTCTAAATGTCTTAAACTGTAAAAATATGTAAAAGTGTAATTAAAAGATTATTTTAGTAACTGTATGATTTTCTCATGTATCTTCGAAGCTGTTTCAATTAGACTTTTACATTAGGCTACATTTGTTTTGACTCCACTTAATGTGAACATAAAGCAAAGTTAAACGATATTTGACCATTAATTTTGGAAGACTCACACTATATCTCATTCAATTATCCTATTAATTCAACCAGCTATCCTTTTCTTTCAAGTTTCTTTCTTTCAAAAGAGAGAGACAGAGTGAGAGAGAGAGAAAGAGAGAGGCAACCCCAGAAGGATTTTTACACTGTGTTCCACCTTAGCCCCAACTAGTCCTGATCATGGGCACATGTGTGCACCCAAGGTGCCGAGGCAAATCTCAGGACATGTACTGAGGACTTTCCCACATTGTTCCAGTTGAATTGCCACTGTGCCACCATCTGGCTCCCAATTATTTTTTTTTTAATTGCCTGAGGGTGAGTATGCTTCCCAGAGAGAGAGAAAGAAAGGGAGCTCACCCCATGGGGGGCATGGTCATGCTGCAATCCTTTTTCCTACATTTCTCCTTCCTGTCAGGATTGTGGGAACATATGCACATGCACCTAGTTTGTTTTTTAAAGCTACAGTGTCTGGGATTTGAACCATTGCATGCCGTGTAGGATCTGGCTCCCAGTACGCAGCACTTAATCACTATGTTGTAAAGACAGCCCTTCTAATTATCCTTTATTGATTTTATTAACATAATAAATAGTTTGAAATAATAATTTACTTTAGTATCTTGTCTCCTTAAATTTTTGTTGACCCAAATTCTAGAAATTTCATAAATCAAAGAATAAAATATATGATATATTTGTCTTTTTAAAAATGTCATGGTTTATTATTTGCATTTAATTGTTGTACTTCTCTATAGCACACAGTATAGTTTTTCTAAGTATGCCTGTAGTATGTAACAATCAAATCAAGGTTATTACTACATTCATCATTTTCAGTGGAGAACTTTACATTTTGATGTCTGTTATATTGCAGAATTTGCCTTTTTAAGAACATTTAACATGCAATAAAGTTCAGGTTCACCTTGAAACATCAAACATCATTTCTAGTTATTTGGTGTATTTTCAACCTTAATTGGAAAATTGATCATATAAGACTTTTATTTGAAGTGTAAACAAATGTGATCCACAGAGAGAACAAAAGTACTGCAAACTGGGTTTGAGACCTTGTGAAAGTTTTACCAACATGCTAGTCATACTTTAAGAATCTTATACTTTGAATCAAATAAATTTGGATTAAAGTAAAGGAAATTTCTAATCCATTATTTCGATTATTAAAAGTAAATGTGGGAGTAAGGGAAACAAAGATAAAAAGTCAAAGGAAAATTGAAAAGAAGATATTTTCAAGGCCAGCTTGGAGAGAAAGATCAGTTCCTGACATCCCCATAGACTAGTGGTTAAGGGAACCAGATCCCACATGAGCAACTGCAGTTTTAATCCTGGTTCCAGCGACTTGAGAAACATGCCAGGCACATATATATGTGTGCCCAGAATCTCTCCTGTCTCTCTCTGGCAAGTGCACAAATCCTCTGGGAGAAAAAAAAAGTATAAGATCAGTCCCATTTCCATTTGAATAAATTCTCAGAGGCTTTCCTCACCTTAGGTTGGCTTGGGTTGACTTACTATAGGAAAAGGAAAAAAAAAAAAAAAAAAACAACAACAACTTAGAGTTTGGCTTAGAGTTTGTGGATTCCAAAATTTTGCAGCTAATAAAACACTTAGGAAAGAATTGAAATAACAGAGAATGAAATATACTACTTACTAGATTTTGTTCTTTTGCATTTTGTGTTTACTTTTCTTAGCCAAGGTCTCACTATATCACTATCCTACAGCCTCAGTCTCCAGAGTAACAGGCACATTCCGTTATACCTGACTTTTTTGAGTGGGCCTCCAGGTGGCCTCAGCTGGCTGAGTAGATGCATCCTTCAGCGTGGGCTGCCACAGCTAGCCCTAATAGTTTCTTTTTTAAATTCATTTTTTAAAAAAATAATAATGTATAAAAATGGGAAGAAGATATTCTGATTTGGGGAAACATAACCGATATGCTAAACTTGCCACTCAGGAAACAACAGAACCAGAACTGAACAGGGAATTTTATTCGAAGAGGTACATAGAGGGCAGGGGTCTTATTACTTAAAATAAACTATTCCAGGGAAATACACAACACTAATAAATTAGTGGAATTGATCCTAAAACTCTTGCTTAATTCCTACGAATTAGACCTAAAAGTAGTGTAATTTTGCCTGAAAATATACCAAGTAGGAAATCATTGATAAAGAAAAATATCACTGCACTTTCATTATATTAGGCAGTAGATAATAGGTTTCCTTTTAGATTTTGAAATTATTCATGCTTCAGGGTAAGAAAAGCATACAAATTATTATGGAACTATTCAAGGTGTAGTATTCAAAGTCACCATGAATCTATGGTATGTATCCCAAAATGTGAAAAAAATTTTGGAGGAATTTTTGCTATAGGGTGCATGAGCTAGAGAGACAGAAAGAGAGAGAGAGAGAGAGAGAGAGAGAATTCATTCCCAAGAGGGGGTGGTCACACTGCAATCCCTTCTTCTTCATTCTCCTCTTAGGATTTTGGGCATGCACACACATGCACCTGGCATGAGTTTCAAGTCACCTGATCTGAAACTTCAATCCCAATCGGCCATGTGGGAGTCCAGAACCTTAACCACTGTGCCACCTGGTGGCCCCAAAAAGTGAATTTTAATTGAGACTTATATAGATAATATATAAAGCCAAGCTTCAAAAATTAGATGTATCACATTTTATCTTTATGTTTGGGTAATACAGTTTTTTTATATTGTAGGTTTTAGCTTTTAGGCATCTGCATTCATATGATAATATTTTTATGCATTGTAGTGGTTGGACAAATACTGGAATTTGCTATATCATAAAGGAAACCTGGGACCACATGGACTGGACTCCCACATTGTTGATCACGGTTCAAGTCCTAGACCCAGTAGCTCAAAACTCACCCTGAGCACATGTGCATGTATGCCCCAAATCCCGAGTAGTCTGGAAGAGAAGGGACTGTAATGTGGCAACCTCCCCGCCTCTCCACTTGGGGTGATTTCTAGCTTTCTGTCTCTCTCTCTCTCTTTCCCTATAGCAAAAATCTCTCTTAAAAAAAAAAAAAAAAAGAAATCCATCAGATAAAGTTAGTGACATTCATATATAATTTTGGGGGGATTTTGATGTACAAGCCATTTTTCTTTGTAAATTATGATAATTTTAAGGCATATGAATTCAGTATTTTGTTTTATCTCTTCAATTTAACCATATTACTTTTGGTCTACTCACTGTAGTATAGACATTTATATCTATAATACTCGCTGTATTACAGACATTTATCTTTCTTGCCAATATTGATCTCTTCCATAATATTAACTTTTTTTAAACAATGTTGTGTTTTAAAGTTACTGTTGTATCGATAGTGATTTCTATGGAGACATTACTACTGGATATTTAGGCTCTATTGTTTGTTTCATTTAATTTCATTTAGAGTATTATATTTAAGCATACTCATAAGAAAAAGTAAAATTCTAAGACCCTTTTAGAAGAAGCCCATTATCTCTCCAAAAAGAAAAAAAAAAAAAAAAAGAAGAAGCCCATTATGATTTTGGGAATATAAAATTACTTACAACACTAGCTTGAATAAAATGAGTTTTAATGATTACTCATGGCATAGATTTGAGGTAAAAAGTGGGGAGGGGGAAAGAAACTTTGGTGGGAGATTCAGGATTCTTTGAGTAGTAGGGAGAATAGTTCTTGGTGTTAATAATTCAGTGCATTCTTGAAGTCAACTAGTAAATGTGTGCATTTTACGTGCATGAAGGTAGAGGAAGAAGCTTTTTATATTTTAATAGGACAAGAACAAGAAACAAAGTAAAGCACAGAAGCCATTTAAGAATTAGATGCTAAAATATGCAAATAATTTAATATGGGTCCTGAGCATAGGCACTTGATTGAAAACTAAAACTCTGTGATTAAATGCTCACAACATAGTCTATTTTGGAAAAAGTTTGAAGACCCAGCTAGGAGGAAGTATTGACTTTGTTTAGGTAGGTGTCTCATTTCCCATACTGGTATGGTGAGTTACCTGAGTCAGACAGTATCTCCGAGATTGACTATATATTATTTCTAAGAAATCCTGGATTATTAAAAATTTGTTTCAGGAGTGATTGTTTTAGTGTGGGAAAATGAGATCAGAAAACAGCCAAATTTTCAGTTGTAATAGTAAATTAATTTGTCTTGAGATATTTTAGAGATAATGATTTTCTACAGCTACAAATATAAAGCTAGACATTAACCGTCATTGAGAAAATTTAGTCTTTGATTAGATCAAGCTTGTGCTCAAACCTTCATCTCTCCTTTCACCACTGCAGCAACATTATATCAGCTCCTCTTTCTTAAGTCATCTCACCAGTAAATAAATAATAACCTGAAAGACGAAATAATTGTGATGCGAGACTAATAAATGTTGCCTGGGGCTATCAGTTGTTAGTTCTAGATGAGGGTTACAACATACCTGCATAATGAAAGTTGAGCTCCATAATTAATCAGTCCAGTTATTGCCAGTTCCTATCATGCACACTTGTAGTATATGTAAAGAATCTATACTCATTAAATGTTTCGTTGAGATGGAAAGAGTAGGAACCTCATTTCTGTTTTTGTTCAGGGCCTTTGCACAGGTTCTTCCCTCTGCCAGGCATATTCTTCCCCACTCTTTCCCTAGCTACTGTCTCTTAATCCTTGAGAACTTAGAATTTTCCTTTAGTTCTTAACCACACATAAATTAGTTACCTCTCCTTTTTTCTTATAACTCTCTGATATCTTTTTTTAATATATAATAATTATTTATTTAATTTTATTTATTCACTCATTTATTTTAATTTGGCCAGAGAGAGACAATTATATGAAGCCATCGCTGATGGTTTACCTATGTGAGAATTGGCACCATTATTAAGTAAACAGTAAGGTAAAGTGATTAAAATAAGTCAAAATATGTATAGCAGGATTCTTTATTGTTCTTGACTTTTATTTATTTGATTTGCTATAGTTATTTATTTTTTAATTTGACCAGGAAGAGACAGAGAGAGAGAGAAAGGGAAAGTAAGAAAGTAAGCTGCCAAGTACAGGACTCAAACCACAGTCGGCCTTGTAGGAGTCTAGCATCTTAACCACATGCTACCTGTTGGTAGACCCTGTTATTGACATTTAAGGAACAAATTTCCACATAATTTATTATATTGTTCAATTATTTAAAAATGAATTAATCACAATTACGATTTCCTTTCTTTTGAGCCTAGAGATGTTCATCTTCCCAGAAAAGCTAGAATATATGGTGGCTGGATGACATTATGACAACTATATAACCTCTTCTATTGCAAGACTCTCATTATGAAATCAAGTCAACAATATTTACTGATGAGTTTTATAAATTTGATCAAAATAAGCAGTGGTTTCAGTAAAATGCTGATTTATTGCTAATGACCCGATTGAGACTCTCTTATAAATGCCTTTCTAGGTAGAAAATACATTGCTAATATAATACAGTGCTAGAGTGGTCTCACATCTCATTAGGTTCTGATATGTAAGTATAGTTTGCATTTGGAATAATAAATAGCCTGACATAAACATAACGATCACAGAATAATCTTGTCTTTAGACCTTTGTTAAGTATTAATGATTATTAATATGATATGCAAATATTTTCTTCCCCAAATCTAGGAAATCTCAAAAGCCAAATATGTAAGATTTTCAAGAGAAGATACTGAAATTGTCAAACTCATAACTGTAAAGTGGTTTGCTTTTTTTGCGCTTAACATTTGAGTCTCTTGGGACCAGCAGTTGGCATAATTGCTATGTTGCTGCACTCCCCTATAGTCGACTGTGGTTCAAGTCCTGGACCCAGTGGCTTAAACTCATGCTGTGCGCCTGTGCGTGTGTGCCCAAGATCCTGAGAGGAGAATGGAGGAGAAGGGATTGCAGTAGGGCCATCCCCACTGGGGGTGATTTCTCACTTTCTGTCTCTCTTTCTCTCTGTCTTTCTGGCAAGCACACACACCCTATAGCAAAAAAAAACTCAAAAAAAAAAAAAGGAAAAACATTTGAATCTCTCTTTTATAAGGAACTTTTTTAATAGGTATAATGTTTTAAAAAAATATTCAAAGTTAAGAAAAAACCATAATGATAAGAATTTGAAGAATTTTGTACAATGTAATGCAACAAAAAGGAAGGGCTCATCTCTGTGTTTATTGAAAATAAGAAAAAGCATGACTGTACTAACTTATGTATTGTGTTCTTTGTATTAAGTAAAATTTGATAGGTAAATTGATAGAACAACATATTTTTAAAGAATTATTTATTTAATTTTATTTATTATTATTATTATTGTTATTGTTATTATTATTATTTAATTTGCTGTAGGGCACATGCACTCACCAGAGAGAGACAAGAGAGAAGGAGAGAGAAAGTGAGAAAACAAGCCATGAGGTTGGGGACTTGAACTGTGGATGGCCATCTAGAAGTCCAGCACCTTAACCACCACGCCACCTCCTGGCTCCTAGAGCAACATTTTTTAAAGGCATATTTCTTTTGAGGAAAGTTAATGAATAGGTACACTTCTGGTTCTGTTATAAATCTTCTCAGAATGCATCTCCGTCTCTTAGTGTGTTGTTAAGAAAAAGTAGAGCATATGAAGTTACAAAGACTTTTCACTGATTGTTAGAGGGTCAACGTTGACTAGACTAAAATTTGCTAAGTCTTTGCCAAGGATCGTAACATGTGCAAGATGACCTGTAGACTCTTAGAGAGGGCATTTTAACCTAGTGTCTACCTTTCCTGACTTTTTTCTGTTATCCCAGACATACTACCTGCACGTTAGTTGTACTGACGTGTTTGTATTACTGAGAACATAGAACCCACCTACCAAGTTCACCACGACTTATACTAATTTAGCACTTTTTGTCAGTGTTATGGACTGAATGTATGTGCCCTCTCAAAATTCATATGTTGAAGTTCTAATCCTCAGTGTGACTGACTTTGGAATTAAGGTCTCTGAGGAATAGTGTTAAATGAGGTCATAAGGGTGAGATCCTATTTCAGTAAGATTATTGTTTTTACAATGCACACAGACACATTCCTGTGGACGAGGACTGAGTGTGATGGCAGCTGCCTGTAACTTAAGAGAGGCTTAGAATGAAACCATCCTTGATCTTGGTCTTAGCTTTCAGAACTGTGAGAAAGTAAGCCCTGTTGTTTAATCCATCCAGTCTATCATAAACACATCATATATTTGTATAAAAATATAATACCACAACCCATAAACATGTATAATTATTGTTATTATTTTTATGTCTGCAATTTAATAACTATTATCAGGATAAGTTATGTGTCAATTAAAAATAAACATTTTTAACTGAAGTCTATAGTATCATTATCATCATTGTTATGATAAATATAAACCTTCATGAAAATGGGTGCCTAAATATATCCATGAAATATGATTTTACACACCCATACTATCTTATTGAAGTGAGGAATAACTTTATGCTCATATCTAGTGAAATTTCTCTTGATCTCTAGAGGGATGGAAAAGACTGACTGAAACTATATTTTGTAATTTGGGGGAGGAGAATTGTCCAATAACTTTGTGGTATATTAATGGATTAAGAGTAGGGGACTGTTTTCCCAGCTAGTTTCCTAGGTATGAATACTGAAAACTATTAAAATGATCTTCTACAGAATATCTATGTTTTTTTAGACTATTGTGGCATTTTATGGAATCTCAGGTAATCGCACTATGGCGATTATCTAAGTCTTATTTTCAGACGTAAAAACTAGGTCTAGAGGGTTATATGACATACCCAAAGCCCCACAGCCCTCTGGTTTTCCCAGGGAGAAGGCAAGGAGGCGAGTGTTCTGACTTCCTGTGACCGCTGAGTATGTGCTCATTTTAATTTTCATGAATCTAGGAGTGTCATTAGGCAAGCTTAGTGAATGTGTTCAGTGAACAAACTTGCTTCTGGTTAAAAAAAATTATCCAAATTATCAGGTAGATGATCCTGGAGTTATTTTAATTAAAGGCAATGGAGAAAAAAATTAGGCACTTAGATAAGTTTCTTGGACTCGTAAAATTAAAGAGCCTCTTCTGTCAATATGTAGGTTAGAGGTAATTCCTGTAAATGTGAATGTAAATTAACTGTGTAAATTCTCATGCATATTAATTACAAAATAAACCCTCTCTAACATTTTCCTTTAGTTCCTTAGTGGGAGCTCTTATTTTTTTAAGGGGGAAAAAAAGAATTCTCTAAACTGAAGTTAGAATATTTTAAATCTTTTCCTGTTTTGATCTTTTCTGGTCTCAGACACTCAGATATATAATTACTCTGCGGTCAACTTTTTGCCTCAAGGTATTTCACTAATGTAATGATTATAATATAACTAACGGACTTTATGTAACAATATCTTGGGGGAAGTGGTGAAATCTCCAGGGACTCCTGATCATAGGTATATTAAAAAAATAAATACACAACTGTCTACTTAATAGGAAAAAATGATTCAGTTTTATGAGGCCATCAGGAGTGTTTTTACATTTTTATCCAATTTTTTAGTAGAGGTTAAAATCTAATAGCAAGCTGTTGGTCATTTGGCAAGTCCCTGTCTTCCGATGGTAATTTCCAGTTTGACTACTTACATGATTAAAGGGCTCATAAAATATAATTGTAATCATTTTTCTATTTAAGAAATTTAGGGGAATCTTTATACCACAAATCCCTGAAGTTAGGTATGATTCAGTATTTCTTATCTCAACCAAATTTGAAATTAATCACTGGACTAATTAGTTACATATATTTAATAGTGCATAATTTAATCTTCTGTCTTCAGGGCTAGAAATTATTTAAAGTGCCCCAAGTGGACGTAGGCTATAACTAATGAGATGGAATTAAAGAAATGAAAAAAAGACTATCTGGAAAAATGAAAGATTTATGTAGAATTTATTGGTGTTATCATTGATGGGGGTAGATATAAATACTGTGAATATGTAATTCAAACTAGAAATACAATAACATTCCATAAACAAACTTTTTTATTCTATTCTAATTTAAAAATTAGTTATGTTTTTCTTAGTATTTGCTGCTTCTGATACATTATTTATGGTACTGCATGTGAGTTACTTAAAATTATGCTTGATAATGACTGACATGCTTCATATTTTTTGCTAACTCCTTGTTCTAACTATTATTAGTTAAAAAAAATTTTTTGAGAGGTTTTCGCTATAGGGCGCGTGCGCTCTCCAGACAGACAGAGAGAGGCATAGAGACAGAAAGCAAGAAATCACCCCCCCGGGGGGATGGTCACGGCGCAATTCCTTCTCCTCCATTCTCTTGGGATCTTGGGCACGCACGCACATACGCCCGGCTGAGTTTTAAGCCACCGGGTCTGGGTCGCGAACCATGGTTGACTACGTGGGAGTCCAGTGACATAGCCATTACGCTAACTGCTGGTTCCCAATAGCTAAAAATTTGTATGTGCTTATTATCTATCTATCTTCTAAGCATATTATATATATTAATTCATTTAATTTCCCAACCATTATAAGATAGGTATTATTTCTATTCCTATTGTATAGATGGAGCTCAAACTCACGTGGTTTATGTGACAGCTGGTTGTTTCATTCTGGCTCCAAAGATGATCATCTTAATCACCATATTCTCCTTATACAACATGTGGTCCACGGTACAACACTGTCTGATTCATTGGATGGTGGTAACCTCTAGGAGCTTGTTAGAAAAGCAGAATCTGGGCTCTACTCTAGTCCTAATAATCCAACATCTGGATTTTAAAATATTTCCAGAAGACTCATTAAAGTTTGAAAATTTGTCTCTGTACCTAATGCCTCTTAGTAAAACATTCATTTTAGAACTTCATTAAATATTCATTTAAGTTATAATTATCTTCTTGATTTTTAAAGGAACATGGAAGCTCCTTGGGGATCAGCATTTTTTAAACTGCATACATTTAAAGCTTAGATTTATGGTATTGCATCAAGAATTTGTTATTTTAATATTCGTTATCTTGATATTTGAATGGGAGAAATGCTGGGTGTACAGTTGAACTCACATTTGCCTGTTTTTCCTTGTCACTTGTTAATTGTCATCATGTTAGCTAAAATTTGTTTTCTAAACTTTAAAATTCAAGATGAATTAGGCCTAGTATCTCTAAAATACACCATATGAGCAGCTGCTTTTTTAATCACTCAAGTTAGCTTACTGTGATAGTCTAAGCTAATAATTCTATAAATTTAGCATTTTTGAGATTCTCCTGATTACAAAAATGAAAATATAATCAATAACAATGTTTTCATGGGACCAGCAGTTAGCATAATGGCTATGTCGCTGGACTACCATGTAGTCGACCGCAGTTCGCGTCCTGGACCCAGTGGCTTAAACTCACGCCGGGCATGTGTGCATGTGTGCCCAAGATCCCAAGAGGAGAATGGAGGAGAAGGGATTGTGGTGTGGCCATTCCCCCGGGGGGTGATTTCTCACTCTCTGTCTCTCTGTCTCTCTATATGTTTCTGGCGAGCGCACGCGCCCTATAGCAAAAACTTCTAAAAAAATATGTTTTCATAGTAAGTGTAACATCACCTTATATCAAAATCAATTCACATAATTTTAAGTAGATTTGTAAATAAATTAAGAAATTGTCAAATTGACCTGAATAATCTTTTATAAAAGAAACCAAGCAGGACAAAGTTATGGGACTATCTACTCAATAAATCATTTTTGTGACACAAATACTCATAGCAGTAAGTCTAAAGGTCATCTGAGTTTATGCAATATACAAAACATCCATGTTATAAATAAAGTTGGGCACTCAATATTCCAGACAAGGAAGTGATCTAAAAAAGAATTAGGCACTCTTTCCCTCTTTTTCTTTTCTTCTCTCTTTGTGATGTTTAATCTTATAAAGTACTTTAAAGTTACTTTACAATCTCTGGCATACAATAGAAGAACAAAACAATGAGCAGTGTTAAAATTAAGAGCAATGTAATATATGACCTTACAAATTCAGAAGCTAGTGTAATGCAGTCTGTTTTGTGTGTGTCCAAAGAAATATCATCAGTCTCTTGAAACAGTACATTAGTTGATAACATTGGCAATACTTAGTGACAATTCAATGTCAGCAACTTGTAATTGGTCACTGAAACATTTTCATTTCCATACCAAACTTAACCACAAATACCTTATGGATGATAACTGAACTGTTTTTTAGATGATTCACAAGAACTTAAATACATTTTGTTCTTGTAAGCTTTCAGTATTGTAAGTATAGGCACTTGATCTGAATTCCTATTCTTAGGAATCAAAAATTGGGGGAAACACAAAATTTAAGGGAAAAATAGGAATAGTTTGAATTTCTTCTAGTTTTTGGTTATATTATTTGTAAGGTACCCAGTCGCATTATCTAATAGAAAATATGGAAAGAGGCAAGTAGCGTAGCCTAGAGAAGTAATTGGTTCAAAGAATAAAGTATTTACAGTGCATATTTGTTCTGACAATGATAATTTAGGGTATAAGAGAAAATCGTTTGATACATTTTCAAAATTGAAACTACATAGCATGGATAGCTTGTATAGCTGCGGCCAAGTCTCGTTATGTACCATTGGCTCAGAACGTCGGAAAATATTCATAACGCTAAAGGTAGAAGTCAGTCTTTTCCACATCCCATGTCTGTAAATGGGGATGAGTAAATCTCCTCAAGGTTAGTAAAAATTATGCTAAAAATGCCACATACTATATGTTTCCATTTGCATTACATTCTGGGCAAAGCAAAACTATGAAAACAGTGAGAAGGTCATTGAGTGCCAGGGGATGGGGAGAAGAATGATGAATAAGCAAAACGAAGATGATTTTTAGGACAGTGAAACTGTTCTGTATGATAGTGTGAAGGTGATACATTTCATTTTACATTTATCAACACCTACAAAATGTACATCACAAGTGAATTTCAAGATAAACTCAGGTCTTTAGGAGGTAACGATGATAGCAAAGTCCATGGAGTCTAATAAATCCACCATCTGATGCGAGATTTTGATGATGGGTGAGGCTCTACATGTGCAGGGGGAAAGGTGTATAGAAACTTATGTGCTTTCCACTCAATTTGGCTGTGAATCCAAAACTACTCAAAAATAGAGAGTCTAGTAAAAAGAAATCAAATTACACAAAGGAGCCTCTTGCTCCCCAGTAGTTGATCTTTATTGAAAAGAAAGGGAATGTTTGCTGGGAGACAATTAAGAAATGCCCGCTATTACAAAAATAATACTAGTCTGTATTTTTTTTATCTAATATGAATCTAAACATTATTTTTATATATCGAAATTTAAAATTATTACTCTTATGGTGAAAAAATGTGTATTTATTGGGTTGTCGGAAAAGTCACTATGTGTTTTTCTCTGCAAAAATGAATTATGACTTTTCTAACAACTCAATAAAATTAGCTGACTGGGGTCCAGTAGGTAGTGTAGTGGTTAAGGAGATAGACTCCCTCATGGTCAGCCGCAGTTCAAATCCTGAACCTGGCAGCTGAAAACTAATGTTGGGTTCTTTTGCCTGTGTGTCCAAAATCATGAGAGAATGGAGGAGAAGAGATTGCAGCATGACCGTCCACTCTGGAGAGTGATTTCTTGATTTTTCTTGCTTTCTATCTCTCTGTGGCTCCAGTGAGTTCATGTGCCCAATAACAAAAAAATATCTCTCTCAAAAAAAAAAAAAAAATTCACTGGCTGGACTCAGTTTAGATGTTCGATCCCAATTTTGTTGCCAAAATCCAAAGGATCATAATCAGGAGCTAGTTGCCCATGTGCCTTCTGTGCCAGTTAGGCTACTGACTTTGGCCATATCAGTATCATAGTCCTTCTTCACAGCCTGTTTGATCTAGTGCTTTTTGGCCTTGATCTTGTGCTTGTTGGTCTTGACATCCACAATGCACGCAAGTGTGTTGTTTTCTTCTGTCTTCTTTGTGGCAGACTCCATGGTCACACAGAACTTGATGGCCTAGTGGTCAGCCTAGTTTCTCTTGGGGTGCTCTTTTGAGAATAATTGGGTTTCCTCTGGAACTGCAGTGTCTGGTTCTGTAGGAAGGTAGATGATGTGTGGATTTTTTTTTTTTTTTTTTGTGGCTATGGATGCTTTTCAGTACTGCCTTCTTGGCCTTCAAAGCCATTGCTTCAGCTTTAGCTTTGAAAGAGGCAGGAACTCCCTTCTAAGATTTTGGGGCCATCTTGGTGAAAAGGGTCTTAAAAATATTTTTTAAAGACAACCATAAACTATTTTACTTGCTTAAGTTTTCTTCCTTGATTTTCAATTCATACACAATATTTTAATTATAATAGCTATCACTGAAAGAGTCAGCCTGATTAATTTGTTTCTGTAATACAGAAATATTGACCCTAGTTTTTTTGTTTTTGTTGTTCTGTTTTGTTTTGTTTTTTAGAGGTTTTTGCCTTAGAGTATGTGCGCTTGCCAGAGACAGAGACAGCAAGAGGGGAAGTGAGAAGTCATCTCCTCAGGGGATGGCCATGCTGCAATTCCTTCTCCATTCTCCTCCTGGGATCTTGGGAACCTATGCACACATGCCACGCACATTTTTTAAGCCACTGTGTCTGAGATTCAAACCATGGTTGGCCATGTATGAGTCCAGAGACATAACTGCTATGCCATCTGCTGGTCCCACTAATATGCCATTGGCTGATCCTAACCGAAGACTTTCTAAATCATGATATTTTTATTGATTTTAGTTCATTTTTTAAGAAGAAATTCATAGCATCCTTTGCATTTTGAATTAAAGAATTATAATAATAAGCAAATGGCCACTTACACTAATGGTAAGACATACATTCCAGAATTCCATATTTGAATACTGAGACATATTCGTTAGTCTTTGGTTGTAGCTGATTTTTGGTTACCACTTCTTTTGTTTTTAAGTGAAGGGGTAAGCTTGAAATTAGTGGGTCTTTGGTATGATCAATTAGTATTTTCTTTAATTTTTTCTTGTTTTTTGTCATTGTGCTTTGTAAACTTTTTTTTTTTTTTAAATAAACAGTTGTAGTCTTCATTCTTATCAATGAAAGGTCCTGATGAGAAAACAAAACATCAGGGAAATAGATAGATTAAGAGTTTCCTTTTCCCTAGTTTTTTCTTTTTGTGTGTCTTTATATAATGCAACATTTTCTATTTCTAAAAGGAAATTGTGGTAGAAGAGAAAAACATATTTTTATATGGAATGTGCATTCTTGTACGGACACAGATTCTTAAGTAACTTCTTATATGTAGGTTAATACATTTATACGAATGTCATTTGAATTACACAACGTGGTTATTCCTGCTCGTTTTAATGACATTCTTTACTATAGTCTTCTTAAGAATCATCAAATAGTTATTGAACAGTATATATACTGTTAATCTCCAAGGGGAAAACTATTAAGGATTTATTTTTCTTCCTTTTTTCTTACCTCCCTCCCGTAGTCTTTTTCTTGACTTCTCGAAGAACTATTGTCATGGAAGAGTAGAGGAGGCCAAAGGAGTCTTACTCTCTGACTTTTTTATTTGAAAAAGGGCTCACTTATTTTATTGGGTTGTCAGGAAAGTCATGACACATTTTTGCATTAAAAAAAAAACAACATAACAACATAAAAAAAGTCATGACTTTACTGATGACCTATTTCCAGAATCATAGGATGAAGAGCTTAAATTTAGTTCCAGACCAAACTGAGAAATGGAGCAAGCTGGTTTTTAATATTTTCATCATTTACAAGCTATTCTTGTTAAAATCTTGAAATTCAAATCTCTCTCTTAAGGCAAACTAAACAGGTTGATATAATTGTTCACACTAAAGTTTCAGAGACATCTGATAAAGTCTCTCCAGGAAGTACTTGTATTGCTCAGCAGTGTCAGGGAGAGGATGTAATAAACGTGGTAATACAGTGAAGGTAAGAGAAGGCAGCAGGATGGGACTCCAGAGTTTTTAGGCCCAAATTCTGTTACTAGCTATGATAACTGGGATAAAGCACTGAAACTAATTTGGCTTCAATTTTCTTATATATAATACACTTGTTCATTCATTCACTCCTTCAATTAATAGGCCCTGTACTTGTTTCTTTGTATACAGTTGTGAGCAAGAAAAGACACATTATTTACTTTTGTGATGCTCATAGTTAATTGCAGAGACAGATTAATCAGTAATTGCACAAACATGTAACTTTCAGATATGAATGCAATGAAGGGAAATTAGAGCTGTAACTGAAAGTTGTGCACAGTTTGGGATTATGTAATGTCTAAGGCTCCTTTCAGATTTAAAATTTTATGGAATAATAATTTTAGAATCCTTGATTTAGAGAGAGATATATTTAATTGGTGAGTGGGAGTGGGGATGCTTTAAACTCCTTGTTCCATTCTTTAGACAATGTGTTTTCTGCTTTCAGGTAGGGTAAGACTTGAGGAAACGATGTCATGCTCAATTATTCTGTAGTTATTTCTTTTATTTTTTTTCCCAGAATGTACTGACTTTAGAATTTATGATTGCACTGTCCTCCCTGTAGTCACTTCCTGATTTTTCCTAAATTGAGTCTAAGTCCTGCTTGTGTTTTTCTGACTAGTGCAGAAACCATCTGAATAGTTAGAACCTTTTCATTATGGGTCTTTTTTTCCTATTTTGTATTACAGCCTCATAAAATTTCTGTTCTTTTTTATTTTTTTAACTGTTCTTTTGTGTTCCTGTCATTTTGGTTTAACCAGATCCTTAGTCTGAATTACACTCTTTCAACTGGAGACCCATTCCTTCATTCCAGTGATAATGCCAAGAACTCAAGCTCAAGTCATATGCTGAAACTTTTAGGAAACCTTCCATGATTCACCAAGAAAAGTTTGATTATAATTACTTTTTTTGAGTATTCTGCATGGTTTTATCTCACTGAAACCTTTAAATAACCTATGAGGTTGTTGTGCTTTTATTGTTTTTTATTTTCACAATTGAGGAAACATAAGACTTACATGATCAGACCAGAATACAACTGTAGGTGTATAATTCTAGAACCTGGACTCAGAACTTTCAAATTCACCTCTTTTATGTTCATAACATTTAATTTATTAACTCTGTGTAGTCCCTAGTGCATAATTCATTACACTTTTTTTTTAAATTTAAATATCTAGTCTCCATATTTAAATGTGAAATCTTTATTAACAGCCTCATGTTATATGTAATTTTTATTATCCACAGTACCTAGAACACTATGGGGTTTTTTTTTTTGTTTTGTTTTTAGCTTTTTGTCATAGGGTAAGTGTGCTCACAAGAGACTCGCAGAGAGAGAGAGACAGTGAGAAAGTGATAAATCACCCCCTCCTCTGGGGAGGGATGGCCATGCAGAAATCCCTTTCCTCCACTTCCTTCCTGAGATTTTGGGCAGGTACACTCATGTTGCCATTGGGATTTTCAAGTTGGGACTTGAACCATGGTCGTCCATGTGGGAGTCCAGTTCCTTAACTATCATGCCACCTGCTGGTCTTGAACAGTATGTTTTTTTTAATACATACATTAATTAATTTTATATGATATTCAAGAAACTGAAAAATGCTTAATCAATGCAATACATTTTAAAGATTAAACCCTTGAATGAGTCTTTTAAAGATTTGATTCACTAAAGGGCAACTGCACTCACTCACAAGAATGAGAGAGACCTGTTCTTGCCATGGTCCTCTTCCTCCAGTACTCTCTACTAGATCCTGGGTATTCATGTGAGTGCATTTCATGCTCACTATGCTGGAATTTAAATCACAGTCACCATGTGTGACCTCATTTCTCTTAAGCCACACATTACTGCTGTGCCACAGAGCCAGCCCATGTATTTTTGTCCACAGAAAAGAAGCTGTTTGGATGTTTGTACAGAATTGGTTAATATGTTCAAAATACTAAAGTTTATATAGATACAGCTATTTTCAATGTGTAAACATAAAAAATATTTTAGTTAAGCTTCAAAAGTACCCTGATATTAAACCTTAGAATATTATTAAAAAGATGTACAGTATAACATAAAATCTCACTTGCAAAAGGAACAATAATGCATTTAAATGTAAATATGTTAAAGATTACACATTCTCCAGCCAGTGGGTGTCATGATGGTTGAGGGTGCCAGACTTGCACATGGCCGACCATGGTTCAAGTCTTAGACTTGGTGGCTTGTGTTCTCGCTTCTCTTTCTCTCTCGCTCTGTCCCTCTCTGGTCAAATTAAAGAGTAAATAAATAAATAAAGTTAAATAAAATAATTCTTAAAGAAAAGATTACACATTCTCAAAAAAAGAAGCCCTTTTAATGGTAGGCTCTTAAAGTATTTGGAGGTTTATTGAATCAAATGATCTATTGGTTTGTCAGAACAGTCATGATATAATTTTCTGTTTTTCTGTGCAAATATGCACATGACTTTTCTGACAACCTGGTAATTGGTCTCAGTAGAAGTTATTGGAAGATATTTGTTCAAATAGACAAATACTATCTTGGATACTACTAAGCTACCTAAGAGATTTAAACCCGTTTCTGGTTCTGTGATCTCCAAATTTATGTATTTGAATCTAAATCTAAATATGTGTGTGTGTGTGTGTGTGTGTGTGTGTGTGTGAATACAACATTTTCATTTGAAACTATCAAAGAACCCTTTTAAATATATGGAAATACTGGAGCTGGAAGGTGGCATGGTGGTTAAGGACTCTGGACACCCACATGGCCGACTGCAGTTTCAGTCCCAGACCTGGCAGCTTGCTTTCTCACTTGTTGTCTCTCTCTCTCACACTCTCTCACACTCTATCTCTCTCTGGTCAAATTAAAAAATAAATAAAGTTTTAAAAAATTGGAAATATCTTTTAGTATTCAAAAGCAGAGTTTGATATTCTCTCCCATATAGAAAAGATATAGAGGTGTAATTTGGTCTTTGTTCTTAAATTGCTCTTCATTTTGAAGAAAAATAATTTATCTAGGTTTTGACCCTTTTGATAAATTTATATATGTCCTATATTACCTGTATTTGTGTTGACTTAATATTAAATATGAAATGCATGTAAACACATTATTATACAGGGGTACTTCAAAAACTTATTAGGAAATGGAATTAAACTATTACTTGGGTGCAAAAAATTTAGAAATCCATGCCCAATTTCTTTATTATGTGAATTTTCCATGACCTTTTTGAAGACTCCTCTCAATGACTGACATCATTTTTGTTTTCTTGCTTTTAAGAAAAAAAAAATAGGTGTTATAATATCAAATGTTTCATTTTTAGCTCAAAAGTACCCTCATATTGGCTAGCCCATGGCCTGCTAGTTGATGTGGCTAGGTCCCACATGGTCCACTACACTGGACCCTGATGCTTGAAAAAAGCACACTAGGCACATGTGCTTGCACACTGAAAATCCCAAAAGAAGGGAGAAAAGAAACATAAGGGATTGTATCATGACCTTGATCCATGGGAGGGAGTAGAGTGCTTGGATGCTCTCTCTCTCTCTCATTCTCTCTCTCTCTCGTCTCTTTATCAGGCAAGTATACATGCCTTCTGGAAAATTTTAAAGAGAAAGTGTTAAATTCTCTGCAGTTCATTCTTTCTTTGCTGTTGTACTAAAATTTTTCAGTAAGACTTGTTCCCAAATGTGATACTGCTTTATTTTTTAATTTTAAATAAGGTTTTTTAGAGAGATTTTTGCTATAGGACATGAGTGCTGGCTGGCCAGACAGAGAAAGACAGAGAGACAGAAAGTGAGAAGTCATCCCCCCAGAGGGGATGGCCATGCTGCTGTCCCTTTTCCTCCACTCTTCTATTGGGATTTTTCAGCATGCACACACACGTGCCCAGTGTGAGGCGTTTTTTTTTTTTTTTTTTTCCTTTCTTTGAGAGGTTTTTGCTGTAGGGCACGTGCACTTGCCAGAAAGACGCGTGTCGTGCTACTAAAACAATATAAATTCAACTTAAAATGTGAAAGTAATTTTAGCATTCTTAATACTAATTAATTCATTTAAGAGTATGCCTGGGTGACTACTGAGTGCCATATAGTTGCTCAGTAAGATTTAAGTTTCACAAACAACTATTCAGCATCACCACTAATTTTATATTAGAGTAAATCTCAATTAATTAGTACACCAATGGGAAGAGCAATATACCAATTAAGTCATTGTGCCAGTTATCAAAAGCCCATAGAAAATGTGTTAGCTGGTAATCAACTTTTCCCTGATTTTTAAAAAACTAAAAAGCAGCATCAGGGACCAGCAGATAGCATAATAGTTATGTCGCTGTACTCCCATGTAGTTGACTGTGACTTAAAACTCACACCGGGGGTTGGAACCAGCTGATAGTGTAATGGCTACATTGCTGGACTCCCACATAGTCGACCATGGTTTGAGTCCCAGACCCGGTGGCTTAAATTCACCCCAGGCGTATGTGCATGCCTGCCCAAAATCCCGAGGGGAGAATGGAGGAGAAGTGATTGAGGTGTGGCCATCCCCCTTGGGGGGTTATTTCTCACTTTCTGTCTCTCTCTTTGTGGCAAGCGCATATGCCCTACATCAAAAACCTCTCAAAAAAAAAAAAAAAAAAAAAGCTAGTATGTTTGTGATCTAAATAATTAGTATCATGGACTTATTTCAATTTTTTATATTATTGTAACATCATTTACCATTCAAATGAATGATATGTTCAGCAGCAGCAGTTGTATTTTGAAAGGCAATTATGTTAAAATATTAATATATCAGTACATGGGATAATAGTGACCTAATATGTACTTAGAAATATTTATATCCTTTTATTTTAATTTATAGTGACAGTAAATTTTCACTTATATTTAAGTGCCTATTCTCTCTATTGATATCGGTGGAATTTGTGAACCAATAGTAAAAGGCAAAAACTAGATCTATACAATCTCTAGTGTTCAAGATTATAGCTTTATATGTGTATGTGAACATTTGTATGCATGTGTTTAATAAAGATATAAATTTTAATGAGATTATGTTTGCTCAGAGGTAAAAGATTGAAAGATAGATATCTGTATGTTCAGACTATTTTTTTTTAGCCATTTTTAGTCATTTTGTGGCCATATAATAAAGTGAATTTACCAAGATGTTGAATGCTATAGCTGCATTTTCTGATTTTAATGTTTGCATATTAATGATCTACATTTGACATCTCTGCTGCATCTGATTTTTTGCTGTGACTTGGATAACTTTTTTGGTTAAATTAGGGAGCAATAAATTAGTACTCAGAGGTAATCACGGATGAAAAGATGGGCTGTCTAATGGACAGAGATGTCAGAATTACACTTTCTTGAACCAAGGCATTGTTAGCTTCAAACTAATAAACAAGGCATATGCATCTTTTCAGCAGGGTAGTCATTAGTTGTTCCACATTTCCACAGCGTTCTGATTATTTGTAATTATTTACCACAATAGAACTGTAGAAAAAGACTTCAGTCAATACATGTTTCCTCCTAACTTCTAGGGACTGTCCACTGTTCTTTCCTAGTAATTTCATTTTTCATTCTTTGTGCTTCATTCAAGAAAGAACCGTTTTCAAAATAATTATTCAATAAGTGAGATTTACCCTGAAGTGGCAAGGGTATGATTTTTTTTTTTAAAGTAAGTTTTGAGTAGAGGTTCTATTTGGAAGCAAAGAGAGTTTAAGTGATGTGGCACAGTAAGCATTAAGTCTGGCTGCCAGTGTTAGACACCCCCCAAACACAGTAGTTCATTCTTTCTTGCTGTTCTACTGTCCTTGATGTCTTGAGGACATCTCATGTCCAGGCAGCTCTGCTAATTACAGACCTTACATCATATTCTCGTAAAGGAGAAAGAAAGGCAGGTGATGTGATGGTTAAAGTGCTGGATTCCCAAAAGGATGGACTGTGGTTCAAATCCTGGACCTGGCGGCTTGCTTTCTCACTTTCTCTCCGTCTCTCTCTAGTGATTCTGTTTGCCCTACAGCAAATTAAATACTGATAATAATAAATAAAATTAAGTAATTTTTTTAAAGAAGATAGGGACCAGCAGATGGCATAGTGGTTAAGGTGCTGCACTCCCATGTGGCCAATGCCGGTTCAAATGCCAGACCCTGCAGATTTAAATTTACACTGGTTGCGTGTATGTGAGTGTTCAAATCCAGAGATGAGAAGGGACTGTGGCATGGCCATCCCCCCAAGGGTTGATCTCTTGCTTTCTGTCTCTCTGGCAAGTGCATGTAACCTATAGCAAATATCTCTCTCAAAAAAAAAAAAATAGGAAAAAGAAGTATAAAAAACACACATTTCCTTTTATTCTTAGTTACTGAACATTGAATACAAGTTCTGGTTACTTTCATTGATCAGAATTTGCTAAGTTTTGTTATTAGTCAGGCTTCTTTAGAGAAACATAACCGATATAATATATAGATATAGATAGACAAATATAATATGGTTATGTATATATATGTAGAGAGAGAGAGAGAGATTGATTCTATTATTGTAATTGACTCACATGGTTATGGAGGACAGCAGCTCCCAGGATTGATAAACTGGATAACTAGGAAAGCAAGTGATGTAAATCAGACTTGGGAATAAAGTAAAAGTTTCAGTTTTATTCTCTGTGGGCTGCTATGACAAAATTTGTAAACTGGTAGCTTATAAATAACAGAAATTGTTCTCACAGTCCTGAGAGCTGAGAAGTTCAAATTAGGCAGATTCTATGTCTGAGGAGGACCTTTTCCTGGTTTATAGATAGGTATGTCTCTTTGTTTTCTCGTGGTAGTAGGGACTAGCTAGCTTTCTGGGATCTTTTTAATACAGGCACTAAAAAGAGCTCTGCCTTCATGACCTAATCATTGCCCAAAGTCATCACCACCTAACACTACTATATTAGGGATTTGATTTTCTGCACATGATTTTTGAGGGACATAGCACTCAGTCCATAGCATATGGCTGTATCTAGTTGTAAGATATGCTGGGAAATGTGGGCACGATTCCAAAGTTAAAAATCAGAGATTCTTTTACCTTATAAAAGTAGGTGAATAAATACTGGGGGAAATACAATTTCTGCCATTGGGTATTATCACTAGCCTCAAATAAAAAATAATAAGGTCCTGGGACCAGCAGATGTTGTAATGGTTATTTTGCTGGACTCCTACATGACCAACTGTGGTTTGAGTCCCAGACCCGGTGACTTGAAACACGCTAAGTGTGTGCGTGCATGCCAAAAATCCGAGGAGGAGAATGGAGGAGAAGGGATTGAGACATGGCCATCCCTTGGTGGATGATTTCTCACTTTCTGTCTCTGTCTACTCTGTCTCTCTGGTGAGCACAAACACCTTGTGGCAAAAATCTCCTTGGAAAGAAAAATAAATCAGGACTTAGGTATAGAGAGACTGTATTCGACATGATTATTGCAGGAAAGGGGAAACTAACTAATACAATATGGGAATGGGACTTTTTAAATGTGTTTGGATCATGAGAGCTGAAAACTTAAAAACTTAGATAGAAAAGGGCATTTTTTTTTGGGGGGGGAGGTTTTCGCTATAGGGCGCGTGCGCTCTCCAGACAGACAGAGAGAGACATAGAGACAGAAAGCAAGAAATCACCCCCCAGGGGGGATGGTCACGCCGCAATCCCTTCTCCTCCATTCTCCTCTCGGGATCTTGGGCACGTATGCACATGCGCCCGGCGTGAATTTTTTTTTTCTTTTTTTTCTTTTTTTGGAGAGGTTTTTACTATAGGGCGCGTGCGCTCGCCAGACAGACAGAGAGAGACAGAGAGATAGAAAGCAGGAAATCACCCCCCAGGGGGGATGGCCACGCCGCAATCCCTTCTCCTCCATTCTCCTCTCGGGATCTTGGGCACGCACGCACACACGCCCGGCGTGAGTTTAAGCCGCCGGGTCCGGGACACGAACCGCGGTCGACTACGTGGGAGTCCAGCGACATAGCCATTACGCTAACTGCTGATTCCCGGGCATTTATTTATTTATTTATTTATTTATTTTTTTTTTTTTTAGAGAAGAGTAGGCAAAACTAGAAAGAACCAGTGAAGGGGTGTGAGATGTCTGAGGATGGTATAATGGGATGATAAAATGTTTTAGCCTGGTCAGCCTTTCTCTGGAGGAACTATTAATAAGGGACTGTATGTTGGTGCAAGTTAAGGACAGACCTACGTTAGCAGACCAAAAGATAGAAATTTAATCAAAACTTGCATGACAAGTATTTTATTCTGATTGATCAGTAAGGGCAGACAATGCAGCTAATTATTTGTGAAGCAGAGAATGGGAACTGGAAGAGTTTGGCCTTGCCATAGATAAACAAGGGGCACCCACAAGCCTCACTGAAGTCATGTGAGGAAGGACTTTTTATTGAGTATGAAATGACAGGGAGATTAACTTTCCTTGTTTACCAGAATTACAGGGCTTGTGTAAATGTGAACATTGTTACTGGAATGAAAATAAAGATACCTGGGGTCAGTTCCATGACCTCATGGTTAAGGCAACTAGATCCCACAAGCTCAGTTCAATTTAAGTCCTGACCCTGAAGGCTTGAGAATCATGCCAGCCTCATGTTGCGTGGGTGTCCAAAAATCTCAAAAGAAGGAAGAGATAGAAAAGAAGAGATTGCAGTGTGACAATTCCTCATGAGGGATGCTTTCTCCTCTCTCAATCTCCCTCTGCTCTCCCTGTCTTTGGTGAGCGCACATGCTCTCTAACAAAATAAATAAATCAGTCTCAGATCTCTAAGTTGACTGAATGAAAATAGTATGGATTATCACAGTGGCAATGCATGACCCAAAGATGATATAAAACATAACTTGGAGTAATGGTAGTATTGTGCACGCACTCAAAGTCATCTAAAATAGAACAAGTCGTGAAAGTATGTGTAATGGCCATTTAAAAGGAAGATGTGGTTAATTAAGTAATTTCGAAAGACCTAACCTACTGAAGCCACTAGTTTGGTCAGTGCTTCTAGAGGTACACTGGTATGATTTATTCCCTGCCAGGAGAATTTATTACTCATGAAAGTGAGAAACTCATCTCCAGACAAGGAAACTATCTTGTAGAAGGCAAAAATTCAGTCATGAGAAAGAATTTTTTTTCTTTCCTTTTGTCTCACACTTTCTGAATCTGGACATTTAGTTTGAGAATGGTTTGAGAATGAATCCTGAGTATAAAAAACAGGTGAATATTTGGGCCAAGCCTACTCGAATAAGCTTACTTTTAAACTAGAGCTTTTGGTGGTAAATTACTGTCTCTCTGCATTTCTTTTCGATTATTCGCAACCCTACTAAATCTTTTAAAATGTACAGACCATTTTTCAAATGTCAGTTTTTGCTAGTGCAACCAAGAGGCTACCATGGTGACAACTGTAGCAATTTAGAAAGAAGTTGGGCCATGATATCAAGTTGCCCTTCCTAACTGAAAGATATTTCTGTTTTGACAATATTGTATATATGAAGGGTTATAGGTGAAAAGATAACTCCCTTTCTTGAGCTTGATATTTTATTCATGGTGCTGTAGCCAAAGCACCTTGAGAGCATATATGAGAAGGCCCAATAAATATGTTTTTTACTGATTGATAAATGAAAGGGAAAAAAAATGAAGGGAAGTTAAAAATCACAGAAATGGTTTAGGTAGACAACATACCTTTTAGTATGAGTAAAAATAAGCTTGCTAACTGCCTGCCTTTTGGAACATTATTTAGGGGTATGAATGGAGAGAGCAAGAGTAAGAGATGAAGTCGTATATTCTCAGAAACTATAATAAAATAGATACACATAATAAAAATGTTTACTAATGGCTGTTGGCCACCAAAATGTCCTCTATGTCTATCATCAAAAACTGGACAGGGTCCTGTCTTCTTATCATCTAACATGATAGACTCATTTCACACATTTTTGACCCAAATCCTGGAATAAGCCATTTAGCCATAGAACCTTGGTTCC
Source organism: Tupaia tana (assembly GCA_026018925.1). NCBI lineage: Eukaryota > Metazoa > Chordata > Mammalia > Scandentia > Tupaiidae > Tupaia > Tupaia tana. Next base: position 42,339,936 of record JAKSZU010000004.1, on the reverse strand, counting down.
TAAGTGGGAAATAAAGTTTAGAGGCAACAACCGGCTACTAGAGATATACTTCATCTATGACCTTATTTTGATCTTTTTTATTCTATATCAGTTTAGTATTCATGAATGAATTATCCTTATGTCTGTTCTTTTATCTTATTGCTATTTTCTTTCTTGTATGAATTGCTTTTCTGTTATGTAAACATTAAAAAAAAGTAGCCATGTTATGGCACAAACATAACCCAAGATTAAACAAATGTTAGTATTTGTCTTACTTGCTTTACATTTTTATAGGAAGACTAAAATACATACAAAAGTTTTATCTGGAATCTGATGTGTATCATATATAATAGCATACATATGGATATGTTTTAACTTAAAATGTGGCATAATGACATGATGCAGTATGTATATTTTCTCAACATGCTTTTTTGGTGGACATGTTATTTTTGAGATTTGTTCTTTTTAAGGTATGATTTGATTGCTGTATAGTATTATGTTGAATGAATAAACAGCAAGTTAATGATCTGTTTTCCTATTGAGAGGCTGTTAGAGTTGTTTTCACCTTTCTGCTCTTATTTTTAGTACTTCTATGCAACATTCTACTTTATATCTTCTTGTACTCAAGTACTAGATCTCCTCTAAGGAAGATATCTACAAGTGGAGTAGCTGTCTTGAAAGAGGTGTACTGTTTAATTTTACTAAATATAAACAAACTTCATTTACAACGTACTTGCAGAAACTTGCACTCTTACCAGTATTCGTGTTTCCATTACATCAAGGTTATATTGGATCATCAGAAAAGTCATGATGTATATTTTCTATGCAAAAATGAGTTCTGACTTTTCCTACAACCCCATATTATTATTTGGTATTATAAGACATTGAATATCTGTTGTGACATCTTGTTTTTTATTCATATCTGCATAATTATTCATGAAATTCTATAGTGTTTTTTACAAGTCTACTTGGGTTTCCTTATCATGTTCATATTATTTGATAATATAGTACTTGAGTTTTCCTTTTAATTCTAAATCAATTTTGATAACATATTTTCTTAGAATACTACCTATTTCATCTAAATTTTGAGATTTATTTGTGCAAAGTGGTTCCAATTGTTGTTTATGACTTTAGACATTCATGCTACTTTATACATTAATGTTGTGCCTTTCACTATATAGTTTTTGTATATTTTGGCTTTCTTTATTTTTTTGATCAGACATACACATGTCTATTAATACTATTAGATTTTGTAATAAACAGCTTCTTTTTTTTTAAAACTTACATTGTTCAATTCAACTTTTCTTAACAGTCTTGTTAACTGTTACTATCCTCATTGAAAGATGAAGACATTTGAAGTTCAGAGAGTCTGAAATTTCCAAAAAATCAATGACCACCAGGAATAGTGTGAAATTTTAGGTCCAAGTACTCTTACCCATATCTTAGTTCTTTAGTCACTTCACCAGCGTTCAGGGACTAATAGTCTCATTCACAAGGTTAACAGAAACATAAGATAATGCGCAGAGGAAAAGTTCTATCAATAAATAGAACGTATCCAGGCACATTTCCACTCTCCAGCATGTTGACAAATGGACTTCCTAAGGCTCAACCAAAATGTATTTTCCATAGCAGCAGGCATAGCTTTAGCTTCTGTCGGAAGGACCTGGGTAGTCATCTGTAGCATTCGTTCATCCAGATGGTCAGCACCATAAAAATTTGGATGGAAATTAGTATATGCAGATGAGCTATAGATGCTTCACAGCTTGACACTGCTGAAATAATTTCTTTAAAAAATTGTGCCTGAAAGCTCAGAATTTTATTATTTTGAAACATGTTATTACTTTGAAGCTACAGTTTAGATATTGTTTTTAATTCCAATCATTTTAAAGCATCTTAGTAGATCAGAATTTAGAGTAAAAGTAATCTACTTCAACAAACTGACATTTTTCTTTCCTGGAACACTAAAAGTAAACATGCTTTTGAACATAATTAAAAGAAAACAACCTTCCTTCAAGAATTTATAAAACCTATATTATTTATTTGCTTCCTATATTGTTTTTCATCTGTAATGACAAGCTTATGTGTCTCTAATTTATAAAAATAAATATTTGCTGTGTTTCTCTATATCTATTTTGACACTTTGAAATATTTTGTTGTTTCCAAAATATCTAAAATTGCTAAAAAGTAATATATGAAAAAGTTTTAAGTCATTTTATTATGAGGTTATCAAGCATCCTATCGATTAGGAATAAAATTAAATAAAACTACAATATTTTAAGCTCAAGATTGTCCATATTTATGTCCTTAAGATTAAAATGAGAAATATCAGATAAATATGAATTAAATATATCTGACATTGAAAAGAAATTATATGAAAGAGGAAAAAAATTGCTGTTTGAAACCATGAATTCCTAAATTTAGAATAAAATATAAGGCCAAAAATGAAAACTTTTTTTTAGTTTTACAGTATGAAAATGATAATCTGTCTTTTGTAAATTCCATACTGTTTCAGAGGTTTATTTGAAAATGTAGAAAGAAGTTAAAAATGAAAGCTTATTGAAGAAATCCATGAGAAACTTAATAATTTTAATAAAATCTATGTTTATTCAGTCTTATGTAGGTATTATAGGAATTCACCATACCTTTCTCAAGTAATAAATGTAAAATTGACAACTTTCTCTAACATCAAAGAGCTGATGTTTTGATAATGCTGTGGTAGTAGTAACATAGAAGTTTCTTTTCAATGTTCAAGACCCAGAGGAAAGAATGGTACAGTATCTTTTACAACTTTTAACAACAGTGGTTAGAGATACATGTTTTTTCCCTTTTGAACTGAAATATGTGAACTATGTCACACATAAATGACAGCAAAGCATAATATTGGTACAATCTTAAATAAATGTATTTGAAGCACACAGAAACCTAACAATTATTTTATAGTGGTTCTTATATAAAATTTTGAGTCGTAATCAACTGACTAACAAATGAACGTTAGAACTTTAAACATAGTCTTTCAAAAATTTATCAGACTCTCTCAGTCGCTTTTTGTTACCTCAATCACTTTTGGAACAAATAACATATCATATCAAATCCAAGATAACATACATTTTAAGTCATACTATTTTATATGTCATTATGTAAGAAAAAAATTCCAATTAAATGATCCTCTATTAATTCTAAATTCTATTTCTATTTAGAGGTGATAAAGTATGAAAAAGTATATCATCAAATAAATGAAATATTATATTTATAACATGCACTCTGTTATGTTTAAGTTTACATTTTCCAGCCACAATAGTTTTATACTTCTATATTCTGGCACCAAAAATAATTTGCCATTCTGTAATTTTGTTTTTCTTTTTTTTTTCAGTATCACAAAAGATTTAACAAATACACTATTATCTTTTTCACTTTTTCATGTCACTTTTATTGTTGAAAAATGTTATTTAATTGATATCAATGGCTTTTAGTGAATTTTAAGGACAATTCTTTCTGAAGTATAACTCAGAAAAGCTAGAGTCCATTTATCCATATTTTGAAAAACTTTGGCCACCAACTATTAAAGTTTATTTTGTAGTTGTTCAAGAAAGCACATACATAGCACTGAATATGAAATAAATGTGTTTGGTTAAAGAAATACATGACATTTAAAATTGTTGTATCAAACAGTATATAGTAATAACAATTACAAAATCCTTACAATATTGCTAAGTTGTTTAGCTATAAACTTCTTCTTGTCTCACTTTAATACTTTAACATAGATAGATAATGGGAGAAACAATTACAGAAAGAAAGAAAATAAAAATTTATTAACTATAATTGATGTACTGTTTACATTATTTTGAAGAATAAAATTAACTCCTTCAACTCTCAACAGTGTTGTTGGAAGATGGCCCCCTGTGTCAGCCCATTGAAGAAACTTCCTTGTTCAATATCATGTATCCTATGGAAGTCTACTTCCACTGATTGATGATCACCAGGCCTGCTTAAGGCCTGATGTCCTTAACCCTAATGAGAGTAATTGTGAAGGCCAGTTTAACTCCGTATTTCCTGAAGGCATTGACTGAGATTTCATTCAGACTGTATTATAGCTCAAAAACTCCTGCTTAATCCTGCATCTTTCCCCTCTGTCCCATAAGTGTTTAATTCCAGGAAAATTCCCTAATACATGTCCTGTTTACAAATCTCCATTTTTCACTCTATTTCTTGGGAAACCCAGACTGGACAGCTAGCTAAGTTAAAATTTATAAATCACATACATTAATATTTCTCTTCATCCAGGATTGTAAAACGCAAGTTGAGATATTTTGTAGTTACTGTCTGTGGAGGGAGAACAGGAATATTTCTTCACTGGTTTGGTTCTTTACCAATATTGGAATGAGCTTGCCCTGGCAGGTTGTTACTGGCAGTCCAAAGAAAGTTCCTTTTCTATAAACCAATGGAATGAGAGTGGAGAGAAATGAGCTCAGGTTGATGCATTTTAAAGCCAGAGGGATAAAGGACTTTGAAGTAAAAACACAGATTGAAGACTTTCAGCCTTTGTGTTACACAGAGAGCCCAAATTTAGTGCTGTCAGAGACTAGAGCAAACCCATTATTTTTTTTAACTTTTATTCTGAGGTAAAGATTATATATGAAGATATTGCTTTTATTTCCTAGAACTTTGTTTGTAAAACTGTTCACCCACATAATTGAAAGATACAGGGAAAGTATATTAATTAGGTCCACTTCTCATACAGGTTTCTATGCAATAAGCTAATTATAAATTATATACCCTGTTGTTTTTAAACACTTTTTTATTAATGTAAATAATTTGGGAACAGCAGTTAGCATAATGGCTATGTCGCTGGACTCCCACGTAGTCGACCGCGGTTCGAGTCCCGGACCCGGTGGCTTAAACTCACGCCGGGCGCATGTGCATGCGTGCCCAAGATCCCGAGAGGAAAATGGAGGAGAAGGGTTTGTGGCGTGGCCATCCCCCCCAGGGGGTGATTTCTCGCTTTCTGTCTCTCTGTCTCTCTCTGTCTGTCTGGCAAGCGCACGCGCCCTATAGCAAAAACCTCTCAAAAAATAAATAAATAAATAAATTTTAAAAAATGTAAATAATTTAAGAGTTCTATCCTGTCATGAAAAACCATTTCCTATATTTTTGTTACTATACTAGGTATTGGATATTCAACAATGATTTAGGCAACTCTGGTTCTAAAGGTGGAGATACATAATTTATTCATTTTTACAATACAATATTTGAATGATATATTCAAAGGATGTACAAGAAACAAAATATAATGGGGTCACAAAAGTTAGAATAATTTAGGGTGACATTGTGTATTTTTATACCTAAAGGGATTTTATTAAAGCTGTATTAGGAGAGAAATAGGAATTTTCCACATATGGAAACAAGAAAGGATATTTCAATACTAATCAACAGAGGTTAGTATAATTACAATGCATTTAAATTAAGGACTTCCTCAAATGATACTCACAAGATACTAACAAGAAATGAGACTGGCTGAGAAATTTCAACTTTATTCTAAACTCTATAGCCAGTTATAGTTTTGCAAGCAAGAAAACATATTAATTCAGGAATACCATAACAGAGGAAGACAGAAAAACTATAAAGTGAAGACATTTATATCAAGAACAGTGTTTAAAATGCTAATAGTAGGAAATGATGGGGTTTCAACTAGTAAAGTGACTTCAGAAATAAAAAGAAAACAAAAACCTTTGGGAGATATTTTTGCAATAAACACAAAAGGAATACAAGACTGATCAAACATAGTACAAAAGCAGGAGGAGAGGAGAATCGACAGTGGCACTATCTGAAGTTGTGATGAAGGCCTTGTCAGGGGTCATTACAGGCAGCATGTACATACTGAACAACTTCAGCAGGGATGTCAACAGTAGGCTAAAAGAATAACTAATACAGTTTTGTTTTGCTTTTGCCTTTAACATTGATTTAAAATCTTATATGATCTCTGAAATATGATTAACTAAAGAGAGTACAAATGTACTGAGCTAATTTGGACTAGTTTTCACTCATGCACTATGTCATTGGGATGGATTATACATACATATATATTTATATACATATATATATGTGTATATACACACATACACACACACACACACTAGAGTGTGTATTTATTTATTTAGTTTCTTAATTTTTAGGGGGCATGTTTGCTTGCTACAGAGAGAGAGAAAGAGACAGAGTGAGTAAGCAACACATTTGGTGTGGCCATGCCATAGTACTTATTCCTCCATTTCTCTATCCTGTCATGATTTAAGCAAACATGTACATGTACCCCACATATTTTCAAACTGCATGAGCTGGGTTTCAAACCATGATTGGCCATGTGAGCTCAAACTTCCATTGCTCAGCACTTAGCCACTGTTCGACAGGACAGCTCCATGTATTTAATTTTGATGGAAATTTTGAAATAACAATTTTGGCATCATGAGAAAATATGATTCTTCTCTTATTCAAAGAACTGCATTATTTTGTGTAACAGTGATGCTTATTCACATCTACATTTGTTAACAGTGTTACCTCTTACTAACATTTCTTTTATTATGAATGTTTTAAACATACAACACTTCAAATTTACATGTTTGTCATTTTATTGGATTAGTAGTCCTTCAATTTCCAATCATCCTTTTGTAATCCTTTTCCTTCTTTCTTTCTTTCTTTCTTTTTTTATTTTTGGTGTGTGTGTGAGACAGAGATTTTTATAATAGGGCGTGTTGCACTTGCCAGAGAGATGGAGAGAAAGAAAGCATGAAATCACCTCCTCTCCCCCAGAGGGGGATAGCTATACCGCACTCCCTTCTCCTCCATTCTACTCTTGAGAGTTTGGTCATACACATACACGATGCCGGGTCCGGGACCGGAACCATGGTCAATCACGTGGGAGTCCAGTGATGCAACCATTACTCCATCTGTTGACCCCATAATCCTTTTCCTTCTTTCCAAAGATAATTTCTTTTTCATTTCTTTAATAAAGCTCTGATCATGGTAAAATCTCTTTTTGATCTGAATTTGTTTTTATTTCAGTGTTGTTTAGTACAAATTCTAAGACGACAATTAGAATTTTGGACATGTTATTTTATCTTTTGGGTTCATTATTCCGTTTAGAACCTTGCTAAATATTTGACTGTCTTTCGTCTTCATTTTACCCTTTTATTTCCTTTTGAAATCTTATGTTTACTATCTTGGAGTTTCACTGAATTGGGACTAGGAATGCATTTTATCTAAATATGTGCTGAGGATATATTGTGTTTCTTGAATTTATGAGTTTGTGATTTTCCAACAGATATGAAAAATTCTGTTTTCTTCAAATATTGACTGTCATTAATTCTCTCTAATTACCTTTTCTTAATACTCCCAATGTTTATTGTTCTCTCCATATCTCAAATTTCTCTTTAATATTTTCTGGGCCAGCCCATGGCCTGGTATTTAAGGGAGCTGGAACCCGCAAGGCTGACAGAGGATTTTAGTCTTGAACTTGGTGACTTGAAAAATGTATCAGGTGTGATACAATAGGTGGTGTGGTGGTTAAGGAACTGGACTTCCACATGGTCAACCATGGTTCAAGTCCCAAACCTGGTGCCTTGCTTTCTCACTTTCCCTCTTTTTCTGTCTCTTGAGAACACTTTGACCAGTGTTCTCTGGTCAAATTAGAAATAAATAAATTTAATTTAATTAATAATTTTTTAAAAAGAAACAGGAAAGTGCACCAGGTATGTGTGCACACATGTTCAAAATCCCTAAAAGAAGGAGAAACAGAGAAGGTATTGCAGCATAACCATGCCCCATAAGGGATGCTCTCTCCTCTCTTTCTCTCTTTCTAGTGAGCGCACACACTCTGTGGCAAAAAATTTTTAAAAATAAATTAATTAAATTTTTTTTTCTGTCTACTAATTTCTTCTTGTTACTTGCTGGGTAATTCCTTAAATATAGCTTTCAGTTCATTTATTGTCTTTTCAGCTGAGTCTGATATTTGACATGTCTAAAGTGTTTTCTCTTTTATTTCTACAAATACATTTCTCATTTCTAGCAGTTCCAGTTGCTTAGTTGCTTTTTCTTATATCTGCCTGTGGTTCTAGCCCTTATTTCTTTGTTGCTGATGAGGAAAACTAAGAGAATTGAAGTCAATGTTTATGTTTTGGGTGATGGTTCTCTAGTTATTAACAAAAATAATGTTCCACTTATTCTTAATGAACTACATCAATGAAATATAAAACTTGGATTGGGTTTGGTGTTTCTGGATCTTAGAAATTTTGGAAATCCATAAGTTGGTATAAAATGAAAAGAACATTTTATTCATTTGTTTATTTATTTTAAACTGTTGGAGAGTGTATGTACTCAGAGAGAGAGGGAGAAGGAGAAAGTAATTACTATGTGTCATGGTCATGTCATAATCCCTTGTCCTCCTTTTTCATCATGTCAGGATTTGGGACAGAAATGCACATGCATCTGACCTGTCTTTCAAGCTGCTGGGACTGGAATTCAAACTGTAGCCAACCATGTGGGTTTGGCTCCCAATAGGCTATAGAGCCAGCCCCCCAAAAATTAATTTTAAAGATAGACATAGTATAAACTTTTATACCACATATAGTTATTATAAATTTATCTTACTTTTAAAGGTATCTGAATTTTTAATAAACTGTAAGTTATATTATAAAAATAACTAAATTTTGTTTAATATTCTTAGTAGATATAGCAAATAGCAAAGCAACAGTATAGTTCAGTGGGTTTGTGTGATGTGTGATATATTGTCCTTGTTTTATGGTGGAGTCAGGGATTACTAGTATGAAAACAGTGTTAATACCCATGGCATTAGTCTGATTTTAATGTCATAGAAGTTACAATAAAATTTTTATCAAAAAAATTAGACATGGATTGTATAATCTTTGCACTTTTATTACTTCATAAACATAGATCTCTCTTCTTTGTCATATCCAAAATTCTTCTACTTTAAGAAATAAATATAGGAACTTATAGTATTAAACATAAATGTATGTGACTAAGTCACTGCTAGTATCTAATATTGACATAACTTTGAATGAGAATATTTCGACTCTCTTGGGATAAGAAAGAACAAATAAAAGAAGCATAGCTTAGTTTACTGTGCATCAGATAAGGGACTGGTAACCAGAATACACAGGGAACTCAAGCAGCCTTCCCAAGAAAGATGATCAGCCTTATTAAAAGAAGGGCAAATGAGTTGAAAAACTACTCTCTAAGGAAGACATAGGAACAGCCAAAAGGCATATGAAAAAATGCTCCACATCCCTCATTATAAGGGAGATGCAGATCAAAACCACCTAACCCCAGTCAGAACGACTAAGATTAAAAAAAAAAAAAATGTTAAGTGCTGGCAGGGGTGTGGTGAAAGGGGAACTCTCCTACACTGCTGGTGGAAATGTAATTGATCCATCCACTGTGGAGAACAATTTGGAGATTCTTCAAAGACCTGCAAATAGAACTACTATATGATCCAGCAATCCCACTCCTTGGTATCTACCCAAAGGACAGAAGAATTCTTAATCGGAAAAGTGCTTGCACATCTATGGTTATTGCAGTATTATTCACAATTGCTATGACATGGAACCAACCCAAATGCTCATGAACAGATGAATGGATTGAAAAAGTGTGGCACATATACTCTATGGAATACTACTCACCCATAAAAAAAACAAGATCCTGGCTGTTGACAAAGAGTGGATGAATATGGAAGATTTACTGCTGAGTGAAGCAAGCCAGGCTATGAAGGAGAAACATTGTATGTTTCCACTTAATATATATTGAGTGTTTGCACTCTGGAATCACTAAAGGATATAGAAACATAGAAAATGGTTATAAAGACCAGATACAGTGTCTGAAGTGGGTGGTTGAAGGAGGAGAGTCTGAGGAAGGACATTAAGGAGAAAAATAGAGAAGCAAGGCATTTATGGGACAAAGAAATCAGTTATTATCTGTTGAAGATAAGATGTATAGAATTTTCAATGGGACTAGTGAGAAATGTATACATTGTGGAATATTCACTGTGCGTGCTAAGTGACATATGTGATTGAATGTATAAAAGAAATTGAAATTATATATATATTATATATATATGTGTATATGTAATATATATATATAATATATATATAATTATTACATATTATATATATGTGTGTGTGTGTATATATATATATATGTGTGTGTGTATATATATATATATACATATATATATATATATATATATATATATATATATATATATATATATAAAGAAGCATTGCCAGGACCAGTAGTTAGTGTAATGGCTATGTCACTGGACTCCCACGTAGTCGACCGCGGTTCGAGTCCCAGACCTGGTGACTTAAACTCACGCCGGGCGCATGTGTGTGCGTGCCCAAGATCCCGAGAGGAGAATGGAGGAGAAGGGATTGTGGAGTGGCCATCCCCCCTGGGGGGTGATTTCTCGCTTTCTGTCTCTCTGTCTCTCTCTGTCTGTCTGGCGAGCGCTTGTGCCCTATAGCAAAAACCTCTCCAAAAAAAAAAAAAATGAAGCATCGCCATTTAAAGAGAAATTTCAGTTTTGCAAGTGCAAGAAAGAAACACTAAACTACACTAAAAACAAGAATGTTACTGGAATCCTCCAGAAAACTTGGAACTAGTTTAATTAATGAAACCAATCTTCTTTCCATTGCACATTATAAAAAAAAATCAGTATTCTGAGGATCAGCTTTTAAAGTTTATGAAATTTTGCAGTACACATTTTAAAAACTAACTTTTTATTTTTCTTGGAATTAAATGAATCTTTAAGTTACAGCTCTAACAAAAGGTCTGCTGTTAAATATAACAGGTTATAGATTATGCTATAAATAAAATCATCATACCACCAGTCAGAATCATATGCAGTCACATGAAAATTAATACAACCTAGTTTGATAGAACCAAAAAAATAAAAATAGAAATATTGTAGATACAAAATATATTAATCTTAATTGGATATAAATGTTCTTGCCTTACAGAGTGTTATTTCAATCTGAACCATAGGGAAAGAATACTAAATAGAGAAAGAAAACGAGTACATAAAACCATGGTTTGCATGTCTGTGTTTGTGTGTGTGTAAGGGAGAGATGGATGGAGGGAGATACTCACTTGGAAAGTAAAAAAAGATTTCTGACATATATACACAATATGATATAAAATAGATTACGATTACTTATTAAAAACAATGTTTATACAATTAAATTTATCCAGAAGTATATAAGAAGATCACTTAATTATTTAATTACTGATTAAAATATGAAGGTTTCTCTATTAAAGTAGATGTTAATCAGGAAACATCCTGATTTCTGGGCCAGCAGGTGACAGGGAGGTAAAGAAATTGGATTCCAAGTCCTGGGGCTGGTGGCTTGAAAGTCACTCCTGGCACATGTGCAAGTGTACCCAAAATCTGGAGATGAAAATGGAGGAGAAGGGATTGGAGCATATGGAGGAGAAGGGATTGCAGTATGGCCAACCACTCCAGAGGGGGCCATTTCTCACTTTTCCTGTCGGTCTCTCTCTGTCTCAATTTGGCAAGGGCACATGCTCTATGGCAAAAACTAAAAATCAAACAAGCAAACAAACAAAAAAGCTAAAAATATTGAAATACAATGATATATGTAAGGAAAATAATTCGTTTTTCTATGTGTTAATTGACCAAATTAACTGGCTTACTATATCTTTAATTTTCTTCCTATAAGGTAGGTATAATACTGGCAACACACATATATCAGATCGTTGGGAAAGTCATGACGCATTTTGCACAGAAAAACATATAGAAAAATGTGTCATGACTATCCTGATATCCTAATATTTTGTTAAATTTAAAAAATTAAATATTTACATCCCAAAATATGCTAATGTCTTGTAAATTTCTCACGGATAATTCCAAACTGGTATTTGGAGATAATAATCCTTTAAGAAAGTTACTGTATAATTCCTCACACATATCTATCAATAGTTATTAATTCAGATAAATTATTTTCTGTCTACTCCTATGCTAGTACTTCATCCTATTAAAATAGTTTCTGATTACATAAAGCTCTATTTACATCAAGAAGTTGTGTTGTCTTATACACTTTAAAATAAAGAGGTGGAAGTATACCTGCTAAAATTCATGATTCATCCATCCTATCATTCTTTTATTCATCCATATATCTATCCACCCACATAATATAGTGTATTAAACAATAATCAGCAAACCTCTAATTACATTTTGTGAAGTTACTAAAAAGAGCTAATCCTCTCTTCAAGAGCTGATTTTCTTCGTAGCATAGTGCTAAAGAAGAATTTGTCAATATGCATTTCACAGCTGAATGCCAAAGCTTATATATGAGATACAAAGGAATAATACTTTGGTCCATTCCAGCTGGAAAGTGTCCACCAAATATTTTATAATAAATATTATCTTTGGTAATGATAGGAATTATGCCCAATTCAACCAAATTTAAAAATGGATACTATTTATTTCTATATCTTAAGAAGAAGAAATCAGTTAAACACTTTTATGTAAATGATATAGTTAAAGAACACTTTAGGTTTTTTTCCCCCAGAATGTGAAGTCTATTTAAATCCACAAACCTGACATTATTATGCATCACTGACTATGTTTCTTGTTAAAGTGGACAACAAAATTGACAAGCTAGAGCATAGATTAGGAAAATCACTCAGTGTAAAACTACAGTTCAAGCAGGATTTGGAGCAAGTAAATTGTCTGTAAATTATGGTACCTTATCTTCAAAGTTTTATAAATTGAATAAGTTGTACTTCTTTAAATTGGAGTAGACAACTAGTCAGTTTTTTTTCTGTAGTAAGAAATGGGCATGGTGTTAAAATATGCATTTTATCTTCTGTTTGGTGCTTGAGGTATTACAAGATGAATTTCATCTTTACATAAAATCAAAATGCAGTTCACACTGTGAACTTTTTACAAACCAGTTTGAGCAGAACACTCATTAAGAGTAATGGAAATTGAACATATACAGACACTGTTATACCACAACAAAATTTAAATCTCTAATGTACAGGATATTACCAAACATGAAAGATTCATGAGTTGAGTTAGGATCTTAAAATTAAAAGATACATAATTTGGTTTACAAATCAAATTCGTCTTTCCCATGTTTATAGAACTTGCTATTTTGTCACCAAATGTTGCCATGACTAGAAAGGTAGTTCTTTACTACTTAATCAGGTGCAAAGCATCTAGCATGAAATAAATGTAAGGTAAATGTATGCAACTGTGATCGTACTGGAAATTTATGGCGACAATTTGAATGGGTACTGGGAAGACCTAAAACATACCCTCTCCTGCTCTGAAAATGTTTCACCAGGGTTCCATATAGTCTTTAAAATTCTTTCCCAGACTTCTGTCCCATATCTAACTGTTCTTCATTTGCCAAGTTTATATTGAGTTGATCAATGTCTTATTCTGCTAGTACAGGCATAATAGAAGGAGACAGACTGGGTGGCTTAAACAATGACAATTTTTTTTTTTTTTTTTTTCAAATTTCTGGAGGCTGGAAGTCCAAGATCAAGGTGAAGCAGGTTTGGTTTCCTCGAGGCCTCAGTCGGAGCCTTGTAGATGTCTGCCCTCACAGTGTGACCTTACATGACTTCTGCTTTGTGAATGTACATCATTAGTGTCTCTCTCTCTCCCTAGAACACCAGTTATATTCGATTAGAGTTTTAATCTTTTAACTAATTTAACTTTAATTACCTCATTAGATATCTGTCTGGGACCAACAGATGACATAGTGGTTAAGGGACTGGACTCCCACCTGTTTGACTGTGGTTCCAGTCCCGGACACTGTGCCGTGAAACTTGCACTGGGCACATGTGCATGAGTGCCCTAAATCCCAAGAGGAGAATGGAGAAGAGGGTGATGGCATGGCCATTCCACCTGGAAGGTGATTTCTCACTTTCTGTCTCTCTGTCTGTCTGTCTCTTCGTCAAGTGCACATATCCTATGCCAAAAATATCTTTAAAAAATCTGTCTCCGGGGCTGGCAAGTGGCATGGTGGTTAAGGGCGCTGGACTCCCACATGGCCGACCATGGTTCAAGTCTCAGATCTGGTGGCTTGCTTTCTCACTTCCTCTCTCTCTCTCTGTCTCTCTCTTGTCAAACTGAAAAATAACAATGATAATAATAATAAATAAAGTTAAATAAAATAATTATTTAAAAAAAAATCTGTCTCCAAATACCGTCACGATGGAGGTTATACCATTTGGAAGGACACAATTCAGTCTATAACAGTCATTATTTATTGTTTCTCATGTTATGTTAAAACTTAGAATTTATTATCAGTTGTAGTCCTATAGAGGTGATAAACTAATTCTATACTATTTAGACCTTGTTTTACTTAATTACTATGTTCATGAAAGGTGTATAAGGTAAAATTAATATTAATGAGAACTAGTATATCTTAGTGGTTAAGCCCATGAATCTAGGTCAGACCTAGATTTGTATCCCAGATCCCTATTATAATGGCTAAGAAATCTTGACTGAGTGCATTATGCCCCAATCTTCTTTTTCTAAAATTGACATGAAAGTTTTATGTTTAAATCTATGGGAAAGAATTGGATAGGTAGCTACTATATTCTGATGAAAGAATCAGTCACTCCATATAGGATCATTCCGTAAATGATTGGTACAGTATTGGAGGGATCTCATAAAAATATAAAATTCTGAGGAGACAATGAGAAATTCAAAAGCAGATAGATAGGCTGTGTTAGAATGCTTACAACTGTGCCCATTCTTTGACCCAAAAACTAGACATCTTGTAATTTATCTTTAGAAAATAATAGGACAACTGCAAAATGTTCATATAAAGATGAAGATGTCCAGTAAGAAAAAGTGTAAAAGTCATTTATGCCTTTGTGTGATTACATTTATTCGTATGATAGCATTTTATTTTGTATGTGTATGAAAAAATATACGTGTGTTGGGGCCAGCAGGTGGCATGGTGGTTAAGGTGCTTCCACATGGCCACCAGCAGTTGATAGTCCTAGACCTGGGACTGGTTTCTCACTTTCACTCTCTCTCTCTCTCTCTCATGAATGCACATGCCCTATAGCAAAATAAATAATAATAGTAATAATAAATTTTTAAAAATCCTTAAAAAATAAACACATGTATATAGTTATATATTTATATACTAAAATAGCAATGGTTATCTTGGAATAAGTATTGGTCTTTGTTTCCAGAACTATTTGATCTACAGTTAGATATTCAGATAATAATACTAATATGGGTTGAGCACCACTAAACCAAAAATCCAAAATCTGACATGCTGTAAAATTTCAAATTTGTTGAGCACGAACATGATGTCTGGAAAATCACATATTTGACCTCCTGTGACGAGTTAGTCAATGCTGCAATACAAGCATTATTCACGGTAGCTACAATGTGGAATCAACCTTAGTGCCCAACAACTAATGACTGGATAGAGAACATGTGTCACATACACATAAGGGAATACTAGTCAGCCATAAAGAGTAATGAATTCCAAACTATTGAGACAAAAAATGGATGAACTCAGAAGATATAGTGCTAAGTAAAATAAGTCACGCTATGAAAGATGAATACTGTATATCCTCACTTAAGAACTATTGAGTGTCCTCACTCATTATCAAAACCTAAAGGGCTCAGTACCATAGAAGTAAAGTGAGTAATGGTAGATATTAGATACTGGATGTGGAGAAGAGGAATAGGGACCATTTGGTTAAGACACAATACCAGGCCAGTAGGTGGCATGGTGGCTAAGGTGCTGTATTCCCACATGCCTACCATGGTTCGAGTCCTGGAGCTGCCGACTTGCTTTCTCACCTCTCTCTCTCTCTCTCGCTCTCTAGTCAAATAAAAAAATAACAGGGAGTGAAATTAAATAAAATAATGCTTAAAAAAAGACACAGAGTGCATTTAGAAATATGTACCACAGTAATGAACATCAGTAACAAAATAATATATACTTTCATAAAAACCAGTTGAGCAATTTTTGGATGTGCACAACATAATGTGGTGTTTAATCACTGGGATATCCTTGATTTGATTTTTCTACAGTGTATAAATGCTTCTAAAAACTACTCCGTATCTCACAGAGATATAAAATATTTAAATGTAAATCAGAAATTAAAATTAGAAAATATGGTAATACAAAAATATAACAAAATTAGAAAATGCTGTAATACAAAAATATTACATGTATATAAGTTGTACATGTAGCTTAAGTAAATTTTATCTGTAGACTTGTGTCCCATTCTCAAGATATCTCATTATGTATAGGCAAATATTACAAATTAAAAAAAAAAACCCTATACACTTCTGTTCCTGAGTATTTTGGATAAGGGATACTTAACCATCAGTAATTTATAGTTCAAACACTGTAACTGAATGTCATGACCGATTCTGAGTCATGTATGCTGTGTTTTTTAGTTTCTTTATTTATCTAAAGGAAATACCAAAATGTACTTTCTCTATCTCAGAGTTGCTGAAGAATCATATGAGATGAAAAATATGAAAATACTTTGCAATGTTGAAAGAAGAATTTAAATGTCAGGTATTAGGGTTAGTAGCAATAAGAAAAACAATGATGATGATTCTCATTCCAGACGATTAATGGTTACAGTGTACACTCTTATTTTTTCTTGTACTGCATATTCTTTAGAAACACAGATCCTATTAAAAGGTCATTCTGGGAAGAAATTTAAACCAAATGCTTTATAAATTGACAAGAATGACTGTGTTTGGACACTGCCGGTGAAAGAATGGGGTCAGCATAATGGAAGCTGTTGGTGTTCAGGGCCACTGTGCTCTGGTTTGATCCCAGCTGGCTGAACCACAGGAGCTTTTGCACAGACACTATCAACATATTGCTTGTTCAGTCGGAGTTTATCTTGCTTCAGTTATTGGTGCACTAACAAAGCCATGGAGGTAAAGGATCCTCAGCTGCTCTACATGCCTGGAGAGCGGATTAGAGGGTTTCCTTTCTTTAGGTAACTGTGTCTGGTTTCTGTATTTGGAGGGCTTATTTTTAATAACTGAAGAGAAGATGGTGAAGTGAAAATGTTCTTTCTGAGAGACTGGAAAGGCAATATGATTTGCGATGTAGGCTTCTTCTTTCTATAAAATAAATGACGTAGGCTTAATTACCCATCACTTCTCTGTATCCAACTTAAAGCCCTGTTCTTCCAGCTAGCATGATTTTGAGTATAAAACAAAGACAAGAGGGAAGGGATTTTTCTTCTTTTTTTATACCTTTTAGATTTTCCTTTTTGTTCCAATATTAGAAAATTTATAAAATGTACCACTAGAATTGTTCTTTAGGCTGGAATTGAGTCTGTAAGCCATCTCATCACTGAGCATATTTTACGGGATGGTAGCTGTCAAAAACTACATTAAATCTAACACTTTGCAGACTACATATTACAGGGAGGTTCTGTGATATTAAGTGTTAGAGGTTTCACATAGCCAGAGTGATCAAGCACTGCAATCTTGGCTGTGTAGCTGGTTAATGCACTGAGAGGTAATAGTCAAAATTTAAATATTGCAAATATTTGTGTGGTGTTTTACTCCCTGAATGCTGATTTTAGGATGGCATGTGAAATAGTTCTGTAAGCTGCTGAGATTGTTATTTTACATATTTAAGTTTACTTGATCATACTTATAATAGAAACCATACCCTAGATTCACACTATGCTGAAATAAAAGTAGCTTTAGAATAAGGGAGACGTAGGCTCAAATTCTAGTTCTGCTGTTTTACCAGGTATGACTTACGCAGGCCAATTAAATCATCAGAGTGCATCTCAGCTTTAGGGGATTTTAGAGGATTAGAAAATATATATTTAAAATACAATGTCTAGTAGCTCATTGTGATAATAGATTATTCAGGGAAAATATTTAATTTCAAAATATATCTTGTACCATGATTTTTTACTGATAATTTAGAAATAATTGGACAAAAAACAGATTTGTTTTAAAGCAAACATTGTACCTTAATAAGTAGAGATTTCTAAAATAAATGCTTCTTTAAAAATAGATAATATAGAAAGAATTTCCTTTTTTCCCTTTCTTCTCACTAGTTTTCATACCGTTTATTAACAGGGCTTCGTTCCACTTACAGAAAGAAGATTGACACTAGAAGTAAACTCTCTCTGAAAGTGATTATGTGCTTTTTAATTAGTTAATACCATGTGGAAGGGCCCTGGTTTTATTTTCAGGAAAAGCTATCTTGGCAAAACGTAGTCATTTGAGGCTTGAGAAGCACAGACCATCACAATCGGCTCAGCTGACAAGTTAGTATCTACCCCAGAGGTTACAGGAGCAGCTAGCCTGTGGTTACTTCAGCTCAGAAAGTTACCTAAGAGCAAAAAGCTACTGAGACATCTGCAGAATCCTCCTTCTCTAGTCCTGAGGGCAAAACATTACAAGAAGATAAAGATGTCTTTGGGGAATTCCTTTGGTAACCAGGTAAAATATGTGTGTCCCCAATGTCCTTTTTAATCACCTTATTTCATTCTCTATTTATAGTTATTGAATTCATTCTGATGCTTCCCACTGTTCTAGATGTTGGGTATCTCAGAGGGAGAGACAAATGCGTAGAGTACTAGATGTTACACCTAATAAACACTACTAATATCGAATATGGTTGGTGCTCTCATAAAAATACAGAGTAAATAGTATGGTGTCATGAATAGGGAGTGATTAATTCTGCCTGGAGAATTCTGGAAGGCTTCAAAGAGTGTAAAATATTGGAAGGTGGCTTGTCAATTGAGGAAAGGAGCTTAAAAATTGGGAAACACTTTCCAGGTGAGGAAACAAGATAACTAATCAACAAGAGAAAGGAAATTTCATAGTTCTTAGGAATACCCATATATCAGGGGGCATATCCTCTTTAGAATGGTAGTTCAGGAAAATTAAGTTGAGACCATTTGGGAAAGAATCTTGAATGGCATGCTATGTAACTTTTACTTTATTTCTGAAACAATTAAGTGCTAGCTCTTTAGAAACTGTCATTAAGAAAAGACAAGGATAAACCTATGTGGCTGATGGTAATCTCTGGTACCAATGTGGGAAATAGCTTGGGGTTGGGATTGGGCTAAGAAGAAACTACAAGAAAGTAGTCCACTATAAAAATCATGACATAAATGAGAAAGGAACACAGCAGGATAGACATTTCTCACAATTCAATGTCAAAATAGTGTCCTTCTGCTAATGGTACATGATCTTACTGACTATAGAACATTAATTTTATAGAATCACTATGAGGCAATAAAATTTATATCAACCACAGAAATAAATTTTTTCTGTTTCAAAATTTTATTTTTTTCTCTAATTTTTGTAGGGCACATACACTCACCACAAAGAGAGAGAGAGAGAGAGAGAGAGAGAGAGAGAGAGAGAGAGAGAGAGAGAGAGGAAACAAGCAAAAGTGAGAAAGCCAGCTGCCAGGTCTGGGACTCACACTGTGGTTGGCCATGTGAGGCCATGTGAGAGTCCAGGAACTTAACACCACACCACCTAGTGGCCCCTAAAAATAATTTTTGAAAAGTTGCTTGGACAAAACTGAAATTTCTGTGAAGACAGTTTATGAAAATTATGTTTCTAAAACTTATTCCAGGCCAGCAGGTGGTGCGAAGGTTAAGGCACTGGATCCCATATGACCAAGGTTGTGATTCAAGTCTCAGACCAGGTGGCTTGAAAATCACAGCAGGTGTGTGTGTATGTGTTTGTGTATTGTGTGTGTGAGTGCCCCAAATCCCGAGAGGAGACAAGAAGAGAAAGGATTGTAGCATGGCCTTCTCCCCAGGGGGTGATTTCTCCATTTCCCTTTCTCTCTCTCTCTCTCTCTCTCTCTCTCTCTCTCTCTCTACCCCTAGCACATACACTCTGTAACAAAAACAAACAGAAGAGAAAATTTCCCTTCTTTTTTGTTTCAGCTACATAAAGGTTGGTGGGTAGAAGCCTGCTTATTTAATCAAGTATGCAGTCGTCATCCCTTAGGTCTCTCTGGATTATCTCCATGTGTTAGTTATCATGCTATTTGTTGGGTGTGGAATTAGACACAGCCTCTGTCTATGGAGATCTCTCACTGTTAAGATGCTGAAAAGAAAATATTCTATATGTCACAATATATCCTAATGATTATATGTTTAGAAATTGGCATTTCTGGAAAAAACTTGCCATTAAGTGTCCAAAATAAATCTATTTTTGCAATGTAATATTGGGACACAATATATTTATTACATTTGAGGAAATAATTGTACACTGCTAGTAATTAGGCCATCGTGCTAGACCATCAGTGCAATGAGAGGTTAGTCAGGTTACCGCATCCCTGTAGTTTAGCTAATTCTGGACCACAGAAGACAGTTTTTACCTCTACAGTTCAGTGTGTAGAAAAAGTGTTTATATATTTTTAAAATTTTTTCTTGTGTGTGCACGTGTGTGTGTGTGTACATCTGTGTGTATATGGGGTGTTTTGGACAGGTCTGAATATGTTCAATTCTTTTGACTCTGCCTTCCAGAGTAGATGCCTTCCAGGTAGCTGCCCTGCTCTTTAAGACAGGATCTTGTGGTGTTGTCCACGCCAGCCAGTAGCTCATAGTTCTCCTGCCTCACCCACCTGAGTGGCTGGGAGCAAAGGTGTGTGCCACTGTGCCTGGCTTTTTTGGGGGTGGATGTGGAATTGAACCTGGATGTCCAGTGTGGCCTGCAGAGCAGCAGTATCTGTGGGTGCTATCCTTCCTTCCTTCCTTCCCTCCCTCCCTCCCTCCCTTCCTCCCTCTCCTTCCTTCCTTTCTTCCTTCCCTCTCTCTCTTTCCTTCCTTCCTTCTTTCTTTCCTTCCTTCCTTCCTTCCTTCCTTCCTTCCTTCCTTCCTTCCTTCCCTTCCCTCCCTCCCTCTCCTTCCTTCCTTCCTTCCTTCCTTCCTTCCTTCCTTCCTTCCTTCCTTCCTTCCTTCCCTCCCTCCTTCTCTTTCCTTCCTTCCTTCCTTCCTTCCTTTCTTCTTCCTTCCTTCCTTCCTTCCTTCCTTCCTTCCTTCCTTCCTTCCCTTCCTCTCTTTCCTTCCTTCCTTCCTTCCTTCCTTCCTTCCTTCCTTCCTTCCTTCCTTCCTTCTCTCCCTCCCTTCCTTCCTTCCTTCCTTCCTTCCTTCCTTCCTTCCTTCCTTCCTTCCCTCCCTCTCTTTCCTTCCTTCCTTCCTTCCTTCCTTCCTTCCTTCTCTCCCTCCCTCTCTTTCCTTCCTTCCTTCCTTCCTTCCTTTCCTTCCTTCCTTCCTTCCTTCCTTCCCTCCCTCTCTTTCCTTCCTTCCTTCCTTCCTTCCTTCCTTCCTTCCTTCCTTCCTTCCTTCCTTCCTTCCTTCCTTCCTTCTCTCCCTCCCTCTCTTTCCTTCCTTCCTTCCTTCCTTCCTTCCTTCCTTCCTTCCTTCCTTCCTTCCTTCCTTCTCTCCCTCCCTCTCCTTTTCCTTCCTTCCTTCCTTCCTTCCTTCCTTCCTTCCTTCCTTCCTTCCTTCCTTCTTTCATTTTAAAATATAAATACTTCCCTAAAAGATAGAACTAACATGGAATGCCCTTAACAGGTATCAAAACTTTTCTTAGTATTGCCAAAATAGCTATGTCATAGATTGTAGCCTGAGTGACCAAATCCACAAGTGACTATTCTCTATCTTGAGATAAAGTATATTTACCCTCCTAAAAGTTCCTTAGCTGAAAACACAGTTTTGGCATAGGTTGAGCATTTCAGAATGTATTAAGGAAAGTATTAAGTTGCAAATGGTCTGTTGTTATGAAAAAAGTCTACCTCTTAAAAACTATTTATCTAGAAAGAAAATCAGTTTCTAAAATCCAGTCTTGTCAAAATGGCTCTGCTTAACTCTAGGAGTTTGGAGTTTACAGAGTAGAACATAAAAGATGACACTAACATATCCGTCTTAGTTAATTACATGGGAACTTTTGGAACTTGAATAATGTTTATTGTTGATGTCCGTCTCCTGCTGAGTACTGCTCCAATTGAATGTCACAGAATTTTATTTATCCCCCATTTTAGAAGAGCATTCTATAATCCAGAAGCTTATCGTATTAACTCCTCCTCTAAACAAGGGCAGAGATGCAAATAAAGAGGTTATTAAAATCGGCTGTAAAAGACATAGATCTTTCATTAAAAGTTTCTAGACAAGCAGAAACACATAAGCTTAACTCAAGGAGATTAACATGGTTAGGTTAGAGGCTAATTGTGTTTTGCATCTGAAATGTAATAAAAGTTTGTACCCTTCGGGGGGAAATACAGCTAAGGTTCATCAATTTTTACCATCTTTAATTCTGCAAACCCTGGAAAACTAATTCAGAGCAATAGTACGGCTAGTTAAGATGATAAATCTCTAATTAAACAAGGAGCTATCTTCTTAAATGAATAATCTGCATCTAGATCTCAATGTGTCTCAGCGTATTTAACGGTCTGTGTGTGGGAAAAAATCAAGGTATGTTCATAATCTTGGAAGTAGAGAGCTTGACTTATTTTGGAAATGCTATTGACATGGTTGTAAATTATTAATATCGTAATTTCCTAAAAGCAATTTTTGCCACTTCATGAATATGAACTTTATGAAAATTTTATTATAATTTTTCCAGCCAATTACTTTGTCAGAGGACTGCAAGATGGATTCTTTAAAGCCTGAGATTTCGTCTAAATCATGTTAAAATCCGAATTGCTTCAGGCGCTGTCATAAAGAGGGCACTGGTCTTTGTGTGAAACAAAGCTTATAAGTCAAGCAGGAACACTTTCTTAGTTTTTCAAGTATAATTTTTGCTGTTTATCTTGTTTGTAAAATGGGCTTTAGTAAAAATATGACAGATTTGACATACACAGTGTATATACTTATTTAAAGCACTTGATTTCTGATTCCTATTTCTTTTCCCTATCTCTGTCTCTTTCTCTACTGAGTATGCATGCCTTCTGGCAATAAAAACAAAACCTACTGAACAAAAAATAATACTTGATTTCACAAATATTAAAACATGTGGAACAACATTTCTGGCTATTTTCAATCTTCGTTTTACCTAAGCTGAGAATATTACCTAATTTGTGAGCAAAACCAACTAAAATGAAATTATTGTTTCACTTTGTCACTTGAATATGTTATCATTCAAACTATCTAGTAAAATATATTTGCTATTTAAAAAATTGTTGACAAGGTTATTCAAGTGTATCAAATATCTAGTTAAAGTCAATAATGGTAAAAAAAATTAAATAACAGTTTTAAACTTAATATAAATACTAACCACTAGGCAGGATGAGAACATAGGATTTCATTTGAAAAAGTGTTTAGATCTGTTGACAGAAGGCAAAGAAACTTTATCCTCCCATCTCTCCTTCCTCCTCTAAAAAAATGAATGGTTGTGAGTCTACACTAGAAGGAGTTTTTTAAAAGGCACTCTGAAATGCTAGTGATGATTAGACCATTTGTTGTGGACTTGCCTTATAGACAGAACTTCGTGACTTTGGATGTATGTAATCCTTACCTTAGGGGCTTAAAACTAGGAAATCAAGACACTAATATAGAAGGCTCATGTTGTAACTGGATGATGAGCTCTATGCGGCTGCTTTGTTGACACCTTGTTACATTAAATTCACTAGAAGATAGAAGTAACAGAAAGGCAAGAAAAATGAAACAAAAAGAAATCAATGTGTTTCAGTAGACCTGGGGACCAATCTGAAAGATAAGCTTCTAGCTCTATTTCCAATGTGCCTTTTCCATTTTGTGATGTTATAAAAGTAAAGTCTTCATTAGATACCTCTGGTGTTTACAATCCCCACAATAGAAATAAAAAGGAAATGAGATGTTCCATTTTTAATATTGCACATACAATCGTTTTAGAGTGTGGAGGTTAATTCCCCCCACAAAAGTGCATGAAAGGAATTAAAGGAAACAATTTGAACATGTTAATTCTTTTCATGCATTTAAGGAAAGGAATTAGGCACCAAAACACAGAACAATTATATGTGTAATTTAAAATACATATTGATTTTTTTCAGAGCAATAAATAGGCAATGACACTGGAGTGTAAAGCTTACCTTGCATCAATAAAACACTTGCCTATCTAATAACACAAACATTAAGGACAGCTGCAGTATATGCCTAACTTACCAAAATAATATTGAGGTAGTGACATGAATTTTAGTCATTGTTATTTAAAAAGGAGACATGAAATAAACTTGGACTTTCAGTCTCCATAACCGTGAGTAAATGAATGTCTATCATTTAAAGTCACCTAGCATAGAGTCTTTTGTCATGGCAGTCCAAACAGACAAATGCAGTGTGTAGGGAGGCTCAGGATTTATCCTGTAGAGTTGGGCCAAAATGATAACACTGTTTCATGCTATGTAAGTCTTAGAGACTTTCTGCCATACCTAGTAGGTAGGCAGTCAGAAAAGGAAAATGTCTTTTCTTTTTGTCTTCTACAAAATCCCAAACTAAGTGAATTGCAAAACTGTTCCTTGTAATCATGACCGAAGAAAACTGAGAAACTATGATAAAGAGGAACATTTCAGTGTCTCCGTAGAACTCAGCTACCTGGGCTGGTAGAGAGTATACCAATATTAGATGTAGAAAACTAAATAAATGTATAAAAACAATTAAAATTGAAATGAAATGTATTCCAATAAAGCACAGCCTGATATTTTTAGCCAAGTAATTTAACAAGGAATATCTTCTTTCATTCCTTATTTGAAATTGTGTAATTCATTATTCTATCCATTTATTCATAATTCTATCCAATAAATAATATCTTTATATACCAGCAATAATACTAAGCATTAGGGATTTATTAAGGTACTGCCTCCACTTTCAGGGCCTCTCAGCAATTAGGATATGGAAGTGGAAGAAAGTTTGGAAGTAGAATAAAATGGCTGAAGTAGAAACTGTGTGTCAAATGGTATGAGGGCCCTAAGAATGAAGGACTGCCCTGACTCAGTACAAATTTGGCAAAAAAATGTACCAAGAATTTAGTGGGCAAGAAAGGATTCATATACAATTTACCTGTGTAGAATCAGAAAAACAGTTCAGAGGCCAAGTCAGTAGAAATCAGTGATTAATTAGACATATTAGTGGGCAGACAGAGAAAATATAGTACAAATAGACTTCAAAACAAAAGTTAACTTTCACATCCTATTAGTTCTTACTTAAAATGCTGTTATGTGTAATGAAAAGGAACTAATTCAATAAAAAAGAATTACTGGCTACTGTACTACATTTTAAATGTAATCAAAGGACATAGATCAGTGAAAATAATATTAATGAGCATAAGGGTACATTTGTTTCTGAAAATAGTAGCTTAGTGAGAATATAATAATATTCTTATCTATTTTTATGAGCTTTAAATTACATCAGTATAACTCTAGAATGAATTTCACTTACTGGATAGATTATTCTAATTTTGGTTTCCACGGCAGAATCTGGAAAAACACTTAGCAATACTGTCTCTGAGAGATTGAGAATAGCTGTTCTTTTGCATTCTTATCCAAATCCAGCCAAGAACCTCCCTTTGATTATCTCTGGAGTCTTTTCCTTGCACTTCCAGGAAAAATAACTAACTACTAACTAACTAACTAGTATATTTTCTTATTTCTGGAATATAAAAAATTAAAGTCTCTCTTCATTCACCCTATCTCCTGAACCAAGCAAGACCAACAAAAAGAAAAAAGGAGTTTGATTAACTCCTCAAGAGCAATACCTTATTACTTAAAGTTAGAACATCAAGAGTTACTAACTTCCAGGGACCAGCAATTAGCATAATGGCTATGTTGCTGGACTCCCATGTAGTCAACCGTGGTTCGCGTCCCAGACCCGGTGGCTTAAAATTCACACCAGGCACATGTGCGTGCGTGCCCAAGATCCCGAGAGGAGAATGGAGGAGAAGGGATTGCGGCATGGCCATCCCCCCGGGGGGTGATTTCTCACTTTCTGTCTCTCTGTCTCTGTCTGTCTGGCGAGCACACACGCCCTATAGCAAAAAAAAAAAAAAAAAAAAAAAAAAAAAAAAAGAGTTACTAACTTTCATATATATAATTACTCTTTTTGGAACTGTGAGGAATTCAAATCCCACATTATAGGTACTTAAGTCTCAAGTTTAGCAGCAAGTTTACTGACTATTCAATTTGATAAGAATAACAGTAAAGAGATTGAGACTTAAAAAAAAATCAAAAAACAAAATCATAAAAGTCCAGAATTTTTTTTTTTTTGGAGAGGTTTTTACTATAGGGCACGTGCACTCGCCAGACAGACAGAGAGAGACAGAGAGATAGAAAGCAAGAAATCACCCCCCAGGGGGGATGGCCACGCCGCAGTCCCTTCTCCTCCATTCTCCTCTCAGGATCTTGGGCACGCACGCACACGCGCCCGGCGTGTTTAAGCCACCGGGTCCGGGACTCGAACTGCGGTCGACTACGTGGGAGTCCAGCGACATAGCCATTACGCTAACTGCCGGTCCCCAAAGTCCAGAATTTTATAAATGATGAAAGTAGAAGCCAAAGAGATTAGATTCTTACTTAAGGTAACACAGCTAGTTATTTTCATATCTAGTGTTGAGAAAACCAGATTTATAGTTCATCATTTTGCTGTTGCTGTTCATATGTTTCCTGTGCTTTATATCTCCAAAGGACTAAATAAATGAGCTTACAGAGTACATATATAATAGGAATATTATTTTACAGAATAATTATGACCAAAGTATATTTTATATTTTTCCAAACACATCTGAACTGGTCTTCATGATTCCAAATGGTTATATTTCTGCCGTAAGTATTTATTGTAGTTGGTAACAGATAACACCTTCCTTTTAAATAAAATTTTGTCAATAAATGGTATTCGAACTTTCCAAGTGTTGAAATCAAGGCATATTCCATATGCTTGCATCCTTAGGAATATTTCATTTCCTATCATTTTGTTTGTAAAGTTAAAAAAATAAGAATATATATTATACTCACATAATTAAGAGAAACAGCATGTTTAAACAATACAGATTCTACATCAAGTCGAGCAGCATTGCAAATCATAGTGGAGAAGATAGAGACAAAATTAAGGGAAGACAAGTATTTACTTCATATCAGGAAAATAATTTTATCCTCTTCATTAATTGAAACTAACTGTAAATGCCTTGTTTAAAAGAACCGTTGTATGTTATTAAAGACAAAGGTGATATAAATCTCACCTGTAATGGGAACCTCTCATTTTTGTTAAATATTCTTATACATTAGAGAAATCTATGCAGTTTGTACAATAGAGATAAAAATTATGGTAAATATTTGACATCAGCAATGAAAAAATATGTATATGCTTTACCGTAAACAAATCATTTTTTTAAGTGTGACCTTCATGTCACCTATTGAATGTGTAATCTTGCTAATTAGTTAATATTTGGAAAAAGCTTTGAAGATGAGAAGTGCTATATGTGTTAATTTTATTATTTGAGTAGTATAGCTCTGCAAATTGCATGTATTTTCAAATGAAATACTCTTCCTTTGATCCCAAAAGATAATTAGTGGTTGCTGCCCTCTTCTAAAATTGTGAATAACTTCTCAAAATTTGTATTGGCCTAATACTAAAGAGAGAAAAATGTATATGTGAATGTGTGTGTGTGTGTGTGTATGTGTGTGTGTATATATATATATATATATATATATATATATATATATAGAGAGAGAGAGAGAGAGAGAGAGAGAGAGACATTGGTAAAGTCATGGGACACTTTTTCATAGAAAAACATAAAAAAGTCTTGGCTTTCCTGATGATTTAAAACACACACACACACACACACACGGATATGGATATTGGGGAGAAAATTTTTATTTTAGGTACAGATAAGGAAAAGATGTGTTCAGGAGTGATTTATTTGAATAAAGACATAGATGGAAAATCAAGCATTGGATTAATAGACAACAGCACATTGGTAATGTGACGCCATGGTCTTATGGCAAATAATAGCCTGAGAGAGCAAAGATCAGAAGACTTAGCTTTACAAGATACGTCTACATCAAAGTAATTCAATAGGTATTTGCTGCTAAATAGAGTGCCATGCCATTTGTAGATATAAATTAGATGTAGATGAGGCATTTTAAAAAATAACATTTATTTTCAAGAATTAATTGTTTGAAATTATCTACTGTAACTTGTAAAATTGATCCAGGAAAGTAGTATACCAAATTGTTACAAAAAAATCTGCAGTTTAAAACTAAAGGTTCAGAAAATAGTTTCAAAAAGTCAAGAGGAAGAGAAGAGACAAAGACAGACGAAAAGTGCCACTATGTACTGATAGATGTGAATATCCAGTCAAATGCATCAGTCATTTGTTCAGCAACAGAGGACTTCCTAAGGGAGCCTCCCTGCTTGCTGAAGGGTTTCTGTTTTAATGTGAGATAGGGCTGATGATTTACTTTGCATTAGGGTAGAATGACATTTTCTTTATGATTTTATTTGTACCACATGCTCTATTTTTTATGCAGGAGATTTTGCTGTAATTTTCTCTGGCTAATGTACCTATTAGTTTAAAATTATTCCCCAGAGCTAATTAACTTCCATAGGTTTAGACCCTATCATCTCCCCTCATGGCATTATACTCCTCTAATTGCTTAAACAATGCTTTCTGTCAGAAGAGAGAGTTTAATTCTGAATATTTGGTATGTTAAATTAAGTTCAATAAACATTTAGTGACAGTTCTAATATATATATAAGACATTGTAAATTCTTAAATTAAAATAGCAGAAATTATTTTAATTTTAGAAATATTAGAAATATTTGTATGTTAATATTCTTTTCTAAATTCGAAACATGAAAGTAGTTTCTAAAGGGCAAAAAAAGGGTAAAAAATAAGTACAGTATGTAAATAATTCAACATTTCTCATTTTTCCTCAATTTATCTCAGTAAGTTAGCTAATTATGGATAGAATTTGTCTGAGGATATGTGGCCTTTCAGTTTAATGTTAATTACCTTACTATGGTTCCTGGCAATTAATTTTAAAAAACAGATCAAGTAAATTATGTGTAGAACCAAACATGACTTATGTAAGATGAAAAATTAAAAGGTAATTAAAAAATCTTTATACTATATAGATTTTTAATCTAATCTGCAGGAGTATAATTACTGGCTTTCTTCTATATAGACTATTGATTCTAATTTAACGATTGTTTAAGTCACATTTTCATAATCAAAAAATACATTTTACTTGGTGTTAGGCGAATACAAAAACTAACATAATTTCTTTGTATATGATTGATCTTACCAAGTTACCAGTATATTTTCTTTTACAAAACGACAAAGAGGATAGAAATATCTTCCCACATAAACTCATTTGCCTTAGAAACATAGACTCCCAGGGGAAAAAAATTAATAAAGGATAGAGTGTGTTTATTAGCTCATGAAATATTGTATGAACACCTACCATTTGCTACACTGTACCAATTTAAATCTGCACTGACTGCACATATGAATATATACTTTCTGTCCTGAATAATATCACAGTCTAGTGACATGAAAAGAGAAAACAACAATACAACCTGAACAACACTAGCATAGAAGTAGAAACAGAGTATGGTAGGGATGCAAAGGGAAACAATGTCGAAGAAGCCTATAAAACTAAAGGAAGCCCTGCTTGCACAGTGAGGTTACATGACTCCTAACTAGCATAGTCACCAAATCTACTGAGAATCTGATGGATTCTATGGAGGCCCCACTTTGGAAAGAATACAAATACAAGCAGAAATGAAAAATAGCTCATAAAATCTGTGTATCTGTGTAATGCATTAGCATGTATTTTATTCATATACTAAACTAAACTATTCATAAAATGCCTCACGGTTTTTAAGCAAAATTTAATGGCCCAATTTTTTTTAATGGCTCAATTTTGAAAATAAGAAAAAAAGAGAAATAAATTAAACTTATACAAACTAAAAATTAAAAATAAACTTTACCACTACTGAAAATTAATTTCCTTGAGAAGAGAGTAACTTGAATACAAATTTGATTTTGTACAGTTTTTTGGTGAAATGTGATTACATCATTCTTGACATCAATACAGGTTGTCTTCCTTTTGATTGCAAGTATGCAAATCTTGAAAATAATACCAAAAGAAATAAGGGCTCTTTTATGTGTTAACTATTTTCCAAAACATCACAATTCTCCAAGATTCTTCATTTAGAGTCATGGAGCAAGTTATTGGGATCAGAATTGGCCTAAAGTACTTCATTAACCTTTTATATGTCAGTATCAAAATTATTTAGTTTGGGCTCAGTATTAATATGATTTTGGCAGAAGCAATAATCAAGAGTTCTTTTGTGATTTTGAGATCTAAAGTCATTTTCTTGGAAAAATTTAACAAGGCTTTGTCACTCTCAGCTTAACCCTTAAAACCCACTTTCTAAACCATTTGCACATCCCCCATTCGTCCACCTGCTAACTTCTCTACCCATGTGCAACTTGGAGAAAATATTTCATATTTCATCATCGCTATGAAGAATGAGGTCACAGAACTCCAGAGGAGATACAGTAGTACCCCCAAGTAGGTCAGATTACTAAGAAGCTCTTATCAACGTGTCACGTAGTTGAGGTCTTTTAATCTCTTGAACTCTTTATTGAAAGTTCAATCAAAGACTTGGAATGAGTGCTCTGGAAAGTTGTCAGACTTCTGTTAATACATAGGACAGACGGACTTCATATTTTCTTTAAAAGACATTAAAATGACATATTTCTTTAAAAGGCAGTGATTCAAGAACCTGGCTCTGATAAAGTTGAAAGTTTTCAGGACAGTAGACAAAAATTCTCAGGACTTCTGGCAGTGTTTTTAATGTCACTGCATGCCAGTTTACAAAGAGGTGAGTCACAGTCTTGTGTGGAGTTCCTTCCTTCAAGGCAGCAAAACTGCAAGTTGCCAGGCCTCACAGGTGCTCCGTCTGTGCACCAATTCACCAGGCCTTTTCTTCCAAACTAAATTTTTCTTGGCAAGTGCTAATAATAATAAACAAGAAATAAAAATAAACTTCTCACATTTTCAAGTATGCTGATGGTTCTTGTAATGTTCTTTTTTAAATTTAATTTTAATATTATTATTCTTTTAATTTGCTATAGGGCATGTGCACTCACCAGGGAGAGACTGAGAGAGAGAGAGAGAGAGAGAGAGAGAGAGAGAGAGAGAGAGAGAGAGAAAGCAAGCCACCAGGTCCAGGACTCCAACCATGGTCAGCCATGTGGGAGTCCAGTGACCTAACCACCATGCTACATGCTGGCCCCTGCCCTTGTAGTTTTCAAAGGGGACCTAGAAAATAGGAAATCTTCTTCAATACTAATGAAATAATACCGCATGGTAGAAATGTCAAAAATTTTTGTAGATTCAGTCACAGGCAATATTTTATTCTGCTCCAGATCAATCACAAATGAGCTGGATTATTTCCAAGGTTCATAGTGTCAACATCATCAGTCCAAAAGAAGTACTCTTTTGCTTGGTAATGAATGCCTAAAACAAAGATTATTATATTAGAAAAATACAGGTTCAGGTAGAAATGCCTCCTTTTCAAATCAGATTGTCTTCTTATTACAGTAATCTTGATTTACTGTATATTTTCCTGATTTACTGTATATTTTCCTGATGAACATATGTAAGATATGTCATCAAAAAGTTTGGCCTGTTAGCATAATCTGCATTTATCCAAAATACGTGTCCTCTGAAATTTAGGGATGAATGGATAGACATCAGCATTCAGAGAAACATGGTGCCTAAAAATTCACAGGGAATATCACATAGAAAACCAAAAACTTAAATATGCATGACGGATTTCAAGACTAATGGAAAGGTCTGGGCCAGCAGATGGCTCAGTGGTTATAGCGGTGGACTCCCACATGACTGACAGTGATCTGAGTCCCAGACTCAGCAGCTTGAAAATCATGCTGGTGCATCTGCTTGTGTACGCAAAATCCCAGGAGGAGAATAGAGGATAAGGAATTGTGGCATGACCATCCTCTCTTGGGGGTGATTTCCCATTTTCCCTCTCGCTGTCCTCTCTGTCTCTTTTTTCTGGTGAGCGCACGCACTCTATGGCAAAAATCTAAAAAAAAAGGGAATAATGGAAAGGTTAGTGGGACCGAAGCTCAGCCTATTTTGAGAACAGGGAAAGAAGAATTACAGAATATGAGACTGAAGCGTCAATCAAAAGCCTCTGAGGTCCATGAACCAAGTACTAAGATAAGTCATAAGTAAACAAAAGACATTTCTTCTATTTTCTTCCTTTTACTAGAAAACATAGTTTTATGTCAAATGAGGACAAATTATTATTTCACTCTGAACAAATTCAGAATAGCCAAAGTTGTTATTATTTAGGTTCAGATTTGAAACCTTCTTGTACTGAAGGGCCTCATTTCAACATGGCTCACTCTTAGAGCAGACAAATAGGTGAAAACTCTTCAACAGACTTTAGTTCTACCCTGTGTCGGCCTCTTTATATAGCTGCTGAAGTGTCCTCGTGAAAGCAGAGTGAACAATCAAATAGAGCAAAATAGGAGTTTCAATGTCTTCTATGATCTAACCTCAAAAGTTACATGTAGTCATTTTCCTAAAATCCGTAACACAGTCAGCTTTATTATGTTACATGGACTGTAGGAAACTGTACAAGAAAATAAATAAAAGGAAGCAAAGATTATTGAGGGCTATTTTGGATACTGGCTACTACATCTAATAATATACAATTACTATGATTCACACAAGTAGAATATCTAGAAGAGTCATATGGATATGAAAAAAAATTCCTTTTTTCAGATTAGAATTGAAATGGACAAAACATTTTAAAGAGCAATCTATTCTTTAAGGTATTTGAGTAAGTCATCTAACAGACTAAACAATGTTGCTTTATCTCAAAAAACAGTGAACTTTAACTGAATCAACTTTTATAATATAATTAAATTTTTTTATCCTGTATCAGCATTTTTCTCCAGCATAAAATATTCAACTATCTACAAATCACCAAGATATGTAGTAGCAAAAACTATACTAGATTGAGCAGCAAAATATACACATACTTTTCTTCACATTAGAGCATGGTTTATAATATATATTGCTTTAGCCATTCTAAATTGCTATTTTGAAAGGTTCAACCATTCTGGAGTTTAGCCTGATGTGTAGAGTGAAATAGCATGTAATGCCACCCAATCCAGTCTTTATTAATGCCCTACAATACGCTTTAAGTTGAGATACAAGATGAGTAAGAGGTGGTCCTTGTCCACAAAATGTTTACCAACACTAGGAAATTCACATGTCCTCATTTAGTTTACCTTGTAAGTTTAAGATTTTGTGTATTGACAGTGTGCACAGTGATTGTGAGAACACAGAGGAATGAGATTGAGGCTAAAAGCTATAGTCATCTGCACCGACATCAAGTATGTGTGTAAACTTTCTGTTCTATTATTTATATGATTAGTTTGTTTCATTTTAAACAATGAAAAAAATAGGTTTCTGATCAATAAGTCATGCTGCCAGCTGTAGTCATTTAAATATCTCTTTGCACTTACAAATTTCTCTTCCTTAAATGAATTTTCTTAGATCCCTCCTGAGGCTGGTTCGCTTTCACCCTTTATTCTTATATTAAATGTCGCTTCCTAAGAGAAATTTAAACAATCATTCCATCTAAAGGTGGCCCCTAAATTATTTTCTTTACCCTATATATCCTTTTAAAATATTGATAACTTTCTTATTTTCTGATTACTTCTCAGACTTCTTCATTAAAATGGAAAGTCATTCGAGGTGATTTTAGGCAGATAGTATAGGGATTATAATGGAGAATTCCTACTCTGGGAATTATTATTTTTTTCTTTCTTTGATTCATTCAACTATTTAATTTTCAAGAATGTCTTGAATATGGTAAAGGCAGAAAAGAACTACCCTTCTGAATGTATCTTTACTTTGAAGAGGACATAGGATTAACCATTGCAGATTGGAGAAAAGGTTAAAGGGTATCTTCAAAACGTATTATTCCTTATTAGATCCTAGAGAATATTTTTACTTCCTATTTCCTAAAAGAGTTAAGGTGATCTTCTTCACCCCTACCCCCACTCCACCCCATTTATCAACTATTTAATAGCTGCCCTACGTGGAATAGCTTTTGTGTAAAATGTATGAAGAAATTATGAAACTCAAAAGAGCTTACACATTTAAAGAGACAGTGAGCTATTGGGTCATCAAAAAAGTCTTGATGCATTTTTGCATATAAAAGCTTAGAAAAATAGATCATGACTTCTCCAGCAACCCAATACATACAGACCTGTTCACAATACAAGGTAGAAAGGGAGGCTTGTAAGTAGAAGGGAAATAGTTCTTTGTCTCTAATGATGTGCTTTTAAGCAAATTATTTAGTAGAGACTTAAGTTTATTTTTATTTTTTTTAACATTTATTATTTATTTACCTGTTGTGATTTTCAAGCTGCTGGGTCCCAGACTCAAACCACAGTTGGTTCATCCAGAATCTTAACCACCAGAACACCTGCTGGCCCAGATTTTTTTTTTTTTAAAGTCAGGGTGAAATGAAAACTGAAATTGTTTCCATTTCCAACTTTTTACATTATAATATGAATTATAATAAAGAAAATCTTGTATAGAAATTTAGTGTAGTTCGTATACCCTTTGGTGAGGAATAGCAAAAGCATTTAGAAAAAAAATGTTGCGTTTGATTGGAGTTCTCAAAGATGCACAGGATGGTGATATTTTGAACACTTAGAAGTGAAAGATGAGAAACAGGAAGGACATTGCAGATGGATAGAAGCACTTGGAGAGGAAGAAAAAGAGTAGTTGGTCCTTACTTGCTGGTGCCTTTTTTATTTTTTAAGACCAGAGTTTATTTTTAACATCCATCATGCCATGAATTCATAGGGAATAGGTTCAGAAGCCCAGGCTCCTTCCCACTGGTTCTCACAAAGTGTGCTTCACTGGGTGGAGCAGGCTGGCGATTCAGTTGAACCCAGGTACCTTTCTCTTCGGCTTCCTTCTTTTTCTGATAATTTTCCTTCACATGTTTTAGAAAGCTGTCTTTGCTCTTAGGATGCTTACTATGCTCAATATGCACATTAATTCTCTTGGCAAAAATCTTGCCCTTGTGGTTTTTTTTTTTTTTTATTTTACAACAATGCCAACCACATTCTGAGTAACATTTAGACTCTTCCAGTTTTGCCATGGTAACATTTGTGGGGCATTCTTTTTTGAACAGTACCCATTCCCTTTATGTGTACAATATCACCTTTCTTATAGATTCACATGTATGTTGGCAAAGGAACCACTCCATGTTTTCTAAAAGGCCTATAGAACATATATCAGGTGCCTCTCCTCTTTCCCTTTGTGGTGGTCATTGTGGTTAATTACTGGAAGTGGCAGTTCTGGCCAAAAGGAAGCTTGCTGGTGCCTATTTACACATAAAGCTACATTCTTGAAGGACTTGAAAGCCTGGCACAACAGAATTTATTTTCTCTCTGTGCACATGAAGAGTGTTTGTATACTTGGTTCTGTAGTCTTTATAGAATATTCCATCTGCCAGAAGAGAAAAATACAGTTTCCACCAATGTATAGTAGAAAAACTAAAATGATTTAGTATTAATTAATGAACCAAGTGCTTATAAAGACATCAATAGTAACCCTTGTTAGTAAATATACTTTTCTCAAATTGAAGTTTTGATATCTGAATTTTCCATATCTTTGGTGCTTAAAAGTTGAATAATTGCTTATAATAGAAATAATCCCTGTAAACTCAACTCAACCTTTCCAAAAGGATTCTGAAATCTACAATACATAAAATATATACATGTATGTGTGTGTGTGTGTGTGTGTGTGTGTGTGGTGTGTGTATTTATTTATAAATTTGTCAGGTAGTATGTATGTTCATCAGAGATAGAGAGAGAGAGAGGGAGAGAAGAAAAGTGAGAAAGCACCTTCAGGGGGAATGATCATGCTACAGTCCTTTCTCTGTTCCTCCATCCTTTTGGGATTTGGGCCATGCACACACATGCATGTGGCCTGTATTTCCAAAGTTCTGGATCTGAGACTGGAACTGTCCAGTTTACCATGTGAGATCCAACCACCTTAACCACCACACCACTGATGGGCCCCAAAAGTATATGTTCTTTTAAAAGATTCTAAAACATTGTAAAATTTTATTGAATTACTCGTGGTTTATAAAATTCATATTTACTAGCATCTAAAATAATACTCAATATATATTTTAATATATATTAAACTATGTATTATTTCTTTATCATTTTATATTATTTAAAAGTTATGGATTGAGTAGTTTTAGGAAATAGGCTTCTTTAACATAATTGCTCATGAGAATTGAATGACTTTTATTTAGATTTTAACTATTTCTGTTCAACATTTTCATTTATTTACATACTACTGACAAGAGATACTCTCAAATAAATATTGAAATAGTTTTCTATGGATTTAACTTTGGATCGCTTATTAATATTGCATCTCACCCCTTCTCTGTATGCTTGAAATGCTTGCTGAATTGGATGAGTAGATATTTAAAAGGCTAAGAACAGATTGCTGGTATGAAAAAAATAAATCCAGAAAAAAGTAATCTTTAAAATGAACTTGGGCAGAGGCCAGGAATACAAGACTGCTCAGTTTAAAAGAATCTGAGCTTTTTTGATGGTAACCGTGGAGAGGGTGTTAATCTTTCCTTACAATCTGTGTATCATTCTTCCTATTTGTAAATCCTAGATATTAGGAAAGGATGGAAATTTTTAGGCATACAGACCATTTCCCAAGTAGCCTGTGACACAACATTCTAATATGTTTGCATACAATGTTTTTCTTTGTTTCTCATAGAATTCCAAACATTTTATTAATTTTTGTTTTAATACAGTGAGATTCTTTCTGGCGAATTCCCTAATTTTGAAGTAATATTTCCTTTTCTTATGTCTTGCATTATTTGAAACATTCTTATTATGGTAATAAGGCATATTACATATAGAACTTGTGCAAAAGTTCAATGAAAGCACTTTTCATTACCATCAAAGAAATATTTACTTATTTTCTCCTTTGACTTGTTTTTAATGGTCAAAACTTTTTTTTAATTTTTTTTTCTTTTTACTATAGGGCGTATGTGCTCACCGGAAAGACAGAGATAGAGAGACAGAAAGCGAGAAATCACCCCCCCTCCCGGGGTGGGATGGCCACACCGCAATCCCTTATCCACCATTCTCTCAGGATTTTGGGCACGCACGTGCACAAGCCACGGGGTCAGGGACTCAAACCGTGGTTGACTACATGGGAGTCCAGCAACATAGCCATTATGCCAACTGCTGGTCCCGATGGTCAAAACTTTTAAACAACTAAAGATTATTGCATTTACTGCTAAGTAAATTGAATCAATTACCTGCTAATATCCATTTTAAAATACATTCCTATTACTTCAGGTCATTTATCTGGCTATAACCTTGAATCTATAATTTATTTATCATTTTAAATAGTTGTAGTGCCCTACATTTAGTGTTATTGAATAGAATAAAAGATTCATTTCCCTGGAGTCAATTTATTATTCCTTGTATATTTTTCAAAAAAAATTAAATTACTAAGTTGCACCCTTACTTTCCTCACTACTTCGTTTTCTTGTCTTTATTTCTCTTGGTGGATATTGAAAATATTAAATTATTTTTGTTTATTTCTGTAACGGTCAAATTCACTTTCCAAACAATGTTTATTCTCTCTCAAACTTTACTTTTACCTCAGTTATAGGACATTTATGTTCCTAGGGTGAAGGCTATGTGGGGATGGATTTTGTGATTACATGACTTGTTTGACAGTCAGAAACACATTTTTTTAAATTACTTTTTAAAAGATACTTTAAATCTGTCTTATTTTGCCTGGTTAGAATATTATATTTCCCATTGACTTTTTTCTTTCCACTCAAGAGTCTTATTTCATATTTGAATAGATTTTATTCATTTAGCAAACAAATTCACAATTTCCAATGAGACCATATTTATTAACAGTTCTGCAAAATCCTCCTGGATTCAAGTTTTCATTTTAAGAAATTCTTGCAAAACCTTTGTGATAACAGCATACAAACTACAAGATTTCCTTCTAATCTCTTCTATGATGTTTTCTTCAGTATCTTCCATGTTATTTATTGAATTTGATCTGTTTCTACTAAAAAAGAAACGTATATGAATAGTTGGATGACTTTAAAAGGACATGGGTACCAGATGCTGAACTACGTAACTTGTTTCTAGTTTTCAATATATCATTTAATGTAACGCTAAAGATTTTATTATACAATACTTTACCTTTTTGCTAATAGGATGCATTTTCAAATAGTCATTAGTATATTTTACTTTCAAACCACTGAATACACTTTGAAAAACTTTCTTGCTCCATTTATGAAGTGAATAGAAGATTTTAATGTTGCAGAATTCTAATGCACCTATGTTATGCTGAGTAAGGTCAGAATTACATTGAGAAGGTAGGGCTAGAAATTCATTGTAGGAAGGATTATGGAAACATAAACATTAATTACTGTTTGACCACCACCTTGGATGTCAGGGACTAAATTAAGATCTTTATGATTTACAAAATTTTCTCATTGATCCCTGTCCTTGTGTACCCCAAGAATGACCTCAGATATGTATTATTATTAAACTATGCTTTAGTTTCCTAAATTCTTTCTGTGAGAAAACGAGAAAGTCCTGGGGTATGTATGAACTTCGCTCATAAACCTTTAATCAAAATAGTAAAAGAACCAACATATACGTGATCATTTTTTTTTTTTACCACCAAACAATGCTGTGCTTTATTCTGATTAATCCTTAACACCAAAGCAAAGTGAACTCCTTCCAAGGGAGTGTTAAGCATTTGTTTATAGGACAATTAATCATATCAGAGTTCATGTTTTCCCATTGAATGAGATCATGATTTTATTATGTTTATATGTATATATGTATATATATATGTGTGTGTGTGTGTGTGTGTGTGTGTATAATATATATATTTGTTTGTCAGTGTAGGAATTTTAGTGGTTACAGATCCAATCTAACTGAGCTTAACAGTATAGGATGCTTTAATAAATCTAGATATACGAAACACTGCTTTTAAGATAGGGTTATGAAGGGAACCTGCAGTTAGTGTAATGGCTATGTCGCTGGACTCCCACGTTGTCAACCGCGGTTCGCATCCCGGACCCGGTGGCTTAAAACTCACGCCAGGCGTGTGTGCGTGCGTGCCCAAGATCCCGAGAGGAGAATGGAGGAGAAGGGATTGCAGCATGACCATCCCCCTGGGGGGTGATTTCTCGCTTTCTGTCTCTATGTCTCTCTCTGTCTGTCTGGCGACATACGCACCCTATAGTGAAAACCTCTCAAAAAAAAAAAAAAAAAAAAAAAAAAAAAAGATACGGTTATGAAGATAGTATGAGGATTTCCCATTTGCATGACCTATTTTTTATTTATTTAAATAACAGTATGTAGAAATGTGTAAGAGTAAATATCCCACAAAATAGTCATAGTCCCTCATTTATTTTCCGAGGATATTTTTTTAATATTTTTATAAGATCAATGTGTTAATTTTGTTTTATTGTATTTACTTTTGAACTTACAGAGTACCAAGAATTTGTCTTTAAAGAAGAATTTATTAAATTTTGTTTCTTCTTATTATTTTTTAATTTGACCAGAGAAAGGCACTGAGAGAGAGATAGAGATAGTGAAAGAGGGAAAGTTAGAAAGCAAGTCTTCAGGTCTGGGACTCGAACCATGGTTGGCCATGTGGGAGCCCAGTGTTTCAACCACCATGCCCTCTGCCAGCCCCATACCTATGCTTTTTTTATTTTGTAAGAATTCCCCAGCTTTCTCAATTCATTTCCAGTAATTAAAACATGATATATAGCAAATAATTACAATGGTTCAAGCACTGTCTTCAGAACTTTATGAACATTAACTGAAGCTCAAAGAATTTCTAACAGACCCTAACTAGGAACAATGGCATTGGTTATATGAGACATACTGATATGTGGATGAACCTAACCAGAAACCAGATGATTAGGTTCATGTCCAGTGAGGGTTATACAATTTCTGATTGAGACTGCCTTAACTCATGTCTTTAGTGAGAAAGGAATGTTGAAGAGGATGGAAATTTTTGTCCTAGAAATAGTTACACAACATTATTTAAGTTGAATTTAATTTTTGAACCAACATTAAAATGTTATATTTTATAACTTCGGTTGTAGTTCATTATATATTTGTATATATCCTTCATAATCTACCTGTACTTTGAATTTATGAATTTCATTATCAGAAACTTATAATAGTCTTTACGTCTTCCTTCTTTCTTGCATGCACACACATAAACACACATATGCATACACACACACATATACACACACACTCCCAATTTCTTTCTTTTCAATAAGGTGCAGAGTTGATGGACTTGTTCTCTGATTTTTTTGTCAGTGCTCTTATTGCACTTGCCAATTTATCTGTCGAGGGTTAGCAGGCTGACAAGTTCATCATAATCAGCATCTATTCCATTTCCATTTTATACTCAAGGTCTATTGTTGCCATTTCATTCAAGAAGGTGTTTTTGTTTAAGTGGTGCTTGAGTGCTGGCTTCTGTGCTCTGTGAATGCAGTCCTCGTGGGGAATGATAGTGTAGAGTGGTTCATTCCATGTGATTCTAGGCCACGGTGATGCTCTTGTCTGTGTCCATTGCAGATTCACCAGAAATTTTTTCCCCCTCCGATGTGACAAGTGTTTATCTGGATGGCATTGTCCTGTAGCACTTTGTAAGCCACAGTGTGGATTCAGAGGAGGACTGTCACAAAGCCTTTGGAACTTGATTGAGATTTATAATATAATAGAGATTCATATGGATAGTTAAATGGAATAATATGTGATACTAGTATATAATGTTTCAGGAAATATATATACACATCTAAAAAGGTTTTCTATATGCCCAATATTTTAATTCTTCTCAGCCTCTTATTAGAAGTGTATCACTCTTTTTTACAGCTGTGCATATTGAATATTTCCTTCACTTCGGAATATGCAGGAAATATATTTTTTAGTTAAGTGCCTGTAAGCAGCATTCTACCTCATCAGAAACACTTCTGAAACATATTGCCAGAATTGCCAATGATTATCAGTATAAGTGAAAGTTGAATACATCTCTAGGCTCTTCTGCTTATAAAAGAATTCCAGATTTCTGTGAATCTGCAGATCTTTCTACATTATTGGCATGTATTGGTTTTTGAACTTAATACCAGAAGATAGTCCTTAAGTATTTTTTCCTTGATATCATATTTATTCCTCTTATCAAGTTGCTGAGAGTTTCTCTATTATCCTTTATATCCTTCAGGGATTCTGCATAGTAAAAATTCAAAATCCTCTTTGTCCTCTTGATCACAATATTGAGCTGGTATCCAAGAACACAAAGAGGTTTTTTTTTTTTGTTTTTGTCGTTTTTTTTTCCCCTCCAACACTTGGAGGATTCTTACTGTTAAATGCAAAATAGATTAATGCTGGAATTTTAGAAGCCTGAGGAAATGTAATACCTCATTTTATTGTTTTAACAAGAGACCGCTTTTGAAATTTCTTACACATTTTCCTGCTTACTTTTCTTTCTGATAGCAGCATCTCTTTTCTGGACTTCAGTGAAGTCTACACACTAATCTGTTATTTTCTTTGTTACATTGTGATTTTGAGTAGTAAGTGCCCACATCACTTCCCTTGATTGAAAACTGCCATGGCTTCTCAATGCATTGAGGAAGAAGCTAATCTCCTCAATCTAATACTCACATTCCTTCAACATCAAAAAATCATTGTTATCATATACTGCCCTCTTAATATAGTGAAGTATGATCACAATGCATAAATTGTTGTTTCCTAAACATTCCAGTCTATTCCAGCTGTATGCCTTAACTAATTCTATTCTGCTTGCTTTGAACGGTCATTTCTTACATTGTTATTGGAAAAGATCGTAGTAATTCTTCAAAATCCATGTCAGCTTCTAGTTCTTTCATTTTTTTCTCACTTTTGAAAGAATTTTTTATGTATTTACCATTTATTTTCTTTGCTTATATATTCATTAAAGAATTTATTGTAATCTGACTCATGTCTTGCTATCATTCATGACCAGGCCCAGAGAAGGTAAAATGCCTTTCTGGGCCTATTAATAGGCCTGTTGAGCCAGGAAAGCAGCAGCAATTGTCCACTACCATTCCAGTCTCTATAGTCAAGAGGTGTTTCTTACCGGCTCAATCTATTCAATATTTTGTTTAACATATTGTCACAAAGTAATGTTTTATGGAAAATAAGAAAGTGGGGGGGAGGCAGCAGGTGGCATAGTGGCCAAGGTGTTGTATTCTCACCTGTCCTACCATGGTCTGAGTCCTGGACCTGGTGACTTGCAAATCACACCAACTGTGTATGTGCTTGCATGCCAGGAGGAGAATGAAAGAGAAAAGATTGAGGGGTCGCCATTTCCCCTGGATGGTGGTTTCTCACTTTACCTTTCACTGACTCCTCTCCTGCCAGTGTAAGTGCCCTATAGCAAAAACTTTAAAAATAGAAAAAAAAGAGGAAGTGGAATGCATTTACCAGAAGAGAGGTACTGAGACAAGTAGAATTGGTAATTTTCCCCAACATGGACTACCATGTTAGTTGTTAGCAAGCCAAAAAGTAAATATTCAAAACCATTCTTCCTTTCCCTTTCCTGTTCATCTAAAATGAGATACAGTTTATGCTCCACAGTGGGTGATCACACCTGCATGCACAATGGGACCCCTTCTGGTGTTTTCCAAGGGCTTAAGAAATAAAACAATACTATGAGGAAGCAGCACACCTGTGTGCTTTTGGCTAGGACAAGTATGTATTGTAACTAGCCAAATGTTTTCAAATAAGAGTATTCTGAAGCTAATTTTACGAAAAACTGAAAATTACCATTCTATGCTGCATGTATAACTCAAGGACGTGGCTGCTATAGGACTGCTATGCTAGCTAATAAGAAAGGATACAAGAAAATAATTCGGTTCAGGTTTGATCCAAGTTCCCAAAATACATTTGGTAATTGAGATTTGCATTCTTTAACAAAAGGGTAACATTTTGTTAGTTTTCTTGTTCAAAGTAAAAATACGAAAATTAAGCAATAACTCACAGCAGGTCAGTGTTTCTGGGTAATTATAGCACACCTGAGGGGGTATTTTAAAGCTAGAGTCCGAGTGACTTTATCAACTTCAGGGACATGTAATAATCCCCCAGAAAAGCACTGCCTGGAGTGTTGTATTAATAATATGAAGTGAAATTCAGACATACAAAGGAAATCATGTAGATCTGTGCTTTTGCTAGGCAATATACACATGGCAAAACATTAACAGTGGCTAATAATGCAAGTTCTCAGAACCTGTTTTGTTCATAATCCCAGTTTGATTTTTCATACTGTCGATGTTCCAATAGTTTGGCATATTTTTAAAATGTATTAAATGATTAAAACCGGACAATCAGTCGTAAGAGGGCTATATATGTTAATGTAGTTAAAATTTAAGGTGTACGAATTTACCTGAAAGTGATTAGGGTGAAAGCGCATGATTAATGTTTTATGCTTTAAGAAGCGGCATCATTTATGGAAATACATGGCATCAGAATAAAATTCTAACCTGTATAAAAGCTTCCCTTTGACAGTCCTTTAAAAATCTTTCCATTATTGCAGGGTAATAGCTTGACTGTAATGTCTGCTGTAAAAGGAGCAAGTGCCTGTACAAATATTAATCTTACATTATTACTGCTAAATATTCAGCTGATTTGAATATTAAAATAGCCCAAAGGCTCTTCAATAAAATATGTGATTACTGAAATAGTGCAGTCCTTTTTATCATTCCAGTCATATTCCATGCATATATTAACAGATTTCATAGTTGCTTAAGTTAAGTAAATATATTAATTTATAACAGTGGCAAAGCCTGAAGTTTAATTTTTTTCTTTTAGAAATGCTCTTTGAATTATCTTTGGACGTTTCTAGTATATTGTGATAAAATATTGATTGAGTAACAGTGTAACTGTTGTTGCTGTGTGTGTGTGTGTGTGTGTGTATCTCTTAGATTGGTTGATTTTAGCTTACTATGGGGGGGGGGGCACCAGCAC
Organism: Tupaia tana; assembly: GCA_026018925.1. Classification (NCBI taxonomy): domain Eukaryota; kingdom Metazoa; phylum Chordata; class Mammalia; order Scandentia; family Tupaiidae; genus Tupaia; species Tupaia tana. The sequence continues at coordinate 42,295,778 of JAKSZU010000004.1, read as the reverse complement.
TTGCAGAGAGGACAGAGAGAGAGAGAAAGTGAGAAAGCTACCCCCAGGTGAAATGACCATAACACAATCCCTTCTCTTTCATTCTCCTCAAGATTTGGGGCAAATTCAAATATGCCCTGGCATGTTTTCAAAGCCACCAGGTCCAGGACTCAAACTATGCTGTTCGCCATGTGAGATTCAGCCACCTTAATCTCCATGCCACCATGCTACCTGTTGTTCATGTGTGTGTGTGTGTGTGTTTTAGTTTCTAGAAAGACTAATATAATTTTTAAGAATATCTTCTTAAGTAATAGTAATAGCTAACATATACAGCAATTAGTATGTTAGACTCTGTTCTAAATACTACAAGATACTGAATCATTTCATCCTTATAACATGCCTCTAAAACAGACTCTATGGTTAATCCTATTTTAAAATGAAGAAACTGAGTCTGAGGATGTTAAAGGAAACTGTTCAAGGCCATGCAGTCTGGTAGTAACTAAATCAAGATTCTAATCAGGGGGGACCATCAATTAGCGTAATGGCTATGTCACTGGACTCCCACGTAGTCGACCGTGGTTCGAATCCCGGACCCGGTGGCTTAAACTCACGCCAGGCACGTGTGCGTGAGTGCCCAAGATCCCAAGAAGAGAATGGAGGAGGAGGGATTGCAGCATGGCCATCCCCCCCCGGGGGGTGATTTCTTGCTTTCCGTCTCTCTGTCTGTCTGGCGTGTGCACGCGCCCTTATAGCAAAAACCTCTCCCCCAAAAAAAAGATTCTAATCAGTATGATGAGATTTCACAATCCATACTCCTATACACTAAAATCTATTTGATGAAGGTGTGTATTATATAAGCAAGTTATTTATTTCAAAAGAAAGCATACATTGTAAGAATGTGATAGCCGTGTGAATAATATCATTTTGCAGAAACTTTTACGTATGTGAAGTGCTTTTACATTTTGAAATTGATTAAATTCAGCTATGACCTTGAGTGCTGATATTTTAGAATATGCACTTTATAATCTAGAAATGACTCATTAGGCTGAGTGGAGCACAGAAACACGAAAGAAATTTCCTGATGTCCTTTATCTCTAGTCTCCTCTCTGCCATTGCCAGATTATAAAGTCTATAAGCAATGAGAGCTCAAGTACCATTTTAAAGCTGGCAGGTGTTCCTTTCAGCTTCCTACTCTGCTCCTTATTCCCTTTTCTGCTCCTTATTCTCCGTGGCTCCTGCTCCCTCATTCCTAAATTTCCAGTCTTTATTTGCATTTCAGTTATTTAAGATTCTTATGATGCTCATCCAAAATTAGCCACACTCACAGATCTAGGTGTTAGGACGTTTAGAATTATCACACCCAGCTACCTTAAAATGCTTCAATCAGCTATAAAAAAAAACATACTAGAAGTGAGTAATCTTCTACATGCAGGATGTTCTTATTATTGTAGAAGAAGAACCAGTGCTTTAATGTCAGACAAACTCGCATGTATTTTCCATCTTTTCTACTTTTTAATTCTATAAGTTATCTGTCCTAGTCTGTGACCAGATCTGTAAATCTGGAGAAAATCATATATACGTCACTGGACTCGAGAAATCATTTTTTATTTTTAAGTACATGCTGTTGCACACACAGGTAAGATGCTGCTGCTCCACAGTCACATGGGAGCCCAAGGTTCAATTCCAGGCACTCCCTAGAAGTCGCTTTCATAGCACACACCTGTAATACTAGCTATTTAGGAGAAGGAACATGGCAAAGTGGGACCAGGCTCTTAAAAAAAAAAAAAAGGAAAGAAAAAAGAGTGCTTAGGGCATCATAGATATTTTCTAAACAAAGTTCTTTTCTTCTTCCTGAAGATTCCCAGTGATAAAGCAAGTGTCACATTACACAGGATGCAGTTCACTCCTTAGAAGTACCCTTGTCCCTACCTTACTGAAAACCATTTCTGCCCTTTTGTGATTCGCTTCTGGATCCTGCCAACTCTTTTAACCCTGTGTGTGTCAGAGAACCTTTTTGGATCTCAGTGTTCTTATCTGAAAAATGAAAGGATTTCATGAGAGATACTTTTCAGTCTCATTCTTTTTATAAAATACTTCATAAAACTCACAGGGTTTTTAAAATTTTTTAAAGAATTATTTATTTAATTCTATTTGTTAGTATTATTTTTAAATTTGATCAGACAGAGACAGAGAGAAAAAAGGAAAGCAAGGAAATAAGCTGCCAGGTCTTAGACTAGAACAGCAGTCAGCCGTGTGGGAATCCAGCAACTTTAACCACTATGCCACTTACCAGCCCCAAACTCTCAGTTTTAAGTCTTTCTCATTCTCCTACCCAGTGACTAAAAAAACTTTTTAAAAAGGTTACTCTGATTCCCACATGGCCGACCTCAGTTTGAGTCCCAGACCTGGTGGCTCAGTTTTAAGTCTTTCTCATTCTCCTACCCAGTGACTAAAAAAACTTTTTAAAAAGGTTACTCTGATTCCCACATGGCCGACCTCAGTTCGAGTCCCAGACCTGGTGGCTTGCTTTCTTACTTTCTCTCTCTCTTTCTCTCTCTCTCTCTCTCCTGCTGTCCCCCTCTGGTCAAAGTAAAAAATAAATGAATAAATAAATAAGTTGAATAAAATAATTTTTTTAAAAAAGGTTACTTAGTTATTTCTTCCTCCTAAGAATTTTAAGTATTAGGAAATGATAAAAACAAGTAGTAAGAAAACAAAACAAAGAAAACAAACAAACAAACAAAAAAACAAAACACCAAACATAAGACCAGTACTTATGTACTTGTGTAGTTCAAAATATTCAAATCAGCGTTCTCTGGTGTTCAATTGGCACAAGTGAAAATCTGGAATGTGAAATTTTCACATGTAAGGTCACAACCTTGTTGTTTTAGATGGCTGGATTTAAGAAGGTAATTCTGATGATAATATCTAAAATAAGAATGATTTAATTTTTTTTTCTTTTTTTGGAGAGTTTTTTGCTATAGGGCGTGTGCACTTGCCAGAAAGACAGAGAGAGACAGAAAGCGAGAAATCACCCCCCAGGGGGGATGGCCACGCTGCAATCCCTTCTCCTCCATTCTCCTCTCGGGATCTTGGGCATGCAGCCTGAGTTTAAGCCGCCGGGTCTGGGACTCGAACCATGGTCTACTACATGGGAGTCCAGCGACATAGCCATTACGCTAACTGCTGGTCCCAGAATGATTTAATTTTTAAACAAAATCTTAAGCTGGATTTTAATATCCAATATCAGTTAAAGTAGATGGTACCTAATAAAGTTAGGTTTCCTCCTCGATTTCCGTCTTTCTTCAGTTGGCCACAGAACCATCCTACCTCCACTACTTCCCTATTCCAGTGACTAGAAATTGCTCCTTGGAGATTTTGATTTTCATAATACATAATATGAAAACCACTGCTTTAAACCAAGAGGTAGCTCCTATTGTGAGTCTTTCAATTTCTCTGTTAAGCTGACGTAATTTATCTTTGTTTGCTGGTGCTGAAGACCCAGGATAGGTCTAATTTCCAGGTAATTGGAATGCTGTTTTCTTCTTTCCTACTTCTCTAAGAACTAGTGATTCTGGTAGTTAAATAGATAAGCCTTCTCAATTATGCTAAGACCAGTTGCCCCAGGTGAACAACAACAACTAAAATGTTTAAGAGGCAATTTTAAGGCTCAGTTTTAAGAAACAGTGCAGAAAACATTATTGTTTGAAGAGTGCTACATGAAGACTGTTTCTTTCACCTGGTTTCTTCCTATGTGTAAATTCAAATCCCAGGATGATTCGAATTCTCCACTATTTTCATATAATCCTTGTGAATATTAAAGTGTCTGTCATCTCTTCAAAGTGGGTATTAATCTTAGTGACGTGGAAATCTCAATGACTGTAACAACATTTTCTTTATTACAGTTCTCATTAATTTTCAATTAAGTATTACATACTTTTTTTCATTTTTCTCCTTTGCACAGAATTTCTTTTAGTGTTAAATCAATGTGATGATACCATTTCAAAGGAGCCTGGATTGTTTTATATTACTTCTATAATTGATAGGGTTACTCTATTACTCCATTAATAAAAAAAAAATCACACATCATATATTATTGTAATTTTAAATGATAAAATCTTGCTTCTTCCAGTAAGATTCTTATACACTAGGTATTAGTGTGGTGTGGTATGCTATCTTAAATATACTTCCCCATAAGATACTGTCTACAATATTTCGTGAACTTAAAATAGATGATGGTAACTTGGTAGGTATCCCTAGTCATGACCTTACATTTGAAAATTTCACATCACAAATTTCTACTTTTGCCAAGTGAACATTAGGGAATGCTGATTTGCCATATTTTGGAGTTACATGAGAACTAATCTTGTATCTTTTACTACCTGTTTGCAAAGATGTAAGAATTTTTCTGCGTTTCAGCTCCTTTTCAACATTTAGCATTTAAATTCTTAGGAGAGAGAAAGAGATCAGTAACAATTTTTATAGCAGGTTTAGATTTTTCAGTATGAATATAATTGTGTTTCATTCACATGCTTTTTATCCATAAAGCTACTTCAATTTCCAAATTAGACAAGGCATAGAGACTGAATAATATTACTATATTTTGGCTTTCTGACTTATTCCTTTTTAGCTATTTTTATTCCCTTAATTAGATCATGCATAAGTATAATTTTCTGCTGAAGATCTCTTGAAATATACTTCATCCTTTAAATTATTCTACACCATCCCAATATTTTCTTTTTTTTTTTTTATTTTGCTGCATGAAACAGAGGAGCACAGGGTAAAGGTTTGAATAATTTTTCAACCTACCTCATTGTTTTCTACTTAAAAGCTAATTTTTCAATGCATTACGTTTACTTTCTATAGGTGACAACATTACTTATCAACAACACATAATAATAATTCCGTTGCAGGTACACAATACTTAATAGATTGTTAATGATCCATTCTATGAGAACCACACTTAATGATCCAGAGCAGGAGCTCACAGACTTTCCAGTTGCTAACTAGCCACATTCTTTGCTTTCTTTTTTCCTAGTGTTTTGATCAGCATACAAAACAATACTGAGGTTGCTTTTGCCCTTTCCTTTTCTTCCTTCTGTCTCTAAATAAATAACTTTCTTAAGTTTATTCTTTTTCTTCTTTGTCACTAATCCATTTTCTATATTTTCAAATTGTATTTGTTCACTATAAGAATCAGTCCTTGAATATCAGTCTAAATAACTGATTGGTCTGACATCTGCTTTAATCAGTAACTTGACTATTTTTCTTTGCCCTTGAACATTTTAGAGATATTCATACTGTTATTCTTAAGTATTCAATGAATGTTCAGTTCTTTTGCATTTTTCAATTCATTTCACTCATTTATCAAACGTTTTATTGAGCATCAGGCTCTGAGTTAAGTTATAAGACATGGTTCTTGCCTTCAAAGAACCCACAGTTTCATAAGACGAATAAACATTAAACCTCCTATAATTTTCAAACTGTTGTAATAAAGAAATATGTAAGATACAGTGTGAATTTAAAGCACAAAGTGATAAAGTTTATTAGAAGGTCAAAGTAGTTGACAAAGACAGAAATATTTGAGCAGAATCTTGAAGGTTAAGTAGGCGTATTGACCTATCTAGTTTAAAAGGGTGGTAGACATCATCTAGGTAAAGGTATCAATGTGTACAAGGACAGTGACATGAAATCACTTACTGCTTTGAACTCAATTTGGTGTGCTTAGGAACAGACAATTTGTGGGTGAAGTGGTCAGAGAAGCAGGTAGGGGTGAGGAGAGGAAGGGATGAACTTTAACTCTTTAACTTATGGATAGAGAAAATCTGTGTACATTTATTTACATTCGTTTATTAGACATTTTGCTATACCAACAACATATATTTTTATGTGTATGCCTATGTAAAAATAGATATTTTTCAGTTAAGCTTTCAGGGAAATAAAAATAAGATTCATACTTTTGAAAATATTCTAGTATGGGGTGAAAGACAAAAAAATTAAAAAATGGCTCAGTTTGAAAGCCATTGCAGTGGCCAAGGTACAAGATGATGAATGTTTGGATTACTGCTATGCTCAGGTAAGAAGAGGACAGAATAGTATATTGGACTATTCATTGCTGTTGATTCAGTAGGATTCGGTGTCTACATATACAAGCTGAGGAAGAGTCCAAGATCATTGGTTTGGATAATTGAGTTTGGATAACTGATTTGCGGACTTAATTACTAAAATAAAATTTCAGGAGAAAGAATAGGTTAGAGATAGAATAGACGGGAAAATACTGAATTCATTGGAGGCGGGTTATTGTAAATATGAGATGTTGATGGAAAATCCAGGTGGAAAAATCTAGTACAGTGTTTCTCAAAATTTAAAGTACATACCAAACAACTGGGGAATCTGTTCATGTGCTGAATCTTGTTTATTAAATTGAGGAAGGTCCTGATGGTCTACAGTTCTGACAGGTGCTCTGGGGAGATGGCCGTGCAGTCTGTCTATGGACTATATTCTGAATAAAAAGGATTAAGACAAAATGGGATTTAAGATGTATAAGATATATGAGTAAGAGATATAAATTCACAAGTTTTCAGCATATTTGCTGACATATGCTGAAAAAAAAACCCAGACTAATGATTATACATACAACTTAAACAAAAAAATTTATAAACCAAAATTTGAGAAATTAATAAAAAGCTTCAAATTATACTATTCTTGACAGATTCTAAGATTTTGTATACATTTAAGAGTTTTTAAAAATTATTTCTAATTTTGCAAATTGAGTCTGTCAACCAGACAAGCTCTTATTTAGCTTGTTTAGGAAGAAACGTGTATGCATTTTACCTGGAATGTCATGAACAAATTGAACTGTCATATAAAACCAGTAAAACTTACTCTTTTAGAGAGAGAAGGATATCATTTTTTTTTTTTTATGCCGCTCAGGTGAAACCTTTCTCAGATAATGATAAAAACAAATTGACATGGGAAGGAACTCAAACATTCAGACTAGTAGTACTTAAACCCAGGAGAAGTATAGAAAATGAGAAGAAAAGTAAGGACTAAAATTGATTCCTAGTGAGGACATTTGAAAAGTTAGTAGAAAAAGAGAAGCTGGCTAAGCAAATGGAGCATTTCCAGAGAAGGGATAAATAAAATCAGAAATATATCAACTTATTGCAAAGAAAGAAAAGAGGGTTTTCAGCAAGGAATTTGTAAACAGTGTCAAAAGCCATGCCAGTGAAAGCAAGATGGGAGCCAACATCACTGCACCTAGAAAAAAAGAGGAAGAGCTCATCAAGTCTCATTTTCAGTAATATTTTAATATTCAAATTTGTTAGCTCGTTTTACTCTCTTTTGTTTGGGATACTCCAGTATCTTTGGAAAAGAAATACTGGATTGAAATAATATACTAGATAAAACGTAGAGACCAGGGTTTTAATTTCAGTTTTGTCATTCATAACCTATTTAATAGAACTGGGAAAGGACTGTTGTAATCATCCAATCTAAATACTGTATTCCAAAATCTCCCCCATTTCTCTTCTTAACAGCCGATCATTTGAGTGATAACCACTTCACAACAGGAATAATGCTCTATTTGATCCAATGAACCTTCTGCTTTAATTATGTCACTTCTTGAAAGTGGGACTCTCTTCTCCAAAACTGCAACTTAGTTTTTGGCAAAAAATATAAAGAAAGACAAAAATTTTCCTGGATCTTGTGCTATTTAAATTTTGCTAAATGAAAATAAAAATTTGGCAGATGATTCCAGGTAGATCATGTAAATTAAAAATCTGTTTTACAGTACCAGCAGATGGTGTAATGATTTTGTTGCTGGACTCCTACAGAGTAGACAGTGGTTTGAGTACTGAACCCAGCAACTTAAAACTCACACCAGACACGTGTATGTGTATGCCCAAGATCCCGAGGCCTTTTCCTTGAAGTAATTTTTTTTTTTTTTTTTTTGGAGAGGTTTTTGCTATAGGGCACGTGCGCTTGCCAGACAGGCAGAGAGAGACAGAGAGACAGAAAGCGAGAAATCACCCCCCAGGGGGAATGGCCATGCCACAATCCCTTCTCCTCTCGGGATCTTGGGCACGCAAGCACACGCACCCGGCGTGAGTTTTAAGCCACCGGGTCCGGGACGTGAACCGTGGTCGACTACATGGGAGTCCAGCGACATAGCCATTACACTAACTGCTGGTTCCCATTGAAGTATTTTTTTATATACTGTAAATTCATAGAATTTAAGCAGCTTCCTGCTTTTTTGGTGGAGTTAATGTGAAGGTTATATAAGACATCAAATCTTAGAAATACATATAAGTTATGTTTTAGAATTTAGATGCAAAATATTCCTTAAAAGTTTAATAGACTTAAAAAAATTTTAGACTATAATTCATTTATAGAAAAGTGAAATTGAATTATTTCACTATAACTCTCAAGTGGCAAATTATTTCAAGAGTTCTATAAATAGGTACATTTGCACAATCTGATTGGCTACCCTAAAGGCAGAACCAATTATATTATGCTAATGTGCATATTATGCTCAAAAATCTGAATTTACCATTCTAGTACATCAATGTATATTGTCTTTTTAAAGAGGTAAGCTTATAGCTGTCAAGTTTTGTGTAAAGAGAGGCTTCAAAGATTTGTAATTGTCAAGTTTAGGGAGCTTGAAGCATTCTTAACATTTCATAATGACAGAATCATTTTTTGACAGTAAATACAGAACTGAATATAGTGATAACCTTGATTTAATATAACATGACTCTAGGAACATTATTGAAAAGGCTTTTTGCATCTTGATGTGAAGTTCATAACAAACTAGGGAAAATTATTTGGGAATTTGCTCATTAAGAGCTTAGCAGAACAGTATTTTGTTTGCATTGTCTAATAAAATGAACCAGGATACATCATTTTTCTAGGGCATATAGTTTATGATCTAAAATGTTATGGTGCTTTTGTGACCTAATTTACCAAGGATTTTTATTTTATTTATTTAATTTTATTTTATAGCACACGAGAGAGTTTAACATGAATAATTTCCTTTAAAATTGAGTAAACAAAGTAAATGTTGTTAATGCTCCCATGTTATATAGGTGGTCTATAAGCCCAAAATGCTCTGAATATCTCTTATTTAAAGGAAGAAAAACTGAAAAGATATATACTACATACTGTAGAGTTTTTAATTTTTTTTTTTAGATAGAAAAATAAATGATGTGGTAGTAAAAATATGCAGTACACAAAATATTTTCCAAATATTGTCTGGTATACTATTCATTAATAAGTCATGTAGCCAGATCGTGGTATATGAGACATTGCCCGTGGAAATGAAATATTTCTATCTAAATTTTAGCAACAGTGATCGATAACTAAGAAATAAAACTAAAAAAGAATAACTTTTATATTAGAGCTGAATTACAAATGATAATTGTCTTTGGATATATGATTGTTTATATAATGCTTTTAAAGCTCATTCTTAATATAATGAAGATAAGAGATAAGCACCCTATTTGTATACAACCTCCTTCACCATGTTTCTATGACTATTATTTTGTATAAATAATCTAGTGTTTCAAGTCAGGCAAATCTGGCATAATTTAATAGGAGAATATAATATAATGACATATACTAGTTTCTAATATTCCTACTATGTTATTTTGTTAGTTCATTAAACGGTTTTCTCTTTCACTTTAATGTTCATTGATCCCCAGTGTATATGAAAGCCTTTACATAACTCAGCTCTTTAATTTGTTATTTCAGTAATTATTGTCCTTGTGCTATTTGTTAAGGTTTTTTTTTTTTCATTAAAATGTTTTAAACATGGAATATTATCTAGTATGGAAGCATTATATTAACTTTTAAAATCCCTTGCTTTAATTTACAAGATATTTTCTAATCTCATTATGAAGGATTTAGCAGCATAACTCTCATTTACACAATAACAGGCCGGATGGTCTCTCTATGTGGGGGAATTTGCATCTTCATTTTAAGGCACTGAGCCTTTTTAATTTTCCCCTGATAAATCAGCTTTTAGGTTTCATCCAGCAAATAGGGGTGGGAAGTAACTGTAAACACTTAGCTAAGTGGTTACAGATACATAAGCAATTAAAATGAGGTAATTGTATTTGTGTAAAGGGTTTGGGCTTAATTTGAATCAGACCAGGAGTGTCAAGGGCTCAGCTCACATTCCAATATCATCACCAGCATCACTACCTCAATGAAGACACAGTAACCTCTGTGTAGGCAAATATGGAAAAGAAATTAGGAATTAAGTCTGCTTTCTTTTCAGCAACATCTGCTGCAAAAATGACAATGATGAGAACACTGAAGCACAATTAATTGAGGAAATGAAATTATTTAGTGAAAGGAGTTGGATATGTACAGATTTTATTCTTATGTCTTCAGGCATTGCTATCATTTCAAGGTATTTCTATGTTCTGAAATGCAATAATGTATAGAAATGAAATAATATTTAATGAAAGAAGTAAGCTATGTTGTAATTTTATTGCTTACTACTTTAGGTGTTACTATTATTTTGAATTATGAGCCTTTGGCACCTGTTTTAAAGTTACAGTAAAATTTAGACACCTTAACAATTCTCAATATTTTGGGATCAAGAAATGGCATAAAGGTTATGTTGCTGGATTCCCACTTGGCAGGCTGCAGTTCCAGTCTTGGACCCGGCAGCTTAAAACTCCTGCCAGTGGATCAGCAGTTAGCTTAATGGCTGTGTTGCTGAACTCCCATGTGTAGAGGACCGCTATTGAGATCCTGGACCCAGTGGCTTAAACTCACACCGGGTGTGTGTGTGTGAGTGCCCAAGATCCCAAGAGGAGAATGGAGAAGGGTTTGTGGCTTGGCATCCCCCCTGGGAAGTGATTTCTCGCTTTCTGTCTCTCTGTCTTTCTCTGTCTTTCTGGCCAGTGCAGTGCTCTATAGCAAATACCTCCCAGCCAGAAAAACAAACAAACAACAACAACAAAAAACTCCTGCCAGGTGTGTGTGTATGCCCAAAGTCCTGAGAGGAGGATGGAGGAGAAGGGACTGTGGCTTGACCGTCCACCCAGGGAGTGATTTCTTGCTTTCTGGTTCAGTTTCTCTCTGTCTGTCTCACAAGTGCACGTGCCCTATAGCAAAAATCTCTCTAAAAAAAAGCGTCAATATTTCTTAAGAGCTTTCCAAATTTACTGAATGTGCAACCTTTATTTCATTAAAAGTATTTAAAAACATATATTTTCCTAGATATTTTATCAAACTTGTTAATAGATTATTTGTAGCCTTGTTATTGTTACATAACTTTTAAAATTAAATTTTCTTAATATTTGTTAATAATATGTAGATGCGATTGTTTTCTGTTGTACTGATTGTATATAAAATGACCTTGTCAACAATTACTGAAATTAATTATAAATTTTAAGATTATTTTGGTACCTCCATCATAACATTTGTGAATAATGACAACTTTGATATTTAACAAGCCTATAGCACTTATTTACTTATTTATTTCAGTACAGTGTACTAGTTAAAATAATTGTAAAATTTTAAAATGTAATTTTAATGTAATTTTAAAATTTTAAAATTGTAAAAATGTGACAGTGGCAAATATTGGATCATACTCCAGAGAAAGTACCTTTTTCACCACTGAAAATTTCTACTGTAAACTTTAGTTTATGTCCTTTATAACTTTAAGCTTTCTTGTATATATATTAAGCTTTTTTGATAACTAGATCTAAATTTTATTGAATGCATTTTCTGAATTTATTGAGGTGATCATATACTTCTTTCTTTTTTTTTTTGGAGAGATTTTCGCTATAGGGCGCGTGCGCTTGCCAGACAGACAGAGACATAGAGACAGAAAGCGAACAATCACCCCCCAGGGGGGATGGTCACACCGCAATCCCTTCTCCTCCATTCTCCTCTCGGGATCTTGGGCACGCACGCACTCGCGCCCGGCATGAATTTTAAGCCACCGGGTCCGGGACGCGAACCGCGGTCGACTACATGGGAGTCCAGTGACATAGCCATTATGCTCACTGCTGGTTCCCATCATATACTTCTTCTTTAACACATTGCTATAGTAATTGAATCCTTAAGTAAGCACCATGTGTTTAGGGGATAATAATAATTTTTTATCTTTTTTTTTTTTTTTAAGGTTTTTGCCACAGGGTGCATGCACTTGCTAGAGAGAGACACAGTGAAGTAAAGTGAGAAGTCACCCAGGCAGGATGGCCAAACGACAATCTCTTCTCCTCCATTTTCTGCTCAAGAGTTTGGGCACGTGCACACACGTGCCTGATGTGACTGGGCCAGTGGTCAGTCATGTGGGAATCTAGTGCTTTAACCACCATGTTACCTGTTGGCCCCAAGGGGAAATAGTCTTTTTATAAACTACTGAACCTTGTTTTTATGTGTGTGTGTGTGTGTGTGTGTGTGTGTGTATGTATATATTACTAAAGACTTGTTACTGAAGTGTATCTGGTTGTTGTTAGTATATATGTGTGTTTGTGTGTGTCTATCCATTGTGAATTTTTCTTTAACCCATATAATATATAGAATTATGCTATTAAATTTCCAACAAATGAGGTTTTCAAAAAAAAGATCTATTTTTGGTTTCAAATGTATTTATAGTTACAATATGGTCATCATGAAAGTTGAGAGTCTTAGTATATGTTAATTTCTGTTAAAGTTTCAGTGACTCCTGGAAAAATGCATTCTTTCCAACTATTGAGAGCACATTCATTTATAACCATAGAGTCAACCTCATTAATTAATTAAACTGTTCACATCTTTGGCATACTTTCCTAATTTTTTTCCCCTAACTCTAATTAGTCTAAAAATTTTCAAAAGAGTTGTATTAACACCTGCCACTCTAGTGATACATTTATTATTGTATTAAAGTAGCTATGTTGATTTTTTGTTTAAATATGTTGAAGCTGTAGTATAGGTGCAGCAAAATTAAGCAATGTACATTTTTCCCTGTCAAACTGACCGGTATATGAATATATAGTGTTTATTTCTACTTTACTGTTTTTGGTGGTAGTGGTGGTGATAGTTTGTTTTATTGTTTTACCTCATAAGATATTTTGCTGTTAATATAACTATGTCACACTTATTCTGTTTAGATTTGCCTGATATATCTTTTTATAACCTTTGAATTTTAACTTCTAATGTACTTATGTTTTGGCATTTTTCTTGTAAATAGCGTAAATCTGGGCTATATTTTCTTTTACCTAGCCTGACGATATTTGTTTGGTCTATTTATAAGGCCTGAGCTAGAAAATATGCTCACTATTTCTTTATTTAGGAGGATTTTGTTTGTTTTTTTACTTACCTAAGATACTACTTTTTTTTTTTAGAATCTTGGTATAGTTGAAAATAATTATTCCAACCTTCCACCTTTTCCAGTCCTCACATTTTGCCTATTGCCTTCAGAAATGGCTTAAAATATTCAAAATAGTCTTCTCAAGATAAGAGAGTACTGAGGATATACCTCTCTGTTTACTTTTTTATTTTTATTTTTTTTTTGAGAGGTTTTTGCTATAGGGCACGTGCACTCGCCAGAAGGATAGAGAGAGGCAGAGACAGAAAATGAGAAATCACCCCCCAGCAGAAATGTCCATGCCACAATCCTTTCTCCATTCTCCTCTCAGGATCTTGGACACACACACACACACACACACACACACACACACACACACACGCCCAGCCTGAGTTTTAAGCCATTGAGTTCGGGACTTGAGGTGCTGTTGACTACATGGGAGTCCAGCGACATAGCCAGTACACTAACTGCTGGTCCCATGTATTTTTTTTTTTTTTTAATTTTAGCTCCTGAAGAATTCCTTTCCCTTAATTTCCTGTCATCTAAACTATGCATCAGATATTTTTGTGTTGTCTATATACTGAGACTATTTTACTCAAAACCCTTGTCTCACAAATAGCCACATAAATAATAACTGTAATTAATATAACTAGTAGTGATCAAGTTTTATTTATAGTTAAAAGGCATATAAGTGAAATTGCCTTTAAAGAGAAAGTACAGATGATGAAACAAACTGTGAATGACACTATGAATGATTTTAGGTTAAAACGTATAGCTTCAAATTTACAGTGATGCATAGAACAAAATGAGGGAATGTGATATGGTACGGGAAATTAAGCACAGTAATGAAGCTCAACCATTATTCAATTTTTATTAAGAGAGCAGTGGCGACTTTAAAATTAAGACAAAGCCAACTTAAAAATTTCTTTACTGTTTCTAAGCTACTACTTGGTAGCAGTTTATTTCATGATCTGATCAAAGTTTCATTTCTGTCTTTGATGGTGCTTTCATTTTTAGTTCTCTTAGCTTTTATTACTTTTAAAGAATTTTCAGATTCCTATTTCTGGAACCAGCAGATAGAACACAGCTGCATTATAATACGGTATTGCCTCTATTTTCTTTTCTCTTTTATGGTCAGTATTTTGTAGCATAGAAGAAGAAAAGACAGTAGACTTAAGTGCATTTTATAGCTGTGCATGTGGTTATGCAAATATACTTGTATGCTATGTCCATATGATTAACACTATATATACATGTGAAAAGGAAAGAGAACTCTGAATAGATTATTTTGGCATACTATTTTAAGTCACCAAGGCCCATCTTCTGTCTCGCTGTTACATGGAAATACATCAACTGTGTGACTCCCAGAGGTTTAAGCATAGCACCACCATTCATTTCATGGCTTGCACAGAACACCCTGGGAGCATCCTGGACTGGCCTTTGCCCTCATGTAGACACATTAGCCTCTCTAAAATCATAGTATGTAAAGAATCATAGTTCTTGACTGCATTGCTAAGATCTATGAAGCCTCCAGCATCTCCTACCTTCTTTTTGGTTTTGTCTTGCTGCTTCTACTCATGCTCTTCTACGACATGTTCTCTACAGAGCAGCTGGCGGCCAGTATGGAGGGGATGTATTTGAAACTTATGCTGGATAGTGTTTCCTACACTCAGATTCCCCCAATATCCTCCTATCACGCTGGAATGAAATTACAAAATCTTTGCAGTGGTTCCTAACACTATTCCCCTTGGAAAAAAAATCTTCTACCATGTTCCCTTGACCCTTCTGTTCCTGGAACGCTGTCCTTAGATAGACACATTGCTATCTAGCAGCCCCTGCCAATTTCTTTTACCCCCACCTGTTTGTTTCATAGCACTCCTTATCTGATATTATACTTTATGATGTTATGTCTATTTATTTATTTTGGATAGTCATTTTCCTAGCTACACATCAGAATTACCCAAGAACTTATCATAAAGTACATATATATATATAGCATACTCACACAGATTAGAATTACCTAAGTCATATTTATTTTTATTTATTTTCTATGACTCTGTTTGTATGTATTTTTTCCGAGTACCTGTTTCCAGGTAAACTCATTCTATCAGGCTAGATGTGATGGCCTACACCTGTAGTCTCAGCTATTTGAGAAACTGAGGAAGGAGGATTACAGTGCTAGCCTGGGAAACATTGAGATCTTGTCTCTTAAAAATAAATAAGAATCCGAGGTCTAGGCATATGGGAGATGTCCTAGGCATTGGTAATTTTTAAATGCTCTTCAGCCAGAGTTAAATCTATTTTTTTTTCTCTTGCCCTTCAGTATGACTGTAAGCTCACTGAGGGCAAAGGCATTCTATTTTGTTCATTGATCTAGTCCTAGCTACTGTTAGGTTGTCGGGAAAGTCATGATGTATTTTTTCTGTTTTTCTATGCAAAAATATGTCATGACTTTCCTGACAACCCAATAGAATGATACCTAGCTCATAGTAGGCTTTCTATAAATATTGTTCATCATTTAACAAATTCCTAGGTTAGTATTTTTCATCTATAATATAAAAAAATGCCCCATTGGTATTGGCTGTATGTAACTCAGTAAATTCTGTTCATTCATTTAAAAATATTTATTCAATGCCTTTAATGAGCCAGATAATATTCTAGGCTCTTGGAGCCCAAGAGTGAAATAAACAAATTTTAAATAAATTTTTCTGTCTTTATGGAGCTTACATATTCTCATCCTGGTGGTAAATTTCTGTAGATGATTTTAATTTTGAAATTTAAAGAAAATCTAAGTTTTTTACAGAATTATTTATTATTTAGTGTGCTACCTTAAAAAAAAAGTCACAATCTCTTTGGGACTAGTCGTAATACATTTTTTTTTTAAAGAATCCTTCTTTAACTCAATGTAATTGGAACTGTTATTTTTGTGCTGCTGTTTAAAACAACTTTCCAAAGTAATTTCAGATTCTTTCTTTCTTAAACTATGACTAATTAAAAGAAAGCCAATTTTCTGCAAAAGAAAATAATTAGATTGTAACGGATTTACAAGAAAGACCTACTACATCTGTCTTAAGAAAAGCTTGTAGTTGGCAGTATAAAGCCAGCTGGAGTGATAGCTCTGGGATATCCTGGTTGACAGAAATGTTGCATCATTTAAAAGTTCATTTGTGTTTTGTGTAAACTGATCATTCACTTATTTTTTCATCCATCTATTCGACAAACATCCCCGAGTACTAAAAATTACCAGGTGTTCTGCCAAGTCCTAAAGTTATGATACATGTTCTTTGATCTTAAGAAGTCCATTTTATCGTAGGGGACTAATTTTGTAAAAAAAAAAAAAAAAAAAAAAAAAAGGCAAATGCCATGTCAAAGACAGTATAAAACATGTATTACTCGGTGCAACACGTATTGCATAGAAGCACTTGGATTTGAATTTAGCCTCTACTTTTTAACTCATAAAATCTCTCCCTTGGGCCCAGCAGATGGTCTTATGGTGCGTTACTTGACTCCCACGTAGTTGATCGTGGTTTGAGTACCGGACCCAGTGGCTTAAAACTCATGCCAGATGCGTGTGTGTGTGCCTTTAATCCTGCTAGGAAATGGAGAAGAAGGGATTGTGGAGTGGCCATCTATCTCACCTGGGGGGGGTGATTTCTCACTTTCTCTCTTTCTGTCTCTCTGACAAGCACACATGCCCTATAGCAAAAATCTCTCCCACTTTAAAGTTCTATAGCATTCAGCATTTTGTGTGTAAGCTAACATACTGTGCTTTCATACTTAATTATCTATTCACGTTATCTAGTCCTTTAAACTCCCTTTGGCTTATACATATTTATATTATGTGTGTGTGTATATTCTCATATTGCATGGCATACACTCACACATATTTTATTGAATTATACAGAAAAATTGAAGTTATTGTCTTAAATATTTAGAACAAAATGCAGTAAATTCAAATGCATAATATCATGCCCAAAGGCTGCAAATGAAGCTAGAAAAATTAAAATGAATAACTGTGGTAATAATTCAGGTATAAGTTAAAAAGTAATTAAGTAGATGCAAAACCACAATCTCTAGAAAGCTCTAAGTATATAACCTGTAGTGACTGCTCATTACACACAATTTGGCAAACCCTGTACTTTTCCTTTAGATAAGATCATAGTAGTGGTTTTTAAGTGAACCCTGGAACCTTAGCACTTGGAATATACATGTTATACATTCCTTTACACCTTCCTGGATTTCTTTCTTTTTCTTTCTTTTTTTTGGGGGGGGGGCGGGGAGAGGTTTTTGCTATAGGGAGCATGTGCTCACCAGAAAGAAAGAGACAGAGAGACAGAAAGCGAGAAATCATCCTCAGGGGGATGGCCGTGCCGCAAACCCTTCTTTTCCAGTCTCTTGGGATCTTGGCCATGCACACACATGTGCCCAGTTTGAGTTTAACCACCAGGTCTGGGACTCAAACCATGGTCAACTACACGGGAGTCCAGCAACATAGCCATTACACCACTTTCTGGTCCCCCTTCTTCCAAGATTTCAGGTTATTATTTCCCCCATACGTACAGTCAGTCAATGTCTCAGAATTTAGGAGTAAAACATCTTCAGTTCCCCTAGTCCTGTTAATGTCATCATAAAACCTAGTGAGTAATTCCAGGAACTTAAAACCTTTCCCAAACTATTTCCTATCCTTTCAACTCTCTTGGATAGTTGTCTGGTTCTTTTTATTTTTGGAGAAAGATGGGTGAAGAAGATGGAGTATGAGTTCCAGAAGTAAACAGGGTTGAATTTGAAACCTTGTCTCATTAACAATTGCACCATCTTGGAATAGTGACCTTCTCTAATCCTCAGTTTCTTCATCTGTGAAATAAGGAAATATTGTATGTCTCTCATGGTCTTTTAAATTATACATTAGAAATACTTTGTAAAGAATGAGAGATAACAAATGTTAATTTTTTCTTGGACTTATCTTTCTTATATATTTCATCAATTACTTTTAATTTAATCTCCTTTTCTTCTCATTTGGGTCAGCAAAATGGGATTCAGACCTATCAATGATAGAACAGGAAATTTATTTAATTTAAAGAGATCATTTAAATGACAAAAATGTAAGATAGCATAACTAGAAATGAAGGACAATTTCTTAAATTGGAAAGATTAGCTTAAAATCAAAGTCACTACACTATTCTTGCTCTTGTTTCTCTTTGAACCAGACAAAATGTCAGCTTAGATTTGCATTAATGTTAGGACTTATTAGGTAAATTTGAGGTTTGTTTTTACTCTGATTATTTTGGTTATGAGCTCCAGAGTTACTTGCAAAACACCTAAAACATATTAATGGTCACTTTATCCATGATAAAAATCTGCAATAGATGGCCAGCCAGGTGGTACGATGGTTAAGGCACTCGCTTCCACATGATCGACTACAGGATTTGAATCCTAGATCTTGTAACTTGAAAAACAGACCTAGCATGTATGCATACATGCCCAAAATCCCTAGAGGAGAAGGGACTGTGTCATGGTCATCCTCTTGCTTCCCCCTGCCTGCTTGTGGTGCTTTTTCTATTTCTCTCTCTGATAAGGGCAAGTACCCAAATTAAAAACAAAACAACAACAAAAAACAAAAAACAACAACAACAAAAACCAAACCGAAGCAAAACAAAACTGTAGTAGTTTCTATATGCCTTATAAGTTTACTACTGAAGCCGGGGCCAGGATTGCAACCATTTTGAAATTAAGAATGGCCTCCATTGTGACCATTCTGACCAAGTGCTGATTCATGTGGTCTGTTGAAAGAATGGTCAGATGAAAAACCAGGAATAGGTATTTGAAATAAAACAGGAATTGGGATAATTACTCAGAGAAGAGTAATTTACATTGGTTGGTTGATTGTAGTGAGGAATGATTTGCATGTGCTCTTATCTTGAGTTTGTATAGACTGAGAACAGGTTGAACTTTTTGAGACAGTTTGATAGTGCTTGCTGCCTGTCTGCCAATTATAGAAATAAACTTCTTTCTTTTCCAGCCTCTACCTTTTGTTTCATTGACTGTGAGTAGAAACAGAGAGACTTAGTTTGCTGGTAACAAAACTTCTCTCCACAACATTAATAGAATAGCATAGATAGGGTTACTCAAGCCCATAGGGAAATGAAATATTCATTTTTTTGTTGTTGTTGTTTTAACCACAGATTTAATTCATGTATATGTTTGTATTAGAAGAAGAGGAAGTGTCACATTAAATACTTAAAACAAAGGCAAAACGGAGTAAACCATTTCAATAACGCTCGTAAAAGCATCATACCAGTGGTAAAACCTTTTATTCAGTATGTTTCTTGTTAGAATTATGTTTATATGACTAATTCCTAGTTATAAATATTTTATTTTAAAAAATTCTGTTTTATAGTTAACTCATATTCATTTGATTCTTTAAAAAAATGTCTTCCAAATATTAATAATTAGAAGAAAACTGTGTTAGCTGTAACATTATATGGTATGCAGTGTTATTTATTTGAAATGTTTAAAATAAATCCTTAAAAACCACACTGCAATACAGTTTTCGTAACAACCAAATGCCTCAACTTCGGTATGTTATTGTATGAAAGAATACCTTCTTGTGGTATATTTCAGAGACCTCTTACGTGTTGCATTTATGTTCACATTAGAAATTAGGAGTAATTATGTAGAAGACTGTCTTTGTTATAATCTATGAAAAAGTAGTATTAGTTAATGGGAAGATCATGATTAGATAAAGACTACCTTAAAAAATTGAAAGCCCCCAGTAGTTTAATGAGGGTATCATAAGTTGGTATTGTTTTTATAAACTGGAAATAATTATTTGAACATGTAATATAACAACCTTTGTATATGATTATTGTTAATATAGCTTTTAGAAATTCATCCTGTTAAAGGTTTTGTACATATTTAAATAACTTTTACATGCTATGCTATGTATATGCAGTAGTGTTGACTAATGTAACTTAGAAAATCACTCAATAGCCTAAATTTAAAGTAGCGATAGTAGTAAGAATATGAAATAACTGGGAAATGTTGTATCAGATATCTCAGAAAGCATTTTTCTAAGAGTTAAAAAACAAATTCTTTCTAAATGAGGTGGTATGATATAAAGGCTAAGAGTTTAGCTGTGGAACTCAATAGTCCTGGATTCAAACCTTCCTTAACCGCTTATCCCTTGTGAAACTTTAGGCATTTCCTTATGAAAGCTCTGAGTTCCTTGGACATAAGCGGTATCATAACTTCTGAATTAGAGGATTATTAAACCAGATCATATTTATTATGCTAAAACCTAGGCAAAAAATAAACAATAAATAATAGTACCATGATGATAATGTTAATAACACTTTAAAACCAGAGAGGTTATATAGTTAAAGAATTTTGAAAATGAGGCATACAGAAAAGTAGAACAGCTTTTTTTCCCTCAGAACTTTTAAAATGCTAATGTGCATCGTGAATCTCTTAAAACTGTACAGTTCCCAAATTTAATTAACTCTGAACTACCCCCCCCTTTTTCTCAAAGAACATCTCTTGAGACTAGTGTTCTTCCTACACACTTTCTTAAATGATTTCTTAGGTAAATACCTGCCTATTAATCATAGTGCATGCAAAATTCATATTGCTTAAGTTTTCAACTACTTGAATTTAAAAAAAAAGTACTAAATGTCAAATGTCAGACTATTGAAAGTTTAAAAAAAAAAACTTTGTTCATGAACATGACAGTCAACTACCAAGACTATTTTCAGAATAAAGTTTTCAACTGCACTAAAATTAAGCTTGATTGTCTACAAGTTCCCATAAGCAATAGAGCATAATATTAAATTAATTCTTTCAGTATTAGTAACTCTTATTCTTAATAATGGAATTCTATTTTTATAGTTATTTGACTTTAAGAAAAATATAGTACTTGGCGTTTATGTATTGTCACAATTTTATTTAGATTTCAATAGTTTGTATTTTGGTAGAATAAGAATTACACAAACTAAAAAGTGGTGACATGACTTTTATTTTGCCCTCCAGAACAAATGAAAAATTACTAATATAACTGATTATAAAACTAGGTTATTAACAAAACCAATTAGATATATATAAATTTGAAATTTAAACCTTAGAATTTTTTTTTTTTTTGGAGAGGTTTTTGCTATAGGGCGCGTGCGCTCGCCAGACAGACAGAGAGAGACAGAGAGACAGAAAGCGAGAAATCACCCCCCAAGGGGGATGGCCATGCCGCAATCCCTTCTCCTCCATTCTCCTCTCGGGATCTTGGGCACACACGCACACATGCCCGGCGTGAGTTTAAGCCGCCGGGTCCGGGACTCGAACCGCGGTCAACTACGTGGGAGTCCAGCGACATAGCCATTACGCTAACTGCTGGTTCCTAAACCTTAGAATTTTAAATGCTATCTTCAGCTTGTGTTGTTTTTATTCTGATCAGTCTACCAATCTACAAGTTTAGAAACCTTTCACATTGCACCAAAGGAATATAAAAAACTGACTTCCCTTTGCCTTCAGTATAACTCCAAACTTGTTAGCACAGCGTGAACTTCCCACAACTTTGCACTTGCCTTCCTCTCTGTCTTCATCTCCAAAACACCATGCACCTCATCACTGCATGCCTTTTCACCACTTAAATTTTTATAGGTCTCTGCATACTTGTAGATTATTCTGTTTGTCTCCGTGACTTTGTGTATATTGTTCTTATTGGCAGCTAACTCCAACGCATTGTTTAACATTCCATTTAGACATCACTAATTCTAGAAGCCTTCTCTAACCCGAGTCAAAAACTAGATGTAGTGCCATTCAGCGATGTTCCCAGTTCACACTATTACTTCAGTTATTTGCAGTGAACATGCTGTATTCTAATAATCAGTTTGAGTGCCTTTTTGTTCCTAAAAATACCAGCTTTTTGAGGGTAAATATTGTGGCTTATTAATTCCTAGCATCTCTGTGGTATCTTTCTCAATCTATGGTTGTTAGTTGTAATTGACCTCACTGTGTTTTAGGAAATATTTCCATTAGCTAAATTAACTTTTAAAATTTCTGAACCCTCCAAGTTTCCCACCTAGTATCTGAGTGTTTGATCTGCCAAGTCAGTATTTCGATGTGAATGCCATTATATAACATTGAGAGATTGTCCTTTCAAACCCTAAACTTCCTTTTCCCAAAGATATCAGCTCACCCACTGATTTTCTGAATTATTCTAATACCAACTGCATCTTATTCAGGCACTTGCTGGTAATGAACTTCTCAGACATGCTGAGCCCACTAATATTCTTTGAATTCTTATGTTCTCTTTCATCTCTCTTTCTGGGTAGAGTCTCAGAATGTTCATCAGCCCCCACAGTGCCAAAATTGATCTTCATTGACATGACCAAAATCATGCAGAGGGTACTATAGTAGGTAATTAGGAACAACAAGAACTTGAAAGGAATATTTAATTTAAAATACATATTTAATTTTTTCCTGTTACTTTGTTCTTTAGCCAAATCAATCATTCTCATGGTGTCACCTTTCCATTTTTCATCATCATTTGCACTGAAATGCTATTTCAAGGGCCTCTTTACAACAAGTGATCTCAGGATAAAAATGCCGATGAAGTCTGGGCCATGTGTTGTCATGAGTAGCTATTTTAAATTATCTTTAAAAAAAATCTAACTATGGGCATGATGACATCCTGGGCTCAAACCACTTGCATCCACCCAGCCTATTCCCAGGCTTCTACCAGCAAATGCTCACACTCTCCTACACTTCTGCGACATGCCCCCTCAGAGTCGTAGCCAAAGTCATGTTTCCTTTGAGTTCCACACAATTCTGTGTGCAGAGAATAAATCCTTTCTTTCCACTGTCCTAGTGGGGGTGGGTGAGTAGAGAAATGAGGAAAAGAAGAAAAAGAAACAGAAATAAAAATAGCCAGAAGAGAATGTTGCAATGCTTTAGTTGAGCCTGGCAGGTATTTAGAATTGTATACTGCACATAAGGCAGAGATTTCATTTTTATCCATTTTCATCACATTTTCTTTAGTGAACAGAAGGAGGAAAAAGAAAGAGTATGACTTTGTGCTAATTAGAAAAATAAAGATAAAAATGGACATTTTGAAATTGGACATTTTCTGGGCACCATTTGTTCTTTTTCTTCTGTTTTCATCTGGCACTGATTTTCTTCTCCCTCACCTCTCCATCCTCATCTCATTGTATCAGCTGTCTTTAGTTGCTTTAGACCTATCTCACAAACAGGGGATAAGGCAGCACAAGTACCAGCCGCTCTTCACAGCTGGCAGAGCCATACTGTCACTTGATTTTCTCCCCATTAAAAAGAGAGAGAAAAAAAATAAAAAGAAGAATAAAAAGCATGTTTCAACTTTTGTCCCATCCTTTTCTCTAGTGGTAAATTAAACTGACAAAACGACTGGACAATGGCAGAGGGGACTTAGTTTTCAGTCAGATTATTTTTTTAAGAATTATTTTATTTAACTTTATTTATTTATTTGACTAGTAAGGGACAGAAGGAGAGAGTAAGAGAGAGAGAGATAAAGTGAGAAAGCAAGTAACCAGGTCTGGGACTTGTGCCAACCACAGTCGGCCATGTAGCTGTCCAGTGCCCCCAACAACCATGCCACCTGTCGGCCCTGGTCAAATTATTTTAAATCCTTTTTTTGATCATTGCTTTCTCTTTCTGTCATTTCCTCCACCTATGTTTTTGATAGCTATGATTATTTTATTATTTGATTGTATGTTCTAGTCTCTGCTTTCAATAGCTAGGGGATATATATATATATATATATATATATATACACATACACATTAAGGTCATTGGGAAAGTCATGATGTACTTTTCTGTGCAAAAATGCATCATGACTTTCCTGATAATTATTTATATTTTTTTCTCAGATTTAAGTAGTATAACAGTTATGTCTTACCCCTAAAATAGCTATGTCTCCAAAGTTACAAATATCAATACTAGATTTTATTTATTCTCTTAGACATAAATGTCTTTGATATACCAATGCTGCCAGGTGTTAAGGGCAAAGATATGAATAACATGGGGTACCCAGTATAGAATAGCTCAGCACATGATGACCAATTTGGATACAAAACAGTTGAGGTATGTAGTTATACAGGGAGATAAACTTGAAGACTTTTTTTCTTTCTTTATTTCCTCCATACATGAGAGACAGAGAGACAGCATTCCTAACAGGAAATGCTTCAGGCAGCCTAGCATCATGGGCATATCCATGCCCAGCATACTCAGGGAGGTCTCTGGACATGAATCTGGAACCTTCCCATGTGAATAGTCCCAGAGAATACTGTTTTTTACTGCTGCACTGCAATCTGGCCCCCAGACCTAGAAGTCTTGAATGGATAACCACTAAGGTTACACGCAAACTAGTCACCGAATATGTCCTGCCCTAAGCATTAGGATGATACCAGAACGTTTCTAGATTATAGAAGTTAGGGTCCTTGGGATTACTTAGTCCAAAGAATATTTTTATCTTCAGACTGTGCTTTTTATAAACACATACAAATAAACTGCATTTAAAAGTACAATGATTAAAAAAAGAAGAAGAAGCCAGAAGAACACAAGATGGGGAAACTGCTAATTTTGGACTTAAATGATATCAAAATTAGAATATTACGTAAGAGTCCATATGCTAACTTCACGAAGATGGAGAATTTAGAAGAGGAACTGTCCCTGAAGTGTGGATGGGAATGGGATGACTTGGTGAATCCCATTTTCTGTAGTTGACAGTAAAGGAAACTTTACCTGATATACTTCTGTTACGGTAGATAAAGAAGAGAGTTCAGGAAGAAATATTAAATTTATTAATCATCTGATTCATAATGATATTGCATAAGATATTTTGACATAACCCACACTATCATTCTGTGATGTTGATATTATTTCCTTCCTTCTTTCCTCTCTTCCTTTTCTTTTTTTCTCTTTTTCTTGATCGATGAGAAGTAGTGGTTCTGAACACTGGTATATGCCTAGAACCAGGTTTTAATGTTCTTTACACAAAAATAATTTCTGAATAGTTGTCCCAAAACTTCCTGGGAATAATCCAGGAGTGTGCCTAAGATATTACTGCTGTTTCTAATTGCAATTGGTCTAAAAGTGAAATACTGCACTTATATCTTGACTTACCTTTTGTATTAAAATCAGTCAACTATTACTGAGGACAAGTTACATTATGCACTGTATTAATCATTGCATTGTATAAAGTATTGTACAAGGAGAATGATAGAGGCCAAGGCTACACTCCACTCCAGTGAGTTTACCATCACAGATGGTTATGGACATTTAGTATAATAATAGTTAAACTGTATGAGAATTTTCTGTATGTCAGGCCCTATAGTAATCTCTTTACACAGAATATCTTATTGAATCTCTTTTCTCTTTTTTCGGTTACCTAATTTTTAATTGTAATAGTTTTAACTGGCAGATGACTGCTTCCCATATTAAAGGAATATGGTGTGATTTTTTCAGTATGTGAGTACAATGAGTCAAGTAGCACAATGAGGTCGGTTCCATTTCTATTCCCACTTGTTTGTGAGAAATTAGAGCCTTGCACACTTAAACAACTTGCTTTGAATCTTTGACTTATGTATAGGACACTTTAAATGTACAATAGAAAAACTACGCAAAGTAAGTGAGTTTTCTTTGATTATTTTATTTCTTAACTGTGACATTGGTCATGACTGCTGAATTCAGTTTTCTATTTCATAAAATATGGGCACTTTTTTTATAAATAAAACCCACCCATTAAAACCAACAAGGAACTTGTATATCCAATACTATCTTTCTTCTCTTTCCAAAAGTGGTATTTTTCCCCAAACATTTATTCAAATAATACATAATTTTGAAGCATGAGCCCTTACTTTTTAAAAAAAAATCAGTATTAATTATTGTATTTCTTTTTGTTCTTAACAGTTGCAGATTAATCTCTCTGTCTTTTTATGCCTCATTGTTACCCAACAATAAAATGGCTCACTTAATGTAGTTTCCTTGAGAAACAAAGGAAATATGACTTAGAATTAGGCAAAGGATTATATTAATACAGTTAATAAAGAAAGAGCTGAGAAAATGGCCTTTTGTTCATAGTATATTCTGGAAAATTAAATTATGTTTAAGCTTTTATACTTTAAGCATTTAGTATCTGACAAGAAGAAAATAAGTGCTTTTTAACTAGTTTATTTTATTTAGGAACCTGCTTCCTCTGGCTCTCTTTTCATACTGGCTACAATTAATCTATTTCTTAACTGTTTGTCCTTGGACACATCATGATTGCTGAACTCAATTTCCTATTTCATAAAATGTCAGTAATAATAATCGACAGCCATGAAAACCAGCAAGGAACTTGCATAGCCACACTGTCTTTCTTCTCTGTCCCAAAGTGATTTGGTGTGTGTTATTGTGTTATATGCGTTATTTGTTAGAAGCATTTTTTCCAACTGCTGGTCATAGGACAGTGGGTGATTGATCCTGGCCGTGGCGAAAAACAGTCAGTGCTGGTACAGAGAAGTGACCTTCCTCAGGAGCACCCTGGCTTCCCCCTCCTGCCAATCAACTGAGCTCACACTGAGCTTGACCCAGAAAATTGATCAAGTTAGGGAGAAAAGGGGAAATATTCTTTCTTTCTTTTTTTTTTTATATGTATATTTATTCCATCTCTTGGACTTCGAAAGAGAAGAAGGTTTTAAAAGGATTTAGTGCCTGAATTCACCCTGGCACGCTAATTAAAAAGAAAAAGAAAGAACTCCAAACTGAGAGAAAAAAAAATACAAAAACATGATGGAAGGAATAGTCAATCTTATAAATAAGCCCAAGAATTATTTACTAATACAAGTGAATTCTTATTAGCATGTTGTCTTCTAGGTGAGGTGAGTCAGGATATTTAAATGGCTAAAAGGCACCTTACTTTTTTAAAAAAAATTGTACTGGTGTTAATGTTTACTCTACATTTTTCATGAAAGAGCAATTATTTATTTAGGTGGAGATTTTTGACCTTTGAAAGGAAGGAATAGAATTAGACCTTACAAATAGTAATGAGGTAATGTGGAGAAATATAGGCACATTCAACATAGAAAAGCAAACAAAAAATTTGCCCCATTAACTTTGACCTTGATCTCTTTACATTCATCAGAAAAATGTTTAACAACGTACTGGTCCCTGCTGTGCTCTGTGAGAAAGGTAAGGATGCTGCAGAGACTGTTCACCTCCAGGTCAAAGGGACTTGTTAAAGGCAGTCTAACCTTGTCTTTGCAAGCTACCTTCTTTTTTCATAGATTTTCTTGCAGTGATTCATATCAGAACTAGATTCACCTTCACATTATTTGGGTTACTAATATTATTATTTTTAGTAGAACTCTTCTGAATCACTTTATTTCTTTTCTTATGTCATTGCCATGTTCTCCCTCATCACATTATGCAGTTAGGTACTTGGCTAATTACCTAACTTATGCTTGATGTCAAAACACATAATATATCTGAAATGTGGAGCCCTGTCTTCCATTCCCAGAACCCTAAGCAGCATTTCTCTATGTACTGATCATGAGAGAAAGTAAGCAAGGCAGCTGGTTTGTTGGCACTGACACTTATAGAGGAAAATAATTATTCTGATAGAACATATATTACATTTTATGGTGGAGAATTATGATTAAAGGCATTTAAAATGCATGGAATGTTTCTGTTATATCTACGTGGTTTGGAAGGCCTTTTTAACACAAGGCTTATTTACTCTCCACACTCTCAATTTGCCATGTTGTTTTAACACCTTCTTGGTGGCTGACAGAGCAGGAGATACTTTCTAGGCTAATGGAAGTGGACACACAGAAGTGCCAAAGTGCATTAAGAAAATGGAAATCTATTCTGGTTCACGGTTGAATTTACTCTTCTCCAGAGACTGAATTTATTTGCATATTTTATTTTAAATATATGTGTGTTACACTGAAGAAGTTTCAAAATTAATAAATGCTACCATTGAACAATAGATATAATGATGGCAAGCCCCAGATAACTTACCTTAAATTTCCCTTTTCATAGCAATTTAACCTTTCTTTCTTTCTGATGAAAAAGATAACTGTCCCGTAAAAATAAGTGCTATTACAGTGGTTGAGACTGACCTACTGAAAGGTATATTTAATAATTAATATATGGGTTGGGACCAGCAGTTAGCGTAATTGCTATGTCGCTGGACTCCCACATAGTCGACCATGGTTCGCGTCCCAGACCCGGTGGCTTAAAACTCACACCAGGCGCGTGTGCGTGCGTGCCCAAGATCCTGAGAGGAAAATGGAGGAGAAGGGATTGCGGCGTGGCCATCCCCCATGGGGGGGGGGATTTCTCGCTTTCTGTTTCTGTCTCTCTCTGTCTGTCTGGTGAGCGCACATGCCCTATAACAAAAAAAAAAAAACAAACAAACAAACAAAAAAAAAAAAAAAAAAAAAAAAAACCTCTCCAATTAATATATGGATTACTGATACATTTGGAGAATTAAAAAGATAAATAGAATGAATATTAAATGGTTATATAGTTTCTTTTCCTAAGTGATTTTTTTTTCTAAATTGTTTTTCTGAATCTGCATGATGTTGTTTGCTAAATATTTTGAAATATTGAAGTAATTAAAAATGCCTTGCAGGTGACCATCTTATTATTTAAATAAAAAGAAATATGGGAGCACAATGTATAGAAAAAAAGCGAACAATTATGCATTTGTTTTGACCAAGGTTTAGAGTACTAAATCATTTAAAAATGTAGAGAACCAATTTGAAATTGAGTTTTTAAAATATTTTTTAATAAATTTCTAGGGATCAGCAGGAGGCGTGGTGGTTAGGGCGCTGGGCACTTCCACATGGCCAACCACAGTTTGATCCTCAGACCTTGGTGGCTTGCTTTCACACTTTCTTTCTCTCTGTCTCACACTGTCTCTGTCTCTCTCTAGTCAAATTAAAAAATAATGAACGAATGAATGGATGAATGAATAAATAAAATTTAAAAATTATTTTTAAAAAATTTCTAATAAATACAGGACCAGCAACAGTGGCACAGGGTTAACACAGTGCTCTATAATACCGAGGCCATATGGGAAGGTCTCTGGTTCATATCCAGATGTCTTTCTGTATGAGATGGATTTGTGCACATGTGCCTGCATTAATAATCTTGGCTGCCTGCGGCTGGAGATGGGATTGTGACATGAGGACCGAACTGGGGTTGTCTCTTTATTTCTCTCTCTTTCTCTCTCTCTCTCTATATATATTTATATATATACACATATATTATACATACATACATATATATACACACACACAAATATATTCCTCTCTCATAGAAGAAATACATAATACATCAATAAACTTAAAAAAGTAAAGGTCAGGTTATAGTGCAGTGGTAATATTGGAAGCTCCAACGCTGACTCACATGGGGAGATTCCAAGTGTGCATCCAGAGACTTCCCTGAGTACGCCAAGCACAACTGTACACAAGAGCTGGCTGGGGCTAGGTGTGACTCACAGTGTTAAAACCCTGGTGTGGGTGCTACTCTCTCTGTTTCTCACTTAGGTAACAAATAAATAAAGGTTTTGAATATTTTAAATAAATGCAAATATAGATATACTTAATTATAAAATAAAAACTTAATTTACAAATATAATTAACAGTTTTGACACTGTATGTTATCTAATAATTGTACTTTCCAAGGAGAAAGAGGATAAATAGATAGAAATCACTTCTCATATTGAATGAGTATCTTATCAATGAAGACTTATAATTATTCCTTAAATTTATACATACATTTTGGTGTTTGACTTCTTGACATTGTTTATACACAACCATCGAACTGTTCTTTTCTCAGCAGTGATGGTAGGTTGAGGCATTTTGTGTTCACTATATCCTTATTTTGCCTTTCTCCCCACTTAGTTCCCAATATATAATAGCCAAAATATCATACCCCAAAATAAATATGATAAACAGAGATTAGGTGCCAAATCAGCCATTTTCAACTCTTGATTACCACTCTGGCATAGTGATATGCCTTTGACTTATAAATGTCAGCCTACTGCTTTATCAGACCTTAAGAAAAATGCATACTGCCAAGTAAGTACAATAGGAAATTAGCTAAATATCATACAGGTAAACCTAACCACCCATAAAGTAGAAAGATATTAATATAGCAGTGCTAATATGATCACCATAAAATGCATTTCAAGGTGCTTGATAGATGGCTGTTAGATTAAATTATAAGATTTCAGTACTATGCCTTTGTTTTGGTTCTTACTTATCAAACATTGTGAGTTCTCTGAATCATCAAGTCTTAAACTCTAGAAGATTAAAGTGAATTAGACAATGGTTCCTCGAAATATCAGATTTTAATTCAAACCATTGTTTTGTGATTTTTGGGGAATATTAAAAAGTTGGATAGACAAACATATGGAAACTAACAACCTACTCCTTAATGACTTCACAACCACTGAAATTAAGACTGAATTCAAAAGATCCACTGAAACCAAAGATAAGAGTATACATATTTTCAAAATCTATGGGACACAGCAAAAGCAGTCATGAGAGGAAATTTCACAGCAATTAGTGCACATAAAAAGATGGAGGGGCCAGTAGGTGATGTGGTGGTTAAGGCACTGAACTCCCACATGACTGACCATGTTTTGAGTCCTAGACCTGGAAACTTGCTTTCTCTCTCTTTCTCTCTCTCTCTCTCTCTGGTGAGCACACATGCCTTGTAGCAATTTTTAAAAAATGATAATAATAAATAAATTTTAAAAAGAGGAAATAAAAATTAAGATAGCAAATAAACAATCTAACACCACACATCAGGGCATGGGAAAAACAATAACAAAAATATCAGGAGAAAGAAATAATAAAGATTTGATCATAAATAAGTGAAACACAAGAATAAACAAATGACACAGAAAATAAAGAAAATCAAAAGCTGGTTTTTTGAAAAGATGAACAAAATTGATACTCTGTTAGCTAGACTAATTAAGAACAGAGAAAAGAACCAGATAAATCAAATTTGCAATGGATCAGGCAATATTACAACAAATATAACAAAAATATTGGGTCACTGGAAAATCCATGATGCATTTTTTTGTATGGAAAAATACACCATGACTTTTCTGACACCCCATTATAAAAGATCATTAGAGAATATTATAAGTGATTCTATGCCTACAGAAAAGAAAACCTGGATCTGATGGACAAATTCCCAGACACATATAATCTACCAAACTGAATCTGGAAGACATAGAAAGACAGAACAGACCAATAACAAGCAGTGAAATTGAATTAGTAATAATTCCTAACAAAGAAAAATCCAGGTCCTGATGGTTTCTCTTTAGAATTCTACAAAATTTTTAAAGAAGAGCTAACCCCTATTCTGCTCAAACTATTTCTAAATATCTAAAATGAAGGAACCCTCCCAAACTCATTTCATGAAGCCGCCATCACCCTCCTCCCCAAAACAGACAAGGGCATAACAACAACAAACAAACAAAAACAAAAACAAAAAAACAAAAACTACAGACCAGTATCTTTGATGAATGCAGATGCAGAAATTCTCCACAAGGTATTAGCAAATCATAGGCAACAACACATTAAAAAGATTATACACCATGACTAGTTATGCTTTATTCCAGTGACGTAAGGATGGTTCAACATACACGAAACCATAACTGTTAGTTATTTAATATTAACAGAAAGAAGGATAAAAACCATATGATCATATCAACTGATGCAGCAAAAACATTTGATAAAATGTGACATCCCTTCATGATTAAGACTCTCAGCAAAATCAGCGTAGAAGGGACATTTATCAACACTAAGAACCGTCTATGAAAAATTAACATCATTCTGCATGGGGAAAAACTGAAAGCAGAACAAAACAAGGCTGCCCACCCCACTTTCTTCACTCATTTTTATATAGTACTGGAAGACCTAGTTAATGCAATTAGACAAGAGAATAAAATAAAAAGCATTCAAGCAGGGAAAGAAGAAGTAGCATTATCTCTATTTGTAGATGACATGATTACATATGTAGAGAATCTAAAAGAATCCACAAAGAAAAAAAAAATTCCTGGAAGTGATAAATGAGTACAGTAACATGGCAAGATACATAATCAACATACAATAATCTATAACATATCTATACACCAATAGTTAACAGACTGAGGTAGAATTGAAGAATTCAATTCCATTTACAATAGTCACAAATGTATAAAATAACTAGAAATAAACCTTACCAAAGAATTCAAAGGCCTGTACCAAGACAACTATGAAAAACTAAGAAAAAAAATAGAGAGGACCAGCAGGTGGCGTGGTGCTTAAGGTGCTAGACACTCCCACATGACTGACCACGGTTCAAGTCCTGGACCTGGTGGCTTGCTGTCTCATTTTCTCTCTCTCTCTCTCTCTCTCTCTCTCTCTCTGTGTGTGTGTGTGTGTTTCTCTCTGGTCAAATTAAAATAAATGAATGAATAAATAAAATTAAATAAAGTAAATCTTTAAAAAAAAGAAATAGAAAATTACACAAAAAAGTGGAAAGATATTCCATATTCCTAGATTGGAAGAATTAATATAATAAAATATGAATCTGACCCAAATTAATCAACAAATTTAATGCAATCCCAATTAAATTACCAGATAAATTCTTCACAGATTTAGAAAAAGACAATCACAGAATTCTTCTGGAATCACGAAGGAAGCTGTTTTGCCAAAACAATACTGCACAAGAGTGGAGTAGGAGGCATCTCACTCCCTGAACCCAAAATATATTAGAAAGCTAAAATCAATAGAATGCTATTGGCACAAAATCAGGCATGTGGATCAGTGGAACACTGGAACAATTGAGACCCCAGAAATAACCCCCCAAACATATAGCCAACTGATTTTTGACAAAAGGCACCAGTCAATGGGGGAAAGAA
Source organism: Tupaia tana (assembly GCA_026018925.1). NCBI lineage: Eukaryota > Metazoa > Chordata > Mammalia > Scandentia > Tupaiidae > Tupaia > Tupaia tana. The sequence goes on along the minus strand of JAKSZU010000004.1, from coordinate 42,262,557 downwards.
AATATCTTTAGCAAATGGTGCTGGATGAACTGGGTATCTACCTTTAGAAAGATTAAACTGGATCCCTATCTATCACCATTAACAAAAATCAACTTAAACTGGATCAAAGATCTAAACCTAAAACCTCAAACTATATAACTACTGGTGGATAACACAGGGGAAATGAGAAACTCTTGGAGACATCAGAGTAGGCAAACACTTTATTTTTTTTAGAATTACTTTGTTTAACTTTATTTTATTTATTTTGATGTCAGCAAGAGGGACAGAGAGAGAGTGAAGCAGGGGAGAGAGGGAGGGAGAGAGAGAGAGAGAGAGAGAGAGAGAAAGTGAGAAAGCAAGCCACCAGGGGTCTGGCACCCAAACTGCAGTCTGCCATGTGGTAGTGCTACCTTGGGTGCCAGCAAAGAGTTCTTAAATAGGACCCCAGACAGGGAATAATCCCCAAAATAGAAAAATTAGACTATATCAGGTTAAAAAGCTTCTGCTCAGCAAAAAGAAACAATAATTAGAGTGAATCGACAAAGCTTAGCATGGGAGAATATATTTGCAAGCTATGCCTCAGACAAGGGACTAATAACCAGAATATGCAGGGAACTCAAGCAGCTTACCTGGAAAAAAATGGTCAGCCCAATTAAAAGATGGCCAAATAAGCTGAACAGACAACTAAAAAAAAACATACGAATGGCCAAAAAATATAGGAAAAAAATGCTCAACATCTCTTATCATAAGGGAATTGCAAATCAAAACCAAATGAGATACCACCTAACACCAGTCAGAATGGCTAAGATTAAAAAAACAAAAAATGATAAATGCTTGTGAGCTTGTGGTGAAAAGGAAACTCTCCTACACTGTTGGTGGGAATGTAAGTTAGTACAATCACTGTGGAGAACAACATGGAGGTTCCTCAAAGACCTACAGATAGAACTACCATATGATTGAGCAATTCCACTCCTGGGTGGAAGGATAGTAATACACTCAGTCAGGAAAGTACTTGAACATCCATGTTTATTGTGACATTATTCACAGTTGCTAAGACATGGAGCAACCAAAATGTCCACGAACAGATAAATGGATTGAAAAGTATGGCACATATGCACCATGGAATATTATTCAGACATAAAAAATAATAAAAAAAAAGACCCTGACATTGGATAGAAAGTAGACGAATTTGAAACATTTACTGCTAAGCAAAGCAAACCAGACTGTGAGAGAGACATTTTATGTCACCACTAAATATGTACCGAATATCTGCACTCAAAGGCCAAAACTGAAAGACTGGAAGACATAAAAGCATGGAGAACAATTGTGGATACTAGAGACAGTGTGAGAGGAGGGTATGAAATGGGGAGGATGAGAGGAAGAGAATTAAGAGGAAACAAAAAAGAAGCAAAACATTTAAGGGACACAAAAATGGCAAATTATCTGTGGATAATAATATGTATGATTATATCTTTAACTAGACTAATATGCAGTGAATTCATGCTGGGAAAATTCATTTTGCATGCTATAATGATATACAGAGATTGAATAAAAAATAAAACATTAAGAAATTCAGATAGCTGCTTATTTTATTTTTATTTTACCATACCAAGGAAATTATGGTGTATGTTTTTATGTGTGACCACTGTCTGTATAAAAGACAATACATAATTTTATTATGTAAATTATTTGTTATAAAAATTGATATTTAACAAATCATATTGTTATAAAAATTGATATGGTAACAGAAGACATGCACACATACACACACACATAATAAGCTCTTCATAACTTCCAGTTCTCCATCTGTGGGTTCACTTAGTGTAGATTAAAAAAAATTGAAATATAAAACAAGAAAAATAAAACAATAAAAATACAAATTAAGAAATACAGTGTACAGGGGCGGCAGGTGCGTGGTGGTTAAGGGTACTAGACTCCCACATGGCTGTCCTTTTTGAGTCCCGAATCTGGCAGCTTGCTATCTCACTCCCTGCCTCCCTCTATCTTACTCTGTCCCTCTCTGGTCAAGATAAAGTACATACATACATACATAAAGTTAAACAGAATAATTCTTAAAAAAAAAGAAAGTATAATAATTCATATAGTAATTCATGAATTTAGAGATTATTTAAAGTATTCTGGAGAATGTGATTAGGTTATATGCAAATATTATGCCACTTTACATGAAGGACTTGAGCAGATTTTGATATCCACGTAGGTTCCTAGAACCAACCCCCTGCAGATACTATCGTACTGTATGTGTGTGTTTGTGTGTGTGTGTGTGTGTATAAACACACAAATACATATATATGTGGTATGGTTTGAGTGTTTCCCCCTAAAATTTATGTATTGAAATTTGGTGAGCTATCGTAAAGGTGTGGAGAGGGTGGAGACTCAATTTGATTATGGTGTTGAACGATGGGGCTTTTGGGAAGTGATTAGGCATTAAGGTGTGCCCCCCTAATTGGATACTGTGGGTTTATAGGAAAAACAAACATGGACACAGACATGTATGCTCTGCTAGCAACTTGTTGACCTCCACTATGTTGTCCCCCTAAAAGACCCTTACCAGATGCAGCTTCTTGAGTTATGATCTCTATACCAGTCAGCAAAATAATCTTCTTTTTAAGTTACTCAGACTTAAATATTGAGTTACTAAAGAGTACAATCAATGACAACAAAATGTATAATGTATAGGATATCCATATCTGTGTACACACACACACACACACACACACGGCAAAAATCAAAAGATTCATGGGAAAATAATATTAAATTATTAAATTATTTTAGTACAAAGAAATTTTCAAATCAATTCACAATTTTGTAATCATACATTTTCCATGAAGTTTTTGAAGATCCCATTTAAGTGTTGTGTCACATAACCACAGGGTTACATAGAAAAATGCATTCTTAGGTGATTTTATTTTTGCGTGGACATCAAAAAGTGTACTTACAAAGACCTAGGTAGTTTAGCTATGTACTACTCAGTTGGGCTATGTGTGATATATGGCTTATTGTTCCACTGTCATACGTGTAGCTGATTATTGTCTGAAATGTCATTATGCAGCTCATGACTGTATATACATAGATGTGTATACACCATTGGGCAAAAAGAAGAAAAGGGAAGAATGAAGTTGTAGCTTAAAGCAGTTTTTGGTTGAGGGAATTCAATGACCATTTTCTCTACATTCTTTCCTCCCCAACTAATGAAGCATGCTGATCACACAGAGTAAAATAAATGAGAAGAAAAATTTGCCTTTATTCTTCTCACTCATTGCTTGTGTATTTGTCTATCTATTAATCTCCCCTAACTCCATGAAAAATGGCTCATGAAAATGAACTATAAACCTGTGGCACCAGGTTAACAATACGGTGCTAAAAAAAAATGATATGTTTATAATGATGCAGAACTAGGATAAAGAATTTTGGTTCTGCTTATCCCAGTATTTCAGATTTTCCCTTTATTAGTTCTGGAAAAAAGACTACAGTGTATATCTCTTCAAATTGATTTTTCCATGGCAGAGTTTATATACTTTTTTAAAAATCATGCTCATTTACACAAATGAGGGGAGGATGATAGGAAGACAATTAAAAGGAAAGTCTATGAGTGTAACCAAGTTCAGTTAACATGGTCTAAAAACAATATTGAAGCCTATCTTTCAATATCTTCATGGCTTCCTCCATTTGGCATTTTTCTTTTCCAAGTTCTCCTTTATTTACCTACTTGAAATAACCCAAATGCTAGCTTTGTTTTTAAATGTCTTTAATTTTACTTGCTATTCCATCCTGCTTCCTTTTATTGTGTTTTCCTTTCCCACCAATATTTTATCCTTGCTTATTTAACTTTTTAATTAAATCTTATCAAGATCCCTTTAGAGTGGCATAGCATATTTGCTGGCAGGCTGCATTTTGCAGTGCTGTTTCAGCATGAGTTTAGGTACGAAAATGTTGATATGTGCAAAGCATCCTGCAGCAGTCAATACTGCACCAGGCAGAGCAGAACTGCTAGCAGCTATGTTGTTACGCCTAACCTGCCAACCAACACTCAGGCAGGGTTTAGGGCATTTAAGACTAAAAGTGAAACCGCTAACACTTGGATATTTATTGTGGGTTATCCTGAATCAGAAAAAGTTCTTAAGAAAATGATTATCTGAATATGAAACTGAGGATTTTTTCTGTTTTTAAATTGCTGTCTTTTGGTTGTAATTTGCTAACATTGGAACTGCCATCTGAGTGTTGGCTAGTTTTAAGTGCTACTTTAAGTCACTTTACTGGTCACTAGTCACCAAATGTGTTTATTCATAAGCTATTTAAATTGTAACCCGTTAGCAGCAATTATTTTTAGTAAGCTTAGAAACTTGTAACATTGCACAGTGGACATATATTTTGCATTGATTTAAGGAAACTATGAGAGATCTGTGGTAAACTCTTTGGTGCAATTTGTAAAGAATAATTAATGAATTGCTGAGTTGCATTTTTGAAAGTTAATATTGATTTACACTTAAAAGTAGGCAATCGATATTGCATTATTGATTAGTAACATGAATACTAAATGTTTGATATCATTTTCTCATGTTATATGGTTTCATTATTCTAACATTCTTCTACCTGATTCTTTAAACTCTGATTGAACATTTACTCTATTGGCTGTATAATAAAATTCTTCCAAACAATTATGTGCTCCTTTACAGCTCTCTAATATCTGTCACTTTACCAGACCATAGGCTCCTTGAGGATGCAGATTCAATCATACTGCAATTGCAGACCAGGTGTTATACAGCTTCTCCTAATTACTTAATATTAGAGACATTTTATTTCCCAAGTACACTGTTTAATTGTGCTTTAGTCATCTTCTATAGTCTAGGAACTGTTAGAAACTCAATGTGGAAACTGAAGAAAAGTATGTAATTGAAAAAAGCAATAGTTATCACATTGCTATACTTTAAAATTTTTAATTGTGTATTTTTCTGATTTTGAACAAATTTCCTTCATCTTTATATAAAGCTTTCATTAAAGTAATGATAATTAATGAAAGTGACTTAATAGTAGACTTTCAACTTGTGTTCTCCCCTGTTGAATCATAACACACTGTGAAGGCATGAGAAAAATAAGTTTAAATTTTGCCCCAAATTAATTTTTTTGAAGTAATTTAAATTTTTTTATACATAATTAAAGAACCACATATTAAACATTAAGAAGCAGTGGCAAAAAGAAAAAAAGACCATAAGACTAGAATTTTATTAATGCTCCAGATTTCAAAAACAAAATTTAATTTATGAAAATAAAAATTTTATGGCAACCTTGGGAAAACTGTACAATGAATGATGAAGTTGATTGGGTGTGGAGGGCACTTGAATAAAAACTATTTTTCTATGCAAAAATGTGTCTTGACATTTCTGATGACTCAGTATATATGTATTTTGATAGTACACATGTATTATCTACTTATCTATCTCCACAGCCTTTGATTCAACAGGTATAGTTGCCTTGGAATGAGACTCTTACATGAATCATGAGTATACTCATACTAAAGCAGTGCCTATGGAGATGCATTCCCAGTATGTGTGTGTGTGTTTGTGTGTGTGTGTGTGTATGTGTATGTATATATATATATATATATTTTGTTTTTGATAGATTTTTGCTATAGGGCATGTGTGCTCTCCAGGAAGACAGAGAAAGACAGAGACAGAAAGTGAGAAATCACCCCCCAGGGGGGATGGCCATGCCACAATCCCTTCTCCTCCATTCTCCTCTGGGGATTTTGGGCACGCACACACACATACCCAGCATGAGTTTAAGCTACCGGTTCCAGGACTCAAACCATGTTCTATTACATGGGAGTCCAGCGACATAGCCATTACGCCAACTGTTGATCTCATTCCCAGTATATTTTACTGGCAATCACTTTTCCATAACCTTCAAATCCGTTGAAATTTTTTCCTTCACTGGGTTAGTTTGTTCTCACTATTTTCCATATGATTGCATGTAATATTTATAAGGGTCTTCTTAATTTTAAAGGATAATCCTTGATTAATGTCTGGTTACCTATCTACATTCATTTCGTTTTTTTCTGCTTTCCTTAGATAATACTTGGTATTAATGCCTATATTTTGATATAGAGCATTTTTTTTTCTTCCTGACAAGTACAGAACATTCAGGTGCCATGCTCTAGTGATTATGGGTGTAATTTAATTTGGGAAGCTTGCCAAAGGCTAGATTCCAAATTCTTGGATCTAGAATAAATTCTGAGATTGTGTATTTCAGATAAAGTCCTAGGTGGTGAATATTTTGAATATCTAGACCTCAAGAATTGCAATAATATAGCAAAATAAATAGCAGATGCTGCAAACACTCTCACATTGGGATAGCCTGATAACTTGGTCATTGATTCACTGTTAGATACTAATTTCATAAAGGATGATTTAGTGACATAAGAACATCATATAGAAAAAAATTAATAAGCTACTTTTATAAATATAACATGTAATTAAAAATGCATTTATTTCTTCTGAAATAAATAAACTGATAATAAATAGTGACTGAAACAGACAAAAATGTTTTAAAGCCATAAAACTAAATACATTTAAAAAATTTAAATAAACTTTCAAATTATATTTCTGTAAGGTATGTATAGTTCTTATCTTTTTGAGAGTATTAAAACTTAAGCTGCACAAAATTGTTTTGGACATTTTCCCTCAGCTGTATATCTTCATCTGTAAAATGGAAATAATATTACTGTAACTATAAAATGTGATCAAATGAGTAATATTCTTAGCATGTAGTGAGTGCTATGTAAATAGCATACGTTTTTATCATACCCATAATTACTACTTTTACATACCTGTAACCCTAAGCTTCACATTTAAGAAAAAATTAAAGGAACCTTAAAAAGACGATAGCAGCCATACTTGATGACTTTGCTAGAATAATTGTCTCCATCATATTCTAATTTTCACAATAAGTTGTAAATTTAAGTGTAGATTTGAAGTCAGGTTTAAGTATACATTTATGACCTTGATTCTGTTATTTAGCCCTCCTGCCTTGGTTTTGGCATTGCTCTTATTCTGGTCACTGAACAAGAGAATATACATTATAAAATAGTGACCAACAGAAATAGAAACTCAGCTATAGATACTACTTTTGTATTAAAAGTCTCTTCAGAGCAGATAGGCCGACTAGCACAAAAGAAAATGAAACCAAGTTAATTGATGACAAAGTAAACAAAGCTAGTTTTATAGTCAAGTCAAGGTTATAAGACCATGCCTTAGAACTAGAGCAGACGTCAGGTACAGTGGTGTGTGCCTGTAAATCCTAGCTACTGAGGAGGCTGAGGCAACAGTATTTTGAGATATAGGTTAACCTGGGCAGAATGGTGAGACTCTACTATAGAAAATGAAACAAAATAAAAACAAAAGAGAAAACCAGGAAACATCATTGATAGTTTGTAAATGAAGTGAATGTTAAGTATTTTTAGCAACTAAGTGACTGCATGCCAAACCAGGGACCAGAGATCAAAGGAAAAAAAAATAATGTTGATCTGATGATAAGGAATTTGGAGTGGGTTAGTGTATCTCAGAAATTTTCAGAAGATTAGGGGCTGGGAGGTGGCATGGTTTGCTTGAGGCTTGGAATCCCATCTGTGGTTCGAGTCCTGGACCTGGCAGCTTGCTTTCTCCTTTTCTATCTCTCTCTCTGGTCAAATTAAAAAAATAGTAATAGCAAATGGAATTAAATAAATAAACATTTTTTAAAAAAAGAAATTTTCAGAAGATAGAATCAACACATTCAAGTGAATATAGAAGCTTGTAAATAAAAGAGCTTCAATTTTATAGCTTTAGTCATAGTCCTTCCTTATTCTGACATATTTAACTTTCTTAAAACTTCTGATGTTTTGCCATCTTGCTAGATAGAAAAAAAATTGGGTGAGGGGAAATATAATGGTTCAATTACCTTGAAAAATAATCTCAAGACTGTCGGTGGGAACTAATAGTGGACATTATTAAACATGAAAGAGTTGAGTGAATGGAGCAGGTTATAAAAGCCTATTCAGAGTTGAACTTTTCTAAAATAGAAGATATTTTCCCGAGTAATGATGGCCTCATTGAAGCCTTGAGTGTGCATTGCGGTATTCCTTTTCAGCCCTATCATTTTGTGATGTCAAAATAATTGGAACTCAGAAAGTACATTTTAGAAATTGATATCTGTCAGCGAAGCAAAACTGAACAGCAAAGTAAAGCCTGGCATTTGTGTGTTTCATAGTTGATGAAATAGAAGTCAATTCATTCAATCATTCGTCCTTACATTTAAGAAAACTATATTGATAATTTAGTATGTGCCAGACACTATGCTAACATATATGTCTTACAGAGCTTATGACTTGGTGGAAGAGAAAGTCATGTACCTAAATTTTATAATTCTAAATGTGTCTATGTACGTGTATTTTGTATATATATATTTTTTCAAAGAATAATTTATCTTATTTATCCATTACCATTATTTCTTAACTTGACCAGATAGAGACACAGAGAGAGAGAAAGTAAGAAAGCAAGCCACCAGGTCCAGGACTTGAACCACGGTAAGCCATGTAGGAATCTAGCAGCTTAACCACCATGCAACCTGCCGGCCCCATGTATACACATTATTAATAATACATTTCCGGGACCAGCAGTTAGCGTAATGGCTATGTCGCTGGACTCCCACGTAGTCGACCGCGGTTCGCATCCCGGACCCAGTGGCTTAAAACACGCCGCGCACGTGTGCGTGCGTGCCCAAGATCCCGAGAGGAGAATGGAGGAGAAGGGATTGCGGCATGGCCATCGCCCCTAGGAGATGATATCTCGCTTTCTATCTCTCTGTTTCTCTCTGTCTGGCGAGCGCACGTGCCCTATAGCAAAAACCTCTCCAAAAAAAAAAATATATATATATATTTCCTATATTTACATTTTATGTATATATTATATATATACACACACTTGAGATATTATATGCTATAAACCTTATGTATATATTAAAGATTTATTATGAATACACATTTATCTATAAAGTAAAGATACAAATCTACAGGAGTGTAGCAAATGAAAACATGGTGGAGGGTGTGACAGTCCTTTATAGTATTTCGAAAAATTAGTAAGAATCTGTATAAGAAAAAAGGGGGTGGGGACCAGCAGATGGTGTGGTGGTTAGGGGTGCCAGACTCCCACATGGCTGACCATGGTTTGAGTCCCGGACCTGGCAGTTTGCTTTCTCACTTTCTCTCTCTGTCCCTCTCTGGTAAAATTACAATAAATAAATAAATGGATAAATAAAGTTAAATAATTATTTTTTTAAAAAAAGAAAAGAAGGGGGTTGGAGGACAGGAAAGCACAGTCGAGAAAAAAAAAAAAAAAAAAACATCTTAAAATTGCCTGAGATTTTTTTTATTTCACCTTAGTGTACTGTGTGTGAGATAAACATCATTATAAAGCTGGACTGATAAATTAGACATTATGAAATGTCCTGAATTCTATGCCAACTTTTTTAAAATTTATTTTTCAAGTAGCTGAAGCCATAATTATATCTAAATCATGGAGAGAGATGATTAGAATTGTGTTAAGAAGAAAACTATGGCAACAACAGGAGGAGATAGGGACAAAATATTTAGAAAGTTATCCAGTAGGCCAGGTTTGAGATGATAGTAGCCTAAACTGGAATAGTGTCAATAAAAATGAAAATGTGAGATCTCTTACCCTGAAGATCTCATGAATTTTCACAGAAATCTATTCCCTCTTAACAGCCGACCTTTGCTAATCACAAGAATTCATAAAGTTATACAGGAAACTTCATACTTTTTCTCATGCTCCAGTTTACTTAATTCCTTATATGCTACACTATATAAATGGACTTTATCTAAATGATAAAACCAGAAAAAAATGCAAAAAATAATTACAGAGTACTTGAAATTGAATTTTTAAAAAAGGCCTGTTACACAAGAATATAATGGAATAACTTTCATTGACACAGCCTCCTGTCTGGAAGATGGAAGGAACAAAATTAATGAAAATACACATCAGTTATTGAATTGTATGTCAAGACTCACGTATATCACTTTATATGTGGATCATTTTGTTTAATCTTCACAGAACCTTTAAGATAATTATTATTAACCCATTTTTAGCAGATGGACTCAAAAAATTTAGACAATTGATGTAAATTGCAAACAGACAGTTGGTCCAAAAATCCAACGTTGATTCTTAGGCAGAGCATCCTAGACATATTATTCACAATTACAATCCCTGGAAACATTTTTTTTGCTAGGAAAAATTATTAACTTTCTTCATAATTGTTCATTTTTACAAAGCATAAATCTATTAATGGCACAATATATTTGGCCAACTACATGACCTTGTTAAGGGAGTCAGATCCCTCATGACTGACTGCATGGTTTAAGTCCTGGCCTGGTGGGTTGAAAAATATGTGAGGTATATGTGTGTGCATGCCCATAATCCTGACAAGATGGTGAACTGGAGAAGAAGGAATTGTGGCATGACCATACCTTATTGAGAGGCACTTTTTCCCTATCCTCCTCTTTCTAATGAATACATGCATACACTCTCTGGTAAATTAAAGGAAAAAAAATCTTAATAAAAAGCCTAAAAACTGTGTTTTCTCTCTCTCTTTTTCTAGTACGTGCATGTGCTGTCAGGCAATTAAAAGAAAAAAGGGGAAAAAAATTTGAACTTGGACACTTGAGAGGAAAGGTCATTATAATGGATTGGTGACATGATGTGTTTACAGTTTATAATACTAGAAATTGTCTATTATATCTGTAATTTGGAAAGAATAATGGGAGGTACTTGTAGAATTTATATTTAGAAATTGAAGTCAGATCATAGAAAGCTTGAAATGACATCTGATGGAGTTTGGATTTTATTCCATAAAGATATGGCTATAGAAGGTGTTTGAACTCAGATGTGTGTGGGAGGTTTGGAATAATTAATCTGTCAGTAGATACAAGATTCACAAAATGGGAGAATATATTAGATAGAAAAGATAAGTTGGAAGAATTTTTTGAATCTAAGCATGAAATGATGAAATTCTAAGTTATAAGAGAATAGAAAAATAAAAACAAAATTTGTTATCTAACTGGTTTGTGGAATAGAAATTAAGAGTGACTGCAAAGTTTTAAGGCTGAGTGACTAGAATAATTTTGCTGTTATATCAAGACCTAAGAACTTCAGTTTTAACCCAATTGAATTTCAGGCAACAGAAAGTTATTCAACAAGTAGATTCAGATACAAAACTGAAGCTAAAAATAAAAATGAGGCTGTATATTTCATTTTGAGAGACATTAATAGAGATGACATTAATACTATGCAATTAAATTATCTAGAAAAATATTGAGAAAAAGAGAGAATTTGAACATACCTGCTTTTGGTGAATTATAGTAAAAAGATAAAGGGAACAAACATGAGAATTTTTGGAAAATACAGTGATACAGAAACAAAAGGAAGAATAGGTTTCAAAGAGGATCAGGGAAAACAAACACAGGAAAGGTCAGTTGAGAGATCACTCCTAAGTTTAGAAAACATTTTACTCAGAGTGTAAGGATCAAAAGTCAAAAGTCAAAAGTGTGTATGACAGAAAAACTGACCTCATTGGAAACAAGATAATATTACATATTATTATGTCTCCTGATCCTTTCATAATGCCTGGAACTTTATGGGGATGAAAGATTAATTTCCTTGAGGTTAGGCGAGACTTGATAGAAGACAAAGGATTAGAAAGTAGCCTTAGAAGTCAGGTTAGTTTCCTGTAGGGAAAGTTGAGTTAAAAAAATTCAGATTTTTTTTTTATATGGTTAAGAAAAAAGACTGTGAGATGAGGGCTCTCCACAGAAACAGAATCACCAGGACAAATATACATAAAAGAAGTGATTTATTTTAAGAATTATCTCACATAATCACAGGTAGAGAAGACCTGCAAGAAGCCGTCTGCACACTGGAGGGATCCTTTATACAGGAATAATAGCTGGAAGACTCAGAAGCAGGGAAGCTGAGGGACGTCCGAGTCCAAGGCTGAAGGCCTGTATACCACGAGGCAGCTTCCAGTACAAGTTCAAGGTCCAAAATGTGAAGGACTTGAGTCTGGCTGGAGAACTGTGTAGGCCAAGTACCAGTGGGAATGAAATACAGCCAAAGGCTCAATCATGGAGCAGGGTCACAGGAGAAAGTTGTGCAGGCAGCGGGAGTGAGACACATGGCATACTCTGTAAGAAAGGATCCGGAGAAAGGAAACAGCATCCCTCACTTTCTTTGTGCCTCCTGTGCTCTCAGCTGTCTGGATGGTTTCTGCTTAAACTGAAAGCAGTTCTTTTCTTGTCCATTGACTCACATGCCAGTTAATGTCTGGCCACACTCTATGGGCACACCCAGGAACAATTCGTAACAGATGTACACACATAGATATACCTAATTCTGAAGAAACTTTGTTTTCTAATGCCAAATCATTGAAATATCCTAACAAAACTAGCTGCTAGAGAAACCAAAGAAGACTTTTCTTAGAATTTCATGAATGCCATTAAAAATAAAACTTCAATTAATTTCATTTGGAAAATTGTTCTAGAATATCATGTTCAATCTGTAATTGGTGTCTGATGAAGTGATTAGAGAAAGAAAATGTTGATTGCCTATGGCATTAAAAATGAGTGTAGGTTTCTTGCCATAATTATTTACACATGGAAAGCAAAGGGTTTATCTTTTTAGTATTTCCTTGAAAATGTTTGAGGCCTGAATGATGATATAGAACAGAAAAAAGTGAATCAAGATGCATGTAAGTGAATTGGTGGTAAAGTGCAGTGATTAAGTGCCCCATTTTTTTTTTAACCAATATTCCAGTCCCAGCCTCAGCGACTTCAAAAACATGCCAGCATGCATGTACGTTCAGGATCCTGATGGCCCAGGATCCTGATAGGATGGAGTATTAGAGGAAAAAGGGTTTTGATTTGGCACAGATTTTCAGAATTGAACCCAGAACCTTTCCATGTGGCTCAGCCTTATAGAAAAGTAAAATATAAGTTGGGGACCAGCAGTTAGCGTAATGGCTATGTCGCTGAACTCCCACGTAGTCGACCGCGGTTCAAGTCCCGGACCCAGCAGCTTAAACTCACGCTGGGCGTGTGTGCATGTGTGCCCAAGATCCTGAGAGGAGAATGGAGGAGAAGGGATTGCGGCATGGCCATCCCCCCTGGGGGGTGATTTCTCACTTTCTGTCTCTCTGTCTCTCTCTGTCTGGTGAATGCATGCACCCTATAGCAAAAAAAATCTCTCCCCCCCCAAAAAAAAAAAAGTAAATATAAGTTGTTACAAAAATGCAAAGAGTAGGAGAGTCCTCCATGAGGAGTTGAAGCTAAGTTTTAGGATCTCTGTGGTCCAGTTAATGCTCATCAGATGAAGAGGTACAGGCGTTCAAGGTGCAGCATTAGCCAAAGTAGGAAAGTGCGAGACAGAACCTGTTTGAGAAATAAATGTGTTCTCAAGGCTTAAACAAAGGGTATGTTTGCTTTTAAAGGGAGGGAGTAGGAGCTAATAGAAGAGAGAGAAATGCCCTGAGCTAAGATCGGACCAGATGAATCTAAAAATATAAGATCCATTATAGAGTATTAAAGAGTATTATGGAGGAGGAATTTGCTACTTGAGAGGTAGCTCTAACAGAAGATGAGAGTAGATTTAAGGGGTAAAATGATGGAGGTGAAAATATCAACTAGGTGGTCATTTTAGTAATTTATGCAAGCACTTATGACCACCTCAGCTAAGGAATTTGCATTCTATATATAAGAATGCAAATAAGTAAAACGGAGGTATTGAGTTGTTGGAAAAGTTATGATATATTTTTCTGTTTTTCTATGCAAAGATGCATTATGACTTTTCTGATGACTCAGTATATATGATAACATGCAAGTTTCTGCTTTGGATTACAGGATATCTTTTTTTTAGTTTACTTAACATAAAGTTTATTATGAAAATATGTAATGATTTGGTTTTTACATCATAGTAAAACAGGCCCTTGACGGGGGGACATGTGTTTTTCTAACCACCATTCCAGTATTGTTCTGTTGCCCACTAGTCACCATCTCCACACATTCATCAATCACAAGATTCATAAATGGATCAAATTCCCACAATATTCCTTGGACATGTCTGCCACCATTAAATTTCAAGGATAACTTCTTGTCCATAAATTTTTTTCAATTTGGAAGGCTGAGCTTTGCTCATGGTACCAACTCTGTCAGTTCAGAGATGCCTTTGAACAGCATTCTCTGGATTATAGGATATCATTTTCAAAGATAGTAAACATAAGGAGACAAGCAGGATTGGTATGAAAAAACTGTTAAGTTGAACACACTGAATTGTGGTATTGCAAATATCATCAAGTCATTAATTATATAGCGTGGCATGGAGGTATAGATTGAGTCATTATTTAAGAAACAGCCCCACTGGGACTAGAGGATGGTGTAATGGTTACATGTCTGGACTCCTGCATACTCCTACATTAATAGTGGTTTGAGTCCCAGACCCAGCAACTTGAAAACTTATGTGTGTGTGCATGCCCAAGATCCCAAGAAGAGAATGGAGGAGGAAATGTGGTGTGACCACCACCTCCGGGAGGTGATTTTTCTTTCTGTCTCTGTGGTGAGTGCACTCATCCTATACCAAAAATCTCTTTAAAAAACAAACAAACAAACAAACAAACAAAACAGAAAGAAACAGCTCCAATAATGTGTTTGCAGAATGAGCTCTAGGAAAGAAAAAAAAATGCAGAGTGATAAGAAGGAAGGGCCAGAGACTATGTAAGGCTTTTGATGAAAGTTAGGAGGTACTAGAGATATACAGAGAGAATTCATATTAAACATTTTTAAAATTGCTAATATAATCTGTAGCTTTTGTAGACCAGCACTCTTCTAAAAGACAGATGTTTTATAATTCCACTAAATTATCTTCATTTTACCAGTGATAAATGATGGAGACCACACTATTATTCAAAATTATGTAAATGAAATATAAAAATACATTTCTTGGCATGAATTTTATGGCTATGACCAACAATTTTCCCAGAATACATAATTGATATAAACATCAGATATTAAGATGCCTTAAAGCTGACTCAGAAGACATGATGGAACCATAGAAAGGGAGCAAAATATGTAACTCTCAATTTTAACTGTTATTTACCAAAAAAAATCTTTACATAAAAATAGTTATATGATGTAATATAAGGAGCAGGGTTTATTGTTTACAATTGTTAAATAATACTGTTATCAAGAAACCAAAACTGTTGAGATGTTTTAGCAAACTTAAAGCATTTTGGGGAGTTAAGTACATGGGACAGAATTCAACTTTGCTGTGTGAAAGCAACATTTTCTGTAAGGCTGACATTCTTTTTTATATAAAACTATTTTTTTAAAGAGGTTTTTGCCTTAGGTTGTTTGCATGTGCCACAGAGAGAGACAGAGACAGAGAAAGAGAGAAACAGAGTGAGGGAAAGTGAGAAATTCCCTTCCAAGTAATGGCCATGCTGCAATCCCATCTTCTTCATTCTCCTGGGATTTGGAGCATGCAAGCACATGGCACCCGGCATGATTTTTCAAGCCACTGAGTCTGGGACTCTAACTACAGTGGGCCATGTGGGAGTCCAGCGACATAACGGCTATGCCAGCTGTTGAGTCCAGCGACATAACTGCTATGCCATCTGTTGATCCCAAAACTAAATATTTTAAGTTAAATTTTTTTTATTTCTTCCATGAGAAAGAAAAGGAGAAAGAAAGACATAAAGTCAGACATCCCCAACAAAGTCTTCACCTCCCGTGTTAGCTGACTCGGATCATGGGCATGCACACATGTGCTCAAGGAGGTCCTAGGATGCAAACCCAGGACCTTTCCCATGGGGATCCAGGAGGATTACTGTTGTGCCACTACCTGGCTCTGAAACTATTATATTGAAACCATTTGTGTGTTGTGAGAAAAGCAGTAATCCAGACACTGAATTAAAGTTCATACTGCACTTCAGTGGTTAATAACAAAAGTGTTTTAAGCAGAAAGAAAAAGATAACCTATAATGGTAAAATAACATAATGATTCAATATCAAATAGTGCATCCTTGCTATATATGGTCCACATTAGATTATTCCATTTTAAGATGTATCAGAGATCAAAAAGGTTCAGAAAAAAAGCCAGGATAGTTAGAAGTACACTAGGATTTCCATATGATAAGTGAATGGAAAAGAAAAATCATAATGGCATATAAATAAATCTAGACAAAGAGTTTCGGTTGAGAGTCACAAATGTGAAAGATGTGATAGAAAATTATTATGAGGCCATCTTTATTCTTTTATATTTTATAAAAAAATTGGGTTTTGGGTGTTACATTTGTGAAAAATATACTAATCAATACAATTTAATAGAAATAATTAAAGTGATTTCAGTGATGTACTTCCTGGTGCAATTTATGGTTAACAATAGCTGTTTTTTTGTTTTTTTTTTCTTTCAAAGTTTACAGGAGAAGCATGCTGGCAGGATTTTTTTTTTAAATGGAGTTGGGTCATTTTTAAAGATGGATTAAAATCATTAATAACATTTGCAGTTATGTAAGCTCTAGCCATAAAATGCCATTACTCATTTGTTCTACTTAGGCAACACAAAATGCAGTTGCTGGATTGATCAGATCTGCAGCTGGATCACTTACTGGCTCATTAATTTTTATCATATATTGAGTATTCTGACCTGGTACATCAGCTTTTGAAATAGCCACTTGTCTTCTTTCCCTGGGCAAATAGCTACTGGATGCATTTTTTAAATGTTGATCTAATTTATTTTGTTCTCATTGAACATCTGTGGGAGTGGAAGACTGGTAAACAAGTGTTTAGGTTTACATGTACTTTGGGACTCATATCACCTCCGTGTACAGTCCTGCAGGATCAGCTTAGGCAAATATGTTCAGATGGTGAAACAGGTCTTCAGCAATTCACCTCTTTTCATTCTATTCTCCTTTTCTTTTAGCAATTACCCCCAGGAATTTAGTTTTTGCACTTTCTGCTGCTTGGTAGTCCCAGAGAATCAAAGCAATTTGGATACTTGAGATGAAGAAACTTTGTAATAACAATTTTTCCCTTCTTAGCCTTGGGTATCTTCAAAAATCTTCTTCAGCACATAGAAAGTTTTCTCCCACCTCATGATAGAACCCATGGCTCGGACCAGCAGATGGCAAATTGACTACATTGCTTGACTCCCACATGGTCAACCGTGGTTTGAGGCCTGGACCCATAGTATTGAAACTCACGCTGGGCAAGTGTGTATGCATGTCTAAAATCCCTAGAGGAGAATGGAGGAGAAGGGAATGCTGCATGGCCATCCCCTCTGGGGCTGATTTCTTGCTTTCTCTCTCTCTCTGTATCCAGCGAGCACATGCTTCCTACAGCAAAAATCTATCTTTAAAAGCAGAGAAGAACTCATGGCTTTGACATCATGAATATCCATGCTTCATATTCAATCCCTCCTTCTTGAGAATCACAGGGTAAGGACAATAGTTTTGTGTCACAGAAGGATGACTATTTAGGGACTTAGATTTCCTTACATGACATTTGCTTCTGCTATGTCAACCGCATTTATCCCATTTCCCTTCCTAACTTTAGTACTATGTATCAGTCTTCCAAGTTGATTTGCACAAGACTATTAGTTCCCTAATATATGTTACAAGTCTCTGAAAGAGTAAAGCAAAGACTTCCAAAGAAGGCAATGCTTAACCCAAAAAAATGACTGAAACAATGTCAAGTAACAGGGATACTCTGGGTAAGACATGGGTATGTGACTTTTCCTTGCAATCCAATCATGTATGTTCAGCTGGAAGGCCATGATCATATTTTTTTAATCAAATCATGTATTACCATGGTAAATATTTATTCTCTATGATTTCTCTAGCCCTGTAGGTCTTTAAAACAGATATGTTTTGTATATATATCCATTTTAAAATCTATTCATATATTTAACTCAGCTCTCTCTCCCCTGCCTTCTTTCATTGTAGATTCTTCACTTATTATTATTATTTGCTAAAGGTGTGTGTGCTTGCCAGAGAGAGAGAGAGAGGTAGAGAGAGAGAGAGAGAGAGAGAGAGAGAGAGAGAGAGAGAGAAAAGAGAGAGAAAAGTAAGAAAGCACCCCTTCATGAGGGATGGTCACACTGCAATCCCTTCTTCTCCATTATTCTTCCAGGGTTTTGGCATACACACACACACACACACACACACACACACACACACACGGCATGTTTTACAGTCTAGGTCCAGGATGCCAACTGCACATTTGGCCGTGTAAGTTCTAACACCTTAACCACCGTACTAGCAGGTGGGCCTAGACTCTTCACTTTTTATACCTCCTTCCTTTTTATATTTTTCTCACCTGCAATTTTTTTTTTAAGTTTATGTATTATTTTCTTCCATGTGAGACCGACAGAGAGAAATAGAGACAGGCACCCCTAACAGGTCTTTAGTCTAAAATGCATCCCTGGCTTTAGCCAGCCCAATTCACGGGCACACACAAGTGACTTGCTTACACAGAGAAGCCTCAGGAAACAAACTCCAGACTATCCCATGTGGGTCTAGTATCATGTAGCATTGGGTTGCCATGCCACACCAGCCTCATCTGAAGATTTTGTTTCTATTTATCTTGTGCTTTCTCTCGGGTTACTCTTCTTTCATCCTCATGACACTTTCATTTTTTTCATCTATAATAACATGTATCTTTGACCTTTACTTCTTGTATATTTGGAAGGGAGGATTCGTCTCCCTTAGATTAGGTTAGTGACCAAACATATAACTGCATGGATTGAATGGCATAGCATATTCCTAATATCACAAAGTCTCCTTGATGTTAACAGGGCAGTGGCCACAAATAGGGACCCCTACCATACTTGTTTGTCTATAGGGGCAGAATGATGTTAGAGAACCAGAATCCAAATCTTTCCTCTTTAGAGACTTAGAACATGGACTTAGAACATGAGATAAATTTGCAAAATATTATTGCTATTATATATATATATATATATATATATATATATAGAGAGAGAGAGAGAGAGAGAGAGAGAGTAGATATATAGATATAGATATGGATATATTTACTATAGGATGCAGACACTCACCAGAAGGAGACAGATAGACAGAGAAGGGAAGTGAGATATCAGCCCCCAGGGGCAATGGTCACACCACAATCCCTTCTCCACTCTTCTCTTGGGATTTTGGGCATACATGCGCATGGTTCTAGTATTTTTTTTCAGGCCACTGGCTCTGGGAATTGAATCCACAGAGTTGGCCATATGGGATCCAACACCTTAACCACCACTCCAATTGCTGACCTGTCAAATGATTTTATTTTTATAAAGAATGATTTATTTTTTATTTATCCATTCATTTATTTTAATTTAACCAGACACACAGACACACACACACACAAAGTGGGAAAGCAAGTCACCAGGTCTGCCACTCGAAGTGTTTTAGCCACTCACGAAGTGTGAGTGTCTAGTGCCTTAATCACTACACCACATGCTGGTTCCCTTGTCAAATGATTTTTAAAACAGTATCCAAAGCAACATGTTTTTAAATGAATTATTAATTTTATTTACTATTATTATTCATTTTTTAGCTTGACCAGAGAGAAAGAGAGAGAGATAGAAATTGAGAAAGCAAGTTCCCAGATGCAAGACTAAAACTATGGTCGGCTATATGGGAGTCTAGTGCTGCAACTACCACACCACCTGTCAGGCCTCAAAGCATCATATTTTTAAATGAAGGGCTACTAGTTGGAATAAATTCCACCCATGTAGCAATTTTACACACATTTCAGAGTTAATTGCCTCAAAAGAAAAAAAAAAAAGACCAAGAAATAAATGACTTTGATAAAGCAGATTTTGTAAAAATCCCTTGATTTCTTCAATTCATCATAATATTCCAGAGATATTTCCCTGGCCATGAATGGATGTAATTTTCTCTTTTGTGGCACAAATGGGGGTGTTTATTTTCCTGCTGCTCAGTAGTAGCTGAAGTGCTGTGGGGAATGTGCTTCTGTAGTATCTTCTCCAATATGCTCTATCCCCGTGCAGTCACATAAATTGGATCATTGAAGACCACTAGGCACATTCATGTTCCAGCAGTAGTGTGTGAGAGGGTCAACGTCCTGCATTCTGTTCCTGACCCTTTTTTCCTTTGCTCAGTAGTGTGCTATTTGCTCAGCATTATTTAGTCTTATTTCTGCACTATCTCCCCCTTTGCCTACTCTTCCATAAATCCCCACTATGTGAGTGGTTTGTGTTTCTCCGTGGTAGCTGTTGCTTCCCACTCTCTCTCCTGCCTGTCTCTTTATCTCTTTTTTGTGTGCCAGATGTAAAGCTGACACCAGGCCTTGATTGAAACCCTCGAGTAGCTCTTTCACTACTTGCTATTTCTACATCTTGTTTCTTTTATCTGAATTCAGTTTGTAAAGGCTATAGAACATACAGGATTAAGCAGGTCTGGGAGAGAATTGGGCATTAACTCTTTAGGAATTCCAGTGTAGCTGATAAGACCACCCTGTTAAAAAAAAAGCAGAGTGCAGAGTAGTTACTCCTAAGCAGTTTGATTCCAGATAGCAAAAAAAGCACCCCTTCCTGGAACTTTTTCTCACAAAACACTCAAAAATTTTTCTTTTCGAGCATGGTACTTCTGAGTTAAATGTTTCTACCTTTAATATCAATGTAGAGGTAGACATTGCAGGGTTTGACTTTTATATATCATTACACTGACCTCTTGATACCTCAGTTCCTTCTCTCTCTTTGTAATAAAGACCTTTGCATTAGGGAAAAAGGACAAATGGGCTCAGTAATTTCTGAGGGTGAATTACTAAAAAAGCAGCACCTCAAAACACTGGTGAAAAAGGACTCTGAAAAATCTGTAATTCTGACATGATCCAATGAAGCTATCTTTGGCAGGTCAGCATCTCTGGGGAGGGTCTGTCTTCTTATATGTGGCCCAGGGAAAACAGACACTTAGAAATGATTTTGAAATACCAATCTTCTTCCTAGTCTAAATTGATTCCATCAGTCAACATCATGGAGTCCCTCTGCAAGTGTCTTGAATTTGGAATCCCTTCATGGTCAATAGTATGTTCTTAGAAGAGAAAAGAGAAGGTGGAGGGCCTGAGGTGAGAGCAGGATGGAGCTAGACAGCTGGACAGTTGCAAAGGGGGGTGAGAAGATGCAAAGAATGAAGGCCAGTCTGTAGGACCAACCACACAACCAGAGGACAGTTTAGTGGTACTGGGTTGTAGGTTCATAGAAGCAGAAAAGAAAACTTAAACATTCGCTCAGCTAAGACAAATTTTTCTTTTAAAGTCTCATAATACACTATTGTGCGGAACATATCTGGTAGATTAATGACCAGCTTTGGTGAAAGCCTGGAGCCCAATTTTAAGCTAGTGATAAATATCCTGGATTTAGAGGATTAAATGTTTTTTGTAGCTGAGTTATAGTTTATGAAATGATAAAAACAATTACGATAGTACATATAGAATCTCAAACACTGAAACCAAATTTAATTAGCTATGTCTCTCCAGATGAAATTGGAGAACCAATAAATATCGATGGGTATTTTCAGTTTCATGGGTACTAAAAATATTCTCTCCCTTCCTTTTACAGTATTTTCTTATATGTTTTCTCAGTTAATGTATTTTAAGTGCTTTCCTTTCCAATTTCCTTCTCATGAGCAAAGTTATCCTCATTTCAAACATGAGAAACCCTGGTGGTTGGGAAAATTATTTCATCAAGTATAATGCACTTCCAAGTATGGGGAAGCAATGCAAGTTGTCTACCAATTAGAGAGTGAATAAACAAGTCTATCAAATACCCTAATTTTCTAGATAGTCTGGGGAGCCACTGATGTAAAATAAATGGAATTCTTAATGGACTCAAAGAGATAAAGCACTTTTGCTTCCTTTCCATGCATTACTCTACAGTTACCATTTACAGGAACCATAAAACCGTGTGTGTATATGTAATTTAATAGAGCTGTCCATACATTTTCAGAGCTATTGCATGAAAAACTTAGGATATAAGTAATACTCTTCTCCCCATTTTGTCTAGAAACTGTATAAAGAATTGTATAGCTATGTGAACTCCAGTATTAGGCTTCTCATACTCAAGTTCTATATTTTGGAGAGTGGGAGTTAAGTGTGGTATAACCTTAGGCAAGTTACTTAACTGCTCTATGCCCTGATTTTCTCACATAACAAACACCCTGTGAAAATGAAATGAGCTATTATATGTAAAATGCTTACTGTGAGGATTTGGACCCATTTTATGTTGAAGACAACTGTTTTTATAACTAAAAGGTGTAATGAAAGGAGAGAATTCAGTGATATTCAGCACATCTTTGTATGTTCACAGTATTGTGAACACATTGATATATGTGATATTTCACAAATTGCTATGATTTATGCTGATCTTTATTTGTTATTTTTTCTGAATGAAATTATGATTCTTGGGGTTGTTAGATGGTGTGGTGATTAAATTTAGGGTGCTGGATTCCCACATGGCCAATGGAGATTCAACTCCTGGAGCAGGAGGCATGCTTTCTCACTTTCCCACTCTCTTTCTCTCTCTCCCATTCTGTCCCTTTCTGATCAAATTTTAAAAATAAATAAATGAACTTAATTAGTCTAAATATATCCAATAGCTAGCACAGCTGATATATACCTATACATGGACCTAAGTCTGACTTTAGGCATTAGCAAATCAATTAGATGGGGGAGGGGAAGGCATAGAAAGAAACCATGGATACCAGAGACAATGTGGGAGGAGGGTGAGACATGGCAGAGGGTGAGGGATAGGGAATCAAGGATGGCAAAACAAAAAACAAAGTATACAAGACATAAGAATTGGAAAATTATTTGCTGATAACATGTGTGTTGATGTGCTTGAGTGAGCCAATACACAGTGTATTTTGGATGGAAAATTCATTTGTATGCTGTAATGATGTATAGTGAATTAATGTAAAAAATAAATAAATTTAAAGAGAAAAAAAAGAAAACAGCAATGTATAACAAAGTGATATTCTTAATTAAAGGAATTTAGGAGTAAAATAAATAAATAAATAAATAAATATAGTTAAATACAATAATTTAAAAAATAAGTCATGATTCTTAAAATATGGAAGAGGAATCGAAAACTCACAGGGACTAATGCAGTGGCATGCTGAAGTAAAGATCTAAATCCCAGAGACATATAGGCTTTATCAGCTGGTGATTTGGGGTGATTAACCTCTCTGTAACTCAAGTTCCTTATCTGTAAAATAGGGAACAAAATTGCATATCCACTATGATTTTTATACTGATTAATTATACATTTATAAGTTTTCACAGATAGAAAACAGTAAAGACAGACCCAGAATTCTAACTTGTGACTGAAAGTATTTATGTTGGTATTAGCATATCAGGAATTTCTCTGAAAAATAGTAATAGATTTTGACTGGACTCCCAACTGTATGCCAAGCATTCTTATATGAATTTTATATGAATTCTTTCTATTTCTCTTCACCATGACTATAAAATTCCCATTTCATAGATGATCCAACTGAGACTGAGATTAATTTTCCCAAGGCTACCAGAATTTTAACAAAAGTAGTCTACCCAAAGAGCTTGCATAATATTTTGCAAATGTTATTTTCTTCTTCTGTAGTTTCTAAATTTATATAGGATACAATGGACATAAGTTCATTTTACAAGTGGAAAAAAATATTTAAACTTATTTCAGCAGAATCTGTTAAGCAGTAAACCCCTAGGAAATTGTATGCAATAGATGGTGGTTAATAGGATCATATGCGGGCCAGAGGTAATAAGGAGAAAGAGGGAGAAAGAAAAGAGAATCCAAAGACAGCAGAGAGAGAGAGTGAAATGGAAAATAAGTCCTCAAGGCTTTGCGGGGGGGGGGGGGGGGGCATAGATTTGTATCACACAATGGAATGGTACAAAATGTTGAAAGGAGACACATTTTATCATAGTGGGATTAATGAAAGTATTGATATTCCTTTGACATTGTCTGTGACTCATGCAACACTTTCATTAATGTTTTAAATCATAATTATTCGAAAAAAGGTCAATTAGTATTTCTAGTAAAAAACATATTGAGTGCCTTTTGAAGTTATGTATAGAAACAATAAGCTAACCAGTGAAAAACAAAAGTAGAGTTTTGTCCATCATGTCTAAATTGTATTTACTTACTGTGGTGATCAACCGCCTTTATACAACAAGACTTCAAAAGCTTTGTGGAAAAAAGAATTAACCTACAAATTTATTTTGGTGCAGAAAAATTTTGAAATAAACATTTAATTAGTTCACTATATGTATTTTCCATGAATCTTTAAAAAAACTTCTCATATTTACGCACAAATCTGCACCATTTACACATGTATATATCTTTTTGTCCAGCCTCTATTTTTTAAACTTACTAACATTTGTTCCTAACAGGTCTTTTCCTTTTGAATTCTAGTTGTCCACTAAGTTGTCTCATCTTCTAAAGGCTAAAGAAGAGCAATTAAAAGGAGCTGAAGTGTGTTTTATTTGATGCTATCTGTTGAAAGTAAAACTGACATATGCCCAAGCACCATGGAGGGTGGTGTAGATATTTTTGGAAGGAGCTATATAATGTGGTTCAAAGGAGTAAATTCTATTAGTAAAAAAATTTTGCCTTTGACTCTAAATTTAAAAATTAATCCAGTTTTTCTCTTAGGGAAAAAATATTTTGTTATTTCAGCTCCTTGATATCATTGTATACTTATATCTTCATAGGTATGTAGAAGTGAAATTATTTGCTAAGTTGTTTAATAATAAATAGTTTTAATAACTTGAGGTTTAACTTCAAATCAGTAATTTTGCTTAGATTTTATAAATATTGCCTACCATAGACAGAGAAAATAATTTCAACTGCAAAGTGCTTTTAATGATTAGGTAATGATTATGACTCATGCTGTTTTCTGTGCAACTAAACTATTAAATATAGTTTAAAAAGAACGATTATTATAAACTTTTCAAATCCAGCTAGCATATGGAGGGTTTTCTTTTATGTATAGGGTTTATAAGAACTATAATGATGCAAGGTCGCATGAACACCAAACAGAGCTCCTGGAGGGAAATATTCCTAGTGTCTTGTGCACATGTAAAATAGACTCCATTTATCTTTCTATTTGTGTTCACCATTTTCTTGTTCTTAGGTTTAGTCCTTCAAGGATTTCCCCTTAGAAGTTGACTTGACTTTGGTGACATATACTCTGTCTGTAGTAGTTGATTTTTTCCTAAGCTAATCTTTATTTATCTTTCTAAATTAATCTTTGTGGCAGACACACTCTAATTGAGCTAAGGTCAATTAAGTAATTTGGCTTTGTTTTTGTCATCCCTCTGAAGTATCTGAGTATCTGAGTCCACTTGGAGTTTTAAATGTAGCTAAACACTGTGCCAACCTGTTCCAAGTCAATCAGTCAACATTTATTGAACCCCTGATGTATGCACTACAATGCAATAAGCATTGTGAAATTTCTTAAAGGAAATCATATATGCAGTTCCTAACTTTGTGCCTCAGGGAAAGCAAATGGAAAACAGCACTGAGACATTTTTAAAATCAATAGCTACACTGTTTCTTTTACAAAATGAGCATTAAACTAAAATTGGAGACACTGGAGTTGTAGGCAGGCTGTATTGTGCCACCAAGATGCTATGTTTACTGTGCTGTGTCAAATAACAGAGCAAAGGCACCTTACCCCTATGAAGTAGGAAGTGGTAAGGATTAATAAGAGACTCATGTTATGCTGAAATCTGCTTAGAAGAAGTAGAATTATATAAATGCACACAGGTTAAATATTGAATTTGGAAGCATAAAGTTCAGGGTAAGCCCATATTTATAGCTGGGCTTTAGTTTGAATAAATCCTGAAAAGAGGTTTTAAAAAAGTATTTTTAAAAATAAGGTTTTCATTTACTATTGTATTTTTTCAATCTTACATATCTTAAAACTTGATTTCTTTCTATAAATTGAAAGACCCGGGACCAGCAGTTAGCATAATGGCTATGTTGCTGGACTCCCACGTAGTCGACCGCAGTTCACGTACCGGACCCAGAGGCTTAAACTCACGCGGGGAGCGTGTGCGTGCATGCCCAAGATCCGGAGAGGAGAATGGAGGAGAAGGGATTGTGGCGTGGCCATCCCCCCGGAGGGTGATTTCTTGCTTTCTGTCTCTCTGTCTCTCTCTGTCTGGCGAGTTCACGCACCCTATAGCAAAAACCTCTCCAAAAAAAGAAAGAAAAAAAAAAAGAAAGAGCCATATGGTAACAAAGTCACAAATTACTTGCTTATGGGACATTGTTCATTGGATGCAGACAAGCAAACAAATGAACAAAAACTCATTTAATATTATTACTTCTCCCTACACATCTATACCATATATATTTACCGATTTGTATGTATGTATATATGTATATATAAATAATATATATATATATATATATATATATATACTCACTCTCTCTCTCTCTCTATATATATACACATATATATATATGTGTGTGTGTGTGTGTGTGTGTGTGTGTAATATATATATATATATATATATATATCCCTAATGGGAATTGAATATTTCTAATGCAGGTGTGTATTTAAAAGCCTTAAACAAGGGTCAGCAGTTGGTGTGTTGGTTAAGTCACTTAACCTAGACATAATGGATCTCAGTTTGAGTCCCAGACCAGCTGCTTGAAAATCATGACACAAACAAATGTGTCCAAAATCACAAAAGGAGACTGGAGGAGAAGGGATTGCGGTGTGGCCATCTCTCGTTCGAGGAGGGAGTGATTTCTCACTTTCCCTCTCTCTGGCCAGAACACATTCCCTATGGCAAAATGCTAAAATAAAATAAAAGCCTTAAATAGTTCACACCTTATCTGCACAACTTTCATCTTTTTTACTCTGATACATGAAGCCCCTAACCTTTCTTACCTTCCCAAATCTCAGTCAATGACCTCACCTTCTACTTACAAGTATGGTTGGCAATCCAACGTAAAGTATTTCTTGTTACAGTGCTATATTCTTCAGACACTGAGTTTCAAAACTTTAGATCTAATGACATCTCCCTCTCACCTACATTCTGCTTTTCAGTAAACCTTACAGGGCCTATCACCTAGGAAGTCTTCCACAGTCTTTCTCCTTTGCATTCTTGACTGCTTATTTCACGGTGTGTTCATAAATACCTTTTCAATAGTTTCCTCATTTCCACTCCTTACTCTATTATCATCTGTACATGTGTCAAAATACTTTCTCAAATACCCTGCCCTGTTCATGATATTAAAATTTCTCTAAGCCTTGGAACTAAACCTTCTACTCTGCACATTAGTAAAATTAATTAGTCTTCCTTGGTAGACTTCTGCTTTCTGATGGACTTATTTAAGACTTTGTTTTATTCTCCTTGAACATTTCATCCTCTGCCGTAATTACGTAATGAGTCTCACAAAAGCTTTCCTCATTCAACAAACCTTCTCTGATATCTTCTTTCTATAAACTCTCAAGGGATAAAAAACACATTTCTATCCCTTTGCTATTTCTATATTTCTACTTTGCTATTTCTATCTATAATTATTGTTTTCCATGTAATTTTTTTCTCTGCTATTAGATTCTAACTTCCTTATTGTACAGAGCATTGCCATTTTTATACCTGGTAACCTTCAGGGTGCAATGATGATCTTTGAATATCTCTCACAGCTAAATTATTAGCATTTGGCAGGTAGATGGTAGTGGTAAGGTGGATTAGGACACTTTATGGAAGCACAGAAGAATGACGTGTAACTAAATTTCAAACTTTGGGAAATTTTCTAGGAAAGGAACACACCTATACACATTGAATTATAAAGAACAAAAAAGAGGAAACCAAATTAAGAAAGATAGGAAGAACATTTTAGGTGGAAGGAATAAAATGGGAATAGAAGAGTATTGAGGTATGATGTTTCCGTAGAGTTATTTGGTACTAACAGGCCTAAGACAAAAAATGTCAAACAAAAGCTGGAGAGTTTGAGCCTACGATTGATAATGTGCAATCATAATATTGCACATGGAAAATTTGGAATCCTTGTTGAACAAACACAACGTATAAGAAATAGGTTCAGGGACCAGCAGTTAGTATAATGGCTATGTTGCTGAACTCCCATGTGACCGACTGCAGTTCGAGTCCCAGACCTGTTGGCTTAAATTCACACCAGGCATCTGTGCATGTGTGCCCAAGATCCCAAGAGGAGAATGGAGGAAAAGGGATTGTGGTGTGGTGATTCCCCCCTGGGGGGTGATTTATCGCTTTCTATGTCTCTGTCTCTCTCTGTCTTTCTGGCGAGCACATACGCCCTGTAGCAAAAAAACCTCTCCAAAAAAAGAAAAAAAAAAAAAATAGGTTCATGTAGAACCATGTTTTCAACTGATAATGGCTTATAGTTCAATATTTGTTATATTTTAGGTTGAATTTTTTTGTTTTAAAGAATTACTTTTATTTAATTTTATTTATTGTTATTTTAAAAATTTTCTATAGGACATATGTGATTGAGAGAGAGAGAGAGAGAGAGAGAGAGAGAGAGAGAGAGAGAGAGAGAGAAAGTGAGAAAGCAAGCCGGCAGGTCTAAGACCTGAACCATGACTGAACATGTGGAGTCCAGGGCCTTAACCACTACATTGCCTGCTGGCCTCTGAGTGTTTGTTTTTTATCAAATATTGCATATGCACAGTTTCAAAGCCAAAGTTTTTTTTTTAAGAATTATTTATTTAATTGTATTTATTATTGTTGTTATTATTTAATTTGCTATTGGGCATGTGCACTCACCAGAGATGGAGAGAGAAAGAGAGGAAATAAGAAAGCAAGATGCCCTGTCCAAGACTCAAACCCTGGTCCTCCGTGTGGGATTTCAATGCCTTAACCACTATGTGTCTGCGAACCCCCAAAGCAAAGATTAATACAGGTCTTCCCACTACTATTTTTGGCTTATTAGAGGCTACAGCTTCTTACAACTCTTGTAGTTATAACTCTTCCTGCCTGTATCTTCATTTTTCTACATAATATATGTATTCTGTTATCTAGCAATTTCTCAATTTAAGGCATTTCTAGTGAGATACAAATATGAAAGGTGAATTTTTACTTTTATCCCCTTCCCATGACTATGTATTCTACTTTTTCTTTCTCTATTCCTGTCTTAGAATTATATCATATTTTGGGATTTAATAAATACTCATTGATCATATTATCATTGCTATAAAGATTATATCAGAAAAAACATAGCATACATGACTACATTTTATTTCATTTATAATTTTTTTTAAAAAACTATATTTAATAAGTATCTTTTTTTTTACCTGTACTTATGTATATATATCCTAACTTTAAGCTACCTGAAGATTTCTCAACTTAATGTTTCAAATGTCCTTTTTATTTTTGCAGGCCGCTTAAATTATTATCCAGTGACCCTTTCTTATCCTTTATTTTTCAGGGCTGCAGTTTCTACTTTCTCCTCTCTGAAGTCATTAACAATGTTTCTTTTTCTTAACTAATATTCTTCTGCTTTTGCATCACTCTTATTTTCTTGGTATTCCTTTTCCTATTAGATTCATTTGTTTATCTCTAATAGTTGATGACCCTTTATGTTTAATCACTAAGTCGAAGTCACTAGACAACTGATTGGCAGAGTTCTATGTAGCACTATTGAAGCACTGTAGAAGGATTGT
The DNA here is from genome assembly GCA_026018925.1 of Tupaia tana. Lineage (NCBI taxonomy): Eukaryota > Metazoa > Chordata > Mammalia > Scandentia > Tupaiidae > Tupaia > Tupaia tana. Next base: position 42,232,791 of record JAKSZU010000004.1, on the reverse strand, counting down.
GTATGTAATCCTTTCTTTCTTTGAGAACTCTTGATGTCATTATCTCTTTGTCATGTCATTGGGACATGAACCAATATTTCCTTCAGAGGGAACAAACTTCCTATCTTCTATCTTGAGTGGGATAAGAGCCTATTTGTCAGCTTTCTGGTAGATGCACAGTAAAAGTAGTTGTGCATTTCATTGTTTTAAAGCTAAATTTTTCAGGGTTCTCCCAACCCCCGTTTTTACTCTGATATCTATGCATGTTGGGGCATGATGTCCTTGACTTTAAAGTTTTTGGTGTAATTGCCCTGACTATGGGAGGTCGAGATGGTCCAGTTTATACAAATTTTGAAGCAATCTTCTTTTCATCTACACCCTTTACACCCCTATTAAGTTAGCTGAAATCTCTGACTTCCTAGCCTATGGTTCAGAATGCCTTGCTTCTTTGGTCACAACCTTGAAAAGAACTTAATTTTCACCTTTCTCTACTTTACTTTTCTTTGTTAAGTCAGTAACCAGTCATCCATCAGTTTTCCATCACCAAAAAATTTCTTTTCATGTATTGTCATCTTCATTTTAATTCTCGTTGTCAATTGTGGATTATTCTCTTTTTTTTTTTCCCTTTATTCACCTTTTAGTGTAACTTTGGGGTTAACTGAAGATGTAAGCCTGTTCAACCTGGAGCTTTAATCCCACTTTTAAAAGTTTTCAAATACGTTTACATTGATTACTTGTTTGTTTTTACCATAATCTGGAATGCTTCACAGGTAGAATAAGGTATTATCTTCATTTTTATAGGCCAAGGAAGCAGCTCCTTAAGCTGTGTTTGGTAATTGTTAGGGAGCAATTTCAAGACCATAATGTGGTTTTATCTTCAGCAGCGTTTATAGTTTGTCATAAAGTCCAAGGTAGAAAACACGAGGATATTATTGGAACCTTAGCATTAAATAAGTGAAAGGACTTCAAAAAATCTGTGCAGAAGCCAAATGTTGGTTCAGCGGTGAAATCCAATGTTCTGCAAAGTAATCTCACATGGGAAGGTTCCTGGTTCATGTCCTGAGAGCTTCCTGAGAACATCAAGTACAGACATCTCATGATCTAGGATTGGCCGAAGGCTAGGTTTAGATCATGGTGTCAAACCCTATTAGGAATATACTGTCTTTTTCTTTCTTGTCTCCCTTTTTCATGGAATAAATAAATGAACTTTAAAAAGAAAGTTTATGGAAAAATGGAATTAAAGTATTAGTTTACTTTGGTGTATTTTTGAAATTCAGGCATATATGTTTCATAGTACACATTTCCCATGAACTTTTTGAAGTAACATCATACAGGAATGCAGAAGGAAACTTTAGTATCATGGCATAAAGGCAGGCATTTTAAATGTCATGCGATCAGTCCATCAGTAATTTTTATATTTAACTCTTGCTTACTCAAAGAGGCCAAAACACATTGTATATTTAAATAAAGTGATGGTGGTTGCTCAGTCTCATATATTTTTCCAGCATCCCTTAGCTGAGGTGGGATGGTATGACCTATATCTTTCCCACCAGTATGAAGAAGCCCTTGATTTCCCAAACAAAATGCTCTTGTATTTATCCTAAACTTTAGAGCTCATATAAGTGACTAGGGAGACCCCATTTTCTCTTCAACAACCTTTGATAATGTAGCTTTTGCAATTTGAGAAACGCTCATTACCAATAAGTTTAGTTCAGGTAGCTCACTGAACTGTCCTGTTGGAAACTCATTCCTCAAACTCATCTCATCCTACTTGAAACAACATTAGCAGCAACTGAGGAAACACTGAGAAGAAATTTGTTCTGGCAAAAAGAAAATTAGGTATTGAATCATGTTTTTAAAAGATGATGCTATTTTCTTTCCTTTCCTTTCCTTTCCTTGCTTTGCTCTTTGTTCTATTTCTAAAGATTCCTTTTTTTGATTTTTACCTTGATGATATTTTCCTTAGTATTTTGTCCATTATGATTTTTAGAAAACAAATTATAAACAAAAATTAATACTGTGAAACAATAAAATACACAATCTGATATATGCTCCACATTGTGTATGTGTATATATATAATCTCTCTCTATTTTTTTTTTTGAAAAGAGCAACTTGTACGCTGTTGTATTACAGAAAAGTAGAAGTATCTTTTAAAAAATGAAGGTCATCTAGATTCAGTCTTTCTTATAGACCCTTTAAAGTGGTCAGCTAAAAAATCAGTATTGAGGTACACTCTTTTACTACTTTGAGGGTGCCTAGATTCCCTTTAGGCAGGGAACTCATCTCAACAATAGCAAATTGCATCTTTAATATTTTACAGTCTTGAAATCCAGGGACAAACGGGCCCTTTCTAATTTTATATTTTATATTCCATAGTATCTAGTATTCTGTAACTACTACAAACATTTTCCAGATTTAATTTGCCTTAATAATAAAACAAAACAAAAACCTCCAAATAGATTACAGAAATATACTATAAAGCACAAAACTGAATTAAATGTGGTCTCACTATTTTTAAATGATTTGTGTGAGCTCTGCAGTTAAGTCCACTCAAGAATAAACTGAAAATACTTTTTGCCCTTGCTGACATTTCACTCGAAATATGTTTGTTGCTTTTAGAGGCAGTGAGATGAAAGAGATTGGAAAAAATATATATTTCTGCTCAAAACTTTAGTGGAAAGACAAAAGCAAGTTGTAAAAAGAAATTTACACAATAAAATACCTTTTTCTTTTACTTATAAACTTGGAAAGCATTTTGTTTTTAAAGTAACTTTTTAAAAACTGCTTAAATCCCAAATACTAAAAAGATAAGTAATTGTCTACAGTTGAGATCTCTCAAAAAAATTCTGCCAGTTCTTATTGCAAGTCTCCCTCAATCAGATTCACTTACAAGGTGTTAAAAATAAATGGACCAGAAACCTTTGCTGGATCTAATGCGTTCCAAGTTTGCATATTCACAGGAAATCTTCCAGTAAATCATAAAATAAAACAATAGCACTGAAATTTCAGAGTAATATCAAAGACACCGCCTCATTACTCTTATCTCTTGGCTCATGTACATATGACATAAGCTGATGGGATCTGCATTGCTTCAATGATCTACAGTTGGCTAGAAACTCTTAACTGTGTTTCAAGGTTACAGTGTGATGATGTGAGATTTTGAAATGAAGCAAAAGCAGAAAAAAAGAAAACAAAACATATCCTTGAAAAATATCAACTTTCCTTTTGGGAGTTTTAGATTAATTCATCCTTGTGTTTGTAGTTATGGAAGAGACTTACATGTGAGCCGTTCTAGTTTCTAAATGAGTAACTCTGATTATGGAGCCCAATACTAGAACACTAATAGGAATTCAGTTTGTTAAAAACATATTTATTGAGGATCTATGTAATGGCACACATTGTGCTTGATAAGGACCACACAACAGAGTCAAAGGCTCTGTATTCAGGAGCAATTAGATATAAGTCATTTTCTTTTTCCAAATAGCAGACAATTAAATTCAATGATAGAGCCAGCCAGCAGTGTGTTGGGGTTAAGGTGGCTGGATCTCACATTGCCAACTGCAAGTTTGAAGTCCCAAACCTAGCAGTTTGAAAAACGTGCTAAGCACATGTGTGGAGCCCAAAAATCCTGAAAGGAGGGACAAAGGGAAGAGAAGGGATTGTGGCATGGCCCTCCCCCAGGAGAGCTTCGTACTTTCCCTCTCTCTCTCTGTATGTCTCTCTCGAACAAGCACACATGCCCTTTAGCAAATTAAATAATAATAACAAATAAATAAACAAACTCAGTGATATTCTCTTCCTGAAATGATAGATAAATATGGCTATATGATAAAAGTATATCTGATAATTAAGAATTTTTTGAGCTGGAAAGCATCTTGGAGGCTATTACATCTAAAACCTAAAGATTGTGGCGTGGGCATCCCCCCTGGGGGGGATGAATTTCTTGCTTTCTGTCACTCTGTCTGTCTGGTGAGCACACGTACCCTATTGCAAAAATCTCTCTCTCAAAAAAAAAAGTTTAATTTAAGGGCCAGTAGGTGGCATGGTGGTTAAGGACTCATGTGGCCAACCACTGTTTGTGTCCCAGACCTGGTGGCTTGAAATCATGCTCGACACATGTGTATGCATGCCCAAAATTGTGGGAAGAGAATGGATAAGGGATTGCTGCAAGCCATACTCACTGTGGGGTGATTTCTGAATGTCTCACTCTGGCAAGCACATTAAAAAAATAGTATTTTAAATTTATCAAAAGTTCAAAGAAAAAGATTAATAATGTAGTTTGGAAATTGTATAGAAATCTATTTAATATCCTGTGAGAGTAGAAGCATGATTATTATATTCATTTTATTTATTCACATAAGAATACATGTTATTATCAGAGTGTAATCTAACTTGGGTGGAATATTATTAAGATAGGAAAATCTCAATGTTCCTTTGACTGTGTAAAGAAATAGTAAGTAACTTCATAGAGTAAATCATGCTGTGGAAATGAGTAATTGTGAATATGCTGAGGAATGGCTGTGCATGAGCTGTGCTCCTTGCCTGCATTACTCCGGTAAAGGTGCGAGTATCTGCAGCGAGAAGATAAAGAGCACCAGGTGAGTGGAGATGACAATTTGACTAAGTAATCTACTTCCTTGAGTGCATTCTGTAAAAAGCTAAATTCCTTTAGTAAATTTTTTTTGCCCAATGAATGAATCAAATGAGAATTTGGCATGAAAATGACAAAGGACTCTAACATGTTCAAAAAAGGAAAGGAAAAAAAAAAAAGAGAGAGAGAGAGAGAGAAAGGAAAAAACAGAAAAACAAAACCACCCAATGGACAGTAAAGGCAGAGAAGCTTTAAGGCAAGCCACCAGCACTGAACAGGACAGCCCTGTTAGGACATTAACAGTTCTAATACTCTGTTCTTATGCTCTGTGCATATCTTTCCAAATAAAGGTGAAAATGATTTCACTCACATTTTAGCACAGATTTAGCAGGGGTTTTTTCATCCTTCATGATATCCATTTTGCTAAGTAAGGAAGGAAAAGGTAATAATCAGTCATTCTCTTTTCTTGCCCCCTTAGTGGTTTTCAAACACACCTTAAAGAGAGATATTTTAAATACTCGATAGGATCTTTTTTGTCCCTTCTATTCTGTATGGTGGATTAAAAATCTATATTCATTTCCTAGAGCTTCTGGAACAAATTGCCATAAACTCTGTAGTTTAAAAGACAGAAATTTATTCCCTTGCAGTCAGGAGGCCAGAAGTCCAAAATCAATATGCTGCAGAGCCGCACTGCCTGCAAGCTCCACAAGAGATTCCATCAGTCCCTTACCTCTTCTCCCCCCTGGTGGCTCCAGGTGTTCCCTGGCTGGTGACAGTAGCAGCATCACTCCAGTCCATCTCCTTCCGTGAACACTTTGCCTCCTTCTCTTCTGTCTGTCAAGTCTTCTGTTTGTGTTTCTGATTAGAACATTTACCATTGGACATAGGGTCCACCTATATAATCCAGGATAATTTTTTTTATCTCAGTCTTAAAACTCCATAGGACCTGTTTTCCAAATAAGGTAACATTCTTAGGTTCCAGGAAATAGTTTGTGAACACATTTTTTTTTTAGATGAGGGGAAAGTGGAACATTTTTTTTTGTTGTTATTCAAAAATGTTCCTTTTTAGGGACCAGCAGATGACATCTGACCATGGTTTAAATACTGGACCCAGCAGCTTAAAACTCATGCTGGGCATGTGTCCTGCGTGCCTGAAATCCCGAGAAGAGAATGGAGGAGTAAGCACTGTGTCGCAGCCACCCCCTTCCCCTGGGGGTGGAGGGGGTGATTTCTCGCTTTCTGTCTCTGTGTCTCCCGCAAGCACACAAGCCCTATAGCAAAAATATCTCTCTTAAAAAAAAAAGAAAAAGTTCCTTTTTAATGCAGTCCAATGAGATAATCAATATAACCATAGGAGGCAGTAGAACAAAATTGCTGCAGATATCAGTTTTAGAGTCAGATGAACCTGGATTTGAACTGTGTAATCTATAACTTGCTAGCTGTGAGGCACTATATAAATAATTTCAAGGGTAGAAACAGACATAAAATATACATTACAGGTATCAACATCATAGGACTAAAGTGTCAAACTCTGGTACAAGTATCCTTAGGATACATGATGACTTTCCAGAGCTTTGTAGGCATACATAGTTTTAAGAGATTTCTTAAATTTTTATGTGTATTCATCCCTAAAAGTGATCTATCTGAAAATGGCACTCTTTTAATTAGGCTGGCTCCAATTTCTGTATCACGCAATTGTGAATTTAAATGAAGTAATATCAAGTTCTTGATGCCTTGTCTAGTCATAGAAAGTTGTCAGTAAAATATAGCAACATTATAATGCTTAAACATGTTACTATAAATATTCAAATCTCTGTTGAATTCCTTCAGAATATCTTAAAATATAATTTGAGCATATGCTACTGATAAGACAAATAAATATTTGTATCCACCTACACTTTCTTTGATAATAAGAAAATCATTGAGGCCACAGGTGGCATAATGGTTAACTATGACTCCCACATGGTCAACTGTGGTTTGTATCCGAGACCTGGTAGCATGAAACTCAAGCCAGATATGTGTGTGTGTGTGTGCCCAAAATCCCAATAGAAGAGTGGAAGAGAAGGGCTTGTAGCATGGCCATACCCCCTGGAGTGAGATGATTTCTCTCTTTCTGTCTCTCTGTCTCTCTCTGTCTCTGTTCTGAGCACACACACCCTATAGAAAAAATCTCTCAAAAAAAAAAAAAAAGGGAAAGAATATCATCAGTATTTGTTAATCAGATATTAACTTTTTAAAAGAGATTTTCGCTATAGGGCGCGTGCGCTCGCCAGACAGACAGAGAGAGACATTAGAGACAGAAAGCGAGAAATCACCCCCCAGGGGGGATGGCCACACTCCAATCCCTTCTCCCCCATTCTCTTCCCTGGATTATGGGCATGCACACACACATGCCTGGTGTGTTTCAAGCCTCCAGGTCTGGGACTCAAACTGAGGTCAACTATGTGGAAGTTCAACGATGTAACTATTATGCTATCTGCTGGTCCCAAATGGCATAAAATTTAAAACCAAAATATTGTATGTAGCATTTTGATATATTTTGTGAGCTAGTATATATAAAAATGAATATACCCAAACTAAAAATAGTGTCCAGTCAGTGACGTAGTGGTGACACAGTACTCTGCATCAGGATCCACATGGGAAGGTCTGAGCTAGGCACCCTGAGTCCTCCCTGTACACACAAGGTGTGCACTCCTAGCCGCCTTCTGTGATGTAGGTTGGGTGGGAATGGGTCAGAGCATGAGGGCCCTGTTGGGAATGCCTGTCTCTCTGTCATCGCAGAACAAACTTTAGTAAATTGATTAAGTAAAAAGAAATATCGGAAAAAGTACTTTGAGATAAATCTTAGAAATATGACAGCTTTTGTACTAATAGCGATTTCTTGAAAAGAATTTTTCAAGTTAATTTGCAGAAACAAAAATTTTCACAGCAAAGCTATTTTTATTCTGGCACATACATATTTGTCTTTATCCAAGATATAACCAAACCTGCTCAGAGAAATCTCACAGTACTTTATTTGAATCTTGGCTAGCGAGGTCAGCAGGTGGTTTGGTGGCTAAGGTCCTGGACTCTTACATGCATGACCATGGTTCGAGTCCCGGACCTGATGGCTTGCTTTCTCACTTTCTCTTTCTCTCTCTTTCTGTCTCTCTGGTCAAATTAAAGCAGGAATAATAAAAAATAAAATAAAATAATCCTTAAAAAATAAAAAAGAATCTTGGTCAGCCCATAGCCTAATGGTTAAAGGAGCTGGATTGATGTGGTCAATTACAGTTCTAATTCCAGTCACAGTGGCATGAAAAACATACCAAGTGCATATGTGCATATGCCCAAATCTTGACAGATTGGAGAAATGGAAAAGATATTGTTGTGTAAACATACTCCATTATAGGGTTTGCTTTCTCCCTGTCTGTAACTCTGTCTTTCTCTGGAGAGTTCATGTGCCCGTGGCAATGAAAAAAACATAATAATATTTAAAATAATCAAAGTGAAGTATTAGTATCTCAATTTTATAAAGAAGGCTAAGATAGGAAAAGTAGAATAATTAAAATATTAACATGTGCGTGTTCTCATTTAATTATAATGTAAGAGAAAATAGTATATATTTCATCATTTCAAATATCTGTATTTCTAAATTTTTCAATATATATTCCTATGTTCACTCACTTCTGCATAAGAATCTTATAATAACTCTAAAGATGAAACTTTGAAAGAAACATAATTATTTAAGTCTCACTATTTAAAAATGTGTTATCATGTTTCCAGTGTCCAAACATAAGGTGACAATGAAGCATACAGTATGTCTTAAAGTGAAGAATTAACTGGGGAAGAGACTATTACAATGATCTAGTATCTTGCCTGTTATCTAATCATGTATCCTGAGTTCTGCCTCATGAATTTACTTTGAATTCACTGTATCAAAATAAATATAAATTTTATAGCATCATAAGCATAAATAGGGACCAGTGGAATATGTCTATGGCATAGGGAATGAAATTATAGCTGTTTTGTAGGATATTGATATATTCCCTAGAAAGACAAATACTGTCAATCAGTAGGTGTGACCTTTTCCACATATCAGTAAAACAACATATATAAAATTTAAGATGTAGGGATAGCCAGTGGCATGGTGGTTAAGATCTGGATCCCACATGGCTGGCTGTGCAGTTCAAGTCCTGGACCTGGAGTCTTGAATAACACACTGGGCATGTGTGTTTGCATGCTCTGATTACCAAGAGAAATGAAATTAGGGGATTGCAGAGTGGCGACACCACCAGGGGCATGGTTTCTCTCTCTCTCTCTCTCTCTCTCTCTCTCTCTCTCTCTCTCTCTCTCTCTCTACCAAATACATACACCCTGGCGGGGGGATGTAAAAATAGAGAAAAAATATAGCTGAAGTTAGGTATACCATGTTCTTCTTTAAATAGTATAAAATGAATTTAATCTGACAGGAGTATTTTGCAGAAAGAACATATTGGCATATTAGCAGAGGATTTATTTTGTTCTTAGTTTCTGCCCTTCATTCATCTCTATCCTCCTCTTCTCTGTACATTACACTGATATGGGAGGCAGGGATGAAGTATCTTTTGGTATTTTTACTTTGTAGATATAGGCATCCCAGCATGCTGTCTATTTATATACCTGTCATTTTTAATTTGAAAAGCTTTGTAATACATCAGTAATAAATGCATTCATAACCACATCTTCTCTAATCACTACAGAGCCTGCACTGCTATTTGGCACTCATTAGCTGAAACTGCCATTCACCTATAATTTATGACTAGCATACAATTATGTGTTATCACTACTCCAAGTGATTACTACACTGCATGTTTTTGAGATAATAGTATGCAACACTCCAAGATAAATTGTATTGCAGTGGTTAGTTCATTTCTGTCATTTACTCTATTATTTTCCTGAAAACAGGTTCAAAAGAATTATATCAAAATGTACCTTTTTAGAAATACCTTTTTTTAAGTAAGACTATTGGGTCAATGCTGTCCCTGTAAGAAGAGAGGATAACTACATTTAGGGAAAGAAGGAGACAAACAGCATTAATAAATACATTTGAAATTACCCTGAAAAAGATGAAAAACAGAACTTTAAGGACAGAATTTTATTTTTTCTTTGCAAATGCACAATCATATTTTTATTAAAAAATGACAATAATATAAGTAATTTGACAATAAAAGTAACAATTTTAACATTAAATATCATGGAATGTGGAATGGATAAATGTACAAAAGTCCAAAGTAATTATCAATTTGGATGTGATATTTTAAAAACCAAAATATCTTAAAATATTTTAAATTTATTTGTTTTATTCTGTGCCTGGTCCTTTCACAATAGTTATAAGAACTATCATTAATTATTTACTCTATGCCAAGCAAAGTACTGCTCTAATATTTCATAGGTATAATCTTGTGTATTTCCCATAGAAACTGTATAAAAGAAGTATCAGTGTCTCAATTTTACAAAACAGAGAGAGGCACAGAAAAATGTAGCTTACTAGCACATTGAGAGTACCTGGTTGTATTAATTCCCTAGGTCTAGGGATCAGCACACTGAGTAGTGGTTAAGGCACTAGACTCCCATGTGGTCAACCACAGTTCAAGTCTTGGACCCGGCAGATGGAAACATGACGGGCACGAGTGTTTGTGTGCCCCAAATCCTGCGAGATTAATAGAGGAGAACAGATTGCAGCATGTCCATCCCCTCTGGGCATAATTTCTTACTTCCTGTCTTTCTGATGAGCACATGTACCTTATAGCAAAAATCTCTTTTTTTCTCTAGGTCTGATGAAACAAATTACCACAAACTGACTGGCTTTACAACTAGAAATCTAGGGCCATCAGGTGGCATGTTGGTTAGGGCACTGGACTCTGACTCTGGACCAAGTAACTTGGAAATCACAACAAATAAATAGATAAACAAATACATTATGTTAAAACAAAAATGAGAAATCTATTGGCATGGTGATTAAGGCATTGGACTCCCACATGGTCAACTGTGGTTTAAGTCCTGTACCTGGCAGCTTGAAAATCATGCTGGGCATGTATGCATGCCCAAAATTCCTGGAGGAGAATGAAAAGGAAAGGCTTACAGCATGGCTGTCCCCTCAGGAGTGTGTTAGTGGGGGTGGTGATTTTTCACTTTCCCTCTCACTGTCTCTGGTGAGTACATGCACCCTATGGGGGATACTGAAAAGACAAAATAAATACAAATCTATTATTCTCTTGGAATTCTAGAGGCTAGAATTTTAAAACCAAGGCACTGACAGAGCTATAGTACTCTGAAGGCTCCAGGAAAGGAAGGCTTTTCTGCTTTATTTGATTCTGTGGGCCCGTATGGTTCCTTGTTTTGTGGCAGCATAACTTTAATCTCTGCCTTTGTCTTCATGGATTCCTATGTCCTGCTCTGTGACTGAGGCTTTTTCTCCTCCTTATAAGGATACCAGTTGTGTGATTTAGGACTCACCCTAAATCCAGGGTGACTTCATGTTAAAATCCTTAACTATAATAGTTACATCTGTAAGACCCTATTTCCAAATAAGGTCACATTCTAAGGTTCTGAGTTGAAGTAAATTTGGAAAAACACCTATCAAACCACTACAATGGTGAAGCTGGAGGCTCTATTCCACACAAGCATTTTTCAGAGACTGTTCCTTTAAATGTTTCTGAGCCAAGGAAGGTGCTCACTACATAACCTTTCCAATCCTTTGGGTAAAAAATCCCCTATTTTGCTTCTAAGAATGCACAATGTCATGCAATATGGTGCAGCATCATTTAATTCAGAGTGATATTTTTTTTCTGAAAAAAAAAATGAATTTGCCATTCTGCTTAAAAATAGGCTGATGAGTTACTATTATCTTTAGCATAAAAAAAATCAAATTTCTTGAATTTTTAAAAATAATTTAAAAAAATATTTCTCCCATGATAGAGACACAGAGAGAGAAAGCACTTCCAATAGTGCTCTGAAACTATCCTCCACCCCCCAGACAATTAGCCCTGGATCATGGCCACACATGCCTCGCAGATCAGAGATTTCCAGAATTAAACAAGGACCTTCTCATATGGAAGTGTCTCATAGAACATTGTGTTTTAGCACTGTGTCACTGTCCAGTCCCCCTTAAAGTAATGTATTAGGACCCATCAGAATCTGGTCCCTGCCTGCTTCTCCAACTCATGTCTGTCTGCCCTGTCAATACTTGCCTATGCCTTTCCCATGCTAGTCATCAAGCTTCCTTTCATTTTGTTCTTTCCACATACAGTACTCTTCTGCCACGTGTTTGCATGCACCTACTCTTCTGTTCTCACTTTACCACTCCTAGCACTGTCCCCTCTGACACCCAGAGTAGGTTTGGTAAATTGGCTATGACTCCCGCAGTAATCTAAGCCTTACTTAACATATTGATCATTGCAGCCTGCTGTGATTGCTTGCTTAATGATCTTTAATGTGTGAGAGGAAATCACAACTGTAAATTTCCAGGAACATTTTCAGTTCAGCTGTACAATATGTTTTCAGTGTGCACTATGTAAGAGGATAGTGACTGACATGCAAATATAAGTTGTGGGTAAAGAGAAAAAGACAAAAAAATTATGTTAATTGACAAAAAAATGAAAAGTTATTTGCTGATGTTGATGTGTATAGTAATGTCTTTGTCTTAAATAATCTGCATAGTAATTGTGCTGAAAAAAGAAATGTTATATAGTATAAAAATAAATGTGATTAAATGTAATATAAAAAATAAAGATTAAATATACACACACACACAAATAACACAATGAACAAAAACTGGAGGCAGAATATTTCTATAAAGCAGAGGCAGAAAACTGCCTAGTAATGCATGATTCAGTGATTTCATCTTGTTCCAAAAAGTTTATTTTGACCATTTAATGCACTGCTCTTTGATAAGAGAATGCATCTGGGCTTCCAACAAGCAGCTGAGAATCAAATAATATGTCTGTAATGTCACATCATTCTACTATTTCTTTATGAATCTAGAATTTCTTAAATATGCTTAAGAATTAAGATGGAATACTTATATTTTCTTATTCCATTTTCCCCACTCCAATAGTAATTGTTGAGGCTTTACTGAGTAAAGTGTAAAGCTAAGTAAAAGATTTTTGTGATGGGACAGGCATAACAGAAAACATGATTGATTAGGTTGTTTAGTCAAGGCTCCGCCCATATCCTATATCTACAGTTCGTCAAAGTCACATGACAGCTGAGACAAGAAAATGCAAAGAGGATTTCAACTGATGCATCTTAGTTTTTAAAATGTGATGGTGTATACATGCCATCAGAATTATGTGTTTGGAGTGAGCTACAGCCCTAGAGCATGGTAGCTCTGATTTAGAATTCATACGAAATATTTTACCAGGCAGTAACCCTTTTTGCAAAGTGCAACATTTTAAAATATTGTGGTATTTTTAGTTCAGAAAACTGGTTTTCCATGAGAAAAACATTACTGACCACAAACAAGGCTTCTGACCAATCTATCTTTCACTGAAAAAAAAAAAAAAATTGCTTGCCATCATATAGAGTGCCTGTAGATCTAATTAATTTTGCACATAATGGAATCTAAATGTTTCTAACTAGAAAATAATAGATAAAAAGTATAGAAGGGCAACTTACATTTTGAACAAATACCTGTAGAACATTCAGTCTTCAGTGAACAGGCATACCCATGATCTGGGGCTAGCTGATGCTGGGCGTGGATTGTGGCATTAAGACCCCATTAAAGTGCTGTCTCTCTCACTCATGAAATAAATAGATGAGTAAACTTGAAAAATGCTAATGAGACACTCCTGTTTCCTAATTCCTATAAAAATTGTACATTTCCTTCTAATAATACAAATTTAATTTAAGCAAATAAAATCGATAAAGTCTCAGATTTATTAGAGAGCAGATAGTTGAAGTGAAATGTTAGGCTGAAAATTGACAGTGATATATTTGAAAGCATATTTGTTTAAACATGAACATTTGAGAAATTTGCTTGGCTTTCTTAAAGCTGTTCTACAGACTTGTTAAGGGATAGTCTGGCTACTTTTCAAGTCTTTTATGTGACTAACCACCATACGTACTCTAAAATGGTTTTACACTACAGCATATAAAATATCTATGCATTAAAAAAAAATTACTGTGTCACGTAGAAAGCACTCCATTGTGAGTGTTGAACATAAGTCTATGAAACCCATCTCTTCAATTCATAAATATCCATTTTGTCCAGTCTTACAATTTTTATGAAAATGATAAATATATACCACCAATTATTTAGTTTATCTAGTTTATGAAGAAATGTAGTACTTATGGATTATTTACATTTGAACTAAAACATGTAAATTAATGGGAAATAATGTCCAGTATTATCCCCTGGATGGATTCACCTATTTTTATTTTATTTCATTTGTTTGTCTCTTTGGAAATTTGCCAGAGTTATTTAGTATATGGCGATATTAATTTATTATATGTCTACTATGATGGCAGATTAATTTGCTTTGAGATCATGTTTTAAATATAACTATAATTAGAAATGTCCTAAAGTTAGTGAATTTTTACATGTTTTTAATATATCCCAAGTAAGAGAGAATCATATTCTTTAAAATGCAAGCTTACTATTTCTCTTTCCCCACAGGCATGTGGTAATATAAAATTTATATGCACCATTGTCTCAGACTGCCGTAGAAGACAAATTATCTGTGCCTTTTGATGATGGTTGGGTTGAATTGCTCTATTTTCTTTCTCAGACTGCTTATTATGAGTAGGGACACCCAGCATGGACTTTTCCCACCATCATAATCCATTTATTACAGAGTTGTGGCATTTATTTGAATTTTGCAAGTATAATATCAGTTCTCCATTCATTATTTTTTCATAAGTGCATCTTAGTGTAATAATCCTCTGCTCTCCACTCTCATGTTTTTGTCAGAACCTATTATATCAGTGAAGAAATCTCTGTTTTTTTCTTAGCCTTGAACATACTCAGAGCTCATTTAGGTTTTCTAAACTGAAACAAATGCAGCTAATTATTCCTTGACCTGTATTAACAACCCAGCTGGTTGAGACCAGATTTAGCCTACTGAATATAAAATTGTAATAGAATTGACTTGCACCCTTCTTCCAAGTTGTGATCATGTTAAATATGATGAAGAATTTAAAAAACTGCCTATTTTCTTGTCCTTTAGGCATGATCAACCACTTGTCTATGGTCTCAAACCGTATGTTGCATTTAACTCCTTTAATTTCTGTTTCTTTGCACAAAGCAGAAAATCAGAGGGGAGAAGTTACCATCTGCATTGGCTGTCATCACCTGCAGGAATTTTCAACTTGCCTGCTGATGTGATTGAGGCATGGTTGATTTTCATCATGCTACAAAAGATGTCTTTGTTTCAGTGAAAACTCACTAGATGAGCCCTTGTGTGCATGTAAATGCTTTAAAAATTGATTCCTTTATATATATGCTAGAAATAATTAGAAGTTTATTATTTGCAAAAAAAAAACATTTGGACAAGAAAGTATAAGATTTATATTTTAATATCTACTTTTGAGGAATGTTTGCAGAGAGCAATTATCAGAACATATAGGAAACAGAGCATGTAGTCCAAGTCTGTAAGCATACCATAAACAGCTGTCTACCCCGTTGGTTCAGATATCACTAGGGCTTAGTCGACTCTTTTTGCAGTGGTATCTGAAATTTCTAAAACTTAAGACAAATTTGGATACATGGTCATTTTAGAAACAATTATTGCTTTGGACTGGAGGGTATGTGTTAAGATAGTATTTAAAGCTTTAACTTAGAATAAGATTTAAAGGATAGCTCATTGTCATTTAAAGAAAAAGGTAGCTGTGTTGTAAGGAAACAGGATGTATGTATACTTGATGAAGTGCTTCAAATCATGACATATAGTTATTTTTAAACTAGGAAACATATATACATATACATGTATTTGTTTAAGCCTGTATCATTTCTGGAATATACTAATAACAAATATTAAATGAATGTGGTGAATTATTGAATTTCTGATGGTATACATATTAGCATTCTACATCAATGTTTTGCACATGGTTATTGAATTAGTAATGAATCAACAGATGTAATTCTAAAATTATTCCTAGATTGGCCATTTTTATCACTTGGTATAATACATAAGCCCAGAAAAACGTTGGTACTATTATAAGCTTACTGTCTAAATGTTCTAAATGAATGTTTTCCTTTTCTTTTTCTATTTTATTATTAGTATCAGTTTAACTGATAATTAAGATGCTGAAGACACTTTCTAGGTGACTTAGATTTGAGTTAAAATTCATTCCCCAAATATAACTTCCTAAAAGCTTATTTATTAAATTAGAGTCTGTTAAGGTTAATATTTTCCTGATCAAAATCAACCATTAGAGGGGCCAGCAGGTGGCATAGGGCTACAGTGGACTCCCACATGGCTGACCACCGTTCGAGTCCTGGACCTGGTAGCTTGAAAATCACATTGGGCATTTGTGTTGTGGCTGCACAAAGTCCCAGGAGGAAAACGGAGAAGGGATTATTGCATGAGTAGCTCCCCTAGGGGGATGTTTTCTCCCTTTTCCTTTCACTGTTTCTCTGTCTCTGGTGAATGCACACACTCTATGGAAAAAATCTTGGGAAAAACAAAAGTGAGCCATTATATCCCAACATAGAAAATAACATGTAAGTTCCAAATTATAAGAAAGAATGGGTAGAGTTACAATCTAGGTTTTCTTTTTTTAAAAGAAGTTTTGCCTTAATGCATGTGCACTTGCTAGGGTGAGAGAGAGAGAGACAGAGCGACAGAGACAGTGAGAGAGAAAGTAAGAAATCACCCCCCAGCAAGAATGGCCATGCCACAATCTCTTCTCCTTACATTTCTCTCCAGGGCTCTTGGGCATACACACACATGTGCTCTGCATGAATTTCAGGCCGTCTTGTCTGAGACTAGTACTGAGATGGGCCATGTGGGAGTCCAATGACATAATCGCTACGCCATCTGCTGACCCAAATAGCTTTTCATTAGACCTTTTCTATGAATAAATAAAATACATCACTATGATCTTCACCAAACTCTGATTCAAAGCAGAAAGTCTAGATCTAGGATGTTAGTCACCCTGACAAACTTAAGAGAAATCAGACATTCCTTTTAAATTAAGAGAAAGATTCCAAAGCATTTTCCTAAAGGGTATTTTTAAATAACAAAATGCTACCTCTAAATGAAAATGTTGGGGATTGGGTCAATTCTAACAATTAAAGTAGAATGCATAGACAAGGCCACCGTATTGCACAAATCTGTTAAAATCATTCACATCATAGACTCAGAAGCATTGTCTAAGGGGCCATATGTAGGGGTTAACTTAAACTAAAGAGAGTGTTGTATTAATAATACTTTCAGCTGCAAGCAACACTCACTAGCTAATTAAATCATACAAGGAACCAGCAGATGGCGTAATGGTTGTATTGCTGGACTCCCATGTCCTCTACTGTGGCTTGAGTCCTGGATCTGGCAACTTAAAACTCATGCCAGGCCCATGTGAGTGTTTGCTTGCCCAAGATCCAGAGAGGAAAATGGAGAAGGGATTGCAGCATTCCCCGACAGGGTGTGATTTCTCACTTTTTGTCTCTCTGTCTCTCTAGTGAGTGCATACACCCAATAGCAAAAATCTTAAAAAATTAAATCATACAGACATGAATTGTCTTGCTTATTATGGAAGATAAGTAATTCCAGATTTTGCTCCCAGCTCAATGATCTCATGCCTATTCTTTGGTCCAGAGTTTTATAATTCTCTTCTCCCTACATGTATGTTCTCAAGAGAGCCACCACTGCTTCCAGTATCAAGTCATCACATAGCAAATTTTAAAAGCAGAAATGTGATGGCCAGATTGTTGTGAAATTAGTATCTGTGTGACCTACTTATCAGGGAAGGGAATTATTGCTCAGAATTCTTCCATCGAGTTTGGGTGTGGTTATATTGGCCAGAAAGTGGCTATAAACTTACTGCTAACCAATAACTAACCAAGGGAATAGGGTTGCCATCTCAAACTCTTACCGATTATTGATCAACATTGGGGACAATTGGGACCAGCAGTTAGCGTAATGGCTATGTTGCTGGACTCCCATGTTGTCAACTGCGGTTTGAGTCCTGGACCCGGTGGCTTAAACTCACACCGGGTGCATGTGCATGCGTGCCCAAGATCCCAAGAGGAGAATGGAGGAGAAGGGATTGTGGCGTGGCCATCACCCCCTGGGGGGTGATTTCTCGCTTTCTGTCTCTCTGTCTCTCTCTGTATCTCTGGTGAGGAGCAAAAATCTCTCTCAAAAAAAAAAAAAAAAAAAAACATTGAGGACAGTTAGGCAGACAATAAATACTACCCAGTATTTTCTCAAGTTGTATGTGAAATCCTCTTTCACAAACTCGATCCTTAAACATGCTTTGGGGAATATTATATTTTATTTTTAAGTGAGTATATGTAGAAACAATAGGTAACTTAAAAATATATTTAAGAATATAAAACCATTTAAGCAATGTAGCTAAATGTCACTGAACTGCAAAAAAACTTCCACAAACAAAGTCATCAAATAGCAACTATTTTATTTTGCCCATGGGAAATGTGGATCATAAATGCACAATGAGGTTGGCTCATCTGTGTTCAGAAATGCCTCCCCAGAGAAGAATTCAATTCCTTGGGGTGACTTGAATGGTTGGGAGTTGGAATTATGTGGAGGCTTCTTCATTCATATGTATCACATCTATTGGCAGTATCCAAAGAATATTACAAAAGCAAATATCACAAAACAATGTGATGGGTTTCAGCCACATTCTACTGTTTACAATTACTAAGGTCAACCCAGACCTAAGAAGGGAACTTAAATTACCTTTTGATCCGGTAGTACTGGAGTCTTAATGCAGAAGAATATCTGGGGTAAGAGAAATTGTGGCCGTTTTTGGAAAATGCCATCTACAATAAGTAATTAAATGAGGGTGAAAAGAATTGTGATGGAGGGAACCAGCAGTTAGCATAATGGCTATGTCGTTGGACTCCCACGTAGTCGACCGCGGTTCCCTTCCCGGACCCGGTGGCTTAAAACTCACGCCGGGCGCGTGTGCGTGCGTGCCCAAGATCCCGAGAGGAGAATGGAGGAGAAGGGATTGCAGTGTGATCATCCCCCCTGGGGGGTGATTTCCCATAACTGACAGAATTTAAAATTTTTCAGTTGTAACCTTGTAGAACTTGAACTGTCAAGGTATATTTTGAGGCGAGAAGAAGGAAATATCATTCTCATCATTTTGATGTTCTGTGAATCTATGTGTAGAATAAAGTTATATTGAGAGAGCAATGATCCTTGAGTATAGCTGTGTAGATCACTTGAGAGATTTATAATATATTGTTTTGTAAACTGAGATTAGTATCTATTACATCACAAATTCTAGTGATAATTTTCCACAATTAATGTTTGTGTAATAAATCTAGTACTGTCCAAAAAAACAAGGAATATACAATTGATAGGATTATTTTTAGGGCATTTAAGGAAAGGATATACCTTTATACTTGTGTGTGTGTGTGTGTGTGTGTGTGTGTGTTTGTATCTCATCTCCCAGCCATAAAAGTTTCAACAATGTCAGTTTATAGCTCTCTTTCTCTTTCTCTAAATATATATGTACATATTTTATATCATATTTATATAGTCAATATTTATATATAATATAAATTAATAAAAATATACAAAATATTTTCCCAAACACAGAGTTAGTGCAAATATTAACTAACATGACATTTGAAAAGGGAATTCAGCAAAATTAAAGATGCACATAGTTTTTGAACCACTATTCCACTTGTATGAGTTTACGATTAGTTGTATCTACATTGTTATATCTAAAGGCTAACTAATATTATACTAGCAAAATACCTGCTGGTAGAAAACTAACCAACCTCCAATTAGAAGACATAAATTTGAACTTCTCTCTGTATCTCTCTGTAAAAGAGAACAACTGCTGATGACCTCTCAGAGTTAGTGGTTTTCTTTCCTTTCCGTACAGCCTCACTCGGGAGGATGGATCACGTAGGTCTTCTGCAAATAGTTCACGGATGAATCTTGAGGCACTTAAAAAGTAGGAGGTTATACCTCCATTTAGGCATTACAGAAAGGTATTTTAAATATGTCAGAAAAGAAAGCAGAATTTCTGTAATAGTCTTTACTGTACTATTTCTTTTTTAAAAGAATTATTTTATTTGACTTTATTTATTTATTTATTCATTCATTTATTTTAGTTTGACCAGAGAGGACAGAGTGGGGGCAGGGGTGAGGAGTCAGAAAGCAAGCCACCAGGTCCAGGACTCGAACCATAGTCAGCTATGTGGGAGTCCTGTACCCTTCACGGCCACGCCACTTGCAAGCCCTACTATTTCTTTATAGTATGTTAGTATAGTATTATTTTATTTATCTTATTTTTTTTAAACATTTACTATAGGTTGTGTGCACTTGCTGGAGAGAGAGAGAGAAAGCACCCTCTGCCAAGATGGTTGCACACAATCCTTTATCCTCCCATCTCCTTTTGGGATTCTGGATACAAATACACCCTCCCAGCCTGTTTTTCAGGCTTCAGGGTCCAGGACTTGAATGGCACAGTTGGCCCCATGGGATCCACCTGCCTTAAGCACTATGCAACCAGTTGGCCTTAATGTTAAGTATTTTTAAGTAACTGAAAGTATAGAAAAATATTCTTGCTTATATAATTTCTAGAAAAACAGGTAAGAAATAGTAAACAATTCCTTGGGGGAGTGTTGCTGATGAGTTTAGAATGGAGCAACTATATCTATATATTTTTATTTATTTATTTCATGAGTGTGAGACAGATATAGTGGCACAGAGATACAGAGAAAGAGAAGCAGGCATCCTCTATAGGATACTCAGGCAGTGATCTGTCTCTAGCCTCAGCCAGCCCAGATCACTGGCAGGGAGGGATATACGCACCTGCTGTGTACTGGGAGGCCTTCAGATGGATATGAACTCAGATACCTTCCTCAGTGGATCTGATTGTGTTACTACTGCACCATCAACTGGCCCCTAATTCTTTTATATCATGAGCATTCACTGTTTTCAGAACAAAAAGCTAAGCGAGTCCAGCAGATGGCATAAAGAATATGTTACTGGACTCCCACATAGTCAGCTGAAGTTCAAGTCCCAGACCCGGCGGCTTAAAACACACTGGGCGTGTGTGTGTGGGGGGGGGGGGGGGGGCGCACCCAAAATCCCAAGAGGAGAATGGGAGAGAAAGGATTGTGGTGTGGCCATGCCTCCCTGGGGGGTGATTTCTCACTTTCTGTTTCTCTGTCTCTCAAGTGAGCACATGCTTCCTATAGTAAAAAAAAAAAAAAAAAAAAAAAAAAACCTCTTTAAAAAAAAAAAAAAAGGAACAAAGAGCTAAGCTATTTTCCTGCTGCTGTTATTAAACTGCTGTAAAGGTAATTCTGATGTCCATTCATTCAGGATTGGGAATGATTGTCACTGATGCGACTCATTTATTCCAGTTGAGAAGAAGAACAAAAGTATATACTAAACAGAAAATATACTTGGAAACTTTGGAAGGCATAGAGTAAAAGTCCACATTTTTTACCATTTATTATTTGAAAGAAATCAATGCGACTTTAAAAAAATTATTCTAAATTAGCATTTGTAAATGCCATAATGAGATATGCTTTAACATATCATTATCTAAGAGATAGGTGCATCTTAATTTCTAAAGGATTTTTAAGTATATTGAATAAAGCCAACTAGGGCAGATTTTCATTATAATGTGATATCATTATAACAATGATTGCAGGCTAATTCCCCACTTACACAATCTGACCACTGACCATGCTAGATCAAGAGGGTTTAATTTCCTTTGTAAATGTTCATTCCTGCTCATTTTACTTGAGAGCAAGTGAAATGGTAGCTTAATAAGGAAAGAAATCATTTTTAAAGAGAGTATATGTAAAAGTGAATGCTGCGGATTTTTGCCACAATAATTATACACTTCCCTTTACCATCATCCTCTGACATATCTGTGTAAAACAAAAAAGAAATCATGTTTTCTGATTTGTTTCCAATAACCTTTTAAATGATGCCCACGATTGTATTGACCTTTAGTTTTGACAAGTGCACGTTGGACTCTTGTCTTTAGGAAATAGGCTGTAATAATAGATCCTTTTCCTTCTGTCTTAGCTGACATTTTGGCATTCATCACTTTTTAAGACTGTATTGGATTTTGTTTTCATGAAAGCATTACTACATACACGCCAATAGCTGACTTTGTCATGTTACCCCTTCGTAAGAATTTAAGAATAAGAATATAATGAAAAGAGCATATTTAGTATTGTCCCCAATTTAAGATTATTTTATTAAGCCTTATGAAAACTAATATCAGATATATTATTCCAATAATGCAAGTGAAAAAAACAATGGAGCTCAGAGAATTCCATGACTTTCTCAACTTACATAATGACTAATTTGAAAATGAGATTTCGACCAAGCTCTGTTTCACTTGAAACCTCTTCTCTGGGTCACGTTTTACCTATAAGGATAAATATTCTTGCAAAGCACTTTACAGTTTACAAAGTGTTTTCATAAATAACCTCTCATCTAGTCATAAAACAGCTTCACAAGCTATATTAATACTGACAATTTAGAGGCCAGCAGGGAGCATGGTGCTTAAGGTACTGGACTCCCATATGGCCGGCCATGGTTGGAGTCCTAGATCTGGTAGCTTGAAAATCACATCAGGTGCATCTGTATGCATGCCCAAAATCCCAGGAGGAGAATGAAGAAGGCATTGCAGTGTGGCTAACCCCCTGTCCCCAGGGGGTGATTTCTCAGTTTCCCTATCTCTTTCTTTGTCTCTCTCCAGCAAGCACACATGCCCAATACCAAAGAAAAATCTTATAAAAAATCTTATAAAAATCTTATCTTCAAGATAACAGAATTAATAAGTGATAGCTCTGGAATTCTAACTCAGGCCTCTTAGTTCCTGAGATGCTTTCCAGTGTGCCTCACCTATATTAATGATATCATACCCATCATATGACCTAATTTAATCCTCATTACCACCCATGTGGTAGGTGACTTTGTAATCTTGATTTTACAATTGAGAAAAAGCTGATGTTCAAAGAGATTCTAGACTAGAAACAGTGAGTAGAATTAGTAGAGGCTGGCTATCAGACCTACTGATTTGAATTCACTTCTCACAAGACTACATTGTATTTAAGTTTATCCTCTTGGCATTTTACTCAACAAACAAAATTAGTGTCATCTATAAACATAGAATTTCACTTGGACCCCTGCTTTTAAGCTAGCAACAGATCAGGTTCCCTAGAGCATGTATCAGAATTGATTCCAGTGTTCTTCCTCAAGAGATAGAAAGAGGAAATGCTTGACTTGGAATCAGACACAAACTTTAGGAATGAAAGTACTAAATAATGGACATTTAACTAGATTTGAGCTTAGCCTTCAGCCCACCTGCAGCTAAAGTTTAGTACAAATTGGAGACTTCATAAGTGAACGAAGCTTGTTAGTGAGCCTAAAATATGAATGAAGGAATTACATAGGCAATCCAAGAATAAAGGGAAATCCTCCCATGTGTGTATTTGACAAAATTCTGATATATAGTTATTATAATAATTCATTTATGGAAATATAAGGAGGCATCAAATTATACAAGCCATGGAGTTGATATTATGCTAAATGATACCAGAGGAAAATAGCATAATTTTATTTTGTATTCTGGCATTTAAGGAATTTTTGTGTCAGTGGGGACATTTTTGCATTTCTACAAAAAATATAGTTCATTTTAATAAAAGGTAATTTTGTAAGAGCTGACTGAGTCAAACTTACTACTATGACCTAGGCAATGAAATTAGCCAAAATTAGATTTCTGCTTATTTCTAATTCCCAGGAAAGCAGGTCTTAATGATGGAACAAATGTTTAGCCCTCCGGATTACTCTGAGCTTCCTAATGAGCTACTAATGTTCATGGGAATGCTGCACAAAGTTTAGGATGGATACAAGATATGAAAACCTAATAACAGTAGAATAATTAATTTGAGAATCTGCTCTGGCCGTTAAAGCTTCAGCCTGAATAGAAAATAAAGAAAACTTACATCTTTATTTTATGCTATGATAATTTTCTAGACATTATAAAACTCTAGTAAAATTATATGTAGTTGCTTTTTATGAGATTCAAATCTATGTGGCAATAAACCTACTTTATTAACAAATATCTTGTTATAGCTTTGGTAGTAGAATAGGAGACAAAGCACCAAAAAAACATAGTCATATTATACTAGGACAATTGGGACATCTTTGTTCAAGAACCAAGAAGTTTGCTAGAATTAAAAAATAAATGCTTTTTACTTAGGAGATTGTCAGTAACGTGTTGAATTAATTTGATTGAAAGAAGTTTGTGAGGACCAGTCCCCAGCATGGTGATGAAGACAACTGGCTCCCATGACTGATGACATGGTTCAAGTTCCAGACCCAGGGCCCAGACTCAGTGACTTGAAAATAATGCTGGGTGCATATGTGCCCAGAATTTGAAAGAAGGAAGAAATGGATGAGATGGAATTATGGGTGACCATTCTCCATGGTGAGGGCACTTTCTCATTTTTCTTCTCTTGCTCTCTTTTTGGAGAGTAAACTGTGATCTAAGAGAAAGTTAAAAATAAAAAAAGGAAAAGAAAGAATTATGTGCGTTTCTTCAAAATTTATGTAAGCATAAAAGGTAATTTATAAGTAGATTATGTTTGAAATATTTTAACATCCAAATGCTAAGATGAAAGGATAACAAGAGTGAATGCTAATGTCATTATTTTGTACCTTTCAGAGCAAATGCATGCTTGCCTTATTACCTATGTATGAAAGTTCTTGATTAAAGAGTTGGGTGAAAGAATAATGCCTATGTAAGTCTACGTTTTTATCACATATAAAACATAGTTTTTGATACAGTGATATAAAAGATATGTGACATATTTTAACCTAGACTGAATATTCTTATCTTGATATTGCCCCGTTTCTGGCTTCATGTTAATTTTTTATCAAAATTGTGTATGGAGGGACCAGCAGATAGAGTAATAGCTACGTCACTGGATTCCCATGAAGTTGGCTGTGGTTTGAGTCCTAGACCCAGTGACTTAAACATACGCCAGATGTGTGTGCATGCATGCCCAAGGTCCCAAGAAGAGAATGGAGGAGAAGGGATTGCAGCATAGCCTTCCCCCCTGGGGGGTGTTTTCTTGGCATTCTGTCTCTCTGTCTCTCTCTGTCTTTCTGGTGAGCACACATGCTCAATAGCAAAAACCTCTCCAAAAAAAAAAAAAAATGTGTATGAAACATAATAAGGGAAATGTTTTCAAATATATAAAAGATTTTTATTCACAAAGTATCAGTGACAAAATAATAAGTACCAGGCCAACTGGTGATGTGATGGTTAAGGTAGCCAGATTCCACATAAATTGCCTAATTTGAGTCCTAGATCTGGCTTGAGAAACACACCATACATGTACATGCATGGCTAAAATCCTGAGAAGAGAAAGGAGGAGAAGGGATTGTGGCATGGCCATTCGTTTTGGAGAGTGCTTTTTATCTCTTTCTTCCTCTCATCTCTCTCAAGGAATCACAACCACCCTTACCAAATTTGAAAAAATAAATTAATAACAAGTAGTACGAAACTTAAAAGGCTTTTGTTGTGAAAATATTTAAAGTAAGAGTTGGATATGAAGGGACCTGCAGATGGCATAATGTTTATGTCACTGAATTTGCGCGTAGTCAACCTCGGTTCAAGTCCCAGACCAGGTGGCTTAAAACACACTGTGTGTGTATGCATGTGCGCCCCAAATTCCTAGAGAACAGAAGAGAAGGCATTGTGGCTTGGCTATCTTCCCTGGGGGGAGTGATTTCTCACTTTGTGTCTCTCTGTCTCTCTGGCAAGGGCATATAACAAAAAATAAATAAATAAGTAAATAAATAAAAAATAAAATAAAAAAAAACCTCATTAAAAAAAAGAATTGGATATGAAGAGAAGGTTATGAGATTTAGAAGCACTGTGGGAACCTAAAAAATAAATTATCAGCACTTAAACTAAAAGGAAATATGTAAGTTAAGAAGAAGATAATAGAATTTAAATTTCAGTAGTTTATGTAAACCCAAAACAGCTCAAACTACAGAGACACAGAAAACCATATTTAGTGTTAATCCCCAAAATAACAGACATAGAGAAGAGCTGTCTAAAAGAAAAACGACATTGTATTTAGGAGTAGGGATTGCAATAGATCCTACTAAATTATGGGCGTAATCATGGAAGTAGGAGAAAATGGGACTTTGAAAAGAAAAACAGTGAGGGATTGAATCAGTTCTTTGGGGACAGTTATTTTTCGCTACCATCAGTAGTAAGAGTGACGTCAGGATAATGTTGGACTAAATTTCTGCACAGATGTTGGAAGGTTGTGGTTGTGGCAGAGTCTTTTTGACCATTTTTGTTTTCAGGCATACTTGCATGAGAATTGTCCCTTTCGTGGCCTTCCATGGCACTATTTGGTCAACGTTTAACAAAAGTTGACACCATTGACTCCATTTTTATTCTGAGCAACTAGTATGCTCATGCCTGACTATTATATTTAGAACAGTTTATCATCTATGTTGTCAAAAAACTTACCTAACACATTTTTTGAGCCAGGAAGAAACATTGTCAAAGAAGGAGATTTGGTGTGGAAAGGGGTATATTTTAAAAGTTTAGGTCAGTTGAAGTTTGTCACTTATTTCAAGGCCTATAACAGAAGGAATAATAATAATAATAACAAAACAGCATTGTTTAATTGGATGGATATTAGTATCAGTTTGCAAAATATTGAAAAATGGTGGGATGAGGTATAGACAATGGAAGAATGATTAGTCCAGCTGTAAACAAATCCAGTTTGAAATGTAGGTGCTTGTCTCCGAAGATTTGAATATTGGGGTGAAATCTTGCCTAAATGTAGAGATTTGTGGTTTACCATGTTATAAATGATAATGGAAGTGTGAAACTAAATTAGATCAACCAAGGGGTAAAATTCAGAAATTCTTTATCATTTGCAGTTATATAATGAATGAAATTTTTTAAAGTATTGTAAGCAAAATGTATTGAAATGATAACAAAAAATAATAATCTGATTGGGATGATTATAAAGAATGATTACACATAGATGATAATATTAAGAAGCCTTGGTCTTAACAGATGAATTATATCTTCTCAGCTGCATAGTAGCACGGAAGGGAAAGAGAATATTAAAGTGTTGGTACGCCTAAAATTTTCGAGACAGAATAAGTACCCTACTCAACAAGATAACAAAAATAAGGCATGGGATTCCACATGGCTGATTCTGCAGCTCAAGTACCAGACCCAACAGCTTGAAATCACACCAAGCGCATGTATGTGTGTGCCCAAAATCCTGAGAGGCAAGTGGAGTACAAGGGATTGAGGCATGGCCATCCCTCCTCAGGGGGTGATTTTCACTTTCCCTCCCTGTCTGTCTCTGTCATTTTTTGGCAAACAAACACACCCTATAGAAAAAAAAATTGAAAATATTAAAACCGTATAATATTCAGAGTCATCTTGGAAGTAGTATGATTCCCTATAGTATGAGGAAGTCGCCTTTTAACCCTTCCCTTTTTTCCTTTATTTCATAGTTTTTATATGCATTCCTGCATGGAGAGGCAAAAGGTATAAATTAGGCTTAAATGGTGTGAATGTCAGGTGGACATACCAATGTGGTTTAATATCCATTTTAAAATCTATCATTTCTACTTTGGAGTATGAGGTTAGAAAATTGGGAGATGTGAATATTTAGGAACAGGCTGTCCCTGGGATAAACATAGTAGAAAGGGAAAAATACATGCATTATATTTCATTTCTCATGTTTTTTAGGAAAATGCTATAGATATACCCAATGGATGTTGGCAAAAAGAAAGAAATGCTTTGTAGCCTACACTAGTTGTATGTACCTTAGTGGAAACTGTTCATTTGGGGTGATAAGAAAGGAGAACTTCAAAGAGGAAATTTGTAATAGAATTTAAGGATGGATAAAGTTTTCATGTGTGGTAAATACACTGAGGACATTTTAGACAAATTTATCATTAATGTCTTATTATAATAAAATTATTTGGGAAAGAGAAGAGAGTCTAAATTTGCCTAGTCCACACTGGTCATATTGGAAGGTTCTCAGAGAAATTATTGTAAAGTATATAAAGGTCAAATTATAGAATATTTTTAATTCTAGGACAATGCCTTGAACTTAATTCTGTGGGCAGTGAGGAGGTATCTGATGATACTAAACAGAAAACGATGCAATCAGAGTAGAATTTCAGGACAATTGATCAGATAAAAGTGGTAGCATGTGGTAAGGTGGTAAGAGTACCTTGAGGTTGTGTGATGTCAGGGGCTGTTACTGGTGGTGTGCACTGATTCTACCCCGTTTACTTGATAAACCAGTCTGAGTATATTATTTACATTTATTGATTTGCTACTAATAAGTTTTTTTTTTAATTTATATGGACATTTGGTTCATTTTAAACAATTTCATAATACCAAGGAGATGAGTAGACACATTGAATTGTTTCCAAACTCAACTGACATTTTAAGGTGACTATTAGTTAAGAGTGATGACTGAGAAAAATTTAGTCATGTACAAAATTGATTTTTTTAGAGGTTTTTGCTATAGCGTGCGTGCACTTGCCAGAAAGACAGAGACAGACAGAGAGACAGAGAGCGAGAAATCACCCCCCCAAGGGGGGATGGCCACACTGCAATCTCTTCTCCTCCATTTTCCTCTCAGGATCTTGGGTACACACACACACACGTGCCCGGCGTGAGTTTAAGCCACCGGGTCCAGCACTCGGACCACAGTCAGCTATGTGGGAGTCCAGAGACTTAGCCATTATGCCAACAGTTGGTACCCAAAATTTACTTTTTTTAAATGCATTTATTCCGTTTTTCCATCAGAGAAACAGACAGAGAAACAGCCACTATTGACTGAGCCCCTATGCCATGATCCACTACCTGCCTCAGCCTCAGCCAGACTGAATCTCAGGAACACACATGCACACCTCACATGTACAAGAGGCTCCTGGACACAAACCCAGGACTATCCAATGTGGGGCCAATTTTATTTCCCCTGTGCCAAAGTCCATTTTGTGCAATAAGGATGTGTATTTTTTTTTATTTTTTTAAATTTTTTATATACATTCAATCACATTATTTAGCTTACAAAGTGAACATTTCAATATGTGAACATTTCTCCCCAGTCCAGTTGATCAAAATATCTTCAACAGGTTACATCACACCTCCTCATCCCATCAATGCTCTGCCTCTGTATCCCTCCTCCAAATGTCCTTCCTTAGGCCCCACTCCTCCACACACACCACATCTCGCATTCACACCCATCTCTTGTGTTTGTACAACGTTTAGTTAATCAGTTTCAGTCAGAGTGATATGTTTTATTTATTTATTTTAGAGAAATGTTTGCTGTAGGGTGCATGCGCTCAGCAGAGAGAGAGAGACAGAAAGCAAGAGATTGTCCCCAAAGAGGGATGGCATGCTACAGTCCTTTCTCCTTCATTATCCTCTCGGGACTTTGGGCATGCATGCACTCACACCCTCTGTGGATTGTAAGCCATGGGATCTAGGACTTGAACTATGGTCATATACATGGAAGTCCAGTGACGTAACCATTACACCATCTGCTGGTCCCAGTATATGTTTTATTTCTCTCTACTGCAGAAACAAAAACATAACCTTGCTATATTTCCTTGACAATTTTGTATTTACTGATCATGAATCACTACAATTGATTTGCATTTATCTGTAAAAATACCAATTATATATCAATTTGTTTTAGTTCATTTTTCTGTAGAGGGGACTAATTCTCTACATAGAGTTGACTTGAAACAAATTTAGTCTTTCCAAAACTGGATTTTAGAGCGTCATATTTCTTGTGTGTATCAAATAGTTGAGGATATCATGCTCAGTTTTTAATTTAATCCTAGTTCTATGGCTCCTGGCGTTTAGTTCTCTGCTCTGTAAACTAAATCTCTAAATGAGCCAGAATAGACAAGTGAAACTCTGCAAAGTGTGCATGGGGATAAAGGCATGACTTTCAGTTTGGCATCTTTTGCCTTTTATGGGACATTAATTCTGGAAGATTAATCTTGGACACTGTGTTCAGAGAGAAGGTTGGGAATACCTTTGAGTTATTTCTCTCCCTCTTAGAGAGTCCTCATGGACATTAATATACGAACTAGTTCTAAATGTCACGGCAATGAGCAAATGTGATTGTTTTCATTCATTTATATGCACATGGAAATACAATTTGAAGAGATTCTTGTTAACATCCTAAGAATGCAGTTGTATGGAATCTACTTTGGGAAGTACTGATCTTATTTTGCAGTTAAGAAATCTAAGCCTACAGACACCTAGACTTGAATAACAGTTTGTAGTAGAATAGAATTAGCGTTCAGGTCTTCAGATTCTGATTTTGAGCCATTTATACTAGAATTCCACATGTTTTGAAGTTAAAATTTATACCAAGCGCACTTACATGACTACTAATATTCACGTAAGGTGAAAGAGAAGTATTTCCTACTGATATTGCTGTTATGTATTAACATAATTTCAAAAACATGATATAATGTTTAAAGTGTCAGTGTTACAGACAGTATTTTCTTTTCTCACTTTGATTTTCATTACGAACATTTTTATGTTTATTCATTTTTCTATTTCACAAGAGTATCCCAGCGGAGACTTCCCATTCTGCAGTCCTGCCTCCACTAATTCTGAGTTCTAGTCAACCAGGATCCATGCGCATGTGCAGGCACAATCAGCGTCTTCAGGTTGACCCATGATCTAAACCAGGAGCCTCCTGTATCACTCCAGAATTGTGCATCAGTGTCCTACCACCTGTGCCATCCTGGCTGGACCTGATGACAAATTTTTTTGAATCAAGGCTCCGGCTGGTTATTTCTCACTTTTTAAAATCATGTTTGGAGAGAGTTTTTCTTCCTCCAGAGTACCTGCAGTGTTAGCAATAAATGTATTTAAAAGACAGATTGAGGGACCAGCAGTTAGCGTAATGGCTATGTCGCTGGACTCCCACGTAGTCGACCGTGGTTCGCGTCCCAGACCTGGTGGCTTAAAACTCACGCCGTGTGCGTGCGTGCCCAAGATCCCGAGAGGAGAATGGAGGAGAAGGGATTGCGGCGTGGCCATCCCCCGGGGCGGGGGGGGGCGGGTGATTTCTCGCTTGGGAACCAGCAGTTAGTGTAATGGCTATGTCGCTGGACTCCCACGTAGTCGACCGCGGTTCGCGTCCTGGACCCGGTGGCTTAAAACTCACGCCTGGCGCGTGTGCGTGCGTGCCCAAGATCCCGAGAGGAGAATGGAGGAGAAGGGATTGTGGCGTGACCATCCCCCCTGGGGGGTGATTTCTTGCTTTCTGTCTCTCTGTCTCTCTCTGTCTGTCTGGTGAGCCCACGTGCCCTATAGCGAAAACCTCTCCAAAAAAAAAGGAAGACAGATTGAAAGCTTAGAATTTAGATTGCTACTTCATCATTATTTCTTTTGTTTGGTGATGGCCTTTTGTTAATTCTCTTTAATAAACTTGAACATGATGGAACATGATGTGTAATTTATACTGTTAGTTATGGCAGAAGATGATTTATTTAATTATTAACATATGTATTCAACCAGTAATTATTGAGCACTTGGCCAATGTCAGACACTGTGCTAGACTCTACGATTATATTGGCAATATGAACATCTGTGGGACCAGCAGGTGGTATGGTGGTTGGGATGCTGGGCTCCCACATGGCTGACTACAGTTCAAGTCCCAGATCAGGATGCTTGTGTGTCATGCCAGGCATCCTTGCATGCCTGCCCCAGATCCCAGGGGGGAGAGTGGAGGAAGAGGGATTGCAGTGTGGCCATCTTCACTGGGGGGGGTGATTTTTCACTCTCCTTCTCATAATTTCTCTAGATATCTCTCCAGCACGATATCTCTCCACACACTCCCTGTGGTAAAAACTTTAAAATAAATAAATAACTGCAGAAAAAAAAGAACATCTTTATACTTAGGGAGCAGTCAACTTGCTAGGTTAAAGCTGTGGTTAGAATTGAAAGAAATAAAAAAAAACAACTTCTGTTTTTTGTAGTATCATTTAGTTGCTCAAACTAATCAACTTGCTTGTGCCTTTTAACATACCTTGTTTTTACACTTGTGATATACCTGATTTACCGATAAGCACAAATGAAGAGAAATGGAATTTATTCATTTAATGCTGTCTTCAGCAAATCTTCATTTTTAAGACAGAGCAACTAACTGTTCAGTATAGACAGTGTGCGAACATAAACCGCCACACAGAAGCATGATTTGTTTATAAGCCATTTTTTCTCCTCAACATCGGCACAGGGAACATCTGTGAAAACAAAATTCTATACTATTGGCACAAAGCAGTAGAGGAGTTGGCAGCAAAGATGTGTGTCATAGTTGGGGTCAGTGCTAACTAATAACTAAGGTTGGGATATTTTAACAGATGTTATTCTAATAATTGCAAATGCTAAGCTCTTTTGGAAAAAGTGGATACAAAGTACAGACTCTATAATCTAATAAAATTTATTAAATGCTAAGGCAAAAGACTCGTCTGTAGCCAATTACAAATGGCTGATACTGGTTCACTGGGAGGAGTGGATACTTGAACTTTATTCATGGTCTCTGCAGTATCAACAAGTGGACAAACAAGTAATTTGAAAGTTATAGAAGAAATAAATATATCAGAGAATAGACTTCCTTTGTTCTGCAGGAAGGCCTGATTAACCTTTGGTGGTCAAGGCTGCCTTCAGGATGTAATCTGTCATGTCAGAGAATCCAGGAGCCAGAGTTCACTACCATCTATATCTATAGGCAAAGATAAGGACAATAGTAATATTCAAGAATTTATCTACTGCATGTAAGAGAATTCCTTAATGTATTGTAGTCTTTGCCTTCCTGTTCTATTATTAACTGTGCCATTGGGCCCACATACAATCTGAAAGTAGCGTATAAGAATTGCTATTTATTTCCTGAACTTATTTAGACAAATTTATGATAGCATACTAGGAAAAAAAAGTTACTCTAGTACATGGGTAAATGGAAGGATTCCTTACAAAATATAGTTCAGCAGAAGTCTGGGAAATATGGTAGAAAGGGTTAGGAATTTGGATTCACCCGAACTTCCGTTCAAATCCCAATTCTACCTCTATTTGTTGCTTTGAACTATTAATTTTCTCGAGATGCACCTTATTCTTGTGTAAAATTTAGCAAGGACACTAACTCTATAAAGTGTTTTTCCCTATTTGATTGGTGCCTGGTATAACACTAAGTACATTTTAATAAAATAATAGATGGCAATGACAATGGCTTTTTAAAAATTTTTATATGTGACTGGCAGCTACAAAACTGCAATTTTTTTCATTAGAATTGATTTTATTTCTGAACTTTGTAATTTCAGCACTGTGCTTATATAAATTTTTATTTTTAATACGTTGATTTCTCCAATGTCAATTTGAAAGTCAGAAAATCATGAATCATTGGAAATGATAATATTTTTCTAATTCTTCCCACATTTTCAATTTAATGTTCATTAATACTGAGGTTATTATGTATATGAATTATCCTGGTAATTGCTTGGGTCAGCAAGATTTTATGAGTCTTCCATTTTGTTTAGGCTTATATCCAACCAATTTTAATATATCTCATTTGATTTCTCAAAGCCTAGATTTATGAACTGTAGTGCACAGTCTATGAAAAAGAAAAGTTGGATTCGTGATAATCAGTGTACAGTATATCAATTGATATAAAAGCCCTGTTCCTTAAATAGAACAATTTTTTTCATCTTTGGTTTGTTTTGCTCTCCAAATATACCCAAGACAGTTGGTTATAAAATAGATATTTTTTATATGAAAGTAACAAGGACATTGAATGTGTATATCAATGTTTAGTATTGAGAGCCAGTAAGTGGCTCAGAAATTTAAGTGATTGTATCCCACATGGCCAACTGAGTGGTTCAAGTCCTGGATACAGCAGCTTGAAAATCACACGGGGTTTCTATATGTGTGTTCCCAAAAACTTGAGCGGAAAATGGAAAAGAGGGATTGTGGCATAACCATCCCCTTGGGGGGATGATTTCTCATTTTCTTCTCTCTATCTCTCTCTCTGTCTCTGGCATGTATGCATGCCCTATAGCACACTATAAACAAAAAACGAAAGAAAAAAAAAGGTAAGTCATACTTCAAAATAATAGTTTAGGATTGAAAATACAATTTTGCACATACTAGTTGAAAATTTAGTGATGAGAAGTCTAAGAATTATTTATTTCAAAGTTTTGAATGAGTAATAAATAATGTCAGAGTCTGTCCTGCTTCCATGCAAGAGGTCTTCAAAATGTTCAAGGAAAATATGTTATGAAAAAAGTATGCATGAATTTCAAAAATTTTTGCAACAAAATAAATCTGTACTCTAATTTCATTTATTGATGATCTTGTTGAAGTGCTCTTTTATATTTTAAATAAGCCAAAAAGCTAAAGGAAATGGAAATAAAAGGATCTACTAATTATGTTGAGGACAGAAGTATCTCTAAAGAAACTTTAGTACCGACATTTCAGTTGTCTAAAGATAGACTTTAAATTAAAATTTGAAAGAAAAATTTTGGCAATTATATAATGCTTACCAGTTCAACAATGACCAAAGAGTCAGCTTGTGATTTATAGTTTTAAAGATTATAGGTCAGGGACATGCAGGATCATCCTATTTGTGAGTTTTATGTCTAATTAAGGCCTGCTGTATTTAAGTAGTAAGCTAGAGGAAACAAACTTAGCATTCAAATGCAGTGAGATAAAAAATCAGGAAGATTGGGAAAGCTATTAAAAGCTTAAACTTACATGAATTTAATTCCTATAAAAGACAAGCTTGATTGCTAAAGTATACTTTTTGTTGTTCTTCCTTATCTTCCATACAGCTACTTTTTAAAAAAGAACTATTTATTTAATTTTATTTATTTTAATTTGGTCAGAGAGAGACTCACAGAGAGAGAGGGAAAGTGAGAAAGCAAGCCACCATGGTGGGACTCGAACTGTGCTCTGCCATATGCGGGTATCCAGCGTCTTAACCAACACACCACCTGCTGGTCCCCCATATGGCTTCTTAAAAGGCTCTCATTCTTATGTCCTCCCCACTCTATTAGGATCTCCTTGTTGTCACTGAAAAACAAACAAAAAAGTAATGTCATTGCGGACTAGACTTCTCATTAATCTTTTTAAGTCTTCTTTGACTTCTCTGTAGTGTTAATATTGAAGAACACTCCTTATTGTTAAAACTGTTCTTGGTGTGTGTGTGTGTGTGTGTGTGTGTGTGTGTGTGTGTGTGTATAATGAGCTAAGAGAATACCTGTCATGGTTCTGCTTTCTGTTTCTCCTACTTGGGAAAGATATTGATAGTTCTCTGTCTTTCTCTCTCTCTCTCTCTCTTTTTTGTATATAAAAGAAATTATATACACACACATACACACACATATATACACACACACACACACACACACACACACAGGACATGTGTGCTCCCTGAAGAGATAGAGAAATATGGAGAGAGGGAAAGTGAAAAATTACCCCCGGGGGGGGGGGGGGGATGGCTACGCTGCAATGCCATCTCCTCCACTCTTCTCTAGGACTTCAGGCATACACTCACACATGCCTGGCATGAGTTTTAAGCCAATCATTCTGGGACTCAAACCATGATTGGCCATGTGAGAATCCAGTGCCCAACCACTATGTCACTTGTGGTCCTCAAATTTCTGTTCCTAAACTCTTCACAATTAATAATGCCCTAAACCATAAGCATACTTAATTTCTTATTAAAAGAAAAACAAACAAAAAAACAAACTCACAGATTTCTCTCTTGCCTAATGGCTGTTTGATGACTATCTCTTATGCTGTAACTCCTGTACTTCAAAACAATAGTAAAATTATAATTAATATCTCTGCTTTCAAAAAAGTCTTCTTTCTAATTTCCTTTTATTAAGTAGTACTTGTACTTTCCTATGTATTCGAGTTCAATGAGTTAGAAAAAGTCTTATCTCTTCACTCTTTGTATTAGACTCACTGTCTATTGCAACTAATAATTCTACCTTCATCTTGTGTCTGCCATATAATATCTCCCTTAATTTTTCTTTATTTACAAGCCAGTTGGGGTTGTAATAACTTTTAGCTGAGATGATCACACTTGCCTTGCTTGTTTTAGGACTCCTCTAACTCAGACTGCACAAGGTGGAAAATATTAATATTTTCCCTATTTTATCCTCTCTACATTATACTTCCCATAACAATATGTCCTTATAATCTGTTTACCAATATGTCGCATTGTTCTGGAAATGTCTGGGATTTCTGGAATCATATATTTCCAACTCAGTATCCTTACTCAGAAGGGCAATAATGAAAACAAATAGAAAGTTCAGAATTATTTAATGAAGATAATAATTGGATGAATTAATGAGTCAAGAGAACGCCTGTCATGCCACTGCTTTCTGATTTTCCTACTTGGGAAAGATATTGATAGCTGTTGAGTCTCTGTCTTTTTCCCTTTTTTGTGCATAAAAGAAATAATAATATATACTTCAGAAAGTAATTATGAAAATTTAAATCCGATGGCATGTATAAAATCACTTAGCTGATCACCTAGTTTGTAAAATGGACAAAGAAAGCTCTCTTCCCAAACGTGTTTCAAGAATATACCTCATCTACTTTAAAACATCTTCATCACCTACTGAAATTATTCCAAAATCCACAGGTTGTCATCTAAAATCATCTATCATTCACCTCCAGGTGAATTTTGGAACTTTTATCCCCACTTCTCTCATACTTTTACATTCAATCAAATCAGATTGCATGCTATTCTACAACCTTACACCCTATTTTGTACCTCCTTATCTGTGCTTCTCTTGGTCTCTCCTGCTGAGAACTATTCTGTTGATAGCTCTTGTTCATCCCCCTTTTCTACCTCTCTAAATGATGCCTGTCTATAAAGAGCCATTTCACATGCCTATCTTCAGGTAATTTTCCTAATTCTAATGCAGTGAGCTATGATCTCTCCCTTCTTGAAGTCCTGTAAACCGCTGTGTCTCCTGTAGTCACTTCTATCATGGTGATTATGGTGTATATAGTTTGTCTATCTTCTAAATTTTAAGTTTATTAAATAAACTATTTTTATGTATTTTAATTTTCTGGTATACTTGCATAGTCAAAACTCACAAGGAAAATTTGTGAGTTTTGTTAAAATGCGAATTGACTCCAACTATTTCAAAATAACATCTTTGAGTTCACTCTGAAGTATTATTATTTCTCAATAAAATCAGACAGGTATTACTCAGTTATTTTTTGTTTTCTCTGTTTAAATAGAAAAGTGGAGTTTAATTAGGTGCAATTGTGGGGATTTGCCTACTGTAGTTGCCTGCCCATTAATAGCTGATTGAAATGACCAACTCATTTCAGGAGGGTCACTTAGCATCTGGTAGATAATGATGACTTTCAGCCATTGCTAAAGATGAAAGACAAATGTTTCTCATTATATATAAGACAATTTAGTGTTTGGCAAAATCAAAAGTATGCTTTGCCAAAAATGGTTTCCTTTAATTATTGGACCATTGTGTCTTTCAAAGGGAATTCAATCCATTCATTTACTGATAACTCAACGAAACACCACTTTGAAATCTATTAGCTGTCCATAAAGTCCTATATTTATTTTATAACCCATCTCTTTTTTTTTTTGTACTAAGAACATGAAAAACAACACAGGCATTTATGAATTATGCACTGTTGACTTGAAATCCTGAAAACAAACATATGATAAACTAATGATTTATAGATTACAAAATGAAAAATATGATAGCTTTTTCAAGGGCTCACAATTAGAGGAACCAATTAGCGAGAAAGAACAAAAGATGCACGTGTATATACAGTATGAAATCAATGAAGTCCTTTTGAATCAGAAGTGATTCGTGAATTAAGAAGCTCGGGAGACAAGCAAAGCCGGAAACAATAGACTTGTGCGTACAGTATTGACTGCAAAGACAGTTGTGAAATATTGGTAACAGAATAAAAGCTGAGGAAAGTGTGGCTGTATTCCTATCACGATTTGTACAAGGCAGTTTGTGCTTAACTAACTTGCTGGGCTGCTTGAAAATAATGCACTGTGAAAGATAAGAAAAGTGGATATAGTACATTTCGATTTTCATAAAAGATTTTGACAGCTTCACGTGAGAGATTAATGGCTAAGGTAGAGAATTGTACAGAACAGAGAACGAAGTTCCTTACATAGGAAGCCAGTTAAAGAATAAAACACGGTATTATAGGATGAAAATATTTCAAATAAAAAATAATTTCAAATGTACTAACCCTTACAATGTTTAGGGGCCAGTACATTTTTTATTTGATTTTGTAAAGCACTTAATTTCCATTCTTCTTCCTTCACTTCTACTCTAATTAATAATTTTCATACACTTAATATATTTAATATAATAAGCATGTAAAATTTGTTAGCCACAAATTATACTGAAAGTGTATTCATCCAGAAAATGCAGGTAAACTTGAGGACACAAGAATGACAAACTAAGAAGTGAAAGACTTTATTGTTGCAAAGTAGGAACTCTGAACTAAACAAATGTTAATAATATTTCACCAAGACCATATTTGCAGTCAATCAAATAAAAGCATTAAAAACATATCCTTGCATTTGTAAGATAATTAAAAGTAGTGTATTGTTCAGATCAAATTAAAACCAAATGAGTAATATTTTCTCAGATATAAACAATATTTGTTTATCAATTAATCTCTTTAAGTAGAAAAGTGGAGTTTAATTAGTGGTAATAGTGGGATTTTCCTGCTATAGTCGCCAGTCCTTTATGCCTTTTCATTTACTTTTTATATTTAACCTAGACTCTACGTATTTCTCACTTGTTCCAGATTTTTAGGGAAGAAAATATCACCATATGAGTGGCTTCCACTTGATTTTTCTGAGACAAATAGCAGTTTGTTTTCCTTTCAGTGTGTCAAAGCTAGAATTTAGCATCACTAAGTTATTTTTAAAGTAGCATGAATAAGCAGGTATCAGTAAACTCTGTAGATAGTGGTATTCCTATTTGTTTCAAATGATATATTTTATTTTTGAAGCATAGAGGAAATTCAGCAGTTTCTGTGTATGCTTCAATTTAGGATAATGAGGAGCAAAGGATTTAAAGTACAATCCAGTTTGATGGGTCTCAATGCTAGCTCTTGTATTAAACCTGCTCTCACCTATTCACACTCCATGTTTGTTTCCAGGAGTATTTGTGGACTCTTTTATGTACTACTCATACCACATTTTATTTGGAATTCTCATAGTATCTAAAAATTGCACATTCTAAGCACTATGTGACAGACATTTCACTTCCTCCTGGGCATCACAATGAATAAGTCAACCAGAGTCTTATACAGTTTAAGAAGGGTGATAAATGACTAAATGAATGATTTCATAGTACAAGGTAATAAAGCAAGCTAGCTAGTGTGCTGGGGCAATGCAAGCCATAGAGAGGGTCCATTCAACTCTCTTGGAGGCATACAATGGAAATGTCAGAGGGAGCTTCGCAAAGACATGACAGTTAAGATTTGGTGTTTGGGTCTTGTCATACAGAATGTTTTAATCAATCTTCATAAAATAGCCTTTACAAGTGGCATATTACCATGTCCCATTTTTTTTTTGTTTTTGGAGAGGTTTTTTTTTGTTTTTTGTTTTTTTTTTGTTTTTTTTTTTTGTTTGTTTGTTTGTTTGTTTGTTTTTTTTTGCTATAGGGCGCATGTGCTTGCCAGACAGAGAGAGACAGAGAGGTAGAAAGCAAGAAATCACCCCCCGGGGGGATGGCCACACCGCAATCCCTTCTCCTCCATTCTCCTCGTGGGATCTTGGGCACGCATGCACAGGCGCCAGGCGTGAGTTTAAGCCACCGGGTCCGGGACCCGAACCGCGGTCAACTACGTGGGAGTCCAGCGACATAGCCATTACTCTAACTGCTGGTCCCACCATGTCCCATTTTTAAAGAAGCAGATGTACTGGCTAGAGAAAAAACAGTTTTTTAAAGGTTTTTGCCATAGGGTATGTGCACTTTCCCTAGGAAGCCAGAGAAAGGGAAAGTGAGAAATCACTCCTCAGGGGATGGCCAACCAGTAGTCCCTTCTCCATTCTCCTCTTGGGATATTGGTCACCTATGCACATGCACCTAGAGTGATTTGCAAGCTGCTAGGTCCAGAACTTGAATTATGGTAGGCCATGTGGGAATCCAACACTTTCACTACCATGCTACCTGCTGACCCTAGAGGGAATGTAGTCCCTAAAGTACTAAGGCTGTTGAGCTGTAGGAAGAGTTAATATTCAGCCTTATGTTATTTTGAAAAAAAAAAATAAATAAAGGCAGATATGGAGAAATCAAACTGACATTTCACCACATTCTAGTTCACCTGGTTTTAGAGAACATTATAGTGATGTTTCTCTTCTTTGCCCTTCAGGTTTATTTTTTATAGTGATTCAAAGAAGTAATGACTAATATCACAGAATTCTGACCTTGAGAGATGATTTGTCATGGGGATAGGAAAATGTGCTGCCATCTATTACAAATCCAGCCAGAAATTGGTGGCTGAAATTTCAGCTTTTCCTAAATCACAGTGGAATTTTATATCCCTTGGAGGCACTTGCTTTCCTGAGCCAGCCACGCACTGAGAGATGACAAGTCCAGCTGTCCACTAGATACTGCTGAATGGAGTCTCCAACAAGAGAAGCATGGGTATTTGGGGACTGGTCATTTCTGTAGGAAAAAACTCACATGAAATAAATTTAAATTATATGTTGGTTATAAGTTAGTATTTTACCATCCTTTATTCATTTTCACTTGCTCATTTTTCCACCAGTCTCTCTTTCTTTTTCTCCTTCTCTCTCTCACACACATACACATACTCTCACATTCCATTTTTAAAGAACAAACATATCTCTTGAAACAGCAAAGATTTAACTTGGCAAAAAACTTTCGTAATGTATGAAGCCTCTATTTCCCTTTTGAAACATCTATGGGTGATTTCATAATAGGTTCATTACACTAATGATGGAGCATTAGGAATGACTTTTGGTGATACATTACGATCATTTTTTGGTACATCACTCTCATGAAGTTGAGGAATTGAGTAGCATTGCTACAAAAGGACTTCTTTTGGTTCCATAGATTCAGTTAGGAATCTCACAGTTTCCATTTATAAAAATATCTAGTAAGAACTGATTCTGGACCATTTTCATGTGAGCAAAAAAACTGTTCATTTGAGTGAAAAAGTTTGTTCACATAGGTATGAGCACCTCATTGATGCATTAATTAACTATATGAAGTAAAAATGTGTTTAATAAATATAATAATGTGTAATATGTATTTTTTTCAATTGTATACTATCAACCATTAAGATAACTTTATTCTCTCTCTCTCACACACACATATGCACACTCTCATGTACCTCTTTTGAATAACAAACATATCTCTTGAAACAACAAAGATTCAGAATACTTTTTCACTATGTCTTATTGTTACAAGACTTATTTTAATGTCAGTTTATAAAGTTTATTTTCTGGTGAAGATGACAGATTATCAATAAAAGACTTTAAAGAATAAAATTTTGATTAGAATCAATTATGTGGCAGAAGGGGAATGATCAGTTTGAGGAGAAAATTAAACAGTATAGCATGTCTTCTAAGGTGGATATTTTTTCCTTTCATTTTTTTAATGTCTGTTAATGAACATCAAATCATTATGTCAGACTTCTTTGAATACATTTAAAAGTAAGAGTTAACAGTTTTTATTTAGTTTACAAAGATTTCAAGTAATGCTAAAAATTTTAAGTAGCAGTCTTAAAAAGTTCGAAGATATATGGTTTACAAAATTGTTTAATGGACCATAAAAGCAAAAATAAATTATCAGTAACCCTTTACTTAATCTTAGTTCCATGGACTGTCTCTTTGAACCCATACAAATATGGGAGTTACTTAGTACGAATGGTTTTAGCTTCATTTTTCAAATAAGTAAATGAAGCTTTTATAGAGGTTGTGTATCACTTGCCCAAAACTATTACTACTAATCCTGGGAAGTGATTTTTGAACATACCTTTTGAGTCCCAGTATAAATTTTTTTAAGGTTTCTACAATAAGGTGCATGTGCTCTCCAGAGAGAGACAGAGAGACAGCGAGAGGGAAAGTGAGAAATCATTCCCTGGGCTGGGGGGAAGGCCTTGCCACAACCCTTTTCCTCAATTCTCCTCCTGAGATTTCGGGCATGTACACATGTGTACCAAGTAAAAAATCTCAAAAGAATCTCAAGCTGCCAGGTCCAGGACTTCAAGCACCATTGGCCATGTGGGAATCCAGCATCTTAACCATCACACTTCCTGCAGATCCCAGCCCAAAATAATTTTTTAAAGAAAGTAGCAACAAGGCTCTTTTTTTCCTGTGTGTTCTGTTTATAAGTATATTAAAAAGAAAAAGAATTTTATAGAAGTTCAAGGAAGGCAAACATCTGCTTAATTAGTTCAGTGAACCAGCCCCATTCTCAGATCATGTAGATAAAGTTTGCCTTGTCAAGTCAGACTCCATCAATACCTTATTCCCCCCCCCCCCCTTCCAATTGTATTTTATGACATAGGGTTTTGTTTGTGTGTGTTTATTATTGGTGGTGGTAGTTTATTTATCTATTTTTTTGTTGTTAAGAGAGATTTTTGCTACAGGGCATGTGCACTTGCCAGAGAAAGACAGAGAGGGGACCAGAAGATGGCATAATGGTTACCTGGCTGACCTCCCATGTAGTCAACCATGGTTTGAGTTCCAGAACCATCTACTTAAAACTCATTCTGGGCACATGAGCGTGCATGCCCAAGATTTTCAGAGGAGAAAGGAGGAGAAGGGATTGCAGTGTGGCCAGCCCCCCTGGAGGGTGATTTCTTGCTTTCTGTCTCCCGGTCTTTCGCTGTCTCTGCAGTGAGCACATGCGCCCTATAGCAAAAATATCTCTAAAAGAAAAAAAGAAAGAAAGAAAGAAAGAAAGAAAGAAAGAAAGAAAGAAAGAAAGAAAGAAAGAAAGAAAGAAAGACACAGAGAAGTCATGTTTCAATCCTCTGTTTTCCTCTCAGGATTTTGGGCACTCATGCACACAAGTCTGGCGTGAGTTTCACGCTGCTTGCTGAGTCTGGGACTTGAACTGCCATCAGCCACATGGAAGTCCAACACTACAATCACTATGACACCTGTTGACCCCTAGTTTTGTTTTTAAATGCAAAGTAAACCAGAAGCAGCAAGGGTAATAATAGTTATCCTTTTGAAAGATTCTTTACTTCTTCTATGAGCAAGAGAGACAGAAAAAGAGCAAGGGACAGAGAAAGAGATAGAGACAGAGATAAAGAAACAATACTCCTAGGACCAGCATTTAGCATTTAGTTAAGGTGCTAGACTCCCACATGGCTGAGTCCTAGACCCAGTAGTCTGAAAATCACTTCAGGTACATGTGTCTGTGTACCCAAAATCCTGAGAGAAGAATGGAGGAGAAAGGATTGCTCCATGGCCATCCCTCTGGGTGTGATTTCTCATTTCCTCTCTCTCTGTTTCTGTCTCTGTCTCTCTCTGGTGATCATACACACCTTATGGCTAGAAAAATATTTTAAAAAAAGTAAGAGAGAGGACAGACGAACATGGATTAATGACTACTTTAGTTAATGATGGCAAATCTAGCTTTAATTAGTTCTATCATGCAGCCCTTCTTCTTTTTAAGAATTATTTAATTTTATTTATTATTTTTATTATTTAATTTTAATTTGCTTTAGGGTATGAACACTCACCAGAGAGAGACAGTGAGAGAGAGAGAGAGAGAGAGAGAAAGCCACCAGGTCCAGTACTCGAATTGCGACCAGCCATGTGGGTGTCCAATGCCTTCACTACCGCTGCACCAGCTGGTCTTTCCATTCATTTTTCATAAAATGAAATTTGTGTTTAGAATACTTTCTGTTGGAAAAAAAAATTGCAAGAAGAAAAATCAGTTAGCAGCAAGAAGTTTAAAGATCAACATGCACACAGAATTAATTCATTTTGATTTTTGTTTATTTATAAGCCACAGGTGTGTTCACCAAAGAAGAGACACAGAGAGAGAGTGAGAGAGACAGAGAGAGAGTGAGAGAGACAGAGAGCGAGGAGAAAGCATCTCCCAATGGGACGTGTTTATGCTCAAACCCTTCATTTATCTTCCTTTCAGGATTTGGGTCATGCATGCCTATGTACCCGGTGTGTTTTTGAGACACCTGGGGCTGGGATTCCAACTGCAAGGTCAGTCTTGTAGGTGTAGGCTGCTTTAACACCAGGCTGTGGGGTTGGCCTCATTTTGATTTTTAATGGCCTATATTTACTGATATTATAAATTATAAATATTACATATTTAGTTTAATCAAACATTTTAGTTTAGAACCTGTCTATAGGGCCAGGTGGCTTGGTGGTCAAGACACAGGATCCCATGTGGCCGACTCTGCAGTTTGAGTTTGGACCCAGTGGCTTAATAAACGTGCAGGGCACATGACAAGAGAATGGAGGAGAAGGAATTGTGGAGTGACCACCCACAGGGGGGTGGGGGGGTGGGGGGTGGGGGTGGGGAGGGGTGTTCTCACTTTCCCTCTCTGTTTCTCTCTGGCAAGTGTATGCACCCTGTGGTAAAAATCTACACTCCTTTGTGTATATGAATTTTATGATTCTTATTTTATTATCTCTATTAATACGCAAACATAATACTTCTAATGACTTAAACTGAAAGATGATTGCTGGAAGGGAGTTAAGTTATCGGTATTGTTTTTAGTAGAGAATTACAGATTGTTTTTCCCTTGCTTTGGAAATGAAGTGTTCGTACCTGGCTCTATCCTGAAGAGGATGGAACTGAG
Source organism: Tupaia tana (assembly GCA_026018925.1). Classification (NCBI taxonomy): domain Eukaryota; kingdom Metazoa; phylum Chordata; class Mammalia; order Scandentia; family Tupaiidae; genus Tupaia; species Tupaia tana. The sequence continues at coordinate 42,188,161 of JAKSZU010000004.1, read as the reverse complement.
AGGCTTGCCTGGAGCCTATAGCTTTAAATCAGTCACTTCTCTGAGTCTGATTGCATTCCCCCTCTTGATACCACACCTCCTGCATGCATTGTGAATGTAGTGTTCGTTCATTCCCTTTATAACTCCTAAGGTGAAAGTCCAACTTCTCCAAGAGGCAGCTGCCAGAGAGACAGCACTGCAGACAGAACTCTTCCCACAGCGATTCAGAGCACCTGCCAGTTAACAAAAATCTTGAAGCCCTTCCAGATCCAAATATCTCACATTCAAGTCCATGTGGGAGAAAGCAAGCTGGTTTACTAGAATTCAAAAATTAAAAAGTAGCAATGATAAAGAAATTTCCAACTTGATGCATGGTTAAATTCATGGAAACAAAGATAACTCTAAATTTTAACTTCTCAATTTGGTGTCCTCCCCTCCTCCCCTTTTTGGATCCTTTACATTCTCTGCTTTATTAATCAGTCCTCCATGTATGCAGGCACTGTCCTTAAAGTAGGAATACTAATAAGCCAGGCCAGCTTGAGGTTTAGCAGGACGACAGTCATTTTGAAATTAAGAAGGGTTTCTGACAAGAACTATCTAGGGCTAGCAAATGGCATGAGGGTCAAAGTACTGAATCCCACATGCCTGAGTGGTTGGAGCCCAGGACCTGCCAATTTGAGAAACACGCTGGACATACATATATGTGCGTGCCCAACATCCTGAGATGAGAATGGAGAAGGGATTGCAACATGACCATCCCTCCTGGGAAAGTGATTTCTCACTTTCCCTCTCTCTTTGTCTCTCTAAAGTGTTCATGCACTGTAGCAAAAATCTATTAAAAAAAAAAAAAAGAATAAGAACAATCTTACCAAGTGCTGAGTCAAGGGGAGGTCTGCCTGAGAAATGGTTAGATGAGAAACTCAGAATGGGTGTTCCAAGGAAAACAGGAATCAGGATAATTGCTCAGAGGAAAGCAATTGACTTTAATTGTAGTAAGGAATGATTTGCATGTGTTTGCATCTTGTATCTATAAATACTGAGCACATGCTGAGTTTTTTAAGATAGTTTAATGGTGCTTGTTGACTGTCTCTGTGTAACCCAGTTGCAGAAAAACTCCTTTCTTATTTTGCTGGTAACACTAAAACCTACCTGTTAGAATGTTTTTGTGAATATTCAAGGAGATCACATATTACATTTTCTATGCCTATTAGCTCACAGTAATGATTCGGCAAATGAAATTCACTATTTTTATTATAAAGGCAAAACAATGGTAATTAGACTTTAGTAACAGGCTGAAAATGAAGATATTTTGCCATTCAACCTTTCCTGTTGCTTTAATCATAACGTTTAGGGTCTCTTTCACTCTACCTATGCTTATTTGGCTTTACAAATGCTAATTTATATTATAAATTATTTACAAATAATGTATCAAAGCCCCCTAAATATGAAAATTATTTGGCATTTATACTTTTTATTTTTTTAAGGTTTTTACCATAGGGCTTACGTATTCACCAGAGAGAAAGAGAGAGTGAGAGGGAAAGTGAAAAACCATCCTCCAGGAGGAATGATTGTGCTGCAATTCCTTCCCTTCCATTTTCTTCTCAGGATTTTGGGCATACACACACATTCATGCTCGGTATGGTTTTCAAGTCACAGGGTTTGAGATTCAAAGGGAGATGGACCTTGTGGGAGTCTAGCCCCTTCATCATGCCACACACTGGCCCCAGCACTTGAACTTCTGAACTCAGGTTTTTATATGGAAACTTGACTGAAATGTGACAAAGAAAAAGAAGACAAAGCAATTCACAGTATTGTAGAAAAGCATGATTTGATCATAAATTACAATGTGTGATTTTAATGTTTGGAAATGTGTTTAATTCATAACCAAATCTGGATGATTTCCTAGGCATTAATATGTTGGAATATATATATATATATATATATATATATATATATATATATACACACACACACACATACACATGCACACACACGTGTGTGTGTGTGTGTGTGTATATATAATGCTAATACAGATGTAAAGATTTAAATTGTGCACTACAGTAATAGTAAAGGGTATTCATTTATAATATCACTTGATTAAAGTTTTTACCTTTAAGGAAAGAATTAGAAATACAGTAGTTTTATATTAAAAAAGAAAAAATCTCATAAAGCTTTATTTTGAGTTGTTTTTTCACCTAATTTACAATACCAAAAATATTTAAGGTATTTAAGAAGTTGGTTTTTAATTAGCTAGTAGCTGATAACTTTTAATCTTTTATTAGAGATAATTTAAAAAATAGGCTTATTGTGACCAGCAGATGACATAATGGTTACATTGTTGGGCTTCCACGTAGTCTACCACAGTTTTAGTCCCAGACTTGGAAGCTTGAAACTCATGCTAGGTGTGTATGCAGGTGTTCCCAAGATCCCAGGAGGAGAATAGAGGAGAGGGTGTTGCAGTGTGGCCATCCCCCAGAGGGGTGATTTCTCAACTTCTATCTCTCTGCTCTCTCTGTCTCTGCAGTGAGCACACACCAAAGATCTCTCTTAAAAATTTTTAAAAAGAAGAAAAGAAATAGGTTTATTATCATAAAGTGCTAGTCTAAAATATGTAGGAAATGAACTTTCATAAGATAAGTAATCACATTCTTTTTTTTTTTCTCTCTTTTCCTGTTACCCAAGAAATAAAATATACTCAATATGACATAATTCCCTTTCTAATATGAAATGTGACTATTTCACTAATATTATCCAGGTATTTAGGCCTGACAGTTTAATGCAATTATGTCATAATGAAGTTATTTCCAAGCATTATCGATTTCTATAAGCCAAGTCATTTATAAGTTACTTAAGCTCTCTGTACTTCACTTTCTTAATTGTAATATGGGGATAATAATAGTACTTGGTAGTACCTACCTCAAAAGGATTTTGTGAGGATTGAATGAGAGATACATGCAATGTGCTTAGAAAAGTGTCTGGCACATAGCAATGTTAGTATATGATTAACTTTCTATGCAGTAGCGTTCAACTGTTTCTTGCACAAATTCATTTCTCACTTATATGCCATTTGAAAATGTTTAAAATATAATTCTCATTATCTATAAGGATAAGTTATTCATTAAATAGTTAAAGTCCATTAGACAAATTACTGATACAGTGAATTTCCCACTACCCTTGAGAAAGACCTCTTTTCACAAAATAGGAAAATAATAAGATTATTTCTACCTCAGAGTAGTTGTAAGAGAGAATTTAAAGTAGTAAATCAATCATAAAATTGTATAAAATGATATATAGGAAATATTATTTCATCTTATAATTTATATATACATACACATATATCATCTAAGGAATGACCATCACGAAAGATAATAGGAAGAGAGTTTCGTAAAAAATAGGTATTGGAAGAGGGGATAGACTTTGTTCTGTTCCATTTAATCTCTCCTTTACTCCCTTACCTCATTTTGACTTGGATGTCAAATTATCAAAACTCTTTCTGTGAGCAGAATTAGCATGTAAGTCGTAGAGAGTCTTCTTTTTTTTCCTATTCTTTAGAAAGTTCTCTTGTCAAATTTAGGACTTTGTGATAAAAAGAAGAGACAGCTATGATGGTAGCTGACCAAGCCCTTTATAAGAATATCATTTTCATATGTTTTAGCTCTGAATCTCAGGGAAATTGTACTTTTCTTCTTTTATTAATTAGTGCCTTTAATAGGAGCTTTCATTAATCAACATGTCTTGAGAAAAGCTGGTTTCTTTTCATTGAGCTGAATAAATCTTGCTGTGGAATACTGGTAATAGTGCTAAGGCTTATGTTTTTGGAATGCATTCCAGAGAATTAAAGATACAAAAAAAAAAAAAAAAATCATTCCTCAGCAGCCAAGGGCTTTTTGCTTAACAGAGCTTTAAAAAAATAATAAATAAGGGACCAGCAGTTAGCATAATGGATATGTCTCTGGACTCCCATGTAGTCGACCATGGTTTGAGTCCCGGACCCGGTGGCTTAAACCCACGCCAAGAATGTGTGCGTGTGTGCCCAAGATCCCAAGAGGAGAATGGAGGAGAAGGGATTATGGTGTGGCCATCCCCCTGGGGGATGATTTCTCGCTTTTTGTCTCTCTGGCTTTCTGGGGAGCGCACGCGCCTTACAGCAAAAACCTCTCTAAAAAAAAAAAAAAAAAAAAATAGTGTAGCTATGATAATTTTTACTAAACTGCCTAATGTCTACCTTCCAGGTTTAATCACTACAAGATACAATATTACTACCTCAGCAAAGTCTGTTAGAATATTTCTAACATCAGGTTGATCAATTAGAAAGTTACCGACCGTGACTCTGTACCCCACGAATAGGGACCTACCTAACATATAGTAACATCATTGTGGGAAAGCACCTTGAAAGAGTTCGGAAGCAGCAATACTGTTCTTATTATAAAAGTATGAATTCTCTTGGGCCTGTGTTTATATAGTTAACAACCATGAAACAAAATGAAATATTCAAACTATTTTCTATACATTATACAATAGTGAGATGTTTGGAACTGTGTATACAAAACATCCAGATGATTGACTGAACATTTAAATATTTGTCATGATATTTGATAAGGTCTTAACACAGTTTATGCTGAGGAATGTATTTTTGGAACTACCTTATTCGTCTCCCTATGAAGTAGGTAGTCTAGCAGAATTTTTAATGGAAAAATAATTTGTTTTCAAGAAAAGCCATGCCATGCTCAATTAAACAATATATTCATTATTTGGACATTTTTATTCAGATTATTTCATTGTCTGTATTTCAAAGGGATTGTAAGATGGCTGGTTCATAAAATGTTCCATTTTGAAGTCCAGGGAAGTAAAAAGACCAGATTTGTGACCAGACACTGTTGTTTCATTGCATCCTTGTTAAGCATCTGATCACCCTTACTTTATCAACTTCTTGCTTTGATCCTAACTGCTTCATTCTAAACAGGGAACACTTCTCAACCTTGCTGTTGTCTGACTTAAAAATGCATAACTTACCCATCTCTGTGGTGAAGAGTGCAGACCCCCACCGACTTTGACTAGCCACAACATGCCAGTACCTTTGTTTCCTCAACTATAAAATGAAAATAGCGGTAGTATCTGGCTCATAGAATTATGTGAGGATTGAATGGAATAATAAATGTTCCTAATGAAGTATATAGCACATACAAAGCAGGATGTCTAATGGCTTTAAATGTTCCCAAAACAGAGAGTCAATATTGTAGTCTTTTATTTCAGATGGATGAGTTTCTGTGTCTACCACCTGTACTCTCACTTACCTCTTTATTCTGGTCACTCAGTGCTGATCTCAGTTTCCCACCTACTGATTCAGATTTGCCAGCATATTCTCTGAATAATACAGCAGTCATTGTTTGTGCTATATATATTTGTGTTTAATTATATGATGTCATAGTGTTTGTCTAGTTTATGTAGGTGGAAATTTTGCTTTTCCAACTGGGTTGTACTTCAGGAATTTTCATGCACTTTAACACATTATTTCTTTTTCCATAAATATCTTTTTTTTTTCTGTAACTTTGCCAGAGGGCATGTACATCTGCTAGAGAGAGACAGAACAACAGAAAGAGAAGGAAAGTGAGAAAGTACCCCCCCCCCCTTGGGATATGGTAATACAATCCCTTCTCATTCACTTTTCTCTCCTTTGGAGATTTTGAGCATGCATAATCCTGTGCACACTGTGTTTTTCAAACTATTAGGTCTAGGACTCAAACTGTGTAGTTGGCCATGTGAGATCGAGCCCCTTAACCACCATGCCACAGGTTGGCCCTCCAAAGTATTAATCTTTTACTTCATCTACTCAGCAAACATTTGTATTTATTTTCCATTGTATATATACCCTTGGAATACACAGAAGTGACCACATGGACAAAAATCCCTATATCTTCTTTCTAGCAAAGAGAGAGACAATAACTAATTGAGGCATATTGATAACTGTGGTGTTACTTAATGCTCTTTAATGTTAGGTCGTTCAGTAAAGCCCTGAGGAAGATGGGAAACAAGTTATGCTAGGGGAAGAGTTCTAATGTGGAAGCAATAGCAAATGGAAACTTCTTGGCTTATTGGAAGCACACCTCGAAGACCACAGTCTAGACCAGAGTTAATTGGGAGGGAGTGGAAGGAGACAGGTCAGCAAAGGGCGAAGGGACCAGATTACAAGGGGCTTATTCAGTCACCAGCTGGACTGTTTTTCTGATGAAGGAAATAGGAAGGATTGGAATTGTTGATGATCTGACTTCACCTCCAAACAGTTAATTCTGTTTTTTCTGGGAAGAATGGACTTGGCTACAAGGGATCAAGGGCAAAGGCCAGAGACTCTCAGCCATCACAATAATCCAATTAAAATGACAATTTATTACTATATTTTTCACTTCCTTTTCTGCATAATAGCTATTCATGAATATGCTTTATCATCCTTTCTAACGTGTAAACTCTGTATTGGCCAGATTTCCAACAGATTTGTATTTGTAACACTACATTTCTTAAATCAAGGAAAAAAGTCCTTGGTGAATGAAGAGTATAAAAATAAATTGCTACCAGACCTCTATTTGCCTCCTCCTGCCCACCTACCCTGTCTGCCCTCGCTCCTCATATGGTTTCTTAGTACAGCATACCCACATCAAGTAGTGTTATAAAGGGAGAAAAATAGTGTGAAGACAGAGAACAAAAATGAAGCAGAGAGGCAGAATAAGCAGGCCTTATTCCCAAGAAATCTTTGTAAAAATGATAAAAATAAAATAAACCAAACACACACACACACACACACACACACACACACACACACCTTTTTTTGTATAATTTCATACTTGACCTTAAAACTACATGTATTCTCTCTCTCTCCCTCTCTCTCTTTATATACACACACACACATATATACACATGTGCACGTATATGCATACATATATGTGTGCATCTTACAGTTATGAAAGAGGAAGCCATGCCTCAGTTTTGGTATTCCAAATTTGTAAGATTCCATATATGGTACTTTGGTTATTTAGGTTCTAATTCACAAGTGTCATTTGAGAATACATCTACAGAATTCCAAGAGTAATAAAAAAATAGTGTTTTTGTCTTTGGAGTCTCTTCAAGGGTCTTCCAAATATATATCTTAAAAATATTTGAGTTAGGGCCATCAGTAGTAATGAAATATAGTTAAACAAGTCAAGGAGACATAAAGAGCTCCTTTCCCCCCCATTTTTCACAGTGAAGAATTTAAATTCTATTCTTCTATGACAGCCCCTGATATGTCAGAACAGGATGGTGCTTAAGCTAAGACTAGTGGTTAATCTCTGTGGTCTTCCTGATACCCCAAAATAAAAGTAAAGCTGCCGTTGCCTCTGGGGAAAGGGAAATGCCCAGCAGAATGTTCTAAATCAGACTTTCATGGTAAAATATCCATTAATAATTAATTTTCAGCTTCTTTTAGAATAGGACAGGTTAAGCAGTTGGTCACATTCAGTAAATAAGAAATTACTTGCAATAATTTCTGCAACATTCTAATCATCTTCCCATTTCTGAAACCTATTTTAAAACTCTTTGATCTACATTATGGTGGAAAGGACATTAAATGTGGAAAGAGAGAACTTGATTATGAATTCAGCTTTGCCACCCACTAATAGTGTGACTTGGGAAAGTCATTTAACCTAACATCTCCATTTATTTTCCAGTGATGAAGGGCATAGCAATGCAAACCCACTCGGTTGTTATGAGCACCCAATAGGACTAGATGAGAAGGCCAGGAAGGCAGAAGTCACTTGATAAACATTCAGTGAACCCAGAGACTAAATGACACATGGAATTACCACATTCCTATCCGTGTTATTTCAGAGTTCTGCCCTGTATGTAGTAGCACAAATGTGGTCCTAATAAAAAAAGAGATGTGTCCCCTCTGTCTTCTTTTGGCATATTATTAAGAATGGCAATATTCCACAATTGTTTAATTGTATCATTAGAGAGGGTTTTATTTTCTTCATTAAATACATAGGGAAAAGCGTTTCAATTAATGATAACCTTTACAACTTCTACTAGTTTAGATTCTGTAGATGGTAAAGCTGACTGTAAATTAGATTCTGCAGTGTACCTTGTTCCTTACTTTTTCACCCACTGATTAGTTTCATACAGTTGGCAGCAGCCTACCCTGTTGCCTTCAGCTTGCAATTTTGTAGCAATCTCAAACACTGTGTTCAATCCCCCAAGGTGTTCTGTGGAAATGCTGTCAAACTATTTCGATGTATGTGTGTTTTCATTCTGTAGCTGTGCTTTGTACTCATTTAAGAAAACCACTCTTTAATTTGTAAGGGAACGTTTTCAGGATGGAACAGAAATCCAGGCTTCAGCAAAATCACTGGCATATGACCACAGCCTTCTGTTCGAAATCTTGACTTGCCTCACTTCTATTTTATTCTGTCTACAAAGCTGTATTTTTGAATCTTGTCATCGAATATGACTTGAATAAATAGTTCAAATTTTGCCTTAAAATCTACTAGTTATCATGCCTGCTATCATTACCTGGTTTCATTTTACCTTTCCAGTTGGATCACTCATCACTCTTACTGTGTATCTTATGTACTTCCTTGAAATTTGTAGTGCTCTCTCTCACCTTTCCTAGGTGTTGTCCACATATAGCACCTCTGTCTAGAGTGCCATGTCTTGCACTCCTCATTTCTTCATCTCAGGCATTTCCTACTCTAAAAAGCATTTCTTTGTACCCCTAATATACATTGAGTCAAGTAACACTGTTTTGTCTCTCCTGTACCTTTCTTAGGATACAATAAAAATCTTAAGTTTTTCTTTATAAAAATTGGTTTGCTCAACTGTGTTACTATATTAAAAGTCTTGAGAATAAGTGCAATACTTTTTGAAATCCATAAATAATAGGTGTCCCATAAATGTTTCTTGGATAAATTAATTTTTCTCGGAAACTCTATTGGTCAGCTTATTTAAAAGACAGCAATAATTTGCTACTACAAGTATTATATTAGACTTGCTGCATTTACTTACGACAGAAATCAGTAAACACAGTTTATAGTTTTATCAGTAAAATGTAGTTTATAGTTCCAGGATATAGGCTGATCACTGTGCAAATGCAGTAATTTTAAAAATAAATACTTATATGATAGTAGTCTGTGTTTTCTGCATCTGGCACATTATATTCAGAACTGGATTGACTAAGCTAACTAAACAGACCTTTTCTACTTCTTATAATTTCAAACAAAAATGTATTTTAATGTAGAAAATGGTTACTTGAACAAACTTAGCTTTGTTTAGATCTATTTTTAGTTCAGATAGAATAAAAGAGGATTTTGACTAACATGGAACTGAAGCACACGTGCACGCACGCGTACACACACACACACACACATTCTTAAAACAAAAAACAAAAAACAGTATGTTACAGGTATTGTTTCACATTTGCATTGAGAATGAAAGATATTTAAGTGTGTTCATGTCTCCTGAGTTTATGTCTGATGTTTACATTTGATGCTGTGCTATTATTCAGCATATGGAAATAACGTTCAGAACAAAGATAATGTTGCCTCTCATTTTCATTTTGATTAATAGTGTTCTGTCTCTGGTAATTTGCAGGTGTTATTTGGAAGATGGAGCTTCAAAGGGTGCCTGGCTGAACCGGTCAAGTATTATTTTTGCGGGAGGTGATAAGTGGTCAGTGGATCCTCGAGTTTCAATTTCAACGTTGAATAAAAGGGACTACAGCCTCCAGATACAGAATGTAGATGTGACAGATGATGGCCCATACACGTGTTCTGTTCAGACTCAACATACACCAAGGACAATGCAGGTGCATCTAACTGTGCAAGGTATGCATTATAAATGTGTAATATTTACGTATCAAAATGACTCTGAAGTAATGAACAACTTGAAAGTATGTGGTCATTGTCTTCAGGGATTTAATTTCTTAGATACCATAAAGCATAAAGATTATTATGAGCTTATGGACCCCCATTTACAAAGACCAAAAAATATCCATTAGCACCACATTATTATTTTTATATGATTCATTTTGCACTTGTGTTTGAATTGACACGTTAAATTGTATAGAATCTATAGTAGTTACATTAAAATACTAGAATTTTTTGAAAGATAGATGGTAACTCTTTGAAAACAATCTTCCAAGCCTTCCAACACTGTCTCAATCCAACTTTTGTTTACTTTAATTCAAATCACAATAAAAAGTAGCAAAAACAACATGAAAAAGTATGTGCTCAAAGCTTTATACTTTCATTTACTCTTAGTAGATCTTATATCATGCTAGCTAACATGATCTCCACATACAAACAGCATTATTGCATTATTTTGTTTTTCTTACATACTGAAATGTAAGAGCATATATAACCCCAGTACAAATACTTTTCAAGAAAAAAGCATCTATAATGCTAGGAGAATGGAAAATGTATATTTTTGTTCTGTTACAGTTTTTCTTATGTGTTATAGATTAAACATGTGTTAGTTGTATAGAAATATTATGCTCTATGGGATTCAAAATGGCCTTGCAGTATTTCTAAGTAAAATTAACAACACATGATATGGTAATGTGGTGCCAGTGTATGTGTGTTTTATTTATAGCAGGGAATTGAATGAGCAAGTTAGTCGGACTGTCTCGGAGTTAACCCTTCAATAAACCAAGGCCAAAATTTAATTTAGTTATGTGGCTTAAGTATAGAAAAGATGGTTATTTTCTAACTTTATCAACTTAGTTTATTTCCTTAACTACAGGTTAACATGAATTTAAATATAGCATTGTTTATTCGGAAACATTTTAACTTTGGGATAAGGTTACTTTTTAATGAAACAACTTCAGGTAAAAAGTATACATTGAAGAATAAGAATGAATTTCCTCAATGGTTTTAATTATTACAGATTATTGAAGACCATGGTAATGTTCGATACTAGAAAGTGTCTTAGGAGAATACTATAAAATTTTTATGAGACTCTATCTTTACTCAGAGATTATTCAGGGACTCCAGAGGGCAGGAGTTTGTCCAACTGCAAAAACTGACATGAGATTACAAGACAAAAACATGTTTTTCTGTTATCTCAGTCTAATCCTGTTCTCTTGTTCAGTTCTGTGCCCTTTGACTTGAGTTTCTAGCTCAAAGATTACAAAACACTTTTACTACCTGAGAAAAGGTGTGTTTGGACAAAAATAAAAAGGTGTGTTTGGACAATATCTGAGTTGCTTTGGTTATAGACATTGCCTGTTCATTTTAAACTTGTTGATTGAAATGATATGTTTCTGAACACTAAATATGTATCTTTTTCCTTTTATCCATTCTTTCTTGTTCCATGTTAGGAACATGTTTTTAAATCAAACTGGATATATAAGCCCTGCCCAAGTACATGTTTAATCTCGAAAGGGCTTCTTTATAACTTTCTGTTACATAGATTGTTTAACACTGTTCACATTTTTAACCATGTGCCTTAATATGGCACTCTTCCCCCTCCCCAACTGGCCATTTGAAAATGAACTTTTGAGTAGTTAGAAATGTATTTATTGAAGTTTTGGCAGTAAGTTTGTTCTGCTAGTAAAAGAACGTAGGTGATTGAGTCAAATTAAATGTTAAATTTTTTACAGTATTTATGAACATAATTAGTTATTAGTAATTGATTGACATGTGGTCAGTTTTTCAATTACATTAATAAAGACCAGAGGATACATTAATAGGCTTGTCAGTCAACTCAAGAACGAAATGAATGTCATAAAAAGACACACTCAAGCTACCTTTCCTCTCTGTGAACAAAAACAAAACTGATGTGCACATCTTTTCAGTGTCTAAATCTTGAGTACATATGGATACTTTTGAAGCACATGCTCTTTGCCTAACAATCTGTCAAGCTTTTAGACACCAAGATAAAGTTAGCATAATGGCTATGTCGCTAGATTCCCACGTAGTCGACCGGGTTTGCGTCCCGGACCCGGTGGCTTAAAACTCACTCTGGGCGCGTGTGTGTGCGTGCCCAAGATCCCGAGAGGAGAATGGAGGAGAAGGGATTGCGGCATGGTCATCCCCCCTGGGGGGTGATTTCTCGCTTCCTGTCTCTCTGTCTCTCTCTGTCTGTCTGGCGAGCGCACGCACCCTATAGTGAAATCCTCTCCAAAAAAAAAAAAAAAAAAGAAAAAAGAAACGTAGCAACTGAGGGAAAACTGTATTAATCAATGATGTCAAACATAAATTGGCTGATAAAAATAAAGCTCCTCTTTAATTGTGCAACTATGTCCTCAAGGGAGCTGTTTTTAAAAAATCATTTTATAAAAGGAATAATAAAAGTGATATCTTACCAACACAGATACCATGCCTGAGAAATTCATTGGCACTATTGATTTCTTAGAGCTGTTAATACTTATGAATGCCATAATAAGGGAGGTAAAACAACGAAGCAGGAGTCAGGAAATCTGGATTCTAACTCTCAATTTTCCTTTATGTACTAGGTAGTTACCAAGTCTCTCTGAACTCTAGTTTTCTCTCTAGACTGGGAGATCTTTAAATCCATGCTAGTAGAAGGCAAAAGGATCATTGACAAAAACAAACACTAAAACAAACAAAATCCCACTGTTATTATGCACTTTGATTTAAAAGGCATAAAAAGTAAGTTAAAAAGTACAAAACATTTTATAATTCACATTGAGTACCATGCAAACTAATTTTTACATATAGCCGCTATTAGTAATTATTCCACAAATATTTTATTTTCTGTATGTTTTTCTTTCACTAACTGAATTTAACAATCTAAGTACTCCTGGAATTTGAAGACTGTTAAATTTTGAAGTTCTGCTTAAAGAAATTGGAAATTGACAGAATCCTTGAGAAATTTCTTAATTATCTATATAGAATAGGGTGCTGATAAATCAAATTATCTAATTATTCTGTGTTCTAATCATGCACTATGATATTTACTAAGAACAATCTTCCTTGTTTTGTGAGCACAAAATGTATGAGGCTAAAGATAACTTTTTGTGAAGCCACAGCTCCCTACTATAATACGGTAATAATAGGTAACATGAAATGTAAATGCTGCCTACTCAACTATATATGACAGGGATGATTTCTACATTGAGTCCTCCATAACATCAAAAGTCTATGTTGTTCATAGTGCATTCACAGATGTTGTGTATTAAGTAAATACATATGGGGCAAGCTAGTGCCATGGTGGTTAAGGTTGCTGAATCCCATGTGGCTGACTGCATGGTTCAAGTCCTAAACCCAGCTGCTTGGAAAACATGCTGGACACGTGTGTGTGTTGTGTGTGTGTGTGTGTGTGCAACCAAAATCCAAATAGGGAGAAATGAGGAGAAGGAATTGTAGCATCACTGTTTTCCATAAGTGGGAGGTTTCTCTCTCTCTCTCTCTCTCTCTCTCTCTCTCTCCCTCTCCCTCTCTCTCCCTCTCTCCCTCTCTCCCTCTCTCTCTCTCTCTCTCTCCAGCAAGTGCATGCACTCTCTGGCAAATTATAAGCAAATGTTTATATATATATATATATATATATATATATATATATATATATATATATATAAAATGTTTATCACTCAATTTGAGCCCTTTTAGAGAAATATGCTCTATTCGAGATCTTCTCTAGACAGAATAGAAGGAGATTTGACTAGCACATAACTCTATGATCAGAACGACTTCTGAAGCTATTTAATAACTTCTCCAGAGTATTATAATCTCCTTAGGGTATTTTATTTACCTAGAGTATTTGTGATAGAAGGGGTGCTGTGCCTCCTTGCTAAGGATGGACTCGGTGCTTTAGCTGCTGAAAATGTAGTCAGCAGAAGGTTTCAGTGGTCAGTCCTTTTGGGGACAGTCTCAGCTTCAGGGAGCCACCTAGTCCAAGGTCAAGCCCAGTACAGAGTGGCCAACATTCAATGCCCAGTGGAGGCAATGGGTTTAAGGATGTCTTTAAGGTAATTCTAAAGTACCATTTATCTCAAGCATTCCCTCTGCGGACAACTGAGGCTATTATCTTCGGTCTTTGTTCTTCCTCTTTATTCCCCATGGGTCGATCACAGGTTACTCCTAGTAAATAACCTACGCACTAAACTCCATGTTGTTTCAAAATCTGCTTTCCAATAATTCCAAACTAGGACAGTGTTAGACCCTTGTTGTTGGTGAATCATTATTTTGAGAAAGACTTTGTAGTAGAATGAGAACACATTCAAACACCATTTATTATTAACATTCTGTTTTATGTTGAAAGGGATTTAAAGTGGCTTACAAAGAAGGATTCAGTATACCAAGATAAATAGGAGAATTGAGAGGCAAAAGATAAATAAAGAGTCAGATGAGTCAGAGGTGAGATTAGATCATAAAATTTGAATCATGATATCTGTATACTTTCAAAGCATTGTAAAAAATTTAATTCTAAGGTTCTGTGTGTGTTTTATGGTTCATAAGGTTAAAACACTTTTTCTCTGCACCCTATCATTCAGAATGGAGCTTTTCACTGCGAACCATCTCAAAGAATCACTGTGAGAAGTTAGGAACAATAACCGTATGGTACACACAACACTCATTCATACAGCTATTCCTTATAACACCTCTCAATATGATCTGAGTGCAGAGAAGTAAAAAATAACTATTTATTTATTTATTTATTTATTTAATTTTGGAAGGATTTTTGCTATAGGGTGTGTGTTCTTACCAGAGAGACAGAGAGAGTCAGAAAGCAAGAAATCAGCCCCCTTGGGAGATGGCCACACCACAATCCTCCGCCCCTTCTTTCTCCTTTTGGGATTTTGGACATGCATGCTCACATACCTGGTGTGAGTTTTAAGCCTCTGGGTCCAGAACTCGAACCATGGTCAGACATGTGGGTGTCCAGCAATGTAACCATTATGCTATCTGCTGGTCCCCAAAATAATAACTTAACAATGCATTCAACAAGATACTAGTTCCATAAGAGAGTTAGCTTGTTTTAATTATCACATTAGCTTGTGAATAAATTTTAAAGCCTAACCATCCTGAAGCAAACTTTCACAAATATTATTTCTCTAGACTCTTTGGATAGGAATTCAGGTGCAGATACTTCTAAATTATGCTCACCAATTATATGGAGAGTGTTCTAGGTGGCCACAAGTATAGGTGACCTTTTTTCTTTTTTAAAGACCAGCACACCTAAGCTAATGTTAACCTTCTTTCATATGAATATTTAAGCCTTGACAAGGCATATACTGGAAAAGAAGTTATCTCACTTCTTTTTCTGTGGTGAGTTGATAGGCCTAAACAACATCATAAGATATAGCTCTCCCTGACTTCCTCAAATACCAAAGAAGAAAAAAGCTGTATGGTCAAAAAAGCTTATCAACATACCACGTGAATTAGAAAATACAAGCCACTATTCTGCAAGTCAGCATTTCAAAAATTTCAACAAGTGAAAAAATGAAACTAAAAGAAAATTATCAACGCAATATATAGTTTAACAGAACCACAAATGTAAAAATAGTCACTGCCCAAATGCAGTGACAGCTCAAGGTAAGACCCTCATACTGAGCCCCACTCTGTTTTACTGAAGTTCTATTTACACTTGTGAGAGAGATTAAAATTATACACAGAAACACAGTTTGGGACATGCTTTATAACAAAGAAGTGGGCAAAGATCCAAATCACAATTTTTTTTAACATAAAAAAAATAGTAAGCCACCTGAATAAAATGGCTCTGTGACTTAGTTCTGTATCATTACCCCACTCAAAAACCTTTTGCTTTAAGGAATAATAACTTCATATAACTTAAATGATAGAATAGGTACAAAATTCAATATAATGGTAGGTACATGAAAGAAGTGACTTGGTACAGAAATTCTCACAAGAGGCCTGTATCTTCTTTACAGCATTAACTAGGTAACAGTTAACTTTTTAAGAACTCCTTATATGTAATGATAAATACATGCTATCTGCTTGTAAGAAATAGTTCAATAATTTCTAAGATCCAGTTAAAAGTAAATTTGGGGCCAGCAGGTGGTGTGGTGCTTAAGGACACTGGACTCTTACATGTTGACCGCAGCTTGAGTCCCGGACCTGGGGGCCTACTTTCTTGCTTTCCTTCTCTTTCTCTCTCTCGCTCTCTCTCTGTCTATCTCTGACCAAATTGAAATAAAATAAATAAATAGTCTTAAAAAAACAAAGTAATTTCAAGGGGTCGGCAGGTGGCATGGTAGTTAAGGGTGCTGGACTTCCACATGGCTGACCACAGTTCAAGTCCCAGACCTGGTGGCTTGTTTTCTCACTTTCTCTCACTCTATTTCTCTTCTGTCCCTCTCTGGTCAGATTAAAAACAAACAAATAAATAAAGTTAAATAAAATAATTATTTAAAAAATAAAAATAAATAAAATAATTTCAAACAAGCAAGATTAAAATCACATGGATTGTGGAGTAGATACTCATTCTCATTCCGTCTGTGGGAAATTCCTATCTGTCCTACAATAAACTATTCTCAGCTTATTCCAATTCACATTATGGTAGAGATCCAACAGGAGCCAAAACATTGAGCTCACACTACCTGATCAATACCTGACAACTGATCACAGGTCAAAGACCAAGTAAGTTCAATGAATAATACAAATAAGGTTATATTAGTTTCTACAGAATTTCTCCACAACAGGGTGGTAATAACAATGGAACTATGTCTAAAAATACCTCGTTTTTCTCTTTTGTTGGTCAGAAAGGTCCAGATTTACAATTTATGATGTCAGGAATTTAGCATTTTGAAGGATATGTCTCATTAGTTAATAGGACTATTATTTTATTCTCCATATGCTTTATTCAGTGGGGAATATTTACTCTGTTAGAATATATGAGGTAGTATTGATGTATGGAAAGATATTGGTCTAAAATCAAAATAGTTTAAAACAATGATGCCTAATTTGTGAGACTTGGGAGAAGTAAGTCTTCCGTATGTCATTTATCATCAGGATTTCAGCAAGATTATTCCCCCCAAATAAACTTTCACAGGCAAATTCAGGTCTGTATATACTAAGGTAGAGTAAGCTTTTTTTGGCAATAAAGTATCACATAACAGTTGGGGCCAGCAGATGGCGTAGTGGTTACATTGCTGGACTCCTACATAGTTGACCACGGTTTGAGTCTTAGACAGGTGGCTTAAAACTCATGCCGGGCATGTGTGTATGTGCCCAGAATCCCTGAAGGAGAATGGAGGAGAAGGGATTGTGGCATGGCTACCCCCCGTAGGGGTGATTTCTCACTTTCTGTCTCTGTCTCTTCAGTGAGTGTGTATGCTCTATAGCAAAAAATCTCTCTTTAAAAAATTGCATAACAATAAAAAACTTACTGCAGTTTTTTGGGTTGATATTTTCAGGGTTTATTTATATAGTGGAGTCTGGCTAGAATTGCTATCATCATATGGAAAAGTGTGGCAGACCATCTTCCAGGAAACCATTACTTCACTTATATCTGTGAATATATTGGTGTTCCTTAGGTTATTGGTTTAGTTACTATGGTGTGTTAGAACTATGGTTAATTAAACTAATTTTTAGTGAAATTCTCATTTAAATATTGACTCTTCTTCCAAAGCACACATTTTTCTTTTCTTCCAAATATCCTTTATTTCCTTTTTCCTTTATTGGTCTTTAAAACAGGAATATTGGCCATTTTTTCCTATGATTGGGATAAAATAAGTAGCAGAAATAAGAGTTATAACTTAATAAAATAGTATTTTATTTTAAAAAGATTTTCTTTATAAGAGTAGTAATAATATTTTCCTAATGAAAAATTAATACATAGGGCTGGCTTTGTGGCAAAGCATTAAAGTGCAGCCCAAGAAAAGCTGCATCCCACATGGTGACTGAAATGACTGTGGTTGAACTCCCTCAGTCAGTCATCCTGGGAACATTGCTGGACAGATGTGTAAATGGTCAAGATTCACTGGACTTGAGGACTGAAAAGAAGGGAATTCAGGGCATGACCAGACCCTGTGGAGAGTGTTCATTTCTCTTTCTCTCTTTGTCTCATTTTCTCTCTTACATGATTGTGCATAGACTCTATCATACCTAAAGGAAAGAAATCTAAAACATTAATAAATGAACTTTATCTATTGTCTCACATAAGATATGACATTAGAGTAATACTGTAGATCAAAACTTTGCTAAAATCCATAGTGTATTATTTCCCACACACGAATAACATAAATAAGCTTATGGTATGTTCTTATAAATTTTCTATATGCTGTTATTTACCGAAAATAAACAGGTAGGAAAGAGCATTAAAAAAATAAATTTTAAAAATTAATTAAATAATTAAACTAAAAAGACTTAATTGGTGGATATTACATATTGTTGACTTTGACCTGAATCAATCATTTTTCACTTAGAAGGGACTTTATAAGTTGGTAACAGCAAGGAGGAATGATATTGGACTTTAAATTAGCAATTTTTGCTAACTAGGGAAGTACACCATCAAGAAAGCTTCTATTTCAGTGCCAACTCATGAGTTGGGTTATATTTTGTGGAGGTACCAGAAGAGGGGAAAAAATCAAGCAATTGTATACTATGTTGTCAGTGTTGATGAGGAGTAAGTATGCCTTATTTTTCCTTCTCTTTAAGTTTTGCATTTTCAATCAAATTGAAAAGTATTAAATAAAAGGATATCTGGGAATAGGATGCATAATAAAATAGAGGAATATATATATATATATATATATATATATATATATATATACTCATTCATTTTATATATACATATATACATGTACACACACACACATACACACACACATATAGTGAGAAATCACACACACACACATACACACCCAGGGAAGATGGCCATTTTACAGTTGCTTCTCCTCCATTCTCCTCCTGGTATTTTGGGCATGCATGCACATGTGCCCAGCATGAGTTTCAAGCTGCAGGGTCCAGGATTTGAACCACAATTGGACATGGAGTCCAGTGACATAAACATTAGCTATCTGCTGGTCCTAGTATTTCTGTTTTTTATAACATACAGTTCAAAATAAAAGTTATAACTATTTTAAAGTAAATAACCCTT
This sequence comes from Tupaia tana, assembly GCA_026018925.1. Lineage (NCBI taxonomy): Eukaryota > Metazoa > Chordata > Mammalia > Scandentia > Tupaiidae > Tupaia > Tupaia tana. The sequence goes on along the minus strand of JAKSZU010000004.1, from coordinate 42,169,138 downwards.
TAAGAAAGATTTGCTGCCCTTAAATGTACTTTTAAGGAGTAGTGGGTATTTATTATAGTTAATAAGTGCTTGAAAGCTCAGCCTGATCACATTTCCATTTTTTGGTATAATTCTGAATTTTATTTTGTATATGTCTTGTTGAATTATTACATTTGTTGCCATCTTAAAATAGTTCAAATGTTTCCTTAAACAAACAAAAAATAACTGTGAAAGTTATACAAATCCCGGTGCAGTGTGCCCTATCAATATGAAACTCTCTGTAAATAAATGATTATCAATCTAGTTGGCCCACTTATTTTGAGAAACACTGCAAATAAAATTTAAGTTTGGTGAAATAACTGTCTTCTCCTTGGAAGTCATTATAACAGGATTTGATTTATGAAATAATTTTCTTTCCCAAATCATGTGTATAATTAAGATATTACTACAGAGGCAATTAGGGCTATGCTGTTTCTGTTAGCTAAATTCTACATGATATACCCTTATAACCTTTATTTAGGGCAAAGATAAAATTAAGCAGAGAAAATTTGAATCTCCTAATGATTATTGTTTATCTTATGATTTGTAGCAGAAAAGTAAGGATTGATCACGTGTAATGTCTAGGGGAAATGGGCGCAATTAACACTGGTAGAAAACTTCAATTTGCAGAAACAGCAACCCTGTGTTCCAATATCTCTTTGCCATATACATCTTCATCTCCCACCTTTTCAACATCTTCTTATTGGGGCTGTAGCAGTGGAGCAACTCAGGAAAGGTGTGACATGCATGCATTAAATTGTCAGCTTTCTAATTCACATTGGTAGCTTTTCTTTAGACTATTGGTTCTTAAACCTTTTGTAGTCATGAACTCATTTAAAATTTGATTGGGCGCATAGATCCTGTACCTAGAAAAATAATTATACTTCTTTTATATACATACATACCTTTATATATTGGGTTGTTGGGAAAGTCATGACATATGTTTCTGTTTTTCTATGCAAAAATGTGTCATGACTTTTCGGGCAACTGATGTATAGTACTTCTTTACATAAGAACACGGCACACCGTGAATCTGTCCGTGGGTTCCAAATCAGAGGCCAAATAAACTTAGGGAGCTTACTGCAAATAATTCATCCTTTTTGACTTGTAAATATCCAGAACAGTACCTGACAATTATTAGGGACTCAACAGAGTTTTTTTGTTTTGTTTTGTTTTGTTTTGTTTTTGGTTGTGTACATGTGCTTAATTTCTTTCTCCGTGTTTTTATGCAATCACTTTGCTTAAGCTATGACTTAATGTACTGATGCTATCTTTAGTACATAACACCAGGAATGCTGACATACAAAGACATTTTTAAATTAAAGGATTAGGTAAGCATTTATGATTTAAGTTGCTTTTTTTTCATTTCAGGTCATAACATCCTTATCCTCTGTTAATCCTCATGTTTCCACAAATGCAGACTACTGATTGCATGTTGTAGTGAAAATAATAAATGAGATACCAGAATTTTACCCCCCTGAACATAAAAAAACTCTTTGCAATGCTATTTTGTGAAAAAATATACTTCGTGTAGGACAGAGGTAATGAAAAGATTAAGCTAGAGCCTTAATGCCCAATCCAAGTAAAAGGGGTTGATATTTTATTGGGGCATCAGAAAAGTATTGACATATTTTTGCTTAAAAAGCAAAGAAAAATACATCATGACTTTCCTGATGACCCAATAAAAGGTACTCAAAATTCCACAGTTACAGTTTCTCTCAGATGTTTCATTCATTCTTTTGTTTTGATTTGAGCAAATCAGTGGAAGAATACTTCTTAAAATAGAATGCTAAGGACTTAAGGAAGGATGGATTTCAGAGATGTTTATCAATGCAGAGTAAGACAGGACCTGTGCAATTAGCACCCTTTCATTTTCAAGTAGTCCATTTTGAAAGGGCATCCAAGATTAATTCATTTTATTCAATAAAGTCTTGCTTAATCTCACTTTACTTCAATACCTCCTACATGTGAATAACTTTGCTGAAAGTTATCTTGAATTATCACTGGACCTAATGAAGTCACACTCACCCTTACATGTTGAAGAGGAAGGTAGAAGAGACAGAGATGTAGATGTAGGTCAAGTCGATGTCGGTGCTGGCTATAAACTTAGAGGAAGGACCCATGAGCCAGGTAGTTGTCTCTAGAGACTAAAAAAGTTAATGAAATAGATTATTTCCTAGAGACTCCAGAAGGGAACTCAGCCCTGGCCATGGCTCAATTCTAGCTGAGTGAAATGGGGTTATATTGAACATCCAAGCTACAGAAGTGTCAGATAATATAAATCTGTTTTGTTTTAAGCCAGTAAGTTTCTAGTAATTTGTTATGTCAGTAAATAGGTAACTCACCCACCCCTGCAACTCACACACACACCTACCCTCAAAAATAAAGATACTTCATGGGGTTAGTAGGTGACACAAAGGCTGAGGTGCTGGACTCCCACATAGTTGACCACTGTTCGAGTCCTGACCAGGCTTGCTTTCAACTTCTCTCTCTCTCTCTCTGGTGAGCTCACGTGCCCTATAGCAAATTTAAAAATAATAATAAATAAAATAAAGACATCTTTTAAAAAACATACCTTCATACCCATGTAGAACAAGTTTCTCAACCTTGGTACTATTGACAAAATGGACCACGTGATTATTATGAGTATGCATATGTGTGCTTTTGCGTGTGTGTGTGTGTGTGTGTGTGTGTGTGTGTACCGCAACATATTAAGGTATTTTTGCATAGGAAGATATGTCATGTCTTTGCCAATGATTCAATATTATTTCCTGGTTATGACACTCGCCTGCTAGGTGAAAAATTGTCTCAAGTTTAGAACCACTGACCTAGTAGAAATGCTAGACACATGCTTTAGTTCTCCATTGTATGGTTGTGACAAGCTCCATAGGAGTGTGAGCCCGATCTATCTCACTTTAACGACTAGAACAGGGGCTGACATGTAAGTGGTGCTAAAACAAATAATTAATAAATGACAGAATGAATGAGTAAATTCCTTTAGAAGTAAAAGTCAAGTGAATGCCTATAAAATACTCTCGTGAATTGTTTTCATGCAATAATATTTGGATTATTTCTCCTTTCAAAACTAGTGAAGACTATTATTCTTCTTTTTTTTTGGAGAGGTTTTTGCTATAGGGAGCGTGCGCTCGCCAGATGGACAGAGAGAGACAGAGAGACAGAACGCGAGAAATCACCCCCCCCCCCCCCCCCGAGGGGATGGCCATGCCACAATCCCTTCTCCTCCATTCTCCTCTCGGGAGTCCAGCGACATAGCCATTACGCTAACTGCTGGTCCCGAAGACTAGTATTCTTCTCATTACAGTTGTCTAGTATGGCATAGGCATTGAATTGGCCTCAAGTAATATACATTTTTAATATTTATAAAGTATATGAACTTGGTTTAGTGTCTCTGTATCTTTGACTTATGTTCATCATCTGAGAATTATAAGATAATGCCCAATTCTTTGATTTGCTGTAAAAGCTTAAAAAAAAAAAAAAAAAAAGATGTGTAAAATATTTCTCAAAAGTAGGTAGGTCTTCAGTAGATGTTAAGATCTTTCTTTACCAGAGGAGCCAATGGTGTAGAGATAGGTTCTATCCTCTGTCTCTGTTTAAATGAGGATATAATTGATATTACTCTCATTGATTCCACATAATTTTTAATCAAGAATATAGACAACAAAGTTAACCTGTAAAATATTAATACAATTAACTACTCTCCCTTCCTGTGGAGAAATTCTCTGTGAAAAGGTATAATAAATTTATGCCAGTGTTAAGATTTTGAGCTAGAATAATGGGAAGTCTACATTTTTGAAAACTAATTACTACCTAAAATTAAAAAAAAATATTGTAGAGCCGTCTTTGTGTATCCAAGTCAGTCTTTTCTCTTCTCTTGCTATGCTCTGTTACCCTCACAAGTGTGTTTTTAGCCTACAATGTTTCCAGCAGGACTAATCCAGTGGGAGACACTGAAAGAAAGATTGCAAGATAGGCAGAAGGGAGAGATCAAGTTATTTCCCTTTCTTTGATTGCCACAGGCAGTGGCTCCTTCAAGGCTCTCCTCTTCCCTCTCTCCTGCTCTGGCTAGACCATTCTGCCTCTCACTGGCACAGTTCACACCAGGCATCCCCATGCTGTGGCTCTTACTGCTGATGAACAGTCCTGAACCTCTGAGCTCTGCCTTTATACCTACCTGCAGGAGTATTACGGGCTTCTTATTGACACGCACTCTGAGTTGCTTTTCCTTCGCATGCAATGACTTCTTAGCCTTTTGCTACATATATAACAATTCCCTAAATTATATTCATTTTTTGTGAAATACTTAGTTTGGTTTGTATTTTCCAGACTGGATTCTGACTGATAGAGAATTTTCCAAGTTGCAAGTGTTTCCTATTTGTAAATATCCTCAAGAGGCATGTTTTTAAAGCTCTGTTCTTTATATAGGTAACCATTTTATATCATGATAATTACCTCTTTATGTTCTGGAAAAAATATATCTCATTCTGAGTATAAAAAGCAAATTTAAAAACAAACTTTAAAATTAATTATACATATGTTGGGATCTCAGATTTACTAAACTAATTATCAGAAAGTAAGATAAATGGGGGGGAAGCTAAAAGTATGCATAATTATTAAATGCTGGCATTTATGTGAGCCTTGGGCTTCTCTTTATTAGCTTTTTGGGTGCAATTATCATTAACATTGCAGTTGCATCTTTAATGAATATTAGAGCTACAAAGACACTATGGCATGAGTAGAAATGGCAGTCTTTCATTATCCACACAGACTACAACTTTAAGAAAAATAACCTACAGAGAGGCCACAGAGCTGTGCTTGTATATTTACCTGGGGAGCTATGAGCTGTCCAGTAATATTCTGGGCCTCCATTTTCATAGCTGCACCTGTGTCTTATGGGGAAATTAGTGAGGAGCAATTTGGGAGTCATCTCCATTAAACCAGTAAACCGAGTTTGGATGCTAAATCTAATGAAATCTAGGCACGTTCTTTGATCATTTGCATTGTGCTAGCATTGTAATAGGTGTTGGAAAACAAATATCTGCAATTAAGAATGCAAAATCAGGGGCTAGGAGGTGGCACAGAGGGTGAGGTACTGGATCCCACATGGCCAATTGTGCGGTTTGAGTCCCAGATCCGGTGCCTTGAAAATCACACCAGGTGCTTGTACATGTGTGCTCAAAATCCCAAGAGGAGACAAAAGGAGAGTGGACTGTGGTCTGGCCATCTCCCTTGGGGGTGATCTTCCTCTCTCTCTTTCTCTCTCTGGTCAGCACCCATGTCCTATAGTAATAACTAAAATCTTAAACAACAACAAAGGAAAGCATTATAAGTCAGTGGTGGGGGTGAGAGTGACGAACAGAAAATAGCTGCACTAAACTTAGCAGATAGGACAGATATATATATAGGGTAAAGGAACTAGTTATTCTTTTTCTGGAGGGTCATAGTCATCTTTTGGAATAGAGTAGTTGGCCAGAACAGGTGCTCAAGGTTTAATTACAAGGCAGGAAGTGTTGGTTAGGTATGGTAAACTAATGTATATTACAAATCATTCAGAGCTGAATGAAGAGCTACTTCAAGGCTCAGCAAATGCTGAAGGAGCAGTTAGAAGGATGATGCCATGTTGTCTTTTCCCATATAGTGGAATGAAGGTTGCTGGGAGGGGTGAGAACAAACAAGCTCAGACTGGAGGATTGACTTAATAAGAACATTATCATAAAACGTCTCATAGAAGTGGTGCTGACAAAGGGATGCTTAAATGTGCAGTTCCTGAGAGATCAAGATACTGGTGGAGGTTGTTTGAACTTTTGAGAATCAGTAGGACTCTAGGGGAGCAGCTGTAGGAAGCTGTACTTGTGGGTTCCACTGCTGACTGGAGCCATTCATTGCTGCGAGAAGCAGCTGCAGAGAGCTTAAGCAGGGAGCCCTGGGGAGTCATGACTGGGAGCATCTCCAGATTAAGAAGCTGTCAGGGGAAGCAGTAGTTACAAGTGTCATCGTGTGGGAACCTTAAAGTTATCCACCCAGCTCCACCGTCTCAGCACTGGGAATGGTGGGAGCAGTCTTACGTATATGAAGAAACGATGAAATGTTGATGAGCTTGGCAAAATAAGTTCCAGTTTTTTCATTAACAGCTTTTCTCAAACTCTGGCATAGCTTCCTTTGGCTCATGTGATATCACTTTTTGTTCTTTATTGAGGAACAATTTAACTCCCAAAATAGTAGTTACATTTCCCAAAGTAAGGAGATGTGACTTGAAACAGAGGAAGTCACTCACCATAAAATCCATGACAGTAGATAAAAAATGGAATACTTTTTGATATCTTTCTCCTGGGACACGCATGTGACTTAGAGATTTTATCCTGTTCTCAAAGTTCCTGATGCTAAAATAGGTTGAGACTGTTTAAGTAAAAAAGACAGAAAACAAGGCCAACCAATGGAGAACTTGGTAACTGCTGACAGTTGGTCCACAAAAGGCTCTGCAGTTTGATTGATGAGGTTATGTAGTCATCATGTTGAACGATATCTAGCATTACTATGAGGCTGTCCTCTTCAAATGTGGTATAGGATGACAAGCCTTGGCACGTTGGTCATTCAGAACATATTTTTTTTTGATCAGTGTGGGCTCAGTTACGAGGAGCAGGGAGAAGAGAAGCAGCATAACACACTTTTTTATTAGGGTAACATAAATTTATAGTGTTTAAGGACTTGAGAAAAAAACCCAGTTGGAACACAAATGTATTGGTGCATACCGAAATGAGGGTCAGAAGTAGATGGATACACAGAAACTAAAGGATGAATGTGGAGGTAGAGATATTTACATTGTGAATGTAAGCATAGCAATTTTAAAATTATAATATAGTTAGTAATGTTTTTGTTTTGTTGAAATCTTATATGTTACCGACTTTTGTCAAAATCACATCATCCGGGGACCAGCAGTTAGCGTAATGGCTATGTTACTGGACTCCCATGTAGTTGACCATGGTTCGAGTCCTGAACCCAGTGGCTTAAACTCACGCCGGGCGCATGTGTGTGCGTGCCCAAGATCTTGAGAGGAGAATGGAGGAGAAGGGATTGTGGCATGGCCATCCCCCCCAGGGAGGGATTTCTCACTTTCTGTCTCTCTGTCTCTCTCTGTCTTTCTGGCGAGTGCACACGCCCTATAGCAAAAAACTCTCCAAAAACAGAACAACAACAAAAAAAGTCACTTCATCTGGAAAAATTCCATGTGGATTAAGCCACATAGGACTCAGTTGGTTGGCTTAATACTCACTTCATTGCTGTGGGTTTTAATCGATAAACTTGACCTTCAAACTTTGCCTGTTATACAATCTGTTCTGAGCAAACAATTGAATGAAGTGAAGTGAGTCAGGCTTTGAGTATATTAGTGAACTGGGGTTTGAGTGACCAAGAATGAAATGTCAGGATAACAGCACAGGAGAAACCTGATGTTTTTAGATTTAGCATACTCTTTTTATTTATTTATTTATTTTTTTTTGTAAAGATGCAGCATGCCATACACTGATAAAAAGAATATTTTTAACAGAAAAACTACATGTATTTTCCAAAGCAACATATGTTTACCCTTGAAGCCTATGACCTACTGAAGACTTCTGGAAATAGGTGCCTTATACTTGCTCTGAACAAATAAGAAATTGCTCTCAAAGGTATTTATTTAGCTAATGAAGATGCCTTACATATCACTTGAACAATTATTTGAGGGGAGAAAACATTCCATGGTTCATCCATCTCTGACGGCAAGTTATCCTATTGCACACCTTAGAGTTTTGTTGTGTTTTTTTTTTTTTTCTTTTTCTTTTTTTTTTTTTTTTTTTTTCCATTCACAGAGGAGACACTGTCCCATTTTCTGAAACTTGGCATGTGGTTGGGATTACCCCGAGGCTTTTGAGCTTGCAGTTCACACAGCTCACTTGTCTTTTTTTTTTTTTTTTTTTGGAGAGGTTTTTCGCTATAGGGCGCGTGCGCTCGCCAGACAGAGAGAGACATAGAGACAGAAAGCGAGAAATCACCCCCCAGGGGGGATGGTCACGCCGCAATCCCTTCTCCTCCATTCTCCTCTCGGGATCTTGGGCATGCACGCACACGTGCCCGGCGTGAGTTGTAAGCCACCGGGTCCGAGACGCGAACCGCGGTCGACTACGTGGGAGTCCAGCGACATAGCCATTACGCTAACTGCTGGTTCCCACAGCTCACTTGTCTTTTGACAGTATGATGGGTTCCCCTTTTAACTCCTCAGTACATAGTAGTGAGGTCTTCCTTAAAGGCAACCTTACTTAATCTTGCTTTCAGAAGTGTATGTACTATGTACTTTGACTGCTTCCAAAATATGATATGACTTAATTTTTGCATTTACATATAGTTAAAAAATTGGTGCAGCCTTATCAAGATAAAAAATCAAAAGGAGGGAATGCATGAATCTTGGACCCTTTGAATTCACAGGGACTTCTGGGAACATATTTAATGTTTAAAGTACAGAGTTAATCAAATAGGAAGAGCTATATACTTCAGAAGCAAAATTATCTTCTGTTTTGTTGCTTTGAGATAAGTGAAGGGGTCGAACTTCTGGTCCATCACCTTCTGCAAGAATAGGGATTATTTGTTATTATTAAAATGTTATATTACTTTTCTAAGATAACTAAAGTTTTCAGCTCTCTTCTTGTCCCATTGTAGTACTCAGCATTCTGTATATATCATTACCATAAAGTGACATTTATGAGGAGCCATAGGCACCAAATGCTGCACAGTGCACCGTGCCAAGTGTGGCCTCAGTCCTCAGGATTACATAAATCAAAGGACATTGATACAGATGGATGTAGAGAGGGCAAATACATATTATGACACATCGAGAAGAAAATGTTACACTGACCTCTGCCGTTGTCTTTTTCCTAGATGCCTGTGTCAATCATGATAAGAAATAGCCCATCTCATACAGCCCAGTGAACTCCTTTTGCTTGATCTCAGAATGAAAACATTACATATGGCTGAATAAAAAGCTAGGCTGATCAGTGGAAACAGTCTATCAATAAAAAGTTAGAATGCTACATATATTTGTAATTGAAAAATCTCTGGACCCGTAGTATTTCAACCTGATAATTCTACATGTATTCTTTATATTGTCAGTGTTTCATGATGAATGGATAATTTTAAAGAATTTCCACATCATTTGGAATTTTGCCATTGAATGGTCTATTGCTTACCATCCTTATGGTTTGTTAGAAAGAACATTAGACATTTTGTTTCTAATAAGATTCATTATACTTTCACTTTATACTTCATTTAATTATTATTATTATTTTTATCTGTCAGAGGGTGTATGTATTCACCAGAGAGAAAGGAAGAAAAAGAAAGTACCCCACAATGGGTTGCAGTCACCTCACAATTTCTTCTCCTGCATTCATATATCTTGTGTTAATTTTGGACCTGCATGTACACAAGTCCAGCATGGTTTTTCAAGCTACCGGGGTCAGGATTTGAACTGTGATTATCTGCTATGTGGGAATTTAAGTCCAAGTAATTTGGCCTAAAAATTCATTCATTTCCTATTTTACAGTTCTGCCTACCATTCTAGTCAATGTATAAGTTCTATCTATCTATCTATCTATCTATCTATCTATCTATATACACCCACCCACACACACATATATGGCTAAATTTAATGGTAAATGGGAGTGACAGCACCAAGTGATAACACCAAACTTGAAAGCATATGAAAAGTGGATGATAAAATCAGTGCTAAGAATTTAGAACATCTGATTTTCATTGCCTGGACCTGGGCCATAATATCAGCTCTTGAATAATGGACAGGGGAGGTGTACAAAACCACAGTATTGTTGTTTGCAAGTACATGTTTACTTAATATAAACAGATCTTGCACCTATATACACTCCTGTTAATGAATTCCCCATAATTTTATATAAAAGGAGAAAGTATGTGCTTTTGTCTGTTTTCTCGGTTTAGTTTCTTCTGTTTAATTATCAAGTATACTTATGAATATTATTTTAAAGTTCCCATGTCAACTGAGAGGTGGGCTACAGATATATTATGATTTTATTGGTGTCCTCTGAAAAACGAGGAGCAAACGGTATTTAAAGTTAATTATCTATTCACAGAAACAACTCTGTACTTCATTTATCTCTTCTGTGAAAAGTGTGAAAGAAAAAGTAGGGAAGGTAAATTCAAGTAGGCATGAATATTTTTTTTTTTTTTCTTTTAAGATTTTTGCCATAGGACACAACACTGGCTGGAGAGAGACAGAGGGAAAGTGAGAAATCACGCCCTGGGGGTTGGCCACACCCCAACCCCTTCTCCATTCTCCTCCTGGGATTTTGAGCATGCATGAAAATTTACATCTGGCATGATTTTAAGCCACCAGGTCTAGGACTCAAACCCTGGTTGGCCATGTGGAATTTCAGCATCTTAACCACTATGCAACCTGATTAGGCATTGCTATACCAATTACCTATATTTTGATTGTCAAAATGCAGGCTAGATAAAAATCTGTCTATGGTGATACCGGCCCCAGGATAAATCAGACACCAAAGCAAAAAAAAAGAAAATTAGAATTTATTTCTGTCTTTCTGGGTGTCTTACTAGTGCCCTTATTACAGGATACAAATAGTGTGTGGTTGGCTCAGAAAGAGTTAATTTCTGCTCAGGTTTGGCATCTCAGAAATATATTCCAGGTTGACCATAAACTATTCTCAAGTGCCAGAAATATCTCACAATCTTCATATATTGTTCAAATTAGAATGTCTTTGTTTTAAATTTAGCAATTGTTATGTTAATGGGAGAAGATGTTGGTATTGTGATCAGCTCTTCACAGAGAAGCTTAGACCACTGAGGGATTAGAAACATGCTGGGAAAAACATTGTTTGTCTGGTATACACCAAGGGGTATACTTAGTTATCACTGTTTTGTTTTTGGTTTTTTTGGTCCCCTTTTCAGAGAAAACACTTTGTGTTACTTGAGTTTGCAACTATGTATTAAGAACCGTAAAATAAGGGAATTCAGATTTTTTCTTTTGTGTGTACGTACCATCCATTCTTTTGTTATAAAAGATTAGAAACTGCGGAACAACTAGAAAGAAAATAATTGAAAATTAAATCAGGATAAAATGAATAGAAGAGAATTTCTCATCACTTGATGAAGGCATACCATTTAGCATGAAGACATCTTCCAGTTTTAACATATTTTTTTTTTTCATCTTTCAAAATTTGATCTCTAAGATTGAGAAGTCTAAAAACAAGCACGACATGGAAACATTACATACAAAATGTGAGTTTAAAAGGAGACATAATGTAGTCTTCTTTTCTTGACTATACTAGAGTATAAAATATAATAAAGAATTACTTCCATATTTTACTATCTGAGTGTAGAAAAACATAAATTTGGGGTCTAGTGTGCATCTTTTTTTCCTTCTTCCCCTTTAAATCTATTCAAACTGTTAAGGATTTTTTTCAGAGAACTGCACAGAATCATATGTATCAAACAAGTAAACTTAGTTTTAAAGAAATTCAGAAAAAATATTTTAAAGGGTAAATTTAGAATTGTAAAATATATGAAAGTATTCAATATAAAAGTAATATATATATATATATGTATACATGTATATACACATACAAATAAACTACACACAAATCTATCTGTCTACCTGTTGAACTACCCTCATAGTCCATTTATTAACAAATGTTTTAGAGGGAGTATTATAGGATGCATTATTACATTATTTCTTTTCTTTTTTTTTTTTTTTTGGAGAGGTTTTTGCTATAGGGAGCATGCGCTCACCAGAAAGACAGAGAGAGACAGAGAGATAGAAAGCGAGAAATCACCCCCCCCCCCCCCCCGGGGGGATGGCCACGCCGCAATCCCTTCTCCTCCTTTCTCCTCTTGGGATCCTGGGCATTCATGCACACGTGCCCGGCGTGAGTTTAAGCCACTGGGTCCAGGACTCGAACCGCAGTTGACTACATGGGAGTCCAGCGACATAGCCATTACGCTAACTGCTGGTCCCAATTATTTCTTAGTGTGTATTCTTTGGAGTAATTTTTCCCAAAACAATCTGAAATGAAGAAGATTCAAATAAGTTTAAAACTCTGAATAATATACTTTCCCCTAAAATATACACAGAGTAAATGTATATAAGTTTCTCTATAAATGACTATATCAAACCAGTTGTGATAGACTTCAAACATGTCCATGTCCTAATCTCTGTTATATGTGAATATCTTCCTTTATGTGGCAAAGGACAATTAAGTTTTCAGATGGAATTAAGTTGCTCATTAGTTGAATTAGTAAAGTTGAAAGGAAGTTTACTTCCTCCTCTGAAAATTTATTATTAGGTCTGCTGATCTAAACTGACACTAGATTAATAGAAAATACACACACACTTATTAATGTGCAAGTACATAGAAGTCTTATGAACCTCAAGGGTCATAATTCAACCTTAAATGTCCTCTTGGTAGGGGAGGGCAAGTGGGAGATGTAGATAATTTTAGAGGAACAAAAGGTTTTTATTGAGAGTTTTTCTTTAATTTGTTTGTTTGTTTTTGCTATAGGGTGCGTGCGCTTACCAGAAAGACAGAGAGAGACAGAGAGACAGAAAGTGAGAAATCATCCCTTGGGGGGGGGGGGGATAGCCACACTGCAATCCCTTCTCCTCCATTCTTTTCTCAAGATCTTGGGCACGCACGCACACACACACGGTATGAATTTAAACCACCGGGTCCAGCACTTGAACTGCAGTCAACTACATGGGAGTCCAACAACATAGCCATTACATGAACTGCTTGTCCCAGAAATGACATTTTTTAGAGGAGATGAATAGGCAATGACCTGGGACAGAGTTCTTCTGGGCTTTCAGTGATTTTCTTACTCTCAGGTGGTTCTTCTTTCTGGGTTAATGAAATTTCATAACAATAGCATTCATTCTGGGAAGAGAATGTCCCTTAGATCAAGAAACTTTAGAGAAAGCCCCTTCTAGGCTTCAGGAGAGGCAGAGGGTAAGAACTAGGGAGAAGAGGGAGAAAAAGAAGGTCACAGAGACCTTGCTTCTGAGACTTATTAAATTCCAAGTACATCAAAACCCCAAACTTCTAGGTATGGTTTGTCAGAGCTCCAACAAATTAAAATAGAGAGATTATCCAGGGAGGCCTAATGTAATAAAAAGTGTTCTTATAAATAGAAGAGAAAGCTAGAAAAATATGGCAGAGTTATGTGATGTGAAGACTGGCCCACTGCAAGGTAAAGATGGAGGAAGAGATAAGCATAGAGGAAGAGGTAAAGAGGGAAGAAAAGGTAAATTGCAGGAAGAGGCTAAGAGCCAGCAAGTGAAGGCAGCCTCTAGAAGCTGAAAAAGGCAAGGAAGTGCATCCTCTTCTAGGTCTTTCAGAAAAGAATACAGTCTTGTTGACACCAGATCATAGCCCAGTAAGGCTAGTGTTGGACTTGGGCATGAAGAATCTAAGGTAATAAAATTTTCATTGTTTAAGCCACAAAATTTCTGGTAGTTTGTAACAAAAGCTATAGGCAAATAACATACAAAGGGACTTCCAACCATTTGTGGGAAAAAAGAATTAAAGTATAATTTTATAGTGATGCCAAAAGGAAAAAAAAACAAAAAACAAAAAACAAGAAATCCATGAATACCTTTTTCACACGTTTATTTTCCATGAACTTTTTGAAGATCCTTTGTATATGATATGGATGTTTGAGTAATTAATACCAGACGCCATGTTCCCTGCTTGATATACGTTATTATATTTAATGAATCTATATATTATCATATTAAATGAATGCCAAAGGCAATAAATGCAAATATTACCTGTATGTTATAGACAAGGAAACTGGGGACCAGCAGATGGCATAATGGCTATGTCACTGGACTGCCATGTAGTCTACTGTGGTTTGTGCCCCAGACCCAGTGGCTTAAACTCATGCCGAGCGTGTGTGCATGCGTGTCCAAGATCCTGAGAGGAGAATGGAGATTGCAGCGTGGCCATCCCCTCCGGTGGGGGGTGATTTCTCACTTTTTGTTTCTTTGTCTCTCTCTTTCTGGCGAGTGCACATGCCCTACAGAAAAAACCTCTTCAAAAAAAAAAAAAAAAAAAAAAAAAGGAAAGTGTGGAAGATGGGAGATGCACATAGGTCACGTAATGAAAATAGAAAGTCTCAGAATGAAGGCTCAAATTAAAGACTAATTATAAAATGTGTGCTGTGAGGGGAACCAGCAGTTAGCGTAATGGCTGGACTCCCACATAGTCGACCGCGGTTCGCATCCCGGACCCGGTGGCTTAAAACTCACGCCGGGCGCATGTGTGTGCGTGTCCAAGATCCCGAGAGGAGAATGGAGGAGAAGGGATTACAGCGTGACCATCTCTCCTGGGGGGTGATTTTTCACTTTCTGTCTCTAATGTCTCTCTCTGTCTGTCTGGCGAGCGCACGCACCCTATAGCGAAAATCTCTCCAAAAAAAAAAAAAAAAAAAAAGTGTGCTGTAAATTTTTTATTGTTTATTTTTTTCCAAACTTAATTGGCACTACAGTCTTTTATTTCTTTTCCCATATACCTCTTTATATTGAGAAACACTGGTATAGTGGAAAGAGACCCTTAAGAGACCAAGATCTTAATTCCAACATTTCTTTGAAATGCATGTGTAACCTTTGCAAAGTCGTCTTGTATTTCTTGACCTCCATTTCTTTTGGTACCTATGTTTCTCAACAGTCTCTGCTTTTATAAAGAATCCATTTTTAGCATTTTTTATGCCTACAGTTACATTTATTTTGCATTAGGTATAACATCCACAGGACAAAAATTAAATATCTTCTTCCCATTTCTCAGATAAGAAAATTAAAGTGCATATGAGTTCAATATTTTGCCTCAGATCAAAGAGAGAGTAAATAAAAGAGCCAGGTCTTAAATAAATGCCATCTGCCTCCTAACCAGGGCTCTTTCTACTGTACTACTTTTAATCTTATTTTAATAAACATTACAATACAAAATTGTTACAAAATGCCTTTTTCTCAACTAATCTAAACATTGATAAAATTAACATATTACTAGAGAATGTGCACATTAATCAAGTACATTGGAGACATGCCATTGGCTAATAGGATATTATCTTTGTTTTCCTCTATATAATGATAACAGTGTAGATTCATATGCGGAGGATGATTTCAATAAAAGAAGATGAGTACATTGCTATTTCTCTAACCAAGATGGTGCTAGTATTTGTGCACATATTTTTTAAAGTACCACAGAAAACTGGTTGAAATCCAAAGCTCTGGAAGAGCCTCAGTTCTGACCTCTCAACCTACTTAGCAAGCTTACAATTTTGCCAGGTGAACTGAGTGTATTTTTTAACATTACTTATAAATTGACTAGCGTAGTAGGCCGAACTATAAAACAGAAACTAAATACATTTTTAGGTCTAATTACGTGGAGTTAAAGTTTCACGCTACTGGGACCAACAGATGGCACAATGCTTATGTTGCTGGACTCCCATGTAATCTTTTGCAGCTCAAGTACTGGACCCAGCAGCTTAAACACATGCCCGGTGCATGTGTGTTTATGCCCATAATCCCAAGAAAAGAATGGAAGAGAAGGGACCGTGACATGGCCACCACCTCTCCCCTCGGGGAGTGATTTATTGCTTTCTATTTTTCTGTCTCTCTGGCCAGTACACATGCCTGATAGGAAAAATCTCTCTCTAAAAAGGTTTCACTCTACCATAACTAGCATAGTTACCTTTTGGAAACAATCTCAAGTTATATAATCAGAGTCAGTTTACTCATCTGTAAAATGAGGATGATCTTGCCTGTCTAAACCAGTATTTCAATGTTTTTAATGTTCTATTGCAGTTGCTTGTTCCATTTATACGTTGGATGCTACATGTCTTAATGGCTGGGATAATGTCTTATTTGGAGTTTATCATTGAGCATGTGTTCTATCCTTCTTATATTTATTAAATATTTGTTGAATAAATGAGAACCTTCACTGAATATTACTTGACTAACTTTTAATGTCTGAGTTTGTGTGGTTACTTGTAAAATTGTGGCAAGAAAAAAACTTAAAAGAAAAAAAATGTACTGCCTAGGGGCCAGCAAGTGGTGTTGGGTGAAGGTACTAAATTTTGCATGGCCAGTTCCTTGGTTCGAGTTCCAAACCTGGAGGCTTGAAAAACATGTTGGGCATGTGTGTGTGCATGCCTGAAATCCTGAGGGGAGAATGGAGGAGAAGGGATTGTGGTGTGGCCATTCTCCCTGGATGCGAGGGGTGGGGAGGATTTCTCACTTTTTCTCTGTCTCTCTCTCTCTTCATCTCTCTCTGGTGAGTACACATACTCTATGACCAAAATCTAAAAAAAGAAAGAATACTGTTTTTTCCATCTTTCAATTTTAGTTTTATTTTCTTACTCTTTTTTTTCCTGTAAACTCTAATCATTAGATAGACTGGATTGAATCTGTAGTATAGCTAACTAAACATAGTATTTATAGAGTGTATGCATAACTACAACTGATGACTTTGATTAAACATGTTTAATATTTCTGGTATAATATTTGCTGTCTTCTTGTGGTTAATAAATCTTTCAAACACCTCCTCAATATTAATATATTGATTCAGTCTTCATAGTGTTTGTGAAGTCTAATTTATTTTCCATATCTGGCCAAGAAATACTTATATTTGGAACTAAAAAGATAAATCTTAAATAGATTTGTGTAAAGTGGAACAAAATAAATATTCAGAAGATTTCTAAATCACATAAAAACCCCTTTGCAGTTAAAACTGACAAATCATTACTCTTTTAAATTGTGGGTACTTGAATTGGTTGTCATATTTGGTTATAAAATTAACTCACTAGTGCCAGCCACCGTTATCATCTTGTCCTCGCTCAGAACAAAAACAAGTTAGAGAAAAATTTTTCTTGAATTAGAAATGGCTTAGTGAGATTAACCGAACAATGACAAAGCAATCACATCCAATGAACACAAGGAACATTAAAAGGTTGTGTTTCAGTCCAAGGAGTATCTTTTAAGAATTATAAAATTGAATTTTCACAATCATGCCAATGTAGTTTCTCTGCACCCTTTTCCAGTCTTTGTTGCCTGATTTGAGGAAAACTTTGTGAGAGAATAAATGGCAGCTTTTCCAAATGTGCTCCTGCTGATAGGCCCTGCTCCGTGGCAGCGTGAAGCAATGCCTTCTCTAAAAAGTACTCTCAGTAATCAGACCATTGCGACTTTCATCTTTAGGATTCTGCCCCAAGAGTGCTGTGAAAAAGACATGATTGTTGAAACCTCCTCGAAAGCAATCCAAAGGGAGTTCTCAATTTCTCAGGAGCCTGAATCTTTAAATGTCGTTAATACCATTGGGAATTGCATGTTTAAAAACCTGAGTGGTTAACGATTTGCCTTTTGTCAACAATATTAAACTTAGAACTATTTAAAAAAATATATCTGTATTAAGAAATAAGAGAAGATAAGTTGCCTCTTTATTTCTTGATTTGAGAAAAAAAGAGAAAATACATCCATAAAGTTCTTCAATGTCTACTTTTGTAACAAAAATAATACATGAATTAGTTTAGGGTAGAGAGGAATAATGATTTAAATACGTCTCTGAATGAGTATTGAAACAATTGATTACATAGATTTAAAATCATAGATTTTATATAGAGAAGAAAAATAAACAGTCACATTTTTCAGAGAAAGGCACAAAGACCCAGGAGTTTAATGGAGTTGGTCATTCATAGAGCTAGTAACAGGAGTCAAGCAGAACTCAGTTCCAGTCTGTGTCCTTCCTAGTTGGAAGACCTCTCAGAGCCTCCTTTCCTTAACCTTTGGAGATGACTTGTCAACATTATGAGGATCTTAGATGGTTGCTGAAACCTTTAGACCTTGTCTGTGTTCTTGTACTACAAAAGTATTTAACTCATGCTATTCTCTTCACTCCCTGCTATTCTTTGTCTGGAATTCTTACAATTACAGTACATTTCCTATATTTGGTCAATGTTTGGATACACACATTGCATAATTCAGTAATTTATAATTGGGTTAAATTTTTGGAAATATTTGCATTAAGTTAGGATGAAGGCTGTGGGGGGAAAGATTCAAAAGCATGCTGAATAGAGGAGATTATTGATTATTATGATTACTCCACATGGAATTAACTGGTATCTTTTTCAAATTCTCTCTCCCGATAATTTTATATTCATTTTAAATATATTATTTGATGTTTCTAACAGTGATGAAATACAATATTTTGGCTACTTATTGGATCGTCAGGAAAGTCATGACACGTTTTAACATAGAAAAACATAGATAACTAAATCATGATTTTTCCCAAAGATGTAATATATTATCACATTAAATTGAAGTCGGCAAGTTCTGTGTAAGTGCTTGATGAACACAATGGAGATGCAATAATGGAAACAGACCAGATCTACAAATCACCCTTACATTTTTATAAAAGTACTGCCTTTGGATCATGCGCTTAATCTGTACTACATTTAAAATGATATCATCTCTTTTAAACATTGATCATCACTCTTAGTTTAAATACTTTTTTAAAAAAATAAAGACTAGTATAGATAGAGAGGAAGACCACTGCCTATGGCAGGGCTAAGACAAAAGAGGTGTTCCATAACATTTCCCCTAGAGCCAACTGGAGCTAACCAGTGGGCTGGTGGCAGTAACAAGAAAATCCAGGCCAAAAGGTGCTGTGGTGGTAAGGCGATGGTGCCCACATGGCTGACCATGGTCCACGTCCTGAACCCAGTGGCTTGAAAATCACACAGGCTCCATGTGTTTTCTTGTCCAAATTCCCTAGAGGAGAATAGAGAAAAAGAGTTTCCAGTGTGGCCATTCTCCCTGGGAGTGGTTTCTCACTTTTCCACCCCTCTCTTTTTCTCTGTTTCTTTCTGACAAGAGCACATGCCCTATGGCAAAACAAACAAACAAAATCAAGAAAATCCAAAGGTGAAAATAAAAGGTGTCTTCTTGAATTTCAAGGGACTTCTTAAAAACTCTCTTCATTCATTGTCCCTCAAAGTAGATAAGAGCTAGGGAGAGTTAAGAGTTAGGGTCTGGGTGTACCACCAGAGCCACCTTAGCGTGATGGCTATGTCACTGAACTCTCATGTAGTAGACCGCGGTTCAAGTCCTCGACTGGTGGCTTAAACTCACGCCAGGCGCGTGTGCGTGCGTGCCCAAGATCCCAAGAGGAGAATGGAGGAGAAAGGATTGCGGCATGGCCATCCCCCCTGGGGGGTGATTTCTTACTTTCTGTCTCTCTCTGTCTTTCTGGCAAGCGCACGTACCCTATAGTAAAAAACTCTAAAAGAAAAAAAGGCTTTTATCAACTGAATGAAGAAGCCAAGTAAAGAAATTACTACCTTGGGAACCAGCAGTTAGCGTAATGGCTATGTCGCTGGATTCCCACGTAGTCGACCGTGGTTCACGTCCCAGACCCGGTGACTTAAAACTCACGCTGGGCACGTGTGCGTGCGTGCCCAAGATCCCGAGAGTAGAAGGGATTGCGGCGTGACCATCCCCCTTGGGGGGTGATTTCTCACTTTCTGTCTCTATGTCTCTCTCTGTCTGTCTGGCAAGCGCATGCGCCCTATAGCAAAAATCTCTCCAAAAAAAAAGAAAACAATTTCTACCTTTACTACCTGCCTAGTTAGTCTTTTGCCTTATTTGGATCTGGTAGACAGTTCTTAGGTAAAAGTTCGTTGGCAATTTCTGATGGTTAATCTGATGTTTCCTTTTACTGTTCAAACTGGGCTGCAGTTTACTTATGTGGGAACTAAAGCACTGCCACAGTTCCAGTTCCATCCCAATTAAAAGTTTTTAACATCTTTCAAAATGCCATTTTATTAAATTATAAGTGAATTTTAATGTTCCTTCCCTATTGACATATGAGAGTAATGTGTAAAACCACTTAACATTTTTTTAGAAAGCCATTATCAGTGGCTCCTGTTTAAATGTATCTTTTTTTCAACCACCTATTTCTATGTCAGAAAATTATTCTTATTATTGTTCATTTCAGAAGCTATATTTTTACTTTATTTTCTCCATCAAGATCCTGTAGGACTGACTAGTAACTAAAGGGTCTCTAATTGCTTAACTTTAATACATTATTTTCATGACTTTTTATTTTTATTGATTATATTAATATTGTCCCAAGAATTAGATTCTGGACAAGAGGAAAATTCCAACTATGTAATGAATTTTCTTAGATGAACAAATGTAAATAAGAGCATCTATCTGAAAATATAAAATTATATGATAATTATGCATTTAAATTTGATAAAATACTATAATTTTAAAATAAATATTTCTATATATTGCTTGTAAAGAAGAAAAAATAAACTTATTTTGTGTTTGCATAAAGGTGAGCATTAAAAACTGATTTGAAAAACTTAACCAAAGAATAATATAACTGATACTTTAAGAACTTTTTCAAATTTTTCACCCAGAATATCAGTTCTAATATTTTTATGCTTAAGACAGAATTATGTATGATAAAATATTACGTTATGCAAAAATTCCTCATTAAAGAAGAAATATCTTTCACACTTTCAGTTTGAGAACGTTCTAATTATACAGAGAATTAAAGTGGCCACTAACATTCATTCAAAGACTGTATTATTGATAGATTGAGTTACTATTGGAAACTTCATATGTAACAAAGGACGCCCATGTAAGCTGCCATCTTGTATATGAAAGAGAACAGAATCCACACTCCTAATTTAGTACCATACAGCTTGTTCTTCCATGAAATATATGCATCAATATTAAAAGTGCCAGATGCTACCATTGTTCTGGATTTTGAGTTATTTATGGACACCAGATTGAGTGGGTGGATACCAAATGAGTAAAAATTCTAATAAATGTGACAATCCTTAAGTGAGTTCCCTTGTGGAAACAAGCAGTTATAAAACAATTGGCTTATACACACTAGTTTTCGTCCCCTGCCACCTTTATGGACACACTTTCACTTCTTACGAAGAAGACTGCTAGTCTCGCTAAGTCTTCTATTGAAAGAGACATAGAGACAAAGCTTGAATGAGAGTGTTCAAAAGTTTAAGGAATATTGCTACTGCATTAAGTTTATGTTTCCTTATAAGACTTTATGTCTCTATTATGGCAATTATATTATCTGTCATTTAACAATGATAGTGATATGTAGTACCATCAAGCAAATAAGTTTTTCTAGAGATCATTCTATAAATACCAAATAATTATTTTCAATTATGCAGTATTTGTATCTAATAGTTATTAATAAAGGCATTTAACATTTTAGTATACAATTTCTTCATTAACAATGTATTTCAATTTTATTGGGCAGTTTCTATTTGAAATGTAATTTTTAAAAGAAATACTCAAGCAGGTCTCTGTCCCTTTGTGTATGCTGATAGATAAAGTTGCTGTCCTTAGATACATCCTCACATTTGCTTTGATTACCACAGGCACTATTTTATACTGAATTGTTTTCTGCCTAGATAAAATATATACTAAAAGATTTTACTATAATACATAACAGAATGATGACATGAAGTAATCACTATAAGCTCTCTTACCATATAAATAGAAGGAAAGTAATAAATCAGTTGTCATTAAATGAATAAATAAGACTCATACAAATTATAAGACCAGAAATCTGAATTTTTTAAACTAATATTAAAGTCATTATGTAATAGTGTATATACCATTCATCTGCCTAATCAATAGAATGAAAAATAAAGTCATACGGGGGACCTACAGTTAGTGTAATGGCTATGTTGCTGGACTCCCACGTTGTCGACCGCGGTTCGAGTACCGGACCCGGTGGCTTAAACTCACGCCAGGCGCGTGTGCATGTGTGCTCAAGATCCTGGGAGGAGAATAGAGGAGAAGGGATTGCGGCGTGGCCATCCCCCCGGGGGGTGATTTCCTGCTTTCTGTCTCTCTGTCTTTCTCTGTCTGTCTGGCGAGCGCATGCGCCCTGTAGCAAAAGAAACTCTCCAAAAAATAAATAAATAAATAAATAAAGTCATATGGAAAGAAAGAACTGGAGGAGAAATACATATGAGGGTGATGATTAGTAAATGATCTAGATGACATCAAGATAGATATAGATATAAACATAGATATAGTTATAGAAAGGGGATATATGCTAATGATATATATGTGTGTGTACACCTATATATATATTCAGTGAAAGAGAGATAGCAGGGTAAATATATACATATGAATATATATGATATATATTTCTATATGTAAATAAAGATATTTATATATAATAAATAAAGAAGGCATATAATGGAAATATATTTGGACACTTACCCAGATCCCAGATGATCATTCTTGTCACATGATTAAATGCATCACCTTATCATGAGACTTCCAAGATTTCTCTAGATGAAAGATTGAGGTCATACTGGTATTCTTTGACTGATTTAAAACTAATAATATCTGACATATTAAATATCTTTGTGGAAATGCTATCATCATATAAATCTCTTTTGTCAAGTTTGGTTAATACTTTATAGAGTGAAGTGCATAGAAATAGCATTGAAAATAAAATTCCTGCTTTAATTTTACTGAAAGCTGAACTTTAAATAAAGTTAATTTTTTATTTAGTAAAGATACTAAGGATATAAGCAAACATAAAAAAAAAAATGGTTAGATATCAGCATGGTGGTGTTAAAAGTTAATAAAGCCTGAACTGGTGTGTAAAGGTGGGTGTGGGCTTTAGTCAAAGTAATAGAAAATTAGTTTCTTGATTTTTTTTCCCCCTAAGGTTTTTTGCCTTAAGGAGCATGTTCTCACCAGAGAGAGACAGAAGAGAGCCAAGGTGACAAATCAACCGGTGGGGGTGGGGAGGAGATGGCCACACCACAGCCCCTTCTCCTTCATCCTCCTCTTGGGATTTTGGGCACACATGCACACTTGCCTGGCTTCATTTTCAAGCCAACTGGGACCCTAACTGTGATCTGCCATGTGGAAATTCAGAGCCTTAACCAACATGCCACCTGTTGGCTCCAGTTTCTTGATCTTTTAACTAAAGTCTATAAATTAATATATTTTGGGTCTAGTTTCCTTATTTTTATTTGCTCTAAAAATCATATGCTTGGGACCAGCAGATGGCATAATGGTTACATTGTTGGATTCCCACGCAGTTGACTGCGATTTGAGTCTCGGACGTGATGGCTTAATACTCATGCCGGGTGTGTGTGCGTGTGCATGTGTATCCAAAATCCCAAGAGGAAAATGAACTGCAGCCTGGTCATCCCCCAGGAGATGATTTCTTGCTTTCTGTCTCTCTGTCTCTCCAGCAAGCACACATGCCCTATGCAAAAATCTCTCTAAAAAAAA
The DNA here is from genome assembly GCA_026018925.1 of Tupaia tana. NCBI lineage: Eukaryota > Metazoa > Chordata > Mammalia > Scandentia > Tupaiidae > Tupaia > Tupaia tana. The sequence continues at coordinate 42,145,734 of JAKSZU010000004.1, read as the reverse complement.
CAATTAAAAAAAACCCTATGCTTTGGGGGCTGGCAGATGGAGTGGTGGTTGAGGGCCCTGGACTTCTACATGGCGAACTGTGGTTCAAGTCCCGGACCTGGCAGTTTTCTTTCTCACTTTCCCTCTCTCTCTCTCACTCTGTCCCGCTCTGGTCAAATTAAAAAACAAATAATTAAAATTAAGTAGAATAATTCTTAAAAAAAAATTAAACCTATGCTTTAACAGAACTAAATTTGATAGATCAAAAACTTTTAAAGTGGAGAATTAATAAAATAATTTATTAATACCATATCATTGTCTTAATAATGTACCTGTTCTGGGACCCAGCAGTTAGTGTAATGGCTGTGTCGCTGGACTCCCATGTAGTCGATCGTGGTTTGCCTCCCGGACCCGGTGGCTTAAAACTCACGCCAGGCGCGTGTGCATGTGTGCCCAAGATCCCGAGAGGAGAATGGAGGAGAAGGGATTGCGGTGTGACCATCCCCCCTGGGGGGTGATTTCTCGCTTTCTGTCTCTATGTCTCTCTCTGTCTGTCTGGCGAATGCACACGCCCTATAGCAAAAACCTCTCCAAAAAAAAATAATAATAATGTACCCTGTTCCAATAACATAGGTAAAGAGTATCATAATTCATGAAAATATAATCTATAAATGAAGCTTATCCAAACAAGTAGTAACTTTTAATAATTTAACCCATATTTGAAAGTATATTTTAGAATTATCAGTGAAATTTTGTGCCCACATTTTATTTAACAAATAAATTTGTTACAATAATTTACAAATTGTATGTTTTCTAGAATAGTTAACAATGAAAATTTTAAACATTATCAGTTCTGGCCCTGCATTTGTGACTTGGACAATAGGGTACTGCTGCATAACATAAATGATATTACAGGTATATGGGAAAGTCCTGGCTTCAGATCCTGAGTAGGCCTGGCCCTGCTGGGTATACCCAGGGTACAATAAATAAATTTTAAAAAAGGATCACAGATGTAGTAATGACCTTTTTTTTTTTTTTTTTTTTTTTTTGAGAGGTTTTTGCTATAGGGTGCGTACGCTCGCCAGACAGACAGAGAGAGACAGAGAGACAGAAAGCAAGAAATCACCCCCCAGGGGGGATGGTCACGCCGCAATCCCTTCCCCTCCATTCTCCTCTCGGGATCTTGGGCACGCATACACACGCGCCCGGTGTGAGTTTAAGCTGCCGGGTCCGGGACACGAACCGTGGTCAACTATGTGGTAGTCCAGCGACATAGCCATTACACTAACAGCTGGTCCCAGATGTAGTAATGACCTTCTATATATTAAATTAGAGCATAAAAGAAAGCACTAGGTCAGTCTTGAAGTTACCAATTTATCCTTGAGGTAAAATAAGAGGTAAATAGGTGTTAAGTTGAAATACAAGGTGAAGTATTTGGGCAGATACTATAATAAATGGCACTGGATTCCTGAATGGAAAAAACTAACAATATCTTCCCAAGAAGAATATCACATAGAGCATAGCTGATATAAATACAGTAGCTAGTAGAGGTTTAGTTCCCCAAATAATGAATGACTGAATAACTTGTTAATTAAAATATATCTAAAAGTAACAGTTATGAAAAAAATGATTCAAATTCTGTTAATTCCCAGCATTTTATGTTTACTTATTACTTAAAAAATTTTTATATTTAATCACCATGCATCTTTATAACATACCTAATGTTTTTCCCAGCATAAGAGCAGTGCACATTAGTCAATTCTGTTAATTCCCAGCATTTTATGTTTACTTATTACTTAAAAAATTTTTATATTTAATCACCATGCATCTTTATAACATACCAAATGGTTTTTCCCAGCATAAGAGCAGTGCACATTAGTCAAGTCAAAGATATTATCATATACATTACAATCAACAGATACATTTTCATTTTTGTTTCTTAAACTTCTCTTTTTTCTCCTAATTCCTTCCCTCCCACCCCCCTATTAATCATTTTCTCCTATACTGTCTCTAGTATCACTAGCATTATTTTTTTTTTTTTGCTAATTAAAACATGTACATTAACAAATGCCCTTGAACTAAACAAGCTTTCATAAGCGCATGTCTTTGGCTCCCTCAGAACTTTCCAAATATGCAAGCATACTGATCACATCTTTCACTCGTACTTTATCATCTTCGGAGTAAGTACTTGGACAATGGGCACTGGAACTATACTGGCCAGTCTTGTCATTACTGTTGGATTCTTAAACTACTCTGTGCCTCTCTCTGCCTCTTTCAATTTCTAACTTTTTTTTTTTTTTGGAGAGGTTTTTGCTATAGGACATGTGTGCTTGTCAGACAGACAGAGAGACAGAAAGCGAGAAATCACCCCCTAGGGGAGATAGCCATGCCACAATCCCTTCTCATCCATTCTCCTCTCGGGATCTTGGGCATGCATGCACACGCTCCCTGTGTGAGTTTTAAGCCACCGGGTCTGGGACTTGAACCACGATCGACTACATGGGAGTCCAGCGACACAGCCACTACACTAACTGCTGGTCCCTCAATTTCTAACTTTTTGAAATAAGAGTAAAACAGTCTTTTCTTTGCTAACAGCCCTGGTGTACAATTGGCAAAATGAATATTTATGATTTTTGAAGGAAAAAAACACTATTATCATTATACTTTCTTTTTCCTTTGTGTGGTTTTATGGTTAACAAGTACATGTAAGGTGTTCATATCTGATTTCTAGAAAAAGGGTCTTTGGACAGACACTCATCCAGTACACAATGCTACATTGTGTTAAGGAGGAAATCATAACCCCAGGAGCCCATCTGAATGGTTGTTAGATCTGTGAGGCAATTATCTACACCCTGGATCAATGAAATTAATTGTTCATTCAATAATTGTGTTTTCAGCACTTAGTTTGTACCACATGTGCTATAAGAACTAGGGATTCAGACAGTATGGGCTAGCTTTAGGAAGCTGCTCTCATGGGGCTTACCTTCCAGTAAAGACGCATAATAAGTGAGAAATGTATCGGTAGCAATAATAGTATTGATATGTCCTAAGTGGTAAATTAAAAATGGTACCTGCCACTCTTAACAGTAGTAGCAGTAATAATAATAACAATAATCTGTTAGAGAATTAAATATAGACAATATTTCTTATTTTCAAGTCATTTTGTTTTTACATACTAAGTCTCAAACTCAAACTTCATTTTTGAACTGCAATCATCCCTTGATCAGATGTTCTGGACAATGTTATAAGGCTATTCATAGACACCTCAACAAACACAGATCACAGAACTAAGCTTAAAGTCACCATCATCAGACAATTTTAGTATAAAGAAAAATGAGCTTTAAGGTCAGATAGATGTGTGTTTGAATCATTTACCTAGGTGCTGAATGATGATTAAAAAGAAAGTATTTTGAAACTTTAACATCAAACTTTAACAGTGATGATGATGAAGGTGATAGTGATTATATATTTTCTTTCACTATTTTCTCTTTTATACTTAGAAGTAGCTGTAGCCTACTAACAGATCTTGTTTCTCTGCTTCAGAGTTTCTTCCCTTCAGTGTGTCTTCCTAGTACAATCAAATTAATATTAATTAAACAAATCTACATTTGTATAAAATTATTCAGTACATATTGAGAGATGAGTTAGGCAAATAGGTGTAGTTTCCATTCTGGACTTCTATAAATATGGGTCTATTTTAAATCTTACATGTCTTCTTAAAAGTTATTAAAACATGCAAACATTCTTTTCCTACATTAATTGGAGCCCTGCCCTCATTTTCCAGTACATAGTTGGCTACCCTGCAAAGTTAAATAACTCTAATTATTAAGATTCCAAACATTACATGTATCAGTGAAGGCAATTAAGATGATTTGAATATTATTAAATGAAAATGAACTATTTCTGTTTCAAACCTAAATAAATATGCTTAGGGATTTTTGCATTGTTAAATTGCCACAAAAATAATTGGACAATTCAATATAATAAAGTGAGCGCAATAAATAATTTTAATTCATAATAACAATAAGTAATGTGCTTATTTACATGGCTAGGAAAAGAATGGCTTGTACAAATACTAAACAGAGACTAATTGTGGAAAGCATAGGTTATTATACTTATAAACTTCCAGTTCATGAGTTTTGACACTTTACTGGGGTTGAATTGGCCTTATACCACTGTAACATCCTTTAAAAGAATTCTTAATCTCTTCACATTTTCCATGTGAGAAAATACTTACATATCAGACCAGAGAAACTGCATAGGACTTTACTAAAGTAAGATATCCCACTTAGTAGTACATTGTATTGTTTGGCTGGAAGTAGAATAATGGAAAATACTTAAGAAGTCAGTGCATTGAGTTTTATTGGTTGGATGTACCTCAAATGTTTTTCTTCACTACATGCATTTTCTTTGTAACCCTTGGGAGAAATTCCCCATTAATCCAGTGGTTATGCTATCAGGGGACTTAAGGAAAGCTACAGGACCAGAGGAGAATTTGTATAAATTAAAGAGGATACTTGGGACCAGCAGTTAGCATAATGGCTATGTCGCTGGACTTCTACGTAGGTGACCGCGGTTTGAGTCCTGGACCCGGTGGCTTAAACTCACGCCGGGCGCATGTGCATGTGTGCCCAAGATCCCGAGAGGAGAATGGAGGAGAAGGGATTGTGGCATGGCCATCTCCTCTGGGGGGCGATCTCTCGCTTTCTATCTCTCTGTCTTTCTCTGTCTGGCGAGCGCACGTGCCCTATAGCAAAAACCTCTCCAACAAAAAGGAAAAAAAAAAAAAAAGAGGATACTCGACCACTAGCATTGACCTTTTGGACACTTGGCATAGGAAGGCAACAGTCACGTTTGATGCGAGTTGGATAGGCCCTATATCGCAAATATGAAAAATTATAGATAAGTCTGAAGTGAAAAAAAAATGGTTTCTGATTAAGCTAGACTATTTCCTAACTATGAATAACATAACCTTGGATTAAAGACATTTCAACACCAATCAAAAAATTTCTACAAATGATATATTTAATTGTTATAGTAAATATTGCTTTTAGTTTGGATGAATGGGGCTAGATGCAGATACTGTAAAACTGAAATGTAGTTAGGTATCTTTTTAACCATGGGGAGGAGTTGGTACTTTTAGTGTATTCATGCTCTGGACAGTTTCTTCAGTTTTTCTTCCTTTCCATGTTTTTTCCCAATGTTCTTGGTCTAGTACCCAAGAAATGTTGTCTACTCTTTGTTGCTCATATCTGCCATCTGCCCCTTTAGATCTCTTTGATGACACTATCTTTCTACCACTTCTTCCCACAAACCTTAAAATTCAGAAGTTAGTATCACACAATCCCTGAGCCCACCCCTTTTCCAGAGTCCCAGTCTAAGATCTGCATTCTGGATTCTTACATATCTGTGTAGGTAATTCTGAAAACCATCATAAATACCATAATTCAGCAGTTTAGCAGGCATCAATGCAGAACACTAAGGCTTGATATTTCAGTTTCCTGAAAGAAGTTGTAAAAGTAAATATGTTTCTTAAGGTACCTTATCTTAGCAGGCATCTTTTCCATGAGAGTCTTAGGTTCTTTTTTTTTTTTTCAATCAATAATTTTAAACTTTTAAAAGTTTATGTAAACATTAAATGATAACAAAAATTTCATAGTGGTTTTCTCATTTAAAAAATGGCTAATTTGACATTTAAATATTTTATGGATAAGCCCTTCTTAGATAGAGGGAATCAAAATGTATTAAGGAGAGGAAAATAAAAGGTACAGGCATGCCACTGAGAAAGAACATATTAGCGGGACCAGCAGTTGGCGTAGTGGCTATGTAGCTGGACTCCCATGTAGTCAACCACAGTTTGAGTCCTGGACCCAGTGGCTTAAACTCATGCCCGGCACGTGTGCATGTGTACCCAAGATCTTGAGAGGCGAATGGTAGAGAAAGGACTGTGGCGTGGCCAAACCCCCCACACACTGGAGGGGTGATTTCTCACTTTCTGTCTCTCTGTCTCTCTCTGTCTTTTTGGCAATTGCACACACCCTGTAGCAAAAACCTCTCCAAAAATAAATAAAAAATTAAATAAGAAAGAAAGAACATATTAGCCTCTCTAATGACTAAAATTTTAGATACCCACCATTATTAACTGACCTTAATAATCTCACTGAGTACCTTTAGCCAAATTTTGGGAAAAAAATCTAAATTATATAATGTTTATAGACTTTTAGTCATTTCTAGTTACTGAATCTCTTTCTATTATAAGCAGTGACCCACTATTAACTGTAATATTTGAAAATTTAAAGATGAGTTTCTTCAGAAAATACTATCTTTAAGTCAGAACTATCTGTTGACTTTCTAAGAAGCCAAAATTACTAACCCAAAATTTCTAAACTGGAAATGGTTTTCTTCTAGGTTTAATAAGTGTTGTATTGGGGCCAGCAGGTAGCATGGAGGTTAAGGCATTGGTTCTACATGGCTGGCTGTGCAGTTCAAGTGTCAGACCCAGCAGCTTGAAAATTATGCCAGATGCATGTGCGTGAATACCCAAATCCTGAGAGGAAAATGGAGAAGGAATTGTGGTGTGGCCTTCTCTCCTGAGGGGTGATTTCTCACTCTCCCTCTATTTTCCTCTGTCTCTCTCCAGTGAGTGCACCCTGTAACAATAAATAAACAGATTTGTAGTATCTGATTCTTTAAACTGTATTGATCAAAACATTTAAGATCTGATATTGATTAAACTTCTTTAAAATTCAGCATTGATGAAAATTACTGGTTGAATGTATGGTTGAACCTACAAATGTTGATAAGCACTCTTCAGAAATTTTACAGAGATCTAGTACCATGAAGGTTCACTAAATTTGGAGTAAATGCAAAACAAAACAAAAATCCTTATGTTTTAAAGTAATTTTATACTTTTTATTATAGAATCATCTTTGTTTTTATACCATTAGCAACTTTCACACCAGGCAGTAAATCCACTGTATGTTTTAAAATGTGAGTTAATCCCTTTCAGATTACAGATCTAATATGCTTTTATTCCTTTTATATAAATATCAAATATAAATTCTCATACTACATCTAACATTAGTGCTCTCAAATTAGAGCTATAAATATAGAAGGGATTTTTAGATAGTTCAGACTAGTATTTTAAACTTCCTTTGCAGGAAAAAAAGATGACAACAGAGCAATCCCTTGAGGGATTTATCAGGGACAGGTAACTAACTAGCTACACAGCTGGGACCAGAGTGCTATCTATTTGATTCTAAATCCAATGTAGAACATTACCTTTTATTCTGGTTGATCTGACATTTGTGTTCAATTGGGCTTAATCCTTACTAGCTTTTCATGTTGGGGAGTGGGAAGAATCTGATGCTCTTGTATCTAGACATGTTTTTGAAATAGGAAACAAGGACAGTAATACTTTGAAATATTCTATAACTTTAAGCATATAAATGTATGCTGTGCTTTAAATCTAAACAGAGAAGACTATTCAGCAATTATTTTAACAATGGTGAGATTGATTAAAAACAGAATCAGAGGTCTGTCTCATGGCCTAGTGGTTAAGAAAGCTGGATCCCACATGGCTAACTATGATGCAGATCCTGGTGGTTTGAAAAACATTCCTGGTGTGGATCCATCCATTCATGATCCAAATCCCAACAGGTGGGAGAAATGGAAGAGAAAGTATTGCAGCATGACCAAATCCCTTTGGTAGTGGCCTTTTGTCTTTCTTTCTGTCTCTCTGTCTGTCTCTCTCTGGTAAGTGCAAGTGCCGGCTGACATTAAAAAAAAAATGAATCAATGCATAGTGTAGATCACTGTAGATTACACTGTAACATAGCATCAGAACACAATGCTTAAGGACACTGCATTTGGAGGCCAACTGGTGGCATGGTGCATAAGGTGGTTGGATCCCACATGGCTGAGTTCAGGATTTGAGTCCCAGACCTGGAGGCTTGAAAAGCATGCCAGGTGAAGGTGCATACATGCCCAAAATTATGAGAAGAGGGAGAAAAGGGTTGTGGCATGACCATTTCCCATGGGAGTTCCTTTTTACTTTCTCTTTCTCTCCCCACTATCCCATGAGTACACGAGCCTTCTACCAAAGAAATAAATAAATAGACACAGCACTTGGAGTCAGCTCAACCAACTTTGAATTCTAGCTTACTTTGTTCCTAAAGTGGCGATAACATTCTAAATTGAGAGTTCAGGAATAAACTTTTATATTTATGATCAATTGATTTTTTTTTTGAGAGGTTTTTGCTATAGGGCGCGTAGAGAGAGAGACATAGAGACAGAAAGCGAGAAATCACCCCCCAGGGGGGATGGTCACACCGCAATCCCTTCTCCTCCATTCTCCTCTCGGGATCTTGGGCACGCACACACATGTGCCTGGCGTGAGTTTTAAGCCACTGGGTCCGGTACGCGAACCGTGGTCGACTACGTGGGAGTCCAGTGACATAGCCATTATGCTAACTACTGGTTCCCTGATCAATTGATTTTTGATAAGAATTTCAGTGGGGAAAGAATAGCTCGTTCAACAAATGGCCATGGGGACAATTGGATATTCACATGCAAAGAATAAACTTGGACTCCTACCTCATGCTATATACAAAAAGATTAACTCAAATTGATTAAACTATCTGAAGGTAAGAGCTACAACCATAAAACTTTTACAAGAAAACATAGAGATAAATCTTCAGGACTTTAGCTGGTGATGGTTTCTTAAATTTGGCAACAAAAGTACAACCATCAGCAAGGAAAATATTAGGTCAATTACAGTTATTCAAAATTTAAAACATTTGTATTTCAAAAAATCTCATTAAGAAAGTGAAGCAATCCACACAATGGGAGAAAATATTTGCATTCATATATTGGATAAGGCATATCTAAAATCTGCAAAGAAATGTTACAATACAACAATAAGATGACAACTCGATTAGAATTAGTTGAAGAATTTGTATAGATATTATTTCAAAGAAACATATAAAGGGCCAAAAAGCACATAAAAACATGTTCAACATCATCAGTAAGGAAATAGAAATCAAAACCTCAAGGGAATGCTACTTCATAATACTAATACAGATAAAAACAAAAGTGATGAACAATAACAGTAATAGCAAGGATATAATGAGATTGGGAACTTCATGCAATGCTAGTGTGAATGTAAAATGGGGTAGCTCTGATGCAAAACAGTGTGTCCATTCCTCAAAAATTAATCATAATTACCACATGATCAAGTAGTTTCACTCCTAGGTATATATACAATAGAACTAAAAACATATGTTCATGCACAAAAAAACTTGTATATGAAAGTTCTTGCAGCATTATTTGATAATAGCCAAAAAGTGAAAATAACTAATGTTCATTAATTGATAAAGGGATAAACACATGTGATATATCCATAGAAAGGAATGTTATTTAGCCATAGAAAAGAAATAATGCATTGATATGCTGCAATATGATTGAAACTTAAAAAATTACACTAAGTGAAAGGAGCTAGACACCAATGACCTCATGTGTATGATTCCATTCACATGAAATATCCAGACAAGGCTAAATCCATAAGATAGGAAAGAGAGGGGTAGGAAGGTGGTACTTAAAAAAAAAAGCAGGGACCAGCAGTTAGCGTAATGGCTATGTCGCTGGACTCCCACGTAGTCGACCGCGGTTCGAGTCCCGGACCCGGTGGCTTAAACTCACACCGGGCGCGTGTGCGTGCGTGCCCAAGATCCCGAGAGGAGAATGGAGGAGAAGGGATTGCGGCGTGGCCATCCCCCCTGGGGGGTGATTTCCTGCTTTCTGTCTCTCTGTCTCTCTCTGTCTGTCTGGTGAGCGCACGCGCCCTATAGCAAAAAAAAAAAAAAAAAACCTCTCCAAAAAAAAGAAAAAAAAAAAAAAAAAAAGCAGAGGTTGGGGCCAGCAGGTGGTGTGGTGATTAAGGTGTTAGACTCCCACATAGTTGACCATGGTTCAAAACCTAGACCTAGCAGCTTGAAAATCGTGCTAGGTGTGTGTACATGCATGCCCAAAATTCTAAAAGGAGAATGGAGGAGAGGGGATTGTGATGTGGCCATCCCCTAAAAGGGTTATTTCTTACTTTACCTCTTCTGTCTCTGTCTTTCTCTGGTGAGCATATGTGCTCTATGGCAAAACCTTAAAAAAAAAAAAAAAAAGTAGAGGGAGAGAGAGTGCCAGCAGGTGGTTAAGACACTAGACTCCCACATTATCAACAGTAGTTCAAGTCCTGGACCCAGTGGCTTGAAACTCACCCCAGACATGCATGCATCTGTGCCTAAAGTCTTAAGTGGATGATGAAGGAGAAGGGATTGTGGTGTGGCCATACACCAAAGAACTGATTTATCACTTTCTGTCTCTCTCTGTCTCTCTGGTGAGCACATGTGCCCTCTAGCAAAAATCTCTAAAAAAAAAAAGAAAGAAAGAAAGAAAGAAAGAAAGAAAGAAAGAAAGAAAGAAAGAAAGAAAGATTAAAAAAGAAAGGTTAATGGTCACAGGGTGTAGGAGGGAAGTGGGAATGGGAGTGAATATGATTGAGCATGGCATATCCTTTTGGTAGTGGTAGAAATAAGGCAATGGCTGCGTAACACTATGGATCTACTAAAACTATTGAATTGTATACATACAAAAAGGGGTGAATTCATAGTATTTGGATACTATTTCAATAAAAATGAAAATAAAACCTACTTTAAGTGGTGGTTGTGAGAATAAAATGAGACAATATTTCATTCTGTAAACACTGTACTTATTTTATTTTGGAGAGATTTTTGCTAAAGGGTGTTTGTGCTCACTGTTAAGGCAGAGAGAGACAGAGACAGAGAGTGAGAAATCATTCCCCAGAGGAAGATGGCCATGCCACAATCTCTTCTCCATTCTCTCGGGATTTTGTGCAGGCATCCACATGCACCTAGCATGATTTTAAGCTGCTGGGTCTGGGACTTGAACCACAGGCAACTAGGTGGGAGACTAGAAACGTACCAGTTATGCCATCTGCTTGTCCCCAAATACATATTTATTAAATAGTTTTATAGCTGACTTTACTGAAGCAATTTCCTTGTCTGAGGCGAGTTGGGGAGAGGGTGAGTGACAAGGCAACTGTAGTGTGCCTCATTCTTCCTGTATTACCATTTCAGAAACTCACTGATGTTAAAATGTGAAGGTGAATGTTCTGCCTGAAGTAAACAATTAGCTAGATTAGATGTGAAGAACTCAGGACTAATTTTTTCTGTCCCTCTCTCAATTCCTTCTTCCTTCCCTCCCTCTGGTTTTTTCCCATAAACCTTGATTAAGCATAACATACCCTGTACTGGCCATTTCAATATGTAATGTGAGGCCCATAAAAAAGGAAAAAAACTGATAGTAGAGAGTAACTATTCTCATGGAAAAGTCCAATTAATGCATGGGGGGAAAATGCGATAGAAACTTTAGGTCTTACTAGTCTTAGATTGGTACTGCTAAAGCATGTACTGGCATCTTCATTTATTATTCTTATTAGGGTATAACTAATAATCATAACTCTCAAGAGAGAACATGGTTAGCAGGTTTTGAATTCAGGAAACTTCCCTGGACTAATCTAAGGCCTTTTGTTATAGTTTTCAACACCTTTTGTTCCTTTGTGTATAATTAGCAACTGCTTTGAAAGCTTGCAAACATTCGAGTTCAGGCTTGTCATAAGGACTATTAATGGTTGATAGTCTTTTCCCAGAAGTGAGTAAGTGAAAAAGCTGTCGTCTTTTGATATAGAAACTTCATTGCAAGATTTAATTAGCATGTTAAGGATAAATCGTTTAAACTAAGTCTTCCATCTGCTTATTAAAAGCATTCTCATATCTTATACTCAGTTTATACTATGATATTTTTCTGAAACATATTTTATGATGTTTTGTACAATTATAAAGACCTTGTTGGTTATATTATAAAAATATCCAAGTAAACCAAGATAATAGTTCAAAGGGAAGCATATTTCACCAGCTACTTGGATAAATCATAATAGTGTCAATATGTGTAGTCAAGGAAAAATAATTCCCCTAAAATATTGAGTAATTTCCTATTCTCTAATCTTTTTGTGCATGTTAAATATTATGTTCAGCATGATTAATTAATAGCTTACAAACCATTTTCCAGGAAGTTTGGAGATTTTTATGGCCTATTTCAGCTTTTATGTGTAAGTTTTGTGGGTTTTTTATTTACCCAGATCCTCTTACTTAGAGTTGCATAGCTAATTTTGTGTTTTATTACAGAAGTTTTAAAGAGAGCTAATGTGCAAATTGTTCCTATATTAAAAAAAGAAAATGTAAAAAAATTAAACAAGTTGAAATCCTGCAGGAAACATTGCTATGTGAGGCAGGTCTTCTGGGAGAATTGGAAGCTGGCATTCTGCCCACTTAGGCAGGGTTTCTTAATTTGTTCTACTGTAAAATAATGTGAGTGTTCTCCCTAGCCATAAGTACCTTACCAGTTTGAAATGCAGGAAGTGTAATTAGACTTGAAGCTGAAAAGGAAGGTACCTTGGAGAGTCCTGGCTCTTATTAGCTTTAGAGCTCGGGACAAGCAGATGCCACAGACTATTTGAGGGCTGTTTCTTGGATGATGCTAATTGTTTACTGTGCTCATTATTCTGTGACATCCTTAGAATCACCCAGGTGGGGAGATGTCAGGCTAAAATTACCAAATCTGTAAGAGGACAAAGTCTCATTTCTGTAGTTTAAAGTCCATTTTGGCCAAGGCAGAAGGATTTAGAGCCATCCTGAGGTTTATGAGCACAATTAAGACAGCACTTGGCACTGATTTTAGCTTGTAAAAGTGAGACCATCAGAAACTAATTCAGATTTTTTTTTCCACATTCCTAGTTTGAATATATAGGGAAAAAGGTATACAAAGAGAAATAAGATCACGTACAAGTCTAATCTTTATCCATGTGAATCATCTGCTATAATTCATGGGATGGAATTGACTGTTGACAGGCATTACTGTCTTATTCTCATCATTAAATACTTTTTTAATGTTACTTTTCTTGGTATCCTTGCTTTCTGAAATTGGTGTGTCTCAACTCTTCACATGCCAAGTACAGGTTTTTGTGTACTATAGTTGTCTAATAAGAATTCAAGATTCTTATTGGGTGTGGAGTGTGCATATGTTTAAGTTTGGTCTAGATGAATTTTAAGACTTTCTCCCGGTTCAAATTCTGCACTTTTTTGTCATTTTTTTAAATTTGGTTTTGTTGGCTTATTTATCAAATAATCAATTTTTAAAAAGTGTTTTATAAAAAAATTAATCAAATAACTAGTATTTGAATGAGTCACATGTCCAGAGGTCAATTGTGATATGAATTTAGGCTGTGAGTATGTGTACATGGCTGTGGTGTAGTATAGTTACAATGAATAATATATGACTTGCAAAATAAAATAAATTCTTGGAACAGTTTTTATAACCCTCTTCTCCCAGGAAATAGTCAAAATACTTGAAAGAAAAGAGAAAATAAACACACTGAAAAGTAAGATATAAGCTGCTCCAAACCCAAGGCAGAGGAAACAATGGCCTATTAAAGATATTGTTCAAAAAGGTATGGACTGCAGAGGAAATTAACTGATTTACTTTCCATAGACTTAAGGGACCCCATGGAGAAACCGAGCAACTTGATTTTACTAATTTGAAAAAAAAAAAAAAAAAAAGAATAGTGTTATGGTCAAGGACACAAGGGAATAATAATATCTAAGAGAACAAAGGAAATTATAATTAGGCCTTTAACTCTTCTGTTTACTCTTTTCAGAAACTTTATCTTATTTAAATCTTTGTTGTTGTCGTTTTCTTTTAAGTTTTTGTCATAGGGTGCTTGCACTCACCAGAGACAGAGAGGCAAGTAAGAAATCACTCCCCAGGGAAGATAATCACAGGGCAACACTTTCTCCTCCATGCTCCTCTTAGAATTTTGGGCACATAAGCTCAGTGTGACTTTCAAGCCACTGGGTGTTGTGGGAGTCCAGCGCCTTAGCCACTACACTATTTGCTGGCCCCAAAATCTTTGTTCTCTTTAACAACAGATAATTTGTGTAATGAATGGGTATGAATCTTAATTAATCTTAACCTTAAGGAAAAAAATCTCCTTTTAGGCATATGTAAAATAAACATTTCATGTAATAACCTTTAATTATCAGAAAATTATATAAATTATTTTTCTGAGGGGGTTATGAATGACTTAGATTTCTTTGTTGAATTATCTACTTGTGACATAACTTCTTGTTTTGAGCAAAAGATCAACCAGCCCTTGAAAAAATAAACAGATCTTTCTATTCATTAAAATCTGTTTTAAAAAACTCAGAAATTAGCTAACATGACGCATAGCAAGCAAGAGTGGAAACTTAATGTATATAAATGATTATATCGTAAATCAAGTATTTTGATATAGGGAAGTTATTGAAGTCATTTTATTATTACAGATAATGTATAACAATCCAGAATCAAGATGGCAGTTTTATGTTTTGAATGGAAGGTAATTGAGGAATATTGCAATGAATATATTTTATAGTACTGGTATTGATGAGGTGAGCTAATGTGTGTGATTTACATTTGTGGAAGTAATGCTGTATATACACAGAAGAAACTGAGGCCCAGAATGATTGTTGCTGCAAAGCCAAACAGCAACAGAGGGGAAATTATACTAGTTGGATTGAGTTAAGCAAGTAAATATTGTGGCAATTGATAAACTGTTATGAAGGATTTAAGTATATACCATGTACTACAATATATATTATACATATATCTTTTGAAATCTTTACAACCCACAAACATGGTTCTCAAATGAAATAATAGAGGCACAGAGGCAAAGGAAATTCCCCATAATCGTATAGCTGGTAAGTGTAGCATAAGTATCTCTAACCTCTTCCAGGTCTAGATGGACAACCAGGAAAACTGAGTCCTTGGGAAGAGTTCAACATTCTGTTTTCTTTCTTTTTTTTACAATCTTTTCTGAAGAAGATAAAGATTTTTTTAGAATGTGTGGAGCTGATAACCTGTTATCACGAGTACTGGGTGGTGAGAAAATAGGGATACTAAAGATAGGTCCTTTTTAAGTCTTATTAAATTTCACAGTGTCTGCTTAATTTTTAAGGAACTAAAATTTTTACACATTGTGTTTGCAAGAAAGTCAGCCATGAAAGATTCAGTGTTCTTATGGGAAACATTCTCTTCCCTAAATGAAAAAATAAATTCTCTGTTAACTCTCTTGAAAGGTCTTCTAATTGAGGAAGTCCATTCTTCCCTCAAAGCACGTGGGCAGTTCCCATTAATAATAAAGCCCTTAGGGGAAAAATCATTCCCCAAGATGCCATAAAATGCCCGAACAGGATGAAATCTTCTGCCCAGGTTTATACTGACTGTGAGTCCCACTCTAAGCAACTCTCTGTGCCTTCCACAGGACTGAGGAAAATTCTGTCAGCAGTTATACAGCTTACTGAATTACATGGAAAAGAGCAAATGTGAAAGTCAACAGATTTAAATTGCACCCTCTTACTACAAAGCAAGGTTTGCGTCTGTTTATTTGGATGACAGTCCATCCTGATGCCTGCTGTAGGATCCGAGAGCCTAGGAAAGTGAGATAACAACACTCTTGAATTCCACAGGAAGGCAACATGATTGGAGAGAATATTCCCAAACTGTGTTATTATGAAAACAGCTGTCAGTTACAGATTAATTTTCTTCATAGATTTTCTACCTTTGGAAACATCTGCTGCTGAAATGTACTTCTCTAAAATGTAGATTACAGAGGTCAACCAGTTTATCAGCCATTCTAAGAACTGGCTGCTTTCTACAGTACACAGATATAGCTGAAATAGCAAGATTAAGTGCATACCCTTAAAACCACAGACGAAAAGCAGTGGAGTGAGGGAGAAAGACTCTCGAAAAGAACACGTTATGTTTAAAATAATTCAGTTGGGAACTTACCTGTGGTCTGCCACATTATTTCAATAGTGGAAAGTCACATGATACTCATTATATTTAAGAAATATTTATAGCAATCTTCTTGCCCACAATACATTTCTATAGTAAAGAGTTTCCCATTCTAATAGTTAACAAACAAGTGAAAGCAAATCGAGGAAGTGCTCCTTGCAGAAACTTTGTTTAAAATGGTTTATTTATAACTTCATACTTAAAATAGTCTGTATATTTTTAAACAGACAGGCACTATAACAAATTAGGAAAATGTAAATGTAGAAATCTGTGCAAAGGCCTAATTGAGGTGAACCTTGCCAAACAGTTAAACGTTACAATTTAATTTAGACTTTTTAGGAAACTTGTAAGCAAGCATCAAAAGGATTGATGATGTTGGAGATAGCAGGTGTCATAGTGGTTAAGGCACTCGATTCCCACATGGGCTAACTGTGGTTTGAGTCCTGGACCCAGTGGCTTGAAAATCATGCCGGCTGCGTGTTCTTGTGTGCCCATAATCCTGAGAGGAGAGCGAAGGGGAAGGATTATAGTTTGGCCATCTCCTCTAGGGGGTGATTTCTTATTTTCTCTTGCTTTGTCTCTCCTATGAGCTCACAGCAATCACATTCATTTCTTAAAGTTGAATTTGCTCTGACAAGAGTTACCTCTGCTAACTATCATTTTCTCTTTAAAAAAAAAAATCTTATTCTATTCTGCATCAGACCTTCATTGTGCTAGACAAAAGTTTCTCATAAAACATTTGCAGATAGTATAGCTATGTCATTTCTGGAAGAGAAATTTGAATTTCCTTAGAGTTAGAAACATTATGCAGCATTAGGGAACGCTTTCTGTTTGAACAAAACCTTATTGAGAATCTTTTGTGTAAATAGTGAGTCAGATACCAAGAGAAGGTAAGTTTATAAAATAAACTTTTGTATATGTTTAAGGGCATATACACCACTCATTGTATGCCTTTCTGAGTGCTTGCTATTATTGTTATATTGTTTTATTATTGTTGTTATTGCTGGATACATTGCCTGTCATTCTCATGGAATTCCAAGATGGTTAATTAATTTCAGGTAGGAAATATAATCTAATTTTTAAACGTTTTATTTTTTAAAGTGATAGATAGAGGATGAATTAGACATAGTCATACCACAATCCCTTTTCCTCTGGTTCTCCATCCTGTCAGGATCTTGAGCTTGTGTTCACACCTGGCATATTTTTTAAGCCCACCCCTGGCATATTTTTCAAGCCCATAGGGCTGAGACTTAAACCCTAGTCTGCCATGTCATATCTGGCTTTCTCTACAAATAGCCTATCTGCTGCACTACAGGCCGGCCCTGGAACCTAAATATTAATCAATAGTAATAATTAAATATATCTTAATTTCTTACCGTTTATTCCTAATGTAGCAAGATGTCAATTCTTAAAGAAAATGTTAGCAACCGTAAGCATATAGAGCCCTTCATCCCAAATGCTAACCTTTTGGAGGAGATGCTTTTATGGGTAGGAAGAAAAGTATTTATGCATACAGCCAGAATTGAAGGCAGTAGGTTATCTTGGTAGGAAGCTGAAAAAAATATTTTACCAGAGGGTAAAAGAGTACGTTGAAAAGCTCCACTGAAACTATAAGGTTTTCTATCTGTATCAAAGTGCTTTGAGCTAATCTTAAAGTACTTAAAAAAATTGCCAAAAGAAAAGTTATCTAGAAGCAAAGGTTGTCTTAAATTTGAACAGAGAACAACAAATAAACAAATCAACCAAGAATCTTTGTTCCTGCTAATACTAGTTTGTTTATATTCTTAAAGGATTTTTTTCAGTAAGTAATTATATACATCATCACTTTTGACTCTAGAAATATGCTTATAAATGGATTAAGGCAGTAACTTTTTCAATTCTAGGAAGACAGTACAAAATGCACTTTAAATTGCAGAGATACTTTTTTGAAATATGAACAGTAAGTCTACTTTGTCAGAAAGATAACAAAATATTAAATGATAGGCGTCTCTGTACATAAAGTTATTAATTTTTTATTATGAAAACATATCCTCAAATCTGCCCACTTTGACTTGGGCATTTTTTTAATGTAAGGTCTCAAATATTTCTTCATTATGAAATCCTAGAGTCTAAAGTTAAGATACTACACTTTTGAAAATATAATTGGAAAAGAAATAGATTTTACATTATTAGCTATCTTGGTAATCTTGAAATATTTTAAGACTGGACATATTAAGATTAACATATGTGGCTGCTAGGAAAAGATATATCTTCCTGTAGAATTCACATGAAACCTTCCATTTGTGAAGCAAATGTTAGAAATAACTTTCTGCTGAGGTTTACATTAGTCAATTTAATGTTTCTAAATTGGGTTTTCAGAAAAGGAATTTTAGTCCTTTTATGTTTTAATTGTATGTAAGTTGATTCTCAAGTTGAGAAAAATCTGAAGTTTTATTCAATGCTCCATCTGAACATAAAGGCAAAAAAATTACGTAGTCCCAAGAAAAGTTGTGAATGTTATGTTAAAAACCTGGCATTTCTATGATTTTTATGAAATGCTTTAGTAAAGAGCAAGAAAGTTATGTTAAGATGTTTTTTATAGATCAAAAAAAAAATTCTTTGTAAGTTGAGGGTGATAGAACTTTTTGCATCTTTAGGAATCTTAATACGTTCTTGAGCAGGAGAGTTTATTTTATAATTATCATGGAATTCTTTTTATGTTGATGAATAAGAGTTGGGAGGAGCATCTTTTATCTTCATTTTGGTCTTTAACCTCAATTCTAGCACAACAGAAAAGAAATTTTTTTTACTGCTCAATTTTTTACACATTTAAAATTGTTTTGATGGCCAATCTATACAACATGCATATGCTATACCTGTTGTTATTTTTAAGCTTTCACTTGTGTTCTAAATATTATATATTGCAGTCTGGTAACAGATATTTATTTCTTTTATCCAGATACATTTCTTTTTAAAATAATTAACTGATAGGTATAATGTTAATCTCTGTTACTCTTTATTGTCCTCACACTAATGTGACTATAAAGTGACACATGGTCAAGTAACAAATATTTTATATTCACATCGACTTCTTAGTATTAATTCCTTGAGGTGGTCCTTGGTGATGATCACTATAATTAATCTCATATCTTCTGAGATATCATTCATTTCATAATTATTTCCAGCAATTTCTCATCATTCATAATGGTGACAAATGAACTTACTTGATCAAAACTATATATCTTCATAATGGGAAACCTTTTTTCAAAATAAAATGGTGTAATTTGGTCTTTTAGTTACACACATCACTGGAGAGCAGAAGTGAACCACTCCAAGCAGAGTAGTTCTTGGACCAGCAATAATCAGTATCAATTGTATGTGCAAATTCTTAGGGTCCAACCTAAGCTGTGTATAAGAAACTCGTGGATGAAGGCCCAACAATCTGTTTTAACAAACCCTTCAGATGATTATAATTAATGCCAGATTATAAGAATCCCTGCTTAGAAAGATAATCAAAGCACTTTATCTAGAGATGAATACTCTTTGCTAAAATATTTCATGAGGGAAGCAAATTTAGAAGTATATGTTCTGATAACATTTTTAAAAAGGTTAAAGAATATATTAACTACTGAAATAGGCAAAACTTGATATGAGGTGATATAAAAATTCTTTTTAACTATTTTTTCCCCTTTACCTACCAAACATAGATGAAATAGCAAAAATAGGCTTCCACAGTTTGAAATTAGTACCAAGAGAGGATTTTGAAGTCATTTTTAATTTGAGTTAGGAAGACTAAAGACTGTAAATCATTATTCATTCACTAAATTCACCACTTCATTCACCAACTGAAGACTGAATGAAGTTCAGGCCATGACAGGCCATGGTATATACATTGTTGTAGTCCTTAAATTACAATATACAATTTACATGATCATCTCTATCAAGGACTAAGGAGCTAAGGTAGCTCAACAGAATGTTCATATCCTTGAGTATGGACTACCTACAGTGACAAATAACACCCAAAGTAATTTTTTATTGTTTTCTTCTTATAAAAGTAATATGCATTTATTGTAAAATGTATAAATAATAAAACTAAAACCACAGGCAATTTCATACACACATACACACACACACATAGATAGATAGATAGATAGATAGATACATAGATAGATAGATAGATAGATATGAAAGAGAGGGAGAGTCACTAACAGTAAATTTTACACATTCCCTCAAATTTACATGTTGAAGTTCTGATCCCCCGTACCTCAGAGTGTGACTATTTGTAGATGGTGCCTTTAAAGAGGTAATCAAGGTTAAATAAGATCATGAGAGTGGGCCTCAATCTGGTAGCCAGGTGGATTTTATAAAAGGAGGCACTCACAACAGGCACAAACACAGAAGGAAGACCATGTAAAGGCAGAGAGAAAATGGCCATCTGTGAACAAAGGATGGGGCCCTGGGTAGAAATCAACATGGAAACACCCTTAACTCAGTCTCTCACCCTCCAGGACTGAGAAAAACAATAAATTTCTGTTGTTTAAGACACCCAGTTTGTACTGCTTTCTTGTGGAAGCCCCAGTAAACTAATAAAACTATAGTTACCATAGCCACTTTCTGCTGAGACCACTCCTTGGTGGATTTGTCTCCAGGTAGAGCTTGACTCTCTCAAGCCATTTTTTTGTTTGTTTCTGCCTTGCTACCTACCAATGCTTTGATTATACTTCAGATTTTTTATCTCACTCATTACCCTCACACTCCACCCCTTACACTACATGGTCTTTCCTCAAGTTTTATATAGTATTTTTATACTTACTATTACTGCCGTGGTCCATCATCTCTTTCCCAGACTATTGCAAGAATCTTCTTATAAGGTATGCGTCTATAAGGATCTTCTCATTCTAGCTTGACTTCTAAAATACAGGAAGTGTGGAATTTTAAAGCAAGGGTCCGATTTATCTCATTCGGTTGCTCATGTTCCCTAATTTAGAATTTAATTTAAAAGCAATTTTTTATCCCCCCCACCATTGATTACTTAAGTTCCAAATGCCCTAATATGAGGATCATGACCTGTAACAATCTCATTTTCTTTTATTATGCTACAAATGGTCACACAATTCAAATCTATGAGCTTTTCTATCCAAGTGAAATACCTTTTCCATTCCTATTGTCTTTCCTGGCAATTTTGAGACACACTGGATATCTCGGATTGCTAGCAGTGAATGAATGAATTGGCATCTCTGCAAGGTATAGGAAAAGAAAAACTGTACAGAAATGCCTTTTAAGATTTGAGTCTCTCTTACTCCTAAGCTTTCTTCATTGGCTCACTGTTGCCAATGTGTCATCTTCTGAAATATCTTGAATCATCATTCACCTAACAGTGGTAAGTAAACTTATTTGTATTTCTTATATTATTAGCTTAGAACTCTAGAATTATTACCTTATAAAACTGTACTGTACTTACACAAAGAAAATCTATAATGTTGGGACTAGCAGTTGACATAATGGTTATGTTGATGGACTCTCACGTAGTCGACTGTGGTTCGAGTCCTGGACCCAGTGGCTTAAACTCAAGCCAGGCATGCGTGCGTGCCTGACCAAGATCTCGAGAGGAGAATGATGGAGAAGGGATTGTGGTGTGGCCATCCCCCCCGGGGGGTGATTTCTTGCTTTCTGTCTCTCTGTCCCTCTCTGTCTTTCTGGCTAGTGCATGTGCTTATAGCAGAAACCTCTCAAAAAAAAAAAAAAAAAAAAAAGAATATCTGTAATGTCTACAGGAATTCCTTGTTTCTATAGGTCATAATATGGAAAAAATGATGCTTAAGAATGCCCTTTCAAAAGAAATGAAAGCTCCTTTTTGTTTTCATTAGCTTAAAAAAATTGAAAACGATGGGATTACACCAACTTTGGGGAAGAAGCCAAATTGAATAGAGATTAACACTAAATAAGAAATATACCTTATTTATTTATTTATTTATTTTTAACATTTGCCAGAGGGAGCATTAAATGCCAGAGCGAGGGGCAGAGCTAGAAAGCATCCCAATGAGAAACAGTCACATTGCATCGCTTCTTCTCTATCTCTCCCCCTCTTTTTTTTTGGATTTTGGGGATGCAAGCACCAGTATGTTTCTTTTTTGGAGAGGTTTTTGCTATAGGGCGTGTGCGCTCGCCAGACAGACAGAGAGAGACAGAAAGACAGAAAGCAAGAAATCACCCCCCAGGGGGTATGGCCACGCCGCAGCCGCAATCCCTTCCCCTCGCAGTCTCCTCTCGGAATCTTGGGCATGCATGCACATGTGCCCGGCGTGAGTTTTAAACCACCGGGTCCAGGACGTGAATCGCGGTCGACTACATGGGATTCCAGCAACATAGCCTTTACGCTAACTGCTGGTCCCAGCACCAGTATGTTTCTCAAGCCACTACAAGGTCAAGAACTCAAACCATGTGGTAAGCCATGTGGGATCCAGCCCCCTTAACTACCATGCCACAGACTGGCCCTAAAATATATTTTTTTAATTGCCAAAGGACACCTTTGCTTATAAGAGATGAAGAAACAGAGAAAGAGAGAGAAAGAGCACCACAACTCACCACCACCATGGACCACAATCCCTTCTCCTCCATTTTTCCATTCTGTTAAGATTTAGGGCATGCATGTACACAGGCCTGGCGTGGTTTTCAAGTCATGGGGGTTAGGCTTAGAACTGTAGTTGGCTATGTGGATTCTGGCTCCATTAATCACTAGGCTACTTTGGACAGCTTAAAAAAAATACCTTCTTTGATGTTGTAATTCTAACTTTATTTGGTAGGCAGCACCATAGAGTTAGGATAAGTTCATGAAGAGAGTATAGAACGGTCTAACTCAAGATTATTATTCGATATTTTTGTTCTGCTTTGGAAAAGGAAAAAAATAGAGGGAGAACAAACAAATAGAAAGTTGTTTTCCAGAGATTTCTTTTCAGCTCAGGTGTTTGGGTAGGTCTTTCATTAAACTCTTAATGTTTGAGTAGTATATTCTGAAATACAGATATTATCAAACTTTTAGGATCTAAAACCGGGACTGAAACATGCACTTGTTCAGTTAGTTTGTTCATGGCACAGGGATGCTTACCTAGAAGAGCAAGGTAGGGACTTAAAATGAGACTATATCTGTTCAACAAACTGTAATCCCTAGCACTGTGCTGCACCTTTTCTGATTCAGAAGGAAACTTTGTATCAGTCTCAGCAATCCTGTTGAAGTCAATTGAAGTTATCAACTGCTTTTGCTTTGGAGACAACATAAATTGATTAAATTCCAAAGATTCAGAATGACTAGAAACTCATTCTTACAGGGAGTAGCGGATATTCTATAAAACCAAGTTAGGAGTTTTAGTTTAAGAAGATTTTATTTTATTAATGAGAGACCTACTTTTCAGCATAATTAAAGCAACTAAACATAGCAGAAAGAAAGGATGATAAATTGGACTTAGGATTCATTTATTATAAATGATATCTACAAGATTGTCATTTATTAAAGAGTTATTTAATTTTATTCTTCATCATTATTTTCAATTTGACCAGAGAGAGACAGAGGGAAAGTGAGAAAGCAAGCTGCCAGGTTCGGGACTCGAACAGTAGTCTGCCATAGGGGAGTCCACTGCCTTAACCACTATGCCACTTGCCAGCCCTAAGATTGTCATTTTTAAGACATACAAATTTATTCATATTTGTCATTGTGATTTAGTAAAACCGCATTTATATAGAAAAGAACACTTACTGTGATACTGAGTGAAAATCTAAGTCTTTTAGTGTTGACCATTTTTTAATTGAAGTTACTTAAACCTACAGGAAGCAAACACACACAAGAAATAGGCTTGGCAACTTCTAATCATTTCAGTGAAAGCAGATTCATGTCCTATATGCTTTTCAGACCAGGCTAAATATAACAATAGACTGCAATACTTAAAAATCAGGAAGTAAAAACAGAGAAATAGATATTCCATAGAGTAGCAGAATCAGACAGTGCTGGATTCTAAGTATGAGAATGCCTCACAGGTTTGTGGTTAAAGAATATGAAGACTCACAAATCTAGCTAGACAAGGAGAAGAACGAGAAGTTGGTTGTTGTAACTTATGAAGATAATAGACACCATGACTATTTTAAATTCAAAAATGAGAATAAATTTTAATTTTAATTCCTACCTTGCAAATCACTCCTGAATACAGTGTTCAATTCTATTTTTCTCTATTAACGATAATGTACTTTCAGAGTGCTTTGAGATCCTTAGATGAAAGGTACTAAGTGCAAATTAATGTCATCTAAAAGCTGTCTTAATGACTTCATAAGCAAGAGTAGAATGGCTTCCAATTTAGTTCTAACTAGGTGTAAATCATTTCACATGAAGAACCAAGTGAATTAATTGCAGGAGAATAGTTCAGCATGCACCAAACCTATTAGGATACTTGAACACAGCTGCAACTCAGAGGATAAACTAGATTAGAATACTGTTTGCAGAAAATAGCAAATCGAAGCACTCTTTGAGGCAATTAACAAAATCAGAGCATCCTTTGAAGCAAATAAGCATGAAAAATGCCTTTCTTACTCTGATTTTTTCTAAATGCCTAATTTTGCTACTGTCTTGAGTGTCTTGGATTGTGTTCAAAGCCCAACACAACAGAGTTTCTGTCATACAGATGAGATTTTGTTTTGATGTGAACTATTCAACCACAACTAAATGCACATTTTCAACCAAGCAATGATGAATATGAACTATTACAGTAACACCCACTACAGCTTGACTCACTGGTAGCATTACACATCACATTCCACTTTTGTTTTTCCATTGATTTGTGGGAAGGGAGAGATATAAGATGACTGAAAAGGAAACTAGAAAAAATTATCTTCAAAAATAAAGTATGGGAGCAGGCAGGTAGCATAATGGTAAGGCACTGGACTTCCACATGGCTGATCATGTTCCAAGTCCCAAACCTGCAGGCTTGAAAATCATGCCAGGCATGTGTGAATACATGCCCCCAAATCCCAGGAGAATGGAAGAGAAAGGATTACAACATGGCCGTACTCCTGGGGAGTAATTTCTCACTTTCCATCTCACTGTCTCTGTCTCCAATAAGCGTACACGCCCTATGACAAAAACCTTTAAAAAAGAGAATGTATGGTAAATACTTAAAATTTACACGGTATTTAATATGCATTATATTAATTTTATATAACTATCCTATGAATTAGTACAATAATGTCACCCTCTGTTTTTAAGGGAGAGGTAAAAATAAGTAATATACATGAACTGTTCCAAGGTCATATAGTAAGCCAGCTACAGATCAGTGACTTTATCTAATATTTTTTACTTCAAAACTTTCCCTCTAACCCATACTACAATGAAATTGCTCCTTTTGGGGCTTGCGGGTGGCATGGTGGTTAAGGGTGAAGGACTCCCACATTGCTGACTATGGTTCAAGTCCCAGACCTGCTGGCTTGCTTTCTCATTTTCCCTTTTGCTTTCTCACTTTCCCTCTCTCTCTGTCTCTGTCTCTCTCAGTCTGTCCTTCTCTGGTCAAATTAAAATAGAAAGAAAGAAAGAAGGAAAGAAAGAAGAAAGAAAGATAGAGAGAAAGAAAGAAAGTTAAAATTTAAATAATTGTTCATTTTAAAATTTTGTAGTTATTGTTTCTTGCAAATAAGTATTTTACCTACTTAACACTGCAAAACAAATCCTTGCATTAATGTTTTGCCATAGTTTTTATAATTAATTTACTTCTTTATGTAAATGTTTTGTCAAACCTGAAACCCAAATTACTATAAAAATACAAATATTCTAAGGAACTAGATAAATGAACTCTTGCATTGATTAAAAAAAAAAAACCTTCAAACTCCTTATTTGTCCTTTTTTCTTCTACATTTAAAAAAATTAAATTTCAATGTAACTCAATTTCTAAATTTTTATGGTACAGGAATTGAGAAGCAGAGCAAGAAATAGTGTGTTTGAGCTATAAAATGAATTTTGTTTTGAGTATTAAACATCAATAAAACCTAAGGCTATTCCAGGTTCCACTACTCTACCACAGCATTTTCAGGAGGAAAACAAACAACAGCAACAAAAAGCAGTAGAAAGAAAGATGTCCACATGAGAACAAAAAAGAGTGAGTGTGTGCAGTAACGTTGCCAATTGTACCATCAAAATCTTAGGTGGCATGAATTTTTGTCTGCTTTGTTCCAAGTTCCAGGCAAACCTCTCAGCAGTGTGGCCAGTGTGGCAAGAATTTGAGGACCAGAATTTGAAATAGATACCACCTTTGGTCAAAATGCACTAAATCATACTGTAGTATTTAGGCACCCCTAATTTTCAGTAGCTTAATATAACCAAGTTTTACTTTTTGCTCATGTTCCACATCCAGCTTAGTGAATGGAGTCTCGCTTGTAGTAGTTGCTGAGAATTCCACAATGACAGAGCTGCAATCATCTTCTACTTACTCTGTGTTGTAGGCAAAATAGAAAATTCTTTAGAGGATCTCCAACCAAACAGGAAGTGGCACACATCACCTCAGCTCATTGCTTTGTGGGTCCCTCCTAACTGGCTGATCACAGAAACAGGTGATGAACAGAGTTGATGACTACAACACAGCAATACTAATGCAGGTCTTAGAGTCATTTATAGAATCATGTCTTAGAAAACTTAAGAAGTCAAGTAATTCAACAAAATATATCAGACTATCTCAGAAAATCAGTCTGCCTATTAGGTACCCCTTTAACAGAAGATAATTTTGTTTTCTTCTTTCATGTCATACCTCTTTAAAGAAATTTGCAGGGGACTAGCAGATGGCATGATAGTTACGTTGCTGGACTCCCATGTAGTCAAATGTGGTTCTACTCCTGGACCCTGTGGCTTAAAATTCATGCCAGGCACATGTGTGCATGCTATGTGCGTGCCCAAGATCTAGAAAAGACAATGGAGAAAAAGGGATTGCGGAGTGGCCATCTTCCCAGGGGGCTTGCTTTTCACTCTCTCTCTCTCTCTTTGTCTTTCCAGGAAGCACACACATCCTATAGCAAAAATCTCTCTCTCAAACAAAAAAAAGAAGCACAAAACAAAAAAACAAACAAAAACAACCAAATTCCTAGGTGATACTTAACCATGTAATTACCTGGTTAATTCAGAAACCTTTTAACAATTGAATGTACTGCAGTTGTCAATCAATCTTAAGGTATATCCTGTGATTGTTACCATTTATTTATTCATTTATGTTTCTATTTATTTATTTACTCAGAGAGAGAGGAGAGAGAGGAAGAATACAGCCCCAACAGAATCATCATGCTGAGATTGCCCTCAGCATCAACCAGCCAGATCATGAGCATGCTCATACATGTATCCAGCATCTAAAATAAGGTCCTGGGATTTGAACCAGGTACCTTTCCTTATGGGTTCTTTCATTACCACTGTGTTTGACCCCCATCATTTATTTTAATTGTATTGTTTAGTTGATCAGAGGACTAACTTTTATAGACTCTACTGTCTACATGTCCAAGGTTGGTGCTGCTGGAAATATTTGATTCTGTGCAAGCAGTAGTAAGAGGGGCTGCTGTGATTAATATTTCCCACAATTGTTCTCAAAAAGGATAAATTGATATTTCAGTTATTCCCAAATAGAAATAGATCATTTGAGCTTAAGTTAACAGAAACCTTATTTCATGAATAAATCCTAATAGAAACAAGGACCCTTTGTGAACGTCTAGGAAATAAGTTTCTTTTGAAACAAATAGAAAAAAATATATATATACATGATTTTCTATTTTCTTGGAAATAAAGTTGGAAGTAATGTGATTTAAAGCATTCATTATTCCTTTAAAGTTTGTTAGGTTCTTCTTTGAAAATCAGTTCAACATCACATGTTGATATGCTAATATAAAACATGCAATTTCACGACTGACAAGTGTGCAAATAGTGTAGTATGTGTGCAGCTGACAGGGCTGTTTAACATGCGTTCTGATCATGAAATGAGCATTTCATGACCTCCACAACTAAGATACCATGAAAACGTGTGTGGTTTTTCTCACTCTTATTTTGACTTTTACCATGATATTTAAAATGGTGATGTTAGAGGTGCACTGACAAGACAAATGTATCCCAAACCATCACTGTCCATACATAAAGTCTGTCGGAACTACCATTCTATCAATTTTGAGTCTAAATAACTATTGGTATTTTAGAGATCTGAGGCTTAGGTAAGACCTTTCAGAATGTCTAGGTCACTCACTTCTGAGACTACCCTTAGGTCTATTTCTTTTCATGTCTCAGAGTAATATGTCACCTACATTAGTAAGCCTACATAAATGTTACTTTGCCAGATATACTATGCACTCTCAAGTTATTGAAACGTTGGTGACAAATGAAGTATTTGATATTCTTAACACACTACACATGATGGAGAAAAAGCTCTAAGACAGAGGAGAACTTCTGTACAGTTCTTCTATTTAATGCAATCCTGCAATAGAATTTAACTTCTATTAGACTTACTTCTCACAGCTCTGTTATCCCCAGGTATTCATATGAAAGCTGAGACTCTTACAAACAAAATATTCTAGCCTTTAGGGTGCATTTTCAAAATCCTGTTAAGGTGAGGCACATACAAAATCTGTTAGCTTATTGCATTTTGGGTGCATGTTGCTTCTGCAGTGTTTTGAGCATTCACCCCTTCAGGTTAGCACATTCATTAAAAAACATCTCATGAGTGTGATAGGAATTCAAATTTGAACTCACAGATTTGAATGAATAAAAAGGCTCTTACAGAGCCAGATAATAGTCACATTCATAGGTCTGTGATTTTTCAACCTAGCTCTAGGCCAACATAATTTCACACAGTGTAACAGAATGAATAATAAAGTTATTACCTAATCTTTAAAACATTACAATACCAAATTTTGGCACTTAAAATATGAGTCAGATATACCTGTCTCCCCACCCAGGTTTTAATCATGGTGGAAATAAAGTATGAATTTAATCCAAGGCAACTTTTTAAATATCATTAACTAATTTATAAATTTTAAGATTTTTTTCCTTAAAGTCACCAATGGTAAGTTTTTCAAACTAATATCTACTCTTTCACCAATGTGCAAGGAAAAATGTGTCAATAATTTTTAAAACTATTAAATACATAATATCCTAAGTTAAATATGTATTAACTCTTAACTTAAAAGTGAATCTTTTAAAAATTATAGCTTTTTAGAGCAAGTCTTTGTAAGCATTACATTCCTATGACTGAAAATGTTAAAAGCAAGTGAAGTGGATTCAATGCTAATACGTTCAGAATGCTCAGTTTAAAAAGACTTCATAAAAGTATCCAAGCAAATCTGAGCAGTATATTAATATATATATATATATATACACACACACACACGTATATATTATATACATATACATATATACATATACATACATATATATATATATAAATATTACAGTTACAATCATAGACTGTAAAATGCTAATATTTTCTGCATTATTAAGTCAAAGGGAGAAAGGAGGAAATCAAAATAATTTTACTTGGACCAATTATTTTCTTATGATCTGACTTCATATGCCATGTGTATTTTATTATGTTTTAATTGTTATCCACACAAATATGATGGTGAATTTTCAATGTCTATTCTGCTTAGCTATATTTTCCATAATACTCTCTTCCCTGAAAATTACAAGCCTTATATAGCACTGTCAATGTTATCTAGCAATCAGTATCCATCATGTTAAATAGATTTGAAACTAATTGCATTTTCCTCATGGACTATCTGTCTGTCTCTCAGAATTTTAGTAAGGTAATCACTTTTCCTACCACATTTTCCACAATGTTTATTTTAAACCTAGTAGCTATATTCTAGGATTTTAAAATTTCACAATTTTTCATTTATTTTTATTTTCATGATAATATATTGATAGTTTCAAATTTTAGGCACATGATATTTGTTTATATTTATCAGTTTATCTCTTTATATAATCAAAGTTTTGAAAACATGTTTCAATTTTAAATGACTCGTTTAACTAATTTCAACTAGAATTCCTTCCTTTTATCTATTCATTCATTTAGCAAATATTTACCAAACAACTATTTTAATCCAGGGACTATACTTGGTATTGAATATTTTTTTAAAGAATTATTTTTATTTAACTTTATTTATTTATTTATTTATTTTAATTTGACCAGAGAGGGACAGAATGTGTGTGTGTGTGTGTGTGTGTGTGTGTGTGTGTGTGTGAGAGAGAGAGA
Source organism: Tupaia tana (assembly GCA_026018925.1). Classification (NCBI taxonomy): domain Eukaryota; kingdom Metazoa; phylum Chordata; class Mammalia; order Scandentia; family Tupaiidae; genus Tupaia; species Tupaia tana. Next base: position 42,115,570 of record JAKSZU010000004.1, on the reverse strand, counting down.
GAGAGAGAGAGAGAGAGAGAGAGAGAAAGCTACCTGGTTTGGAACTTGAACTGCGGTCAGCCATGTGGGAGTCCAGAGCCCATAACCACCATGCCACCTGCTGGCCCTGGTATCAATATTAATCTCTGAACAAAACATGGTAAGATCTTGCTTTTTGTAGAAAACAAACTGGAAAGAATGCAATGAGGAAGTTTTAGTGCAAAGTTGGGAAAGTAGAATGTGCTGAGAGCTCTCAAAAAGTGTTCAAGGGCTGCTTTGGTAGTGCAGCAATTCAGCCCTGTGCATTGGGAGCTGGATCCTACCTGATCAACCACAGTTATAATTCCATTTGGAATCCTAGTCCTATGGGTATTGAAAACATGCCAAGTGTCTTTAACTGGTGCCCAAAATCCTGATAGTAGAGAATTGGAGGAAAATGTATTAAGGTGTGGCCACACCCTATTAGGTGCTTTCGTTCTCACTCTCTTTGTCTTTGGCAACCACATGACCTCTAACAATTAAAAAAAAAAAAAAATCAAGACTTTTTTTTTAAAAGTATTGTTTCTAACTAGAATTTTACAATTGAGGGTATGCTCTTAGGAGAAAGTGATGAAAACTATGAAGGTCAGGAGGCACAAACTAGAATAAGGGCCTTCATTCTGCTGTGTACATACTTAGTGACAGAGGTAGAGGGAAGGGAAAGAAATGAAAAAGAGAAGAAAACATTGTGTGTGTGTGTGTGTGTGTGTGTGTGTGTGTGTATGAAGATTGGAGGAGAAGAAAGAAAGGATAAGAAGTATAGGCAGGAGTGAGAGGAAGGAGAAAAGTCTGTTTCTGAAATGAAATATAGTTTTCAGTGTACTAGAAGCAGTTTGAGTTTGAAATGACTAAGTTAAATTTTGGAAAGTACCCCGAACACAGAATGGCAACAGAAGTGGATTTTCCATGAAGCACATGGAAGTTAAGTTTCTGGGTCCTCTTCATTTTCCAAGGCTTTTCGAAGTGACTATAATACATGTTTATATGAATATCTATCAATCATCTATTGTCACATGAAATAAAAATATATTTAGTCACTTTGCTTCTTTATAAGTAAGATCTTTCTTTGAAAGCATGGCTGATCTTTAGATTTTGGCTTAATTGTATCTCAGCACCAGGATGGACCTGTTCTGGTTGATCTGGTCTCACACCAGAGAGAACGTACAGGAGTCAATGTCAGGGACCTAGGTCACATCTGAGCATCAAGGGGCCAGAAGAAATACTCCTCTCAGTTTAGATCTGCATGGAGGTCAGCAAAGAGCTCAAATTTATTAGCTCCATTGGCATGTGCACTCATCTGTTCCAGCAAAGTATTGTTCTGACACTGTATTTGTTGGGAGAGTTAATTTTTTTTTTTTTTTTTTGGAGAGGTTTTTTCGCTATAGGGCGCGTGCGCTCGCCAGACAGACAGAGACATAGAGACAGAAAGCGAGAAATCACCCCCCAGCGGGGATGGTCACACCGCAATCCCTTCTCCTCCATTCTCCTCTCGGGATCTTGGGCACGCACGCACACGTGCCCAGCGTGAGTTTTAAGCCACTGGGTCCAGAACGCGAACCGCGGTCGACTACATGGGAGTCCAGCGACATAGCCATTACGCTAACTGCTGGTCCCAGGAGAGTTAATTTTACAAAGATTAGAGAAGCACCAAGAATAGAGCTAAATATAAAGATGTGAAGAAGAGGGCTGGCAGGTGGCATGGTATTTAAGGGTGCTGGACTCCCATATGGCCAACCATGGTTCGAGTCCAGACCTGGCGGCTTGCTTTCTCACTTTCTCTCTCTCTCTTTCACTTTGTCCCTCTTGGATCAAATTAAAATAAATAAATAAAGTTACATAAAGTAATTCTTTAAAAAAAACTATGTGAACAATAATCAGCAATGCTAGTTTTGCACACTAGCAGTATTGTAGCCAATGAGGTTTATCTGAGGAATGATCATTGCCAATGGAATAATCACGTTGGTTATATAACAGACCCACTGTGAATAACAGCTCTAAACCATGAGCCTAGTCTTGAAGGTAACCAACTGAACAGATCAAAAAGTTCAAGACTCACTGTGAATATTGTTGGAGGCAGGTAGCTTATTCTCTAATCATAGTGTCTTGGCAGCAATGCCAAAATAGAATATAAAGGATCTGGCAAATAAAGCAAAATCAGATTCCCAGTGTCTACCAGGAAAATATCATTTTGTACTTTGATGTAAGAGGGAGAAACCAGGCAAATATTTAACTCAATGATCTGTTGGAAGCAAAGTAATTCTTGTTCTTAGTTGGGAAGTTATTGCCAGAAACTGGAGAAAACTAAAAGAATTTGATAGTCTGTGCAGATTGTAGATAAATAGTAAATATAAAATCTTGAAAACAATGCATAGTGCTATAATCTAATGACAGGTATATTATAGTTTTCATTTTGTTTTGTTTAATAACATAATTTTCCCCAACAGTCACCCTTATTTCTACCAAAGGCAATCAAAGACAAATGTGTTTGTAAAATAGGTTTAGCTTTATCATATTTTATCTGATAATTTATGTAAGTGCACAAAGATCGTGATTGAACATATAGTAATCTCAGATTTTAAATTTTCTGAGATTAGGAAACCAGACCAAGGAAGGCCCTAGACATTGTAATAGCTACAAATCCATTTTAAATGTGCTATCCCAGTCAAAATCTTAGTAGCATAACCTATGTTTATAATTGTATCTTGTTATAAGGAAAATGGATTCTTGGGAGCCAGATGATGATGCCAACAGTAAAACGTGATGCTCTATCAGGTGATCCCATATGGAGAGATTTCTGGTTCTAGTCTGTAGACTTCCCTAAGAACGCCCATCATATGATCTGGGACTGGCTGAAGGCTCAGGGTAAATTGTGTCATCGGGACCCTGTTGGGAATGTTACCTTTCTCTCTCTCTAGCTCTCTTTCTCCCTCTATTTCTCTTTTGCTCATGAAAGAAGTAAGTAAATGAACTTTTTTTTTTAAAGAAGAAACATATTCTTATTAAACTTTTCAAATAGTTATTTTGTCAAAAAATTCTCACAATAGTTTTCAATATCTGGAAGGATTGAGTAGAAAGAAAAAAGTAAATGTTTTTATTTTTGTTTAGAAAAGTATATTTTATTCAATTACTATAAACTATAGCTTAAGAGAGAAAATTCTTTTCTTTAACCTAGGAAACAAAACATCCAAGTAAATAATCAGCAATGTTTTAAATTAGGAAGCAATAAAACCTCTTAGGGTCCTACCAATAGTCTGTGGAGTGACTATAGTCACTTTGGGTCCTACCTAGGTACAAGAGGTAGATTAGCATAAAATAGATGAACAGAATAAAAGCATACTTGAAGTTTTATGTGGCTTGGGAGCCCGTATTACAAAAAAAAAAAAAAAAAAAAAAAAAAAAAAAAAGACTCCAAAGAAATAGAGTTCAACATACTAGGTTGGACAAAGAATAATAAACTGAAAATGTGTGACTAAATCATGCAAGAAGTGTTAAAAGAGAAGAGTTATTTTAACAATACAGTGTTCTTTCCATCTCAACTTCTTGTCCTTAAAGATGTTGCCTTTCATTTCAATATAAGGAGGGTGATTTTCAAATGAGACTATTTCCTTTTGCTTTTAAGAACTATAGATAGTACAAAGGTCAACATGATCCTTTGTACCTGCTGCTCATCCAGTGTCATTACTTACTCAATATGCAACAAGAACATAATTGAGCCTCTTGATTTCTCCTTTCTAGAATTTTCCTGGAAGTTACATATTGCGAACTGAGTTAGTGGCTATGGAAAGAAGAAATGGGTTAATAGTTGAGGAGTTTCAGAAGAAAAAGAGAATATAGCTTAGAAAAGGAGAAAGAGGGGTGGTAGGAGGTGAGGAGTAAGCTTTGGAGAGGAGAGTTTCAGCTAACTTTGAAACAGTATTCTGCAGTCAGGCAATCTATAGTCCTTAATATACTTTGAATCCGTGAGATACCAATAGATATATGTGTTCTCTTTGGACTGTTCTATCTTACAGCGATAGTCCTCTGCTAATAGTTTAATTCTAGGGACCAGCAGATGGCATAGGGCTGCGTCACTGGACTGCAGATATGTGGCTTTGTCACATGACCAACTGCAATTCGAGTCCCAGATCTGGTGGCTTCAAAATCACAACACGTGCCTGTGCATGTGTGTTTGCCCAAGATCCCAGAAGGAGAATGGAGGAGTAGGGATTGTGGTGTGGTGGTGTGGTTACCTGCACCCCTTCCCCAGGGTAATTTCTCACTTTTCTTCTCCCTGTGTCTGCCTCTTTCCCAAGTGAATGCACACGCCCTGAGGCAAAAACCTCTAAGAAAAAAAGTTTAATTCTAATCAAAACAAGTTTAAGAGTGTGAATGATCCCATAATTTTGAACATGTTACCAGGTGGAGCCTCAGAATGGGAGCAGAGGAAAGGCTGTCTTAACATTCTTTTGAACTTTGAGAACCCATGTTGTAAATAAATTTATCCAGTTAAGTTGGCTTAAGCCCGAACATGCAAGAGGTGAAATAAACCCAGATTTTATAATAATATAAAGAGTACTTACTAAGAAGGACAGAAGCCTTCTTTGTGAGGAGGGAGAAAGTCCCTCAAAAACCAGATCTCAGATAAAGCTAGAGAACTCAAATTGTAAAAAGAAAGCAGAACTTACTTCCATGACATAGCACAAAAGGCTTAAGTGGGTGCTGTATGTGTAGTTTCAGAGGTCACGTATCTCTCCAAGGTGAGTCCATCTCAGATCTCACTTCTGACATGAAATTATGTCCACATGAAATAAAAATACATGAGAAGAACCTCCATGTAAATAATTTCTTTGGAAATAATATAAGAGTAGTAGAATTACAATTCAGGAAATGCATAAGATCAGGTTTGCCCCTCGTATGCTCTAAGAACAAAAGAAAAGGTTAAGGTTTTATTAGGTAAAAATGAGGTTACACAAGTTGTTTTGAGAAAAAATTCTTTGATGCTGGCAGTGCCTTAATGGAGCTCGTAGATCTAATTACTGAGTGTCAGTAGTTGGAATAATGGTTAGACCCTTGCAATTTTAATCAGATTTACAATAACTTTTTTTTAACTTTGCTATAGGGTATGTGTACTTGTGGGAGAGTGAGAGAGAGAGAGAGATAAACCTACCCCTCACCCCCGGGTGGATAGCCATGTCACAATTCCACAATTTCTGCTCTTGGGATTTGGGCATGCACAAACATGTACTGGGAGTGCCTTTCAAGCTGGTGGGTCTGAGACTTGAACTACACTGTTGGCCATGTAGAATCCAGCCAACTTAAGCTCCACACCAATCTGTGGCCCCAACATTACTATTTTTCAAATAGGCATAGGCAACCTAAGCTTTTTACTTACGGCCTCTCAACATCATTTTACTTGAATATGGCATGAATTCTATTTTGTATAATCAACTATTTAGCTATCTATCTAAATTTGTAAAGGTATGGTACTTTACCTTAATTGGTTCAGACCACAGTGTCTTTTTATTTTTGGAGAGGTTTTTGCTATAGGGCGCATGCGCTCGCCAGAGAGACAGAGAAAGACGGAGAGACAGAAAGCGAGAAATCACTCCCCAGGAGGGATGGCCAAGCCACGATCCCTTCTCCTCCATTCTCCTCTCGGGATCTTGGGCACACACGCACATGCACCCGGCGTGAGTTTTAAGCCACCGGGTCCGGTATGCGAACTGCGGTCGACTACATGGGAGTCCAGTGACATAGCTATTACGCTAACTGCTGGTCCCAGACCACAGTGTCTTTTTATACTTCTTTTGTCAGGAGATATTAGAGTGGCCACCTAAAAATAAATTAAATTTAGATCCATTTCACTGAGTTTTAGTGGGATTATTTTATGAATTCAGTTGCTTCTCTGCATACTAGTAACATTTAGTTATTATCATTACAATATTTTCAGAATAATTCTATTAAGTAATGAGGATTAGGGTTTTTTTTTTTCCATAGAGTGTGTATGCTCACTGAAGAGAGACAGAGACAGAGGGAGAAAAGGCGAGAAATCACTCCCCCACCCAGGGTGGATAGGCATGCCACAATTTCTTCTCCTACATTCTCCTCTCAGAATTTTGGGCACACACACACACAGATGCCTGGATTGATTTTCAAGTCATTGAGTCTGGTACTTGAACCACAGTTGGCCACGGAAATTTATTCAGCACATTAACCACCATGCCACTTGCTGGCCCCTAAGGAGTAGATTTTTTAAAATACATTGAAGGTTTTGATTACCACAGCTTTGTAGTATAGTTTTGGGTCAGGGAGTGAGATGCTGCCCATTCCACTCTTCTTGTGGAAGAGTGCTTTGGCAATACGGGGTCTTTTATGATTCCAGACAAATTGTATGATTGTCTTCTATAAATCTGTGAAGAATGTGTCTGGTACTTTGATTGGGATTGCATTAAATATGTAGATTAATTTGGATAGAATTGCCATTTTGATTATATCAATATATATACTACAAAGCTGTGGCAATCAAAACGGCATGGTACTGGCACAGAAACAGACAGGTGGACCAATGGAACAAAATAGAGTCCTCAGAAATAAATTCCCAAACATACAGTCAACAATATCATCATTTCATTTCACAGACTTACCTGAGGTCTTCAAAAGTCCATAGGAAATGCATATTATGAGAGAAGTATGCATGGATTTTAAAATTGTTTTGTGCCAAAACAAATTTATACTTTAATCCATTTTCCATGAGGTTTTTGAAGTGTCCTTGTATATAAAACTGGCAATAAAATTATTCACTTAATTTTGACTTTTTAAATAATATTTTATTAAAAGCATCAACTATTTGTTTCAAAACTTATTTTCTTCTGTTATAATCCAATAGACCATCTCTAATTGGTTTAGAATTTTTCTACTTAAAATTGACATTTGGGCCAGTTGCTGGTATAGTGGTTAAGGAAACTGTTTCTCACCTTGCCAACTATGTGGTTTAAATCCTGGACCCAGTGGCTTGAAAAAAAAAATACAGGTCGTGTGTGTGTGTGTGTGTGTGTGTGTGTGTGTGTATGAGTGTATATGTGTCCATGTGCTCCCATGTGCTCAAAATCCTGAGAAGGGAATGAAAGAGAAGGGACTTCTGTGTGGCGATCCCCTCCTGGGGGTGGGGGTTGATGCTTTCTCAATTTCCTTCTCTTTCATTTTCTCAGATGAGTGTATGCACTCTATAGTGGAACTGAAAAATAAAAAGTTGATACATATATTTGGATCTTCAAAACCATGTCTTCTAAGCAAAATATAAGGTTGTTTCATTTAATTTTTATTTTAAAGAGAGATGAGGTCTATCAAAATAATGTTTCTTCAAATTAGTCTATGTGCTTTCATTTGCCTGTATAAAAGATAGTTGACACTAAAATGTGGAGATAGTATGTAAAAATGAAAAAAAATTGCACTTTTTTTATAACTTGGTACACATATCTGTAGAAATCACATACTTTTTTATTTATTTACATTTTGCCAGAGGGTGTGTGCGCTCTTGGGTGGGTCGGGGAAAGTGAGCAACCTCCATTGGGGGCCTCTCATGAAAGAGACTCCCTTCCTCTATTTCCCCCTCTTGTGAGGATTTTGGGCATGTATGCACAGGTGCCCAGTATGTTTCTGAAGCCACAGGGTCTGAGACTTGAGAACTCAAACCACTGTTCAGCCATGTAGGATCCAGCTCCCTTAGCCTCTGTGTTATAGAACTGGCCTAAAACAATTGCATACTTGTAATGTGAGAAAGAGACTTAGGTGTACACACAAAATAAAATAATCCTTTCTTTTTGTAGCATTTGTAGCAGTTCTCCATTCATAGATAGATGATTTCCATGGTTAGAAAGTCAACCACTTACTTCATAGTGTGCCAGTTACAATCATGACAGTCTTATTAACCTCTCAGTAAGTCCTCTGAAACACTAAAGGGCAAGGCTACCCCTTATTTAATTTGACCAACTTTCAAATATTAAAGGCATCTATTCAGTACCTCTTTAGTATTTGTTTCTCTAAACCACTCCAATTATTTTATTATTCCTTATATGACACAATAGTCAAACAATTCAGGTTAATAGATTCATTCCAGTATATTTAAATCCTATTAGGACAGGAATAATGTATCTTTCTTTTTAGTATTTTTTCTTTATAAGTCATAATAATTATATTTACCATTTAGATTTCACTAATAATTTCCTCTTACACTGTCCTTTTAAATCATAAGAATGAAATGGTAGTAGGTATTTTCGCACTTTTCAGAGATGGAAACCACAGCCAGAGAGGTTAAATCGTTTATCAAATTCATAGTTCTCAGTAGAGAACCTTGACTTATCTCCTGACACTGCAGCCAGAGAGCATCTCATTATACTATCACTTCTCACATTTATTTATAAAATATACAATAGCTATTAAAATATACTAGATTTTTTTTCTCATAAATAGTTTTTACTAACCGTAAAATCAGCTACAGTGTAAACATAAAATTAACTCTCTATTCCGAGGATAAATCTACATCTCCCAGCAACATAGGTGGAGTTACACAGTATAGAAAATTTAAAGGCCCAAAGTATTAGAAGAAAATTTTGATGAACCAATTTAATATTATAGTAATTTTAATTAAAATGTACAAAACTATGTAGAGTCATATATTTGCATCATTATTTAAAGTGTAACTTACATTAGTCACAATTGCTATGGCCTTTTATCACTTTTTTGAATATTGAAATATTAGAAGAATTAAATGGCTGGGAAAGCGTCTACTCTTCATTATTATTTGATTAGCCTATTCTTACTGGCATTATAATGGATGAATATGATGTGTTATGGAACATCATGTCAAAAACAATTCCAACTCTGCTTCTGAAGCCAAAATTCTTCTTTCTAATAATTGCTAATGGTCTACTTAGGAGACATTTTACTATTCTTCTCATGTTTTTCATTATTATTATTCAATTAGAGATTTTTAAATTATTCAAGTAGATTTTTTTTTTTAACTCAAGAGAGCCCCATGGGCATGTTACTTTCCACTTTTCACTCATCATCTTTCTTTAAGTGAGGGGAAAGACTTTGGTTTGCAGCCATTTTTGTTTGTGCCTATATGGTAGAAAATGAAGGTATTTCAAACTAGAGTTGGGAAAATTGTAGTACATCTTAAATGTTGACATTTGAAAAATAACACCTTTGACACAAAGAAGAACAGATGACAATAATATTATTCATAAGAGATGTCTTTGTTCAGTATTGGAAACAGAAACTACTGCAGATAACTTCAAAGCTGAGAAGATTCTTATACAGTAAATTAGATGCTTACACAATTGTTGAAGATGCATTCTATCAGACCTCATGTTATGGCAGGATGAAAATTTCAGATCTGATCTACTGTGTAACTATGATGAAGATGGGTAAGAGGAGCAATCAGGTTAGATCTGGGAAGTTCTGATCATTTCATCTTTCCTGTTGAATCCCATATTTTATTCAGCGTATTATTGGTTATCAAAGTAATGCAAACATGAAAAGTGGTTCTCACCTTAAAGAGAAGCTAAAAATTTCATTGTGAAAAGTTTCCTGGAAACTGTCCTGTCTAAAACGCGGTTCAGAATCGTTTTCTGTATATTCCTTCCCTCTTACGAAATCTATATATTCCTCTTATTCCCAATGTATCCTTAAATCAGCTTTATGGGAGACTGGTTTTTGTTTCTCCTGTGATATTCAACCTGGTATATAAAGCCATGTGCACCTGGAGCACTGTATAAATAATGAATAATAATATTTATGTCCTTCAGGGGAAGACTGAAAACTTTTCTACTTTAATTGAGTTCTTCTGTTTGTACTATTGATGTTTTATTTATTGTGTGCTTTGTTGGAAGGATTTTTCTGTTTATTGTTGTGGTTTCTGTTCTATTTCAATGCCGGAAATAGCTCCTGTCTGTGTTGCCCTTTGCTTTGAAATTTTTGTTTAATTTCTGTCAGATGAAGGTGTTTTGGAGGCTGGAGGGCACTTTTGTCAATAAATTAAGGGTATAAAAAATGCCATCTGACACTTTTTCCTCTACTGTACAACATTTATCAAAGTATCAGGAGAAATTACTTTAGTCACAATTCCCTCACAGAGAAATTTATTCTTTTGTTTTTCTCCGATGACCTTCTAGTTTTTAGGCGTAATCAGATTATAGTGAAAACTAGTAAATTATACACATGTTAATCTTCAGTTTAAATTCTAACCATTACTAGACCTGTGGACAATGGCACATAGTCCTTGGGATGACATGGGGAAAGGGACAAAAATCTTCCTTTTAGAGTGCTTCAGTGGTTAAGAACTTCCCGCCTGTGTCCTCCACATGGGAATAGCTACACAATCTCCATAACTGAAAATATTTTATCATGAGTAATGCCAACAGGTGATGCCATGGAACCTGTGGATCCAGGTATCCTTTCCATAGTGTATTCCCTGACAACCACAACCATGTGGGCAGTCCAACAGTGCTTCTACCCACCATGAATGAGAAAGAAAATCGTCTGAAGGATGGAGGGAAGATAATTTATTGTCACATGAAGAAATCCTCTTGTCAGACAGATGTGAGATAGTCCTGAGTTCTGATATATAACTTACTGTGCTGAGTTTGAGTTTTCTCTTTAGTAAAAAACATGAAAAAGAAATACTGCCTTCAAATGTTGTGGGAAGGATTAAATAAGATAACATATATAAAATCATAAGCAAAAGTAAATGTTAAGACATTATATCTTAGTGTCCTATTAATAGTGGACATTCTTCCTGTTTGATATGCATGATCATTTTTTGGATGAATACCAGATTTCTGAAAGTTATATTCTCTGAAGGGCTCTAGAAGATCTGTACTTTCTGTTTCCAATTAAGGAGGATCCATCTGCTTTGAAAACTTAATAACCATGCATAAGAAATCTGAGGAATCAGCAGATGGCATAATGGTTATGTCACTGGACTTCCACATGGCCGACCATAGTTGAAGTCCCAGATCCAGTGCCTCGAAATATGCGAGGCATGTGTGGGTGCATGCCCAAAATTCTAAGAAAAGACTGGAGGAGAAGAGATTGCAGTGTGGCCATTCCCCCTGGGGGTGTTTTCTCACTTTTTGTCTCTCTGGCAAGCTCACGTGCCCTATAACAAAAATCTCTCAACAAAAAAGCAAACAAACAAAAAGAACTCTGTAACAGAAAGAAGTAAAATCAGCATTCTCTTTCAAGCACTTATATATAAACTAAAATATAAGAGAACATACACAGAATAAAAGGTAAAGCTCTCAGATCCTAACAGAAGTGCAGAGCAAAGGAACTTACAGGCGATGGCAACATTTACCTCAGAAAGCAAGTAGAAAAGTTCTTCTAAAATTATGAGGCCGGCATAGTTTTGGGTAGGAAATGTTTAGGCAAAGAAGGAGTATGGGGAAAAGTTATGCTGATTTTGGAAAATGAGTGAATGATGGCATATTTGAAAGAGGAATGGAGGGTCCAGTCAGTGGTGCCATGGTTGCACAACTGGACTGACATAAGAAAGGTCTTTAATTCAAGTCCTGGGACCTCCCTAAACATGCTGTGTGTGCACATGTGTGCCTTGGATCTGGCCTGGCCAGGGCTAAAGGTAAATCATGGTGTAAGGACCCCATTGGAGGTCTCTCTCTTTGTCTGAAGAAATAAGTTAAAAAAAAAACTTTTAGAGAGAGATTTTTGCTATAGAGTGCATGTGCTCATCAGAGAGATAGAGACAGAGAGAGACAGAAAGTGAGAAATCATCCCCCAGGGGGAATTGCCATGCCACAATCCCTTCTCCTTCATTCTCCTCTTAGGGTTTTGAGCATTTACGTACATGCACCTGGTGTGAGTTTCAAGTCGCCAGGTCTGGAACTCAAACCACAGTCAACTACATGGGAGTCCAGCAATGTAGTCATTATGCCATCTGCTGGTCTCAGTAAAAAACCTTATTAAAAATGGGAATGGAATGGGAACTTGAACACAGCTTTGTAATAAAAAGTATTAGCAGTGTAAGCTATGCAGTCCACACATCTAAGTTCAATTACCCTTTTTGCCCCTTTCTAGTTGTGTCCTTAATCTCTTATTATTCAAATTTCTTTTTCTAGTAAATTTGGCTGGGTGCTGTGAAGGTTAAGGAAAGTGAGTTTTGTTGTTTGTTTTTAATGATTGGAAGATAGCCTAAATATAATAAGCATTCAAAAAGAATGATGTTATTCATATTGCAGAAATAAAATTAAGATTAAAAAATCATGGATTACATATATGTTAAGAAAAAATACACAAAAAGGTTAAAAGGCATTTCTTTAAAATATTAAAATATGTTTTGTCTCTGTCATAAATAACTAAATTATGTCTTCAGATTTTCAGCTTTGTGTGCATGAAACTGATTGAAAGCCCTAGAAGAGATGGTGTGATGTCTATAAATGATAGCCTGGCAGGGGCTACTTCTCTAATATATGGTCTCTCTTTTCCTGGAGTGAAATCTGTTTCATTCAGTTCAACTCTGTTGAGTCAGACTTCTTAAAGAGTTAAAAAATAAAAATGGAAACAGTGATAATTACTCACTAAGTTGAATTAATGTGACTGCATTATGCCCTAATAACTGCAGTTTACTCATGTCTCTCCTGTAATAATCCAAAATTAATTTCATTTTATGCTCGCAAATAATCAGTTTATTTATAAAGGTTAGCCATCTTTCTCAGCACAAGTTATTCCTTTCTCATTACTTACTGGATTGTGCTAATGAAGCCCAGACTGGAGATGCATACAGATCTGTCTCTCCTGCTCTCTTCGGTATCAAAGGGGCAGAAGAGAAAGGAAATACATCTGCAGACTACTGGAAGTGTCAGGTGTTTACTGTGTATAGTTATTTCAGTGTCTTTTAGTATCCCCGATGGAGGGGACCAAAACTGCCCTTTTGGGAAAAGTACACAAGTAGTCTGAACTCTTCTGAGGATCTGTGTTGTCCACCTTTTTTATTACATCCTAACTTTAGTGTGTGGTGCTTACTGTACACCAGGCATGCTTCTGAGTGTTCTTCATTTAATTTTCATGATGACATCAGGTGGTAGGAGCTCTCATTATCTTCATTTTGTAGATGGAGAAACTGAGTCACAAAGAGATGAAGGAACTTACCCAAGGTCACACGGTTGTTAGATGTTGAAGTCAGGATTCAGCGTTAGGCTGCCCAGAGTTTGTGATCTGAAACATGATACTGTGCTGCTTCTCAATATACAGAGCAAACACAATATTCTTTTTTTTTTTTCTTTAATTTTGCCAGAGGACACATATGGTCAATAGAAAGAGATCAGGGAATCGGGAGAGGGAGACCGCACCCCTCATGGGAATAGTCACTCCACACCTTTTTCTTTGTTTCTCCATTCTTTTGGTATTTTGAATGTGTATATCCAGCTTGTTTCTCTAGGTGCTGGGTCCAAGACTCAAACTGCAAGGTCAGCCATGTGAGATCTGGCTTCCTTAGCCACCAAGCCTTGGAGCTGACCCTATTCTGAAATTTATAGATGATCACTATTTCCCTGTTGCAAGATGGAAATAAACCAGAGTTAAAAAGAGGGAAAGTTTTTAGCTTTTCATGTTAGTAAACTAGTAATTGTCCTCTCAATGGCCTCTATTCATTTTTGGTTTCATTGGATGCCCAATTATACTATTTTAATTTGATTATGCAGACATACATAGTCTATAAAAATAATTTCCAATTTCTTCATGCCCATATGTTCACTATTCCCAGCCACAGAAAAGCTTTGCAACTTGGGAGATTGCTTATCCTTTCTGGGTAAGGACTCATTTTCTTCATCTGTACATAAAAGGCAGAGATAAAATTTAAATCTCTAAATACATTTCAACTTTAAAATGTTATCCTTCTGTAAATCCATAAGAATGGATTGAAGCCACATGCTGTTTTGCTTTTAGTACTTATCCATCCCAGCAAACCAAGTTTCATTGATGCACATACACCAAACTGAGTACGTCTTACAATCTATCATTGTATTTTGGGATAATCTAAATTCTAATGCAACATAATGATTTTTAAAATGATATTTTTGTTAGATACTGGGGTGAAAGGGTCTCTCTAATGAAGTACACAGTAAATCTGAATCATAATTTCCCGAAACACAAAGTCGTATAAAAATCACCTGCCATCGAGTTGGGACACTATCAGTTGGGGAGATCTAATGGGAATCTATTGTGACTAGGCTACTGAAAAACGTACTACAAAGAGAGTGTAATAAAGTATCGCTGGACTGTGCAATAACCTCTCCCTACCTTATAAAAGATGTGAAGCCATGTTCTCAGACTAAGTGCTAGTAAGAAAAAAAAAAAAAAGTAAGAGTACATTGTCTCCCCCTTTCTAAATAGTTTTTTGATGTGAAAAATTTCTACTATCCCCCAGCAGCTTCACATGAGTGCATATACCACAGGGCTATGAATTTTCTGATGCATCCATAAAGATGACAGGGTCACGTATGACCTGGACTGGTAGTTTGAAAGGGAATGCTCAGTCATATTGCAGGAATTTGCAGAGCAGTAGGGATCTGGAAACGACCATTGGCAGTATTTCTTCCTTTATTAATCACTGTGAGTGTGGCAGATGGTCCTTGGGTTATTTTCTAAAGAAGTGAGAGCAGGAATGTGGAAAAAGGTTCTCTTTATCTATTCTCCTTACTTAGGAATGTGATTGTTATCTTGATATTTAGATACATAAATGAAAAGCTTTTACTGGATAATTTATTTGTTGTATGTCACCTGTATTCCAGGGACTATTAGGTAGTGGTAATAGAACAGTGAACTAAATCTTTGCCATTGTGGTGTTTATATCCCAACTGTGGCAAGAAACTGATGATAGATAAATTAAGTAAAATATATGGTAGATTTAAGATCAACAAATTCAGTCTGTCAGTCAAATATGCCCTACTGCATGCTTTTGTAAATAAGTTTCACTGGAACACAATTATGTTCTCTCATTTTCCTCATTGTGACAATGGCAGTAAGAGGAATTGCAACAGAAACTACATGGCCTGCATTTGTCCAGAGATGACCCTTAGGTTACATACTAGTTAATATTATTAATAAAACTAAATCCAGGAAGGAGGACAAGAACAGAGTATGTCTTAGATACCATGATCAGCGAACAAGCCACTGAGAAAGTAGCATTTGTGTAAACAATAGAGGAGGTAAGCAAGCTAGTCATGCAGCTTTAAAGGAAAGAACATAGGTCAGGAGAACAGCAAGTTCAGGCTATGAGACAGGAGAGGTCTTGGAATGTTTTGTAAATAGCAGAGGCCAATGTCACTGGAGCAGAGTGTATCTTCGAAGGAGAGAGAGGTAGAAGATTAGGGAACAGGGCAGGAGGTGTCAAGTCATCATCCAATGTAGGCCATCACAATTCTTTGGCTTGTATTTTGAGTGAGCTGGACAGCCATTGGAGAATTGTGACCAAGTGACATCTGACTTACATTTTAACAGGATTTTCTTCTGCTGCTGAGTTCAGAATACACTGAGGAGGAACAAGGCTAGAGCAGAAAGTGAGACCTAGTAAATTCTATAAAGAACAAGGGAAGTTAATGGAGGCTTAGAAAACAGCAATGAAACTGATGAGGAATGCCAAATTTGGGATATATTTTTCATTTTAAAAACCACAAAGGGGACCAGCAGGTGGCATGGTGGTTAGGACACTGGACTCCAGGTGGCTTGCTTCCTCACTTTCTTTCTCTCTACAAGTCCTGGACCCAGGCAGTTTGCTTTCTCTCTTTCTCTCTTTGTCTGATGAGTGTATGTGCCCTATAGCAAATTCAAATAATGATGATAATAATAATATGTAAAGTTAAATAAATAATTCTAAAAAACACACAAAGGTAGTAATAGAAACTTGATCTCCAATTAAATACTACTTTTATTCAGTTTAGAGCAATTAGATAATGTCATTTTGAAATTAAATTTTTTTATGGTCATACAAGAATATTTGTGTTATATAATGTTTTTCTCTGTGTGTATCTGCTAGGCTAGCTATCAAGTATTTACTAATTAGAATATGAAAGTGCTTTTGTTTGTTCATTTATTTTACATAAGAAGCCTGTGATTTGAATATCCCCTTGTGAACATGCCAGCAGCCTAAAAAAGGGTAAACTATCAGCTAAATTCCTTTACATTCTCTTTCCTTTACTTTTCTTCAATTATCACAGAGATATTCAGCAATTTAAAATAGGATTCTCTATCACTAACATGAATTAGCAAGGTTCCACTGTAATAACTTCCCATTAAAATCCATGAAGTTCAGGTTTTACACGATGAGTTCAGAGATGTCTACACAAATGCTTTGCTCTTCAGGCGGTCTGTTTAATCTAATGTTAAATCCACCGTGGGTTTTTAAAACTCACCTGCGAGAATACTAGGAAACTGCAGTCTGAGCAAGAGAGTCCTGAGCTTTAGAAAGGACTGTTAAATTAAAAAAATAAAGAAGAAGAAGAAGGAGGAGGAGGAGGAGGAGGAGGAGGAAACTAGGAAGAACCTATTCTTCAGTGAGCTTTGGATAAGTGTGGGAAAAGAACGTCTTGATAGCTCAATAAGTCAACAGCTCTCTAGGCTGTTGACCTAAAGGATCGACTAGTCAAAAATGTGTTTGTGCCACTGCAGAGTGACCATTGATAATTGATACTTCAATATTACAGAAGAAAAAATATGCTTAGGAAAATAGAAATTAGTACAGAAGAAAGTAAAGGCCAAATAAAAACATGTTGTGTTTAGAGCCTGCTGAAGTCAATGACCTAGAGAATACCTTTGGGGAAAGGAAATTGAGCAAGATTCTTCAGCTTTACAAGAAAGGGAAATAAAGACCTATAGCAGCCTTGAAAAAAAAACCATCAATTAGATACTCTAGAAATTATAAAACAGCACAGAATTTATAAAATATTTGAGACAAGGGAAACATATATTTTGTTGAAACCAAGCCATATCGAATCTTTATATCATAGCCAAGAACCATATATTTCTATGGAGCTCTATAATTTATAAAATATTTCACAAACATTTTCTCATGAAACCAAAGAGAGCTGTAGGTCAAAATATTTTCAGATTAAAAAAATAATAATAATAACTGTGTCATGGGACCAGCAGCTTGCATGCTGGTTAAGGCTCTGGATTCTTACTTAGCTAAACATGGTTCAAGCCCCGCACATGACAGCTTGAAAATCACGTGGAGTGTGTGCTTGTGTGTGCCCAAGATCCCAGGAAAAGAATGGAGGAGAAGGGATTGTGGTATGGCCATCCCCATGGGGGAAGGGGTGATTTCTCACTTTCTTTCTCTTTGTCTTTCATATGCACTCTATGGCAAAAAAAAAAAAAAAAAAAAAAAAAAAAAAAAAAAAAAAAAAAAAAGTAAACAATCTGAATCACATTAGATGTTTCCTTAGTTTGAATTTCTTACAGAGGAATTGAAATTTGAGCTGATATTTGGCATGGTGGTTAGATAGCTAAATCCCACATGGCTGACTGCACAGCTTGAGTCCTGAACCTGGAAGTTTGAGAAACATACCAGCTGTTTCCCAGGATCCCAAAAGGAGGGAGAAATGGAGAAGGGATTTCATCATCACTATTCCCCATAGGAAATGGGTGCTTTCCACTTTCTCTCTCTCTTTTTCTCTTTCTTTTTCTCTGTCTCCCACAAGCTCATGTACCCTCTGGCAAAATTAAAAAGAGAGAGAGAAAGACTTGGGAATTTGTATTTTTATACAACTAACATACTGACAGGCAGTATATGTTAAACTGGACAAATGAACACATTATGGATTGACAAATATTTGTAATAGGTCCAGAAATCTGTTTATTTCACTATTGCTTCATTTCTCTTTGAAATCTTTCTTTATATTCTACTTTCTTAATTGTTAGGTGCAAATTCTCCCCATTTCCATAACGTGAGGTGCATTAGACTGTTAATTGCTTTATTTACTTTTTCTTTTTTTTGTTATAGAACATGTGTGCTTGGGGGAGGGAGTGAGAACTGAGTTTAAGTCACCAGGTCTGGGACTCGAACCGCAGTTGACTACATGGGAGTCCAGTGACATAGCCGTTACGCCAACTGCTGGTCCCAAGAAAAGCAGTTTTAGCTTTAATAAATCAAAGAAATGCCAAGGAACTTTGCTTAAAACTTAAAGCCAGGAAACAGGTTAGGATTCTGTTCAAATAGTAGGTACATAAAACTATTGGGAGCTCAAGACAAGACAAAAATCCTTAAAACCAGAAAACAAAGCCTAGAAAGAAATCAGCAATGTTTTAGTCAAAAGTCATAAAATTCTATTCCACCAGTTCAGTCTCATGAATCTATCTTCTGTTGTGGCTTTACCTTCCCAGTTAAATTCTGGGATATAATATTCAACTCCAGACTTGTCCCTATGATTAAGTTGGCCATTTTCTTAGTTTTAGAACTCTTATTTCTGTGTCTGTATTTAATTTTCCTGTTATAGCACTTTCTTCAGAACTTCTTGGAGATCTGGTCTGGTGTTGGTAAATTCTTTCAGGTTTCGTTTATCTGAGAATGTTCTTGTCTTTTCTTCCCATATGAAGGATACATTGCTGGGTACAGTATTTTTGGCTGAAATTACTTTTCCCTTAAAACTTTGAATATATTTTCCCATTCTTTCCTTGCTTGCATCGTTTCTGATGAGAGGCCAGCTGTTAGCCTGATGAGATATCCTTTGTAGGTAACTTGATGTTTCTCTCTGGCCAATCTCAGTATCTTGGTCAATCTGGCTATTGTGTCTTGGAGAAGATCTTCTTGGGTTGATTCTATTTGGGGTCCTTTGTATTTTTTGGGACTGGATCATTGAAAAGGTTTGGAAAGTTTTCTTCCAGGATTTCATGGAATAGACTATCAATGCCCTTATTAGTCTCTTTGCCTTCTGGGATACCAATTATCCAGATGTTTGGATGTTTGATGGTATCTAGTATTTCTCATACATTGTTTTCATTTTGGGGGACAATATTCTCAGTCTTCGTGGTGGATTTTTCTAGGCCAGTGATTCTGTCTTCTACTTTTGAGATTTGATTTTCTGTACAATCTAGTCTGCTTTTAATACTTTCAAGAGAGATTTTGACTTCCTGTATTACTGCCTTCATCTCTAATGTGTCCATTTGATTCTTTTTTATAGTGTGTACTTTCTCTTTTAGATCTTGCAAGAATTTCCTCACCTCCTGGAATTTGTCAGCTCCTTTCTCCTGCCTCTTCTGCAGTTCATCATCTCTCTTCCCTTCCATCTCTGTCAGCTTTGTCACTATGAATATTCTAAATTCTTTATCTGACATTTCCATGAGTTTCATTGTACTGCTTGAGGATGAAGTGGAGTTATTCTTTTCCCTTGTAAGAGAAGTATTTTCTCACTTTCCCATATTTCTTGTGACCCTGTGGTGATTTCTAGTCATCTGATGGATGGTGCATTTCTTCCTAATTCTTGAAGTTCAATCTAAGCTTCAGAGGCGTGCAGGAGGAGGTGATCTGCAATCTCTCTTCTGTTCTGTTTTCACTCTTTGTGCATCAGATTCAGTGAGAATAGAGGAATATCCTGACCCTAATCGTGCTCAGATATTTGGATCCTGTTTACTTGGACCTGTCTAGACACTTAGTGCATAGAGGCTGAGCAGCCAATGAATAAAGATAAAGAAAAAAATAAAAGAATTAGAGAAGAGGAAAGAAGAAGAAAAAATAAATTAAAAAAGAAGAAATAAAAAAAGATAATAAAAAACTTTATACTTTAATTTTAAAAAGCAAAACATGAAAAACACATGGCAAAAACAGCATTTCACAGCTCAAGTTCGGTATCCATCTCAAGATGGGCCTGGGGTTGTGCCTTCCCACTAGAAATGAATCTGGAGGGAGAAGTCTCAGCATAAAATCTTCATTTTTAGTCAAGGAAAGTAATAGCTCAAGTTTGGTATCCACCTCCTATATTTGTATTAGATATTTAAGCAGGAAGTTTCCAACATATTTCAACATAAGCCACACAAAGTAATTTTGTAAATTCTGCCATTTTCTAATAGAATTAATTTTACTTTATTTCCATCCCAGTCATCTAATAAAAGGATGATTTGGGCCAGTTAGTGGCATGATGGTTAAGGCAGCTGGATCCCATATGGCTGACTTTGCAGTTCAAGTCCTGGATCTGGGCTTGAAAACTATGCCAGGCCTGTTTGCATATATGCCCAAAATCCTAAGAGGAGAATTGTAGAGAAGAGATTGTGGTGTGGTCATCTTCCCTGGAAGGTGCTTTCTTGCTACCCCCCACCCCTGTCTCTGTCTGACAAGCACATATGCCCTATAGCAAAACTATTAATTTAAAAAAAAAGTTTTTGGCCTAGCCATAGTGGCACAAGTAATAGGATTCTGATACATGATGCTGGAGCTACATAGACGGCCCTGATTAGTTCCTGGACCAACCTAAACATGCCAGGTGTGCTAACATGCGCTTGTATTCCTAGTTAACTGGAAGGCCGGATCAGGAAGCTTGCACACTGACTTTCTCTGTGTATATCTCTCTCCTTTCCTCTTTCTCTCTCTCTCTCAGTTAAATATGATTTTATTTTTTTAATGGTTGGATAAATATCACCTGTGTTCTCTAAACTGCTTTGAATAGCTTTAAAAACAGTACACTACAATTTTAAGATAGCATTATTAATTTTAAGACTATTAAGAATACTTAGTTCAAAGCTATGGTTACTGTACCATAAGAATGATTCATCATAATAAAAATAATAAGCTTATTGTTCTTAATACATTCTGATCTCCAAATATATTTTAAATTAACTTTTCCCATCTTCCAAATGCCAATGTACATATCTTATAAATAAATTTTTAATTTTTCTTCTGGAGGTTAAATGGCTATAGCAGCTTCCTCTGGAGTTGAGTTGACTATCTCTTCTTCATAAATCAACTTATTTTCTCCAAAGACCAAGAGAGCCTCCAGATTCTTTTATTTTATTTAGAAAGAAAAAACTTATTACTAAGGATCTTCCAAATAACCTCACTAGTGAAAAAAAAAAAAAAATGAAGTTTCTTCAAGCTCCATCATGGAAAACCAGAGATTATATAAATGTTATTTGTCAGCAAATGAATATTGATCGAATAAAACTTGCTTTCCTTTCTAATTGCCACATTTCTTTCCAAGGAACTTGGCAGGTCAGGGATTTGAGTTTATTGAAAGGAAATGAAACGAGTTGCAGTTTGACCCGACAGACTACATATGGGGAAATATACAACGGAGTTACATTTTTCGAAAGGGACTTTGGGGAATGAAAGTGATTTATAGAACTTCTACATGGCTAAGCTTGATAGTCATCAGGGAGTATTTAACAATAAAAAGTGTGGAGGATCTTAAATTCAAGCATCAAAACTCATAGCTTAAGAAAAAAGTGAATTCAAAGACATATTGCTGACCTTGTACTGTTACAGACTTGGGTGCTGGTGCCAGTGGATGGTGACTGTTACACCTTTTATTTTGATACTTATGATCGTAATTTTCATTCCATCCTTACTGACCAAGTGATCTGTAGTATTGAGTTGAATCCTTTTTTAATTAATCTCTTCTACATATCAAATGCCATATTAGAAATACATAGTATAAAATAGAAACAGAAGATATACTTTTATTCATTCACCCATTTACTCACAATGCATTTATATTTCTTTTTTCTTTTTTTTTTTGGAAAGGTTTTGTTTTGTTTGTTTGTTTGTTTGTTTTGCTATAAGGTGCGTGCACTCGCCAGACAGAGGGAGACAGAAAGACAGAAAGCGACAAATCACTGCCCAGGGGGGATGGCCACGCCGCAATCCCTTCTCCTCCATTCTCCTCTTGGGATCTTGGGCACGCATGCACACGCGCCCAGCGTAAGTTCAAGCCACCGGGTCCAGGACTCGAACTGCGGTCAACTACATGGGAGTCTAGCGACATAGCCATTATGTTAACTGCTGGTCCCACAATGCATTTATTATTGAGAGCTCACTGTATTCTAGGTATCGTGGTAAGTTCTGGGGATATAGTTGTTAATATAATTTAGGCATATAATGTAATAGCTTGCAGTTCGGGGAGGTAATTCTAGACCTCCCAGGGGAAGTACATTTTAGTCAATATGCTAAGTTTAGAAATGGAGTTGCACTAGGGGCCAGCAGGTAGAGTGGGGGTAAGGCATTGCATTCCCATATGCTAGATCATAGTTCATGTCCTGGACGTGGTGGGCTAAAAGATCATGCCATGCATTGTGTATGTGTCTTCAAAATTCCATAAGAAAAATAGAGGATAAGGGATTGCAGAATGGCCATCCCTCTTGAGGGGTAATTTCTTACTTTCCTGCTCTCCTGCAAGTGCACGCATCCTATAATGAAAACCTAAAAAAAGAAAAAGAAAAGAAAAAAATGGAAGTATATAAAAGACATATCACACATTTTTTTACATGTATTTACTTACTTCATTCATACAGGGGTAAGGAGGCGTCCTGGGCAGGGTCTTCGCAATGCGGTTCTCCCTCCAGTCCTACAACTATCTGGGATCAAGGGCATGCTTATGATCATCCTGTGGGAAAATAGCAGAACTCCATCACCTATAAAACTGCATGGATAAATAATTTCAGATACGTCCTTTAAAACTCTGGTTTAATGGGAAAGGAAATGTCCAGGGCTGGTGTGCTGTAAAAACCAAGCACAGATGCTGACGAGCAAATGTTACTTTTGCTTGCTGCTTGCAAACAATAGGTGGGCCTCCTGAGTGAATGTAATCTCTTGTCCTGGGCTGGCAGATAATCAAAGACACTGATGGTTGCTATCTTCTTAGCCCTGGATGTTTCTCCCATTATTCCCGGACCTTAGCCCAGGACATACCTTCCATTATACCAGGACGTAGGCCCTGTGAGAATGACCTTAAGAAGACATTACATCCTGCCCTCTATCTTACTAAAGTTTGTTGATGCAATTACCCCGACTACTTGTAACTTCTAAAAATAATAAACAACCTTATTCTTTTGTCCCTCTGAAAATAAATAACGAGGGAAAATCCACCTCGGGGAGTTACTTTTTGGTGGCTTTTCCCTCCCACTCTTGACTCAATATTTTCTTTGAATACTTCTTTCTGTGCCTTTCAAGTGACTCTCCACTGGTGGAAGAGTCATCATTTGTGTCCAAGAGTCAGAAAAAGTGACCAAGAGTCACAGCATCCCAGCCTGTCGAAGTAAACCTGAGACATAAACTTAGAGTCTTCTCATGTGGATTCGGCACTGCACAGCAGCACCCCAGCTTCCTGGAGCTCTGTGGCTGGGTCACAATAGGTTTTAATGGATGAGTAAGAGTTTGACAGAGTGATAAGAAATAGAACAAACCAGAGCAAACAAAATGTGTAAAGATGATGAGATATGATATTAGAATAACTTTTTGGGAAAAAAATGCTTAATAAAAATTCAAATCCCGGGCCAGCAAGTGGTGTGGTGGTTAACGGTGATGGATTCCCACATGGCCAACCTCAGTTCGAATCTCCAGCCTGGAGGCTTGCTTTCTCACTTTCCCTTTCTCTCTCTCTCTGTCTCTGTCTAGTCAATTAAAATAATAATAATAATAATAATAATAATAATAAGTGGAATTAACTAAAGAAAAAAATCAAATCCTTACTGGATCAGAATGCAGAATCAAAAACATCTCAGCTGGAAATAATTATATCCTTTGCACTGAAGGATGAAAACCACCAGTTGCATCTCAAGCTCAGTGATTGTATTTGCACATTTCACAACTGCTCCATTTTGCTTTGAACTCAACACCCTCCTCTTAAAACAGACATCCAAGAATGCTACCAACCAGAGTGAGAATTGTTTCATAAATGTAATTCTTTCTAAACAACAGCACAGAAACTATTGGTACATTTGTGAATAAAATTTTCTTTGCAGTAACAGAAACTTTCTAGCTGGATTCTTCTCTTAGCACCTTTCTGGACCTGACTATTTGTAGACAGAAAGTCTATAAATTCAGAGATACAGAAGAATAAAGAGAATTAAGATACATCCAGTTAGTCCTCAATTTTCTCTAGTGAGAGCTCCTAATTTCTGCCTCCTCTCAGCTACTCTGAATAAACTAAACCCCTAGAGTGTCATAGCTCATGGCATTTTCAAGAGAAAGGTACCATTTAGGAGAAATCTACTTTATTATACCAGACAGAATCATCTCTGAAAATTTTGACACTGATATATATCTTTACATGGACTTCTGAATGTGGCTTGGAATTCTCATAATTATTATTCCATGGTTACATTAAATTCCTGTATATCATTTCTTCACATGGAATAATTAACAAGAATATGATTGTTGCTGAGAAATCATTAAGTTGCAGATGTGAAAATGGAAAATTATCTTTTAGTTGTAGCAAAATTATGAATTGTATCTGTGAAAATATGCCAACATTCTAAAGATCGATAAAAATGTATGCATATTCCTTATAAATTAATTCAACAAATATTTGCTGGGAGCTTACTTTTTGCCGTGTTCTGAACTTATACGAATTGATAAACTTCTTTCTTTGCCCTGAAGGTTCAGAATTTATTGTTATTGATTAGGGTCTGCAAATATTTCTGAGAGTGAGTACATATTTTTAGTATGTATCACTGGAAAATTCCTTAAGTGGAAATATCCAAATTTGCTGTACCCCAAATGAAATTCTTGTCATTTTTATCATACTCTGGTTTGTCCCGTATTTATTAATTATACCCCTCATCCTTTAGCTAAACTATTTCACTATTTCTCTCTCTCTTTCTCTTTTTTGGTCAGCTAGCAAATTCCTGTTGACTCTTCCTTTGGAATAACCTTAACACTAACTCTTCTACTGGCCATTTGTGGCCAGAAATAACTTGAGACTTACTTACCACTTGTCTTCACTATGTCAAACCTTGTATTTACTTATCTCTCACCTTGTCCATCCTTTAGTTAAATCTGTAACTTTTAGAGATCTAATACTCTTGAAAATACCTATACAAACTACTTTCTCTTAAAAAACAATCAGTCATGACCCTTTGTCCATAAAGTTCACAACCTCAAGTGCCTAAAGGACCAGGTAGGTAACAAAATGAGTGAAGCAAATAGACTTAAGACAGTAGAGAATGGTAGAGATTCTGGTGTACATAGACTACCGATAAAGTTTAAAGGAGATTTGATTGTAGCTGATTATTTTCATGTTGAAATACAGGATATTTTTTGAAAAATGTTTAAGAAAAACAAATACTTAAAAATCTTCTAATTTTGAAGATATTGTGTAGGCCAAACAAAATACTTCTGTATCTGCAGTTCTCACTTGGCTCTTACTGAATATGGAAGACAGGCTGCTGGCCTATGAAATCTGGTCTACAGAGTTCAACCATTTTTTTGTTTCCTGAATTTCAAGGTTTTGCAAAATCTCAACTCACTGTTTGTTTCCAATATCATCTTTTATTTTTATTATTTAATATTGACATTGTGAGGATTCTTTATGGGGACTATACTTAATATTTTTACTCCCTACAACAATTTAATGGTGCAGGAATTATCTCCATTTAAAAGATAAAGAAGTTAGGTTAATAGAGAAGTTGAAGTGTTTGGCAGTAGCTACACTGTAAGGGGCTTTTATGATTCAAATAAAACAGTCTCTGATTCCAAAGCCTGTGTCCCTCATGCTTTGCTTAACTGTTTCCTAGATACATGTACGTTAAAGCTATATGCCCTTCCAAGAAGTCCATGAGAAAGAAACGATTTTTATTTACATTTTATAAGTGAACTATATGACTTATCTAAAGCTATAAAATGGTTACTAGATGAAGTCAGAATATGAATTTACAAAGTTTAAATCTAGAATCTGCTACTTTGTACTATACTAAATAAATAGAAAAAGGAGGGACCAGCTGGTGGCCTGATGGTTGAAGCAGCTGGATCTCACATGCCTAACTGCACAATTCAAGTTCCTGACTCAGCGGCTTAAGAGACACACCAGGTGTGTAAGTGTGCATGCCCAAAATCCTGAAAGGAGAGAAAGTTGGAGGAGAGGGGTTTGTGGTGTGACCATGATTCATGAGGTGTTATTTTTTGTATCCCCTTTCTCTAGTCTTTCAGTAAGCACACATGCCCTCTAGCAAATTTTTAAAGGAGGAAGATGAATCAATAAGCAAATATTGCTTATTTTTAAATCCAAGTCAAATGTATTTTTTCCTATAATGATTCTCTTGTTCCTTCTTACCAGTAGTAACCTCTTCCTCCACTGTTACTACACCTATTTCTCTTGGTTACCTGGTGTTAAAATCTGCAGACAGATCTTACCTGCACTAAACAAACTCCTTGTGATAGGTGTAGCCTGATAGAATTGTGTTGAGTGAAATTACAATCACAAATTGAAGGATTTTATTTATTTCCTGATACAAGCAGTGGGCTATATCTAAATGCAGTAAAAATAATAATTAAGAATATAATGCTTTTCAAACGAAAATTTGTCTGCATTTTTCAGCACACCTTCTCCTGGCAGTGCTTAAAATTCTTGGTTCAGTATAAGCTATCAAAACCGTTTATTAAATTATTTAGAAATAGGCCTAGGATGTATTTGTAAAATATTAAGAAGAAAAATCTCATCTGGTTAGGAAATAAACAAGGGCTTTTTGTGTGGGTGGTAATGTCAACATGCAAACCAATTCCCCTGGTAACACATTGCATAAAAACATTTTGTTCAAACCAGAGTATCCTGCTGTGTTGTGTAGTTTCCTGCCAAAATGTTCCTTTGCTGTCATGTAGATAGCCAAAGCGATCTGTTAGGAAAACTCCCCTCTCTACTCAAATCGCCCAATTCAGCACTTTCAAAGGCCCACAGGAAACAGATGCACTTCTTGAAACCATCAGAGATGAATGGATAGAACACATACAGGTAGCCTGATGTCACTTAGTCCATGAGTTACCTGCTAAACCCTGAACCAGAAGGGACTTGAAACTATGTCCTCGGCACTCCAGGAAATCTCAGCCTTGAGTGCTACAGGATTGGGCTTCTTTTTAAGTGTACTTTACTGAGAAAATTGCTAAAAACAGTGTTGGGGTCTTCATACAGATAACAATGGCATCCCAAGATAATAAGCAAGATCACATTCACTAGATGCTCTCTAGTTAAAATAGTAGAGCATCTGAATGCATGACATGATGCCAAGCCTTTTCCACTTCACTGCTCCCTTTTTCATGTTAACAGGGAAAATAAAAGCATTATAAAATCAAAATCATAGGCATTTAGAAATAATTCTTCATCATTTTGCTCCGGAATAAATGAGATAAATATACACCATACAGACACTGATGTATATTGATTCCTTTAGCAGGAGTTTGGATTTGTATGGCAGCTCTAATTTGTATGGATGTTCCAATAGGACTACATAGGAGTTTATTTTGTACTGATGTTAAGAAATTCTCTAGCTAAGACAGTAGATTTTAAGTGTTCTTGTCATTAAAAAAATGGTAAGTATGTGAGGTAATAGGTATGTTACTTAGCATGGTGTAACTATCCACCAACATATGCATGCAATAGTCCCTTCTTGGCTGAGGTTTTGCTTTCCACAGTTACTGTGGTCAACCCTGATACAAAAATAATGAATGGAATATTACAGAAATAATCAATCACAGGTTTTAAGCTGCATGGCTTTCTGCATAATGCAATGCAGATTCACACCCTGGAGCTTCATCTTGCTTGGGGCATGAATCATTCCGTTATCCAGTGTATTTTCATGGCATGGGCTCCCCACCCATTAGTTGCTTCATAGTCATCTCCGTTATCAGAGGGACAGATCACATAAAGAAGAGTGAGTGTAGTAGAATAAGGTATTTTGAGAGGGACAAGATCAACATAAATTTTATTATATAGCTATTATTTTTTCTCATAATTTGTTATTAATCTCTTATCATAGCTAAACTACACTTTATTATAGGTATGTATATAGAAAAAAATAGTATATATTATGTGTACACGTGTGTGTGTGTGTATATTGTGTGTGTGTGTGTGTGTGTGTGTGTGTGTGTACATATGGGGGGGAGAGAGAGTATTCTGTGGTTTTAGGCATCCAGTAGGGGCATGAAACGTATATCTTCTGTGGGTAAATGGGGCTACTACACATCAAAATACCTTGCTTTACAGATCTGTATCATACAGAAATATGATACAGTGACCTCGGTGCTACTGATTAGGTATCTAAACCAGCCTTGAGTCAAATAGTCTATACTGAGGGACGAGGGTTTTTCCTTGATGATGGTGCCGAAGAAGAGTAGTTGTATGGGAAGAAGAAGGCAGATTTCATTTCTTTCGGGAGTGGGTTCGTGTGAGAAGAAAACACTGGGTGAGATGTTTACTTATGTGCTATGGTTGGAGCCAGCAGGTGAAATAGTGCATAAGGTACTGGATTCCAACCTGGGCAACACGGTTCAAGTCCAGGTCAGCAGCTTAAAAATCACACTGTGCAAGTGTGTGCACATACCCAAAATTCCAAGAGGAGAATGGAGGAGAAGGGATTTCACCATGGCCATCCCCCTGGAGCAGGAAAGTGGGGGGAGTAAATCTCAATTTCCCTCTCTCTGTAGATAGGCATCACTTTCTCTCTCTCTCTCTCTATATATATATAGATAGATAGATAGATAGATAGATAGATAAATAAATGCTATGATTTAATCATTTATGTCTCCTTTACATTTATATTTGAAATTTCATTCCCAATGTGATAATATTAAGAGGTGAATCCTCTAGGAGGTGATTAAGGCATGAGCCCAAAACCCTGAGAATGGAATTAATGCCCACATGAAGGATGCCAAAGGGAGCTTGTTTGCCTCTTCCACTCTGTGAAGATAAGTGAAAATTCACCATCTATGAGGAACATGCCCTCATCAGACACCAAGTCTTCCAGCAACTTGATCTTAGACTTCTTAAGCACCAGTACTATGAAAAATAAATTTATATTGTTTCTAAGTTGCCCAGTCTAAGGTGTTTTGTTTTAGCAGCCTCAATAGAAGAACACAGTATATGTCTCGGTAATGAAAAGAGTGAGGCACTAGGAATATAGTGGTAGTAGTACGTGCAGAATTGCTAGGTTCTTCAAGGGTATGTGATGCAGAAACACCTGAAGATAAGACAGGCAGAAAAGAAGGGAAGAAGTGGCCAGTTACCAGCTGTTCTATTGCATACTTTTTTCGTCTGGAAAATATATTCTGGAACACACATCAAAAATCCTTTAACTTTCATAATCTCCATGTGCACATACATATGTGTGTGAGTCTACATGCTTGAGTATGGATATTTGTTTTTCCCTTTTTTTTTTTTTTTTTTAATTGCCAAAAAGTACATGCACTCATCAGAGAGAGATAAAGATGCACAGAGAGAAAGCATTCCTCAGTAGAGCCCGGTCAGGCCACAATTCCTTCTCCTGCACTTCTCCATCCTATGGGGATTGTATGTTTATATTTATAGTTCAAAACAAAAGAGGTTATCATGAAAGTATTTAAGAACTCCTGTTATGTCAGATAGATGAGGGTAATAAAACTTAGTCTTTGGTACTTGGTAGTAGAAAAGTAATGTGATTGAACCACTTCTATATAATAATTCTGATTATCTGGGAGGAGAGGCTTGCTTTCCATTCAATTCAAAGAACAACCCTAGAGTAGAAAAGAAGGAAACAACATATCTGAATTACAACTGTGTGCCAGAGAGTGAGAACACAGGCCTGGAGGTCAGACTACCTGATATGAATCTTGCTCTGCTGTCTTCTTGCAAGGTACATTCGGTCACCTTGATCTCTTTACGCCTCAGTTTTCTCATTTGTTTGAAAATGGACATAATGAGAATACCTATTCAGAAAGTTTTTCCAAACAGAGTTGAGTGTTAAGTGTTTAGACTAGCGCGTGACCAATATTAAGTGCTCAATACATGTTATTTATGAGGACTTAGTTTTGTTATCATCGCTAGTTTGTTAGTACCTTAGTTTTGGTGGTACCTGAAAAAGAAATTGGGAGGCCTGGCTTCCTTGGAGTTAGAAAAGTCAACATTACATCCAATAGGTGGCGCTTCATTTCTTTTTCTCTTAACTTTTCCTAATCTTCCCCCATTCTGTTTGTTTGCTTGTTTGTTTGTTTATTTTTATGTTGCTTGCTTGTTTATTTATTTATTTACTTATTCATTTATTTTAGAGAGATTTTTTTGTTAGAGGGCATATGTGCTCACTGGGAAGACAGAAAGTAAGAAATCACCCCCCCGGGGAAATGGCCACGCTGCAATCCCTTCTCCTCCATTCTTCTCTTGGAATTTTGGGCATGCACGCACAGGTGCTTGGCACGTGTTTTAAGCCATCAGTTCTGGGACTCAAACTGTAGTTGACTATGTGGGAGTCCAGTGATGCACCCATTATACCATCTGTTGTTTCCTCATTGTGTTTTTTAAGTAAAACAATAATTGAAATTTTCATTATTTACTAAACTGATGACTCTTTATGCTTGTTTTCATGCACAATAGAACTTTGTATACCAGTAACTATGTTTTGTGCATGTATGTGAAATGTATATTAATTAAAAATTAAGACAAAAAATTAAGCTACTCGTTCTGATAATTTTGTAGAAATTAACATAGAGAATGTTTCATTTGACTATAATTTACAATGGAAAATATGACTCATTTATTAAGAAAAATGTTTATAAAATCTATCAATATCACTGATTGGTTTTAAAAAAAGAACTGTAGTATATGTTTTCTAACATTAATCTATTTGGCTTGACTTCAAACTAACTCAGTTTTAAGAAAATTTTTAACAGACACTCCTAAAACCTCTCAAACTAAGATCATTTCCACCTGCAAATGTGAACTCTTATAGAAGACTGTTTCTCTTGGGACCAACAAAAGCCATAGTGGTTATATCACTAGACTCCCAAATGGTTGACCACAATTCTAATACCAGACCTGGTGGCTTGAAACTCATTCTGGGCACATGTGCATGTGTGCTCAAGATCCCAGAAGGAGAATGGAGGAGAAGGGATTGAGGCATGGCCATTCCCCCTGGGGGGTGTTTTCTCACTTTTTCTCTGTGTCTCTGTCTCTCTCTAGTGAGAACATGCATCTACAGCAAAAACCTCTTACAAATAATTATATATATAATATATAGTGTTTCTCAGGTAGATCTTAGAATCTTAGATTTCTGTCTCAGGCAGGCCTTTTGGAGAAGGTCTGTCAGGACATCCTGTGGGCAAAGCAGCCTCTGTGCACAGCTTGAACTGAAGCCAGTCACTCTGTATTGTGAACTAACTTTCCTCTTTTCTTCCCTCTTCAGTTTTGCTGCTTTCTACTTTAAGACTCCAAAGAGCTATTGGAAAGGGCTAGTGAGAAACATATTTCTTATTAAACCTGAGACACAGAATCCTGTTTTCACACCATTCTTGCTAGTTCACATTTGACATTAAGACATGAAAACTCAGTGGCTTCGGTATCTTCCAAGGGTCAAGGACAGCTGCTAGGTCCACACTGATGTAGGATCATAGTTCTCTACATACTTTCTCTCTCTTTAGCAGTTTCCTCAAAACCTAAAGAATCGTCAATGAGATTTAGATAATTAAGACTAGCTTTAAAATGTCTTGTTGTGGCAAAGCAAGTATGATTTGTTTTTCTTTCAAATGGATTTTGATTCAGCAATATGAACATTCACTATTGTAAGGCTCAGGAGGCCTTGATTGCTCACTGTGGTATGCTTCAAACCCAAGTGTTCATGAGGGAAGGCCTACTTTATAAAATTCTTCCGTTCTGTTCCTTTTCCCATTGAGGCATATGTCTTTGTTAAGAGTTGGTTGCATCCATAGTTCTCATTAGTGTGATTAATGGTATGCCTCTAATAGAGGCCGCCACCTGACATTTGGGGAAAAAATACATGGCAGGTAATTTTTAAAAATACAGAACCTGTCCCCTTAACCTAGTTTCATTCCTCTGGTAAGGGTGGCAATTGGATGTGACACTCATCAGTGGGAGCCATCTGACGCCCTCTCTTTCCCTCCCTCTCCAGTCCAATTTAAAGAAGAATAACCTAGCTTTCTGGAAAAGGCTAAGCAAATGGAAAAATGCAGTTTTTTGTCTCCACCACACTATCACTTCCACACAATTTAAATGCTACATTTTCTTTCAATTGGATACTAGAACATGAAAATAATGGGGTGATTCTATTCCTATTAGATAATGTTTCTTGTGCCTTGTTTGTATGTCCAATCAGAAAAACAAGGAGATGTAAAATATAGGTCAATTTCAAATGCCAAACTATTATAAAATTTATATTCAGATGTCTTTTCTTTAGATGTGGCTTTGGGTCTCACTAATGACTATCTTCTGTATGGGTTTCAAAACTATTCCAAAGGTTTTCATGACCCTGGTGGTTATCAACTGTCTCTTCTGATTATGGAAAGTAATTTAAATTTCAGAATCTATTTTATTCTGTGATAAAAATCCCTTCTAACACTGGGAAGAGACAGAGAATAGCCTCTGACAGCCTCTTGCCTACTAGGCTCGTGCTGTTGGTATGTAACTACTAAAACCACTCTGTCTGATGCCATTCCAGTGCACAGAAGTCACGATCCTCTGCCTCTGCTCTCTTATTGCCTAGTGGGAAATAGACTTATTTAAGATTCCCACAAATTGCAGGTTCTTTTGTTGGTTTATTAGTTACATTTTTCATTTACTGTTGTATTTCCTTATCTAAGTCTATTTCTCTCTGAAGATTTAGAGAGCTCATGTTTCTGTGCAGTAATACAAGCCCTTCTCCCTCCCCATGCCACAAACAGGATGTTACTTCAGTCTGGAAACTGATGACAGCAGCTGTCCTTGGGCATGGATGTCCTCTTTAATCAAAATGAGTTCCCTAATGGGCACTCTAATGACATTCATTTGCCATTTGGATGTACCTGTTGTGACACTTGAGGCAATGCCATGATTGCTTTCCCTTAAAAATTTTAAATAATTTTGCAGAATGGAAAAAGCAGAACTATTGCCCAAAGAACTTCCATTAAAAAAAATGTTATCTTGGATTTGGAAAAGTGCTATAATCCTCTGTCTCACAAATGATAATAGGATAATATTTAACATGGTAACAAAATTCTGTATTTGAGAATAGATCTATTGATTACAAAAAAATAATTTATAGATTCTGTAACAAGGTTTCCTGAGTTGAGATATAGGCTAATGAGGGTAACTTAAGGACAGCACTGTTAGGCAGATCTTAGAAATTAGTTGGTTTACTATCTTAAATTCAAAATCTGTTTGATAATGGAGGAAATCAATCTGTAATATAACTAATATTTAGAACTTGGCTAGTATTCTGTTTCCTTTTTTTTTTGGAGAGGTTTTTGCTATAGGGTACGTGCACTCACCAGACAGATTGAGAGAGACAGAGAGACAGAAAGCGAGAAATCACCACCCAGGGGGGATGGCCATGCCACAATCCCTTCTCCTCCATTCCTCTCTCGGGAACTTGGGCACGTACGCACATGTGCACGGCATGAGTTTTAAGCCACCGGGTTCGGGACGCGAACCGCAGTCGACTATGTGGGAGTCCAGCGACATAGCCATTACACTAACTACTGGTCCCCTCAGTTTCCTTTTTTAAATTTATCTCTTCCATGATAGAGACACAGGCATCCCCAATAGGGTCTTCTTATCAAGATCCACCCTCAACCTCAGCCAGCCAGGATCACAGTATAGCATGTATACCCAACTTGCACAGATATCAGGATGCAAACTCAGGGTCTTCCCATATGGCTTCAGCATTGCAGAGCATTACATTACTGCTTTGCTAGCATGACTGGCCTTCCAGGCTTCCTTTCACATGAAACCTCAGCTAATACTGTAACTATAATATAATTCATACAAGAAAGTATTCCGAGAGAAATTAAATGACACTTTTAATTGTAGATGGGGGCATCTCTCGCATATATATTGTGTAGTACTTATTAGCTATAATAAAAATACTTTTTTCATTTGAAAGACATGTCTTAATGGTTCTTTATTTACTTAAGATCCCGGAAAGAGATTTGGAGATTCTTTAGAACATGCACAATTTATCTCCAGCTTCCTAGAAACACATTAAAAGACAGATGCTGACTATGATGAGTTTGTATCATGTCCAAACATCAAAAATCTAAAAATTACGCTCAGTAAATAGGTTGTGTATTTTTCCTTTAAAAGAATCACCAGGGAAGATACTTTCATAACCTCTTTTACTGCCTTGCACTGTCTAACAAGCCAGAACAGTCAGGATTCTAGCTCCTGGAGAGTGACAGAGCTGATCATCGTGCAGCATGAAAAGGAAATGAAAAGACAAAGTATTATGATCAACAGCAACTACCCATGTGATTTCTGAACTAACAAATGCCTATTACCAATCACCTAAAAGGCAGTGGCACTGAGTTGCAAAGCAAAAATGATCATAGTGTTGATTTATATGTGAATTAAATGCTGTCTCTACCACTAAATAGCAATGTGTGATATCCAAAGCTATGACTCCCAGAGCTTCAGCTTCCTCATTCAAAAATGGGGCTAATAGTACTTCATTCAAAGGGATTACAAGAGAATTTTAAAATATGTTTTTGTTATCATAAATACACAATCATTGGAAGCAGTTGTCAATACTCATTGACTAATTGGCCAAACAAAAAGCTCTGAGAACCCAGATGATGGCACAGTGGTAATGCATTGTGGTCCAGGAGGCCTTCTTTCATGTGCTAGGCATACATGTGCCCTTGAACTGGGATTAGCTGGAGCTGAGGTGCATCACAGGATGGGGACCCTGATGGAGTGTGACTGTTTCCACCTCTCTCTCTCAGTCATAGAAGAAAGAAAAAAAAAGAATTAAAAAAAAAAATCACTGATCCAGATGACCTGTGGAATAGAAATTTACATAAAACACCATCCTTGTCTTTTAAGTAGGCTAAAAGCAAAGATTGCACTAGTACAAGGTACTGTGTTAAAAAACATTGCACACATTATCCTTGTACTGACCCTGTGAAGTAGGTATTGTTATTATTCTGCAGATGAAGAATCCAAATGTTCAAGGGTTACCTAAATTTTCTAGCAGCATCACTCCACAATGGGAACTCATAACTGCCACATTATACTGATATGACAGTTTATTGTCTCCAGGGGCTGAGCTATGTACAAGCATAACTGAAAAAGACAGTAAGTAAGAGGATAATTATTACTAGACACAGGGTAAGTGCTTTTGTGTCCCAGTCTTTCAAATCTGGGATGTTATACAGTGAACTGGGATGATGAATCGAATTTTTGGTATGTCCTTTAAAAAGCTATTTCTTTAATACCGACAATACAGTAAGGAACTGTATTTCCTCACTCTTATGAGACTCCATGTCTTCCAAAAATAAAATAGACTTTAATTGAAATTTATAAACAAGCTTATTATTATTATTACACATAATTAATAATTTATTCTTCATATTTTCTAGAATCATCTTCTCTAAGGATTCTTCTTGTGATCACTGTTCTTTCTATACAAATATATATTTATATTTATATATAAATAGAGAGAAATGTAAATAGAGAGAAATTTATTTTAAGAAATTAGTTTTATATAGAGTCTAAAGAAGCGCACAATTTTTTTTTTTTTTTTTGGAGAGGTTTTTGCTATAGGGCGCGTGTGCTCGCCAGACAGACAGAGAGAGACAGAGAGATAGAAAGCAAGAAATCACCCCCCAGGGGGGATGGCCACGCCACAATCCCTTCTCCTCCATTCTCCTCTCGGGATCTTGGGCACGCACACACACGTGCCCGGCGTGAGTTTAAGCCACCGGGTCCGGGACTCGAACCACGGTTGACTACGTGGGAGTCCAGCGACATAGCCATTACGCCAACTGCTGGTCCCAGAAGCGCACAATTTGTAGGGTGGGTCAGCAAGCTAGAGACGCAGGAAAGAGCTGATGTTGTAGTTCAAGTTCACAGGCTGTCTGCTGATGAATTCCTTCTTGCTCTGAGAAGTAAGTCATTTGTTCTATTCTGTTTGGAAAATGCTTAAACCGAGCCCGTCCATTTTATGAGGAGTAATATGCTTTATTCAAAATCCACCAATTTAAACATTGACCTCATTCTGATACATCCTCATTGAAACATCTAGAATAATGTTTGACAAAATATCATTACTATGGCCGAGTTGATATAAAATTAATCATCACATAGGTTTGGTTGTGGCATAAATCTATCGACAGAATTCTAAATTTTCCAATGTGGTCATCTAGACAATAAAGTTTAACCTTTATGTTGTAACGTGAGCTCTGAATTTATAAACTAAAAATTAAGAAAGGGATACCAAATCATTCATTTTGCACTGTAACAGAGGCGAAAGAAAATAGGTCAAACTTTTGTTTTCATATCTGAAATACCACAGAACCATATTAATGGCATTAAAAAGAGGCTCAGTCCCTTAAATAGATGTTAATAATGGGATAAATTTAGTTATTAGAAATCTTTCAGGCCATCCTGTGGTATAGTGGTAAGACAGTTGGATCCCATACGGACAGCTGTGCTGTGCCATTCCTAGACCCGGCAGCTTGAAAACATGCCAGGCATGTATGCATGGTTGTCTGAAATCCCCAAAGAAGGGATAAATGGAGGAGAAGGGATTAGGGGATTAGTGTGACCATTACCATGGGGGGTAATGCTTTCTCTTTCTCTCTCTCTCTCTCTCCCCTCTCTGGTGAGTACACACACCACATCCTGGCTTTTTTTAAATTTTAAATGAAATCTTTTTTTTCAGTATTGAACAAAAATTATTTTGATCACGTTGAAAATACTGATTTTTAATACATACCTAATGATATGCTAATTCTGAACATTTTGAGTATTTATGGCACCAAAACCCTAGACATATTTGCAGTAGTTGAACTGTACTTTTCTCACTATGCATAATCCTACAGATGTTGTTGATGTACAGTGTTTCCTGATTCACTTACTTCAGGTATGATAGAGAAATTCAAGCTGAGTCTATTTCTATAGTCCTTCTACAAAGCGAGAGCTTCCAGGAATTATATTTACAGAAAAAGAGAAATCTGCTCTGGCGATAATACATATAATCACATTTGCTAAAAATGGAAAAGCCTTATTACATTCTTGTTTGGTATCTATTTTACATCATCACCTGCAGCTATGTTCTGCTGCTATTATTCTAATACAAAAAAGAACAAATCGTCACTAAGAACTTCAAAACAGAGGACTTATTTTATAAACCGTAATTTTGTAACTTGAGTTTCATCATCTCCTTCAAAGAATAACAATGCAAAGACTCTCAGACTGTGGCAAAGGAAGCACTTTGAAGAACGCTTTGTGAATATATTTCCTCCAAAAACATACTTAAATATTTGTAGAAACAAGGGTGGAGGTTCTATTAGTTAGACGAATTTAAATGCCCTCATTAAAATAAAATCCTCAGGAATATTTGCATATAACATGCCCAATTCTGGAACTGAAGAAAAAACCTATTTTATCACAATCAAAAATAAAAATTATATCTCCTTCTCTAAGCTGCATCCTTTTACTCTCTTGACTTTGTTTTTCATAGTTTCAGATTTTATTGTGTCTTTAGGAAAGTTTTGTATCTTTGAAGAATTTGTAAGAAATTGTCATAACGAGTAAAATCTCTTTACATTTGGCTGTACTTTTCTTCTTCACTCTTCTTCTGACCCCTACAGGACCCCTTGTTTCTTTTATTGGATAAGAGTCTGAGGGCAATACAAATTTTGTTAAGGCACAAATCTCTTCATAATATTTCAAATTTCTCAGTGTGGTCAGTCCCTGGGATTTGTTTAAGTGATTATTATTATAAGGATTTCAAATTCATTTCTATTGTAAAAAGTTTGCATTTTTTTCCAACCCCATTACAGAATATCAGATCAACTTTATATTAACTATTAGAAATACCTCTTTATTGAAACCAATTTTTAATTCTACTTCAACTTTTATTGGATCTTTTTTTTAATCAAATACTGGCCTTTGTGGTTCAAGATTAAATCTCATTTGATTAATTTCAGTTCATTTTTTCCCTAGGCTTTCTGTACTATCATATGATGTCTCATTGCTTGATATCCACTTTCATTTGAGAATTTAATTAATGTCATTAACAATCAACTGAATATCATTTATAAAGATGTTGAGCAGAGTAGAGTTCAAGACTACTCTAAATGAAACAAAATATTTCACACCCACTGCCAAAGACTCACAATATGCATTTATATTTCTGACTTAGCTCATTAGCAATCTAGATATAACTTTCTGTTATGACCTAAGTACTTTCCAGTGAGAGTCTCAGTATTCTAATATATTAACATTTTACCTTACTTAAAGCTAGGAATTTTTTACTTGGTGTGAATAGTGATTTTCCCCTAATGGTTTTGTATATGTGCATAAATGCAATTTTTCTGTAGAAATAGAGTTCATTTATAGTTTTATAACTGATTCACAAATGAGTATATAGCTCCTAAAATATTAAAGTCATAGTCTTTTCAATGGTTATATTTATACATAATTTATGCTGTATTCTACATATGTGTTCCTGTGGTCCTATTAATTTTCCCTTGGCATCTAACCGCTGGTTATTTATATTATCCAAATTTACTTTCTTTCTTTCTTTCTTTCTTTTTTTTTTTTCTTTCTTTCTTTTTTTTTTTTATTTTGAGAGGTTTTTGCTATAGGTCACATGCACTCACCAGAGAGACAGAGAGACAGAAAATGAGAAATCACTCCCCAAAGGGGATGGCCACACCACAATCCCTTCTCCTCCATTCTCCTCTTGGGATCTTGGGCACATATGCACATGTGTCCCATGTGAGTTTAAGCCATCAGGTACAGGACTCAAACCACAGTCAACTACATGGGAGTCCAGCAATGTAGCCATTACGCCATCTGCTAGTCCCAATCCAAATTTATTTCCTAAAAAAAAATGAATATTTTTCTCCAAGGCATATTCATATTATTTTCTGTTAACTTTTTTTCAAAATACATCTTTTAAATATATGTTATCTTTGAATAATAAAGGAAAATTAAACCCTAGGCATTGGAAAAATAAAATCAATTTTTTTATTAACCTACTTCAAATAATGTGAATAAATCGGGTGTTATCCAGAGATTTTAAAACTTTTAGAAAAATAAATCTTGTCAGTCTTATTAAATAATCTTTTATGACATTAATATTTTTAGAACATTGAGAAAAATTTGAACTAATTCTACTGGTTTTTTAGAGAGATTTTTGCGGTAAGGCACATATGCTCGCTGAAGAAACAGAGAGACAGAAAGCGAGAAATCATCTTCCAGGGGGTATGGCCACACTGCAATCCCTTCTCCTCTAATCTCCTCTTGGGATTTTGGACACACATGCACACGCACCGGTGTGAATTTCAAGTTGTTGGGTCCAGGACTTGAACCACAGTTGCTCATGTGGGGATCCAATGATGAAACCTCTACACTATCTGCTGGTCCCAGAACTAATTCTACTTTTAAAAGGTCCTTCCACTGATATATCCAACAAAGAAATAAGAGAGTTAGAGTAAATATTTTAATATTTGTTCTAGTTAGATGAGAGCTCACTTTTGAATGCTTAACAATAACTCAATATCTCTTTTATGGATCTTGCTTTACTATTTCAAATAAATGTTAATTAAAGTTGTGCCAATAGTGGGAGGGGTTTGCAGTTATACATGCAGGAATATTAAAAGACCATTTTATGTATAAAATATAAGGTTATCTTCTCTTTATTTAATAAAGGGTAAGAAGACTACTGT
Organism: Tupaia tana; assembly: GCA_026018925.1. Taxonomy (NCBI): domain Eukaryota; kingdom Metazoa; phylum Chordata; class Mammalia; order Scandentia; family Tupaiidae; genus Tupaia; species Tupaia tana. Next base: position 42,075,729 of record JAKSZU010000004.1, on the reverse strand, counting down.
GTTCAATTGGGGACCCATTATGAAGAGAGAGATACAGATAATGTAGACAGTATTAATAAGAGAACAAAAAACATGACTAAATATTCTGGACAATATAAAGAACAATGTATTTCTGGTGAAAAAAAAAACTAAAGAGAAATATGTCAGTGTGCAAGTATTTTCACATTAAGGAAATAAGGTGTGGAATGAAAGACACCTGTTTAATCTCCAGACCATTCTTTTATCTGCTGGCCAACTTGAAGCTCTTCAATATGTAAAGTAGAAATAATATCTACTTTGCCAGACTATTGTTAGGAACAAAAATAATGTAAATAACATGCCTAGAGTAGTGTCAAGCATAAATAGAAGTCCTTCAGTCAGTGACAGCTATTAGCTATTATTATTTCTACTTTATTTTTCTTTAAATCAACTGTCTCATAAGGAATGCCAAAGCAGTGTCATAGAATTCTCTTGAAATTGCTAATCACAGAGTTGCTTGTAGGTAGGTTAATATTGGTGGAAAATGGAAAGCAAGGTAGTTAATCATAAGGACATTAGGCCAGTTTGTTCTATATGTAACATTCTAAGGGATATTAAAAAGTTTGTGGAAAATAGAATTAAAGTATGAGTTTATTTTTGTGCAAAAAAATTTGAAATCCACCACCTTTCCAAAGACCCTTTATACAGGATCCGTTTGGTAAAATTCAAATTTTGCTGAATGCTGTGAGGCGTAACTTTTGTTCTGTATTTTCTTCTTTCCTCCCTCCCTCCTACTTTCTTCTCTCCCTTCCTTCCCTCCCTCCTTCTTTTTTTCCTTCCTTCCTTTGTTCCTTCTTCCTCTTTCATTCACAGATGTATTTATGTGCCCCTGCGGGGTATTTAGTCATCAGACCTGACTTTCTCATATGCCTTTTCAGAGGTGTAGTAAGAGGGTAATAATGTATGGCAGATAAGGAATCAAGAATTAGTTAAGTTTTGTTTGTTGTTTTTGGTTTACCAAATGTTGGGAAAAATATGATCATACCATTGTTTAGACTAGAGTGATCTCTCTCAAACAGAAATGGTCTTTCCTTTTCTTTTTAAAGTGGGAATTTTCAAGGCCAGCAGTTAGCATGGTAGTTAAGGGCACTGGACTCTCACATGGCCGACTGTGGCTTGAGCCCTGGACCTGGTGACTTGCTTTCTCATTCTCTCTCTCTCTCTCTCTCTCTCTCTCTCTCTCTCTCTCTCTTTTCTTTCTCTCTCTCTCCCTCTCTGTTGGTCATATTAAAAATAAAATAAAATATAAAAAAACAAAATAAAATAAAAAATAAAGTGAAATAAAATAAAATGGGAATGTCTATAGTCCCAATATGTTATTATGTAGTCTTGATACACAATACATAAATAGTGTTTCACTGGCTTGCATTATTTTTCTAAACTCTTTTTACCAAGAGTATTGACTTCATACAATGTTAGTTAATATTTCATGTCACTCTTCTTGAGGAAGACTAATATTTCAAAGTTCCTAAGGTTATCAATGTAGATTTTTATATAACCATTATAATTGTATACAGTTAATTCTTTTTGATGGTCTCACAGAATAAAATATTTTATAGGAAAATGAATATAGAAAGTAGAACTAGGTAAACAATAATACCTAACAAAATACCATACTACAAGGAGCAGACAAATAAACACCCAGGAGCCTAGAATTTCCTTCTAGTTGATATATGTAGATTTAGATTTAAAGCTCATGGATTTTGACTTTTGTAGTTAAATTCTAGTCAATAGCGTGGAGTACACACTCAGTGCAAGTGGGAGCAGTATTAACTTAGGCGCCTCACACTTTGTTTTGTCGTCTGCTAATCACCAGAGGCTAGAACTCAGGATTGTAGACTGACAGAGCACATTAATTAATTAGATATTAAACACACACACACACACACACACACACTCACACACTCACGTTATGTGAGGCACAAATATAAGGGGAGTTCTTCAAAAAAGTTCATGGAAAATGTGTATTATCAATAAACTATGTATTGATTTCAACATTTTTGCACCAAAATTAACTTGTACTATAATCTATTTCCCATGCTTCTTTGAAGTCCCCTAGTATATAGATTTACATTACACACACACACACACACACACACAAGTAATCTGATTTCAGCTTTTTAGTAACTCACTAGCTCCATTTTACAGATAAGAAAACCGGGATGTGAAGAAATAAACCAAGTCACAAAGTCACGTAGTTATGCACTGACAGAATCATAATTCAAAACAAAGTAGAATGACTCTAGAGACTGCTTATTTAGCCATTATGCTATTATACTTCCCTTGGCTGCACTAGGAATCAGAACATTCAGGAGCTACAGGATTCCAGAAAATTACAGGAGAAACCCCTTGTGAGAACTTCTTGAAGTAGCTAGTCTGAGAGACTGACAAAGGGGATAACAGAGCAGTTTCATTAATCAACCCTAACCATCCTCTTGTTAGAACCATGGAATTGCAAACATAAAGGGAATGAAGTGAGCGTGAAAGAAAATGGTTAATGAGGAAGCAGAAGATGCAGGCTAATAATAAGTGCTATTTATTAAACATGTTTGCATGTGGGTACTATGGTAAAAATGTTTTATGTTGTGGTAGATTGCAAAAGTAAGCAGGCTTTTCTACTGTACCCTCTCCTTGTCCCTTTGCAATGTGACATTGCAGCTCTTTCCAGTAAGAAGTAGCCTTTTTTTCCCAGCCTGTGAATCTTTGCTATCCTTGTGACTTTCTTTAACCAATAGAATGTGGCAGAAACAATACTGTGCAATATCTGAGCTTTGGTCTGAAGAGGATTGAAAGCACTTGTTCTCTGTCTTGAAACTCTGCCATGCCATGGAAATAGATAGGAACACCTGGCCCCATTACTCCTAACACCCTAGTTGTCAGCTATCCAACTAGCAGGTACCTAAGTGAGCCAACTATCAAAGACCATGAGGAAGCTTAGCTGAAATCAACCAAACTTAGTCCAGATCAGCATAACTGCCCAGCTGTTCCATAAACTTGTAAACAAAAGCAAATGCCACTAAGTTTTTGGTGTTTTCTCATGCAATAACAAATAACAGATATTGTTACTGTTTCAGAGGTGACAACATTCTGTGATAGAACCATAATCATGGTGGAGGCCAGTATTTACTCCAATTTGTATGACTTTAAGCACACATTTTTGTCCTACTCAGAAGAGAACAGGGTAAGCCAATTTCCAGTTGTCATAGTCAGGATTCTCTTCAGATTCTTTTTTTTTTAAATTATTACTTTATTATTTTTATTTCATTTTCTTTTATACATTCAATCATGGTTCTCTTCAAATTCTGTATATGTATACTTAAATAGATGTGGGTGTCGATATAAATATATAGAATTGCTCACCCAATTATGGAGGCCCAAACGTTCAAGATCTGTTGTCTGAGAACTGGAGACCTAGGATAGCCAATCGTGTAATTCAGTCTGAGTATGAAGGCTGAGAGTAAGGAAAGCTGATGGTGTAAATCTCAGTCTAAGGATGACTGGAGATGAGATAAGATTGAGATGTCCCAGCTCAAGTTCTGAGGCAGGAAAAAAAAGGCGAATTCCTCCTTTCTCTGCCTTTTGTTATATCCAAGCCTTAGGCTGATAGGATAATGTCCATCCATATTGAAGAGGGCAATCTATCAAATTGACACATAAAATTAACAGTTTCACCAGTAAATGAAGATACAATACACTTTTCTTCTTCTAATCCAATTTTTTCATGAATCAAAACAAGTTTTATGAAGCAAATTCTAATACTATTGAAGGTACCTTACAACACAAGGCAGTTTATTTGGTCTAAAAGGTAAGTCAAAATTCAAGATTGAAATGAAACTGATTCATTTATTCAACAAACAGTTTTTAAGTGACTGCCATATACTAGGCACTGTGCTTACCACTATTATACAACTAATTGGAAAATAATTCATGATTTTAGAAAAAACTCTAAGCTGAATAATTTAGACAGAACAAGACAAGTTATTCCTAAGGATGCAGACTAATTGGAAACCTAGTTTAAATGCTATACTTAAATTGCAGGGAGAGTGCTATGAATCTAAAGGGAAATGAACAGACAGTTCTAAAAAAATGTCAAAATAATTGAACATGAAGAATGGTACTTGGAACCAAATTTTTTCAACCTGCTCTATACAAAACATAGTATAAAGTTAGTGCAGCTGTTTTATAACATGAAGTCTACTACAGTTCTGAGCCCAAGTCAGGTGCAGAGGACTGACCCAGATTTATGCGTTATTAGAGACAGAATAAGAAATGCACCAAATACCAGCCCACCACAACCACCAACTCCAAATGGCATTTGCCTTTTGTTTTGTATGGAACTCTGCTTTTTTCTCCTTTGCTTCTAGCTCATAAAAAAACTGGCTTCTTCCAGAAAGATTCTGTGGAGAATTCTAGGCTTGACCAACCACAGAGAAATAAATTTTCTCTTCTCTCACACTGTATAATTTTCTCTTTCTAACTCCTGTGAAGGGGCCATTGATAGAAGTTAATAGTATTTGCCTTTAGAAAACAAAAGTATCTGACAGAATTTTACAAGATCTATTTTGTTTCTTACTACAAAGCAAAGTTCCAACACTTTGTGACTGTCAGGCAGAAGAAGTACTTTCCTCAGTTTAAAAAAAAAAAAAAAGGTCTCTACTGTATTTGCCTTACATTTACAATATTGTGAGTAAAAATATAGTAAACAATAACAATTCTGTTTTTTAATGATCTCAAAACCTAGTAGCCTACTTCAAAGAAAGCAATTAATTTCTCTTTATTGGTTGAAGTATTGAAAATGTATTTCGTCTCATCATCCATCAATGGATTCATGGATCTGCTTTTCATGGTGATTTTCTTGCCCTGTGTCAGTGTAAAGGAGGGTCCAAGACATAACTGGTTCTTTTCACTTTGAGTTCACAAATGTAAGCTACCCAGTTTTCTGTCCTCCACATGTTGTTTGTAGTCAAGAGCACTCACTCAAAGCCAATGGTTTAAGTCAAGAAGAAGCAAATTCCAGATAAGATGGGCTTCCTGATTGAAATTCTCTAATGTGTCATTGCAAATGCGCTGAATGTTAGAAGCATTCCATTTTGCCTAATCAGCTCTTGGTTGGTGATTAAAGTTTTTCTTTCTTCACACTGTTCACATAGTGTGTGATGTTAAAGAGGTAGACCAGCTCTCCACTGATTTGTTGTTAACCCCCTTATCCTGAGACCAGTTCTACAAATCTTTATTGAGAGCCTACCAAGTATTGTTATTTGATGTTATATTATGGTTTATAGTTGACCTGGATGAAACTTCACAAGAGGAATGTGGTCTATTTGCAGTTCTACATTGTATAGACATCAGAGCTGACCCTCACTCTATGGGCCTTTAATTTGGTTTGACACATAAGGTCACCTCAGCTAGTGCCTTGGAGGGCTTCTTTTTGTAAGAGTTCATCATTTACCCATGTACTCCTGAGCAAGAAAAATCTAGAGACAACTTTCCTTTCAGCTTTATATCTCTGATGAAGAGCTTTCAGACATATGGCACAAGTGGTATGTCACTTTGATCGTCTAGTTGTCAGTTCATAATGCTATGTTGATTCTGTCACTAGTATCACCATTCTTCCAGACTTACTCTTCTCTTTCATTCAAACCTAGTGTTCAGTCTGTCATTGAGTCCTGTCATTTCCTCCTTTAAACTGTCTTTCCGTTTCTGTCCTCCTTTCCTTTCCAATTACTCCCACATTAATCTAAACTTGCGATTATTGCAGGGTGCTCAGTTGAGTACTACTTAAGTCTCAGCCATCTCTCATTCCTATCGTGTACTTCTATCAGTTCAGAATTTCTAAAAAGCCTACCTTTTTTTTCTTTTCAATTTCCTGTTCAGTTACCTAGAGTCATTCCCTCTTACCATTTAAACCAAATGCATTCTAGCCAGTAAATCTTATGTTTTTCAAACCAGGGCTTCCACTTGTTCCAAAACACCATGGACACCACTGTTACAAATAACATGCTCATTTCTTCTTCATTGCTTTTGTTATGTTCTTCTCCCAATTTCCTGTCTCCTGTCTCTTATAGAAATCATTATGTCTTTGGGAATTGATACTAGTTCCATTCCTCTCATTTTTTTTCTCTACAATTTTAGCCTATATTCACATTGTCTGTTTACATGGTCATGCTTAACAATGAGCCTTTCATGGCAGAAAACCGTTTTTCACTTTTTAAAGAATTATTTATTTAATTTTATTTAATGTTATTATTTTTTAATTTGCTGTAGGGTACGTGTACTTACCAGAGTGAGACTGAAAGAAAGAGAAAAAGTGAGAAAGCAAGCCACCCACATCTGGCCATGTGGGCATCCCGTACCCTAACCACCATGCCAACTACTGACCCATCTCTTTAACATTTATTAACATCGAATTGACTGTTTTACTTATGTATTACCTAAGTTCTAATACAGCATGAATTTTTGTTTCTTTTTGTTGTTGGTTTACCACTAGTGTCAAGAACAGGAGTCAGTGAAGTACCAAGACTGGCCCACAGCTTGGTTTTTTTAATTAAAGTTTTACAGAGCACTGGCACTCCCATTAGTTTAGTTGCAACAGAGAATTAATGGCTTGCAAAGCCGAAAATATTTACTGTTAGCCTCTTTACACAAAAATGCTTTCAATACATGGTTTAGAGCAATGCCTGGCATCCATGAGGTATTCAGTACATGTTTGCTCTATGAATGAGTGAAATAATAAATGAAAGGGTCAGAGATAAAATGCAGACACTGCATCATTCTCACCACAGAGGTTTTGTGTGTGCTGAAATGTTTGAAGACTTGGAAATATATATATATATATATATATATATATATATATATATATATATATTTATATATATATTTATTTACATATATATTTATTTATATATATTTATATATATTTTTATATATTTATTTATATATATATATATATTTATATATATAAATCATATTTCTTGATCTATAAGGGCTCAGAGTCCTATGGAAGATAATTTGAATCCTGCCCATAACTGGAATTGATATGTATGAATCTTTTGTGATGGGCTGGTATCCTTAAAGTTTAGCCTTGAGGAAAATATTAATGGGATTTCTGAAATAAATTTCCCATTGATTAAAAAAATCTAGTAGAGGCCGGCAAGTGGTGTGGTGGTTAAGGGTGCTGGACTCCCACATAGCCAGCCGTGGTTTGAGTCCCATACCTGGCAGCTTGCTTTCTCACTTTCCATCTCTTTCTCTCTCTCTCTCTCTGTCCCTATCTGGTCAAATTAAAATACAATAAATTAAAAAGTAAACTTAAATAAAATAATTATTTTAAAAATCTAGTAATGTTTGGAAGACTTCAAGGAGGGACTATTTGTGAGAAGTAGTTATTCTGTGTAAGCAAAGGCTGTGTCTGATATTTCCCTGGCTTGGCCACATCAAGAAGGATTTTGCTGCAATTTCAAGAATACAATGAGGCATTTCACTGTAGATCCCAAAACTATCTGCAAGAACTCTTTTCTCTGAAAGAGCTAGTTGAAAGGAACAGAGGGGCTGGTTTGTTTTTACTTGTGTTTTTCTTGCTGGCTAGAGAGGGAGGAAAGCTCTACTTGTTTCTATTTTGGTAGAAATGAGCACCAAATTATCAGCTGGACTACAGAGGTCAAAAGACAGGAAGGGTGTTCTGAACCTTTGAAACCAGACCTGAGGGATGGCAGAACTGTAGGCAGCAGCTCTGATTATATATCAGAACCCCCTGCCAGAAATAATTGGAGTGTGGTATCTCTGAAAAAGACTGGCTGTCTGCCTCATCAAGTTGATAGGAGCTTATTGCATTGAGGTTTGGAGTATTGCTGGAAATGTAACAGAGAGTTTTACTTACTGACCGGTGATGCCAGAGATATGCTGAATCCAATGTCTTTTAAACCTCAGAAGAAATGAAAAGTTCAGTTTAATTTTTTTTCATAGAAATTAGGGGAAAAATAACTAAAAAGAACTTAGGATACAACCACAAATCTTTAGGGATTTAATACTAATTGATTTCAGATACTTAGCCCAATCCAGAAAAAATCTGGATTGCATCCTAACTCAGGAACCATTAACAAAAATCAGAAAGTACATTGAAGACTTGTTCCCAAATTCATTTGGATTCAGACTTCAGAGAGCAGCAGTACCATGTGAGATGATAAAGGACTAAACTATGCTGATGTCACACAATTTGCAAATGTGTTTGTGTTTTCCTCTTCTTTCCCTGAAAAGAAAACCTTCTCTGAAACACATACACAAACCCTTAACTCTCTGCCCTCAGCCTTGTCTCATCACCCAGCCGTCAGTGTATTCATTGTGCATTGATTGGGAGGAAAACATAAGCCAAACCTTTTTTCCTTGAAGGAGCACAGCTCACGCTGTAGGCAATAAATAATGACACAGAATCAGAACAAACAGCAGTTCCTGTGGAGTGCAGGACAGCAGGTGTACTTTGCTAGAAAGTTAGAAACTCAAGAATTTGGTCTCCGATGGCAACAAGCATAGGTTACTGGGAAAGACGAAGCAATGTGGACTTGTATCCCACAGACATGACCAACATACTCATTAGAAGAGTGAAGACACGGTGGAATTGTGGAGAGCAGTGTGGATTGTATAGTGAACGTTAAAAAAAAAAAAAAAGAAAGAGAGAGAGATACATGGAAAGGCAAAAAACCTATCTTTTGTAGTGGGAGAAAAAGGAAAGGTCAAAAGCCTATGTGGCAACAACAGGGTGTATTTCTGAGTCGTTCTCTTGGGGAGCCAAAATACAGGTTATATTTTCTGTTCATAATGTCCTTTTATTTTATTTTTTTATTCCTATGCCTATTTACCATATGAAGTGGAAAAAAAATAAAACTAATTCAGTGTTAAAGAAAATTTAAAAACATTTACTGAGTATTAACACTGAGCAGAGAATTGAACTAAACACTTTGAACAAAGAGAAAAAATACTCTTGTTTGAAATTTATAATCTAGTGGCAAAGTAAAAGAAGTAAAGCATTGTAATACCAAGTAAAAATAACCAATTAGTTACTCCATTCCTATTTCCCTCAAATATCCAATTTATCTTCATTACAGCACTTATTAACAGTATTATATGGTATTATTCCATAATTTGAATAGCCCTCTGACTTGAAAAGCAAGTGCTGACATTTGTCTGATTCTGAGACTTTAGGTGTTAGAAAAATATTACTGAATTCTTATAGAAACTGTCAGAAATAAAATATTTATTGCCAAACTGTTCACCTAACATAACTACAGTTCCACAATGTTTTTTTTTTTTCCCTCTTCTTTTTTTTTTTTTTTTTTTTTTTTTGCTATAGGGCGCGTGCGCTCGCCAGACAGACAGAGAGAGACAGAGAGACAGAAAGCAGGAAATCGCCCCCCAGGGGGGGATGGCCACGCCGCAATCCCTTCTCCTCCATTCTCCTCTCGGGATCTTGGGCACGCACGCACACGTGCCCGGCGTGAGTCTAAGCCACCGGGTCCGGGACTCGAACCGTGGTCGACTACGTGGGAGTCCAGCGACATAGCCATTACGCTAACTACTGGTCCCTTTTTCCCTCTTCTTTTACCTCTTTATAAGTTGGCATGGAATTTGAATCTTTATCTGAGTCAATTAGCATAAAAAGAAAATCTTGAAGTTACTATACTGGTGGTGGTGGTGGTGGTGGTGTGTGTGTGTGTGTTTCAAATGCCTGTTATGTCTTGATATAGTTACATAAAAATTCTGATCCAGGGAGGGAGAAGAGCTTTGGGAAAAACAAAAAATTTAAAACTCTGTATTGTTTGTTACTGTCTTCAGATAGTTTTAAAGAAAAGTTCTGTGTTACTGTTTTGTTTTTTATTTCTACATTTTCTGAGTTATAAATAGAGAACCATAACAAAGAAACATATATGAGAGACTTATGAAGGGATTCAGCAAATATTGGTGCTAGTCATCTCTGTTGGCATTTACCATGAATACACTGAGTCATAAACTGTAAAGAAAAATCTATGGCATCAGAAATTGAAGAATGATTATCTACAGAGTCCCTCAGCTTCTTCATTGATTGAACAGGGTCGCATGACAAAATCACTGTTGGTAAAAGATGTAGACCCTTCAATTTATTTGGAAAATAAAAAGCTAGTTATTTTTGTGAAAATTTAAAGAAGCCTATCAACATTTACCCATCAATACTGAAGTAGAGATTGTTTTTATATCTCAGTAGTAAAAAGCTTTATGTGTTTTCCAAGGAAAGACTTTTCCTTTTCCTCTCTGCTCCATTTCTCCTTAAAATGGAACATAAAGTGACACAAAAATAGAGACATCTTTGTTTTTCCATATAATCATTGGCTATTTACTGGGCAACCATACCAAACTATATTTCACCCTGAATCTTGTGTTCTCGTAAGCCACTATCAAAGGAAAAAAGCCAGTTTTGACAACTACTCTGAGTAGAAGTGTAAGTTTAAAATCAATAGCTTCCTAAAGGCCTAAGAACACAAGCTAGTTGTTTTCACTTTTTTTCACTAGTGTTGACTGTCATCGTTAATAAAATGTTGTTTTTAGACAAATATACAACTAGTTTAATGGGTGTTTGCTTTAGCTTTGTCTCTTTAAATGTAGGTCTCACTCATGCTTTAAAAATTATTCCATAAAAAGAGTTACTGTATTTTGACATTTTGGAAATGCAGTTATATAGAAAACTAGCTAACCCTACCCTTGTCAATAAGCAGAAAGTTTTAACAACTCAAAAACAATTTTCCTTGTTGGATTGTGTACTTTCAATACAAATGAATAGCAGACAACTTCCTTGTGAGGTTCAAACCAATCATCACAAACACATTCCTTTTCACAGAGAAAAGGGGAACAATCTTCCTTCCTTACTTCTAGAGGCTCAAATGTACTGTTAAGGAAATGAAAGTTTGTTTATACACCTTTTTAGAAAGTGTTTATCATGTTGCTTACAAACAGTTCAAATAAAAGAAGAATGATTTAAGTAAGAAGCTACAGCCATTATAAAACCAAAGGAGCAGAAAAAATGAAAAGCCAGAATGAATTTCTAATGACAGATATTTTCATTTAAAAGGAGATTTAGTGAATGGAGTGATTACCAGCTAGAATTTTGGTAGTTGTGATAAAGTAAACTTTATTCTGGTAATCACAACTATCACCAAGAGTGCTACTACAGATACATAGATTTTTTTTAAAAAAGAGCAAGGACAGAGTCACACGAAAACACTTGATCATATATTTTCATTTGATGTATATAGAAAAGGGAAATGATAGTGGAGATTCCAGAAACTAGGATCATTTAAATCAGAAGAGGAAAATCAGATGTCTTCCACAAGACCTTGCACTGGAAAAGTGAATAGGTGACAGGAGCACTCTCACTATTCATGTGCTATGCAGTTTATGAAAACTGAGAATACCAAGACCTGGGACGGCAAAGACGCTGTATGTGATTAAAGAAAAAAGTGAAACAAAGTAAGAATTATTTTTTGGAGCTTATATGAAATGAAATATTAGCTTAAATAGTAGAAACAAAAGAGGTTTATTAGGACACTTAAATTAGGTTCTTTGCTTTAGTACTTCCTTCAAAATATTTTCACATTTTTTCCTTCCTTCTAATATGCATTGAGCATTTACTATGAGCAAGGCACAATGATAACCGCTTACATACATTATAACATTTGGCCCTGTTTAATCTTATGATGTAAGTACTATAATTATGCTCAATCTATAAATAATGAAGCTAAGATTTAGAGAGATTACAAAAATTGCCAAATATCAAATAGGAGGTAAATGGGGATTAGGGTTCAATATTTAGTATTCTTTATTTTAAAGTTGATTCTTTATTTTAAACTTGATGCTTTTAATTATTACTTTCTATTGACATTTTATTATAAAATAAACATATTAGTAGTAAATAAACTAGAGATTTTTAAACTCAAAAAAGAAAAAGTTAGTTACCTGAAGCATAATGTATTGGTTCACTTGTGAATCAGAATCATATTTTGTGGATGTCTTATTACAGATGTTCTGAATTAAAATGTGAAACAGTGACTAGAGAGAGTGCAGTTTGTCCAGGTGAGTTATAAAATGACAAAGGAAAGCAGAGGAGGAAAATACCAATCAGACTGTTTTCTGAAGGAGATTAAACCATGTCTAAATCCATGTTTTTTATATATGAAAAGAAGTTCAGTCTCATTAACCATCTAGGAAATGCAAATTAAAGCCACAATGAAATACTATTTTACATCTAGATGACTAAAATAAAAAAAGATTGATACTAGCAACTATTGGTACAGAAATGGAGCAACTACAATTGCTGTTAGGAGGTTAGAATGGTAGTACTATTCTGGAAACAGTTGGCAGTTTCTTTTTCTTTTTTTTCCTTTTTTTTTTTTTTTTTTTTTTTTTTTTTTTGAGAGGTTTTTTGCTACAGGGCGTATGTGCTCGCCAGAAAGACAGAGAGAGACAGAGAGACAGAAAGCGAGAAATCGCCCCCCAGAACGGATGGCCATGCTACAATCCCTTCTCCTCCATTCTCCTCTTGGGATCTTGAGCACACATGTACACGCACCCAGCATGAGTTTAAGGCACTGGGCCTGGGACTTGAACTGTGGTCAACTACATGGGAGTCCAGCAACATAGCCATTACAACAACTGCTGGTCTCCCTCTTTTTTTAAAAAAAATTATTTTATTTAAATTTATTTATTTATTTATTTATTTATTTTAATTTGAGCAAAGAAGGACAGAGTGAGAGAGCAGGAGAGAAAGTGAGAAAGCAAAGCCACCAGGTCCAGGACTTGAACTGCAGTTGGCCATGTGGGAGTCCAGTGCCCATAACCACCACACCATCTGCTGGCTCCTGGCAGTTTCCTATAAGGTTAAACATACATATTCCTTATAACCTAGAAATTCCACACCTAGATATTTGCTCAAGAGAAAAGAAAATACGTATCTACAAAATACTTGTGCATGAATGCTATGGCAACCTAACTCATAAAAGTAGGAAAAGTGACAACTTAATCATCCATAAACAAGAGAATGGATAAACAAATTGTTGTATATTCAGGTATTGGACTAGTACCCAGTAATCTAGGAATAGACAAGTGATACATGCAATGTGGACAAATTTTAGGACATTTGGGGAGGAAAAAAAAGCTGATGATTCCATTTATAGGAAGTACAAAAATAGCCAAACCAATCCATGGTAACAGAAATCAGAAAGTATAACTTGTGTATATGGAGACAGGGATTGGTTGGAAAGCAGCAGGATGAAATTTTCTATTGTGACAGAAACGTACTCTATCTTGTTTTGTATGACAATTACACAACACTGTATAGCTGTCAAAATTAATTGCTTTTGAAATCAGCAGATGGCATAATGGTTGCATTGCTGGATTTCCACAGTCGACCATGGTTAGAGTCCCAGAATCAGAGGCTTAAAACTCACCCCAGGTGCATGTGCGTGTGTGCCCAAAATCCCTAGAGGAGAAATAGAGGAGAATGAATTGTGGCATGACTATTCACCCCCGGGGGGGGTGGTGGTGGTGGTGGTGGTGATTTCTTGCTTGGCATGGTCATCCTCCCTGGAGAGGTGATTTCTTGCTTGCTTTCTCTCTGTCTCTCTGGTGAGCACATATACCCTGTAGCAAAAATCTTTTTTTTTTTTTAAATGTATTGCTTTGAGCACTTGAGAACTGTTCCTATAAATTATACTATAATTTTTGAAAAACCTTGTAGTTATATTGTCATACTCTTTCTCCGTTTAGAAATGAATAATCTGATACTCAAGGATAATAGGTAAGATTATGTGGTGCTTGGGTTATACAATTTACATCAGAGTCTAGGCCCCCTTATTTTGAGTCCCATGTCCCATGTTTATCCCACTCTCTAGTTGCCTCTTTTTTTTTTTTTTTTTGAAGTTTTTGTCATAGAATGTGTGTGCTCATCAGAGAGACAGTGAAAGGGAACATGAGAAATCAGTCCCCAGGAGGGATGACCACACTACAATCCTTTCTCCTCCATTTTCCTCCTGGGATTTTGAGCACACGTGTATACATGCCCAGGGTGAATTTCAAGCCACCGGATCCAGGACTCAAATCATAGTTGGGGAGGTAGGAGTCCCATGCCTTAACCACTATACCACCTGCTGGCTTCTCCAATTGCTTTTACATAATTATCTCTCATTCACTCTCTATAATTAACTAAACTAACAAATGGATTACAACATTTATTTTAATAATAAAAATGTTAAAATCATAATATTGCAAAGGCTATATCATCAAAGGTAACTAGTTTTGGGGGCTTTTCTGGATAGATAACTCATTGCCTGCTCTGAAACTCTTTTTGTGTGGGTGACACAATGACCTAATACCCAAGAGCAGCCAGTTGGTTGTTTCTGGGTTCTGCAATCTACACTTCTAGAAACAACCAGGGAAAATGACTTGCCACTTCTCTCAGGATTACATTTCATGTTTAAGGCATCCCTCTCACACTGGTAAATGTAATGAATAGCGTGCATTCCATTTCATAGAATCGCTTCTGTAGACATTCACAAAAGATCAGCTTCTGTGCACTTCAGTCAGACGCGCAGTTATGAAAGTGCCATTAAACCTGTGTGATCACCACCTGCATGTAAAAAATGCCAGCAATAACTTACCAAAATATTTCCAGTGAAAATATGACTTTGACCCAGATGGCAAAATAGGCTGCATTGGCCATAAATCTGCAGGCAGTAAATGGGCAGGTGGTAAATCTGCTCTCATTGCTACTGTTTTCTCAACACTTTATCTGTACAGGCTTTTCCTAAAGGATAAAAATCCTGGAAATGGGAAAGAAAAAACAAAACACTGACTGGAAACTTTGGTGTGAGGCTGTAAGTTTATTGAAATTTAGGTAACCTGTCCTTAGAGTATAGGCTACATCTAAGATGCTGAGAAATGGGAAAGAAATGTGCTGAGCATAGAAAATAAAATATATAAAAGATGCCAAGTTAATTTTCTATCAGTTTTGGTAGCAAAGATCATACTGGAAATGAAAGTTTATTTTCTTCTTTACATAGAAAAGCAAATTTTCCCTTAACACTACAAGTTTATTACCTTCTAATCTCTATTTCCTTTTACAATTGTTTCTACCCAAAAAGAGAGAAAGAATATAACAAGGTTATCATAGATCTGGTGAAATAAGCCATAGTCAGAATAATTTGTGATCATGTTTGAATTTATGGTCAAGTTCACACCCTATTGATTGGAAATTTGGTTTTCTTTTTTTTTTTTTGGGGGGGGGAGGTTTTTGTTATAGGGCACATGCACTTGCCAGAGAGACAGAGAGAGACAGAGAGCCAGAAAGCGAGAAATCACTCCCCGGGGGCATGGCCATGCCGCAACCCCTTCTCCTCCATTCTTCTCTCAGGATCTTGGGCATGCACGCACACGCTCCCAGCATGAGTTTAAGCCACCGGGTCCAGGACTTGAACTGTGTTCAACTACATGGGAGTTCAGCGACATAGCCATTACGCTAATTGCTGGTCCTGGAAATCTGGTTTTCTTCAGAAGGAAATGGATATACTCCATATTCACATCCTGTGAAGAAATGATGCAGAAATGTGCTCTGTGCCATTGGAGCTAAAGCCTCTCTGTAACTTCTCAGACCTGGGGTATTGAACCTGATTGTGGGTCAGCATTCTAGTGACCCAAGAGAGGTGCCATGATTTACATCGAATTAGATTCAGAACTGTATTTCTTGACTCATAGACTTATGCATCCTTCCTATCAGGGACAGAACACCATGTAAAAATCTTTGATTCAATCCATATTCTAGGTTCTGGAAGATGGCTCTCCTCTTCCTAGAATATTACCTGTAACCTGGCACTTCAGCTGTTCTTTCAGCAGACCATTCTAATATATTATATGTGGACTTTTCAAAATTTTCATATAAAATGTGTATTATACAAAAATTATGCATGAACTTCAAAAAAATTCTTACCAAGATAAACTTTTATGTTAATTCCATTTTTCAGAAACGTTTTGAAGTCCCCTCACTAGGTCAGCAGCCTGGATAACTATGTAATACAACCAGTGGTGAATTCTGTGGTCATGGCACCACTTGTGTTGCTCTTTTGTTGTAATAGGAAAATCCTCAACATTGAGACTCAATGTGCATGACCCAAACACGATGAGCCTTTGAATAGTGGAGCTGAGTAAGGCCTTAATGGTAAGAAAACCAACATATATGGGAAATCTGTGCCTATTGCTATTTAAACAAACCCTGATCTTCCCAGAATGCATGGGGAACAATGTAGTAAATTTGTAATTAAGTGGCCAGTCTTCTCAAGCAATGGCTTCATATGAGGGCTCAGCATTAGTTCGTGGGGGCAGGTACTCTAGGCAGCTATAAGAGCTAGATCAGCTTGATAAGCGGGAGGCAGTGCTGCTGGATTCATGTGTAGTACTGGTATTTGCCATCATGGTTACTCTCTTTATGTGCCCATGGTGGTAGCACTCATGGGGCCAATGTCAGTGTGACTGACTGTCAGTGATGGGCCAATCATTTTATCTACATAATAGCTGCATAGTACATCTTTCAGACTATGTGGCCCAAGTGGTGGGATGTTCTGTAGTAGATATTAACATGTGATACAAAGGTCTTACTTTTTGCCCACTCCCATAGGCCCATCCATATTTCTCTGCTTCATTACTCCTTGTCTAGTACATTACAACTTTTTATGTCCAGGTCATTTGTATTGGTCACCTCTTATCTGGCAACTTTTCTTTCTACACAAACTAGATGACAGGTTGCATTTCTTAAATTCCTCACTCATTGAGGGAATGTTCTCTTATCTTTTTTTTTTTAAGAGGTTTTTGCTATAGAGCACGTGCGCTTGCCGGAAAGACAGAGAGAGAGAGAGAGAAAGTGAGAAATCACCCTTTCTCCTCCATTCTCCTCTCTGGATCTTGGTCACACACACACATGTGCCCGGCATGAATTTAAGCCACTGGGTCCGGGACTAGAACCATGGTTGACTACATGGGAGTCCAGTGACATAGCCATTACGATAACTGCTGGTCCCATGTTCCCTCATCATTGTCTTTCAAGGGTATACTATAAGTCTATAGTGAAGACACTGTCTATTTTTGGCTCATACTTATATACAAGGAAAATTTTTCTGGAAAACAAATTGGGACTACTTTCTCTATTGATTGTTCTTACCTGGGGGCCAGCAGATGGCATAGTGGTTGTATCACTGGAGTCACATGGCCGACCACAGTTTGAATCTAGGGCTCTGTGGCTTGAAACTCACACTCGGTGTGTATATGTGCATGCCCAAGGTCCCAGGAGGAGAATGGAGAAGAGATTTCAGCGTGGCCAGTCCCCCTGAGGAGTGATTTCTCATTTTCCCTCTCACTGTCTGTCTCTCTCTCTGGCAAGCACACATGTCCTATGTTAAATAAAAAAAAAAAAGAAGAAGAAGAACCCTCTAAAACAAAAATTATTCTTACTGATTTTCCATATGGTCTTGATAGTGGTTGACAGAGGACGCTCATACAGCAGTGCTGCCATGGGGTTCTGAATTATCTACTCATGCATCTTACTGTGTCTTCTTGTCCTGCTCAATCCCAAGTGTGTCTCTTTCTTATGATGGTCTGAAGAAGGATCTGGCAACAATCCTTAGGACTTGATGGGTCTGGAAAGCCAAGTTTATAATTAATAATTAATTTTAATTAGTTAATTTCTGACAGTTATTACATGATGTTGCATGGACAGATGTTCTGCCTCTACTAGGACCCAGTAACACAATGGGAATATTTTTCAAAGGGCATATAATTCTCCCACTGCTAGTGGCATGATATTTCTTCAAAACTCTAGAGGCCTATATTCTGACTCTACTGCTAGGGCTCGTCACTATTTTTGTAGAGTATCCTTCTCATCACTGATAGACAACAGTAGAGGATCTACCAGATTGTGAGGCTCAAGTGGTGGTGGGACTGTTGCAGATTCTCCTGACCCTATTGCAAAGCACTTTTTAGTTCTGAACTTCACTGAAATGTAGATTCCTTCAGTACATTTCCAGGTAGGGAATGAATATGATCCTTTTTAGACCCAGAAAAGAAGAATTAGAACTTCTTTTTTAGTGTTAATAAGTACAAGATTCAATAATATGTCCTTTACTTAGGACCCTTCTAGTGGTTTTGAAGCAGCTGACCCCTTAATCTTCACAGGACGTATCTCCCACCCTCTGGAATTCATGGTCCTACCAAGGCTTCCAGAATGTTAGCTACCTCTTGCTCATCTGGCATGATCAATATAATATCAATGTAATGGATTAATGTGAAGTACTGTGGGTTGTCCAGATGGTCCAGATCTCTTCAGACTATATTATGATGGAGGGCAAAAGAGTTAACATAGCCCTGGGGCAAAACTGTAAATTAACATTGTTGTTAAATCCATGTAAATGTGAACTGTTTCTGATTGTCTTTTCCAATTGAGATTGAAAAGAACACAATTTCTAGAATAATGGCTTCATACCAAGTTCCTGAGGCCGTATTAATCTGCTCTAGCAAATATACCACATCTGGCATTGCAGCTGCAAAGGGACTATCACTGGGTTAACCTTGTAGTTATCTTCCAGGAGCCATCTTTTTCTCTAGGGTTTAGACTAGTGAATTACACAGCAATATGATGAGACTGAAAATCCCTGCATCCATTAGGTTCATCAGAGAAGCATACCTAACTCCATCTTCCACTCCCAGAATTAATGTTTTTGATAACCTATCTTAGTTGGAGGGAGTGGAGAGAATATTCTTAGGGACTTCCACCTGACCTTGCCATATGTGATAGGTCTTGCCAAGTGAACGAATATCCAATATGGATGTTTTACTGACTTACAAGTGTCATGCTTGATTACACATTCAAGGACAAGAGAAATTAACACTAGTATATTCCAAAAGGTGGACATTAACTGCAACTTGATTTATCCATTCATCACCCAGCCCCTGTATGCCCTAACTCTAATGGAGAAACCATAATGATGATATCTGGAGGTCATTGTCAGCTTAGACCCTGTGTCCAACAGCCACCAAAATTTCTAGGTATTTTATTTTTCTAATCAAATGGCCATTGTCCCTTTGGGAAGAATCGGAGAAATCATTGTCATATACATTTAAGGTAAAAGTTATGGGGTCTTTATCCCTGGAGTCCCTACTAGATCTTCATCAAATGGGTTCTATGTTTGAAAATGGGCTTAGTCTGGGACCAGCAAGTGGCGTGGTGATTAAGATGTTGGACTTCCACATGATCAACTGTGATTCAAGTCCCAGCCCAGCAGCTTAAAAATCACATGAGCTAATGTACATGTGTACCGAAAATCCCAGGAAAAGGGTGGAGAAGAAAGGATTGTGGCATGACCATCCCGCCTGGAGAATGATTTCTCCCTGTTCCTCAGACTTTCTCTCTCTATCTCTCTGGTAAGAGCATGTGCCCTATGTCAAAAACACAAATAAATAAAGAAGAAGAAAATGGGCTTAGTATGGAAATTGAGCAAGTCATCATCAATTTTCATTGCTGTATCTGCTCTCATCCTCTTTGTCTTCTAGCCTTAAGTTATTTTCCTGGTATAAGCTAAGAAGTGCCACTGTTGACAACCTATTTTACCCCCATGAGGGTCATGTTTTATTGACCTCATAACTACCTGTGGGTTAGGCTTCTTTAGTTGTCACTCTGGTGTATCTGTCATTAAAAAAATGCAACTCCCTTGAATGCTTGGACTTAAGCATTTGAAGTCCTGTCATTCACATTGATATCAGTGGGACAAAATCTGTAACAACCTCTCCTCCTTCCAGTACTGGTCCAGAGAGCTACCACTGAATTTTTACTGATGCCAGTGTCCTCCCTATGGATATAACATTTACCAAGTCCATGAGATATATCCTCTGGCATTCAAGTAGAGCATAAACATTCTCTAAGTTTTCCAGCTATAGTGTTAAATATTAATTTCACCATTTTTCTGACCCTCCTACTGACTGCCAGCAGAACCTGCCGTGGCAACGCTAGTATTTCAACATTGCTCAGTGTGTGCTATCACTTTCCCTCTGTTTCCATGAGTCACCTAAGTATGGACATATCTCCTGTGTGGATCCTAACTAGTTAAATACTAGACCTTGGGAAGACATACATACATCCATAAACCCTTCCACATATAGTATGTGTGTGTGTATATATACATGTCTGTGTGTGTGTTGTGTGTGTATACATATATATATATACACACATATGTGTATATATATATATACATACATATATTTTATATATATATAATATATATATATACACACATACCACACATATATACTCAAGGAATATACTTACTTTAATAAGTATCTTTGGAATCTAGTCTCCCTTACTGTCATCCAGCTTCAGGCAAGACATTTCATCTGCATCTGGTAGGTCCTTTGGTATAGAGACCACATCTATTCTAGGGTATGGTATAACTTTTCCATAATTTTAGGCCTAGTGCAAATAGAAGGAAAGAGGTCCTGAGATAGATATATATCACTTTAAAAAAGAGAGAACTTTGCATTGTTTTTCCACAAGGATGCCAACAAGTGCTAGTTTTTAATGGGGAGGGTGGAGGGCAGCATGTGACATGAATGTTAAGACACTAGATCCTGTATAACTGACTGTACAGTTCAAGTCCTGGACCTGGCAGCCTGAGAATCATGTCAGTCATGTGTACATGTCTACCCAAAATTCTAAGAGGAGACTGGAGGAGAAGGGATTACAGGTGGCCATCGCCCCCAGGGTAGGGGGGGTGAGTCCTTTCTCTGTCTCTCTCTGGTGAGTGCATATGCTCTATAGCTAAAATAAGTAAATACATAAGTGAATGAATAAATAAATAAATAAATAAAATTTAATATTAAATAAATAAAAAGGTCATATTACAGGCTCTTATAACTGAGAGAATCTAGGGAGTCCAAATATTTTAGGGTTGTATACCCAGGTGTCCCATCCTGATCTTGGTCTAGTTAACATTTAAACTTAGGTTTCACTGATCTGAGTATTAAATCTAAAATTGGGCTCTTAGCTTTCTTCAAACTTTCACTAGAACAGATGATAACCACTTTGTTTAAAACCAAACATGTCCACTAGCTTCTACATGCAGTTTTTAACTATCTATTACCTACTGCAATGATTTCACCTACAGAGCAAAGTTGTTCAATAAACATATAATGATCTGGGACCAGCCAATGATGTGGTAATTAAGATGACTAGATCCCACATTGCTGACTATGTGGTTTGAGTCCTGGACCAGGTGCCTTGAACAACACACTGGGCATATGCATGTCCAGAATCCTAAAAGGAGAAATGAAGGAGAAGGGATTAAGGCGTGGTCATTCCTCATGGGAGTAATTTCTCACTTTCTCTCTCTAGCAATTAAAAAAAAGATGCAAGCCACATACATACTTTCTTTTTTTTTTCTAACTTACTGAGTTTTACTTATTGCATAATAAGCCATCTAACATCTTTCAAGTAAAAAATATACTAAATTTGAATAAAGATATCACAAAATGAATTAGAGCTCAATTTAGCTTTGGGGAGGGAACACAATTCTACTCAATTAAGGAAACATTTTTATAGACCATAGATTAGCTTATTTTTAACACCCATCATGCCATGAATTCATAGGGAATGGGTTTCAGAAGCTCAGGCTCCTTTCCATTGGTTCTCACAAAGTGCACTTCTCTGGGTGGAGCAGGCTGATGCTGTAGTTGAACCCAGGTACCTTTCTCTTTGATTTCCTTCTTTTTCTGGTCATTTTCCTTCACATATTTTATGACGTTATCTCTGCTCTTGGAATGCTTAATATGCTCAATACACACTCTAATTCTCTTGGCAAGAATCTTGCCCTTAACTTGTTTGCTTACAACAATGCCATCAGCATGCTAGATAACACTGTAGACTCTTCCAATTTTGCCATGGTAACATTTGTAGGACATTCCTTTTAGAACAGTACCCATTCCCTTGATATCTATAATATCACCTTTCTTGTAGATTCCCAATTCGCATATATGTTGCCAAAGGAACCACTTCATGTTTTCTCAAAGGCCTAGAGAACATATATGGGGTGCCTCTCCTCTTTCCCTTTGTGTGCGTCATTATGGTTAATTACTTGGAGATGTCGGTTCCAACCAAAAGACTGTACTTTCAAGTTTTTCTATTAATCACATTTTAAAAAGCAAGACAAAAGGAAAATCAGATGAGCTAAATTTAATAATGTATTTTATTAATCAAGTATATCTAAAACATTGTTATTTGACATGTAATCAGTCTAAGAAATTAATGAGTTATTTTCCATGTTTTTAGTACTGAGTCTTAAAAATCTTATGTGGGTTTCATATATACTACAGTGCATCTCAGTTTAGACTAGCTGCACTTTAAGTTCACAGCAGCCAGAAATGCAAATGGCTACTGTATTGAGCAGCATGGTGAGAAATATCAGCACTCACCAATCGTTATCTAATCTGGATATTCTTATAGGTATTATTTTTCCATACATTCAACAACAGCGGTGGCATTAGCTGCTTGTATATACCCTTTACCCATGAATTCTAACTCTACCAACTTACCAAAGGTGCCAGTTTCAATTGGATGCCACTCTGTGCCAAGTGCTGTCTGTGTTCCTACTTCCTAGTGATGAGACATCATTGGCTGCTGAATGACATGTGACCCAGCTCCAAGTCTCACCTTTTGGCATGCTTTCTCAAACTGCTTCTGCTACTTATAGGCACAGGTTAGATTCTCTGGGAACAGATGCTGACTAGA
The DNA here is from genome assembly GCA_026018925.1 of Tupaia tana. Taxonomy (NCBI): domain Eukaryota; kingdom Metazoa; phylum Chordata; class Mammalia; order Scandentia; family Tupaiidae; genus Tupaia; species Tupaia tana. The sequence continues at coordinate 42,052,877 of JAKSZU010000004.1, read as the reverse complement.
TATAGAATGTTATTAGAAATATCACTGTAAAAGGAAGGACGAAGGGAGCAGACTGAGGAAGACGTTGGGCTATGATGAATGTCTAACAGTGCTTTGACCAACCTAGAGAGAAAGTTCACAGATAAAATGGCTATCAGTTTACTACCTTGCTCAGGTATTGAATGTGTACTATTTGAGTCAGGCAGCTGTTGTCAACCATGAAGCCAACCGACAGCTGGAAGCAATCTGCTCACCACACCCTGGGTAGATACATAACAAGATCTTTCTTGGGGGAGCATGGAGTCAGCACATCTCCATGTCTCTATGAAAGCTACTGGTAACCTTTAGATAGAAGAGAGGAAGCAGAAGCAAAATTGGAGTGGGTTGAGGAAAGAATGTGACTATAGAAAACTTGGCTAGTTGGTTTACTTGAAGACAAATAAAGGCATGGGGCGGGAGAGGCAGATGGAATCAAGACAGTTTTGTCATATTTTAAAAATATAACATGAGAAAGAAAATAGGAAATGACACTATTGATAAAAAATAAATAATTTCAGGATGAACCTTTTTGAGAAGCCATAAGGGATGTAATACAAGCACAATTTGAAGAACTGACCTTTGAGAGAGTCAAGAATAGTTTATCAACCAAGAAGGCAGAGAGGATGGTTATAGTTATGATTTAATTAATAGACCAGGGATAGGAAGAGGAGAGATTTCCTCCTGAGTGTATCGAACAAACTTTTACATTAAGAGGGTGAAAGTGTTGAAAGTAGGGTTAGAAAGCGAAGGGAATTATATGAGGCTGGAGGAAAAAGAAGGCATGAAATCATTGAGTATAATAAGGCCAACTTACTAAGGATGTGAATTAGGACAGTGCATATTATTGAATTATTTGAGTTTTGCAGTCATGAATTTGAATTCAGACCAGACAGCAGTTACGTAGGCAGATAACTTGGATTTTACTAGGTTTTCTCCATTTCCTGAAAGATAATAACAAAGGATAACTTGCTATAGCGTTTTTGCACTCACCACAGAGAGACAGAGAGAAACTGAGAAAGCAAGCCACCAGGTCTGGAACTGGAACCACAGCCTCATGACCCACCATGCCACCTGCTGGCCGTGAGAAGGTCTTATAGGAGGTGACATTGTTATTCAGATCTGGATGACAAGAAGGAACTGTCTGCACACAGTGTTCTAGACTGAAAGGAAAGCAACTGTGGTTTCAGATAAGAAACTTGAATTTTCTGAGCCTTAACTGTTTCATTAATAAATGTGGCGGCATTCTCTCAAAGGTTGCTGTGAAAACAGGTACATATGGCACTATGCCTAGGAAATAGTAAGTAATCATTAGAACAGGATTTGCCTTTAGAGTTTCCTCATAATGATGGAATAGTCCCCTGAAAGATTTAAGAGTTAAATATTATTTACTTTTTTTGCTGACTCCTTCAGTTTCTGTAGAAGTGTTTCACAGAGCCAACAGCAAAGTCTTTTGCCATTGTATCTGCTATTAAAAAGCACTAGAATGTCAATGAAAGACTTTTCTAATATCTAGGACTGCAAATGCCCTTTAATGGAAAAGCAAATCTGAAAAACATATAGCTTAATAGACAAGGATTAACAGATTTGACAAGTCATAGCCAATGTTATTATTTCAGTAAATTCATTAAAGAGCTTTTAATGTTTTGATATTTTATTTTCTGTATGGCATCACAGTATTAATACTGTTTCACTTTTATCCATGGTGGTGATTAGATTACCTGACTGGAAAATTGCAAAATTCACTATAATGTGAATGACTCAAACAAATACTAGAGATCATGGATGGGAATTACATACACCATGCTGTTAATTCTATTCTTCATATCGAAGAAAAATCATGATCTCAAAAATGTTATTATAATATAATTGGACATGATATTTTTTGTTTAAAGTGAGAGTAAAGAAAAGCTTAACCTGAATATATGAACTTCTTCCTTCCTTCATATTTGCTCCTCTGTCTGCCATGACCAGTTAAGCCAGTGGTTTTTTGTTTGTTTTTGTAAGGTTATTGCTATAGGGCCTGTGTGCTCATTGGAGAGACAGATAGAGACAGAGAGACAGAAGGTGATACATCACTCTCCAGGAGGATGGCCACACTACAATCCTTTCTCCTCCATTCTCCACTAGGGATTTTGGGCATGCACACACATGGGCCCAGCATGAGTTTAAGTTGCCATGTTCAGGCCTTGAACCACGGTCAACTAAATGGGAGCCCAGCAATAGAACCATTATGACATCTGCTGGTCCCAAGTCAGTGTTTTAAAAGCTATTAATAGGTAAGATTTATCAAATGAAAATATATTAATTTCTCTAGCATCAGATAATTCATGGCTCATACTCAAATTCATTTAGATCAACAATACAATTCACTGACTTAAAACCCTTTGAAAATCTTTTAAAAGATAATTACCATTTATCTGAGATGATTTTTGTTTCCCTTCTTACAAAATTTTTCCATTTTTCTTGACACGCTCAAAGCAATCTGTCCTTTAGATCACGAACAGTTAAAAGACTTTGAGAAATCATGTATTACTATATCTGTAATCAAACCACGCTGCAGTCCCATTAGGGTAATGAACATCTATTCCCTCTCTTTCGCACACATACACACACACACACACACACACACACACACAGATATACATAACTTCTTAGTACCAAATTGGACATAGTAGCTTCCTATTAGTAGAAACTTATTTGCAATATGTAAAAATGATGTTACTATGAACTCGAAGTTGAGATGTTTCTATTTATGTAATTTGTTATTGCTATGAATACTATTGATAAAGAAAATAATTTTTAGATTTCAGATATTGAGTTAGTATTGTTCATCATCCAGATTCACTACATTGTGGGGACTCGATAGCATTTTTTGTTTAACTTTATACCTCTAGTGTCTAGGACAAAGCCTGAGAAATAGACAATGCACAAGAAATATTTTGTGTATAAATAAATGAATGATGCTAACAACTTGGTTTGTTGTTGTTTTACCTAGTGAGTGGCACATAAGTCACTCTTTGAGCAGTGAGATAGATGAAATATCTAGCTGAATTTCCATAGCAGTAAATTTCTTGGGATGAGACCAATGCCCATTACATCTGCTTGCTTAACTGTCTCTTGTGATGATGATGGGAGAAATGTGATGATATAGGTTAATCAAAACCTCCGAGAAGCACGACTTTCCACCAGGGCCCATTCGCTTCTGCAACACCAATAAATTGGAAACAAACAATGAATGGAGGCATAGCCATTTTTCTTTCCTGTGTAGCCATCACTTAGCTTGTCAGTCCTCCTGCTGCTATTGCTTTTGCACACATGGAGATGTATGTTTAATAAGCAATAGGTGGAGATCTTTACAGGGATGCTCTTCAATCACAAGGCTGTTAGGGATCTAATGATGAAAACACAGAAAACCACATACAAGCACATTTCTGAGGTATTGCTAGCCAATGACAAATTGGCATATATAGAAAACAAGCTATAGATATACAGGTATTATTATCGTCCTTTTTATTTGCTGCAAGCTAATTTAGGGCACACTGATTTAAAAGTTTTAGATAGTTTACTGTAAGTGGGAGAAATCACGTATCTTTTTGGATATCTACCATTCTGTGAAAATCTCTCATTTCCCTCTGTTGTTTTTCTTTGTGACAAGAAGAAGTTGGGGGAAGTAATTATGCAAAATATTTTATTCATTTTTAACTATAATGTTTTTAGAAACTCAAAACTTGTATTACCTTGGATTGCAGACCAAATGAAGTACATCCTCCTGTTTATTCAAAAACCATACAGCTACAGTAGAAAGTATAATAGAGTCTTTTGATCCATATGTGAGGAATATACCTACAGGCTTGTAGGGGCTACGTGATTGACAGGCTCCCTAACCTCTCCTCAGGCTTAGTCTCTTTATGTGCAAAAAAGGAAAAATATTTACCTGGCACAATGGTTTTCAGGGAATAAATAATGTATTTAAGTCACCTAATTGGTGCCATATAGAATGAATTCAAGAATATTGGTTTTTATCTCCATTATTCTAGCTGATGATAGAAAGGCTAGGGCTTGTTTGGAATTCTTTAAAGTTCTTTAAGTTTTTCAGAACCTGACAAATCTATAGTACACAATATAAATTTAAAATAATAGTAAATTTGGGACCAGCAGTTAGCATAATGGCTATGTCGCTGGACTCCCATGTAGTCGACCGCAGTTTGAGTCCCAGACCCTGTGTCTTAAAACTCTCGCCGAGCGCGTGTGCGTGTGTGCCCATGATCCTGAGAGGAGAATGGAGGAGAAGGGATTGTGGCATGGCCATCCCCCCGGGGCTGATTTCTCTTTTTCTGTCTCTCTGTCTCTGTCCGTCTGGCGAGTGCACACATCCTATAGCAAAAACCTCTCAAAAAATAGTAAATTTCATAAAGTTTAAACAATTATGGTACATATATTTCTCTTTTTACTGGATTCAAGTTCTTAATTTCAGATTGTTTCAAATTGATTTTTCTTCTTAATGAGTTCTAACTTCTTGATGTTTGGCATGGTGTTTTAGGGAGAGGGGTTAGTATGTTTTACTCTTTATTAAAGGTTGTATGATGTCATGTGAAATTGTATATATTAGAGGTCAAGAATTTTCCTTATACTCATCTTACCTCAGTTATTTTCTGTTTGGCATAAATAAATGTCATGTAGTTTTTGGTATAGGGTGCATGTCCTCGCCAAGGAGAGACAGAGAGAAAGAGAGAAAGTGAGAAATCACCCAGCCCACCCATCCCAGGGAGTGATGACCACCCCACAGTACTTACTTCTCTACTTTATTCTTCAGATTTTGGGGATGTACAAGCACCCATCATGATTTTTTTTCTTTTTGGAGAGGTTTTTGCTACAGGGCGCGTGCGCTCGCCAGAGAGACAGAGAGAGACAGAGAGACAGAAAGCCAGAAATCACCCCCCGGGGGGATGGCCATGCTGCAATCCCTTCTCTTCCTTTCTCCTCTCAGGATCTTGGGCACACATGTACCTGCGCCTGGTGTGAGTTTAAGTCACCAGATCTGGGACTCGAACCGCGGTCGACTACTTGGGCATCCAGCGATGTAGCCATTATTCTAACTGCTGGTCCCCCATCATGATTTTTGAAGCTTATGTGCCAGGGCCTCAAACCATGCAGTTAGCCATGTGGGATATATATATATATATATATATATATATATATATATATATACATATACATACATACATACATACATACACACACACACACACAGACACACACACATTTATATATACAAATATATACACATATATATGTACATATATTTATGTGTGTGTGTATATAATGAAATATATATATATATTTTTATATATATATACATATATATATATATGTATATATATATATATATTTCATTACATTGTGGGGACTTGATGGCATTCATTATTTAAATGTATACCCCTAGTATCTCCTCTTGGGATCTTAGGCATGCACACCCACATGCACACATCCTAGGCATGATTTTCAAGCTGCCAATCCAGAATTCCAACCATAGTCAGCCAGGTGTGAGTCCAGCACCCCAGCTACTACGCCATCTGCTGGCTTTCCATTTAAAACTATTTTGAAGGCGGATATGCTTATGTAAGAATTAAGTAGAAGACGTTTTCAGGTAAATGGACCAAATTATGAGATATGACCAATCCCATCTTTTTATATTTTTCTATTTATAAAAATAGAAAAAAAAGAGAATCTCCTTGGAAACGTCAGTGTTTCCTTAATAGCACTTACTATTTTTCTCTCCATTGTATATATGCTTCTGTGTCATGAAAGTGACTCAAGAGGGAAGTAGGAATGAGCCTCAGTAAGAGAAACTGTTTACCTGATTTGTCCCCTCTAAAGTTCAGGATTGTATTTCCAATCGTCAGTTGGGTCTCCTGGGTTGAGACCTGGTTGTTTAAAATTTTTTTGAAATGGTTTGTTATCTTAGACTCTGTAACTACAAGAAAAATATAAACAGGCTAAATCAATATAAGAGAATAAGAATCACAGTATTATATGCAGTTGAATTAAACATGAACATTTTTATTAACTTCAATTTCTTTCATAAGGAATTATTAAATCATAAGACCTGAAATATAACATCAGTGTCCTCTGTATCTGATTTTGTTATTATTACTTCTATTTGCATCTGCTCCAGCTCAGTTTTTTTGTGCAATTTTTGTTTGTTTTTCTTTGTTTGTTTTTAATTAAAGGGTACATATGCTTGCTAGGAAAAGACAGAGAAAGAAAAGGAAAAGTCACCCTTTTGGGGATGGCCACATCACAAGCCTTTCTTCTCCATCTCTCCTTCCAAGATTTAGGGCATGCTCACACATGTGCTCAGGGTATTTTTCAAGCCACTGGGTCCCAGACTCAAATCATGCTGTCAGCCATGTGAGATCCAGCTACTGTACTCACCAGCTGGCTCATTGGTCAGTCATTTTAAACATGTTTTATTGGTTCTGTTGTATATTTGTTCAATTGTATTTCTTCTTACATGCTACATAGTATGTTTAATACATATTCATAACAAATACTTCAAATGTCCATAAGAGTTCAGACTTTTCATTTTAAATGCAAATCTTTATTAGCCATAATTTGGTGCTTCACTGCACAAAATTCAATGTGATATGCTTTCTAGTAACTCTTCAAAATATCCCACATAGTATTCATTTTAAAAATAGACAGCTTGTGACCAGCAGGTGGCATAGTGGTTAAGATGCTGCATTCCCCTGCAACTGACTACAATACTAGTCCTGCACCTAGTGTCTTGAAACTCACATGGGCATGTGTGTGTTGTGCATATGCAAAATTCTGAGAAGAGAATGGAGGAGAAGGGATTGTGGCGTGATTTCTTATTTTCTGTCTCTCCAGCAAGCACATGCACCCTATAGCAAAAAAAAAAAAAAAAAAAAAAAAAAAAAAAAAATAAAAGCCCCCCCAAAAAGATGGCTACTGGGGCTAGTAGATGGCATGGTATTTAAAGGCACTAGACTCCCACATGGCTGACCAAAGTTCAAGTCCTAGAGGCTTGCTTTCTCACTTTCCTTCTCTCTCTCTCTGTCTCTGCTGTGAATGCATGCTGTATAGCAAATTGAATAGTAATAACAATAATAATAAATGAAATTAAACATTATTTTTAAAAAAATGACTATGTGGGCTGGGCAGTGTTACAGCAGTGACAAATGCTCTTTGAAACTGACACATGTGAGGTTTGTGGTTCACACCCAGAAACCTTCCTGAATATTCTCAGTGCACCCACACACTCTGGGGCTGGCTGCCACTGGGAATGGATTGTGGCATGAGGACCCTGTTAGAGGTGCCAGTTTCTCTGTCTTTCTACCTTTCTTTGTGATTCTCTTACTTATGGAAGACAAAAAATAAATAACTTAAAAAATTTAATTTATCTGTGTAGTATTTAGCTCTATATAGTACATTAGAATTACAAAATGGCCATTAAGAGTATGCATTTTTGTACCATAGGCATCTAAATTTGAGCCCAAATCTGACATATACTGATCTTCATGATTTGGGTAAATTATTTAACTACTTTTATTTTTTTTTAAAGGGCACATGTACTTGCCCAAGAGAGACAGAGAGACAGAGAGAATAAGAGGGGAAGTGAGAAATCACCTCCCTTGGGTTGGGGTTAGGGTAGCCATGCTGCAACACCTTGTCTTCTATTCCCCTTCTGAGATTTTTGGTCATGTATGCATGAGCACCCAACATAAGATTCAACCCCCAGCTCTAGGAATTGAACCATGGTCAACAATGTGGGAGTCCAATGCTTTAACCACCACACCACCTGCTGACCCAACTACCTATATATATATATATATATATAGAGAGAGAGAGAGAGAGAGAGAGAGAGAGAGATAGCCAAAGAGAGACAGAGAGACAGCGAGAAATCACCCCCCCAGGGGGGATGGCCACGCCACAATCCCTTCTCCTCCATTCTCCTCTAGGGATCTTGGGCATGCACGCAAACATGCCCGGTGTGAGTTTAAGCCACAAGGCTCGGGACTAAAACCGCGGTCAACTATGTGGGAGTACAACGACATAGCCATTACACTAACTGTTGGTCCCAACTACCCATATTTTTTAAACTATTGAATAAAGAGTATCATGTTATTGGATCATCTGAAGAGTAAATGAGATAATATATTATATCCTACCAATGTTCTTAGAAAATAATAAGTCACCCATAGATATGAACTATTGTTATAACAATTTTATAAGCCAGTTCATGGCTCCAACACAAGTAACCTGTAGGTAAAGTAAGGAAAAATCCTGATAGTATTTTTATTTTTTGCAAGAATGGGTGGGAGACATTTTCAAGAGGATTTTGAGTTAAAACTATTTCTTAAATTGCATAGACCTGCACACTCATTTGATAGTTTCTATATTACATTATTAAATATCTTTATTAATATAAGGCTTTACTGTTTAACCACTTCAATCTCCAAATCATAAGCAGTCCAATTTCACTTGAAAGAGAACTTCTAGATTATTTTTAAATTCAAATGGTGCTTAGCTACAGTAGTTAGATTTTTGTATTTATTTTTTCTTTTTTTGAAGAGGATTTTGCTATAGGGCGCTTGTGCTCACCAGAAAGACAGAGAGAGACAGAGAGACAAAAAGCGAGAAGTCACTCCCTAGGGGGGATGGCCACGCCGCAATCCCTTCTGCTCCATTCTCCTCCCGGGATCTTGGGCACGCTCGCACACGTGCCCAGTGTGAGTTTAAGCCACTGGGTCCGGGACTCGAACCACAGTCGAATACGTGGAAGTCCAGCGACATAGCCATTACACTAACTGCTGGTCCCTGTGATTTTTGAATATTTTATAGTGTATTTTTTAAAATTTTGAATATCACTTTAACATATGTTTTTGGCCAGAGTGAATCAACAACTGAATAAAAGATATAGACCAGGGAACTAACTCCACCCACATGGGCATAGAAGGCTTTGTTTATTGTTACATGATTTTTCATCATGCATCTTACAATTATTTATCATCCCTTCCAATGCTGAGATTTTTTTAGCTAGATCTTGTTTAATTTTAGACATAAAAATGGAAATGTCTTGCCAAATGTGGTGACAGATGCTTTGCACACAAAGTTACTAGGAAAAAAAAAGAGTAATGGATCAAAATCCTTACATTATTTTTGGATTATTTTTAATCATTTCTATTTGGATAATGAGAACTTGAGAGGTTTGCAAAAACATATTTTTCATAGTCATTATTTTTTCATTAACCACTTAATTTCTGTTTACTTTTCTAATACCTATTACAGAGAACATGAATAAAAATTTGCCATTTAAATTAACCAGGTGCACATGCATTTCAATTCTTTGTCTATTATATACTAAAGCAGGCAAGTAGTTAAGCATTTTACAAAAGAAACATGAGAAATTGTAAATATTGTTTGCAAACTGTAATGAGCTTGCAATGAAATCTCTAGCTAAATACATCATGCAAATTATCATTAAAATTGTGTTAGTGTGTTATTATCATTGAAAGTGGTATTTCAAAAGAGTATGAAGCCATCTCTGTGATTCCACACATGAACCTAAATAGGACAGTATCTACACGGGTACATATGAAGTATGTACCGGAGTATGTCCTTACACTGTACTGTGAGGCAGCTAGTGGACCATGGCCAGTAGATCTCTTGGAACTACATTATGTACAGGGCATCTGTTCCTGCTAATTAATTCACCTTGCCACATTCTCAGTGGTTGGGAAGATTGACGATAGACGTGTGATTGCTATTCATTATCAAGTATATAACACATGATTAAACAAACATAACCTAAGGTAAGTGTCATATTTCTGGTAATTATTTCCAAATATTACATAGAAAACTAGTTTCATATAAACGTCAGAAATGAAAAAATTATATGATTATATTCTAGACTCCTGATTCCTCTTCCTGATATCATAGAGCATTAACTATTTCCTTTAAGATTGAAGCCTAACTGGTTATTTTAATTCTATTCATAGTAATAAAATACTAAATATATTGAAAAAAAATATATATATATATTAAAATTTGGTAAAAAGTGCGTGTACTTGCTGAAGAGAGAAAGAGAGAGAGTAAGAGGGAAAGTGAAAAAGCATCCCCCATGGGAAATGCTTATACCACAGTCCTTTTCCCTATCTCTTCAGGATTTGGGCACTCATGCACACATACCTGGCTTGGTTTTTTAAGACATTGGGTCCAGGACCAAATCTGTGCAGCTGGCCATGGGGGATCCAATCACCCTAACCACCACACAACAGCTGGCCCAAAATATTAAATATTTTATGATTACCATATAGGTGCTAGGAATAAAAATATAAAAGTCATTATATATTTTTAATAGCAAAAACATATAAATTTCAATTAATTTAACAAGTGTTTATTGAATATCTATTATGTGAAGAAGCTGTTTTAGGGACTTGGAATTAACAGTCCCTGAGAGTGATAAAAATTCCTATTCAAAGAACTTTTCTTTTCATAGGAGGGAACAATAAACAAAGAACATAAGTAATTCATATGACATGTTAGAAAGTGATAAGTTCTATGAAGGAATTGTTATCAGGGAAGATAGGTAAAATTTGTAAATATAACAATTAGAACAATATTTGTTTTCCTTTTTTTTTTCTTTTTTAGTTTTTCCTATTGGATAGGTGTGCTCGCCAGAGAGAGAGTACAGAGGGCGGGCAATGAGCCATCAGCCCTAGGAGAGATAGTCACACCACATTCCCTTTTCCTCCAGTCTCCCCTTGGGATTTTGTGCACACATGTTCACCTGCCCAGTGTGCTTTTCAAGCCACTGGATCTGGGACCTGAACTGCTTACCTGACCATATGGGATCCAGCACCTCAACTTTCTCACTATCTGCTGGCCCAATAAAATCATTTTTGAGATGGCCCCATCCTCTGTAACTGACAGGAAGTAGCCTTGCTTCCTGGGCATGTATGCTCTTGATCATAAAATGGTAATAGAAGCCCAGATGGTTTCTGAACCAACTTTGGGATTACTTTCCTTTTATTGGAGTAGACAGCATATTCCTATCTGAGTAGCTCTATCCTGGTGTCCAGGATTCTGATGAGATAGCTGATTAAATCAGTTTCCTGGTGGAGTGATCATTCAGCCACAACCTCATTGTTCTCTCCAGAAAACACTTGATCATTTTTCTTTTTTCCAATATAGACAGGCTGAGAGAAATTTTCAAATCTTAAATACACCAGATTCTTTCTGTTTAATAATTTTCTTTTCAGTTCATATCTCTCTCTTTCTCATTGTATTATAAGCTATATGAAGAACCCAAACTACATATTCAATGTTTTGTCTAGAATTACCTTCAGTTAAATATCTAATTTCATTGCATATAAGTTCTACCTTTTAAAAAACATTAGAACACAATTGATTCAAGTTCTTTGCTTTATAACAAGAATAACCATTCTTCTAGATTCTGATAACTCATTCCTCATTTTCATCTGAGACCTCACCAGAAGCATCTTTAGTGTTCATATTTCTATCAGTATTCTTGTCACAATGATATATGTATTCTCTGAACAATAGGAGCTTTCTCTACAGCTCTCTTCTTCCTTTCAGAGCCCTCACCAGAATCACCTTTAATGTCCATATTTCTACCAGCAACACAATTCAGTTCATAACAGATGGAAAACTACTGAAATATTTTGAGCAGAAGAGCAATGAAATCTGATTTATTTTATTAGAATTACTGTGACTTCTTTGTTGAGAATTGATTGCAGGGGACACAAATGACAGCAGGAAAGAACAGTGAGGAGGCTCTGAAAACTGAGTCAGATAGATTTGCTGATCCTGGATCTGCAGTGCAAGAAAAAGAGAAACTTAAAATGACTTCAAGGATTTTGATTTGAGCAAATTGGAAGCACACATTTCAGATTGAGCATCCCTTTGTTGAAAATCCAAACTCTGAAACTTTGAGTGCTAACATGATGCCTTAAGTGGGTAATTCCACACATGACCTGATGAGATGGGTTACAGTTGAAAGACTGCAATACACTATTACATAAAATTTTCTTCAGGCTATGTATGTAGATATATATGAAACATAAATAAATCTGAGCTTAGACTTTAGAGATACCCTGTATCATTAATTGAGTTATCATTAGGGAAGGTTACAGCATAGCGAGTTTAATGGGAATAACAGAAATTCTTTAAAGCATGGTAAGGGTCAGGTATTATTAGACATCCAAGTGGCTATCTGAGAAGGCAGTTGTGTTTCTACATCTAAGATTCAGAGGAGAGTTGTCTCCTTTTAGTGCGGTATGTAAAACCATACAATTTGATGGTATCACTAAAGGAATTCAATGTAGATTAAAAGGAGATCCAAAACTCCATTCTTGAGATACTTTCACATCAGGAAACCGGTAAGAGAGGAAAAACTGTAAGAATGGAATTTGGGAAGGAGAGGCCAGTAAAGGTTAATAGAAAACCAGCAGAGTGTGAGTCCTGGAAGCAAAGTAGAGAATGTATTTCAAGGAGAGAAAAATATATGCTATTTTAAATGTTATGTAATAGAGCAATTAAAATTAGGACTGAGAATTGGTAATGTGCATCATTGTGGAGTAGTGGGAGAGAAGCTAGTTGTAGGGATGGTAAAAGTCTAATTAAACTGAAATCAAGAGAGCAGTATGAGATCCATTGAGACTGAGTACAGACACAATTTTGCAGGGATTTATTGTAAAAAGGAGGCTTATTTGAAGAGGAAAGAGAGTTAAAGAGGTTTTTTGCTATCGTTATGTTTCCTTTTTTTAATGCTTGAGAAATGTAACACATGTTATGGGAATGATCCAATATAACTGAATCACTGGATAATGTAGGAGATAGCAGGAGACTTAGTGTAATGAAGCCCTTAAATATTGGGTCATCTGGAAAGTCATGACATATTTTTTTTATGCAAAAATGTACCATCACTCTTCTGATGACCCAGTAGTCAAAGGAAATAGGCTTAGTGTTGACGTGGAGGGTTGGGCCTAGATAGGAACAGAGTCATCTGTTAACAAAGAGGAAGGCAAAGTATAAGGACACAGAGGCTTGCATGTGGAAAGAAAGCAAATAATTCTGATTGAAAAGTGGATTCTGAGGATAAAAATCCTAGGTTATAGGGATAAGGAGAAGGGATTGGCAAATTTAGATTTTTGAGCACCTACAATAGAGTGGACATTCTGCAAATGATCAAGAACATAAAAATCCATGCAAGATCTTTTTCTCTCCCTTCAAAAAGCTCAGTGTCTAGTAAGGTAGCTCAGTAAGGATATAAATGTAATAGTACAGCAAGGTAAATGTCTTTGTATTATAGCAGCAGCTACGTATATAACCTTTTTACATCTCTGCCTAGCGAAAACATCCACAAAAGAGGAGGTCAAAAGAGATTTAAGGGTAGAGTATCAAGAATCTTCTTCAGCTCTGTGAGCTGCAGAGGTTTCTCTACACAGTATACTCCTTCTCAAGGTCTCCTTTATGAATCTCTGTTGTTTCTCTTTTCCGCCTGTATAGCTTTGGAGAAAATAAATAAATAAATTAGGTTTCAGAAGCAGATAAGCTCTGTTTGAACCCTCAATCCATAGTTAACAGTTAGGTTATCTGAGCAAATTAAATGAATGTGCCTCTGTCTCTCTTCAGCAAAATGGGAATAATTATGTCTGAAACAAATAATTGTGAACACAGAATTCCTTAATATGTTTAAGTGACTAGGATAGTGCCTGGTGCAAAGTGAATGCACAATCCGTAATAGTTGTTATTTGTCCCATTCTTTTTATATTATTTTGTATTTCTTCCTAGTGTCTTAAACTTCTTTGTCACCTTTCTTTTTTTTTTTTTAATCTTTATTTTCTTACTCTTTAGGCAGGGTTCATTTCCTTTTTTTTTTTTTTTTTTTTAACCCACATTTACCCTTCATGTCTTTTATTTCTCATTTAATACTTTACTTTTAACTTTTGCTTTGACACTATTTCTGTGCTTTTTATCAGTTGTTCTTTACCTTTAGGTTAAATGTCAGGAACCTTTGCTTTAACAAGTATGACTCCTCTCTAGTTGCTGAATTCAGTGGTCTCTTACAGCTCTTTCAGCCAGCTGTGGCCTCTTTATTTTTTTGTTTGCCAGTGGGTGCATGTGCTTACAGGAGAGAGAGAGGGAAAGTAAGAATGTACCCTCTGTGGGACATGGTCACACAGGCCACACCGGCCATCTCTCCCTTCTTTTGAGCATGCATAGCCAGCATGTTTCTCAAGCTGCAGTTTCCAGGACTTGAACCAGGTGGTCAGCCACATGGGACCTAGCCACCTTAACCACCAAGTCACAGGCTGGCCCTCTATTTATTTATTTATATATATATATATATATATATATATATATATATATATATATATATAATAAGAGAAGAGTTCCTGATCTTAATTACCAGCAGGTGCATGTGCTTTCAAAAGACAGAAAGAGAAGGAAAAAGTATCTCCTGATGGACATATCCATACAACAATCTCTTTTCCATTCTGTCAGTATATCAGGCATGTGCACATACATATTTTTTAAGCCTCAGGGTGCGCGGATTCAAAGCATAGTTGTCCTTTTGGGATGTAGTTCCCTTAGCAAATAGGCCATGAGGCTGGCCCAGACTCATTTTTTTTTTCTTTCTTTCTTTATAATAATAAGGAGTGATACATATTGAAAAAGAAAAAGCACAGATTTTATGCTTAAGCACCTTGTACAGCTAGACCCTCCAGCAATTCAGATGAAACAAAATAAGCCTTGTTTTTTTTTTTTCTGAAAATATTCAATAAAAATGATCAGCATAAGTGGAGAATTTATGACTAAATTTATGGTGCAGTCAAACTAATCATAGAAAAGGAGTCAGTACCCAGAGAGTGTTATTTAGAATGAAATAAAGAAAACTAAATAAAGAGAAATATATACATTATTCAGAACCATTGTTAAATTTAAAAAAGAAAAAACTGAAACTACTGCTAAAGCTATTCAGTGCAGAAGTATTTAATATTAGTTCTAAAAAGCTAGCATTTATCAAATACTACATAATTAATGTCAGGTAATGTTCTATTTCTGTACACATATTATCTCATATAGTCTAACAATATAACACTGTAATGTATATTCTGTAATTATCCAAATTTTACAGAAGGAAATCAAGGATCATAAAATTTAAGTCCTTTGTTCAATGTCAAACAGTATGTAGCAAGAGTTTCAATGCAGTTTAACTTCAGAGTCCATGGCCTTAAACTGTATTTGAGCATTTTCATTTTGAATCTTATTCCTACGGTTCAATGATTTAGAATCTCATGGCAGGTGGACTGTTTTAATGGGACAAATACAGTCTTTACTGAAACCAGTCTTGGGGTGAGGCTAGTCTTGCCACTTATGATCTGTTTGATCTAAGATTTTTCTTCTCTTGAATCAGGTTAGTAATTATTTGTTTGTGGGACCAGCAGTTAGCAAAATGGCTGTCGCTGGACTCCCATGTAGTCGACCACGGTTCGAGTCCCAGACCCAGTGGCTTAAACACACGCCGGGTGTGTGTGCGTGCGTGCCCAAGATCCTGAGAAGAGAATGGAGAAGGGATTGTGGCATGGCCATCCCCCCCCCAGGGGGTGATTTCTCGCTTTCTGTCTCTCTGTCTCTCTGGCGAGCACATGTGCCGTATAGCAAAAACCTCTCCAAAAAAAAAAAAAAAAAAATTGTTTATTTGCAATAGGGATGTGCTCTTACCATTGAGACAGAGACAGAAAGAGAGAAAATGTGAGAAAATATATCTCAGAGGGAATGGCCACGCCACAATCCCTTCTCCTCCGTTTTTCCTCTCGGGATCTTGGGCACGCATGCACACACGCCCGGTGTGAGTTTTAAGCCACCAGGTCCAGGATGCGAACCACAGTCGACTGCATGGGAGTCTAGTGACATAGCCATTATGCTAACTGCTGATCCCTCTTGTCTTTCTACAAACAATATTGGTTTGTCTGAAGCTCCTTTTTCTCCATAGGGATAGGAATTCTCTTTTCTACTCCACTGTTTGATAAATATTTAATGAATTCCAATTATGTAAGTGACTATTATAAGAATGTCTAACCCACAGTACCTTCTCTTAGGCCCCAAATTATCTTCATCAGGATCCTATATGAAACCTACAGCCTTTAAAGTTTTCCCTAGGCAAAATTGCTTGTCTCACCTCTTCTAGAGCTTAATTTGTATCCCCTAATTCAGAACTAAGCAATTCACTTTCTTCCCTCATATCTCTTTGTACATGCATAGCACCTGCTTTTCTAAGGAAATTGGAGGAGAATATAACACCTCTCTTGTTTAAGAGCCCTTAGAACCTTCTATGGGACAGGTACTTAGCAACTTTCTGATGGATAAAAATAACAAAGTACTTTTTACTCTGGAATTCATTTTGAAAATTCTTCTACCTCATTATATGCCATTATCTAATGAGTTAAAAAAAAAAGAACCAATTTGACCACCATAAGTTATACTATATCCAGATTTCTTAAACCTTTCTTCTGTTTTTTTTTTTTTTAATCTCACTTCATTACTTTATTTCTAGATTACTTGAACACAATGAAAATACAAAAAATAAAAATCTATTTCTGGATGCTTTTTAAAAAAAGTTTTGAAAAAGAGCAATAACTATCACTATCACAGCCTCTAAAATTAAAAATATAAAATCCTTAATTATTGATAGTACTGTACACTGGCATAGAATTCACTTTTCAAAAACACCCTTCTCTCTTCCTGAGATGTGTAAATAAAAGGACTCAGTTAACACCAGACTGGCCCATGACCCAAGTTCTGCAATGCCTCCTGAGATGGGAGCTAAGACAACCTCCATATGTTTGGAAGAAATATTTCATGAGTGAGCATGGTGTGGTGAGAGGCAAGATATTGAATCAGAATTCAAATCAGCTGAATGTCAACAATGAGAATGTAAGACTATACTAATATGCAGACAGGAGAGTAAGAGCGGTATCATTAGCATTGCTGCAAAACTATTATAGATGACTATATGTTTGGCTTACCTGTGACCTCGTGTGAACCATTTTTCTGGGACTGACTGAGACTTTTGAAATGATCCCCAAAGAATGGTCTAAATTATAGCTGGCCTTCATTTCACAGTAAACCATTACACAAAACACCTCTCCCTTTCTAAAGGATTTGTACTTCTAATCTCCAAATAGTTTGGGGAAAATATATCTTTTTTAATGCCTACTTTGCCTTAATCCATTGGTCCGACGTTTTATGACACAACATAGAACTTATTAGAAGTCATTCCAACAAAAAAAGAATCAATATTTTTCCATTGGTACTGTAGATTTTTCCTGTAGTTTGTTTTTTGTTTCTTTTGGTTTTAAAGAATGTGATTTTATTATAACATTAATCTTTCCATTGGAAAAGACTCTAGTATTCTAGATTCTAATACGTTGTTATTAAAACTGTGCGATAATTTGCTTATGTAATTGATGATTGTCTCACCCATATCAGAGAAGAGAGAAACAATTTTTTTTAAAAAAGGAAGCATAAATGAAAAAAAATATAGAGAAAAAAATAGAGAAGCATTTATAAAAGAAAATAGAAAAAAGGAGGAAGTACATTGTAAGAAAAAACTATTGGATTGAAAATATAGGGTAAGATGGAAAAACATAAAGGGGATAGAAATCTTCACAGAGAGGGCCATGTTTGTTAGGTGGAAAATGATGAATGGTTTTGGTTCATTTATACTGATTTCATTTCTACCAGTAATAATAGCTGCTACTTATGACTTCTGTTTCTGTTTCAGTTTCTGTTAAAGCAATAGAAATGAGTTTAGTAACTATTAAATAGTTTAATAACTATTAGACAGTAGTTATTAATGACAGTTAATGTCTGTTTAGCACTCACTTTAAAAAACTGTTACTTTGGGGCCAGCATTTGATGTGGTAGTTAAGGCACTGGACTCCCACATAGTCCATTGTTGTTCAAGTCCTAGACCCAGTGACTTGAAAACCATGCCAGGCACATATGTGTGCATGCCCAAAATCCCAAGAGGGGAATGGAGGAGTAGAGAGACTATAGTGTGACCATCCCTGCTGGAGGTGATTTCTCACTTTCCTTTTCTGTGCCTCTTTCTGGTGAGCTCATATACCCTATGGAAAAAAAAAAAAAAAAGCTTTTACTTTATTTAAGCATCACATTGTCTCATTTATAGGTTCACAATAGCCTCATGAAATAAAGACCCATGACACGTAGGTTTAAGTTTTAATTTTTAGAAAATTCAAAAAAATAAGTAAGTTCTAAAACATATTGACACTATGTACAAATATACAAATTTAAATATTAGATAATAATGATTCACTTCACTTATAAAATGAAAATAATATACAGGAAAGCTATTTACTACTTCTAATTCCCTTTTATGATTCCTAACTGTATATTCTCTTATCATGTATTTTTCTGCATGCTTTATAAATTTTATTATATACATTTTATATGTATAAATAATGTATATAAAACACGTCCATAAATATTTAAAGAATAGTTTCATGTGTTTTAAGCATTTACACAAATAGTATCACACTTTCATACTGTATGTTTTTTCTCAATTGTTTTTTTGCACTCAGCATTTTATTTTTTAGAATAGTTGACACTGATACACTGAGAGCCAGTTTATTCATTCTGTTTGCAGGTGAAGATTCTATTGTGTATCCTAACTTTTTATAAACCCATGGACATTCAGGGCTTGTTGAAGTTTTTGCTTTTGCAAACTATAAAACCTTTGATACAATAATTCTTTGTGCGTGTGTAAGATTTTCTTTAGCACAAAGATTCCATGGATGCACAATGAAGTCATCTGGGCAGCTATTGAATATATATATACATGATTATTCAGTTTGTCTGGAGCAGGGTCCATGCTTCAGAATATTTTAAAGAACATCCTAGGGGATCCTGATGTGCATCTGGTATCAAGAACCACTACTTCAGTCTAGGGCAATGCTTCTCAGGTTTTAATCTGGATATAAATTATCTGGAGATCTTCGTTAAATTGCAGCTTTTGATTTAGTAGATCTGGATGCACTTGAGATTCTGCTCCCAGATAATATAGAGCTCCCACACTTTAAAGTAACAAGACTCGGTATACAGATACTTAGAAGTGAAATTGTAGAAATATATGCTTTTCTTCAGTTTTATGGGTTGTTTTCAAATTGCAGATTTATATCTTTCAGCAGTGTATGATTACTTATTTCTAACATCTTTATTAATTTTATTCTTTAATGTTTAAATTTTCATCATTCTTACAGATTTCAAGTAGTTTTTAATTAAATTTTTTTCTATTATTAAAAAGTTCCTCTTCTTGTCAAGTAATTGAAATAATTGGCTATTTGAGTTTCCTCTGTTTTGATTTTCCTATTCATATCCATTACCCATTTTTCTATTACCTGTTTGCAATTTTTGACTTATTGACTTGTTGAAATTCTTTCTATCATCAGGATAATAGCCACCTTTGTTTCTTCATATTTATTGTAAATATCTCCTATGAACTTCACAACTTCAATTAAATTCATTTATAGTGTCACACATATACAAAATATGCCCATATTTAAATTTAGTATAATCACACTTATCAGCCTTTTCCATTATGGTTTGTATTTTATGTCTCACTACTTTCCATCTTCAATATTGTAAAGTACAACTTTCAAATATTTTAAAATCTTTCTGCTAATCATTGAAATTTCAATCTATATATAACTTATTTCTGTGTCATGATGTGAAGTCAAAATTTGCTTTTTCTTTTCTCCTAAGACTAGCCAAGTGGTGAGCACTATTAATTGAATCCTTCTCTGATTTATATTAATCCTCTATCATATTTAAAAGCTGTGAGGGCCAGCAAGTGCTGTGGTGGTTAAGACAAATTGGTCCCACATGGCTGCCTGTGCAGATGGAGTCTTGGACCCAACAGCTTGACAAACACAGTGGGTGCATGTGTGTGAGTACCCAAAATATCCCCAAAGGAAGGAAAAAATGAAGGAGAAGGGATTGCTGTGACCAATTGCCATTGGGAGGTGCTTTCTTTCTTCCTTTCTCTCTACCTCCAGTAAGCACATGTGGCCTCTGTCAAAATTTAAAAAAAAAATAACAATAACAACAAAAACCTGTAAAGGCCAGGCAGTAGCATTGTGGTTAAGGTGGCTGGTTAGATTCCATGGTCTACTATGTGGTTAAAGTCTTGGGCTCTCAGGCCTGTGGCTTGAAATAAATCACTCCAGGTGTGTATGCGTGCATGCCCCAAATCCTCAGAGGACAATGGAGGATAAGGAATTTTGACATGGCCATCACTGCCGGTGGGGTGCTTTCTCTATCCCTCATTCTCTCACTCTGTCTTTGTCCAGTAAGCACTTACATCCTATAGCAAATTGAAACAAAACAAAACCTTTGTATGTGTGTATTCTGTCACTGTTGTATTTTTGTGTGTGTGTGTGTATTGATTTCATTCTAGTCTGTGTTTTTTCTAGGGTTTTACCATTCACCTTCAGAATGCAATAAGATAAGTTTCTCTATTTTTCTTCTTGTTTGGCTACTCTTCTTCCTTTCCTCTTCAGTATTAATATTAGGTCAAGCTTGTTGAATTCCACAAATAAATGGAATTTTTATTGTAATTGCAGCAAATATATAGATATATTTGGGGAAGAATCATTGTCTTTGTAACTAGCTGAACTCTCATATTAACCGCATTAGTATATAACTTCTCTGGAATATTCCAAGACAATCATATTTTCTATGATTTATACTTATTCATACCTTTATTTCCAGTAGTTATACTTCTAATTTATTTTAAATCCTTTTGAAGTGGTTAGAAACTCACTACAATAGAAGCAGTGAAAAGTAGGTCTTTTTACCTTGTTTCGATTTTAATGAAATATGTCTAACACTTCACAATTAATAATGAACATTGTGAATTTTTAATAGATTCTTTTAGTCACATCATGAATGATCTATATTTAGTTTGGAATTTTTTGTTATAAATTACAGTATTCCTTCTCATGTAATACTTTTTCTGTGTGTATTGATATTTTTATATATATACATATATATATATATATATATATCACATATATATTTTTATATATATATTACATATATATATATTGTATCTATCTATCTATCTATATATATATATCTTCTCCTTTAATTTGTTTCTAGATTGTTACATAATCTCCTCATTCCTGGAATAAGGAATCTTACTTATGTATACTCTCATATACATTGCTGGTTTCACTTTATGAATTCAATATTATAATTAAAATTTTTCTACATTTATAAGTGAAATTAGTTTTCTTCCACAGTCCTTGTTCATACTTAACACCACATTACACAGTTTCATAAAATGAATTATTAATGTTTTCCTTTTTTCATTTTTGGGAATAAATTTATAAGATAGCGATTATTTCTTTCAATTCTGTTTCTTGAGTCTTCCTTTGACTGGGTTATATAACATAGAAAGTAGTTCTTTAAATATTGTTAGATCTTTCCTACAAAACATTGTGGGGCTATTATTTATATCTTGCTAATAGAACATCCAAATCAATTGTTCCTTATAGGCAGCCTGTGTTCTGTAGAGATCAGTTCTTTTTTACTTTGTATTTTTTCCCATCTTCAATATGCGATTTCCAGTGCGCAAGGCCATGTGCATCAAGCTATGAGAAATAGCATGAAAATCACCCCTGAGAGGCTTTTATGGGCCAAGCCTGGAAGTAACACACATCACTCTGCTCATATTCCATTGTTTAAAATTCAAGCCTAAGTAACTGCAAGGGATTCTGGGAAACAGAATCTAGTTGTGGGCCAAGAAGAGGAAATGAGCCTGGTAATCAATTAGCATCTTTGTTCTACCCAGAAAGGAACAGATTATATTTCTCTACTACAAAAGGGTTCTTTTTCCTCCTATAAATTTAATTTAACCCCTTTTCTAAAAAGTACCATTCAGTAGCAAGTGTTCAACTCAACTCCTTCAGGTACCATTTGAGTGTTACTGTTCCCAGCCTGATAGAAACAGTTTAATGTTGCAGTCATAGCACAATTCTGCTGACTCCCTACCAAAAGCACAATGTTATATACATAACATATCTTCTTGTCAGCTGGTGACTCTGCTGTCATTTGGCATATGTTTTCTTCAATAAAATGACTGACTGACTGACAAAAATCAATTATAGTCTGCTGTTTTTGCAATGTGTTTGAAAGGCAGGTGGAGATTTAATCTCTCATCTCTGGAGATTAAAAACAATTCGGAGAGAAATGTGGGAAAAATGAGAAACCAGGGCAGAAAGTGTGTGGGTTTAGGTGTTTGGTGAAACAGGATGAGAAGGTCTCTTATGTTACTCATCAGCTGAGAAACATATTTCCATCTGTTTATACTAACACATCAATCTGGATGCATACACTGTGACTGCCATAATGCACGCAAACTCACAAAAATTTGCTTAGGTATAAGCTCTTGATATAATATTTATGTTATGAGAGGCAAGGCAAATATAGACCTGGCCAATGGAGTTTTTCAGACAGTGGAAATAGTTTCCCTTCTTTCCCTCATAAAGATATTAATCAAATGTTCATTCTATTTCAAGAATTAAATAAGAACTTATTTGACATATTGAGTTTTAAGCTCTCAGAGGGAACACAGTAAAAATAACCATTTATAGCATGTTCACTTCTTGTATTTGTTTATTTTAGCATTGTTTTTCTCATTGTCCTCTAAAATGTATTCCTAGCCTACCATTTTAATTTTGCTTCCAGTCATGTTCTTTTACAGCTAAACTGTCCGATGTCCAAACATGGTTTATATTTTATACATAATTTATTTCCAAATATTGATCTCACAAGTCTTCATGCATCCTTCCATATTTAAATCTATTCCATTATACAAAGCCAAGCTTAAATTTTATTTCTTCCATCAAGTCTTTTCTAATTCTGCTTTTCATCAACCACTTCTCTACCTACTACCACTGAAACATAATCATTCCCTCACCTAAAATTTCAAAATCTGTTTCTCTGAACCTTTCTTGGAAATTCCATTTCATAGTTACTGGAAATTATCACTTTCCCTCTCATTGTTTCTCTCTCTTTCTCTCTCTCATTCTGTCTGGTGAGTGCACATGCCCTGTGGCAAAAACTTTGAAAAAAGTACTATAAAAAGAGGGAAATCCATATTTTTTATTATTAAACTATAAAGTAGACATTCACTTTTTCTCCTTTTACAGGCTGGTTCATTTTCTCTACACTTTCATTGCTACTCTTAGTTTTTCCTCCTCTTTCCGAGTTATCTACCAAATTCCTGAGCTTGTACTCTTTAATTATTACCTACTTCTCTGAGATTTCATTTTCAGTTTCAAATAACAGATCATGTTCATGGCATTTTATTTAAATTTACTTCACATATGCACAATGTATACAATGCATCAATGAGTCAAAGAACCAAACAATTAAAAAACCCTGGGGACCAGCTGTTAGCGTAATGGCTATGTCGCTGGACTCCCATGTAGTTGACCGTGGTTCGCGTCCCAGACCCGGTGGCTTAAAACTCACACCGGGCGTGTGTGCGTGCGTGCTCAAGATCCCAAGAGGAGAATGGAGGAGAAGGGATTGTGGCGTGGCCATCTCCCCGGAGGGTGATTTCTCGCTTTCTGTCTCTCTGTATCTCTCTGTCTCTCTGGTGAGCGCATGTCCCCTATAGCAAAAACCTCTCTGAAAAAAAAAAAAAAAAAAAAAAAAAAAAAACTCTGACAGCACATTTTATGTAAGCACTCACTCAATGTATTAACTTCTCTAATCCTCCTGGTCTTCTATATTCTCTAAAAATATATATTTCTTTAATGCCAGAGGACATGTGCACTTTCCAGAGAGAGAGGGAGAAAGCATCTCCCAATGGAGTATGGTCATACTTCAATCTCTTCTCCATTTCTCCTTCTCATCAGGATTTGGGGCACACAGGCACACACACCTGGTGTGTCATTCAAGCAGCCATGACCAGACCGTGAACTGTGGTTTGTCATGTGGGATCTGATTCTCAATGTACAGCGCTTAACAATTGCATCCATGGGGCTGATCTTCTGAAAGTCTTTTGATGACAGTAAACATACACTGTCATAAAATAGTCTCTTTTATCATAATGATACTTCTTGTTTAGCATATTCATTATAATGGCCTTAAATCTATCATTATTTTGCCCATTAGATCAACCAAAACTAAATGCACAAGCCAATCCAAACATTTTTCTTTCCTACATTTCCTATCTTTTGGTAAACACACTAGTTTTTCTTTGGTGTCCTAACATGATATTATATCTAGGCCTTTTACTATTCTGGATGACCACTAATTGTAGAATAACATACCAGCATGCCACTCATATTGTAGTGACAAAAACTGAACACATGTATCCAAGTTGTTTAAAATTGAGGAAAGGAAACAGCCACACAGAGATTCTTAAAGAGCTCATCTAACATTCTACCTTCATTCTGTTATGATTCCACCACCAAGACTTGTTGTAGTGGATTAAACAGTGAGAGTCTGTCTGGCTGTGAGCAGTTTACATTTCTCTATTCTGTTACTTAAACTATCATTAATGAATGTCAAATGACTCCTGAATTCTATGTACTTTCAATATGTTCATAGAATGCCCTTTATCCGCTAAGCTGGTTAACCTATCCCAAAGATAAATTGAGTTATTTTGACATAGCTAATTCCAGCTATTACTTTCTCTCAATCCTCAACCCCAAACTTTAGGTATAGTTTCTATTCTTCCATCCTATCATTACAGTAGTAGCTGTGGTACAAAGAAATGATACATAGTTATAACAGTTATAGGAAAAAAAATACAGAATAAAAGACCTAACATTTATTTCGGCTTCACAACTCTCAAAAATAAGAAAGACTTTCTCTTAGTTTTGGATGATTTATTAAGTGATGAGAACTGGTGTGTTCAAAACAAGAGAGTTCAGCACGTTGGAGAAACAGTTACAAAAACATGTGCCCAAGGGAATACACTTTTTGATCTTAACTGCATTTTTAAGTTTTTAAAAATGGAATAGCAGAGTATCTAAAAACCTGAAATAAAAATAAATGATAGCTTTTAGGGGATATGAAAATATCTTACATACCTACTACCTAGGAGAAACTAAAGTAAACCAGTGTTTCTTACTTAAATCCTTGGGAATAGATCACTCACAATGTATTTTAATTCAAAAGAGAAAAATGGAAGGAAGAACAGATTTCTGTTCTTTGGATTATAATAGTTAATATTAAGGAGAAATTATTTTTCATAAATGTGTTAAAATCTAAGTGCACATACAAGGAACAGAACTGGTGAAAATTCTCTCACTCATTACTTTCTGATCACTTACTGTAACCTGTATTATACTAAGTACAATCCTGTAAAGTTCTCAGGGATCAATATAGTTTCTGCATTTATCTGTCTTCTCTAGAAATATTTAGGGGGAAAATGTTTGTGGCTTGCAAGTAAATAAAAGAAATAATGCTAGGTGTGACCAATTAGTTCAATCAGTATTGCAGTCATAAGGATGAATAAGTGGTCTACAAATGATTCTTGCTCTCTCCCAATTTTATTCACATTTTATTCTACCTGAAATGCACTTCTCTACTTAGATCATTACAACGTATTGTTCTAGAAAGTATCTTTGTATCTCTGTCATTGTCCTGCCATCTCCATTTGCACATGGTACGGTTTCCTTTAAGTAAGGTATACATAATGTTTTATGTACATATCTTTCATAAACCTTGATGTGATTTTATTTTTAATCTATTACAGGCTGTTTCCTTACAGAATATAAGCTACTAGAAAACATCAACTCTGTTTTATTAAACTTTAAATCATTGGCACCTATCACAATCCCTGGGGCATAGCCAATGGTAAATAAAAATTTTATAAACAAATGCTATATAAATCTATAAGAGAGAAACCTTTTGAGGATACCATTTCTATAATTAGACTGGTCTCTTTATTGCCATATTATTCCAGTATTAAACAAAACTCATAATGATGTTACAAGACATGTATACACAGATACATATGGAGTATAAGATATATCAACTATATAATTAATATGCATATACATATATGTTCAGGTATATACATATATAAAATATGTGTCTGTGCATATATGTATTTTATTGGTTATATTGTTTCTACATACCACTCAAAATACTAAATGTTAGTAACCAAATTTTAGTGTTTTATGTGGGTCCTCCATATCAATTCATGATGTCTTAAAAGGATTACCTAAGGGGACCAGCAGTTAGCGTAATGGCTATGTCATTGGACTCCCACATAGTCAACCGTGGTTCGAGTCCCGGACCCGGTGGCTTAAACTCACGCCGGGCGCGTGTGCGTGCGTGCCCAAGATCCCGAGAGGAGAATGGAGGAGAAAGGATTGCAGCGTGACTATCCCCCCTCCCCCCTGGGGGGTGATTTCTCGCTTTCTGTCTCTCTCTGTCTGTCTGGCGAGCGCACGTGCCCTATAGCGAAAAACTCTCAAAAAAAAAAAAAAAAAAAAAAGAAAAAGAAAAAAAAGAATTACCTAAGAGTCCTTTCCTTACTAATAAAAATTCTCATTATAATAGCACCTCGATACAAGATAGTATATGATATTTAATCCTCTTGATGGCTATCAAGGAGTTAAAGAGATAAGCCTCTTATTCAAGGCCCTGAGAATTATGAATATCTGAAACTTGCAGTTTTTGTGATTCATATTTAAATATAAGTCCCAGAAGCTAGTCCCAGTATAAAACAATTTCTGTCAAGAGACTGCTTTTTTTCCCCCAATGAATAATTTAAAATGCAACTTTTTTCATGTGAACTGTCTTATATCTTGGCAGTAGGCATAGTATTTCAATAATTTATATAATTTTGAATATAATATAGTTAATGCCATAAAAGCAATTTCTTTGATATTGAATTATAACAGAATGCACTTAGGCCATTGTGACTAATGATCTAGGGGCCAGTAGCATGGAAAATTACCTTTTAACCCAATTTCAGAGCAAATCCATGCATGTAACCATAAGACATGGAGCTCTCCTCTCTTCTGGCACATAGCTAGCTGTGTGACAACATTTGGCTGTAACATTAAAAAGACAACAAAACATCAATAAAGCATTCTCTTTGAGAAAAGTAGATAAAGTATGATAATTTTTAAAAAGTATATATAAGAGGGGTTTTTTTTTTGAAGCAGAGAATTAACATGAGTCACGGTTTTATCATGTAAGTTTCTAAATAAATTTCATTCCCAGAATATAACCTAAAGGAGGACTTTAGTCCCTCTAGAGATGTAATCATGGTTAGTCCATGACAGGTGAACAACCACACATTAGAGTGATAAGGTAGAGTTTTATAAGAAGCCCAGCAATGAAATGTGAAAATGAATTCCTTGGGTCTTTCAAGGCAAAAACAGGCTGGGGACTTACCAGGAAGTTAGACAGAGATGGCAAGATTGTGATTCCCTAGCTGAATCAGACCGTGCAAAGTTTACAGCATATGGTAAAGATTTCATACATACATAAATCTACAAGCAATGTTTACTTTCATAATTCGTGTGGATTTCTCTATTATGAAAAATTTTCAACACGTATGGAAAAATACCTTTAGAAAGAATCTTTTTTTTTTTTTTAAATTTCCGTGAAGGTGTCATTTGGACTGATGACAGACTAAGTCCAGAGATACTTTGATGAGGTTGTATGGTACAAAAAAATTTAAAAAAAAAGTCTAAAGATCTAGCAAACTTTGGGCTGGCCCTGAAGTATAGTGGTTAAGCACTATGTCTTGGGAACAGGATCCCATATGGCCTACTGCAGTTCAAATCTTGGTCCTGGGGGTCTGAAAAACACTCTGGGCATATGTATGTGCACGGCCAAAAATTTTAGGAGAAATGGAGGAAAAGGATTGCAATACGGCCATGCCACACTGGGAGATGCTTTCTCTACCTCCAACCTCTGGCAACCACATATGCCCTCTGGCTGTTAAAAAGAAAAATGCAGTAAATCTAGAGTTTTATTTTCTTTCCCTTTTATCTTTCTTAGAATTTTTGCCTTAGGGTTCATGAGCTCCCAGAGAGAGAAACAGAGACAGTGAGAGGGAAAATAAGAAATCACTTCCCAGGGTGGATGGCCACTCCGCAGCCCCTTTTCCGCTATTCTCCTCCCAGGATCTTGAGCATGCATGCACATGTGTCTGGTGTGATTTTTAAGCCACTGGATCTGTAGTTGACCATGTGAGAGTCCAGCAATGGAACTGCTACACCATCTGCTGGTCCTGAGTTTAATTTTCTAAATGAAAAGTATCAGTGGTAATTGTGTTTAGATGGTGCTCCCCTCCTGGCCCTACCACTGACAATGTACATATGTACACTTCGATCTGACCCACAATATTATTCATCTATAGGAATTTTATTTTTTAATGTATATAGTCAGGGCTTTGATGCTCATGGGAAGTTTTATCATCTATTTCCTGGAGTCTCTATTGTGTTTTAGTGTCTGTTTTGATGGCAACATCGTATTACTTTTGTTGTAGCTTTATGATAAGTCATGAAGTCAGGCAGTATAAGTCCTTCAACTTTCATTAAACTTCTTTCTCTTTTTTGAGAGAGGGAGATTTTTTTGCTATAGGGCACCTGCACTTGCAGGAGAGACAGTGAGAGACAGAGAGTGGAAATCACCCTCCAGAGGAGATGGCCACACCGCAATCCCTTCTCCTCCCTTCTCCTCTAAGGATTTTGGGCATAAACACACATGCGCCTAGTGTGAGTTTTAAGCTGCTGGGTCCAGGACTCGAACCTGGGTCGATCATCAGAGAGTCCAGTGATGTAAAAATTATGCCAACCATTGGTCCCTCATTATACTTCTTAAACATGCCCAAGCCAGCCTGTGGAGTGGTGTTTGGAGTGGCTGAATTTCACATGGCCAACTGCATGATTTACATCCTGGACCTGGCAGCTTGAGAAACATGCAGGGTGCATGTGTGTGCTCAGAATCCTGACAGGAAGAAGGAGTGGAGGAGAAGGGATTGCAGCATGACCAATCCCCATGGTGAATGCTTTCTCACTTTCCCTCTCTTTCTTTTTCTCTGTCTCTTTCTGGCAAGTGCATGTACCCTTTAGAAACATTTAAAATAAATAAATAAACCCATACCAAACTTGGTGACTTTAAACAAATATCATTATTTATTTTACTCACAAGACTGCAGTTTAGACACAGTATTTGGGGACTCCCTGGGATGACTTAAGCATTGGGACCTGAGAGGAGCTGGAGTGTTTCCCAGACTCTCTGTCACCGTTATCTCATGATCTCTCCATGTGATGTCCACATGTGTCCATGTGTTCTCTCCAGCATGGTGCCCTACCCAAGGTAATCAGGCTGCTTATATGGTTTCTCAGGGCCTAAGATGAGCGTTCAGAGAACAGGGCATGAAGCTAATGCCATTTTTAATGGGACCAGTAGAACACTGTAGTGTCATCTCTGCATTATGTTAGGGTGTCCTTTGTCTCAGACTGTGAAAGAATTCACAAACTTACAAAGCAGGTAGAAAAGAATGTATTTACTTTTTGATAGTAGAAAGTGATGAGATGCAGATAATTGCATAAGCCCAAAGAGTGGGAGCAAGGGGCTTTATAGGGACTTATGGAAAGGGGAGTTATGACTGGGTAATTAGGGTGATCTTGGGACAGGACATCTGTGGGTCCTTGGATTGTTTTGTTGTTATTTCTGGATGTCACGTCTGCCTGTTGTAGCCTGCCATGTATTCTGTCCTTAGTTTTGGTGCCAACTGTTGGTGAATGTTACATTCTTTTTGTCTGAAGACAAGAACTTCAAAAATGCAAGGTCAGCTATCTGTAATGAAGTCAAGAAAGGACAAACTAACTGGAAGAAAAAGGGAGGAGAAGAAAGAATGTCTGAAGCACTTGGCAATTTCCGAAGGGCCTTTCCAATTAAAGTATCTATGACACCACCAAGACACTGAGTTAACCCTTTTTCAGTCTCTAAGGTGTCTGAGGAACATTTAATCCTTTCAGACATTACACATTTAACGTTACTTCTTTTCTAACTCTATTATTTGAAACTACTAGGAGCCTACTCAAATTCAATGCAAGGTGGGAGAGGAGGGAGGTGGTACAGGGGACAACCCACATAGGACCCTATTCTTAGACATGTTAAAAAATGTGTCGTCATGTTTAAAACTGCTACACGTACCAGCTACCTCAAAAGCAGATGGGTGGGTGAAAAAAAGAGTCGGGAACTGGATACAGAGAACTCTATGCCATGACAGAGTTTACTCCTGATAATAAAAAATAGTCATTAATCTGTCAGTATATTATATGAAGTAAATATTCAACAAATATCAACCCTAATATTATCACACATGAACAGAATATCTAGTAGATATACGCCTGTTGAGCATGTTTCCAATAAGAAAGGATGAGAGCTAAAATGTAGCACCAATTCCATGGTGAGCTTTTGGGCCACATAGAAATCTCTAAGACTGGGACTAGCAGGTGACATAATGTTTCTATCACTGAACTCCCACGTAGTAGACCGCAGTTCAAGTCCTGCACTTGGCAACTTAAACTCACACCGGACATGTGTCCGCACGTGCCCAAGATCCTAAGAGGAGAATGGAGGAGAAGGGATTACAACATAGCCATCTGCCCTGGGGGAGGTGATTTCTCACTTTCTGTCTGTCTCTCCAGTGAATGCATGTACCCCATAGCAAAAATCTCTTAAAAAAAAAAAAAAAAAAAAGAAATATCTAAGATCTAGGGAAAAATGGATGACTGAAAAAAGCAAAGCGAGATGTATCAAACTATTAGTGACTCACACTAAATAGTTGCACTACATTAAATTGAATACTATGAAATTGTCAATATCAATTTGTTTTTAAACAAAGAGCAGTTTTTTTTTTTTTTTATGTTGCAACCTAATACATGATTTTATTTTGTTCGTCCTCATTCTTGACATATGTTTCTCATTCTTTTGAGTGGGATAAGATATCCTTCATAAATTGGGAAAATAAATATTATTTCTAAAGAACAAAGAAACCAAAATATTTCAAAGGAGCCATTATTTTTCTAATGGTACTGAAAAGACATCTTCTCTGCATGTACAAATGCGCCATACCAGCTTCTAGACATAAATCTGCTAAAACACCTTTATTGAAACCTGAGCCTAAAGAGGAGCAGTCGTGCTGAACCTGAACGGGCTCACCTCTTAAAATCAGGAACCAGGTGTTACATTACAATACTATGACTTCAAGGGTAGACGTTGGACTCTCTCGTGTTTTAAAAACCCTAAAGCAAGCTTTTAGCAATGGGAAATGTTTGCTAAGCAAACAGGCAGCTGGGTTCTAGTTTGACACAGCTGGGCTGTTTCCTCGGGTTTATGTGGAAATTAGTTCACTGCCAAGGATGAGGCCAGAAAAGTTCACCCAAGCCATTCCAGAGGGTATTCAATGGCATAGTTCCAAGCAGAACAGTGGCGCTAGCCATCAGGTTTATGGGAATACATAGAGACTAAGCTGAAGAAGGTACCTACTCTTCTTAAGATAAATTCCTGGAAGGGGAATCATTGGCTCAATGCATTTGAAAAAATTTTAAAGTCCTTACAATGTACTATCAAATTGTTTCCAGGAAAAACCTCATTATTAATTCTTAATAAAATGCTACAATCATGCAGGTTTTGAAATAAAGAGTTGGTTCCTAGGAACACTGTCTCTTAGGATGGGACAGCTACATTTGTGCTCTAAGGTACTTCAGTTGTGGTGCTCTTCCAATGCATTTTGTACATTTTCTACTAAGGAGAAGGGTGAATTACACTGGCATTGTAGATTCCCTGTGATATACAACTCTGCTGTAAGTGTACTCTAGCTTCCTGCTGCTGCTCTGCTGCCTGAGGGGGTGCCTGCTATTATGTTCCCGATTTTGAGCAGTATTTTATATCTTTGAACCATCCAAGTAAGTGAAACTGAAGCTCGCCTGAGGTACAACAGGAATTTGAACTCTGGTGTATAAACACTCCTGTGTAGAGGCCATCTATTGATCGCCTAGCCAAAATGAAGCAAAAATAACAACCTTTACAATCCAAAATATTGAAACTCTTATATGACTATGTTGTATTTTTGCTTCTAAAATATTTGTACACCAAGTTAGAAATTGATATTCAACCAAAAATTTTAAAACCATTATATAAATGTTTTTTCCTTTTCTTCTAATTTATTTTATTTTAATTTCTTTTATACATTTAAACATGCATCACTTAGCTTGTAAAGTGAATGTTCCAACATGAATACATTTCTTACCCGTCCATTTGGGGATACTATACACGTTATCATTAACAGATAATAATCCATTTCTTCGTTCCATAAATGTCTTGCCTCTCTATTTTTCTCCTTCAAGTCTTTCCTCAGTCACTACTAAAACCTGTTCCCTTTGAAACATTTAATTTTGATATTTCCTCAACTCTTATATATGTGTATATGTATATTTTCATTTGCCACTGAAATCTATCTAGCAAATAGTTATGGCTTTCTTCAATAAGAAAATCTATCTTAAAATATAAGGATTATTTGCTTTCTTGGATACCACTGATATATAATCCATGTATTAGATATTTAATGTAAGATGGAGAGAAAAAGAAAAGACGGAAGTTATTTCCGCTCTGATATTTTTCTGTAACTCCATCTCCTGTAGGGTTTATCCATCACTAATGCTTACTTTCTTCTCTTCATTACTGATTGCCTTACTCACTGCTTGGTAGAACAAATTATGCATTTTCCCAAGGGAAAATAGCACAGTGGGAAGAAGTTGCCCATGGCATCTTTCTACCTCCAGTATGGTGCCCCTCTGGTACCCACCACTCTGCACTCAGTAAGTCCAAGAATAAATGTAAACTATTAAGGCGTTATCTCATGTAGGGATAGTTACTTTTTTTTGAGAGAGAAATATATATATATTTTTTACTATAGGGCATGTGTGCTTGCCAGAGAGACAGAAAGAGAGAAAGTGAGAAATCGTCCCCCAGGGAGGATTGCCACTCCAATTATCCTTTCCCCTCCATTCTCTTCTTGGGATTTCGGGCATGCATTCATATTCTTCCAACATGAGTTTCAAGCTGCCAGGTCCAGGACTCGAACCTCAGTCGGTCATGTGGGAGTCAAATGGCTTAACCTCTCTGCCACCTGTTGGCCCCAGGATAGTTACATATTAATATTAGGCTTTTGAAGGCAAATATTACCCTGAGGATGTGAAAGAACACCTCTTTAATTAGAGTGCACATTAAGTAGAAGAAAGAATTTTAGGGAGGTGTCTTTCTGGTGTCCAATAAATCAGTGGTTAATATAAATCAGAATTTATTATGTATCTCTTGATCTAGGATCTCCTGAGTTAGCCTTCCTCTTGCTTCAGGATTGTGAAAAACTCATTAAATTATCTTTGATGATTAGTTGAACAAAGGCAACTACTGTTTTAAAACCTGCTCAACAGGGACCAGCGGTTAGCGTAATGGCTATGTTGCTGGACTCCCATGTAGTCGACCGCGGTTCGCATCCTGGACCCTGTGGCTTAAAACTCATGCCGGACGCCTTTGTGTGCTTGCCCAAGATCCGGAGAGGAGAATGCAGGAGAAGGGATTGCGGCGTGGCCATCCCCCCTGGGGGGTGATTTCTCACTTTCTGTCTCTCTGTCTCTCTCTGTCTGTCTGGTGAGCACACATGCCCTACAGCAAAAACCTCTAAAAAAAAAAAAAAAAAAAAAAAAAAAAAAAAAAAACCTGCTCAACAATTCTGCTCAAATTTTGTCTGTTTCAAAAAGCTTTATTTAATGCTGGTATCCCCTAGTTCTGACTTTATAGGAAGAGTTAAATTTACAACTCTGTGTTCTCCAAACCTCTGCGGGTATCTCTTGGTAGGATTTAGGACTCTGTATTATAATTAGTAATGCTATGTCTTCCTAACTTTTTTTTTTAAAGGTTTTTGCCATAGGGGGTGTGTGCTTGCTGGAGAGAGACAGAGAAAGACAGTGAAAGGGAAAGTGAGAAATCACCCCTGGGGTGGTGGTGGTGTGTGTGTGGGGGGCGGGGGATGGCCATGCCACAGCCTCTTCTTCACCATTCTCCTTTCAGAATTTTGAACACATATGCGCATGCGCCTAGTGTGATTTTCAAGTCGATAAGTCCAGGACTAGAACCATATGGGAATCCAGCAGTTTATCCACCATGCCACTTTCTAACTCTTTAGACATAGACTCCTTAAGATTAATTTTCCTGATAAAGTTTGTGCCCGATAAATGTCCATTGAACAAATATAGGCATGGATGCATTAAAATAGGTCATTGCCCATTTGGTCATTTTTTTTTTAATAGCTGACCCCCTGAAGGACAAAATAGATTAAGAAAAACATATGCATAGGTTTTCTAAATGAGAAAAAACACTAAGGTAAGCTACACAGTTCAAAGTTTATGCATTTTCTCAATCATGTTCCTTGACCCTACATTGTTCTGACATGTTTCATCAGTAGGTAATTCACGAATCTGGCGAGTTTGTATTTAACAACTCTTGCTTGGGTATTTTTTTCCTCTTATCACTCTCTCGGAGTGATGTAATGAGGGGAGCCATAGAAATCTCTAAAATGTAATAAACCGTAAAATGTCAGTAATAGTCTGTGAGCAGAGAAAACAGTGTTACTGATTGGGCAGATGCAGGCCACGAAACCATCAAGTACCCACAAGCAAACCTATTTTTTTTTTAAAAAAAAGAATGAATTTCTTCTCTTGATTTGAGAGCAGCACCTTTTCCAGGAGGTTTGTTATATAATGTAGATCTGCTTTCACTTTCTGGGACCTGGCCAAGACTGAAAAGGGAAGTGCCAGCACAGTGAAAGGAAGAATGTGCTTTTGATATTGCCAGCCATTACCAGATATGGGAGTGCAAAAAAAAGCCAGTTCGCCCAAGATTTATAGTTATGTCTAGCTTGTTGACTCAAGCAGTTTGGAAAAGCTTCAGAAATATAGTTTATTCGAACTAACCCAGACTCCAAGTCTGTGGAGGGGAAAAAAAAAACTGGTAGAAATAATATGCACATACCATTACAGTCAAATCCTTTGACTCTAAATTTACATAGTCTCTGACATAAAAAATATTCTAACTAACACACATACTACTGCTTAAGGTGTGACAGTCCATTCAGTTGAAAAGAAATTTATATGATTACTGCCCAATTATTTCTCTGGGTTTGAATGGAAAAAACTATAGCAAGCAATGGGATGGGAAAATAGTGTGTTTTTAAATAAATTAAAAGGAATATTTAATTTCCAAAATCAGGAGTCTATTAAAAAAATTACACAGAATCATTGGAACTGTAATTACATTTTCATCATTAGTCCTTATATTATGGCATCTTTGCAATAGTTTGAAATTTTATGGGGAATCTTCACTGAGAAGTCGAAGTTCTAGTACATGAAAAAACAATAAGCGAGTTAAAAATATATGTATATTCCATAGGTGCCAGGTGCTTTTCTGGTGATATGCTGCTGAATAAAACAAAGATTCCTTTATGAGGCCTCTATTTATGTTCTATGATGAGAAGATAGATAATAAAAAAGTAAAGAAATAAATGCCAGTGACAAGGACAGATTGTGAAGAATACTATAACAAAGAAACTACAAGAAGGTTGGAAAGGGATAGAGAGTTATGGGTACGAATGATTACTTCACAAGATACAGACCATCTTGGTCCATTCAGGCTGCAATAATAAGACATTATGGACCTGATGATTTATAAACAATAGGAAATAATTTCTCACAGTTCAGGAAGCTCATAAGTCCAAGGTCAAGGTGCTAGCAGATCCCATGCTGGTTACAGCCAGTTTTCTCATTGACGTTGAGTTCTCACTGAATCGTCACGTGTTTGAAAGAGTTAGCTAGCTCTTTGGTATCTTATTATAAAGCCACTAATCACACTCATGATCTAATCACTTCTCAGTATGATCAGCTTAGGAGTTAGGATTTCAACACACGGATTTGCGGAGAGAGGACACTAACATTCAGCCCACAGCACATACAGAAAAATCTACCTTACTTTAAGGTGATAAAATCATCAGTGACAGTAGTTTGAGATCAAATTTTGATCTTTAAGCATTCACTCAGAAATTTACACTTCATCGATACTTTTTTGTGGTAAGATTTAGGGGTAGGAGAAGTCACAGTGGGGAGAGGTGAATTGAACAGGACAATAAAGAGATGGAGTCATTTCTATTTTTATTTCTTGTTTGTCCTAGTGGACATGTTTGGAGATCAGATCTAGTGATTATGTACATGATTCAAATAGATACATTAAAACCTCTGAAGGTTTTAGTAATGAGCCTGTAGCTTCAGAGAATGCCTGGGAGGACACTCAGTGCTTTGGCTGATAAAACACTGTTTTGATTTTACACCCTAACTGAGGAAGCAGGTGGTTTCTGTGCTTGGAATACTGTGGACAAATAAATGCTGAACTGATGCTTTTCTATAATCTCTGAGTGTTTGTGGTCTAGATTAATAAATACTCCATCCACCTTTAGACTCTGGAAGCCTAAAGAAAGTTCCCAAAAGGATTTGTATGTGCTGTGGTCTTTCATGGACTCTTACAGCTTAAGAGCTCAATGGGGCATTTAATTGATTCTAGTGAGACAGTACAACTGCCCAGATCCAAATAGCCCATGTCTTGTATTTACAGTTAACTGCCAAATACATCCTGAAAGGGCTTTTATTATCATGTGTGACTCAACCTCACAGGCATGCAACTTAGTGTAGGAGCAGACTGTTAAATTTATTATTTCTAAAAATCATCTACATAGACTTTCAATAAAATAAGACTATGTGCTTATATGATTCGTATGATATATAGAATAGTCCCACCCTTACATTGGCTTCTCAAATGATTAATGATTGTGTTCCAGACAACATGATGAATTATTGGAATAAATTAAAGTTAAATCTGTGAAGACTGCTCATTAAAGAAACAAAATACTTATTCCTATAGATGAGTAAACACGTACATATTAAAAGAGGAAAAAAACATGCAGCTACTCACAAACTCAGTTGCTCATTCTCATAAAAATGATGAGGAATAATCACAAGTGGCTAGGTGGGTGAAAATCACCAGTATCTTTGGGTATGTGTTTTCAAGTTTTCTTTACTGATGCTGCTACAGATAGAGGAAAGGAGATTGTGGCAGTTTAGATTGTCTGATTTTTTGGTGGAAGTGAAAACAAAGAAGAAATTGAAATTATTTTTAGAGAATCTAAATCTATTGATGTATTTAAATATGCATCAACTCCTCACTGTGGAACCAATTAATAAGAGTTGAAGAATGGGGGTTAAGTAGGAGCTGAATTTGAGGCTACGGAATAATGAAAGGCAAAGCAGATTATGAATTGGAGAGTCTAAGAGTGATTCTTTTAAATGTATATTGGGGTTTTTAAAAACATTTCATCCAAATTTAACTTCTAAATTCACTCCCAAACTCTGTTGCTTAGAAGGCTTCCAAAGTTCTGAGATTTCTCTGATGATGCTTAGCTATGAATTGTGAACACACTTAGAAAATCTTACATATCCCCAGTTAGTCTCACTAGGAAAGAGATATCTATAATTTAGTATGAAATCTAGAGCCTCTACCTTTCTTTGTTCTCATTTATGTTGTTATGATGATGCCAGTGATGATGTTAAAAGGGCGCTGGACTCCCACATGGCCAACCATGGTTTGAGTCCCAGACCTGGCAGCTTGCTCTCTCACTTTTCCTCTCTCTTTTCCTCTGTCCCTCTCTGGTCAAATTTAAATAAATAGATAGATAAAAGTTAAATAAAAAATAATTCTTTTTAAAAAAATAATAATTATTTTCTATATATTAAACAAGTTTACATTTAGGTAGA
The DNA here is from genome assembly GCA_026018925.1 of Tupaia tana. Taxonomy (NCBI): domain Eukaryota; kingdom Metazoa; phylum Chordata; class Mammalia; order Scandentia; family Tupaiidae; genus Tupaia; species Tupaia tana. Next base: position 42,014,868 of record JAKSZU010000004.1, on the reverse strand, counting down.
TAGCATTGATTGCTCTATGTCATTAATGCTCAAATACTATGCATGGCAACCCAAAATACTTCTTAAAATCTCTAATTATTTAATAGCTTAAAACTGTTGAATTTATTGAACATATCTACCAATTTTATATACATCGTCTTTAAGTAATTAGAAAAATATTTGAGAGAGTTCAAAATAAGGTACACAGCAAAGAAACATACATCCAGAATAATGAATTATTCTCTCATTTTCTGTTTTTTTTTTTTTTAGAGGTTTTTGCTATAAGGCGTGTGTGCTCGCCAGACAGAGAGAGACAGAGAGACAGAAAGCGAGAAATCACCCCCCCCCCCAGGGGGGATGGCCACGCCGCAATCCCTTCTCCTCCGTTCTCCTCTCGGGATCTTGGGCACGCACTCACACGCGCCCGGTGTGAGTTTTAAGCCACTGGGTCTGGGACTCGAACCATGGTCGATTACGTGGGAGTCTAGCGATATAGCCATTACACTAACTGCTGGTCCCCATTTTCTGTTTTTTCTATGCAAGTACTTCAGATACTGGACATACTTCAAGACATAACAAAACAAACATTAAGAAAGTTTGAAAATTCTTCTCACGCTTCATGCATCATTTATACATGAAGTGTAACTGAGGAACACCAGAAACAAAGGTCTTCATAAGCCTGAGATACCATTCCTTCCTGTACCTGCATCCAAGGTCAAAGCATTTCTTCTTTCTCATTTCCCCTTAGGATGATGCTCCCTGGGAACATCCCAAACCTTTTCCCAAGACAGTACTTTATTCTGGTAAAAATCATGTTCATCCTTCACTTGATCAATTCTCTATACCTCCATATCTGTTGTCCTAGATTGAGATTTTTCTATTATAAATAGGACTGCACCAAATAACTGTGTTCATAAACTTGATTTGCTATAAAAAGAAACCAACACAAAACTACTTACATGAACCCCGAAGGTGTAGCTATTGGACATGTGTTATTCACATAAAATAGAAAAGGAAAATGTAGAATATTTGGATCTTCTTATTTAGGTTACCTATCTACTTTTTTCTTAAGTTTCTTGAGGGCAAGGATTATTTCTGGAAATTTATGCATGTCCTTTGAGTCCAGAGTTATTCTCTCCATAACACTCAGTAAAAGTTGAATGTTTTGAACTTAGGATGCAATGGCTTTTCAATATGTGAACATTTTGAAATGATCACCTTATATGCTTTTAAATAATGTGATTGAATGTATTAAAAAATATAAAAGAAAAATAAAAGAAATAAAATATAAAATAAAAAATTTCAAAAGAAAGATGCAATGGCTTTAAATATTCAGCAAAACAACACCTGTTTTTGCCTCCACAAGCCATGGTACACATGAAGGATTTCATTGGCTCCCTTAACACACACAACATCTGCTGGCAACAGGTGATGTGTTCTGGGGAGAAAAGTCTTGCCAGAGGGAGCTTCTCTTACTAACATCCTCTTTCCAGATGTTTCTTCCCTGGAGCATATCCTGAATTATGAGGCCCTGTGAGGCAATCACAATCACTGAGATGACACACCACACCTGGAACTCACCATTCTTCCTTTACCCCACAATTTCCTGTAGTTAATTGTCAAATCTAGTTTATTGCTAAGAGACATGATTGTTTCACTGTGTAGTCAAATCCTGGTGCTTAATATTAGTTTATCATAATGTTACCACCTCACATGTAAGTATATGTGTAAAATTGCAACTAAACTGTTTTATGATCAGATAGAATTGACAAAAAATGTAATTTAGAGGGTAGAATGAATATTTTTATGGCATCCTGTCATTTCTCTTAAATATGCAGACTTCTGTACAACCTTGAATCAGTAATTTATTTGAATTACATAACTAAAATAGCCAGACTAGACTAAGAGCTCTGTGTACTATCTTCTATATAAAAGAGACTATAACTATATAACTTTCCTTTTTTTTTTTTTTAATAGTGAGCATTGGTATGTAGGCACATACGTGTGTGTGTGTGTGTGTGTGTGTGTGTGTATGTTTTATATATTGGGTCATTGAAAAAAATCATGTGCATTTTTGCATAGAAAAACATAGAAAAATACATCATGACTTTTCTGACAACCCAGTATACATTTATATGTATTTCATAATTTACTATGTTAAACCTATACCTACATCTAAATATCCACATATTTTCATTTATTATTGTAACTAATTTTATTAACTCTACTATTCATCAGTATTTCTTGAATTTTTTTTCTGCTTTCCTTTGAGGGTATTTTAATGTTTTTAATTTCTGTTCTATTTCATTTAAACTAAAAAAAAAATGTTCTGTTTGGGTTTTTTTTTTTTTTTTTTTCTTTTGCCTGTGAGGAGCTCACTGAAGAGTTTAATGATAATATGTTTTAAATGATAATTAAACTGTGCCATTTAGAAACAGTTATAACGGTATATCATTCAGGAACAAGCCTTTATTCAATCATATCAACAGTTACATATAGCACAATTCTTTGTATTTATAATCATATCATCTTTGATTTTCTTGTAGCAGAATTTTGGCTCCATTAAAAAAAAATCAAAGAAAATATTCAAAGTATGGGTAATTCAGTTTATCCTCACAATGGATTTTAGTTACTGGCTTTGAAAATGACTGAAACATCTCTTGCCTGAAGAAATCCTAAAAATGGAGAAGTTAAAAGGATTCCAGTAAAAAATATTTTATTTTTCTCATAAATTCCAATATGTCTAGTCATTTTTACTTGGATTTTTTATTTAGATTTAATTACATCAACATGCTGTAATTTTTATAAAGTAAATCAAATTTATTGATGGCAAGTCAGTCACACATCCTACCAAAGCGATAAAGTTCTGAATATAATTTTAAAACCTGGAAAAAGGCTAGTACTGAAATTAAATTTAGATGCTATGTATGTTATATACCACATAATAATCTCTAACCTTGATGCCTGGCACTTTTCTAAGTTCTTTAACATATATTGATGTATTTGATTGCCACAGCAGTTGCAGAGTTTGTACTGGTATTGTCTCCAGCATTCAGATGAAGATACTGAGACTGCGAGATTAAGTAACTTTCCTAGATAACCCAGAGAGCAAGTAGAAAACTCATGATTTATACTCATGCCATTCAAGGGTTAAATGAGATCATTTGATTTCCCAGAGAATATAAAACTTAATCATGATTTTTCTATCTAACATTTCTCAACACGTATTTCATGATCAAATTCTAGGATAAAAGCTTCCATAGTCTAATACATCAGAGAAAACACAATATAATACTTTTTTCCTTCATTCTTACAGATTTAAAGTTCAAAAGGTTCTGAGTAGTTCTAAGTGAGTCTGCTTCAACCAGAGCTTTCTAGTGGTCACCGACAAGAAAACTCTTATTAACCCAGTCTTTAGAATTGGTGTTTTTTTATGGGACCAGTCTATGGTGTAACGTGTAATAGTTATGTTGTTGGACTCCCGTGTAGCTAACTGCAGTTCAAGTCCCAGACCTGGTGGCTTATAACTCATGCTGGGTGTGTGTGTGTGTGTGTGTGTGTGTGTATGCCCAAAATCCCAGCAGGAGAATGGAGAAGGGCTTGCAGCATGGCCCTCCCCCATGGGGGTTGATTTCTTGTTTTCTGTCTCTCTGCTCTCTCTGTCTCTGCAGTGAGCACATGTACCCTATAGCAAAAATCTCTCTGTTTTTTTTTTTTTTTTTGGAGAGGTTTTCGCTATAGGGCTCATGCGCTTGCCAGACAGGCAGAGAGAGACAGAGAGACAGAAAGGGAGAAATAACCCCCCAGGGGGGATGGCCACGCTGCAATCCCTTCTTCTCCATTCTCCTCTTGGGATCTTGGGCATGCACGCACACACGCCCGACGTGAGTTTTAAGCCACCAGGTCCAGAACGCAAACCGTGGTCGACTATGTGGGAGTCCAGCAACATAGCCATTACGCTAACTGCTGGTCCCCCAAAAAATCTTTCTTTCTAAAAAAAAAAAAAAAAAATACAGTTTGTGTTCCTTAGAATGCATGTTAAGAACTCCTTCCCAGTGCTGAATAAGTCTATCCCTACTATTTGGCAGATGGAAAATTGAAGCCTAAAGTACCTTTGTAATTCTCAACCCTCACCTCCAAATTCTGTACATGTCCTGACTTTTAAATCAGCATGACGGCATAATGGTTCTATTTTAGGTTTCTTTAAGATTTCCACCTCTATTTAACCATGAAGAAAACTATCACTGCGATGAAGATACATGGCTAGAAAAACATACTGATTATAATCTGGTTTACTTAATACAAATAATTTACAATAGATATTTAATGCACTCAGTATTCAAGCTTTTTGAATATTCAGTTTATCCAAAGTATTTAATATCTAAAACTTAAAAGAAATAAAAACAACTAACAAACAAAAAACACTTTGAGTGTTGAGTTTCTAGAGAATCCATCTTAGGTGATGGCCAGAGGCTCTAAATACATTTCATTACCATACCTTTATTGCATGATATCATGGATTTAATCATATTTAGCTCAACAAAATTTTATATATTTTTCTGACCATTGCATGTCTTGCCATTTCAGTTCCTCCGAAGATATATGATATTTCAAATGATATGATCATCAATGAAGGAACCAACGTCACTCTTACTTGCTTGGCCACTGGGAAACCAGAGCCTTCCATTTCTTGGCGACACATCTCCCCATCAGGTAAAGTAGGAATATATTAGTGTTATTTGTGCTGTTCATTCTTCTTCTCAAGTAAGAGGAATATATTAGTGTTATTTGTGCTGTTCATTCTTCTCCTGTAACTGCACTGCTTCAGAACTTCAGAATCATTTATTTAATTTTTAAATGGTTTTTATGACGTAGGCAGGTGCTTATTTTTATACTTACCCTTTAATTCTGAAAGCACTGTAGATCATGAGATTTACATGTCAGAGCCCAGAATAGAACCTATGCCCTTGATTGCTAGTGGAGGTTTTTTTCACCTTAGTATACTAGATAATCACAAGTCAACAGCTTGAATGAAAATTTCGCAAGAAAAATAGCTTCGTTTAAATATGTAAGAGCTTTATTCTATCGGTATTCACATGTTAATAGGCCAGCATGAACTGTTAAAATAATCAGGGAGGAATGAAATTAATCAAATTATGGGTCTGCTAGGTCTAATTTCAAAGCACAAATCAGAATGAAAGATTTTGGAGTTAGAATTAAATTTTAACTGGTGAGGGATCTAAAAACCCAAGAGTTTCAGTAACTTGTACAAGATTACTTAACTAGGTGAAATTAAGGAATGAAACGTGTATGGATTTTTAGTGCTTCTGCTACAGCACACATTCAAAGAGCTTAAGCCGATTTAGAGGTTGCCAATCATCACCATCAACAGGTATATTCTCCGCCACAGCTCTGACCAAATCTAGTCTTTTAACATTTCCAGTTTGAAATAAGAGTGGCCCTTTATGAATAGGACCCACCTTGTTTCAGATTAAGGAAATTTGATTTGATTTGTTTTAGCATTTTGGTGGAAATAATTCCAAGAGACTAGTGCAATATAATTGCTTTTGAAGAAAGCAGACACCTTTTATGTAGGCATGGAAAGTGTACAATTGGAACATCTATTTTATCTGCTAATACTTTCTTTAATGTTACTTATCCTTAAGTGTCTTTCAGTTTTCTCATTTATGCAGTGAGTCTAATGAGACTTGCCCACATCACTTGCGTAGTATTACTATTAATGTGAGAGAAAATCAATATAACAACAGTACACACTTATATAACATGCATCATGGCCTCAATAATATTTTTGAAGTATGAATGTGCTTTGACTGCCAACACCTCACTCTGTAGAGCTGTTGTGAAATTATAAAACCAGTATGTGAGCACTGAATTAATGGCAGAACTCTTTGTGGGCGCGTTAGTGAAACAAATTCAGGACTAGATGCTGGGTGAATGAGATCCTAAACTGATTTCTTTATTCATTAATTCAGCCAAACCTTGTGCAAATATCTTTGCCTCAGTTACCCTCAGCTAGTTTCCTACTTTCCAAAGATTGCATGATAATAATCCCTGGCTATTATGAGACTCAAGATAATAGGCGTAAATGTGTTTTAAAAAATATAAGGTAATATGCAAATTTAAAACTGATTATTAATCATCTTTCTAAGGATTTAAATCTGATATGGCAATGTAATTTTTTTAATAAGAACTAAGAACATAATCTCCATCTTCATATAATTTAAGATTAATATTTTGGACTTAACTCTCCTGCTTTGCAGTGCTTGTTATTATGCATATTCGTCTTTTTTAAGCGTACGTTTTTACCCAACGTACATTTTAGTTTAATTAAATAGCAGGAATGTTGGTTACTGAGGTTATTAGAATAATGATAATGGATAACATCATGAGCTGGGAAAGAGAGATAGAGTTTATAAGTTAAACTGTGCATAGATTTGTTTATCTGATCCAGTCATACTGAGCAAATGAGTAAATTAGCATAAATATTAACTATTATCAATGAATAGTTAAACTTGGTGGATATTTTTATAAATGTTTTCAATAGTTTAAAATTATAATTCATTAATGACCTATATCCAAATGCAGAGTACTGCAGTTTCTGCTTTAAATAATATATCTGATATTTCTATTAGATTTTTTCAACTTACCTATTTGTATTTCAAGAAAAAGTCATGACCTTTATTGATCTGTTTGCTGTTCATATCTTACCTAAGAAGCATCAATATTTTTCATATTCTCTTGTTTTCTTTTCTGTACCGTGAAAGAAACTACGTCTCAGAATAACAGTCAACATGTTCAGTGCTAAAACCAGTTATGGATATGTACGTTTTCAAAACTAAAGGCAATGGCTAAGTTTTTTACATGTGTGACTAGGTTAGACGTTTTTACCAGTACTTTTGATGATTCTTGTTGACTCATTCATGATTGATTTTACTTTTAAAAATCAATAGTAAATGGCTGGTCACAGGAAGATAGCTCCATGGAGCTTCTCTCTCATCCAGAAAAACTAGACTGTGGAGTCAACCATATCACAAACAACCCTTGAATCCCTTGGAGCTGCCATTCTACTTGTTAACTTAAACAACTCAATGTACCTTGACCAAAAACATTTTTCTTGAGAAGTTTCTGGGTATATGAGCTTCCTTAAAGTTCTCTTATACCAATGATTTATTTTTATATTTAAATTTGGGGACTATAGTTCCTGGACTTGGGAATTAATTTCAAATTTTTACTTATTTTTTTAAAAAATTATTTTCTTGAATGGCTGGCCTAGAAAGGTCCACCATAAAGACTGAGAAAATGGCCCAAAACTTTGAGAATAATATGCAAGAAGTACTAGATACAATTAAACGTCCAGGGGCGGCAGGCGGGGGCTCCACTCCGCGTGCCGGCGCGTGGGGGTGGGGAGGCGGGCGCGGGGGCTCCAATCCACGTGCTGGGGTGTGGGGTCATGGCGCGGGGGCTCCGCTCCGCGTGCCCTGTCTGGAGGTCTGGCCCGACGGGCTCTGCCCCGCGTGCCGTGGCCGGGGTCTGCCCCGCGTGCCTTGGTCGGGGTCTGTCCCGCGTGCCGTGGCCGGGGCTCTGCCCCGTGTGCCGTGGTCGGGGCTCTGACCCCGTGTGCCGTGGCCGGGGTCTGCCCCGCGTGCCTTGGCCGGAGCACTGCCCCGCGTGCCGTGGCCGGGGCACTGCTCCGCGTGCCGTGGCCGGGGTCTGCCCCACGTGCCGTGGCCGGGGCCCTGTCCCGCGTGCCGTGGCCGGGGTCTGCCCCGCGTGCCGTGGCCGGGACTCTGCCCCGCGTGCCGTGGCCGGGGTCTGCCCCGCGTGCCTTGGCCGGGGTCTGCCCCGTGTGCCGTGGCCGGGGCTCTGCTCCGCATGCCCTATCCGGAGGTCTGGCCCGACTGGGGCTCTGCCCCGCGTGCCGTGGCTGGGGTATGCCCCCGCGTGCCGTGGCCGGGTTCTGCCCCACGTGCCGTGGCCGGGGCCCTGTCCCGCGTGCCGTGGTCGGGACTCTGCCCCGCGTGCCGTGGCCGGGGCCTGCCCCCACGTGCTGTGGCCGTGGTCCTGTCCCCGCGTGCCGTGGCCGGGGTCTGCCCCACGTGCCGTGGCCGGGGTCTGCCCCGCGTGCCGTGGCCGGGACTCTGCCCCGCGTGCCTTGGCCGAACTCTGCCCCGCGTGCCTTGGCCGGGACTCTGCCCCGCGTACCGTGGCCAGGGTTCTGCCCCGCGTGCCGTGGCTGGGGCCTGCCCCCGCGTGCCGTGGCCGTGGTCCTGTCCCCGCGTGCCGTGGCCGTGGTCCTGTCCCCGCGTGCCGTGGCCGGGGTCTGCCCCCGCGTGCCGTGGCCGGGGTCTGCCCCCGCGTGCCGTGGCCGGGGTCTGCCCCCGCGTGCCGTGGCCGTGGTCCTGTCCCCACGTGCCGTGGCCGGGGCTCTGCCCCGCGTGCCGTGGCCGGGGTCTGCCCCGCGTGCCGTGGCCGGGGTCTGCCCCCGCGTGCCGTGGCCGGGGTCTGCCCCGCTTGCCGTGGCAGGGGCTCTGCCCCGCGTGCCGTGGCCGGGGTCTGCCCCCGCGTGCCGTGGCCGGGGTCTGCCCCGCGTGCCGTGGCCGGGGTTCTGCCCCGCGTGCCGTGGCCGGGGCCCTGTCCCGCGTGCCGTGGCCGGGGCCCTGTCCCGCGTGCCGTGGCCGGGCTCTGCCCCCACAGGCCGGGCTCTGCCCCCACGTGCCTTGGCCGGGACTCTGCCCCGCGTGCCGTGGCCGGGACTCTGCCCCGCGTGCCTTGGCCGGACTCTGCCCCGCGTGCCTTGGCCGGGACTCTGCCCCGCGTACCGTGGCCGGGGTTCTGCCCCGCCTGCCGTGGCCGGGACTCTGCCCCCGCGTGCCGTGGCCGGGGCCTGCCCCCGCGTGCCGTGGCCGTGGTCCTGTCCCCGCGTGCCGTGGCCGGGGTCTGCCCCCTCGTGCCGTGGCCGGGGCTCTGCCCCCGCGTGCCGTGGCCGGGGTCTGCCCCCACGTGCCGTGGCCGGGGTCTGCCCCCACGTGCCGTGGCCGGGGTCTGCCCCCGCGTGCCGTGGCCGGGACTCTGCCCCGCGTGCCGTGGCCGGGGTCTGCCCCGCGTGCCGTGGCCGGGGCTCTGCCCCGCGTGCCGTGGCTGTGGTCTGCCCCGCGTGCCGTGGCCGGGGTCTGCCCCCGCGTGCCGTGGCCGGGGTCTGCCCCGCGTGCCGTGGCCGGGGTCTGTCCCGGCGTGCCGTGGCCGGGGTTCTGCCCCGCGTGCCGTGGCCGGGGCCCTGTCCCCCTTGCCGTGGCCGGGGCCCTGTCCCGCGTGCCGTGGCCGGGCTCTGCCCCCAAGGGCCGGGCTCTGCCCCCACGTGCCTTGGCCGGGACTCTGCCCCGCGTGCCGTGGCCGGGACTCTGCCCCGCGTGCCTTGGCCAGACTCTGCCCCGCGTGCCTTGGCCGGGACTCTGCCCCGCGTACCGTGGCCGGGGTTCTGCCCCGCGTGCCGTGGCCGGGACTCTGCCCCGCGTGCCGTGGCCGGGGCCTGCCCCCGCGTGCCGTGGCCGGGGTCTGCCCCCTCGTGCCGTGGCCGGGGTCTGCCCCCTCGTGCCGTGGCCGGGGCCCTGTCCCGCGTGCCGTGGCCGGGGTTCTGCCCCGCGTGCCGTGGCCGGGGTCTGCCCCCGCGTGCCGTGGCCGGGGTCTGCCCCCGCGTGCCGTGGCCGGGACTCTGCCCCGCGTGCCGTGGCCGGGACTCTGCCCCGCGTGCCGTGGCCGGGACTCTGCCCCGCGTGCCGTGGCCGGGTTCTGTCCCCGCGTGCCGTGGCCGGGGCTCTGCCCCGCGTGCCGTGGCCGGGGTCTGCCCCGCGTGCGGTGGCCGGGGCTCTGCCCCCGCGGGCCGTGGCCGGGATCTGCCCCGCGTTCCGCAACCGCTGATGGCCGTCTCTGCTTTCCTGAGCCGCGTTCCTGAAACTGTGTTCCATGGAGATTCACCTATATTTGCGGGGCTGCACGAGACCCACCCTTGGTCCAGCCCTGATTGCAGTCTACGTTTCCTATTGTTGGGAACTTTATGATCTGATAATTGGAAAAAAAAATCATGTTTATCATAAAAAATAATTAGAATAATAATAATAATGATTGGGGGAAACATAGGAAAGATATTGAATGTTGAAGCGGGGAGATTAATGTCTCTGTACTGACTGACATGCATGGCATTCCCTTTTGAAAAAGCAATGTAATACACTGTAAAGTTGTATGTAATTCAATGTAATAAAAAAATAGATAATAAAAAAAAAATTTAAAAAAAAATTATTTTCTTGAACTATTTATTTAATTAGTTTATTTTAATTTGGCCAGAGAGGGACAGAGTGCAAGATATAGAGAAATAGAGGGAAAGAGAGAGAGAGAGAGAGAGAGAGACAAATCAAGCCACTAGGTCTGGGACTTGAACTACGGTCGGCCATGTGGGAGTCCAGCGCCCTTAACCATCATGCCACCTGCCGGCTCCATTATTTCAAATTTTTATTTAAAAAGCTTTCAGAAAAAATACACAGAAAACTCTATACATTTATTCAGTTCTACCTATGATTATTTTGTCCATTTTATTCATCATTTGTTCTGTGTGTAAAGTGTGTGTGTGTGTGTGTGTGTGTATGTGTGTGTGTGTGTGTGATATATATGTTATTTTTTTGTTGAATCATTTGAAAGCAAGTTGCATAGCTCTTGGCCTTTTATTTATTTATTTTTTTTTGGGGGGGAGAGGTTTTTTCACTATAGGGCGCGTGCGCTAGCCAGACAGACAGAGAGAGACATAGAGACAGAAAGCGAGAAATCACCCCCAGGGGGGATGGTCATGCCGCAATCCCTTCTCCTCCATTCTCCTCTTGGGATCTTGGGCACGCACGCACACGTGCCCGGCATGAGTTTTAAGCCACCGGGTCCAGGACGCGAACCGCGGTTGACTACGTGGGAGTCCATCGACATAGCCATTACGCTAACTGCTGGTTCCCTTGGCCTTTTTTTAAATGTTGATAGTTCATCATGTATTTCTGAAGAATAGGGGAACTCTCTTATACAAGCACAGAAGTGTTCAACTTCAATAAATTTAACATTGGTATCATATTTTTAATATAATTATCCATCCATATTTCAGTTTTGTCGGCTGACCCCATGGTGTCTTTGTTGCAATACTTTTTCTTCTAGTACAGAATCCAATCCAGGACCCTGTATTCTATTTAGTTACCACAACACTTTAGATTCCTTTAATTCAGGGACCGATTGCTCAGTCTTTTTCATTACTGAACACAGACATTTTTCAATAATGTCTGTACCCTATTTGTTCATAAAAAGTTCCTCATTTGGGTGTTGTTTCATACTTCCTCATGACTGTATTTTAGTTATGCCTTTTTATTGCTAAGTATAGATGTATCCTTCTCAGGGAATCATATCTAAAGGCACACGATATTCATCCACATACAAATATTGAGCACTTGTCAACCCTCCCTTTAGATTTGACATTACTGATGATTCTTTTGTGAATCAATCTTTACTCTGATGATCAGACTGATGATTTTTTTTCTAGTTTCAGTTATCATTCTATTTTTCCAGTTAGCACTTGATATTCTACCATAGATAATAACCTCACATTTTCCTACTTATTATTTGTTTATTTTTATGACTTAAACTCATGGATTCTCAACTTTTAAAAATTGTTTATAATTTGTTCCTGTACGTAATTATTTTGATTCTTAGATTGTTCTTAATCTGACCAATGAGAGCCACATCAGTCTATGTTTTTCTGACATGCTCCTCATCATGTTTTTGAGTACTCTCACACTTTCTGGCATGACAAATATGCCAGACTTATTTTCTGTTCTAGCCTACCCTATATCTGGAATCAACCATTTTGCTTAACTTTAAAGGATTGGATACTATACACTTGGGGTTAGAACCATTACATGTTGGCTTAAAAATGCAACACTATTGATCTAACTTACAGTAAAATGTTCAGGGATTCAGAGGCCTAGGTTTCTTCCTGTGATATTCTGCTAAATATTCTCAAAGCCTTAAATAATGTCAGGGCAAGGAATACAAACTATTTCCTTTGGCTTTATCTAACAACAGGTCTAGAACAGGACCTGAAACCTATGTGTACCCAAAAAGTACTTGTAGGAGTAATAGTAAAATACATGTATGTAAAGGAAAATATAAGGAGGCAATTGTTTTGTCTTACAGGTATAGATAAGTTTATAGATCTTTATTTGCATGGAATCCTCAGCTTCCAGAGACTATGACTTTTTTTTTTTAAATCAAATTAGTAGACTTCCATGGTTTTCTCAAAACTCCTAATATGAAGTAATTGATTTGTTTTTATTCCTGCAGTAATTTAGGCAACAGATATTGCCAATATTGCACAGTGATTAAAAACTTTGATGTAGCCAAATTGGGTGTGAGATCTAGCTTTTCCTTTCATCAACAGTAAAATTTTAGACAAAATTGTAAACGTCTTTAAATTTCAAATATAAGATGGTGATAATAAATGCACCCTAGTCACAGAATTATTATGAGCATGAGGTAGTCTAGAGCATTAAACAAAGTTCATGACACAGAAACATTTTACGTTATTGGCCATTAATATATTACTAAAAGGTGTTTGAATTTTTTGACCATATAGGATTTCCAACCTGGCCCTGGAACTGAGGAGCTTATTTATGACTCTTGACATTAACTCACTTAGCTACATTCAAATGAGGTGATCAAGAAACTATTCACATCATACTTCCAGGAGGACACTCAAGTCTACGCAAGACATCTGATTTTGAAAGACAAAATAATTATTAAGGGGGCCAGCAGGTGGCGTAGTGACCACAGTTTAAGGCCTAGATCTGGTGGCTCCTAAATCACAACAAATAAATAAATGTTTAAAAAAATAGTAATTGCTGTGTACACATCACTGTGTTAATAAACATAGAACCAGCCAGGAAAAAAAGTAAGATACCTTGGAAGATAAATTTTTTAAAATAATAAATTTAGAGGCATTTTGAAAGCTTTTTCAAATATCCACTCATTCATTGCTTTTTTATATTAATATGTATTCCCTATGTTTTGGTATGTGAATACTTTAAAACTGTTCACACTTTGCTCTGGTGATGTTTATCAGCTGGCAAAGATGTTCTTTTGTCTTTGAAGCTAAAACTGTGAGCATAAACACTGGACTGTATGTCTTAATTTTTATTTAATTTTTGTCTAATCTTCTTGTGCTTAATGCTTTTGTAGGATATTCTTACCTTAATTAAGATTGTTACCTAACTCAAGATAAAGACAGTTCAAGGGACCAGCAGTTAGCGTAATGGCTATGTCGCTGGACTCCCACGTAGTAGACCTCAGTTCGAGTCCCGGACCCGGTGGCTTAAACTCACGCCGGGCACGTGTGCATGCGTGCCCAAGATCCCGAGAGGAGAATGGAGGGGAAGGGATTGCGGCGTGGCCATCCCCCCTGGGGGGTGATTTCTCGCTTTCTATCTCTCTGTCTCTCTCTGTCTGTCTGGCGAGCGCACGCGCCCTATAGCAAAAACCTCTCCAAAAAAAAAAAAAAAAAAGGGAACTGGCAGTTAGCGTAATGGCTATGTCGCTGGACTCCCACGTAGTCGACCGCGGTTTGCGTCTCGGACCCGGTGGCTTACAACTCACACCGGGCTCGTGTGCGTGCGTGCCCAAGATCCCGAGAGGAGAATGGAGGAGAAGGGATTGCGGCGTGACCATCCCCCCTGGGGGGTGATTTCTCGCTTTCTGTCTCTCTGTCTCTCTCTGTCTGTCCGGCGAGCGCACACGCCCTATAGTGAAAAACCTCTCCAAAAAAAAAAAAAAAAAAAAAAGATAAAGACAGTTCAAATATCCTATCTTCTGTTATGTTCTACATTCTATTGTTTCTCATTTCTCAGGTCATTGTTCCATTAAATATCCTTTCTCTCTACAACTTTAATTTCTTTCCTTCTCTTGCTTCCATTTCATCTACATTTAAATAGACTCACATCTCTCTCTTTCCTTAAATCAGTCCCTTGACACTGCTTACCTTTGTTTAATGAACAGTTATTGAACCCTTAAAGAGGAGACTTCAAACTAGTGGTCAAAGACACAGAAATAGTATCATAAATCATGATTTCAAGATACAAAAAGATGAAGAACTTTCCAGTAACACTGAGTGAACAGTGAGTGGTCAGGTCAAATACAATACAAATCAAATATAGATACTTTTGGGATAAATAGTTTAGTGGTCATTGTGACAGTTCAGTGACATAATGGGCCAGAAACAAACAAAAAAGAGGATTAGAATAAAGAAAGGTAAAAAATGAGATGTAGAAGTATATTTATACTCCCTGTTAGTGAAGATGGAAATTTGGTTTCTCTACTTTTTTGTCGTTGCTATTGCCAGCATATGCACGTGTGATTGTGAAAGAAAGAGAGAAAGCAAGCACCCTGCAACAGGGGCTGGTCATGGTACTACCCTTCTTCCACTTTTCCATTCCATCAGGATTTTGGACATATGTGTGCATGTGGTATGTTTTTTCAAGCTACTGTGGCTGGGCTCAACCCTGGTCAGCCACGTGAAATCTGACTTCTATACAACAGCACTCAACCACTGCTCTTTGGGGTCTGGTATCTCTACTTTTACACGTATTGCTTCTTCTACTACATATATCCCTTGTTTTACCCAATTGACTCATTCAATTGTTTATAAAGCAATCCCTAAGCATCCCAGGAAAAATTGGGTGTTCCTTCTTTCTCAGTTACTCAGTACTTTATGCCATCGCTTGTAAGTAATTAACTCCCTGAATTGTAGTGTTTGGCTTTATTTCTCTGTGGTCTTATGGGACAGAAGACACCTTGAGTCCAGTCTGTTCATCTTCATATCCCATGGCTTAGCATAGAGCCTAGGACAGGGTAGGGAATCCATAAATATCGCTGAACTAGTAGATGCCCCCTCTGTCCTTGATTCTCATATAACTGCTTAGAACTAGACATTGAAACTGGAAAAGAGAGGGGCCAGCAGATGGCATAATGGTTACATCACTGAACACCCACATAGTCAACTGCGATTGAGTCCTATACCCTGCAGCTTATATCATACCTTGTGCGTGTGCATGCATGCCTGAAATCTCAAAGGGAGAATGAAGGAGAAGGGATAGCAGTGTGGCTTTCTTCCCTAGGCGGGTGATTGCTTGCTTACTCTCTCTCTGTCTCTCTGGGGAGTACATGTGCCCTATAGCAAAAATCTCTTTCTAAAAAAAAGAAAAAAACAACACTTGGAAAGAGAGCATATAGTAGTGGTACAAGCAAGTAAATGTTTCCCCACTAGCCTAGTTCTCTAATATAAACACATATGCATACACACTCCTGAATATAAACCAGACCTTTATTTTCCTTGTAGCCTTGATATGGCAGCACCCTATTAACATGAAGAGCATGTCACACCAATGGAATTTTATCCACACAATTCAACAGTTGTCCATTAGACTGCAGGTAGCAAAGAGGGTACTTGCACATACTTATCTCATGTAAGCCTCTTAGCACAGATAAATATGGTACTCAGAATGCTTAGATAATTTGCTCCAAAAGAATATGATTTTTTGGGTCACTTTTAGAAATAGAGATTCACAGCAAGTTGCAAAGTTAGCACAGAGGATTTCCATGTGTGCTTTATCCAGTCTCTCTCAATGTTTACATCATGTACAGCTGTATAGAATGACATCAGAATAGGAAATGGACGTTAGTGCCATGTGTGTATCGGTGAGTTGATTCATGTAGCCACCACCACAATCAAGATGCAGGACTGTTTTCTCAGCATAAAAATCTTTCTCGTGCTACCCCTTTGTAGTCACATTTACCCCTTCTCCACACACCTGTTCCAAGCCCCTGACAACTACCAATCTGTTTATGAATTCTATAATTTTATCATTTCTATGTATTATGTAAATGAAATCATACAGTGAGTGACCTTTTGCATTTTTTTTCAATACAATGCCCTTCAGAATTATCTATTTTGCAATTTGTATCAATATTCTTTTTTTTTTAGAGGCTTTTGCCTTAGGGTGCCTTTTGCTCACTGGAGAGAGAGAGACAGAGACAGTGAGAGGGAAAGTGAGAGATCACCCTCTAGAGGGAAAGGCCATGCCACAATTTCTTCTTCTCCATTCTCTTCTGGGAATCCTGGGCATACATGCACACATGTCCGGCCTGATTTTTCAAGCCACCATGTCTGGGACTCAAAATGTGGTATGCCATATGAGACTCCAGTGACATAACCTCTACACCATATGCATGACATAACGGCTACACCATCTGATGGTCCTTCAGTATTCTTTATTATGTCATTGAATCTCATGACATTAATGCACATTTTTTATTTTAACCATTTGCTTATTATAAAAGATTTTTCAGAGCCAGCAGGTGGCATAGTAGAGAAGTCACTAGACTTTTCATGGTCAACTATGGTTTGAGTCCTGGAACTGTCAGCTTCAAATTCATACTGGGCATGTGTGCCCAAAATCCCCAGAGGAGAATAGAGGAGAAGGGATTGGAGTGTGGCTGTCTCTGTGAGTGGTGATTTTCTCACTTTCCCTCTCACTGTCTCTCTTTGTCTCTCTCCAGCTAGTGCACACACCCTGTGACAAAAAAACCTAAGAAGAAAAAAACAAATTTGTCTCATTACCAGTTTTCTTATTATAATAAAGCTACTATAAACATTGTGTTTGCTTTTTTTATCTTTTACTTTTCAACCTACATATATTGTATTTTATAGAATCTTAAGTGTGTCTTTTGCAGATAGCATAGAGTTGAAATAACTTGTATTTTTGTTAAATCTTCTCTACTACGCTCTGTAATTTGACTGATGTATTATTATTATTATTATTATTATTATTGCCAGTGAGCACATGTGCTTGTCAGAAAGAGATAGAAAAAATAAAAAATAAAAACCAAATAGAGTGCAGTCGTGTTGCAATCCTTTCTCCTTCATTTCCCTATCCCTTTATCCCTTTAGGATTTGAGGCATGCATGCCCATGTACCCTGAATGTTTTTCAGACCACCAGGGCTGATATTTTAACTGGGGTCTGCCATGAGGGCTCCAGTTCCTATGTACTGTGCTTTACCACCATATGATGGGACAAGTTCATAGATTTAAATTTAATTTTTGATTTGTTAGGGTCTATGTCTGATATTTTATTTTGTTTGTTTTCTGTTTGTTCTCTTATTTTTGTTTCTCTATTTCCTTTCTCTTGTGTTCCTGTCACTACCTAAGCATTTGGTAGGATTTTACCTTATCTATAGAGCTTTTGAGTATGTATTTTCACACAGCTTTTTTAGTAGTTGCTTTATGTATTACTTTATAAAATTTTATTTTCATTTCTTTTATATATTCAATCACATATGTCACTTAGCCTGTAAAATGCATGTTCCAACATGAATATATTTCTCACCAATATGCCTGGGGACACTATACACGTTATCATCAACAGATAATACCCCATTTCTTTGTCCCATAAATGTCTTGTCTCTCTATTTTTCTCCTTAATGTTTTTCCTCAGATTCTCCTAATTTTCCCACCCTCTTCTTACACTGTATCTGTTATATATAGCCATATTCTATGTTTCTACCTCCTCTAGTCATTCAGCTTTGACCATAGCATGTGGGCAGTAGGTATATATTAAGCAGAGACATACAATGTCTCTGCTTCACAGCCTGGCTTGCTTCACTCCATATTCATCCACTCTCTGTTGAAAGTCAGGGTCTTTGTTTTGTTTGTTTGTTTGTTTGTTTTTGTTTTGTTTTGTTTTGTTTTTATGGCTGAATAGTATTCCATAGAGTATATGTACCACACTTTTTCAATTCATTCCTCTGTTCATGTACATTTTGGTTGGTTCCATGTCTTATCAAGTGTGAAAAATGCCACAATAAACATAGATGTGCAAGCACTTTTCTGACTAAGCATTCTTCTGTCTGGGTAGATACCAAGGAAAGGGATTGTTAGATCATATGGTCATTCTATTTGTAGATCTTTGAGGAATCTCCATATTATTCTTAACAGTGGCTGGACCAATTTGCATTCCAGCAGCATAGGAGAGTTTCCCTTTCACCATGTCCCCACCAGCACTTACCATTTTTTGTTTTTTTAATCTTCACCATTCTGACTGGGGTTAAGTGGTATCTCATTGTAGTTTTGATCTGGACCTCCCTTATGATGAAGGATGTTGAGCTTTTTTTTTTTTTTTTTTTTTTTTTTTTTTTTTTTTCATATCCCTTTTGGCTATTCCTATGTCTTCCTTAGAAAGTTGTTTTTTCAGCTCACTCTCCCATCTTTTAATTGTGTTGATCATCTTTTTTCAGGTAAGCGGCTTGAGTTCCTTGTGTATTCTGGTTATCAGTCACTTATCTGAAATATAGTTTACAAAAATGTATTCCCATTCCAAGGATGTCAATTCACACTAAATACTATGTTTATTTTGCCATGCAGAAATTTCTTAATCTGATGTAATCCTATTTTTCTATTTTTGAGATTATTGACTGTGCTTCAGAGACCTTATTTAAGAAGTCTTTGCCTACCCCAATGTATCCCAGAATTTCCCCAGTGTTTTCCACCAGTAGCTTTATAGTTTGAGGTCTTAGGTTTAGATCTTTGATCCACTTTGAGTTGATTTTTGTCAAAACTGAGAGGTAGCATTTCAGATTTATCTTTCCGCAGGTGGATATCCAGTTTATCCAGCACTGCTTGCTAAAGTGGTTTTCCTTTTCCCACTGGATCGAGTGGTACCCTTTGTCAAAAATCAGTTCGCTGTATGTTTGGGAGTTTATTTCTGGGGACTCTATTCTGTTTCATTGGTCCACATTTCTGTTTTTGTGCCAATACCATGCTGTTTAGATTATCAAAGCTTTATAGTATATTTTTGGGTCAGGGAGTGAGATGCTGTCGATTCCACTCTTCTTGTGCAGGATTGCTTTGGCAATATGAGGTCTTTTATGATTCCAGACAAACTGTATGATTGAATTTCTAGATCTGTGAAGAATGTCTCTGGTACTTTGATTGGGATTGCATTAAATATGTAATTTGGTTAGAATTTCTATTCTGATTATATTAATTCTTCCAATCTAGGAACATGAGATGTCCTTCCACTTTTTTGTGTCATTTTCAATTTCTTTTTTAGCCTCCCATAGTTTCCCTGTGGAGATCTTTAACTTCTTTGGTTAGATTTATTCCTAGATATCTTATACTTTTTATGGCCATGGTAAGTGGAATTACTTTCTTCAGTTCTATCTCTGTCTGCCTGCTCTTCGTATATAGAAATGCTATAGATTTCTGCATGTTGATTTCTGTATCCTGAAACTTTACTGTATTCATTTATTACTTCCAGGAATATTTTCATGGATACTATTATGTCTTCTATATTCATGTCATTTGCAAATAGAGATAATTTCACCTCTTCTTGTCCTATTTGAATGCCTTTTATTTTATTCTCTTTTCTGATTGCATTGGTGAAGACTTCCAGTACTTTATTGAAAAGGAGTGGAGAAAGTGAGCATCCTTGCCTTATACCAGTTTTAGTAGAAAAGCTTTCAGCCTTTTCCCATTCAGGATGATGTTACCTATGGGTTTTTCATAGATAGCCTTACTGTGTTGAGGAATGACCTTTCTATGCTGATATTGCTGAGAATCTTGATCATGAAGCATGTTGTATCTTATCAAATGCTTTTTCTGTATCAATTGATATGATCATATGGTTTTTATCTTTCTTTCTGTTAATATGGTGTATTACATTTATGGTTTTGCATATGTTGAACCATCTTTGGATCCCTGAAATAAAGCCTACCTGTTAATAATGTATAATCTTTTTATATGTTGTTGGATATGATTCGGTAGTATCTTGTTGAGAATTTTTGTGTCTATATTCATCAGAGATATTGATCTATAGTTTTTCCTTCTTGTCATGTCCCTATCTATTTTAAGAATAAGGGTGATGGAGGCTTCTAGAATGAATTTGGGAGAGTTCCACCCTTTTGGATCTTTAGAAATAACTTGAGCAGAATGGGGGTTAACTCTTTAACAGTTTTGTAGAATTCAGAGGTAAAGCCATCAGGACCAGGGCTTTTCTTTGTTGGCAGGTTATTTATTACTGGTTCAATCTCTTAGCTTGTTATGACCCTATTCAGACTTTGTATGTCCTCCTGATTCAATCTTGGTAGATTATATGTATCCAGGAATTTGTCCATCACATCCAGGTGTTCTTGTTTGTTGGCATATAGTTGTTCATAGTATCCTCTAATGATGTTTTGTATTTCTATTATTATGCCTGTTGTTATATTGTCTGCTTTATTGTAAATTTTATGTGTTACCTTAAAAATATATAGCTTTCATGATCTAAGGATGTCCCACTTTCACTATTTCCAATGAAGTATAGAATTTTATCTCCCTTTGCAGCCCTTTACTTTGTCTCCCTTAAAAAATACTTATCCTAAAGAAGTATTATGATAAATAATTATCATAAATAAGTACTCTACATACACTAAACAATATTTTTCTAATGAAAAAGTGTCATAGTTTTTGTTTCTACTGTCAAATAAATATTTAAAAACTCAAGAGTATTAAAGTATTTTGTCTTTATCTTATTTTTTACCTTTACTATTTTTCTTCCCTCCTGGTGTTCAAAGGTTCCTCTTTTACCGTTTTTTTTTTTTTTAATATATATAGAAAACTTTATAATCATTCTTTTATAGTAAACCAACTGGAGAGAAATTCTCTTAGCATTTTTTTTTCTGAAATGTATGTTTGCTTGGAATGAAATATTGAGTTTGATAAAGGTTGTCTATCATTATTTAACATTCTGGTAACCTTAAAAGGGCCACAAGACAGGCAGACTAGCCCTATGCCACAGTGGTTGGATGCTGTGCAGTGGAAGATGAACCCCACATGATTGACAAGGGTTCGAATCCCAGCCCTGTTACCTTGAAAAAATAACACCTGGGGACCAGCAGTTAGCGTAATGGCTATGTCGCTGGACTCCCATGTAGTCGACCATGGTTCGCGTCCCGGACCCGGTGGCTTAAACTCACTCCTGGCACGTGTGCATGCATGCCCAAGACCCTGAGAGGAGAATGGAGGAGAAGGGATTGCAGCGTGGTCATACCCCCTGGGGGGTGATTTCTCGCTTTCTGTCTCTCTGTCTCTCTCTGTCTTTCTGGCGAGCGCTCGTGCCCTATAGCAAAAACCTCTCAAAAACAAACAAACAAACAAAACACCTGGACCTAATGTGAGCACACGTGTTCAGCATCCTGACAGAATAGAGAATTGTAAATAAAGGGAATTGGAGGAAAAGGGAATGCCATGTGACCAAGCACTGTTGAGTGATGCTTTCTCTCTCTGTCCCTCTCTCATGCACAAATGCACATACTCTCTGGCATTAATGAAAAAAAAAAGGCTGTAAGACATGTAGATTAAAGTATAGAACCTTTGAAAAATAGAAAGCAGTGTTTTCTGTGCTTTCCACATGTATTGCTATGGGTTTACTTCAGCTGTAGGTTAAATAACATCAACTGTCAATCAATCAAGAACACAACAGATTTTCTGAACTAGGAGATTTTCAGGACTTTGAGATTGTTCAGTGAGAGCTGTTTCAGGATAAACTAGTAAACAAAGCCAAATATTTATTAGACCATGGATCAGCAACCTGAGGCCTTGTGAGCCAAACTGTCCTGCTGTCTTCTTTTACAAAATAAATCACCGTGCTAATTTCTTTGCCTATTGTCTCTGGTTGTTTTCACTCTACAATAGCAGAATTGGATAGTTCAACAGAGACTATATGGCCAGAAAAACCTACGCTATTTACTATGTGCTCTTGTGAAAACCTACGCTATTTACTATCTGCTCCTCTGAAAAGTGTTTGCTGACCCTGCATTAGCTATTTTAAAAGAGGTTTAGGTTTTAAATTGTGTTTTCCCACTGAGAAACTTACAGGTTTAGCATACTAAAACTTCTATAATTATATGAAATACAATCTTTTTCTTTTCTTTTTTCCCCTAAGGTATTTGCCATAGGGTGAGTGTGCTCATTGGAGAGACAGAGAAAGACATTGAGAGGAAAGTGAGAAATCACCCCTCAGGGGGGACACTTACACTGCAATCCCTTCTCTTGCATTCTTTTCCTAGGGTTTTGAGCACGCACACATGCCCACCCAGCATGTTTCTTGTGGCCTGCTTTGGGACTCAAACCATAGTTAGCCAAGTAGAAGTACAACGCCTTTACTACCACACCACCTACTAGTCTCTTAAGTACAATCTTGGACAGAAAATTTTAATTACTAATTATCAGAAAAAGTAAGAGACTGTTAAAGAATGAAAATTCTTAGCCAAGATCTATGTGCAATGCTGGAATCTTTTGTTAAAATTATTCTGAAAATAGTTCATGTCATTATAGGTACAAAGTAGAAAATGTTACTTCTTATCAGTGTTCTCAAATCCATTATCATTATCATTCCCCTTTTCTGAAAGTCTTCTTTGAAATGCTTGAGTGCTGGGTCAACACTAAGGGTGTTATGATGTGTGTGTGCGTGTGTGCACCCATGCACCCGCACACTTGTGCACAAGTGCATTTTCCTTCCAAGTCGGCAGTCTATTGTGTAAATACTGTGATTCTATAAGCTTGTAGCAGGTTTGCAATCCTGGCACTGCACTTTGCTCTTTGATGTTTAGAAGAAAAAAATTTCAGTAAAAAAGACAATTTATGCTGATGACATTTCAACAATACCAGATCTTCAGATTACAAGCTATGGTTTGAGTTCCATTGTAGAGTTATACTCTATGTAGCGCTTTTGTGAATTTCCATAATGGCTTTACATAATGGATAATTATATAATGAATGAATCTACATAATGGTAGCAAGTTAAACTTTTACTATAAGATTGCATACCAACAATTTATATATGCAGTTGAAATTGCCTCTTTGTTCTGAGAGTTTTCTTTATAAATTTAACTTTCATTTGTCTGTCTACAAAGTTCCCTTTACTTCCAAGCAGTTAGTGATGGGCTATGCTCAATTGTTTGTATTCAGAACTGTTAATGTCTGCTATTTGAATACAGAAAGCAAGAAAATTTTAAGTATTTAAGATACATATAAGGCCAAACAATGGGCCTGATGATACAATGAAGCAGTATAAAAAATAATTTACTATTTCTAGAGGAAACTGCTTGCCCGTATAAAGCATAAAATAGGGAATCAATCATTTCATAAAAGATTCTATTTTTTCTTATGAAACTTAATTTTCTGGGCAAGCAGGGGCATTGGGAAAAATGACACTGAAGACCATCTCCCTGCAGTGGATTGAGTTTGGGGAGAAGATTATGGTCACTATTGGGCCACGTACAATTAGGGAATTATATTTTTCTAGAGTCTTTTCTTCTAGTGAATTCAGTGTCATGCTATATTTATTAGAGAAAAGTATTATATAAATGGTTATGTCTAAACAAGTTAGAGACTTATTTAGAGGTTATTATCTTAGAATATGCAGCTTTCACTGTGGTTGTAAATTTCATGCGAATTAATATGAGGTTTGACACTATGAATAAAAACTACCATTCATAAGACTAGCCTCATAGCCTAGTGGTTAAAGGAGTCAGATCCCACATTACCTCAGTTCAAATCCCAGCTCTGCAGGCTTGAAAAATGTGCCAGCACATGTGCATATGTGCCCCAAATCCCAATAGGATGAAGAATTGGAGAAAATGGATCATGGCAAGAACCATGCCCATCTCCCTCCTTTCTTCTCTCTCTCTCTCTCTCTCTCTTTCTCTCTCTCTCTGGCATATATGCCTTCTGGAAATTAAATATAGATAAATAATTTAAGGATCTGTTGGATTGTCCGAAAAGTTATGACACATTTTTGCACAGGAAAACATGTCAGAAGATGTCATGACTTTTCCAATGACCCAATAGAAAGGGCACCATGAGGTTCTGTACATGTATAAAACAAACCCATCTAATAGCTTTATTAAATATAAATTGAGCACATTGTATGTTCAGGTACTGACTTAACATATGTTAACACATAATAACTGGCTTCTATGTGAGATATCATAACTTCAAATACTAGATTCATGAGGAAAGAGTATGTTGTTAATTTAAACTCAGGTTATATTGGTCATTTAAATCCTACAATCAATGAAGATAAAACTTGGTTGGTATCTCCACAAACGTCAGGGCATATTCACCAAGGTCACTTTTTTTTTTTTTTGGAGAGGTTTTTGCTATAGAGTGGGTGCACTCGCCAGAAAGACAGAGAGAGACAGAGAGACAGAAAGCGAGAAATCACCCCCCCAAGGGGGATGGCCACACCACAATCCCTTCTCCTCCATTCCCCTCTCGGGATCTTGGGCACACACGCACACGTGCCCAGCGTGAGTTTAAACCACCAGGTCTGGAACTCGAACCGCGGTCAACTACATGGGAGTCCAACGACATAGCCATTATGCTAACTGCTGGTCCCACCACCAAGATCACTTTTATACACAAATAAGGCCTACTAGAATTCTGTGCTGTTCCTGAATTATTACCAAAATATGTAATCTAAGAAAAAGAAAATAGTTTAATAATTTTCTTTTTTTGAGAGAGATTTTTGCTATAGGGCACATGTGCTTGCCAGAAAGACAGAGAGAGACAGAGAGACAGAAAGTGAGAAATCACTCCCCAGGGGGATGGCCACACTGAAATCCCTTCTCCTCCATTCTCTTCTCAGGATCTTGGTCACACATGCACACGCGCCAGGCGTGAGTTTAAGCCACCAGATCTGGGACTCGAACCACAGTCAACTACATGAGAGTCAAGCAACATAGCCATTACTTCAACTGCTGGTCTCAATGTTTTTCTTAAAAATCAAGACCCCCAAAATATTCTTAATGATTATAAACAAGAAAAAATATTTGGCTTATAGTAAATTATTATTATAAAAGTTTGGAGTTGTAATATGAAAGAGCACTATAACTAATACCCACTTGTTTTCACTCAAAATAAATACATTGCTATGGAACTTTAATGAGACTCCAGTTTTTTTGAAAATTATATTTTTCTTGATTAAACCGCCCATAATTAGGAATAGCCATCATTATTGGGAAATTGGAATGATTCTAATAATCTTAGATTAGAGATCAATAAATTCAACTATGATCAACACTTTTCTTTCCCCTCTGGCAAATTTAGCTACATGTTTCAGGTATTTATATCTATGTATTAAACATTCAATAAATATTTTAAGTGATACATTAGAGTACTGTACAGATTTTACATGATTGGTAAAATTCATATTTTAAATTAACATGACTAACAACTGTTTACATCTCTGACCTATATAATATTACCACAACTGTTTACATCTCTGACCTATATAATATTACCACAGACATTGCAGGTAACAACATTTTTTTATAATTAGTGAACACCTATTTAAAAAAGCTAATTGACTTTTTAGACTGCTTAGTGGACATAGTACTTGAACTACTTGGTTTCAATTTCTCCTCTTGCGCTTGCTGCCTATTACCTAGAAACTTTGTGCATCAGTTTCTTTATCTTCAAAATGAGAATGATAATAATAGTAATATTACAATGCTGTTATATAATGGATACATCACAGAATTAAGAGTTTTAAAGAATACCCATCCAAGATTGCAAGCTCAGAAATCTTAGCAATTGTTATTTAAATTCCTATTATATTTCATTTTTACATAAAAGTTGATTGAAGTCAGATAATAAAAGATGGTGATCAGTCAGCATGTGACAAGGTAGTTAGGGCATGGGACTCCCACGTGGCTGACTGCAGTTTGAATCCTGTGCCTGGAAACTTGCTTTCTTATTTTTCCTCTCTATCTCTGTCTCTCTAGCTATCTCTCTCTGGTGAGCATGTATGCCCTATAGTAAATTTAAAATAATAATAAATATAATTAAATAAATAATTCTTTAAATATAAAAAAACTAAGAGAGTGGTATTGTGTTCTTACCCAATGAAATAAGGTAAATGTGATGTAATGACTACATTTCCTTGTTTAAAAATAATTATTTATTTATTTTATTTATTATTCATCTATTTCAATTTGACCAAAGAAAGAATGAGCAAGTGAGAAAGCAAGTCACCAGGTCTGGGATTTGAACCGTGGTTGGCCATGTGGGAGTACCCAGCACCTTAACCACCATGCCACTTGCTGGTCCTGTAATGATTACATTTCTATACTGGTAAGGTGTTATTTTGTATTTAGGATTTTTCCTACACAGATAGTAAAGAAGAGAATGTTTATGGGATGGTTACCAGAATAACTTTTAGAAACAAAGTTTGAATTATTTATTCAGATGCCAATAAAATTTAGATGAGAGGGGAATTCTAGAAACACAATGTATGTAGATTAAAAGTACTTTTTTTCCAGAACTTTAATTTTCAGGTAACCTATTATCATTTACTCATGTTGAAATAAGTTTTGAAAAAGAATAACCTGGAGAGTCATTTATTCTGCTCTATCAAAGATACATTTTACCTTTTAAAAATGCTATATTCACATTATAAACATGAACCTTAGAGTTTTATACATAGGAGGATATTTATATTAATATATCCAGAACTGGAAAGAAGAAAAAATTAACTATTTATATATATATATATATATATATATATATATAGAGAGAGAGAGAGAGAGAGAGAGAGAGATACACACATACATATACACACATATATACTTGGAATTAAATCAGGAGTGTATGATGGTACAAACGTATTTTGGAAATCCATGTATAGTTTTTTCATAATTTTCATATTCTGTGATCTCTTTTAAAATTTTTAATTGCCAGAGGTCATGTGTGCTCATGGGGGAGAGAGAGAGAGAGAAAGAGAGAGAGAGAGAGAAAGAGAGAGAGAGAGAAAACAAACCCCCAAGGGGTCATGGTCATGCCCCAATCACTTCTCCTTTATTTCTCCATTCTATCAGGATTTGAGGGTATGTATGTATACACACATACCTGGAGTGCTTTTTAAAATTTTTTGTTTTCGTTTCTATTAAATTTTCATTTTTGAAAAGCTGATACTTGTAGAAAAATTCAACATACAGCAAAATTAAACTTTTTTTTAACATTTTTCTGTATGTATGTGGAATAAAAATACTTTTTTTAAAAAGAATATTTGTCTTGTTTTACTCTGTTTTGTGTGTGGGGAGGAAGGAATTTATAAAAATAAACAAAGGAAGGAGTCTTTCACACAGCTACAGATTCCTAATGGGTTGTCATTAGAATAAAGATGAAAAGTCTATCTGAGACTTGTATATAATTGCTAACCTCAACAAAGCCCAGATAGAATTATATAAAGAATACTGCCACCAGAAGAATATGGAAAATGGTGTTTTTATTTCTATTATTATCTAGAAATTATCTTAGTTAATTGTGTAACTCAATTTCAACTTGTTAACATTTTCTTAAATTTTATGGAGAATATTTTCTATCAAAAAACAGCACTTCTACCCTCTATGAAAATGTTACAATGGGAATTTTGTAAAGAGAAAATGACCAAGATCATAATATGTCTCCTAGCATAAACAAAAATGTCTCACAAAATAGTGAGATCCTTAATTTTGCAGACTGGCAAAGAGGTAAAAATGCAACATTTATTGCAATAAACTTTGCCTGAAAGATTATGACTTAAAAAACTAGGCTTCTTATATATGTTTTGTGTAACTTGGACTACATTTTATTATAATCTTCAAAAATTAGTAGAAAGTACTGTTACATATATTTACAGATTAGTAATAAACCATACAAAAATCTTGAAAATGTGTCCTCAAAGTATACAGAATTATAGAATTCATTAAAACAACTTTTTTCCTAGCTTTTTTTTTTTTTTTAATCTCCTTGTTGGCCAAATTCTTTTTTTATATGTTTCTTTTTGCATTAGGTTTGAATGTAATCCAATACCAGTCGTATTGTTTCTGGACGGTACTGAAGCTCTGAAGATGTATTGCACCCATGCATCATCATAGCATTGTCATTCTGACGATATATTAGTGTAATACATCTTCAGAGCCCTCAAATGAGAAGCTGTCTGGAAGGAATGGGGCGAGGAGCAAATTCAATTCAATTACAAGACAAAAGAACCAGCTGAAGAGAGGGAAAGAACTCTCAGAGCAAGATTCTCTGTGGAGTTGATTACAACAGGGTATTTCATGGAAGTATATTCCATTTTTCCTTTGTGACATGACAAAAAATAATTATGGATTTTAAACACACATCTATAAAGATAAAATGGCTTCTTAACCCTCTCTGTTTAACTCAGTAAAGGTCTAGTTATTTTTGGAGACATTTGACTGATGAGGGAAGTTGTACAAATAATACTATTTATTAACATATAAGCCTACAGTAAGTATACAGTTCCCTTACAAATTAGCTTATTAAAATGCAGTAGGCAAAAGAAAGTGTTAACCTTTAAATAAAGTCTTAGATGACACTAAAAATGGCATGTACTTGTGTTCCTACGTAACTGGAAGGCTGAGCCAGAAGGATCACGATGTGGCAAGACCTTGTCAAAATACTTTTCTCTCCCTCTCTCCCTCCCACATGTGCTAACTCTCTCTCTCTCTCTCTCTCTCTCTCTCTCTCTCTCTCTTTCTTTCTCTCTCTCTCTCTCTCTCGTTGAAAGAATAAAAAGTTGGTAGTCTGACAGATGAAGACAAAGGAGAGTGAAGCTCAGATGAGGAGGGTTTTAATAATCAGAAGGTAATCTAATGAGATGAGATGTAACAAGGATAGTATAAGATAGAAAAGTACCTATTGTGTTTAGCAATATGGACATTTTTGTTTGTCCTTGAGAAAAGCAATGTCATTGAAACTGGTATCTGCAACCAGACTGGGTGGGTTACACAGAGAAGGCAAATGGGGGCTGGTATACATAGGGGAGAAACTGGCCTCTTGAGAGAGATTTTATGGTGGGGTGGAGAAGAGAACTGGGGTGTTTGCTGGATTATTGCCTAGGGTCGAAGGGAGATTTTTTTTTTATAGAGAAAGAACAGTGCAACAAACTGTTTAGCATCTAGCTTTAATTAATAAGACATAGATTATATTCATTGAAACTGCTTCCTAATTTAAGGTTTTATATCTATATAACAAAATATGTTAAAAGAACCATAAGAAATAGTAACTGCAGAAAATGTAAACTCCAACCTGTCAGAAAAGAAAACAAAAATAATAGCAATTATAAAGTGATCTCTTATGTTTTGTTCTTAAAACCACAATGTGGCAGTTTCTGTATGACCAATACAGGAGTGTGTAAGGACCCAATAGCTCTTAAGAATGGATCATGTGTTGCTCACAACCTCCTTTTCCTCATTCTGTCCCTTGAATAGTTGCTGTTAACTTTCAAAAAACATCAAGTTCCTCAGCCGCCACTCTTGCAGGGAAGATTCTAGTGTCTTCTTTTTGATAGCATGCTCTGTCTTTTAGTTCTGTTCTATTGCTTTGCCCTGAAATCATGTGTGTTTTATGCCAATTCATCACCCCAGGTGTCTGCTGCCACTAACTGGGATGATCACCTGGCAGTATATTGCTCAAAAGAATTACCATCCTTTTCCTTTCCTTGTGGTCTGTAACAGGAGGAGCAGTCTTCAAAAGAGTCAGCCTTTCTATTCCCAGGTGTTCTGCTTTGCAGCCATTGCATATTGCCAACTGCTCCCATCACCTTACTGAAATGTTACCGAGCATATGTCAGACCCACAGAGCTAATCACGGAGAGGGAAGAACACTACTGGGTGTAGTTTCCAGATAGTTAGGGGAAAAAATGATTCTGTCTGCACACTCATTGAATCTGATTTGTACTGTAGCAAATATACATGCTCACTCTGAATATGAAAAATATTCTATCAAATACAATTTGAGCCTATAACTCAAAAAGGAAACTTTTTTGTATAAAACACTTGATGAGTTTGTTAGATCCTTTAAATTTTTGTTGAATTTTAGAAGTGTTGCTCTGTGCTATATCAAGTCCATGTACAGTGTTAAGACCGAATCTAAAAGTGTTAGGATAGAATTAACATTTTGATTTAGGTAGTTGGTAACAAAATTGGATATCAACCTTTATTTGGCTTCAGTTTGCAAATTTATACCCTTCAGGCTTTCTTTTTACAGATGGTGGGGTAATCAGATGTGAGGGGGTTGAATAGAATGTAATTTCTCCAAACCCCACTAAATGGAAGAAGGACACATGTTGAGCTTGTTAAGGCCCTGACATAATCATCTTTAATCATGATGTCTAGACTAAACATCAAACATGCCTAGATTAAGATATGCAATTCAGATTGTTTTTCAACATCTTATGGTTTGCTTATATGCTGTTTTTCAATTTTATTATTTTAAAGTTATTCTTTCATTTCTACTTTTAAAACATTCACAAATTTTAGTTCTATCCATGAAGGATGATAATAGGCCACCAAAAGATATGGTAGTGGCCCAGTCTCAAAATACAAGAAAGGTATAATCTCTAGAAAATCAAAGGATGAGTGTTATTAACAACCCATAGGCAGAAGATAGCATTGTGATTGTCTATGGAAAATGAGGACTCTTTGTAATAAATGATGAAAACGGAAGTATTTACCTCTACAATTACAAATAGGGATGAATAGTATTTCTGGATAAAATATGCAGACAAGGGTTAAAGACTCCTAAGATTTATCACACCCACTGACTACACTTTTTTTTTGTTATTGTTTTGGCTATAGAGCTTTTTAAATGTTTTCTCACTGTTTTAACAACATCATGAAAAAAAAATTTAGAATCTGGAATGGGCTTTAAGGGCAGCTGATGGGGTCTGCACAGTCCTTCTGATTCTTCCTGATTCCACCCTCACCAGTGTAACTAAGCTATAGGAAATAGGACCACATTTGAATTTAGACAAATAGATTTAGACAAATACCACCTTTAACTCTGCTAGAGTGTAAGATCTGTAAGAGCCAAAACCACTTCAATCCTGATCCTCATCCTCATTGTATTTGAAATATAGGATGTACCTAATACATAATTTTGAATGTAAGATAAGCCTGAAATGTATTTTTGGTGACTTTGGTAATGATTTGATCTCTCCTTCTCTGACTACCACTACCAGTGCTATAATGTCTTTTGTGAGCACTAATTATCTGCTAGGCAACTTATGCTCATTACTTTGTAAAACATTTAAAATACCTATATTGCAGATAATATTATCTGCTTTTTTGAGCTAATGAACTCAGGTGTCTTAGCATTTAGTAATTTTTTTTATTTATTTTTTATTTTTTAAGGTTTTTGCCATAGGGCATGTGCACTTGCCGGAGAGAGAAACAGTGAGAGGGAAGGTGAGAAATCACCCGCCAAGAGAGATGGTCATGGTGTAACCCCTTCTCCTTCATTCTCTTCCTGATACTCTGGCACTCACGCAAAAGCACCTGGTGTATTTTTCAAGCTGCCAGGTCCAGGACTCTAGCCCCGGTCAGTCATGTGGAAGTCCAGCCACCTACTGGCCCCAGCATTTGGTAATTTTCTGAAGAACTGCAATGAGTGTCATTGTGAGTCAGAATTCACATTCACTTTTGATAGACTCAAAAGCCCACACTATTAACCATTACTAAAGTGAAAGTGTAGAATCTGAATTGCTGGCTATATGAAAGTGCTAATAAACAGAATCTGAATCTCCAGGACATAATCTTTCTATTGTCGAATGATGTTCACATGGCCAAGATTTTCTGGAAGACTTTCCAACAAAGAGAGCTGTTGTAAAGTAGTGAACTCCTGTTACAGAAAATCATAACAAAAACGGCGTAATCTCTTATTGGGAATGCTGCTTAAGTGAATACTCGTCCTTATGAAAGCGAGAGGGTACACTAATGATCTAGTCCATAGTATTTGTTATATAGACGGATAATATATTGTCAGTGTAGAGAACATCTTTATTTCCCTAAGTAAATAAATAATTACATAAAAATTTAACATCTACTTTCACCATTATTTTGTAGACAAGATGTATATTAATGCCAAAAAGCAAGACAAGACACATATTTAAAATGAAAGATAGCCTAATTTTAAAATGAGTAGTTGAGGGACAGCAGGTGACATGGAGGTTAAAGTGCTAGATCCCACATGGCTGAATCACAGTTCGAATCCTAGACTGAGCAGCTTGAAAATCACTCCAGGTGTATGTGCATCATGACCAAAATCCTGATAAGAGACTGGAGGAAAAGGAGTTGTGGTATGGCCATCCCTCCTGGGGAGTGATTTCTCGCTTTCTCTCTCTCTCTATCTTTCACCTATAGACAAATCCATTTTACTACTTGTTTTTATAAATAAAGTTTTATTGTACCAGGCCACACACATTTTTCATGTATTATCTTTGGCTTCTTTCATGCTCTAAGAACAAAGTTATGTAGTTACAAGAAATAACCTATGGCCTGCAAAAGTAAAAATAATTACTCTATGACTTAACAAAAATGCATGCTGACCTGTCACGTAGATAATAAAAGGATCCCTTTTCCTATTTTTGGTACATATTTCTTTCTCAGTATGACGCTGAACAGGGACTCCTGCTGCATATGAGAAGATCAATACTTGATTTCATGGTTAGCACAATATATTATATAATGCCAATAGAGAGCTGTTTTTCCAGCTTTTCTTCAACTAAATCTTCAACTATATAAATTTTTTGCCAAGTTTCAGTTAACAATCGAACCAGATGAATGTTAAATTTCCGTCATGTTCTACAAATTTCATATTCTCATATTATTTAAAAAAATGTTACTTTCACATGATTTCTCCCTTACCTATGTCAAGAACAATTTTTTTATTACAGAATTTTGAAAAGAAACATCCTTGACTTTATTTTTCTATTGATAGAGAAAATATGTTTCTGGACTTCTCTCCAGGTAGAATGCTGCTCTGAGCCAATTTATGTAGCCACTTATGAGAAAGGCAGGCTTTTTCTCTTGGAAAAGGAGCAGGGAGCTGGCACATTTGCCCAGGAGACCGATGGACTTTCATTGAATGACAGTCACACAAGCAGCTCTGAGCTGAATAGCTCCTGCCTAGCAAGATAAAAGTCACTGTTTGATCAACATCCAATGGGTAGAGAAAGCACAAGAAACAAACAGTGGGGAAAAAGTTGTCAAATAAAATCAATAAGGTCTCTGTTTAGGACTTGGGAAGTCAAACATAAGGAAAATGTGTGATTTAATAGTATTGATCTTCACAGACATCCTCAGCAGAGCCTCCTATGCCCTTAACAGGGATTCATTGTGTTAAATGTTGATCATTCACTGCTCTTCAAGTCAAATACTTTTCTCAATGTGTTCAAATTATACTGCAATTTAACTACAATGACTACTAACTCTATACTTTAGAAGTAAAGTAAGTAAACCTGTATAAATAATTGAAATGGCAGATTAAAATAATACATCTTGAGATGTTCATTACTGACCTCAGCTAAGAGTTCTTGAAGAGGAGGTAAAAAAGTGAAACCACTAAATTTCTCAGTCATGTTGGATATTACTTACACTGTGTTCAATGATGTTGGCTAAAAGAACAGAAACAACAAGACAAAGACCTATAGATTTACACTAAATAGTGTACTATATCTTCATCCCTAAAGCGAAAGTATCAAATGATCTCTAAGGTATGTTATGCTCCAGTGTTCTTTAACTCTGTGAATCTATACATGAGCTAAATTCCATAATTGGAATATACAATATTCTGTCTCATTATATTGTTCTAAAATGCAGATACATGAATTTACATAAATGTACGCACAGAGAATCATGATTTAACAATTTAAAGCAAACTTTAGGGAACAGACAAAAGCTTCTTGGCACAATATGAAAGACAAAAGTTAAGTAATAAAAATGCTATCTGGGAAATTCAGTAGCAACTTAGAACAAAGCTAAGATATGACCCTATTGACATGGGGCAAAAAGAGTGCACAATGGCTTATTGTCTAAGAAGAGAGAACAAACTATTTCACCAAGAAAGATTTATTTTATTTTATTTTATTATTTTATTTTTTGTATATGTGTGCTTTGAGAGGCATTTTAACATGTGTCTATAATATTTGCCACTGAACGGTCAACAGGTCTGATTGTTTCTACATCAGTCACCAGTAAATGTTAAATGTAAGCCATTGTTTGGGACATGTAGAATAATATATCCCAAGTGTGATACTTTATAGGGGTCTGACTTCATAAAAGAATATAATATTTAAAATTGGATGCGGAAGTGGTCAGCACAACAAGGTACATCTAACTGCTGAGCAGAAACTTCTCTTTAGAAACTTAAAAAGTGAAGTTGGAACTATCTGTTCAGGTTCCATAAAATTGAACAAGGGCTAGAAGTCCCTACCCAATAGTAGAGTCACAGGAAGGTGAGGTAGCCCAAGTATAGGGAAGAGAATAAATGCAGTTTAGGGACCCTAAGTCTTAGTTAATGATAAGGTGTCAGAAATAAGAATGCCAAATGTAATCATGTGAATAACTACACTTTCCTGAGTGTTAATGTGTGTGTGTGTGTGTGTGTGTGTGTGTGTATACAAATATATATGTGAGTGTGTATATGTGTGTGTGTGTGTATGTTTGTATCTTTTATTAAAAATGGACTTCAAATTTACCAATATCTAACTACTCTGAAAATATACATAATATATATAATTACATGTATATATATGTGTATATATATGTATTTACATAGCTACTTATGAGAAATACATATATGTATATATGTGTATATATATATGTATGTGTATACATTGCAGCATATACTATGTAAGTGCTTTAGGTATGCTATATACTATGGGATCATCAGAAAAGTCATGAGGTATTTTTCTGTGCAAATTTGTTTTCCAACAACCCAATGCATAGTCTAACAATGTGTAGAAGCTATGCTACTATTATTATATCTATTTTATTCACAAAGAAGCCAGGGTTTAGATAAGTTAAGTAAAACTATTAAATTAAGAGAGACCATTACTGTATAGTTTACCTGTATAGATTTTGAGTAATTTTTACATTGGGATAATATTTCACTTAATGTTTTAGTCAAGATTGAATTAACTAAATGGTGGTTCAGAGAATAATTATGATTTTTAAGTAATAATAAGAGGAAAAATGATTTCCTTAATTAAATATTCCCCATATTACATCGGTGTATTCCACTCCAGATGTTATGATTACAATATAATTTATTGTGAGTTTTTCGTCATATAAGTACACTTCCATAGAGCATTCTGAAAGCATCCTTCTTATTTTAACAAACCCTCATTAGTTTCCAGAAAAAACAAGAGCAATGTGATATTATTATAATATTTCAGAAGATTCCTTTTCCTAGTTTGACTCTATTCGCCTTGTGAAATATATTTTTATTCTCTTATTTTCAGGTAATTTTCTTTGATCAGTCTCTCAATTTTTTTTGTTTCGATATTGTCATTATTCCTCTTTTGTGAATCATAAGAAGTGTATATTATAACCCTTTATGGAATTCAGATCCTCTGTATTTTAGAACTTCAGAGACACTTTCCATATTTCAGTCCAATGTGAAAGAGTATTTAATTACATTTGTTTTACATTACGCCATTATTTGAGTATCAACTAGTTCCTGAATATTTTGGGGGAAATAATAACAACTTTGTTTAAACACAGAAATGAATGTCATTGGTATTAGTCAAGTAAAACATAATCAATCTAGTGAGATAAGTGAACTTACATAACTGGAGTATGGCATCTGAACTTTTCATCTATTTTTTCTAGGATAGAGATATCATAACTCATTGTAGGGTCTCAATTTATCAGCACATTTCTCCCTTTATTTGGAGTCTGACATTTATTTAAAACAAATCAAAATGTATCAGTCTAGATTTTAATTATAAGAACAAGAATAAAGAGGGATTCAGCTGTACTTTTCTCCATTTTCACAATGAATCAATGCAGGCTTGTTTGTATCTTTCCTTAGAAATGAACTTCAAATTTACTAGTTTATCAGCTAACTACCCTGAAAATATACATAATGAATTATCAAGAAACTTTACCAATGATGATGGAGAGAGAATGTCCTTAAAAGGCTAATTAATTATAGTACCAAATTGTATAAGGAAAAGTAGAGAAAACTGGAAAGAGCACTGGACCAAGAGTCAAAAGAATTGTTTTCTTTTACAGTTCTTCTATTGTGTTTGATGCCACTGAGCTAGATATTTAATCTCTTTGAAATTTAATCTTATATCTCAATGGGAAAAGTTGCACTTATCCAACAGAATTGTTTTGATGAAAAAAATGAAATAATCAACATGGAAGTATTTACAAAGTCACAAGTCTTTAACAAATTTAAAAAAGAAATTGATAAGCTTAATGTGTCTTAAATAACTGAATTTGAAAAATCTAAAATGATAAGTAGTTTTAATTTTCCCAATTCTTTCCACCCTAAACCTTGTAGCCCAGATTTCTCTAACAAAATAAAAATTTAAAAATACAAGGTGGAGTGTGGGATATAGGTGAGGAAAAATTTAAGATTATATTGTAAAGATGAGGAATAAACTCATCCCACCTTTTCTGTGTTATTTCTAATGTTATATAAAGATAATGTAAGAAGTTGTCAGCAGGTCACTATTTTCACTCAGAAGAGACACTAAGTGATTTCTACATTTATTTTTATATGTTATAATATTGATTCTGTGCTATATATGGAGATGGATTTAATGGAAGAAGATTGACTGATCTACATATCTATGATATCTGACCCCTTCTAGTAAATATCCATAGAGGAAATACTCCATCCCCTTTTTATTATTGTGGTTAGTGAGATTTATATGCCTGACTTCAGAATAGCTCTCTTCCAGTGTGTCTGTTTGTCACTAAGTCAATTGCCCCTTTATATGATAAAAAGCTGATGTATTTTACTACTCACTAAAGGAAATAGCCTTATGGAAGATAGCCTCTCTCCTATACTAGATTTAATTGTCATTTGAAATCCAATAATGCAACTGAATCATTTACACTAGCTATATCCTTTATTTTCAGAAGAAGGCTAAAAACTTCAGTGACCCTTAGAATCAGATAAGTGTCTCGCATAATTAAGACAACTAATATTCCATTTTTAAAGGATAATGTCCAGGTTGCCTGAAAGGCATTTGAGAGAGAGAATTTACCCTGCAATGGAGAAGGGAATAGAACTGTAGAAATATCCATAAATTTCATTTTGTAAAATTTAGAAATACATATATGTACATACATATTCATTTCAGGTAAGGTGACATTGTGAATATTGTGACAGAGGTGGCAGAATGGAAAATATGCATTGAGGAAAATTGATGGATCTGAGATGTTGGAAGTTAACTTCCAGGGAGACTTAAGAAAAAATAATATTCTCAAGGGTTAGTCACTTAAGGATTTAGATAATGAGCAGTTGAAGATAATTGGCACTTAACTTTCATTTAGAAATGGGAATTTTAGGGTATTTCAGAGATTCTAGTTATAGCCAGACAATTTTAGACTGAAGAGTATTTCAGATTAACTAAGCAGCCTATCCAATTTGCTATCTTGCATTAGAAATCCTACTACTTGTCTTATAGTCTTAAACAATACATTTATTTATTTATTCATTAAGTAACTGTATAAAGCCTGACACAAGGAACTACACTAAGTTACAGGCAAAAAACAGAATAAATTACATAACAGCAGCTTGCTGTTTATTCAGATTTCAACGTCTATAAGCCAATGTAATGTTATTTTTAATTATTTTTTGAGAGATTTTTGCTAGCGGGTGTGTGCACTTGCTGAAGAGATAGAGACAAAAAATAAGAAATCATCCCCCAGGAGGATGTACACACCATAATCCCTTCTCCTCCATTCTTTTCTCTGGATTTTGGACACATTTTCTCTCTCTTTAACACACACACACACACACACTCGTGCCTGGTATAAGTTGCTAGTGATGGGTCTGGGACTTAAAAAGTGGTTGGCCATATGGGAGTCCAGAGCCTTAACCACTATATTACCTGCTGGCCCCTATCATGTTGTTATTATTATTATTTTTTAGAGAGAATTTTTTGCAATAAGGTGTATGTGCTCACCAGAGAGACAGAAAGCAAGAAATCATCCCCCCAGGGGAGTGGCCACACCACAATCCCTTCTCCTCAGTTCTCCTCTCAGGATTTTGGGAATGCATGCATACGTGCCCAATGTTAGTTTCAAGCCTCCAGGTCTGGGACTCGAATCACAGTCGGCCATCTGGGAGTCCAGCAAGGTAACCATTATGCCATCTGATCATTCTCTGTAATGTTATTTATTTTTTTAAGAGAGATTTTTTGCTATAGAGTGCATGTGCTCACCAGAAAGGCAGAGACAGAGAGATAGAACGGAAGAAATCACTCTCCAGGGGGGATGACCATACCACAATTCCTTTTCCTCTATTCTCCTCTCAGGGTTTTGGGCATGCATGTACATGTGCCC
Source organism: Tupaia tana (assembly GCA_026018925.1). Classification (NCBI taxonomy): domain Eukaryota; kingdom Metazoa; phylum Chordata; class Mammalia; order Scandentia; family Tupaiidae; genus Tupaia; species Tupaia tana. The sequence goes on along the minus strand of JAKSZU010000004.1, from coordinate 41,976,386 downwards.
AGTGTGAGTTTTAAGTCGCCAGATCCACGACTTGAACCACTGTTGACTATGTGGAAGTCCATCCATGTAACCATTACACAATCTGATGACCCCTGTAATGTTACTTTTAATGCATTCTTTTCTTTTCTTTCCTCATAACCATTTTCTTAATATCATGCATTTCAAATCATGGAAACTATCCTTCTTATTATTTTGGTCCCTTTTAGTTAACTTACATCTTTTCTTGTCTTTCTATCCCCAGATGTTTTATTAATTGTTTCATTTCCTATTTTGTCTTTAAAATTATTGCACAGCAGTAATGCAGTGCTTTGTGAGGTTGACCCACAAAGGAAAGTTTTGTGTTCATATCCAGAGACCTCCCTAAATACTCATGTACCCATGATCTAGGGCTAGCTGTGGCGGGGGTGATTCATAACGTCAAGATTCTGTTTGGCTCCTGTCTTTCTCTTTTGTTTATGGAAGGAAAAAAGTAAAAACAAAACAAAACAAAACAAATATCCACAAGCTTAAAAACATATATTTACTTTGAAATAAGTAGGACCAAAACATATTAAACGTGGTTTTTAGGCTGCCCCATGATCTAGTGGTTAAGGAAGCCAGATCCCACATGACTAACCACACACAGTTAATATCCCAGACCTGGCAGTTTGCTTGTGTTATATATGTTAAGTAATTTCTCTAAATCTGTCATCCATATATTAGTTTTGCTTATATTTTCTATTGTCAGACACAAGTTCTTAATCTTGAAGCATTTAAACCATCAATGTCTTACCTTATACTTTGTGTTTTTCATGTTAGATCACAAATATTCTCTTCTATATATTTTCTCTATTAGTCTCCTAGTTTTATATGTCATATTTAGGTATATAATCCATCAAAACCTTTGTATAGAACATGAGGTGAGGGCTCTAACTATATTTTTCTCTCTTCTCTGGTTACTATGGTAAACCAGTCTGCTCAATATCATCTAATAAATAGTTTATTCTTTTTTATTGATCTGTGTGGTTATATCTTATTCAGAACAAATTATTCTCTACTGTTATTGTAATTTTCTGCCCCTGTACTTTTGCCATATTTTAATTAATATGGCTTTAGAGTGTACCTTGACTGTGGTAAAGCAGTTACCCCCAGTTTTTTTCTTTTTCTAAGTTGACCTATCTCCTTTTGTACCTCTACTTTTTTTATTTTTATGCATGTGAAAGATTCCAAGAGTTCTGGGTCTAGCAGTTAGCGTAATGGCTATGTCGCTGAACTCCCACATAGCTGACCATGGTTTGAGTCCCAGATTCAGTGGCTTAAACTTACACTGGGCGCATGTGCGTGTGTGCCCAAGATCCTGAGAGGAGAAGGGATTGCAGCATAGCCATCCCCCCTGGAGGGTGATTTCTCAATTTCTGTCTCTGTCTTCTGGCGAGTTCACGTGCCCTGTAGCAAAAACCTCTCCCAAAAAAATAAATAAATAAAATAAAATAAAAAGAGAAGAGTTCCTTAACAAAATAATACATACACACAAAGAAAGTTGTGGATTAAATAGAATTGGCATGGGCTCAATATTGTCATTGTTCTGTGAACATGGTATATCTTTTCCTTTTTTTTATTTTGAGAGAGTATTTTTTTTTTTTTTTTTGCTAAGGGATATATGTGCTTATGCGCTTGTTGGAAAGACAGAGAGACAGAAAGCAAGAAATCAACGCCCCCAAGGGGGAATGGCCATGCCGCAATCCCTTCTCCTCCATTCTCTTCTTGGAATCTTGGCTAACTAAGAGTAAGAATGAGAAATAGTTGCCCCCACACTTTCATGGGAGATGCTGAACAGATCTGTGGTGGCAGGGCACGCTGGTAGGGCTGATAGGTGGATAAAATTATGTTTAGAAATACCATACTGAAAGATATTTTCATATTCAGCATTAGTTAAAATTAAGATTACTTATTAACAAAACGATCTGGCTATGAGAGTTTTAATTGAAATTTTTCCCCAGCTATCTTTGAAAAAATTATGACAGCTGAAACTATAAATTATCCAGATCAAAATTGTACTGAAAAAAATTAAATAACTACAGTTTTCCAGACATATGTATTATCTGAACCCCTGTCATTTCATGCATATATCCAAGTACATTTTATTCTCCTAGAGAATGGTAATTCTGCATTTTATATTTTCATCTGATCTTTCTTAGATTCTACTTTAAATGTGTCTAGTCCATAGAATCTACTGTAATGACTACTGTAGACTGAGTTTCTTAAACAAAAAATATCTGTCTCTCATCATTTTGGAGGCTGGAAAGTCCAAGATAAAGGTGCTTAGTATGGGCCCTTTTCCAAATTTGGAGATACTTTCTTGCTGTTTCTTCACATGATGAGGAGACAGATTATCTCTCATTTTGCTTTTTATAAGAGCAATTATGTTATCATGAAGGTGCCATCGTTATGACTTAATTACCTCCCAAAAGCTGTAGTTATAAATCATCACATCGGGGATTAGGGTTTCAACATATGATTTTGGGAACTGAGGGAATACAAATATTTAAGCCATACACATGCATATTGTATAGGTGCTTGGCAAATATTGGTGGAAGGATGAATGGATATTTGGAGAAATGAATGGGGTTTCTGAGGAAGATTAATCTGGGAGAATTGAAGATTAAATGACCTACTTTTGAGGAAAAAAAGGAACGGGATAGTGAGGCGATAATGAAGAAACAACTATGAAATGAATTAAACATAAACTGATCAATATTGACAGAAGATGATAAATGCAATCGTGATATTATCATTGCTGTTGTTTGTGTTGTGTTCTTGGCTACATAGATACTACAGTGTTCAAAAAATTTTAATATATATATATATTTTTAAAAGGGTTATATATTTAATTTGATTTATCAGGAAAAGTGAGGAAGAAAGCTGCCAGGTCAAGGACTTCAACCATAGTCAGCCATGTTGAAGTCCCGCACCTTAACCACCATACCACCTGCTGACCCCAAAATATTTTTTTGAGTTTTTATTTCTATTCATATTTTTGTTTATTACAATATAACAAAAACATAATCATTAGAGAAAAATAAAACAATGGACAAGAATAAGCTCACTAAAACTTTTCCAAAGCAACCACTCTTACTAACACCAAGCTGTAAAAATTTCTAAATAATACTCTATGTTTAGTGTTTCTAATGATGATAGAGATGCATATATATAGATTTGTATGTGGAAATATAACTATGTACATATACATATTTATTTTTTATTAATCAATTTTTTTATTATTTATTTACATTCAATCATTGTACTAGGTTGGATTTTAGTGCAACTTTTTATCATGTTCTCCAACTATAAATGGTGAACCTCCAGCCCAGAGAGGATCTACATGGGGAATTAACAAATCAACTCTAGACACAGGTTGTCTTTTCCATAGAATAGTAGTGAATGTTCTGAAATTTAGTACAAAAAGAAATCAAGTGATTGAATATCTAACTGGGACACAGTAAATAAAAGAAAATTTTAAGTCAGTTTCTTTTTGTGAGTAAATTAGTTCCTATTTTGAGTGTTAAATTGGGCACTTGAGGAACCTCTGCAGCAAATCTGTTTTAGAACAGAGAGTCACACTAAAGGCTACTGCCTTACAAAATAATTCCTGAAAATAAATTTGCACTTATCAACCCTAAAAGTTCCACAAGCCTAACTTAACTATGTAGAGCATTCATCCATCATTTAATTGTGAAGGTAATAAAAGTACTGATAATGATATTGTCTACCTCCTGGTTTCCAAAAAGACCAACTATATGGTCCCCTGAGATTTGTCTGGAATAGTGCTTAAAATTTTATCTTATAAATTACATGTTAGCAGAAGCTAAATCTCACTACTCAGATACCTATTTATGTTCATGTGATTAGCAAACAAACCCCCAGGAAACATCTTTGTGTCATGAACAAACTCATTTTCTTTTCATAGGTCCTAACTTGTTCCTAAGATATAGGTGATTTTTGAGGAAACTTGACTTCATAGTTTTCATGTGAACTAGATATTTAATCTCATTATTTCCATGTTGATTTACTCTTAAATTATGTTTTAATTAATCTCTTTATCTCACTACCATATAAGGCATAGAGAAGCATAAAAAACTTAAAGAATATTTCAAATATTACACTGAAATAATGGAATAATTCATTCACTATTTATTGAGACAAAGACTATGTATAGAGGTACTTCAAAAAGTTTGTAGAAAAATGGAATCAGAGTGTATTTTTTGGTGCAAAAATATTTTGAAATTCACCCTTAATTTTTTCATGATACCCACTGTTCATAAACTTTTTTTTTTTTTTTTTTTTGAGAGGTTTTTGCTATAGGGCGCATGCGCTTGCCAGAAAGACAGAGAGAGACATAGAGACAGAAAGCGAGAAATCACCCCCCGGGGGGATGGCCACGCCGCAATCCCTTCTCCTCCATTCTCCTCTCGGGATCTTGGGCACGCACGCACATGCACCCGGCGTGAGTTTAAGCCAGCGGGTCCGAGACGCGAACCACGTTCGACCACGTGGGAGTCCAGCGACATAGCCATTATGCTAACTACTGGTTCCCTGTTCATAAACTTTTTAAAGACCTCTCAATATGCTCAAGTAAAGAAACAATAATTAGAGTAAACAGACATCCCTTGGGATGGGAGAAAATATTTGCAAAGTATGCCTAATATAAGAGACTGATAACCAGAATATACAGGGCACTCAGACAGGTCACCTGGAAAAAAAAAAAAAAGAAAAGAAAGAAAGAAGAAGGTCAACCCTATTAAAAGGTGGGCAAGTAAGCTAAACAGAATACTTTCTAGGGAAGACTTAGGAATGGCTAAAAACATATGAAAAAAAAAATGTTCAACATCCCTTATTATAAGGGAGATGCAAATCAAAGCCACAATGAGATACCACCTAACCCCATTCAAAATGGCTAAGATTAAAAAAATAAATAATGATAAGTACTGGTAAAGCTGTGGAGAAAAGGGAACTCTTCTACACTCTTGGTGGAAATGTAAATTAGTATATCTACTGTGGAGAATAATATTGAGTTTTCTCAAAGATCTACAAACAGAACTACCACATCATCCAGCTCAATAAACTTTTACTTAATGAATGAATCATTTTTCTAATTTTGCAAAGGTCATGAAAATAAAGTTAAGTTTTATTGAGATACTTCTAGGATTTAGTGGAAAAAATATATACAGTTGCACTGAGGTAGAATATGAGAGACATACTCAGTTTTTTGAATGGAGGAAGATGGCTTAAACAGGGTTTTTGTTTGTTTTGTGAGGGGTTGTTGATTTAGTTGTTTAAGTCATCTTTAGGTTCTTGTTAGTCCCTAATTATTAACATGATGGTAATGATTTGAATTGAATAAGGAAAACAGACCTTACACCATGTGATTCTGTGTATTTTCAGTAACTGAAAATATAGCCCAAGGTCCAGGAAAGTCTTTGCAGAGAGGACAATAGAAGCAAGCAGGTTCATTTTAGCAGCAAATACACAGAATAAAAACAATCCAGAAGGGAGAAGTAGGAAGGATAACACTTCATTATTTCCGCATAGACTGCTTCCTTTATACCTGTGCAGATGGACAGAGAAATCATCTCTTGTACTCAGGAAGTATGGCCTCTGGAAAGAGGCATAGTTTCCATAACCAATTGTGATTCCTACAGCCCATTTGGACTGGAAACATGAGCCAGAGAAATCCCAAAAATGGGTCAGGAAGGAGGAAGGAGCATTACCAGTGGAGGAAGAATTAGCTATTGGATCCAACTTTTACCTTCCTAGGAAAACATTATTAGAAGAAAACTAACTTTTTGTTGTGTCTGCCTGAAGGGACAAAGACTGAGAAGTATGCTTAACTCTCCATTTTGTTTGGCTTGTTCTTCTTAAAACTAATGGCAAGATAAATGACCAACTTGCTTGGTGAGAGAGTTCTCTTATCTGCCTCATTATTTTCTTCTTAGTTGCTGTAACAGTAACACTTTTACACTTTAGTCTTCATTTTGAGGAATGGAACAAACTAAGTCCTAGGCTTTTTGTCAACATTAGCATCTTCCCCCAAGAAAAAGTTATTTTTTCCTCTTTGTTCCACAGGTGTTGGAATATGAAATACCATGTGCAGAAATCAAGACCAGAATTTCTAATTCTAGAACTATTGAAAAAGTAGTTGTAAAAGGTCACAGTTTAACACACATTTTGGGATATAATATGGATGAGCCTATTTCATTTCCTTTTTCAAATGTTGAAAAAGCAAAAGGATTTCTTTTAAAATTCAGGTTACATCTCTACTTTTGAGGTTTATTATAGCTGAAAGGCTGGTTTTACACATAAAACTTTTTGCTTAAAACATGCATGAATGGTTTCTGATTTCTTCTCATCCAGATATTTGAGAACAATTTTAGGAAGCACCCAACTATACTGCATTGCATTCTCAACTGTTCCTTCCTGACTCCTCTTACAGAGCCCATCCAAAATGTGCCTTCGTGATGTTAAATACCAGTTGGCATTTTTAGTTTGGTTGGAATAGAATTGCAGAATTTTGCTTTTCTTAATTGTGAAAGAGGCAGATCGTTATACACATTTTTTCCTCCTTCTGCATATCTAAAAATGCATTTAATTCTTCAGCAAATATTTAGTTCTCTTATTATACCATTATACTGGAAGGCATTAAATGAAATCACTGATTACAGTGGAGATTCCTGGTCACAAGGTAATCTCATGGGGAACCTTTGGCCCAGGAGGACTTTCTTGATTTTATTCAAAGGGTATCCTAGAGGCAACTGGCTGATGACTTCATAACTCATGAAACTCAGAGGTGGCAGTTTTTGCTAGTTCAGATAGAAAATGTGCCTTTTCAAAAAACTGTCCTATGTACCAATTACAAAGCCATTTACCAATTTCTGTAAAACATTATGATTTTCTCCAATGTTACTGCTCAAACTTAGGGGGGGACAAGTACAAATTTTATGATAAATTGTAAAGCAGATATTTAAAATCACTTATGCTGCCCATATTTTCAAAATCTCTAAAAATAAAACAAGGAAGTAAAAAGAGTATTTGTAAAGATACATAAGGTCATTAAATGTCAAAATGTATAACCTGATTTGGACGTAAAATTCACATCAAAATAATTTCAACCAATGTATCAAAGTATAAAGAAGCAAATATATGACTGAATGAATAGAAATTGGCTAATGAGGAAATTTTAACTATTGCTTAAAAAGTTAGAATGTAATATTTCTTATTAAAAGTAAGAGTTATTTTATACAATTGATTAATCTGGCTTTGCTCAATGTATTTGATAATTCTGAGCATTTTATACTTCTAATGATGAAAATATTAAAACAATAACAACCTAGAGAGATTGTACACAATATTATCAGGAACTCTGAGTATTCTCTCTCTCTGAATATTAACTGATAATTTCAATAACATATGAGAACTTTAAACCCTAAAGCTGAGGTATATAGTAGATGACTTTCTCTGTTCTTCCTAGCCTTTTGATTCATATATAACAATTTAAAAAATTTCCTCAAATGCTCTTGAGCATATAATATTAATATTATTCTAGGATGAGTCACCTTCACCTTCAATTTTTGTCCTCTATTATCTATAATTACAAAGAAAACACAGGTAATAGCATACCTGAGATATAAGCATATTTTATTGGGACCAGCAGTTGGTGTAATGGCTAAGTCACTGGACTCCCATATAGTCAACCACAGTTCGAGTCCTGAATCCAGTGGCTTAAATTCATGTTGAGCACTTATGTGTGCATGCCCAAGATCCTTAGAGGAGAATAGAGGAGAAGTACTTGTGGTGTGGTCATCCCCCTGGGGGTGATTTCTGACTTTCTGTCTCTTTCCAGCGAGCGCACACGCACTATAGCAAAAACATCTAAAAAAATAAAAAAAAAGAAATCATGTTTTATCTGTAGTATGTATTTAATTCTATCTATATAATTAACTATTTACCTTGGCACTTTATATTAATATGTAATTAACAAATGTAAGCATAAAATATTCATTTGGTGGTTCTTGTCATAGTTACTAGAATATCATTTTCTTTTTTACTGCAATGTCTGTAATATTTTGCTCCTACATATTTCTGCACAAATTATTCAGTCACTTGGGATCAGCAGTTAGCGTAATGGCTATGTCGCTAGACTCCCATGTAGTTAACTATGGTTCGGGTCCCAGACCAGGTGGCTTGAACTCATGCCGGGCGCGTGTGCATGCATGCCCAAGATCCCAAGAGGAGAATGGAGGAGAAGGGTTGCAACATGGCCATCTCCCCTGGTGGGGTGATTTCTCGCTTTCTGTCTCTATGTCTCTCTCTGTCTTTCTGGTGAGCGCACGCACGCTATAGCAAAAACCTCTCCAAAAAAGAAAAAAAAATTATTCAATCACTCTGTCTCATTTACTGTTTTAAGAGATAATGTCTTCCTTTACATTCAGCCATCCAAGCCAGTAACCATCATTAAATATCAGATTTTATATTTGTCTTGCCATTTTTGAAATACTTCAAAAATTATGTTTGAGCACTAAACAGTATATAGCTAATGGTAGGTTAATAATTGCTACATAGGTTTAAAATATAAATAAGGAAGTAATGCAAGGGAAGTTTAGAGCAGAAATAATTTTTAACTTGAGATTTTAGGAGACTTTGTAAAGGAGCTTTTAGTTTGGAAGATGAATGCTAAACCGGGTAGCATTATAATGGATGAATCAGAGAACTGGAAAGGGGAAGACTCATGTTGTGTTACAGGTATGGTGGGGCATCCAGGTGAAAATGGCAATGTAACTGGTATCTGAAAATCAAGAAATAGGCCGCATCTATTGAAAAAAATTGGGGAGTTGGCCAGATATGCCTGAAGGAATAAAAGAGATTCCCAGGAAGAAAGCATGTTGATTATACTTAGAGATGCCAAGGGTAAGAGATATGCAGAGATGATTACAACTAAGTGGAAAGAGAAGGGAAAAACCAGGCAAGGTGATTGAAGAACAGGAGATAAAAGAACTGAAGAGGACAATACAGAAGCTGAGAAAGCATTTAAGATGATAAGAAAAAGCAATGCCAGACAGTGAATGGGCCCACTGCGTTTGAAATTAAGAGATCATTGGTGAATGTAGTGAAAGCTGTTTCATTGGCGCACTGGTAGTAAGGATCAGGTTACGGAAGGTATAAGGACAGATTGCCTTTGGGAGGAATAAAGAGGACTAATCTTGAAGGAAACATGGCAGTGATGGGAAGTCAAAAGACGGGATGGTGGAGGACATTAGAAGCATGATTCAATGAACATTTTTTTTTTACTTTTGCAAAATTAAGAGAGAAGCCAGTGTAGAAGAGTAATTAACATAGGAGAAATAAAGAATGGTTGTGTGGAATAATGAAACTGATGATAATTATATATTAAGCTCTTACTAGGCTAGGAAGTATTCTAAGCACTTTATATAAAATAACACAATAGACTTACAATATTATGAGGTAATATTATACCCATTTTATAGATGAGGTGACTGAAGCTTGGTTAATATAGGTTAAATAAATTGCCCCAAATTACTCTGCTAGGAAGAGATAGATATAATTTGAGGCCATTTGGCTTCAGTTCTCTAGCTCCATAAATAAACTATTCCATACCCCTCATTTCTTCAGCCAGTAGCTGCAAGTCCTGTTCCTTTTGTGAATTCACAAAATTGGAACCTGAGAGGTAAATCAAATGTTTTTACCTAATTACTTTGTTTTTGGCCCCATTCTTTGGGTCCTAGGTAATGTTTGAAATGCATTAGTCCCAAACTTCCTGTATTGCAATTAGTGGATCAATTGCTCTCAATAATATGAGGAATCAGGATCTTTTATGAGCATCCGAGATGTTTATTAAAGTATGAAAAGTAACCAGATTGTCTAGATATTAATAGTGTTGAAAGATTTAATACTTTGGAATCCTAAGTATGTATCCATTTGAGGATTTCTGCTTGGTAGTAGGAGGGCATGACACTACATTTCTTCTTTATAAGAAGCTATCATTGACATATCCTTTTGTTATTCGTACTATAATACAATTAGAGAGATATCTACTTCTGTACTATTTGGGAATATTATTATTTTACTATTGTATTGCATATTGCTGTTTTAACAGATGAGCTCTGATGAATTTGTCAAGTATTTGCTCTAACTTTCCCTAGGTCCCTTATTTTCATTCTGCTTACCCTAGCTTCTCCACTCTTACTAACTTCTATTATTTTTGCTTTAGTGAAAAATTATTAGAGCCTTGGGCTCTTCAGCTGAAAGTGTGATATGAAGCTGACATATAAATAATGTATCAGATCTACTTTACTAACTTCCACTTGATCTGGGCAAGTGACAGTTACAATTTTAACAAACTGGAGGCATGGTGGTGAATAAGTGAATATTTGAAATAGCAGAAACTGCAGCTAGAAAGTAAAGTGAAAATTCTAAGGAAGTGTTTCTTCTCATTTAGTTAATATATATAATTCAAGTTCACTGGAGGAACTCTCACACTAAGATGCTAAAATGCACATCTGCAAACCATTCCCACAAAAACAATCTGAGTGATGCCTACCCACCCTCAAAACTCTCACTGATTGTTATCATTTTCTACAAGGACAATGTTTCTTCTTCCAGAGAGCAGCAGATATATCAGATGTTTGGGTATTAAAATCCAGATACACTTGCCTTTTAAATCTCAGTCTAATCTCTGAAGCTAATCAGCACACTGTGCAGCATTTAGAAAAGTGTTTTCTTTGGAACAATAATTCCAGTAGATGATCTGTAGGAAAAAAAAAAAAAAAAAAAGAAAAAGAGCTGTCCTATGACCGTATTTGACTTGAGAAAAGCTGAGCACACCTGTTCCTGTTTTGGAGACTCACATATTAACATATTAAAGACTGGAAGACCAGCAATAAGGAAGAATATTTTGCTTAATTTTTTTCTCTGTTTAATCTAGTTGATTCCAAGTTGATTCCAAGTTGATTTGAATTGGAAAAACATTTTTTCCATAATCATTTTAAGATAACATTCTATAAAGTGTTTTTTTTTTAGTAGTGGCTGTTCCGTGGTCTTCTCTCCTATCCCCAAAAAACACATTTCTCAAAATGCTGCAATCTCTGATTTGTTTTGCATTTTCTTATACAAGAGCATAAAGATGGAGTTCAATGTACTTGTGTACAAAGTGTCAGTCATATCAATTTTATTTATAGTAATATAAAGTGGGTGAATCTTGGAGTAAACTTGATTTTTTTCTAAAAGCAGCATATCTTTATAGAGATTTGAAGCTAACTAGCAGGAGACACCTGCACTTTATCAATGCCAATGCATACACTTAAAAGAAACTTTGTAATGCAATCTTTTGTGACTGATACTCAAATTTTTTCATTTTTCATAGAAAAATGGTAGGTTTCCCTCTACATACATCTCTAAAATTACCAAGCATGACATTAAAGACAAGACTCAATATTTATAGAACAACAAACATAATAGCTTCATAAGCACTTTTTTTTAAAGCCAGAAATCACCCCCCAAGGTGATTATGCAGCAGTCTCTTCTCTTCCACTCTCCTTTCGGGGTTAGAGCATGTACACACATGTGCCCAGCCTGAGATTTAAGCTGCCGATTCCTGGACTTAACCGCAGTCGACTCTGTGGGAACCCAGCAACGTAACCATTATGCCATCTGCTGGTCCTGTTAGCAAGTACTTTTATCAGACTTTGTTTCCAGTATACATATTACACAGAAGCTGGCACTTGCATATATATATACTCACACACAGACACACATTAAAGGCACTCAATAATTTGTGTTGAGTGTGGCACTAATTAATTAATGGCAGTCATTGATTAGTATTAAATTGAACATACTGGCTGAGCCTGGGTCCCTGATATAAAATCAAGATATCTTCAAATTTGTATATTCTTGTGAAATTTAAATTATTTATTTTTGCTGATAAACACAAACATTGTACAAAAACTAAAGGCTGCAATTTAAATCAGTGAGTATCTTCACGGTAAAAGTATAAATGGGAGCCTTGTCAATGACTGTGTTGAATTGACATTCTCCTTTTCTTCCCTACATTCATTGGTGAATGGGGGCCAATATCAAGTTCTTATAGAAGTACTAATCCCAAACATCAAATATCCTTAAAATAAAGTCCCAGTAGTTTTATACCAGTGCTGTGTAATGGTTATGTGCTAGCAAAACAGAAGTCTTCAGAAAATTCTGTATATGAAAACAATATGTCAGTGCTGTATCTTCTCCTGCAGAGGAATATAATAGTAACAATCATTTTAGGGAAGTCCAATTTTGCCTGCTCCACTGGTGGGGAGCCAAGAAGGAAACAGTGTGCTTTTAAATGAAATTTGTAACAAAAAATAAAAATATAAAAAGGAATACTCTTATCTCCATACTGAAGAAATTGTTCTTTTTCATCTGTATCATTTTCTTACCAAAAGAATAACCTCTAATTAGCAAAGTTCTGTTAACTTTAAAAAAACAACATTCCCTGCATTCTCTTCTTTTTGAAAAAGACCCCAAATTGTTTTTGCAAAGCATGATTTCAGACATCAGGGTGCCTACTCCTCTCCCTAAGTGCTAATCACAAGATTCGAATTGCACCATCACGCATGTGATCATGCACTGATGGTGGTTTGGCAGTAGGGGTACTCTGGGTAGAGTGGCTTCTCAAAGAGCAGTGCTCAGAGTTGAGTTCTATGTATTATTCTACAAAATTTGTCAAATGTTGTTTTCAAAAAACAAGGAGAGTGGTGTGGGGTACATTCCACATACAGTTCATCATATAAAATTTGCGTTTTGCTACTAAGAACAACCTTGATCTCTCTATCATTAGATTGTTGAAGTCACAAATCCATTTAAGAACAAAATCTCATTAGTTTATTTTCTTGCTTTCCAAGACTCACTGTTTATTAGGAATAAAAAATGTAAATGTCTAATAATGACAGAATTAAGCCATATATTATTATCATCATCATCATCATCATCATCATTATTTTAGGTTTTTGCCATAGAGCATGTGCACTTCCTGGAGAGAGACAGAGAAAAATAGAGAGAGGGAAAGTGAGAAATCACCCTGGGAATGGCCATGTTGCAATCCCTTCTCCCCCATTCTTCTCTCAGAATTTTGGGCATGCAAGTACATGCACCCAACGTGATTTTCAAGCTGCCAGATCCATGACTCAAACCACAGTCAACCATGTGGGAGTCCAGACCTTTAGCCACCATGCCACCTGCTAGCCCCATACCATATATTTGTTATTGGTCCTCTACTTTATTTTCTGTGGTCATATCTTTGTGTAATCCAATTATAAACATAAATTCATGTGTAGATAAGTAGAGATATGTATAGGTAGATATGTAGATAAAAACATATAAACACATTTAGTGCTTCTCTGCACTAGTTGCCTATGTACCTATGAAAACAAGGATGGGTCAAGTAGACGCTTAGATTTATTTTATTTTTTAAATTATTATTTAATTTTATTTATTCATTCATTTATTTTAATTTGCCAGAGAGAGAAAGAGAGGGAAAGTGAGAAAGCAAACCAACAGGTCCAGGACTCAAACTGCAGCCAGCCTTGTGAGAGTGTCCAGTGCCTTAACCACCATGCTACCTACTGGCCCCAGACTCTAAGATTTAAATATCAAATAATTTGTCTACTAAAGCTATATCAAAACAGTTGTGTCTGAATATTGTAAAGAACTTTATATTTTGGGACTTTTTCATAGTTAAAGATGTTAATGATCTATTGATATTTTAGAAAATATGTCCATGAATTTAAAGTGGCTTTCAAAAATGTATTTGCATTTTAGAAAACTCTACAAACTTTCAAAATAACATTTATATATATGCAGAGAAATTATGATTCTATGATATGTGCATCATTTACGTCTCATAAACTATCTTTTACAAACCTTAGTTCAAGTAAGAAGGCCTGTAAATTTTACTCAAGCAATTCACCTTTTTCATCATGGACATCATTCCTATCATCTCAGCATGAATTGCAGGTCAGACATGTAGACTTATTTCTATATTCTTTGAATTTTATCTCTTTTTCCAAATCATTTCCTGGTTCTTCACTGTTGCTGTTATCAACTCTCTCCTTGATTGGAATGAAAAATAAACACTTTGGCAGCTCCTTCTGTTGCGCTTAATAGACCAAGTAATATTTATTCCAAGAAACCTGTACAGATTTTAGTTGTTTTCCCAACCAATGACTCTGGGTTTTTTGTTTTCCCTAGTTATAAAAACTGCTTTTTTAGGAGGCCTCCCATGCCTCTTGGTATTAAAGTCTGTATCTGTCACCAAATTTATCTTTCAAATTCCCTATTCCAGTTATCAGATTTAGCAGACACTTTCCTGTTTTAAGATTACTTTGACTGATTTTTTTTTTCCCAGAATTTATTTAAAAGTTAGTTTGGACTCTTAAATCATTAGCATTATCTCCTAATCAAAGAAAAAAATGTAATTAATTATTTTCTCATTAAAACTATTCAGCCATATCTCTTAATAAGTTTTCTTAAGCTACTCATGTAAAACTCCCAGATTTCTGTGGACAATCACAGCCTTCATTAATTCAACAAATATTTATTAAGAGCCTACTATGTTCAAAGACTTTGGAGAGGGTAGAAAGCAAAATCAACAAGAACTTCTTTAACTGGAGAGCTTTCATTCCAGTAATGAAGACAGATGATAAATGATAAGCATACTAATGAATTGCATAGTATATTAGGAAGTGACTATATTAGATTTGCTTAGATAGAGAAGAATAAAACCTGGTAAAGTGAGCTGGGATGCTAGAGCAGGGAGGAAAATATAATTTAAATATAGTTGTCAGAGAAGGCTCACTGACAAGTTGGCATTGGGCAAAACCATGATGGCAGAAAGAGAAATGCACAAGCTATTAGTGGAAGAGTGTACAGAGCAGAGGCAACCAGAGCAAAGCCCTTGGCGTAGGGGAGTCTCCTGTCTGCAGAGAGGTGATGAGGCCAGATAAGGAATAACGAAGAGTATGAGCAAATGGAATTTTAGAGGTCATGGGGCAGGCTAAGTCACAAAAAGATTTTAATCTATGGTGAAATTCTGCAGTTTCTTTTCTGTAAAGATTTATTGTTAGACAGTGAGAAAAGACTGATTATTGCATGAAAACCACAAAAATTCCTGGTCCCCAGTTCCCTGATCCTTCTCCTCCCCTCTGATTCTCCTCATGGGTGGAACATCACCACAGAAAGAAGAAAGTTTGGGTTTACTGTTTATTGCTTTACTTAGCTCCTGTATGTTTCAGTATGTAGAAGTAATACAAAGAAAAAAGGAAAAAGATGACTGGCCCTAGAGCTAGTTGTTGAGAGAGCCAGATTCCTATGGCTGACCATAGTTTAATCCCGGCCCTGGTGCTCAGGCACATGTGGGTGTGTGCCCTAAATCCCAAAAGGATAGAAAAATGGAAGAGAAAGGATTGCAGCATGGGGTGCCTTCTCTTTCTCTCTCTCCCTCTCTCTGTCTGTCTCTTTGTGGTGAGCGCACACATATTCCAGCAAATAAAAATGAAAGGAAGATAGGATAAAATAGCTGAAGAAAATTTGCATAACTTGCATTAATGAACACATCCTTCGTACAACTTTGTGCTGTTTATTAGGATATATTTTATGTTATTTAGTCATTAACAGCCTGAGAGGCAGCCAATATTTTCATCTTTGCAGAGGAGCAGAATCAAGTTCAGAGAAGTTATATAAGTTGGCTAAAAATCAGTAAAATTTCTACTTTAAAAATAAAGGTTATGGGACGCAGTATTAAATTCTAGTAAAAGACTAATTGAATGTGAATTTAAGAAAATGTTAGAACATATTAGAAAAGATAGAAAATTAGAATATAGAAATGTTCTTATGTTGTAGGTTTGTGGTCTCCATCTGACTCTCAGTTCTAGTTTTGAGAGTAGAGTAAATAAGAAACAAAATAGCAGTTTTCTCAGTGTCAGGAGAATCCTGCTTATTTCTTCCTCTCTCTAGCATCCTTCCAGTTGCTTGGTCCCAGATCTGTTGTTATATCTCTCTATGTCTCCAGAATTTTTTGCACAAGTTTCTCACTTCCAGCAGATCCTGGTAAATATTTCTTGAATCAAACTGAAACCAAATTCTACCTCCTACTGGTCCCTTGGACCTTCGCTGATGTGACCAACGAACTTTAGTCAGTGTCTCCTTTTCTGGCTACATACTTCTAGACTTAGTCCACCTACTTAAGTTAGGAACTCCTCTATGTTAATCAAATCACTATAAGCCTGTGAGCTAACCTCACTGCATAGATTCCATATACCTCTCCATATTGAACAGTCCGCAGTTATGACTCCTTGCTTTGCTACTCAGCCCAAACTGTACTGCCGCTTCTTAGCAGATCTCTTTCTAATTCTGCTTGTCCATTTGCTTCCCAACTTTCCATACTAAGGCCTCACAATCTATCACTATTTCTCATGGCTTTTCTTACTGTTCTTTAACATAAACTCAGCATTCTGCTCAAGCAGACATAGGACTGTCCTTTTCCACATGTGGAATTAGATCATTTTTGTTTCTGTACCGTTTTTCTTTGTCAGTAGCCAGAAATGCCCTCTGTAAAAACAGCACCTTTCTTTCAGGTTCATAAGTCTTGCTTTCCCCCGCCAGTGGACTCTGTTCTGAAGATGTATCACCATTTTGTGAATTTCTACTCCATCTGATGTTTATAATACAAAACAAAATATTGTCTATGTTCTTTCTTATATTTGTGCTTGTTTGTGCTTGGGCATCTTCCAACTAAGTTAGCAATCTTGAGAACTAAATGAGTGATAGCTGCATCTCTGACTTTGTTTTTTTCTGAGGACTAATGATATATTAAGACATAGTAAATTCCTAACAAGTGTCTAAAGTGGACTAATAAAATATTTTCTCAAATCTCTTAGCTATTTGGCTCACCAGTTTTGTGGATCATTTGGCATATCCTGAATTTACTTTATTAAAAAAATGGTTATTATTTATTTATTTCTCTTTGGTTTATCAACATAGATACACTTAGAAATTACCTTAAATATTTTAAAAGCAAGACAAAAGTAAGTTATAAGAAATAGAGGCAACTTTTTAAATAAGAAACTATACAAAGTGCGTAGGAGTACAGGAGGACAAATGAAGTTTCTACAAAGTGACACAGAAATATAAAATCTAGCTTTATCTCAGAATGGGTACATAACTGGAGTTATTTATGATTAATAAGAATAGAAATAAATAAGATATGAGGAAGCCCAGCATCTTGCTGATGTGGTAGCCCTCTGACACTTGCTGATCATGAAGGAGAGGTGGTATTTTCTGACCACCAGACAACTGAGACTGCAATGGAAACAGGTGAGAGAGGAAGACATGTCACAAAGTATACGTCCTAGGTACTTGTTACATTAGTGCTCACTGCTATTATTTTTCTTCTGGAAGTCGGTATTTCGTGGGAGAAATTGCTCTGGATGATTCTGATACGCTGATTCCACTACGTCTTAACCCTTATCCCTTTGGCTCCCTTGATTGCTCTAGAAATGGATATGTGAACTTTTGGGGGCAAGTTAATATGAATATTGGGAAGAAAGTACCTAAATCTTTTTGAGATGAAAGACATTAAGGACAATATAAACCTAGGTATGTAAGGAATATCTTTACAATGAAAGTGAGAACTCGCCTGAGAGTGAAAACGACATAAAAGAAAGCATTACTATGAAATATAGGTCTTGTGGATTATGATGACATTGTCTGAGTTTCTGCCACTCCTAACTTTGGACTCCCGTCATTTAAGATAGCGAGTTTCCTTTTTGGTTTAACTGGCTTATCCTGAATGTCTATCACTTTGAAACAAAAGAATCATGGCTAATGGGTTGTCGTGTGGTGCCCTGCAGAGCAAAAAGTCATTGTATTTGCGGGATGCGCAGAGCAACATCAGAAGGATCTCTCAGAATTTCTCTTTTCCTATTCCCTCTTAAAGCATGTGGGAATAAAAAATCCATTCTTTATGATTACTTGCAAAAAAATATAAAAGAATCACTTAGAGTCTGGATTTCACAGAAAAAGAGAAAAAAATGATTCCAACTAACACTTGACAGTAACAGCTGTACTTCAATAAGGATCACGTAAGTACTGTCTAAGTTTCTAAATACTAACTCCAATAACTCACAACAGCAGCAATTTGTCATCCAGCATTCTTCCCAAGCATCAGTATTAAGAAGCTATCTTTGATAAATTCTTCAGCACATGTCCATGTGCTGAAGATAGCATTTTTGTTCACTCTCTTTTTTCAACCAGACTGGTGACAGACATAAGAACAAATGTCACTTACACAGAAGTAGAGATATGCTGAGCAGATAAATCTCACTGGAGAGCAACAGTGATATGACCTCATTCGACATGGAATGTTTTCCTACTAAAAGCTTTAAAATAAATACTAGAGACTGTGCCATAACCTAATACTGATTTAGAAAGTATCAAAAAATAGAAGAGAGAAAAGGATGCAAGCTTAACTTCATCAGAGTATACTCAAAGAGAATAATACCAATAATAAAGGCCCAAACTGCAAAGGTTTCCTGAGAAAGGACAATAGAAATAAATTATCCAGAGATAACGAGAAAGCTAATGTTCTGTTTTGAACTGTCTGTTTTCATTAGTTTGAAGATAACAGCTTAAAATATGAAATTATTAGAATTCAGCATCTTTACTCTTCTGTGATACAACTATATGCTTATATCCAAAGATAAAGTGGAAAACAAAGAGTTAAACAATTGGGCTATCCAGAGGTGTGGTGATTTTGGCGGCTAGACTCTACATGCTTGACCACATAGTTTGAGTCCCAGATCCAGAGTTTTTTTTAAAAAAACACTCTGTGTGTGCGTGTGTGCGTGTGTGTGTGTGTGTGTGTGTGTGTATGTGTGTATGTGTGTGTGTGCGCCCAAAATCCCAAAAGGAAAATAAAGAAGGTGTAGTGGCATGGCCATGCCTCCTGAGGGTAGGCAGTACCTTCTCACTTTCTCTTTATCTTTCTGGTAAGTACACATACCCTATAATAAAACAAAACAAAACAAAAAATTAACTAATGATTGATGTAGTTAACACATTTCCATAACCTTCATCAGTAATGGATGGAATTTTGTCCCAAGGTATATAGCAAAAAAGTGTAAAGTGTAAAGTGTAAAGATCTATAACTACACCATTTCCCAAAACGTAACAAGGCAAGGATGTGTAGTAGGGAAGAAAGGCATCAAAGGAAGATACAATGTACATGAGAGACCTTTCCTAGTATTTATAGAAGACCAAATATAGAAGTCTGACATTCAATTTTAACTATTGTAGTTTGTTGAGCGATTTCTTTGGATCAGATATTTTAAAAACATCTTGACTGTTTCCAGACAAGAAGTAATAGAAACCAGATTTTTGTTTTTCTGGGTGAAAACAAAAACAAAAACAAAAACAAAAACAAACAGACCGAAATGCCAGTTCGAAAGATGCTGTTCATTGAACTATGGGGATGGATATTCTTCAGAGGCGTGAAACAAACCAAAGCCCCACCATTGCCCCAACTTACTGCCTTGAGAGGGTTACCAGCTCTAGCGCAGGGAGGTGAAACCCAAGCAGAGCCTGGCAGACTCACGGAGTCTGGGAAGATGTGCAGCTGAGTCAGGAAGAGCAAGGTGGATAGAAATGCTGGAGAAAGAGGGAGAGCTTGATCTGTGCTGGGTCTTCTTTAACATACAAAGCAACTACTTGAAGCTGGGGAAAGAATCTCACAGAAAGGATTAAAGGTAAAAGTGCCTGGCAGTGAGGCCCTAGGCCGATCTCTGTGCTGGTTCCACTGAAAAAATATTAAAAGTAAAACTCAAAAATATCCAACTGTTCTCTAGTAACTTAAATAAACTTAGGAACAGAATTCAAGAATATTTATAGGACTAGAAAGTATCCATTAGCTCGTCAAGTAAAATTGGCAATATGTGCTATTCAATGGAAAATTATCAGACATAAAAAGAATCAGGAAAATATGACCCATAATGAAGAAACAAACCCATTAACTGAAACTGATTCAGAAATGACACAGATGTTGAAATCATCATTAAAACAATTTTATACCTATATTCCATATGTACAAAAAGTTAAGACATGGAATGTATCTCTATCTCATTTTATAAGGACCCTAGGTGAACTTTTAAAGATGAAAAATACCTTGCATGATCTGATTCACTGGATGTAATTAAGGTAGATTAAATTGCATAAAGAAAGATGAATAAACTTCAATATGTAGCCATAGAAACTATCTGAAATTAAACAGAAAATAGAAAAAGAAAAACAAATTTAAAAAATGAACACAGCATCAATAAGCTCTGTGGCAAATGCAAGAAATCTAACCTTTATGTAACTGGAGTTCCCAAAAGACAGGAGAGAAAGCTAAATTTTAAAAAATGGAAAAACTGAATAGTGGAAAATTTTCCATATTTGGTGAAATATAAGTCTACCTGGAGTCAACATCAGATCCCACAAATTAAAGGGCTCAGTTTCACCGGATTGCCTCCTCAGACACCAATTTTAAGCTCCAGAACAACTATAGTTATGTTCAAGTCCAAGTGACTATAAATAGGTGCTCCTCACAATTCGCTCTTCAGGTTCTATGATTTGCTAGAATGGCTCACAAAACTCAGAAAGACACCGTATTTTATCATAAGGTACATTAATGTGTTATAAAGGAGACAAATGAACAGCCAGACAAAGAGTTACATAGAACAAGGTCAGGAAGGCTCTCAATCTCAAGAGCTTCTGTCCCTGTAGAGTTGGGGCATAAGACCTTCCTGGCATGTGGATATATTTGCCAACTTGGAAGGTCCCTGAGTCCTGCGGTTTAGGGGATTTTTATGATGATTAAATCATCAGCCATTGGTAATTAACTCAATCTCTAGCCCTCCTCACCTTCTTGATTAGGAGGATGAGGCTGAAAGTTTTAAGGTTCTAATCAAAGTTTTCTCTTGTGGGTGACCATCTTGAAGTTATGTAGGGGCCCATCAGGTGCCTCATTGGAGCAAGTGACTTTTCTGTCACCCTCAGGATTCCAAGAGCTTTAGGAGCTCTGTGCCAAGAATTGGAAACAAAGATGAAATATCTTTCTGTGATACTACACCTGGAGACCAAAGATGTTCAATGAAATCTAAACCCAAGAAAGGTAAAAACAATTACTGCTAGTATAGCTGCTAGTATCACAAGGCACATCAGTAGCCAGTTGCTAAAAAGAAAGGAGAGTAAGATCTTAGTAGCAGCCAGAGAAAAAAGACACAGTGTAAACAGAATAACAAAGATAAAAATGACAGCAGGTATCTTGTCAGAAATGATGGAAGATTACATTCTACTTAATTTCATTTAAATAATGACTAGGAAGTACAAACTAATGTGTGGAGGAAGAAGAATTAGTAATTGCTAGGAGGTAGGAGTTACGAAAGGAAAGAGGAAGAGGTTGCAGAGGTACTTGAGGAAACTTTTGGGGTTGATGAATATGTTTATCTTGAATGTGGTGATGATTTAATGAGCATATACATACATTGAAATTTACCAAATTGTATTTAAATTGTGCACCTTACTGTAAGGCAGTTATATCTGACTATGTGTCTATGACAAATAAGAAAAAAAGTAGTCGTTGATATCCTCAAGGGATTGTTCCAGAGCCTCTGAAGCTACCAAAACCCACAGATGTTCGAGTCCCTTATATAATACAGCATGGTATTTGCATATAACCTGCACACATCCTCCTATACACTTTCAATCATGCTAAATTGCTTGTAGCACCTAATACTATGTAAATAGTATGTAAATAGTCATTGTACTGCATTTTGTAGAGACTAATGACAAGAAAAAAAACAGTGCATACATGTTGAGTATGGCCACAACCACCGTAGGCCTTACTACATAGTACACACATCAGCAGCAGTGTAACGTTTTTGATTGGTGCAGTTGATTGAATCTGAAGAGGCAGAGCCTGTAGTGACTAAGGGTAGACTGTATTAAATGACTAGATTTTGGGTTTTTTTCTGACCCATGAACACCTTGCAAAATACACAGTTCTGTATTCTATAGATAAGTAAAGAAATCAAACAACGTTAAAAGATTTGCCCAAAGCCAATTAACAAAAACCTCACATCTATCTAAGCTCAATGGTCATTAATTCCTATTATTTCTTGCTGTCTTACAGATAAGAAGAGCAAATTGTAAAAGGCCTTTCTGACAGTAGAAAACAAAAACTTATGGACATAATTGTCATAGGAAACATTTTACTCAATGAAAGTTTAGCTCTTTAATGACAAGGGTCATATATTATTATTTAACTCCTTTAATTAGCTTAATTTTACTTAATAAATTCATTAATAAAATAAATGTATACTTAATTAACAAAATAAATTATTATATTTCTGAAGATACAAAAGTATATTAGATTTCTAAGACTAAGAAAGAGGGGAAGTAGCTTATGCGTAGAAGGATATAAGAAAACAAACTTGTGACGTGTGTAAGTGCTGATTATGCTTGGTGAGAGCAAACTTTCATTTGTAGATTTTCATTGAGACCATCGTCATGTCACTGTTTCTGCAGGCCTTGCCTCCTAACCTGCCTTCTATTTTCTACTCACAACTCCTCAATCTAATCTTCAGTAGAAACCAGAATGAGCTTTTTAAAACATAAGCTATGTAATAACTCTTCATCGATGAAAAGCCCTTCAGTGGCATCTCAATATACTTAGAGTAATATAAAAACTTCTTATGCTGGTGAAAAACCTTATGTGAACTGACTTTCACTCTCCAATCGCATCTTGCACTCCTCATTAGCCTTCTTCCTGTCTTTCAATCTTGCCATTCTTGTGCTGCCTGGGGAATCTTGTACTGTTTCTGGATCTCTCTTCCAATCACTACATGACGTGAGTCCCCAGTCACCTCGCTGACTTAAATGACTTTGTGAGACTGTTAAATACTATTTGTATGGTGACTATGCAATCACTCTACTACAAAACTTCAGTGGCTCCCCAAAGGGGCAATATGACCCCTTCAGGAGTATTTGAAAATGTTTGAGAAACTTTCTGAGATAAGGGGTGACTGCTACTGGTACTTATTGGAAAGAAGCCAGAAATACTCTAAATATCCTACAATGTACAGGATACTACCCACACATTCAAAAAATAATATAAGCTCCAAAATCTCGGTAGTGCCAAATTTCAGAAAAGTTACTATATTTAAATTCCCTGCTAAGCATGAATAATTATCTGATATTCTTCTTTGTTTCTTTTTATATATACATATATATATATATATATATATATATATATATATATATATACAAATGGGGACAGGGACCTCAGGTTTCTTGTTCACCCTTGTATTCCCAGTTCTTAAGTAATGATGGCCAAGAAATGGTTTGTCAATAGTATTTTCTGAATGAATGCCCACATTTTCCATTAATAGTATTATGTATAACCTGTTGAGTATTTCTGCAATGGCATGTTACTTGAAACTAAAAAACAGCTGAAGGTGTTTTCCCTAGAATATGATTTGAAACTAAAAAACAGGGCCTCAACTTCTTATAAGGTTTTTCTATTTTCTTTTCTTTTTTTTTTTTTTAATGGGTTGAATACCAGAACTCTTCAGGGAAGGGAGGTTGCCAAGAAACACATTTTGGGTGTGAAATTCTTCTCATAGCTTGTAAAATAAATCTACTTCCCTTAATCTCTGGCAAGGTCAATGATTTTGTGTTAAATGTGCAAACTCATTGCATCTCTGATTTTTCTCTCTGTCATACTATAAATAAATTAACACTTTTATCTAATCTGATTTGCTTCCTGTTATATTTGAAAAGATACTGCTGTGTTGGTTGATGTTTTCTCTGGAGAAATGACTATTGATCTCATCATTCACAATAAAAATAATATAATAGTTTTAACTATTGATTTCCTATGGCTTAAGAATCCAGAGGAAGCAAGGATTGCAAGTAATGCTGCTCACATTTAGGCAAATTATGATGAAGCTTAAAGCTTGGCAGTCACCAAAATGTCTATCCAGCAATGCTCATCAAAAATCTGATCCTTCTCGGGACCAGCAGTTAGCATAATGGCTATGTCACTGAACTACCATGTAGCTGACCATGGTTAGAGTCCCAGACCCAGTGGCTTAAACTCACGCCGGGTGTATGTGCGTGCGTGCCCAAGATCCCGAGAGGAGAATGGAGGAGAAGGGATTGGCGTGGCCATCTCCCCTGGAGGGTGATTTCTCGCTTTCTATCTCTCTTTCTGGCAAGCGAACGTGCCCTATAGCAAAAACCTCTCAAAAAAAAAAAAAAAAATCTGGTCCTACTTTATTTTGTCTAGTATCACCTTCTTTCCCTAGTAGTTCCCTGGTTGTGACAATTCAAAGACAAAATTATGGCTATTGGGAACCAGCAGTTAGTGTAATGGCTATGTCGCTGGACTCCCACGTAGTCGACCACGGTTCGCATCCCGAACCGGGTGGCTTAAAACTCACGCCGGCCGCATGTGCGTGCGTGCCCAAGATCCCGAGAGGAGAATGGAGGAGAAGGGATTGCAGCGTGGCCATCCCACCTGGGGGGTGATTTCTCACTTTCTGTCTCTATGTTTCTGTCTGTCTGGCGAGCGCACATGCCCTATAGCAAAAACCTCTCCAAAAAAGAAAAAAAAAAAAAAAAATTATGGCTATTGAAATAAGGTTAAGAACTTTGCTTAAACTTATAAGAGTGGTAGAGCTAGGACTTGACTTTAGATCTGAAGGGGGATAAATACCAGTGGGTTTATACATTTTACTTTTCAGTTAAAGCATTTTCATTTTAAACAAGAATGTCAATGAAAAGCATTCCTTCAACTAAATAATAATTAATAATGACAGAATTTTAGGCACAGGAAAACCAGCAGTGGATGTATTTGGTAGTTGGCGAAGTTTTCAATGTCTATTATATTACATCACCTATGCACATGTATGGCCCTTTTGCCCATGGCTTCCTGACATAGCTTCATAAACACAGGTACCTATGACTTCAGAGAGGTTTCTTTTTCCTTCTGCGGCATAGAGGTGGCATTGATAGCATCAGTAGATTGTATCATTCCTGTTCGATCAGTATATTCCTATCACCAACCAATCTATTTTCACATAAATGTCTCAAAACCATACAATGAAAGATGTTTTTAACACTTGCTTTATTTGTTTAAAAAATTGTGATTGGATACCTATCATCTCTACTTCCAGTTTTCTTCAATATAATTATCTCTCTCTTACATAACAGTAAAGTAATATCCAATAATCAAAAAGAGAAGATTGTGACTCATTATATACCTATGTCACAGTTACCTTTTCAACTTACTTTCTCATAGTAAGTGTGTGTTATATAAGATATATGGTTATATAAGATATTCTGGTACTTATTATATATCTGTGTCACAACTACCTTTTCAAAGTAATTGAAAGGTCAGGCAATTCATTACTACTTGGCATATTTATTCTTGCTTTATTCTGTTCTTTTTCCACTTACTTATCTTTTATTCTTTCATTACCAAAAGAAAAGAACACCTATAATGTATTAGTACATCAGAACTTTTGAGTTCTCTAAGTTTCTGAGTTACTGGCTGTGGCAAGTATACGGAGTTAAGAGCAAGACCTTCTTATTAAGCTTCATATATCATTGTGTTGGTTCACATTCAAGAAGGACCAACCCAAATGATCCTTTTGCAGAAACCAAAGGCTTAATGTGTTAGGAAGAAAAACATAAAGTACTTTAGAATTCTTTCCCCAGAGAGTGACACAATTTCATTTTCTAAAACTCTTTTCCATGACACCTTATAACTCAAACCCTTACTTGATCCATTTTCCCAGCACCAGCTTCAAATATAAAGAAAGTAGTACTTTTTTGCTCATAACAGAAAATCTTACGGATTTTTTTTCTTTTGGACTCGACTGAAGTTTTGTAAGAGGGATCAAAGGATTGGTACAAATAGGCAGGTTCTTAAGTATCCAGAGAGGGATAACTAGTTTACTGGGAAGAGAATAGAGTGTAAGAATAGAGATGAAGGAGTGTATAAGGGAGACAGAAAGAAAAGGATTACTTAATTTTCTTTATACATGTTTTGTTTTTTATAGAAAAACTGAATGCACTGAAAAAAACAACAGGCTTTTATATACATTCTAAGATACTTTAAGTGATGTTTAAGGATAAATAATAGAAACATTTTGGAATTTATTTTAAAAAGTAAGTCAACCAATGTTAAACTATAAAACCATTAATATAAAAAGATATGTCAAAATTCAAAATTTTTAAACACTTTAAATCTAAGAAATATATCCTAAAAGCTAAGATTTACTTTTATCGTCTCCTTTTTTACTTCTTCTTGTTCTTTTTATTGCTGAAGGGCAAATGCACTTGCCAGAGATACAGACTCAAAGAAGAAGAGAGAGCAAGAGGGAGAAAACCTCTCCCAATAGAACATGGTCATGCCAGAATCCCTTTTTCTCCCCTACTCCATCCATTCGGTATTTGGAGCACACATGCAAATATACCCTAGCATGTTTCTCAAGCTTCTAGGGCTGGGATTCAAACTGGTGTCAACCATGTGAGATCCAGCCCCATTGTGGCAAACCTGCCTTTACTCTTTTCATATAGTATCCATATTAATTTACTAGGGCTGTTGTAACAAAGTACCACAAACTGGTTGGCTTAAGCAATGAATTTCTTTTCTCACAGATTTGAAAGCTAGTAGTTTGAGATCAAACTGTTGGGAGAATTGGTTCTTTTTAAGGCCTCTCAGGGAAGGATCTGTTCCAGGCTCTCTCCTTGTCTTCCAGATGATCATCTTCTCCCCGTGTCTTCATATTGTCTTTCCTCTATATATGTGTCTGTCCAGATTTCACTTCTCATAAGGACACATTGGATTATGGTCCACCCTGATGTTCTCATTTGTACTTAATTATCCCATGAAATACCCTTTTATCAACAAACGTCACATTCTGAGTTACTGGGGTTAGGACTTCAACATATGAATTTGGGGAGAGGGACAAAATTATGCCTATAAGAGCATCTAAAGTATTGTTAGTCCAGGAGCATTTTCTGAAGAATTATATTTCTTTTTAACCAAAATACCATTAGATACGTTTTTTGAGAGGTTTTTGCTACAGGGCATGTGCGATTGCCAGAGAGAAACAGAGAGACAGAGAGACAGAAAGTGAGAAATCACCCCCCAGGGGGGATGATCATGCCACAATCCCTTCTCCTCCATTCTCCACACACGCACATGCGCCTGACGTGAGTTTAAGCCACCGGATCTAGGACTTGAACCTCTGTTGACTACATAGGAATTCAGTGACATAGCCTTTACGCTAACTGCTGGTCCCAATACCATTAGATATTAAGTGCAGCTTTAAAAATAGTATTGATAGTACATTAACTCACTGACCTTGAGAAAAATTATGAAAAATTATATAGACACTCAGAAAAGATATAGAACACAATTAAGATTAGGTCTATAGATCTCTGTAGCCACTGGGCTGTTTATCCAGGCAGAGAAAGGAATGCCTGTGACTGGGGCTTGCTGGACAGTGGTAGTATGAAGAACAAAAGAATTTCTATTTTGCAAGTGCAAACATGAGGAATGAATATGCTGAGGGACATAAAATGCTATAACAGTGAGTTACAGGCATAGAGGAAATGTAAATAATATTTTCTGATACCCAGATGCACCTTCTATAACTGGAACTCTTGTCACTTGAAGATAGTTTTTATTAGACTATAGCATATGTAGACAAGTGTATTCACATAAGTTATAATACTTACAAATGGAACATAATAGAGGTTTCACATGGTGCAGACCAATAACATATGGCTTCCTTCGGAGAGACAGTAAATAATACATTGCTAGTAATAGATTCAACCTGGTCAGAACAGAACCTAGCTACGAACGACCACATAAACAGGAACAGCCGGTAACTTAGCAGGCATATTTTTTTTTTCATAATTTATCCCTCTTGAACAAGGTGTGCATGCTG
This sequence comes from Tupaia tana, assembly GCA_026018925.1. Classification (NCBI taxonomy): domain Eukaryota; kingdom Metazoa; phylum Chordata; class Mammalia; order Scandentia; family Tupaiidae; genus Tupaia; species Tupaia tana. The sequence continues at coordinate 41,948,298 of JAKSZU010000004.1, read as the reverse complement.
TGTGGCAGAGGAGGGGGAGGGTAATTTTTCCACAGAACAATATGTTATTTCACTTTTTCTCTTATTGCAACTTAAATTTTTAAGGAAAGAACAATGACTAAATTTGCCATTGCAAATCAAAGCACGTATTTTCCAGGGAAAATGAGTCTCAGACCACCAAATGGGGTGGAATATAGAAAGGCAAGAAAAATAGTCACAAAATCCAAAATGTGTGATGGCAGTTAGAAAGGCTCTGTAAGTGCTATATTGAATGAATATGATCTTCACCTGGTAGGAACAGGCATATGTGTTGTTTCTTTCTCTTTAAACTATTACACCACTTTACTGGATCTGTGGGCTTTGGTTTACAAAATGAAATTACATTTTGAGATCTGACAACCAAGTCTTAGTTGTTAAATACAAATACTGTAGACATTGGACAGTGCTTGATCATTTCAATTTTGTTTATGACAGTAAGAATTTCCGTTTTAATACACAGGGATCTATTGTTCATAATAACCCTATATGGTTGGTAGGTATTGTTTCCTTTGTTCATATTTCAGGAAGCTGATCCTCATGGGAGCAACCTCTGAAACATTGCCCCAAAGCACATGAAAACTAGTGCATCTAGTCTGAAGTCTGCATTCTTTTTTTTTTTTTTTTTTTTTTTTTTTAATTGCTGGAGTAAGCATGCACTTGCCAGAGAGAAAGAAAGAGGGAAAGTGAAAAGCCACTCCCTGCAGGGTATGGCCACATCTCAATCTCTTCTCCTCCATATTCTATGATTATGTGCACACATGCACATACACTCGGCATGATTGTCAAGCTCCTGGGTTCAGGACTCGTCCGTGGTCAGTTATATGGGAGTCTAGAGCACTCGTCCGTGGTCAGTTATATGGGAGTCTAGAGCCTTAACCACCACGCTTCCTGCTGGCCCCAACAAGTATATCTTTAAGAATATATTTGGAACTAACTCTTAGTATATCTGTACTTAAGTTGTTAAATTGTTTTTAAAAGCTTCACTGTGATTAATTTACTAAATGCCATTTGTTGATCTTAATATGATGTTAAACTCTAAAAGCTTTCCTATTAGACATCATACTTCTTTGCTTTCTGTCTCCCCAGCACATATTTTTGCTTGTAAGCAAAGATCCAAAAGCTGTATGGTAATATCCAATAGGAAATCAAATAATCTATTTAGTTTCAACACAGTTGTCAATAGTACATAGTGTATCTCCAAATATTTCCAAATATCTTTGTCTTTATATTCTTATTTATGATGTCTTGGTCTTTCCACATATTACTTAATGATCCTCAAAACACCACTATGTGTAGAGCCATAAAAGTATATTTTCCTTGATTTTGGCTTTAAATTTCTCAGTGGCTTGGAACCAAAAGGGCACCAACCAGTTTATAGAGTATAATATGAAAGGCAATTAGGACATCAGAAGTAGAGCTGCTTGGTACTAAGATGTGTGAATAATTTCTCCTATGGGTCCTCAGTAAGTAGAACCACTGATTAAAGCAAAGAGCTCAATTTTTCTGATAAAAATATAATAGGAAGTTTTATATGGCCTTTATTACAATGTCCCTCAATGAAAACTAGTATGATAACACCAAAACAACATTTGGCAAAGATAATAGTTGCCAAAGTCAGTCAAAAGAAAGAGTTTTCTCATATATAATGTATTCTGAAAAGAAAATTTTAAATAGCTAAATGAATTAATTTCCTTCTTGGAATCCTTTATGAATTTTATTTCACTACATATTCTTATGACAAGAATGAAACATGAGAAAAGTTGAAGTTAAATGAATCTATTAATCACCTTGATAGTTCTGACATTTTCAGAATATTCTATAAGTGAAGCCATACAGTTTATAGCCTTTAGGGTCTTTTTTTTTGGTATTTTTTATTCTATTTAGTAAACTGTATTTAAATTTCATCCATGTTATGTGGATATGAATAATTTTTATGGCAAGTGGTATTGAATTTGTTAGCAGATGAATATATTAGAATTTGTTTATTCATTCATTAGTTTAATAACATTTGGAATGTTTCTAGTTTTGAATAGTTTCAGTAAAGTTAATATAATCATTTTCAAGCAGGTTTTGTTTAAATGTTAAGTTTTGTTTTGTTTTATTTTTTAATCAAGGGGTAAGATTTCTAGGTGGCATGCTAAATACATGTGTAATTTAATGAAAAACTGGCAAACTGTTTTCCAAAATGACTGTACAATTTTTCATTCCCACCAGAAGTGTAGAAAATTTAGGGCCAGAAGGTGGCGTGGTGGTTCAAAGGTGCTGGACTCCCACATGGTCAACCGTGGTTTGAGTTTTGGATCTGGCCATTTGCTTTCTCACTCCTCCCTCTCCTCTCTCTTGCTCTGTCCCTCCTTGGTCAAATTAAAATAAATAGAGTTAAATAAAATAATTCTTAAAAAAATAAAAGCAATTCTAGTTCTGCTTTTTTGAAGTATTATTTTTTTCTTAATTTTAGCCATCCAATACATGTAGAATATCATGTATCTGTTAAAATCTTTACCCATTATTAATTAGGTTGTGTGTATTTACTGAGACTTCAGAATCTTTACATATTTTAGATACGAGTCCTTTGTCTGATAGGTAATTTACAATTGTTTTCTTTTGTAGCATGATATTTTTGAGAGATTTTTGCTATAGGGGACGTGTGCTCCCCGAAGACAGAGAGAAAGATAGTGAGAAATCACCCCCCGAGGGGATGGCCATGGCACAATCCTTTCAACTCCATTCTCTCCTTGGGATTTTGGGCATGCAAGCACATGCACCTGATGTGAGTTTTAAGCCACTGGGTCTAGGACTCAAACCGTAGTTCACTACATGGGAGTCCAGCAACGTAACTATTACACCATCTGCTAGTCCCTATAGCGTGAATTTTTATTTAACTTATGGTGATTTTCTAAAGTAAAACTTTTCTTTAATTTTGATAAAATAAAATATCCCTATCTTCTGTGTGGTTTGTGTTTTCACTCATTTCTAAAAAAAAAAAAAAAAAAAAAATTCAGGTGGGGACCATCAGTTAGCGTAATGGCTATGTTGCTGAACTCCCATGTAGTCAACTGTGGTTCGAGTCCCAGACCCAGTGGCTTAAACTCATGCCGGGCACATGTGTGTGCATGCCCAAGATCCCGAGAGGAGAATGGAGGAGAAGGGACTGTGGCGTGGCCATCCCCCCTGGGGGGTGATTTCTTGCTTCCTATCTCTGTCTCTCTTTCTGGCAAGCACATACGCCCTATAGCAAAAAAAAAAAAAAAAAAAAAAAAAAAACCTCCAAAAAACATTTAGGTCAACTCAAAGTCACAAAGATTGTCTCTTTTTTTCCTTCTAGAATATTTATAATTTTGTGATTTATAATTTTGTGATTTATATTTATGTCTGTTATGAACATTGAGTTAATTTATATATAAAGCATGAGCAATAAGCAGAGTAGACAACCATGCTTTGATACTAATCTTCACAGACAAACATTTAGCTTTTCATTCATATCATTAAATATGAGGTCAGATGTTTTTTTTTTTTTTTCATAGAAGTCTTTGTCAGATTGAAGAATGAGGCGTGGTCCTGCTGCAATTCCTTCTTCACTTCTCCATCCTGTCTGAGTTTTGGATACATATACATATGCATATGCCCAGAATGTTTTTAAAACTGCTGGGGCAATGATTCAAACCAAGGTCAATCATGTGAGTTCAGTTCCCCTTAACCACTAGGTAACAGGCAACAGGACCAGACTGGTAGTTTTTTTTTTTTTTTCTTTGTTTTTAGGGTTTTGCCATAGGGCACATGGACTCACCAAAGAGAGAGAGAGGCAAAGTGAGAAATCACTTCCCAGGGGGAGAAACCACACCACAATCTCTTCTCCTCCATTTGCCTCTTGGGATTTTGAGCATACATGCACAAGTGCCCAGGGAGATTTTCAGTCTCTTGGGTCCGGGACTTAACCCACAGTTGGCCATGTGGGAGTCCAATGTTTTAACTATATGCCACCTGCTGGCCCTCTAGTAGTTTTTTTGTTTGTTTTGTTTTGTTTTAATATTTGCTTAGTAGTTGTTCATTTGTTTTTTTCCTATAACTGTAGTAAAGTTCTCACTTTCACTTCTTTTATTTTTTTAAGAGGTTTTGCTATAGGGCACATGTGCTCACCAGAAATATAAAGAGGGACAGAGAGACAGAAAGCAAGAAATCACCCCCCAAGAAGGGATGACCACTCCGCAATCCTTTCTCCTCTCTTCTCCTCTCGGGATCTTGGCCACGCATGTACATGTGCCCAGCATGAGTTTAAGCCACTGAGTCCAGGACTTGAACTGCAGTTGACTACATGGGAGTTCAGCGAAGTAGCCAATATGCCATCTGCTGGTCCCTCTTGCTTTCACTTCGAACACTGGTAATTTGTCATCTCTCTTCTTATCATTCTGATTAAGGTTTATCCATTTCAGTGATCTTTTAGAAGACTAGCTATTTGAGTTTCATTGTTTTTTTTTTTTCCTACTGCCTATTTTACTGACTTCTTTTCTCCTTCCTTCCTTCCTTCCCTCCCTCCCTCCTTTCTTTCTTTCTCTCTTTTTTCTCTCTCTCTCTCTTTCTTTCTTTCTTTCTTTCTTTCTCTCTTTTTTTTAGAGAGAGATTTTTGTTATAGGGCACATTCACCCCCCAGGGGCCAAGGCTATTACACGATCCCTTTGCCTCCATTCTCCTCTTGGGATTTTGGGCCTGCATGCACACATGCTCAGCATGATTTTTTTTAAATAATTCTATTTTTTTCAGGTTGTATTTGTTCTTTTTTATTCCTTCATAAGGTTGAATTTTGCTATATTTATTTTAGACCTTTACTCTTTTTTGGTGTTGTTCCATTACTTCTGGTTTGCAGAAAAAAGTCTGTGATAATTCTGATTTCTGTTTCTTAGTATAAAATGCTTATTTTTTTCTCTGGGTATGTTTTAAATGTTCTCTTTTCCTCTGATTTTCAGCAATTTGATAAAGATGTATTTTTGCATGATTTTTGTCTGCTTATTTGTTCATCCTGCTTTGAAATTATTAACTTCTGATATTTGCCATTTTATTGTATATATCAAATTTAGAAAATATTCAGCCTTTATTTGTTTAAATATTTTTTCCATCTACTATGGAACCCCAATACATATGAGACCATTTTATATTGCTCTATGTGTCACTTATGCTCTGTTATTGTTTGCTTTTTTTCATTGCTTTTAGCATTTTTTTCTCTGTTTCCATTAGGAAATGCTGCATACTCTGCTATTCCTTCAAATTTAGTAATATTTTTCTTCAATGTCTAATAGACTGATAATATTTCATTTGATATATTTTGATTTCCTTTGTCAATAATTTTTCCTGGGTTATCTGTTTCCACTTTCCATTCCTCTTTTCATTATATTCACCTTCTTTTGTAGTTTAATGCATTCATGCTAGCTATATTTAAATCCTTTACTAATAGTTCCATTAGCTCTCTAACTTCTAGTTCTAGGACTCTTTCTGTTGATTGGTTTTCTTCTAATCATTCATATATTTCTTACTTTTTAAATGTTTAGTATTTTTTTGTTTGCAAGAGAGCACATGCACTCACCAGAGAGAGACAGAGAGATAGATGGAGAAGGAGAATAGATGGCACTTTCCATGTGGAATGAGAATACCACAATCCTTTCTCCTCCATCTTTCCCTCCTTTTGGGATTTTGGGCATGCATACACACACACCCAATATATATTTCAAGCCATTAGATCTGGACTCAAACTGCATCAACCATGTGGAATCCAGCTGCCTTACCCACAAGGCCACGAGCTGATCAAATTTAAAACTGATGACTGGGGAACCAGCAGATGGTGTAATGGTTACATCACTGGACTCCCATGTAGTTGACTGCAGTCTGAGACGTGTACCCTGCACCATAAAACTCACAGGGAGCATGTGTGTGAGTGTCCAAAATTCCAGGAGGAGAATGGAGAAGGGATTGCAGCATGGCCATCCTCCTGGGGGTGAGGGGTGATTTCTCACTTTCTGTCTTTCTGTCTTTCTCTGTCTCTCTGGTGAGTGCATGTGCACTACAGCAAAAATCTCCCCCCCCCAAAAAAAAAACTGATAACTGGACATAATGCTGTTACATTGTTGAATGTTTAGATCTTGTTTTGTTCCTTTAAATTTTGCCCATTTTTCTTAGTGGTTTATGTCAAGAAGAAATCCGATCCCTGTCCTTAAATATAATAAAGATCAGATTCCAGAGTTACCTTTAACAAATACAATATTTATAAATATTCCAATAATATTACTGATAGCATTCTAATCATTTCTCAAGTTACAATTCTATTTTCTTTCATGGTACACAAGAGCATGTAGGTTATGACTCCTGCTTATGGTCCATATTCTCTTCTATCTACTCCCATGAAAGTAATATTCTGGCTTAAACAAACTTTCAGAATTATTCGTTGAAATTATGACAGCACAATTAAAACGGTGTAGTATCCTAAATTTACCCTGTATATAGCACTTATCAGACATTATTGAAATCACCTGCTTATACTTTTGTTTTCCCAATAAACTATAAGCTCTTTGAAATGGAAAAAATTTTATTCACTGGTCCAAGATCCTAGCACAATTAATATTCATTGAATAAATGAGTAGAAAGGAAAAAGGCAAACAGGAAGACAAGAAGAAAAAAGGGATTGTGAGCTGATTTAAGAATTTTCCTTTCTGGTGGATTATGTCAAATATGTAATAAAATACATCAAAACCTACTTTGAGCTTTTTATTCATTACTTACCTTTATTTACTCCAGACACCTGTTACAATTCTTTCAGTAGATGGCTTCCATAACTTCATCTCACCCCACCTGCTGTCATTGCCTCTCAAACCCTATTGTTTCTGTGCTTTAATAACACCCACAGACTTATCTTACCTGATAGACTTGTGGAACATTTGCATGAAAATATTCTGCTCCAAAAGAATGTCCTTTCCATTTATGTTTCTGAATTTCACTCATATTTTTCAGAGAGATTAACAACCCCAACAGCTTAATAAGACATGTGTTTTGGTCCATTATGTTGCTAATAACAAATATTCGAATCTGAGTATTTATAAATAATAGTTTATTCAGCTCATTTTAAAAATAATTATTTTACTTTATTTATCATTATTATGTTTTAATTTTACCAGAGAGAGAGAGAGAGAAAGGAAAAGTGAAAACGCAAGCTGCCATGTCTAGAACTCAAATCATGGTCAGCCACGTGGAAGTCCAGCACCTTAACTGCCACACCACCTGCAGGCGCCCATCTCATGGTCCTAAGCACCAAAGTTCAAGGAGCTGCATCTGGTCAGGGTCTTCTTGCTGGTGGAGACCATCTGCAAGGTCTCGAGGCAGCATGGGGAATCACATGGTAAAACAGGGCAAGAGCATGTGTTTTTGTGTTGTGTGTGTGTCTGTTCTCATTTCCTCTCTGCATAAACTTACCAAGATTCAGTTATGAGAGCCCTATCCCGATGACCTTAATCCTTGTCACTTTCCAGAGGCCCCACCTTTCAATACCATACCTAGATTAAGTTTTCCCTCTCTTAATCCCATCACAACCAAATTTAAACACATTGGGTTTATGGGGAGGACACGTCAAACTATAGCAACATATTAATATTTTTGTGTTCCTACTGTCTTTGCAAACTATAGACAAATTACAATTTGTATGTGCAGGTAGAACTGCACACTCTGGTGACAACTGTGACAGGCAGAATAATGTCCACCCTAGATGTCCACACTTTAGTCCAGGGAACCTGATTTTTGTGTTACCTTACCTGTTAAAAGAGACTTTGCAGATGTGACTGAAGATAAGGACTAGAAATGAAGAGATTATCTAGGATTAGGTGTGCTCGATTTAATCACATGAATCCTTAAAGTAGAGGGGAAAATCATAGAGTACATTAGAGAGATGAGATTGGAGAGAGGCCGTAAAGATTTACAGTGGCAAAAGAGCTCGACCCAACACTTTCTGAGTTGCAAGATGAAGGAAAGGGAACACAAGTCAAAGAATGACTGTGGCCTCTAGATGCTGGGGATGCTATACAGCCATCAGCACCATGAGGACCTCAGTATTAGAACCACAAGAAATTACATTTTCTCAACAGCCTGTATAAGGAAACAAGAAAGCCTCCTCTAACACTTTGATTTTAATACAGTGATACCCTGCGTTATTTTATAGTGTTGTTGTAACAAATGACCAAAATGAGTGACTTAACAGAGTGCACATTTATCGTCCCATTCTTCTGTAGCTCAGAAGTTCAGAAGTGCTCTCACCAGATGAAAAGCAAGGTGTTAACAGGAAGCCCTAAAGAAGAGTCAGTTTCTTGCTCTCAGCTGAGGAACATTCTGTTTCCATAGGTCACAGCTTTCCTTGGCTCGTACTCCACTTCCTCTATCTTCAAAGTGAACAACATTTGGTAGAGTCCCTATCATGTCTCATCTCTTTGACCTAGTCTTCTACCTCTTTTTTTTATTCTTGAGGACTCAGGTGATTAGGTTGAACCTAATTTATTTAATTAATTAATTTACTTATTTATTTATTTTTGGAGTGGTTTTTCCTATAGGGCATGTGCGCTCACCAGAAAGAGAGAGACAGAGAGATAGAAAGCGAGAAATCACCCCCTGAAGGGTGGCCATGCCACAGTCCCTTCTCCTCCATTCACCTCTTGGGATATTGGGTGCACACACACACACACACACACACACACAAAACGTGAATTTAAGCTACCAGATCCAGAACTTGAACCGCAGTCAACTATGTGGGAGTCCAGCAACATAACCATTACACCAACTGCTGGTCCCATAATCTCCTTATCTTTAGGTCCTTAATGTTCTTCACATCTGCGAAGTCCCTTTTGCCAGGTAAACTAATCACTTAATGATTAGTATGTGGATCTTTGGAGGACCCATTATTCTGGTTACTGACCTAGAGAAGTAAAAGACTTTAGACTTCTGACCTAAAGAACTGAAAGATAATAAGTTTATATTTTTTTTTTTTTGAGAGATTTTTTGCTATAGGGCACGTGCGCTCGCCAGACAGACAGAGAGAGACATAGAGACAGAAAGCGAGAAATCACCCCCCGGGGGGATGGCCACGCCGCAATCCCTTCTCCTCCATTCTCCTCTCGGGATCTTGGGCACGCACGCACATGCTCCTGGCGTGAATTTTAAGCAACCAGGTCCAGGACGTGAACCGCGGTCGACTATGTGGGAGTCCAGCAACATAGCCATTACGCTAACTGCTGGTTCCCTATTTATTTATTTATTTTTGAGAAAGGTTTTTCGCTATAGGGCTCATGCGCTCACCAGAGAGACAGAGAAAGACATGTTCCCTATTTATTTATTTATTTTTGAGAGAGGTTTTTCGCTATAGGGCTCATGCGCTCGCCAGAGAGACAGAGAGAGACATAGAGACAGAAAGCGAGAAATCACCACCCAGGAGGGATGGCCACGCCGCAATCCCTTCTCCTCCATTCTCCTCTTGGGATCTTGGGCACGCACGCACACGCACCCGGCGTGAGTTTTAAGCCACCGGGTCCGGGACGCGAACCACGATCGACTATGTGGGAGCCCAGCGACATAGCCATTACGCAAACTGCTGGTTCCCTATATTTATTAATTTATATGTATTTAAGCCAGTAAATTTGTGGTATTTTTTATGGCAGCTATAGAAAAATAATACAAGAAATAAAAGCATCTTTCAAAGATTAGATTAACAACTATTTAGTGCTTTGTAGTTCTAAGAGAAAGAGTTAACACGTGTATAATTTAGTACCAATAGTGAGTTAAGCGGTTTTTTTTTTTTTTTTTTGGAAAAATTTTTGCCATGGGACATATGCACTGCCAGTGAGACAGAGAGAGGGAAAGTGAAAGTAAGAAATCATCCCATGGGGGGCTGGCCATGCTTCAATCCCTTTTCCTCCAGTCTCTTCTCAGGATTTTGGGCATGCACACATACACACCCAACATGATTTTCAAGTCCTGGGTCTGGGACTTGAACTGCAGTCAGCCACTTGGGAGTCTAGTGCCTTAATTTCTACACTATCTGCTGGCCCTATGAGTTAAGCATTTTTATTACCATCATTTACTAATGCAGCATTTCAGTCATGTACAGATCAGGCATATAGGTTTTGGGGTTAGTTCTGGGTTTCATATCTCTTGCTGGGCTTATTGGCTAGATACTTTATCTCTTTAACCATTTTATTCTTCTACTGTATAATGGAATCTACCCCCTAAGTTTTTATAAAGTTGCATGAGAAATTCATTTTTTAAATCATTTAGCATGGTACTTATATATATAATAAAAACTGAATAAAGGTAAATATTATTACTTTCAATTATGTGACATGATTAATCACTCAAATAAGAAAATTAATCTTCCTTTTCTAATGACATGTTAGATTTTCTGGACTTCCTATTATGTTGTCTTTCTTTAATCATCTGTTTCATAAATATAGCATCCATACTGGCTATTGACTAAGATTCAGCCTTTTATATCACAAAACTTATAAAGGCAAAGATAAGTAAAGTCATTAATGATTAAAGAAGCATTAGGAAGCATGTATATTCCACACAGGAATAGTTCAGGCTTTTTTGTTCTGCTTTGTTTTTTGGAAGTATGTAATGTGAAGTTACTAGATCGAGCAGTATATAAATCAGAAAAGGTTTCTCTGAGGAGATATTCAGGCAGAGAGAAAGTGACTCCAACATAAGGTCTGCTCTCAACTCCATCCACAGATATGCAAGGCAGATAAGTTTCTTTAGCTTCTATAGTGATATGAGAACTGAACTGGTCATTACTGTCAATGCCTCTGAGTAACTTCCTTTCTTACTTCTGGGTCTTATTAAATCTCACATTAAGACAAATGCACCAGCCCTTGAATTTAGCAGCCTGTCAGCATGAAAACCCACCTCCCTGACATGCTAAGCCTGTGCATTGTAATAATTGCACGTACATATGTTAAACTCCTACAATGCATCACACAATGTTCTAAGCATTTCACTTGTGTTAACTCACTCCAGCAATAACCATACAAGGCAAGTTTCTGTTCCAATCCTCACACATTACAGATGGGTAAACTAAATGCTAAGTACCTTGTATAAGATCAGATGCGTAACGATGGTTGATTTGAGTCCAGATAGTCCAGTTCTAGACCGCTTCTTCCATAATCACAGAATATAGTATGACACATAGAAGAGATACTTAATGATACTTAATATGTTGGTATGTAGCCAGCTGATGGGAAATAATTATAATCATAAATGTAAAAGTACCATCTCAGCTATATTTTATAAATTCAGTGGCAGAGTACATATAGTAATAGATGGCAATGAGATCCATAACTATGTATCGACTCTTTCTTTTTTTTTTTTTTTTTTTTTTTTTTGGAGAGGTTTTTCGCTATAGGGCGCGTGCGCTCGCCAGACAGACATAGAGACAGAAAGCGAGAAATCACCCCCCAGGGGGGATGGTCACGCCGCAATCCCTTCTCCTCCATTCTCCTCTCGGGATCTTGGGCACGCACGCACACACGCCCGGCGTGAGTTGTAAGCCACCGGGTCCGAGACGCGAACCGCGGTCGCCTACGTGGGAGTCCAGCGACATAGCCATTACGCTAACTGCTGGTTCCCTATCGACTCTTTCTGAGCAAGGGCTTTAGAAACTGATGAAATGGCTCCGAGAAGCAGTGTGCGATCATTGGCATATCATGTGAGTGTGTGCATTCAGAGATCAGTAACTGAGACACAGGGGCTCTGGAACAGGCTTGAGAATTACATAGGAGGTAAGATGGACAGGATAGTGACCGATGGATGACTGAGGTAAAAGGTATTGTCACACCTAACGCAAAGGTTTCTGCTTGAGCAACTGGGTAATGATCAAAGCACTCACTGTGTCTTGAAGCACAAGAGAGACAGTGGGAAAGGTAAATCCAGCTCTGTTTGCTCTGACTTTGAGATGCCTATGAGATATCCCAGTGGAGATGTCCAGAACAGTATGTGTGTTGAAGATTCAAGATAAAAATATGGGCTAAATAAATCACCTAGGGACTTGCCAATACATAAAGAATAATGACATGTAAATAAATGAACCACATCCTGTGCTGAATGAAAGGAAAAGAACAAAGAACAGTATTTGAGAAATGTGAGGATGGGAAGGGTTTTGTAAAAGTGAAAAGAAATGGCCAGAGAGCTAAGAGGAAAACTAGTGAAGGATAATGTCCTAGAAATTAAGGAAAATATTAATTGTGTAAAATATTTTTCTGAAACTTAGGACTACTCTTGAGAGATATTGATGCCATTGCAAGTTTCTAGCATGTAACATAAAACGCACGCAAATGCCTTACAAATCTAGATGTTCAGCAGCCAATGAAACTTTCCGATCAGATTCTGTCTGAAATCAGTATCAGAGATAAAAAACATAGCTACATCATATTTATCAGCTTCTTTGAAGATGATGATTATAGTGGCATCCTTGAAAGCTTAGAAAATTTATCCAGTTCTCCATTTTTTTTGAGAAAAGTCTGCTTATGTTTGGAAGAGACTATGCACAAAGGAATACCTTGCTTAGATAACAGGTAGTACTTATCGTTTTTCCTCAAAATTGTATCTATGTGTTTTGTTAGTCTTTATCATCTGAAAAAAGATCTGTGATAACTGCACAGGGCTTATGCTAACCCCTGCCACCATTTGTCACTTCAAAGTGTCATCAAGGATGACAACTCTTTTAAAATTCTTTTTCCTTCTTTGTGACTGAAAGTGGCAACTTCTTTAAATGTAACCATTTAGAGACTTGATGCTTAATCTTTGTAAGACTTTATTAATTCATTGATCTATGTATTTATTTATTTCACAAATATTTATAAAACAGCTGATGTTTCAGACATTATGCTAGAGCTAGGGACACAGAGACGAACAAAATAAAAAGTGTCGCTTCATTGGTAGAGAATGATAAAACTTTTGATAGGAGGACTGCCATGTAACAATGTGTTTATATCTCATGCACATTTATAAGTGGTATCCTGGGAAAGAAAAAGAAAACTTTCACATTTTTACGATTTATAATGGACTGTACTTACGCCTCATCAACATCGCCAAGTCTTAGTTTTGGTGATGGTCCTCATGTCTTTAGTTCTCTCTTAGTCTTAACCTTTTGCCTCCATTTTTTGGAGTGGGTGGGGTTAAATTGCATAAAGGTACTGAAATCTACTACTCTGCATTTTCATATACCATGCCCACATCTTCTCCCCTTAAGAGAGTAGTGGTGAGAAAGGGAACTAACCTGACCTGTTATTCCAAGACAGGATTGGTTTCCTTAACTTCACAACCACAGTAAAGAATGACTGATAGGGAAACAAGGGACAACCAAGACAAAGAGGCAGCCAAGCAAATTACAGAAAACTAGCAAATCCCAGTATTTATATCCTGGACAAAGCAACTCTAGTTTCAAGTCTGGGAGACTAGACTGAAAACAGAGCTAGGATGAGTTCAGGATGAATGTAAACAGTCATTTGTGTAAAAGCGATAGAAGGCTTAGAGCACACCTTCTGGAGAAAGCTGAAGCACAGAAGCAACAGGTGGGTTATAGTACTGGGAAGCTAGTGGGGAAAAATAAGATGTTGAGCATGCTTTATTTCTCATAAATATCTTGCTAGTAGTGGTGTATGAGGAGACTTCAAAATGTTTGTGGAAAATGGAGTTAAACTGTGAGTTTATTTTGGTGCAAAAAAAAATATAGAAATCCATGAATTTTTTAAATGCACATTTTCCATGAACTTTTTGAAGACCTCTCCTAATATTGATAGAGTTAGCATACTGTCCATTCACTGGCTCTCTAGCTATGGAGTTATGTAGGCATGACCATTTCCTTGTAATCTGGTAGGTGGAGACAGACCTCATTTATGGTGGGTTTGAAGGAGTCCTAAATATGGTTATGTAAATTGTGCAGTGAAAACCAGGGTCAAATTTTCAATAGATGTGTACAGTGTTTCAAATTATCTGATGTATTTATCTTGATATTGGGTATATTTTTGTCATATAGCTTCTCGTGGTCTCTCTTCACCTTTCAGAATCTGAAAGGTCTTTCTGACCTTTAGGATAGAAAAATAAATGCTTATTTCTTCTGTAAATACTGAACTTATTATTTCTGTCTTTTCATTATACTTATTCTTGTTAGATATATACATCTAATATGCTTATTTCTACACTTCAATACATCAAAAGCTATTGGTCTTATTTCTTCAGTGTTTAAATAGCAAAAATGATAACATATACTCATATCCACCATATTTAATGCTTTATTTAAGAATTAAATGCAGTTGATTATTCTAATAGGATACATGTTCTTGTTGTCAAAGGCATATATTTTGGGCTACCATTTTAAAAGATTATGTTGATATACAAAAATAGAAATATTCAAGTAACATTTTAATATTGCAAATGCATTAGCTTCTAATGAAACTATTTTTATGAAGTTGCTCCTTCACTTGTGATTGACTATTTTTGCCATTGCCCAACTAGTTTATATAATTCTTATATGGCTATCGACACTCCTCATACTTTAACTTATATTTAATATTGTACTTACAGTAGAATTCAAGTTATCCTTTAACAATTTGTTGATGTAAATAAAGATTGTATCCTCTACATTGCTTAGTTTTTATAGACACACTTAAACCCAACATGTCTTCACTGTAGAGGCAAAAAGAAAAGAAAAAGAGGGGAATAATAGAAAATAAAGGTTATATTAGTGTATTGAAGTCAGATAAGGGAACTGGGATAAGCTAAGAAAATGATTATAAAATCAAATTTTAAGGGGCTGGCAGGTGACATGGTGGTTAAAGCCCCTGGACTCCCATATGGCTGACCACTGTTCAAGTCCCAGACCTGGAGCCTTGCTTTCTAAATCGCTCTTTCTCTCTGATCAAACTGGAAAATAATAACAATAATAATATTAGATAAAGTTACATAAAATAATTATTTAAAAAATCAAATTTTTAGAATATGGATTTAGAAGACAATCTCTCCTTTTATAAATTTACATCTCTTTTTCTGAAAGAGTATATAAGCCAACTACTACTTCAGAAGTTTATCTTTCCTTTATCTACAGTGTGAACAACCAGATAAATAAATAGTTCAATTATATATATTCTAAACACTTCAGATTTCTATTAGCAAAGTCATAGTTACCTGGGGGCAGACTGTGAAACAACTAATATAGGTCCAGACAAGGGAATTCACAGAAAAAAAAATAAAAAAATTAATTGACATGGATTTTAGATTTGGAGAGCCATAAGTAAATTCTATTTGATTTGATTATTTTAAATAAAATCTTCTTAATAATTTTTAAACTTTGATATCATTACAGCATAGTTTTGGCAAGATACTAAGTGAAGGCAAAAATAATTTTGACATTTGAAAACAGAACATTGACTAGAAGGATTGTCTTATTTTCTAATTCTTATGGGTATACATTGAACTGTGATTTTTTTTCAAGGTCTGCACAGGAAGAAAATGGTCACCCTCAGAAATTCACACAGGCTTGTTCTTCCTTTGCCAGATCTCTGATAATCAGAATCCTTCCTGCCAAGGATTCTCTTCCTTCCAATAAATAAAGTTCAGTCATTAAAGAAAGAAATTCCTTATTTCCAAATCAAATTCATGTGAAGACACATTTTCATCTCTGATTATGTCTTTATGTTTTTAATCTGCTATTTTTAGTCAAATACAATGTTTCCTTGGATTATTAAAAAATAAAGATAATTTAGTTTATTTTTTGACTACTTAACCCTTAGTTTGCAAGTCATAAAGTTTTTTTTCTGAGACTTATTGGATGAATGATATGTAATGTATAATATACCCTTCTTAGCAGTATTAATCACTTTTGAAAACGGAAGTATGATAATGGTTTAATATATCATTCTTCTCTTCTCAAGCTACCTGGCTTGAAACCTTCAGTATGGGTAAGAGATTTCTCCAAAAGTAACATTTACTTCGGTTAAGTGTCAAGTTGCACTGTATAAAAGTCAGTAAGTACCAACTCATATTAGTGAGTTTCATCTACACTGCTAGGAGGTTGTTGAACTCAATTACAGAACTGCGCAGAGCTCTATTTGATGTGTGACGAGGTTAGGAGACCACAATCAATTAAAAAGAACACATGTATATCCTGTTCTGGGGAAACAGTTGTTACAGTATCCCTTGTTCTGCTTCTGTTTTTTTCTCTGAGTTTTTCTCTGAACATAGGAGAACAAAGAGTTTAATAATTCCCCAGTTTCATTTGGAATTGTTTTGTTAGCAGTACCTAGTAGGAAGTCATGAGATTGTTGTTTTACTTGAATGAAGCTTCAGGCGGCTACAATTAAACATTATGTCTTTTTTTTTTCCTAGCAAAACCATTTGAAAATGGACAATATTTGGACATTTATGGCATTACAAGGGACCAGGCTGGGGAATATGAATGCAGTGCAGAAAATCATGTGTCATTCCCTGATGTGAAAAAAGTAAAAGTCGTCGTAAACTGTAAGTCTCATTACCTTTTTCAAGCTAACTTCTGAAAAAAGATAAAATGCCTTGGTAAATACTGTCTGGAATTTGTGTTGCTGCATTTTAAGAGGTGGACTCTTGGGACCAGTAGTTAGCGTAATGGCTATGTTGCTGAACTCCCATGTAGTCGACCGTGGTTCGGGTCTTGGACCAGGTGGCTTCAACTCATGCTGAGCAAGGGTGTGTGCGTGCGTGCCCAGGATCCCGAGAGGAGAATAGAAGAGAAGGGACTGCGGTGTGGCCATTCCCCCTGGGGGGTGATTTCTCGCTTTCTGTCTCTCTGTCTGTCTGGCCAGCGCACGCACCCTATAGCAAAAACCTCTAAAAAAAAAAAAAAGGTGGACTCTTGGTAAAGATCACCTACTGAAATGAAATGTGAAATGACAGTGAAGCTGTGTATATGTTGGAAGATCGATCAAATGATTTTATGCAACATCAATTGTCCTTAGTAATCCCAATACTACTTCAGTTCAGGGTACAGGTTGAGATGCTTTTAATATCATCTTAGTTTCTGGCATTCCAAACTTGTGGAATCCTTATCTCTAAAGCGCTAAGAACATGCCATTTTCTTCCTGATGAGTTTTCTCTACAGTGTACTCAGACGAAATCCAAGTGTGCAACTCTCAGTGAGACCCGGCGGGCATGAAGTGTTCTGGTGTATGCTAAAGGAGAAAGGGTGTGCTGTGGTGCTTCTGTTACTTGGGTGATTTAATTCTACTTAGTGTGAAAAATACTAAGAAAACCATGAATTTTTCCATGACCTTAAGTTAGACACCTAGAGAACCATCAATGCCATTATGCCCTTTCTTAAGTCCCCTCAAAACACTCATCTAGGAGAGTTTTTCAGTAAATTCCTGTTGCATCCTATCGCTTGTCATCTCAACGGCAGTAACTGCAGTGAGTTTTACTTTTCATAAATTCTCCCTTAGTCTTTCTTTCCAAAAGGTTCACATCTTTTAACTTCTTCAAATAAAATACCTTTGGGATAAGGATATTTTACTGAAAGTACTGATAATGTCTATCTAGTATTGTACAACAGATCAGAAGAAATTGTTCCAAATATATCCAGAAATGCTACAACTAATCAGAAGTTGTTTCATATTAGTAGGACTCTTTGAGTCTCATGGACTGAAAACTAATTTTCAAAACACTCCTGGCAGTCCAGCTGTCTGCCAGAGCAAATCACTGTCATCAGCGAACATTTGTTGGTGACTAATCTATATACTTGGGATTGAACTGTCTCTATTACACTGAGTGAATGTGTATAATAGCAGATCAGGAAACAGTTTCTGAGTAGGATTTCTCATGGAGTGTGCAGACTAACAGCAGAATCACCCAGGCAACTCAGTACAAGGAGAAACTTTCTGGGTCCCACATCAGCCTACCGAATTGGAATCCTTGGGGGTGTATGGCCTGGAAATCTGCGTTCTGACCGATTTCCACTGATCTCAGGGCCTCTGTTGCAGAGGGCTGCTCATCTCTCTGGAGCTCTCTGAAATAAGAGGTAACAAACAAATAAGATATTCCTGGTCATTTTATCACTAGTCGTGTTTATCTAAATATGTGTGTACTGATTTTATATTTGCAAAGTTGGAAAGACACAAACAGGACTGTTAATTAATTAAGTGATATTTTTAGCATGAGCAGTAAGAAATGAAAAACTAGAGTCAAAAGTGTCACACACACACACACACACACACACACACATGCACATACAAAATAAATAAGCCACGCACCCAGCCCAACAATGCAACCCACTCTCAAACTCCCAAAATCAGTAGGTGTTTAAAATGATGTTTCTGATAGGGAAGAACTGAAAACCAGTTGCCATATAGATTTGCAAAGGATCATACTTCAACATATGATCTAGACTTTCCTTATCATTCACCCCGTCCTTTTTAATCCCTCTGACTCTAGCTCATTGTCACTTAACTGCTCTGGTTTTCTTTTTCCCTATGCAAGTGGGAACTTTGGGCTGAGGAAGGTCAAAATAAGGAGGCAGTACCTTGGCAAGAAACTGAATCAAAAGAAAGACAAATCAGCTAAATTAGTCATCATGTAAGGAGTCTGGGTGGAGAAGAGAATCCATCTGTAAAAAAAAGAGACAGAAACTGGGAAAAAAAAAGATGTCACCAACTGTGGAGAATCTGCTGCAGTTTCATAGAGACTGGTAGGAGACAGGGACAAAAGGCCTCTTATTTCTCAAAGCAGAAACGTTTGCCAGAGTATTGCCATTTTCTTGCATTAGTTTCACAAACCTCAATTACTACAGGGTGACATGATGCAGGATAGGTGACACCTGTGCACACAGTGGCTTTATGTCAGAGCTGAGGCATCTTGCACTTAGGAAACTCAATTTGTCTTATAATGACAACAAGAAAACCTGTCCTTTGCCATGGAGAAAGAAATTATCTTTATTATACTGGATTGTAAACAAATCTGCCCTTTACTCCACTGGGAGAACTACTTTTGTCTCCCAAGGCTGAAGACGGAAACAAAAGCTCTCACTGCCTCTGCTCATAAGATGGAAACACAAACTGTCCATGAAGAACTGGATTCTAACCCAAGGTGAGAGCAAGGAAGTTTGAAGATGAGTCTAGACATTCTATCAAATGATGAGGATGTGCTTTTTTTTTTTTTTTTTTAGGTTTATTTATTTTATTCATAATAGAGAACATGGGGGTGCACAAGAGAGAAGTCCTTTCAACAGGGTCTGCCCACACTATATCCCCTTTCCCAAGTCCTCTAACTCTTCAGGATTCTGGGCATTTGCACTTACCCAAATGTTTTCAGGGCCAATGGGGATCTGAACCTGCCACTGGTCATGTGGTTTCCAGCACTGCATTCAGTTTGCTACTGACTGCACCACCAGTCTGGGCCAAAAGGTGCCTTTTTTTGAAAGAGTTTAGACTCCTTAGAATTGGTAGGAAAGAAGACTGTTAATCATTATAATTTAAGAGGGAAAATAGGAAGGATAAAGATTAAAGTAAAAATAAAAAAGGCAAGGGGTACATTTTCAACTATTGGGTCGTCAGAAAAGGCATGATGTATTTTTGCATAGAAAAACAGAAAAATATGTCATGACTTTTCCAACAACCCAATGTAATACAGACTACCTTTTTAAAGAACTAATTTCAAATAAGTAAAGAAAAATCGTAAGTAGACCGTGTTACTGCAGACAAACTATAAACTTTTCTCACATCCCACACACAAAAGAAGCCAATAGGATTTTTGAATCATCTTAAACAATCAGTTTTGTCTCCTGGCCTTCCCTGAACCATACTTTTGGCAGTTCACCTTTTCCTGAATGTTCCGTAAAAAGCTATGTTCAACTCAAGTAGCGTTTAATACTGTGTCTTATGTATACAAATGACATCTAAAGTGCATAGGTCTGTAAGTATGAATATGTGTGTTGCGATTGGGTTTGCATAGCGATAATTTTGTGACATTTCCTCTTGGAAAGTCAAACGCTGAGAGTTACCTGTGGATTATATTTAGGTAGTTTCCCAAGCCACATTAGCTAAAGCCTACTGAACAAACTTTAATTCGACAAAGCCCCACTTTAATTTGCCAGAACCCCGAACTGAACACAGCGGCGTATAGAGCTGTACAGTCCCTCATAACCTGAAGATTCCCTACAGATAGTGCTAAGTTCAAAGCAGTCCTTTTTTTCATGATTATTAATCAGCATTGTACATGTGGAACTAAAGTAGCTACATGAGTTATAATGTGAAGAGAAACTTTGCTCCTTTTCCCAAATGGGGTTCCAGATAAAATGTAATACATATATTTCATAAGCTTAGGTAGATTCAGTTTTGTGGTAAGTCAATTTGAGGAAGAGATTTAAGTTCTTGCAAGTTATAAATATTTAATGTTTTACATTTGTCTAATATATTTGCCACATTCACTATACAAAGAAAACAAACATTCATAAATAACATCATATTTGCCACATGCTTTGTACTTACACCTCTTGAATATGAATTTTTATTCAATATAATTAAATAGTAGTTTGGTGAGCTGATTGATATAATTGACTTATATAGCTTGGGCTAAGTGGTTTATTGAAAAATTAGTTCATTTTGAGCTATTTCCAGAAAGCTTTACTAGATAGAAATAAATCTGTAGATTGTTAGCCATTAATGCAAAGTGTTATTTATGAGTAGGAGGATTGTAGGTGATTATTCTCCACGTATTTCTCTGTATTTTCTTTTACCTATGTGTGTGAGAGAGAGAGAAAGACAGTATGTGTGCATGGTGTGTATTTCTTGTCAAATTTAAAAAGAAACTAAATTAATAAGAAGGAATTGTGAAAATTATTATAATCAAACCTTGAGAGGTTTACACACACACACACACACACACACACACACACAGAAAAGGACAAAATTTAGAGTAGTCTGAGTTCAGCCATAGGAAGCTAGCAGATCTAAACTTGAGTCCTAATTTTATTTGCATTTGGGTTTTATCTTTACTAGTAGGCTACTAGTACTAGGCCCCTGTTTTTACTGTTCATTACAAGGAAATGAAGAATGAATGTGTTCCAAGAAGCTCTTGGGTTCAACTGAATTAAGAAAAACAAGAACCAGTGAAAAGTTTCATTAAAAAAGGAGAGATCAAAATCTAGATCAGCAAAGTTAAACTCATTTGGAAGCCAAAGCCAGAATCTGTAAAATATAAGAAGTATCTGAGACTAGAAATGTAATATAGGCTTATATAGGGAAGCAGAATCCTGGGTGTTAGAAATGAACAATCGGGAAGACCTAGCCCTTCAGTGTGAATGCTGCCCACAAGAGAGTTAAGGTTCTTTGATCCTGTGACAGAGGCTGTTTGTTCTCTATCCTATGTATTATATGTATTCTTTCAGTTAGGAGTGTGTCTTTTAGTCACTCACAATTACCTTGACTATAATTATTAACAGATACTTTACTGTTCTGTAATTTTCTGGCCTTTGAGACCTTGAGTAACCTACTCTACTTCCTTAAGTTTCAATGTCCACTTCTGTACATCCTAGGCAATGATATGTAATTTATATATTTTTTTGTTGTATTAATTTGCTAGAGGACGCATGTGCTCACTGGACAGAGACAATGAGAGAGAGAGAGAAAGAGAGAAAGAGAAAGTGACAAAGCATTCCCTCCATGGAGGAGGGTAATTACATAATCCTTTTCTTCCATTTCACCCTTTAGGATTTTGGGCACACACACACACACACACACACACACACACACACATGCACACAGGAGGACATGTTTTATTCGAGCTGAAGGTCTGGGACTTGATCTGTACACTCTGCCAGGTGAGATCCAGCCATGTTAATGAACATGCCACTAACTGGCCCTATATAAACATTTTTATAAATATATAAATATTTATATTTATAAATAAAGATATATGTGTGTATGTGTGTATTATAAATGGAAGCTCATTTATTAAAATCTCACTACTCCAGAAGATAAATTATATGATAGAGACTTTCCTGACTTTGTATACTAATATATTCTATTCACTTAGAATATTACCTGGTCCATAGAAAGGCATCCAAAAAATAGCTGTTGAATGAATTATTAAAGGGATTATAATCCTTCAGTTGAATCATTCTATTAGGCAAAACAGAGAAGAGGTATTTGTGTTTGTTTCACAGTTAAATTATTTTCTCCCAGGAGAATGAGTAGATGGTATTTTGACTAATTTACTTCCAATACCATTTTTCCCACACAGTTTTTCACATAGATTCAAAAAGAGACTTCATATTTATATAGTGATTTCACCCAGAGAGAAGTACTAATTCAATTTTTTATAGATAAGAAAACTGAGATACAGCAAGATTAACATGTTTAATAACCTTTCAATCCTCAAGAAAAAAAAAAAAACAGACATAAATAAAGAAATCTGTTAATCAACTGGGAAAAAAAAAAAGAGTCAACCAGATTAAGGAGAAAGAGGTCTACTTTATTTCAATTTTCACTCATGATTTATAGACAATTTTTTGATGATTTTATCTGGTATTGGAAATGATTTTGCATACACTATTTTCAATAATACAGAGCTGAGTCATTCTTCCTATAGTCAAATAAGCAGTAAAGACGGTTTTGGGTGCACTGTGAAGTAAGTTTTTATCTGATAAATCACAAGCACATATTTGTTCATTATTTTGCATCTGCTACATATTCAGTTATGCAAATACACACTCTATCTTCCAATATAACTAGCTCCAAACATGTAGGCTAGAATGTTCTAAGTATAACTTAGTACAATGGTATCGAAGCTCGAAATGAGGGGCCACTGAGGAGACATAAGAGGAGTAGGCTTCCAGGGGTAGGAGATAGGCTTATTACATAAGTAATTGGGACATACAGCCCCAAAATGGAGTCATGGTAGCTAAGAATTTATAAGACACTGCCTGAGAGCTTGCAACAATGCTTCAGTGATTAACCTAGGTAGCATGACCTAAAGTAAACAGAATTATGACTTTCTCCATGTCCCCACCACATTCTAAAACCAAGGTAATGGTCTTTATGGGCCAAAACTCTCAGACGAAGATGAGCATTTACCATCACTTCCTTCCCTAAATGTTGAAACCCGCATGTGACTCCCATGAAAAATTGTATGGACAAGTTTCTCCTAGCTCAAGTATAAATCCCAGATGTAAGCCCCAAGTGGACAACCCTATTTTGGGACCTCTCCCTCTCAAGAGCTTTACTGTTTCAATAAAACTCTGCTTTATTACCTTCTCTTTTGTCCACTCTGCATTCTTAGCAATTGCGAGACCTGAACTTAGCCAACTCAGAAATCCTGTAGCATATTTTGAAGGCCCCTGTAAGATTTCTTAGGCTATTCAAAAAATTTTCCAAATTGGCAATTTAGGCAGACATGTTAAACTTAAGACTAGAAGAAATTGCAGATGACAAATAGCCGTTACCTTGAATAGAGAGAAAAATCCTAGCATTCAGAGTTTGATACTATCATGTGCTGGAAGAAAACTGTTATTTAAATTTGTAGCTTTTATTTCTGACTCCATTTTATGCTACTAATTTTGCTTTCTATTCAGCTCATCTTTAACATCTGTTTATAATTTGGGCTATTCTGCAATATTTTGTGTTTAGTTTTAAGTTAATTAATATTTATTTGGAACAAGTTGGGAATTAAAAATGCATATAGTTGTCTTCTATATGTACTAGTTCATATTCCATTACTACAGTATGATGGAGTGCTTCAGTACATCTACATTTATATATACATTTATTTAGTTATTTACTAATCATTTACCATAAGACAATATAAGGTGATAGGGTCAGGGATACTGATCTTCAAGTTCATTACCTAGGAGAGGAGAAAGACAGAAGAAACACATGGTCATAATAGTGTGGGAAGTCCTTTGATAAACCAATCATAAAGTGCTATGCAAGGCTATCATAACTACATCAACACAGCTATGAGGTATCATTGAAAACTTCTAAGACTTGACTCTGATAGAATTTGAAAGATGAAATTGAATTTGACAGATTAAAAATAAATAAATAAAATAAAAGAAAGATCTTCCAGATGGAAGCAGCAGTTTCTTAGTCTCATAAAACCAGGGTTCAGAGCATTGTTTGTTCAGTCAGGCTGCTATGGGCTGGAATAGACCAAAAAAGGAAATAAGGAGAAAGATGGGTACTGTAGAAGGCAGGACCGGATTAGGTGGGATCTAATGAATTTATGTAGACATATTTAGATTCGGTGCTTCACAAAGAAGCATTACTTTGGGAT
This sequence comes from Tupaia tana, assembly GCA_026018925.1. Lineage (NCBI taxonomy): Eukaryota > Metazoa > Chordata > Mammalia > Scandentia > Tupaiidae > Tupaia > Tupaia tana. Next base: position 41,923,974 of record JAKSZU010000004.1, on the reverse strand, counting down.
GATAGAACTTTTCCAAGATTCATCTGCATAATAAAAAAATATAAGTAAATATTTTTATGTCCTAAATCCATAAAGAATACTGCACTTGGAAGGTTGCTATTTTGTCGTGGCAAAGGTAAGGGAAAGGATCCAAATGACAGTAGAACAACTCCCAACTAAAGAGAGATGAAGAGCTGAGAAATTTTAAGGAAAATTCAAGATGGTATTGAACATTGAAGATTAGAAACATATGGGACCAGTCAGCCATGGCACTGCACTGGGTGCTGCTCCTTGGGAGTCTAAGGCCACAGGGGAGCCTCAAGTTGGCTTCCTGTCCCCACCAATAGGCCGGGCTTAGTGACACACACCTGTAGTCCCGGCTGCTCTGGAACTGAGGCAAGAGGATTATAACATAATGTGATTGCCTAAAACACTACACACACACCCACAACATATGGATAACCACTCAAAAACTTATTTTTAAAATAAAACATTTCTTGTCAACAGAGCAACATTCCTGAAGAAAGGGAAATTAATCCTTTTCGCCTTGGAATATTCATGGTATAAAAGGTTCAGATTTAATTCTATGGTTCATGTAATCTCTCAGTTGAAGTAAAAACAGTGTTATTAAACATGCAGTTAAGGAATACATGATATCTTCTATTGAGGGAGACATAATTGGTCCTTTGTTTTAAATGTTAGACATTCACTTCTATTAATGACTAGTGTGCCAAGACTATTTTTACTTAATGAGTCTGGTATCCAATTTAACTTAGATTCATTGTTTCATACTTTTATCGAAGTTTCAAGAGGAGTTTTAGTGTTAAAGGTCTATGAGTAATCTTTTCTTTTTTGTTCATTGAAAATCAAAATGCATCTGAAGTACTGAAATGTGCATATTTTATTATTCTTCTGTTTCTGAGAGTGAAAGACAAAATAATTTCCTTGCTTTAATATATGATCAAAAATTTTTGCTAGATGAGAATACGTATTTATTTTGTTTGATTTGTAGTTGTTTCCAGATTGTTGTTCATCACTTTAAAAACATATAAAGTAATAGGTATAATAGAGTGTAATCATCAGCTAGCAATAAGAAAGGAAATTCTAGCAGGGTGAAAAATACTTTAGGTTAAAAATGAAATGATTCTATGTCAAAGCAAAGCAAAGTGGTGAAGTTAAGAAAGAAAGAACAGACATATATATATATATATATATATATATATATACACACACATATATATATATATACACATATATATATACACACACATATACACACATGTATACACACATAAATATGTTTACAAATATATTTAACATATGTATTTATGAAAGTTTATACATCTAGATTCATATTATAATAAGCTAACAAAGGGTCAAACTAAAAAAAATTGCATGGTGGCCTCTTCTGAATATATTCTTCAAAATGATCTGTAAGTTTCAAATGTTAGTTCAATGTACAGTTTGAAAATCTGTATTCATTTAAATCCAGCTCGGTGTACATGTTTCCTGAGACCATCTAAAAAGGGTTTTAAAACATTCTTAGAAAAGGTATATTATGAAAAAGAATACATGAATTTCAATTTATTTTATACCAAAATAAATTTGTACATTCATTCTATTTTTCTATGAACTTTTTGAAGCCCTCATCTGTATCAAGCAAGACAGTTTATGGAATTGGATTCTTTATAACCCAACGCTTGGGAGCCATTCACAAAATCGAATTACTGAAATACACTGAATTACTTTTGCATCTTTGCCACCATGATTAAACTTCACGTGAACTGCCAAATATCTTTATGTCTGATATCATATATATTTGTGTATTTTGTGTATGTGTATATGAGTATGGGGAGAGGATTAAGAGAAATGATTGGGGGCAGAGTACAATAGAAGTAGCACAATTAAAGTCAATATGTAGAAGAACGGCAGTAGATAAATTTGGAACAAAAGGAACCAAATTGTGAGGAAATGTCCTTCATACGTTTAAGCTTCCTGGCCCTACCCCCACTCATTCCTTTTCTCCTTTACTTATTCATTTAACTTTTTCTGTCTATTATAGAATATTACACCTCCTTTCTGATGACCTGTTTTTTGTTCCTCCCCTATTATTTTCACCTTCTTATGTAGCAATAGTAAACCAACTGTGAAAACACATTTATATAATAAGGATTTGCACTGAATTATTATATATTCAGTCACATTGGAAACATTTTGAATATGAAGAATTAAGTGTTATAGTAAATGTACAACAGAGGGACTGGCACAAGAGCAATGACTGCATACTGAAAGTATTAGTACGTAGTGGTCACCACATTGCCCTGTTTGTTGACCTGTCTGCCCTCCTCCATTGCCCACCAGCTCTTTGAAAGGGAGACTCCTTCTGTTCACCTTTGCAGCCCAGGCAGTGCTATAACACTGTGGCTATGAGGACAGTCTCTAGAGCTGGTCACACTGGTTTTACATCCTAGTGGTGACACTTACTACTGTGTGAGCTTTGTTGAGGTACCTGGTTTTGTGCGTGTCTGTTTCTTTAGCTGTGAAGTGTGAAGTCTGAGGATTAGCTAAATTAATACATGAAGTGACTTGGTGCATATTATTACTATTACTTCCAATACCAAGCCCAGTACTTGCAAATTAATGTCTATACATTGGATAAATATACCACTAACACTCCTGGAACTCTAGTTGATAAATTATTGCAAAATCACCCAGAGTCCTTCATTTGAAGGGTATACACATTTGGATTCAGATAGCTTTGGAAATTAGATCATAGAATTCAAAGAAATACTTGGAATGAAACCTTAAATTCCTGCTTCTAGATTTCAGGCTACTTTCATTGTCTCAGCCTGCTTCCTTGTAAATTGAAAAAAGGAACCTAATTATTTTCCATAAATGGTATAAACTCCAGAGACTTTTAGGAAGTTAGTAAAGTCTGAAGTATGAGAAGACAGGGTCACAGTGTATAATGAGGGAAAGATTTGAATAACCAGCACATGTACAGATGCTAGCTGTCAAAATGGCTGACGTTGAAATAAAGTGAAGAACCGAGGAAATTAGGATTCTCAGTGAATAAAGAAAACTATCACAATAACTAATCCTTCAGAATAATGCTGCACTCAAAATAGGTTTGTTCGCATGTTGTCTAAAATAAGAGCTTTTGTCTAAAATTGAACATAATGAAATCTCAGCGTCATGTAGCCTGCTTGCTTGCTGCTGCACAGTAAGGTTAACGGCAATTCACAAAACAAATAAAAACAAAATGAAACAGGAAGTACCCACTGTTCTAGGGGCATTAAACAGTTATGGATTTCATATATAAAATAAAGACAGCAAAGTTTTTTTTTTCCTTTTTTTTTTAATTGCCAGAGGGCCTGTGCATGTACCAGAAATAGACAGAGATAGAGATAGAAAGTGAAGTCACTCCAAATAGAGCATAGTCACACCACAATCTTTTTTTGATTTTAGAGAGAGATTTTGCTATAGGGTGCATGTGCTTTCTGGAAGTCACCCCCCAAGGGGATGGCCATACCACAATCCCTTCTTCTCTATTCTCATTTTGGAATTTTGGGCATACGTGCACACGTGCCTGGTGTAAGGTTTAAGCCACTAGGTCTGGGACTCAAACTGCGGTTGACTACATGGAAGTGCAGCGATGCAACCATCGCTCCATCTGCTGGTCCTGCACACTGCAATCTTTTCCCCTCTGTTCCTTTGTTCCATGTGAATTTGGGGCATGTACACACACCAGTTCAATGTATTTTTCAAGCTGTCAAGGCCAGGATTCAAACCAGGTTTGATGATGTGGGATCCAGTTCACCATGCACAGCACTTAACCACTGCACTATGGGACTGACTCAAAGAAAACAAAGTTCTATTTAGAATGCTCTGTGTATGTTCTATGTGTAAGATTTACTTCTCTACTGTTATTGTCTTGAGTTCATAATCCACTAGGTTTGTCAAAACTTCAAGTAATCTGGTAGCAATTGTAAGGATAAAACATCTTATGCTCACTCCCCAGTTGTTTCAAAGTTAGGATTAATAATTTGGATAAAAATTCAAGTTTTAAAACAATTTAATAAGACATGTAGCTCAACGTATATTAATATTTTTTCGTAATAAATTACCTTTACCTAGTCTAAGTAAATATGTTATATTGCCTGGAACATATGTTGAGAGTGTTTCCTGCATTTAATAGAACCAACTAGTGTACATTGATTTGATAGGATGGGGGCAGGTGTATCAGTAATTAGCTGAAGTTCACAAATGCTACATTTGTTAATGCTGTTTCATCTCTGTGAGCATATTGCTTTTGCAAATCCTTCTGTTTTTCTTGGTGGATGTCAAAAGGACTTTGAAGCTCAGTATAATTCACTGGCAGATGTGGTCTTTGCTAAAGCCTCTGGTGAGCTGATTTTGCACTGCTGAACAGAAAACAGATGAATCTAATGATTCTTGGGAGTCAAGTTGTATAACTGTGATTGAGTCCTGTGGCCTGATTGAATTTTCTAGATTATTCAATGTGGTAGAGGCTTCAAGCTATTTATCGAAATCATTTCTTTTTCTTTGTCTCTGTCTTGTCCCCACTGCTCAGACTACACTGTCTGGCATGGTCAGTGGTTAGCTTTGGCCCTGTGACTTAGTTCCAGTGATAGAAATGCTAGCAGAAGTGATCTGGGCCGCTTTCAAGTGTGTTATATAGACACATTGCAAACTTGTTTTCCTTTCTGGATAATTCAGACAGTAACCCTCAGGGTGACCTTGACAGCCATACTTTGAAGATGACAAAGCTGCCATTACCTGAGTAATGACACAGTATCTCTGTACCTTATCCTATATTACTCTTCACCTTTCACTGACCTAAATTATTACGGGCTTTTAGGGGAGTGAGAATCTAACTTCTTATTTGTTAACTCATGATATGTTTTGGTATATTTGTTTCCAGAGTTTATCATCCCTCTGACTAATATAATCCAAGATTTAGACCTAAATACTCTGTATAAAGTAGAAATGTTTGCTTATCTTATTTCAAAAATCTAGTCCTGAAGCAATGATAAAAAGTTTTCTGAGAAGAGTATAGAGATACTGGATCTCTCTTTCCTTCTATGTGAAACTAGTCCCATGAATTTCTGCTTGCTAATTTGTGAGTAATGGTTTAAAAAAAAACTATGTATATCATGCCTTTGAGGCTACATATGATTTTGCTCAAAAATACAATTGTATTCAAAATAGCATCAGACCATCAACCTTTGACATGAACTTTCCTGAAAAATGTGATGGAAAGCAAAGAAAAAGAAACAATGGTTGCAAAACCTCCAAATCTAAAACTGACACCAAGCAAAAATCTAGAAGAATTTAGGCAAATTAAAGGCATAAGAGATAGAATATCAAAACCAGTGGTCCTGCTACAGCTGTGAATACTGGTGTCCTTTGAAATTTTATAGGTTGACATTTATTTTTTCAATGTGAAGGTGTCATGCTCACTTGTAAAATTAGTAACCATACAGAACAGATTGAAAGAAGCTTTTTATCCACTTCTGCCATGTGAAGGTGCAGCAACGAGGAGCTGTGTATGGAGCAGGGATTTCTCAGCCTCTAGCCTGAAGAAATGAATTCGAAATATGTATACATCACCCAGTATAAGGTATTGTGTTACAGCAGCCCAAATGGACTATGTCCTCTACCTCATCTAACCTCATGAATAAAGCAATCCTGCCTGTCAGAGAGAACACAGAACACTGTATTTCTCTCTATGAGCTTTGTTTGTTTGTTTTGGAGAGGTTTTTTTGTTTGTTTGCTTGTTTGTTTTTGCTACAGGGCGTGTGCGCTCACTAGAAAGGCAGAGAGAGACAAAGAAATAGAAAGCGAAAAATCACCCTCTAGGGGGATGGCCACGCCACAATCCTTTCTCCTCCATTCTCCTCTCGGGATCCTAGGCACGCACATGTGCCTGGAGTGAGTTCAAGCCACTGGGTCTGGGACTCAAACCACAGTCAACTACATGGAGTCCAACAACAGAGCCATTACGCCAACTGCTGGTCCCTCTATGAGCTTTTGTTTGTTGGCTAAGAAAGTTTTAGACCATACCAAAGAGAAAGCTGGACAACTTTCCCTTCAGTGTATGATAGCAGGTTTTAATTCAGTGTATGATAGCAGAGTGTTATCGCCTTGATTTCAGCCTACCCTTCACTGTTTAACAAATTTGCTATAGGGCAAAAAGAAAGAGGAAAAAGAGAGAGAAAATGAGAAAACACCTCATTAGGGGATGGCCATATCACAATTCCTTCTCCTCCATTCTCTTGGGATGGGGTGCGCACCCACAAGTACCCAGTGTGTTTTTCAGCTGCTGGGTCTGGGGCTCATACCACGTAGTCTACCATGTGGGACCTAGGTGCCTTAACCATCATGCCATGGGCTTGCCCTACCTCACCCTCCTTTATCCACTGGTCCATCACAATTCATGGGGTATGTTTTCACAATTTAAAATTTTGTAGGTGTAAATAAAAAATATTAGAAAATTATTAAAACTAGAATATATTGGGAATTGCAGCTTTTCATTAGGTCCCAGTATTATGGTACAAGGGACTAAATGTAGAAAAGAAATTCAAGTCCATTGTGCAAATTGCATTTGATCAATCTTGCCAGACCCAGGAAACGGGAGCAGGGATATGGCCATGGACTTGATCTGCACTTTGATCTGGGTATTTCGTCCAGTCACCTCCCAGCAATCAGAAAGATTGTGAGTGGCATAATGGCAAACCATAAACCTGTGTGCTGGAAAGCATACTTTCAAATCAGACCTCTGTACAATAACAGATGATGGGGCAGGGGAACCTTAGCAAATATGTGCTAGAACAGAACAAAACCAAAACCTAGAAGTGAACATATTATTTATCTTAGTCTGTTTGTGCTGCTTTAACAGAATATCTGAGACTGAGTGATTTATGTAGAAAAGAGGGTTTGGGGCTCATGATTATGGTGGTTGGAAAGGGAAAGTCCAAAGGCATAGGGATGGCACAAGCAGACCGCTGGTGCTACATCATATCATAGCCAAGAGAACCAGAAAAGAAGCAGATAATTGCAGAGAGAGAAACCCACAGGCAACCCCATTGTGTAACAACCCCAGTGTCCTGAACACCTCCCTCCATGCTCCACCCTCTCCAACATTTCCCCATTGAGTGTTGTTGCGGTATAAGTTTCAGCAGGCCACAGTATTCGAGCTATAGCATTATTTATATGATTGGCAATAGCAAAATGGAGAACATTTTTTAAAAACATTTTTTTAACAAATGTAATATGAAACAAGAAGTAATTTCCTCCACATAAATAATAATCAAATCCACAAAAAGAGAAAAGATAAGAGGAAAATATTCTCTGAGAATCTATAATCTCAACTTGCCCAAAATAAGTTTGAAGCCTTATATCCATATATTGATTTTATATTTAAAATTTAAAGTGATTAATTGAATTTACTCTTGTCTGAAATAAGTAAAACCTATAGCAAAATGGCAAAAAATAAAAACAAAAACCTCACAAATTGTTGAAGAAGTGCAACTTTAATCAAGTTCTCAAATATACCCTTTAAGTAAAATGCCATGTAAAGTGTAAATGTTTGAGGCTGAAATAATACAATTACAATAAGATAATGACACTAGAATGAAAAGAAGTAAGAGCAGCAAAAAAAAAAAAAATCTTTGCAAAAGTTTGTTATAATAGAATTATCAATCATAAGTTTAAAGAGCCAAGAGTGAATCTTTAATGTGAGCAATAAATTACCTTTTTAAGGGACCAGCAGTTAGCATAATGGCTATGTCGCTGGACTCCCATGTAGTCGATGGCGGTTCGTGTCCTGGACCCGGTGATTTAAAACTCACCCTGGGCACATGTGCGTGTGTGCCCAAGATCCCGAGAGGAGAATGGAGGAGAAGGGATTGCGGCGTGGCCATCCCCCCTGGGGGGTGATTTCTCACTTTCTATCTCTCTGTCTCTCTCTGTCTGTCTGACAAGCACATGCACCCTATAGCAAAAACCTCTCCAAAAAGAAAAAGAAAAAAAAAATTACATTTTTAAAATAATAACCTTATAGAACTTCTACATGTGAAAAATAAAATAATCACAGTTAAAAACCTTACAACCAAAAAAATGGGTAAGATATAGCTACAGAGAGAATTAGTATGCTAACTGCTGGCCCCTCAAGAGAATTATTTTTAAAAAGAGTACTTCCAAATTATTTCATGTGGCTTGAATAATTTAATAACTAAAATTATATAAGTACATTACATACCAAACTCACTCAGATGCAAAAATTCTAGGCACATATTAATGTACTGATTCTAACAATGTATAAAATATAGTCATTAATTTTATGCTGCAAGTTCAATGTTGAGTTATATTATGGATTAAATGACAAAAACTATAAGGGAATTTGATTCCATTTGAAAACCTAATAAAATTTAGGACAAGCAGATGGCATAATGGTTATGTCACTAGACTCTCACATAGTTGACCATGGTTTGAGTCCTAGAACCAGTGACTTAAAACTCACTCCAGGCACGTGTGCATGTGTGCCCAAAATCCCAAGAGGAGAATGAAAGAGAAGGGATTGCAGTGTGGCAATTCTCCCTGGGGGGCGGGGGGGTGATTTCTCATTTTCTGTCTCTCTCTGTCTCTCTGGAAAGCACAGGTACCCTATAGCAAAAATCTCTTTCAAACAAACAGGGCCAGTAGGTGATACAGTGGTTAAAGGCATTGGATTCTCACAGGGTCGATTGCGGTTTGAGTCCTGGATCTGGCAGCTTGCTTTCTCTCTTTCTCCTTCTGTCTCTCTCTCTGTCTCTGGTCAAATTAAAAATAATAATAATAGCAAATGGAATTAAATAAATAATTCTTAGGAAAAAAAAACACAAACAAAAACCTAATAAAATTAAAGTGTAGTTATCATAAAAACACATAGTAATCTATGAAGGGAAGAGGACTTCACTCCATGAGAAACATATACAACATATCTACAAATAAAGGTACAATAAAGGTCTTAATGTTCAAAAAATATATGCTTTCTCTTTTAGATCTGGAAAAAAGGCTTGAAATTCAGCATCCATATTCAGCATTTCAATAGATGTCTTTTCACATTGCAGAAAAAATATTACAAAGAAACGAAAATGTAAGAACTTAGGCCTGGGGGCCAACAGTGGTGTAGTGGTTAAAAGGTGCTGGACTCTCACATGGCCAGCCGCAGTTCAGTCGTGGGACTGGTGGCTTGCTTTTTCATTCTCTCTCCCCCCTCTCACCCTGATCAAACTGGAAAAATATAGTGATAATAAATAAGATAATTCTTTTAAAAAGAAAGAAAGAAAGAACTTAGGCCTGGATATGGTAAATGCAACCAAGTTGCTGAGCTGTGCAGGTTGGGACCCAATGCGAGGCCCAGGTTTGATTTCAGGTCACCTTAAAGTCTGGGTAAGGCAGCATGCTCCCACAATCCCAGTGACTTGGGAGGCTGAGACAGAAAGATTTAGAGCTCAGTGCTGGCCTGGGAAACAAACAAGACCCTGTTTAAAAATCCAGGTGTGGGGAACCAGCAGTTAGTGTAATGGCTATGTCGCTGGACTCCCATGTAGTTGACCACGGTTCGCGTCCTGGACCCGGTGGCTTAAAACTCACGCTGGGCGCGTGTGCGTGCGTGCCCAAGATCCTGAGAGGAGAATGGAGGAGAAGCGATTGTGGCGTGACCATCCCCTCTGGGGGGTGATTTCTCGCTTTCTGTCTCTATGTCTCTCTCTGTCTGTCTGGCGAGCGCACGCGCCCTATAGTGAAAACCTCTCAAAAAAAAAAAAAAAAAAAAAAAAAATCCAGGTGTGATGGTATATGCCTGTAGTCCCAGGTACTCAGGGAACTGAGGCAGGAGTATCATGTGGACAGCCTGTCAGAATCCTACTAAATTTCCTTTACTTGAGGATATCATATTTTATATTATAAAGCCAAAAGCATTGGTATGGAAATTATAACCATTAATGAGTTTAGCGATAATGCTGAGTAAAACAGCAACAATCAGAAACTGTAATTTGTACATTTGACTTACAATAGCAAGTATATAAAATTGTATCTTAGATAAAATGTACAAATCTTCTATGGGAAAAAATTGCAAGGCTTATTAGAGGAAATTTAAAATATTTTAAATGAACACAGGGATATGCCATATCTTTTAAGTGGTAAGCCCATACTGTAAATGTAGTAAAAATGTTAATTTCCCCCAGATTGATCTATAAATTATATATCATTCCAGTTAAGATCCCAACAGCTAGTTTCATCAAACTTAACGAACTGATTTTAAAATTAACACAGAGGAGCCAGAAGCCAAGAAGATCAAGCCAGTCCTCAAGAAGAACAGAGAGGGAGCATAACATCATTCTTACTAGAAAATCTGCTTCTGGTAAAGGAATGATAAACAATGAATAGAGAGACAAGAAGCAAAGTAATGGGCTAAAATTACAGCTGAAATTCATGGACAGACCCGTTTCATTTCCAAGATCTTCCACATAGCTTTTAAAACAATCTTTATAAAGAAAAACCTGATACTATCTCTGTCCTATTTAAAATTTTCAGTGGCTTCCCATTCCTTTTGGTTGAACCATCAATCCCCAGAGGGGTACACTAGCCCTTGCTTGATCTGGCCCTTCCTTTGGTCAGTTTTCATCCAAACTTCTTTACTCTTCCTAGTACTGTGTCCTAGCCTTAGAGGTACTCACTTCCTAAATTTACCATATATAATTTTTAAAATTCTTGACTGTTCAAATATTTTGAAGACTTTCTTTGTCTTCCTTCCTACTGATGGGTTCATTCTTACTCTGTCCTCAGTATTGTGCCTAGCACTCAGTAAATAATTATTGAATGAAATGTTGAATAAATAAGACAAAGCAGGTACAGTCCTGACAGTCTGCTCAAAGTGGAAGAAAATTTCCACCCACAGGTGTGGTATGCAAATACATTTAATTCTTTGATATGGTCATGACACTAGGCTTACTCTGGGGGGTCCTGCCAAGCAGTTAGTATTAGTAAGGTGATATTACTAAATCTGTTGATGGTCAGTTATTCCGAATATGTCCACAAGTAAGCTTTTAAGATACATTTTGCGTAAACATTTCATTGCTTCTTGCATTAAACCCATTTTATTATAGAATAAATCACATTTGTATCATACTATGTAACTGATTGATGACATAAATGCTAAGCTTCAATGTAATGTAGTAAAGAGAAAAGCTTTTAATATGAATATTTATTTTACATATATCATAGTTTCCCAGCGTTTTAAATACACATACGAACGTTTTCTAGTTTAAGATCACATTTATTCTTTTTGATTACTTCCAACTGAACATAAACAACCAGTTCCCTTTCTTCCCTTGTATAAATGTAGTAATGGATACATTTTTCTGCACTTGCTTCTGGAAACTGTTTTGGAGGTGTGTGCATATGTTTCCTCTTATTCCCGTGCTCTACAACTCCGTCAGCGTGCATCTGCATGTGCTCTGTGGAAAAAATACAATAGAAGTCAAGACTCAGTCTATATCAAGACACAAGTTTTAGGCCAATTTTTAAATTGTCTAAAAATAGATAAGTTATAGGGACCAGCAGTTAGTGTAATGGCTATGTCGCTGGACTCCCATATAGTTGACCATGGTTCGAGTCCTAGACACGGGGGCTTAAACTCACGCCGGGTGTGTGTGTGTGTGTGTGTGTGTGTGTGTGTGTGTGTGCCCAAGATCCCAAGAGAATGAAAGAGAAGGGATTGTAGCGTGGCCATCCCCCCTGGGGGGGGGGGTGATTTCTCGCTTTATACCTCTCTGTCTCTGTTTTTCTGGGGAGCCCATGTGCCCTATAGTGTAAAACCTCTCAAAAAAAAAAAAAAAATAGATAAGTTAGAATCCAATTTCCTGTTACCAGTAAATTTTATTAATATTTTCCATTGCATTTTATAAGACCAATGTTGATTTATGCTGATAATTTTGATTCTTTCTTCACGAATTGAGTCTCAGATTAACAAGATTTTAATGTCACAGAAAGCTAGGTCGCAAGTTATACACGCATTACTTTAGCCTCACTAACTTTCCCATTTGTAAATTATGTTTAAGGACATTACTAAACACCAGAATCAGCCTGGTCATGCTGAGACAGTGAAGAATGAGACACATGCTCCGTGAAACAGGCTTTTATTTTAATTTATGTTAAATTGTCAAATCCGAAATTAATGAATAGCAAATGTGAAGCTCCAAATGGGCTCATGTGGAAATATTTCTATTTGTGGTTATCTTTTTAAATTATATTAAGGGTTTGCTCTTTTGTGGTTGTAAAATAAATACGATAACTTCACACCAGAACCCAATGTTCACTCAATAAGAGTGCAGCCAACATCAAATAAAAGCAGCCATGCAACTAAAATTAAAGTTCAATATCATTAATTTAATTATAGTACATAATCATTTGACAGTGCTACGGATTGGATTTAAAGGATGATATTGTAATTGATTGTTAATCATTAAGAAGCATGCAGTAAAGATAATGCTGCCTGGGTGGCAGTAAGATACGATTTTATTCTATCCAGGGACCAGATTGTAGGAACAAATGGCTACTGTCACCATCAATGAATCACAGAAGATGAAATGGAAACAAAGGGCTGCCCTGTGAACAGGCAGGGCAGAGGCATGACTGCCATTAGAGGGGGCTAATGATGCAGCCTGTAGCTAAATGCACAGCATGTATTATCTCATTTAATGTTTACAGTAAACTGTAAAAGGAGATAGACTGTCTCCATTTTACAGATGAAGGACATAAACTGCTGTGAGTTTTAGTAACCAACACATGGTTATATACTGCATAATGGGGAGAGTGATATGCCTGATTAGAAAACCCTGGCTTTGAACTGCTGGTTACACTCTCACCAGTAATAAAATGAACTATACTCAATCTGGTTTTGTTTTTGTTTTTGTTTTTTTGTTTTTTTAACTTTCTCCCATGGGAGAGAAATACAGATACAGAGAGACATTACCTTCAGCAGGGTACTGGTGCTGTGATCCACCCCCAGCTTCGCCCTGCCTCATAATATGGGCTCACTTTGCCCAGTGATTCTGGGAGGTTTCTGGATGCAAACCCAAGATCTTCCCATGTGCACCTTGTAGTGTCCGTCCCACTGCTACACCACTGTCTGGCCCTTGCCCTCCATCTACATAAGCTTGGTACTCTCTAATCATGACATTCATCATTTTTACTATAACAGCTGTTTGTTAGAAGTGCTCTCCTTCTCTTGGAATTCTTTCAAGTCTCTCTTCTCCCATTCTTCTTTTCATGATTCATAACAGGGGCTCTGAAAGTAAAACTATTTTATATTTTGATCTGTTTTATCAGACAGCTATACCTAGTAAGCCCAGAATAATAAGAAAGGTCCTGTGATGCACATTTGGGTTACACTGAAAAGCGATAGTGGCTAGCAGGACAGTGGAGACCACTGGCTGGGGATTTTTATTTTATTTTTTTTTTTCCTTTTCTTTTATTTCTTTTCTTTTCTTTTCTTTTCTTTTCTTTTTTTTTCTTTTCTTTTCTTTTCTTTTCTTTTTTTTTTTTTTTCCAAGCAAAGCACACAACAAAGATTGAAGAAAGTTCTGACATAAAAGAAATGTCCTTCTGCATGGGAATCACTAATAGTTTGTTGTTGTTTTCCCTTTTGTGACCACAATCACTTCAATGTAATTGCATTGTTTATTGTTCATTGGTGCTTGGGGCTTAGAGAATACATGACATGGAGTCCTTTTTTGTTTGTTTGTTTGTTTCTTTTTCCTTTCTAGGATGATAATAGTGTTTGGTTGAACAAGAAAGTTTAAAAGACATTGGCTCTCCTTATTTTCATAACTAAATCACAAAATCTTTTAGATATAGTGGGAGAAAAAAAGTTCCTTAACAATAACTTCTAGAATAATGATGGTCTCTAATTTGCCCATGTGCACACGCACACAACCAAATGTCTTTACTACCTTAGAATATTTTCCCCCCAAAATAAAATAAGATTGTTTAAAATTTAGACCTCACAGAACACTTGAATATACGTTATTCTTTTTTTAACAGCCATCCTACAAGTAGATATTTTTTTCTGTATTACAAGTAGAATGACTGAACTCTATAAAAGTTTAGGAATGTGCAAGATCTGTTTATCAAGTGGTCTAATGTTGGTTTTGCAGTTTTCAACATCTTTCTGCAGGTGGAAAAATTACATAATTCATTTTTTTTTTTTTTGAGAGGTTTTTCTATAGGGCGTGAGGGCTCGCCAGCCAGACAGAGAGAGACAGAGACATAGAAAGCGAGAAATCACCCCCCGGGTGATTTCCCTTCTCCTCCATTCTCCTCTCGGGATCTTGGGCATGCAGGCACACGCACCTGGCGTGAGATTTTTAAGCCACCAGGTCCGGGACGCGAACCGCGGTCGACTATGTGGGAGTCCAGCGACATAGCCATTACGCTAACTGCTGGTTCCCCAGATTAATGTAATATTGCACTAGTATTTTATCATGTAAATTCAAAAAAGTAATGTACGATAGTGTGTTCCTAAAACATGGTACTCTGCTTAAATTTCTGATTTTGGTATGCATGTCTGCATGCTCCATAAAGACTAAGCCCCATAGAACTGTGCCTAGAACATAGTAAGAGCTGGGCAAATATTTACTGTATGTAAAAAAAAAATATTATTAATGGAAATAAATACATGCGAGCATCAGCTCTACATAATTACTATAAATATTGATTTGATAACTTCACATATTACCAGAAGTCAAATGTATCATACCCATTAGTTTCCTAAAACAGATTAGGGCTAAAGATACATTGAGATTTTCCACATTTTTGGTATACTTTACTATCAATATTTAAGGGAAATAGTGTTTCCTCTTAAGGGAAATACTGTTTCCAGTTGTGAGGGGACTGATGTTCATGAACAAATCATCCTAGATTCTACAATGCTTTATTAGAGTGATTTGTTACAGATAGCTTCCAGAGGAGATCATTAGATCCATCAGGGCAGGGCCCAAGTCTTGTTTGTGCCTGTATCTTCAGTGCCTGCCATATAAATAAAGGAACTAAGGCCGGTCATGTAGGCATAGTGATCACACAGTGTTCGGGGAAGGTTCTGGGTTTGAATCTTGAGGCCTCCCTAGAGATATTATGCACAGATATGCAGAGGCTCCTGCCTGGCTGGGGCGAAGGGTAGGATTGCAGTGTGAAGACTCAGTCAGAGATGCCTCTCTCTCTCTGTCATAAAAGAAAGTAGAAGGTACTAAACACAGGTCTTTTGAATGTTGAATTGATTGTGTGGAAGAAAAGGATAATATGTCTACACCATAAAATCTAGTTAACTCTTTACAAACAGAGTCATTTGTACAACTATAGACTGATGTCTTGGATATAGTATATGGATACATTTCTAAGTGCCAACTGTTTGGTTCAACCCCCTCTATGCCATCAAAACCCTGCCAAGGAAGCATTTAGTTTTGGTGTGCTATCCTAGATCATTCATGATCTATTAATCCTATTACTTTATAATTCATTGACAATTTAGCCTTGTCCTAAAGAGAAAACCCAGGCTTACCGCAGTGCACTATTTGAAATTTAACCTTGGGAAACATTGAACACTCTATTCCTCCATTGAATAATCACAGAGCACTTCTCTATATTAAAGGTTCTGAGATAGTGAATAGAACATCAATATTTCCCTTTTATTTATTTTTGACTTAGCCAATATTTACTAGGTGCCCATGGTGTGTCACTATATAAGGATTTGGATAAAGGAAAGTGAACACAGCTATGGTTTCAGTCTTAATAGAACTTACAATCTAGTAGTCCATAGATATTTTTTGGAATAAACTTTTTAAATGTTACTCAAGGGTATCTTTTATTTCTATCTAAAAAATTACTAAAATTTCACATGCTTTAATTTTTTAATAAATATAATTATTTTAACTAATTTATTTTTGTTTCTACCTGAAGCATTCTTAATCAAATAGTGCAAATGATAATATAATGACATGGTTTACATCCTCTAATTTCTGTAACAGCAAGTTATTAACTTTAGAAACTGGTATTAAACTTGTAAACCTTTTTTTTTTTTGAGAGTTGTTTTTTTGCTATACGGTGTGTGCGCTATCCAGACAGACAGAGACAGAGAGACAGAAAGCGAGAATCACTCCCCAGGGGAGATGGCCATGCCGCAATCCCTTCTCCTCCATTTTCCTCTCGAAATCTTGAGCACGCATGCACACACGCCCGGCACGAGTTTGTCACTGAGTCCAGGACTCAAACCGCGGTTGACTACATGGGAGTCCAGAGACATAGCCATTATTGCTGGTCGCTCAACTTAGTAATTTGAGTCTTGGACCAAATGGTTTGAAAAACACACCAGGTATATGTTTACCTGTGGCTAAAATCCCAAGAAGAAAATGCAGGAGAAAGGATTGTGGCATGGCCATTCACCCAGGAGTGATTTCTCTTTCTCTTTCTGCTCTTTCTCTTTCTCATTTTTTCTTTTTCTCTTTCTTCTCTTTCTCCTTCTCTTTCTCTTTCTCTTTCCCTTTCTCTTTCTCTTTCTTTCTCTTCCTCGTCCTCGTCCTTGTCCTCGTCCTCGTCCTCGTCCTCTTCCTTTCTCTCTCTCTCTTGCTCTCGGTCTTTTCACGAGCTCATATGCTCTAAAGAAATGAAAAGAAAAAGGGGATTAAGAAGAAGAAGAAGAAAGAGGAAAGGGAGGAGGAGGAGAAGGAGAAGAATTTGGTTTAATACAAAGCCAACTTCCTTTAAATTAGGTACCAGTTTATAAGACTCACACGATGAGAATTTAAGAGACTAAATAGAAAAAAAAGTAATATTTCTATCCATATTTCTATGCTGAGTGACAACATTTTTTTGTTATTCCTGGACTACCAAGGGGAAGAGTCCTAATAAGTACCCAGGCTTTCATTTGGAGCTCACAAAGTCTATGCCCTTGAATGAATATCAACCAGATATGCATGGAGGCTTTGAAATTTTCAACCCAAATCCAACTGAGAGTTAGATTTTACAGTTACATTTTATTAAAATAATTAGATGTACACCCCATTTTTCTAGTAGAAGGGAAGTTAACTGTTTCTGGAGGAAGTTACATCACAGAGAGTCTGTATGGTTTCTAATACACAGTGTAGCATCAAATAAATGGTAAAACACAAGAGACTAAAAATAATTCATCCAGTTCCACACAGAACTCAGAAACTGGAGTGAACACTCAATGAGTATTGGGTTGTCAGAAAAGTCATGATATATTATACAAAAATGCATCATGACTTTTCTGACAACCCCATAATTATTATTCATGTTTTTAAGAAAATAAGATTATGGAAAATTTTATCAGGTTATTGGAATATATAAAACAATCAAGTGGAAATTGTAATACTGAAACATATGAAAACCAAAATTAAGCAATCAACAGATGGGCATAACAGATTGCTAGACATACCAGAAGAAAGGAGTACTATATTGGAAGACAGGTAACCAAAGTAACCAAAGTAAAGCCAAAGAAAAATGTAAGACGGAAATCACAGAGAATTATTTAAGTCGTAGTACATGCAGAACCAACTGCATGTGGATAATTGGAGTTCTAGAAGAAAAGTAAAAAGATAATGAACAGAAGAAATAGTGTCTAAGATATCACCAAATCTAATGAAACACATGAAGTTAAGGATTTGGAAAATGTACAGAACCACAAGAAGGATAATGCAATGATGTCAATGCTAAGTACATCATAAGCAAACTTCTAAAAATCAAAGAGAGGGAGAATAAGCTGAAAAACAGCCACACATGCACACTTATAAAAAGACACAATACTTATAAAAGAGCACCAATAAGACTGACAAAATTTTCACCAAAATTAGTAAGAGCTGGAAGATCATTGAAAATCACTTTCAGTTGGTAAGAGAAAAACACCAAATAGGAATGTATACTCAATAAAAGATTATTCAAAAAATTAAGACAAAAATAAATGTCCCCAAGAGCTTATTAGCTTCTGAAACTAAAGATGGGATAATGCCCCACCTGTAGATGAGCACTCAAAGAAAATGTAAAAATATTCTTCAAGGCAGGAAAAAAAAAAAATTCCAGGTGGTAATAGAAATGGAAGAAGAAAGAGCACTAGAAAGAGTAGATAGGTAATACATATAAATGAATTCTGACCAAATAAAACATTCATAGTAATACTTTGGGGTATGAAAATACTGTCTAGAAATAAAATATATAGTGGCAACAACCTAAAAGAGAGCAACATAAGGTAAAGTGTTCTAAGGTCCTAGTATCATAAGTGAAATACTAATGGTAATCATTCAAATTAGACTGGACTAACTCAAGACTGCATGCTTGAATATCAAGAAAAAAACACGAAAAGGACTGTAAAATAGTGATAGAAAAAAACTAGAATAGTGAAAATATTTAATTATTTTAATGGGGGCAAGAAAGAGGAGAATATGAAACACAAAATAATTAGATTATAGAAAACAAATTGTAAGTATATTGCATGACTGGGAAAGTCATGCTGCATTTTTACATAGAAAAACATAGAATTACATGCCATGATTTTTCCAGCGACCCAATATACCCAGTATTTTTAAAAATGCATTAAAAGTAAATAGAATATATACTCAGATTAAAGGTTTAGTTTGTCCAACATACCTTAAATTGCAAGATGCTGCATTGAATTAAAAAATATAGAAAGAGTGACCCCTGAACCAAAAGAAAGTGTGTAATTTTGCTAATATCAGACAAATCATATTTTAAGATAAGAAGCTTTATTAGAAATGGGGAAAGACTCCTAATGATAAAGGAGTCTGCTATTAGGAGTATATCAAAATTTAAAATCTATATGTATTCCATAACATAGCACCAAAATATATAAAACTGATATAACTGAAAGGACATGAAAGTAAATCCACACTCAGATAGGAGACTTTAACAAACCTCTCCCAACAAATGAATAGTAAAACAAGCAAACCAAAAAATCAGTAATGATATAGTGTATTAGAACAATACACTAAATATCGACAACCTCACATACTGTGAGTCTACATATCAAATGTTCATTCACATAAAGCAATATGTTCTTGAGAATATTCCCTTCATTCTTGGTCTAGCTCTCCATTCTCATATTCTTACATATAAATCACAGGTATCGTTCTCTGCAAAACTCTCCCCCTTCCCTGGGAAAATACCAACTCTTCTAAATAAGACATTCTCATTTTTTATTTCTTTCCTGAGTATCCAGGAAAAACCAAGGACTGATGTTTTCAAGCTGTAGGTAAAACATGGACCGTAGACCTCAAGAAGTTTATTTATATCCTCTCAGTTAAGTTGTGTCTTCCCATTACTGAGAACTATAGAACTGTTATCTCTAATAATTCATTTACATCTTTGATCATGCTTATCTCCCAAAGACAAATATCCTATCAATTGAAGAAAGAATAACCCAGCTGCAGTAGTGTGTACTAAGACACCCTGCTCCTCAGACTGAGACCACACGGGAGGTCTGGGTTTGATTCTAGCTCACCTTAAAGCTGGACCTGGGGGCTCACAATTACAGTTCTAGCTACTCAGAAGGCTGAGACAGAAAAATTGCAAGGTCAAGACTGACCTGAGCAACATAGCAAAACTCTGTTTTAAAAGAAAAATGAGGTATCTAAGAATGAGTCTTAACCCTAACTTTTAGTAACCCTATGCCCTCATTAATGTGCTAAAATGCACTGAACTCTTTTCTCCTCCATTACCATACCAGCTCTCAATGGCCGCTTCCATTTCTACTCTGGGAAAGGCACCGACTTTAATTACCAGGGTCTTCCTCTAATGAAAGGAGAGTACAAGGAGTTTCCCGTTTCAGTCAAATAAGAATGCATTCTTCTCCCAAGAGAAAAAGGAACAAGGGTAATAAGCAATTTACCAGCTGAATAAACCTCTATGTGATACTCTTAAGAGCTATTCAAAAATGTCCAGATGACACACAAAAAAGATTTTCCTATGAGGAAGAAATATTTGGTTAAACCTAACTAAAATGATGGTTTCGACTGTTGGTGCCTGGCAAGTACTTTTTATGAGATAAAAGAAAAAAAAAAAGTTTTCTAAAAAAGTATCTCAGCAAAAATGAAAAAAAAAAAAGAAGAGTAAACTGATGGTTTAGTTTTAATCCACAGCTACTTTCATACAGATGAACAATACATATCATGATAGGTAAAATTTATGTAGTGCATAAACCATGCCAAGCCTTTCTCTAAGCCCTGAAAAAATATTAACTATTTGTAATCTACTGTGACCCTTAATTTATAGGTGAGAAAATCGACACTAGGAGAAGTTAAATAGCCTCCCTGGAACCAAATATAAGGAGAGATTTGAACCTGGACAGTCTGGTTTTGAAGATTGTGCCCTTAATCATTTTGCTATACTGAATTCAAAAAGAAAGAAAAAGCTCGAGTAAGAGTTTCATCAAACAATGCACTGTTGAGACATGTTATCGATGTTGCCTTTGCTCTGAGCAGAATTATGACATGAAAGGTTTTCCTTCAGACCTTCCCACTATCTCTTAGGTCCTATACTTTTCCCCCATTGAGACAGCTTTCTCCTAGACAGTGAGGTGTAGAATTGGAGTTCGAAGCCAGATCCCTGATTCCATTCAGCCTCTGTCCATCATGCTACCAGATTGCAACACTGATTTTTCCATCTGGCATCACATTTCTGGAGTTATTGTTCATATTCTCACTTGTGCGTATTTCACAGACCTTGGTTTTATTGCATATTTACACAGAAGAGTTTGATTCATTACCATGTTTTAGAAACCAGCTTTTACTGTCACTGTGGCAGTTTGCATTGAATTACTCAAAACATTCAGAATTTACTTTTCATCTGACTTACAACAGTCATATTGAAGACTGTGTTTCCAGCCTGAAACCTACCAAGGAATAAATTCTGTGATTTGGGCATTTGTTAAGATTTTATTTACTTGACATACGGTTCCCACCTTTTCTGTTAGGGAACACTTAGCATTGGTGAAGTGCACTGCCTCCTCTGTACAGCTCTACATTCATTTCTTTTGCCTTATGGACTTCAATTTATGAGTTGACATTATAATTAATATTTTCCTGTAGAAAAGTACATTATAATAATATAAGAAATGTTAATACTGAACCAAATATTTGTTAATGCCTGCAGACAGATGCCTGCAGAATACTGGAAATTGGTTTGTTAAATATGTGGTCATAAGACATTTTTCTATTGGCTCCTGTAGCTAAGAAATAGCAGAATAGCTTCAGAAGTAAAATAAATCTTAGGCTGGAATGTGGTTTTATAATGCAACTTAAAAATATCATTTAAAATTATACTTTAAAGGATGATGAAATGCAGAAGTTATTCAGCCCTGTCTGCAGAACTTTTTCTGGTATGTTAAACCTTTGAAGTAATAACAAGAACTATACTTTGGCATAAATTTACAGAACAAAAGGAAAGCAAGCTTTTACTACTGACTGGGTATATTGCTAGATAGAAGATTTGTAGTAAATCCCAACATAATTGCAGTTTGGGCTTGAAATATTTCACCATAGATGTGGTGCTTATGTCTGTGAAAGGCTTGAATGGCATTTCCAAAGATAAACACTGCTTATTCTATACTCCAATCGAAATAAAAGGTCTGCAGTAACAGATCCAGGTTGGGTGTTAGTATGTTTCATTTTTAATGCTGATTGAGGCCTATGCTTTGGCTTCTAAAAGAACTGACTATTCTATTTCCATGGTGGGCCTTTTTTTCACACTTTACAATCAAAGTTGGACAAATGAAGCCCCTCGAGAGCTTTCTTAGCATGTGGCTTCTATAAAGAAATGATTTTGGTTTGAGATCCATGTTTTTAATGCAAATGAGTATTGTCAAGAATGCCTTGAAAATCCTGAAAATGTGTTTTAACTATTTTCAGAACAGGAAAATGGTATGAGATAGAACCATTATTTGAATGTAAGTTGTACATAATGTTCTTGAGTGACAAAAAGGTTTAGAAATTCAGACTCTCTGAAGCATCTAGGTTCATTTGCGCATTCACATGGAAGACCAGTATGAGTGTTCATTGTGAATGGAGAGGAAGATCAAAGGAGATGGATGACTACTAACCTGTTAACTTCTTGAAGACAGAGTCTATCTTTAGTTTACTATTTTATCCTAGACACCTCTTGTTTTATCTCAAGTGTAGATTCTATACAAAACAAACACTTTAAATAATATAAAGAATAAATGTGCTCTGTATAAAAATGTGAACTTAATCTTGTAGGCACCAGACAACTCACAGAAGTTCAAAAATAAATAAAATGCGTACTCCCACAGGAGGATAAATAGGTTATTAAAGAGTTTGAAGCACATATCCTAAGAGGTACATTTGAAGTAACTAGGAATATTTTTTCTGGAAAATAACAAAGATTTAGGACACTATAAATAGTCTCCAAGTATATAAAGCTCTACCATAAGAAAACAGGAATAAACTTCTGTGTAGTTCCAAAGAAAAAATCAGAACCAATGGATATGAGTTCAGAGAAGAGAAATGGACCACAATTTAAGGGGAAAAAAATCTTTCTGAGAATTGTCCAGCACTGGAACAGGTTATATTTTGGGAGAGGGTGTCACCTCACTGCAAATAGTCAAGCAAAGTTGAATGGGAGTTCCTAAAGGGTGGGAACTGTGTCGTACTGCTTGCGTCCATTGCCATGTCTATCACATAGTTAGATTCAGTACTTGTCCGTAGAATTAATACTGTACAGGCATAGAAGAGATCTCTCAGGGATATTTTTAGCTTTGGTCATCTTCTCCTGTTTAACATATGCATCTGTTTTGTTTGCAGAAACAGTACCTGCTCCCTATAATATAAACTCAGTAGGAAATACATTGAACTTAACTGAAGTAATACGTATTTTTTGTCTCCAGACAGTCAAGATGGATAAAAATTATGTGTAAAGGACACTACAGTTTTAGAAGAATTAGTTTTATTACTATAGAATATTGTACTTTTACTTCCTACGTGTCATTTGTCACATGAAAGCCCTATTTTAAAGTGTTTAATATATTTTTATGAATGATTTAACTTTGCAAATAGCTTTGGTAAATATTTGATATGCTGTTATTAAATTTTCTTTTGCTGACCTAACCTTTTGACAGTTATTTTACTTTGCCTTGATATTGTTGGATTTAAGTCATTTCCACATTTGGATAGTCATTCCAAAGAAAGATTTGATAGAAAATGTATGTTTATACCTTCTTATTAAAGGTTATCTTTCCTAGAAACTCACATTTTTCTAGATAAAGTAAGTCCAAATGGCAGGCTACTATTCTGCTGCTATTCTGTTGCAATAATAGGATCAACTTAAACAGATCAAGAGAAAAAGAGCGTCAGAAACACAAAGAGATATTTTGTACAATATATCCTAACCTTGCCAGAGAGATATGATCTGTTCTTTTTTCCCCGAAGAGGCCAAATAACACAGGAGAAGTTTTGACTGATAGTAAGAAAAGGAAGTTAATGAATTCTCACAGGTTTTGTTATAAATTATGTTCAAAACTAATTTAATTGATTTAATATTACTTTTGGTACAAAATAGCAGAGCTAACATACATATCTACCTCCCTTCTCTTCTAAATTTTCACTGAAATTACCAAAAATAGATGTGTAAGAAAATTTGCAAAATTTACAATAGTCTTGGTGAGATAAGTGAGATAATGAGAATATCATAGAAGAAGCAATATCAGACAAAATTAGATTGAAGTAGAAAATAATGAAATAGCCAATATAGGAATAGAAGCTAACTTTTCCCAAATTTAGAAATATCATGTACCAACTTCAGGGAGTCTTCTGGCAAATATTGCAGTAATTAATGAATGAACAAATACTTCTAAACAGTTGCCATGACTGGAGAGAGACTTCATTCCTTTACCTCACTTTCTTTCACTAAACATGTGGGTAAAATCTAAGCATTGCAATCCATGAAGAGAATTGTCTACTCAGAGTGAGCTTATGATGTGAATGTGGGGATCTTAGATGGAAGAAGAAAATACCAGATGTGAACAAAAGATATGGACAATACAAAACAAAGCTGCTTAGCTATCCTCGAGGGATAGAGTTCTCCATTGCTGAACTAAAACCAGTTCACGTATGTGTATTGTATATATAAACATATATATATATATATATGTATATATATATTATATTATATTATATTATGTACACACACGTGCACATACACATATAAACCATTTCTTATGTGTCTGGCCTAGTGCTAACAATTCTCCATATATTTCTTCATTTAATCTTGTCATGAAACCTAAGGGTGGCTACTATCGGTATGTTCGTTTACAAATAAAGGTAAATAAGTTTTCCAGTGTCACATAGTTTAGGTGAAAACGTGCGTTTTAAATCAGTCTTTGTGATTCCTGAGGCTAAAGTCTTAATTTCCATGCTATGTCTTTTTGTTTTCTTTTTTCTGAGTAACTAGCCCAAAGCCATAGAGGTACTAAAAATTCAGACTGTAGAGAGAAATAATTTTTGCTCTATTAATAAAGTTATGCAAGATTGTTTGGGTGTAAAAAAAGACATAGAACTTAACACTGGGTAGATTTATATTCTAATTCTCATTTTTTACATAGAGCCTCTTTGACTTTGAGCATTTACTTTTCTTTGAGTTCAGCTTTCATTTTAAATGGGCATAATTAAATGGCAAGAGTGTCATGAGAGTTAGAGACCATATACATAGTATTTGTGGCATGTCAAAGGTCCATAAATGGTAACAATTTCTATTACATTTTCACTTATCCATCTTTAGGATAAACATTTCCAATAGAGTGTGTTCAGTGATTTACAGAATGAAAAAGAAAGTTTTCACTAGCTAGAGAATGCTATAATGTAAATTAAAGCATAATTAACTGGCCAATGATTTGATGATTCAGCTCCCATAACGGCTATTATAAAAGGCCATATCACAAAGCTAAAGATGCTTAATATTAGTAATAGTTCATGTAAGTTTTCTAGAATTCCACTGTTCCTGTTTGCAATTGATTCTTTTTCACAATCAGGATCTTGGAGTCTATGTAGCATCTCTGAGTAAACTACAAAAAAACTGCCCTCTCTGGGCGGATGCAGCCCTGGGGGTATAAGGTTCAGTAAACAGAAGGAAACTGGAAAGAAAAATGTCCTCTCTTCTTTGGCTAGAGAGATCTAATATCAGAACTCAATTTAGCTGTTGAAAAATGGACTGTTTTGGGACCAGCAGTTGGCCTAATGGCTATGTCTCTGGACTCCCATGTAGTTGACCCATGGTTCAAGTCCCCGACCCAATGGCTTAAACTTATGCCAGGCACGTGTGTGTGCATGCCCAAGATGCCGAGAGGAGAATGGAGGAAAATGGATTGTGGTGTGACCATCCCTCCCGGGGGGTGATTTCTCGCTTTCTGTCTCTCTCTGTCTTTCTGGCAAGCGCACAGGCCCTATAGCAAAAAAACCTCTCCAAAAGAAAAAGAAAAAGAAAAACAGACTGTTTCAAGCCTACTTCTCTTGTGCAACACACAGACTGCCTAGTTGTCTATGGTTAGACTTTTCAAAGAACCCTGAAGATTACAAATCTTTGGTGGTTTGTAATCTGAATTAGAGAAGTGAAGTATTTGACTAGGGTTCAACAGCTAGTAAGTAAACAAAGCTTAATTTTGGTAAAAATCTTTGTGTTCCAAGTCTAGTGATTTTTCTGTGAAGTCTACTACTTCCAATGATGGTTCATTAGATTGAGTGGAGCCTATTACAGAAAATCTAAGATTTTATAGCCTGCACAGTAACTATACAAAAATAATAAAGGTCCTTAAATCTTTTCTTATTAAGTGAGACTTCTTGTTCACATTTTAGTTTTCCTTAACCATTCGTTTGAGTACTCATTTGGTGACCAGCAATACTATTTTCATATAATTGACAACTGTGAAATTTCTCAAGGACTAGAATTTACCCAGCAGGCTGTAGTGTTTTGTTTTTGTTTTTACTATTCCTCCAACATTATTTATAAATGGATACATTTATAAATAGTGGTGCAGGCTATAGGGCACCACTGTATGATACTGAAGCTGTGGGGAAAGGCCCTGGCTTTTCATCTCAGGTCAACCTGAACATGGTGGGCAAGCCTGTGATCCAAGCTGTCGAGAGAGCCAGAAGGAGGACAGAAGTGGGAAAAGACCGTGTCAGGTGTTCCTGTCTCTCTCTCAAGAAACGAACAAGCAAAACAAAACAAAAACCTTTAAAAGAGGTTTTTGCCTCAGGGCATGGGCATGTGTGGGAGAGAGAGACAGACACAGTGAGAGGAAAAGCGAGAAATCACCCCCGACGGTGGATGGCCATGCTGCAATCCCTTCTCTTCTGTTTTCCTCCCAGGATCTTTGTCATGCACACACATCTGACCTGAGTTTCACGTCACTAGGTCCAAGACTCTAACTGCTGTCAGCTGTGTTGAAGTCCATCAACATAACCACTATGCCATCTGCTGGCCTCATAAATAAACTTTTAAAAAGTTTAAAATTTGTTAGGTTGTTGGAAAAGTAACGACATATTTTTCTATGTAAAAATGCATCATGACTTTCCAGATGACCCAATATTTTTAAATGACAAAAATGAATTTATATTTTTTTCCTAGAAACCCTGGTTGTTTAATTTTATATGTACTATATTCTTGTATATTATTATAATTTTATTCTATTTTTAAATAGAACTACATATAATTAGGGGACTCTTTTTTTTTTTAATGTTCTGCAGGGCCTATTGGTGGCATAGAAGATAAGGTATCAGGATCCCACATGGCCAACTGTGTAGTTCAAGCCCCAGAAATGGTGGCTTGAAGCACATGCTGGGCACATGTGCGTGCATGTCCTGAATTCCAAGGGGAGAATGGAGGAGAATGGATTACAGTGTGGCTACTCCCACCCCCATAACGGATGATTTCTTACTCTCTCTTTCTCTCTGGCAAGTGCATATACCTTGAAGCAAAACTGAAAAAAAAAAAAAAAAAGAAAAAGAAAAAGAAAAGAAAAAAAAAGAATATGTTCTGCCCAGAAGAAAAAGAGATTACATGCCTGAGATGGAGAAGATGAAATGTCCACAATTCACCATAATAAACAATTCAACTGCTTTTTAACATATGGGCCATATTAAGTGATTCAGAAGTCTGGCACATTTACAGAGAATTTTGGCACAGACTTGAAATGCAGGTTTCTGAATTCTTTGTACAGAAAAATCAATGAAATATAGTTTATTCCTGCCCACAAAAGTTTTTAATTATTACCAAACTGATAAATAAACATAAAATAACTAGGTAATAATTCATTTAATTAAAAATGTAATTATGTATCCATTTGTTCACAAACAAATGAACAAAAACCTTAACTTACATACAGCAATCTCTGTGCATCACGTAGTGTGGTGCCTCGTGGATGTAGTAATGAACGGGTCCTGCTCCCAGTGAGCTCGCTCTGTAACATAGAGTAAAAGATTATAAAACCACATTCAACACAATACATAGAGAAGTGTGAATATGGTATTATAAATGCATACAGCAAGAAGCAGTTAATAATGTTTTGGCTGGGGTTGTACAGGATCACAGAAGGAAATGACATTTGAATTGTGATTGAAAGGTAAGTCATTTGGCAGAGAAAGAAAAAAGGCCAGCTTGGGACTTTGGACAAGTCTTGCAACCTGTTTGGGTTGTTATTACACAGGACACCTGGTTTTCTGCCATGCTGCGGTAGTAATTAATTTAGTTTTAAATCTAGCTACAGATTTTGAGACCGTTTCTTTTCTCTTTTATGAAAGCACTTGTTAAGTATTGCAAATAGTTTGTTGTAACAAACTTTTTCCTCATTAGCTATTATCAAAGGAGGCCAGTCACCAGGGAAGATCAAACCATCAAAGCTGGCATATGTAAAGTTCATGCCCAGAGTCCCCACCCGCTCTTTGTAAGCTTGTTTTCTTACTTGTTGGCATCTGCTCCTTTCTCCTGCCAGACCCTAATGTTTCCTTGCTTCTTAATCTGGCATTATTAAAATATGTTTTCCTGAACCATCTTTTTGTTTCCAAATTCATTTCTTCATATTGGACATTTCTAATGAGAAAAAACTGAGTGTTTCTTTTTAAATATGGTAAGAAAACTTTGGAGCATCTTTTTGACATGCAATTTGGTTTTATAGTAATGTCAGTCAGTAAGAGTGTGTATTCACTTTATTTATTAGTGTGATGGTTAGAGATAAAAATGAGTATTTAATTCCCCAAGGAACAGGTGTTTGTCAGAGAATTTTATTTTATTCTTGATTTTCAGACTTTTTTCCAACACTTATTACAGTTTTTGTAAAGGTCGAGATAGAATCCCTTTGAACCATTCTTAGAGCCCATTCCCAGAGATGATTCCTGTGAAGAAACATGAGGTTTTGTTTGCCTTTTAAAGAATTCGCTAGATCTTTATACTATTGTGATTCACTGTCTGAGTGTAAAGCTATTTCAAGACACTCTTTGTGAACTGCTGTTTTAGATCTCCTTTATCAAACTACAGCAACCCATGGGGTTCCTAGCTCAATACTCTTGCATCTTTCTATATGCTGTGTGACAAATCCGGGCTATTATTTTTAAGCCAAATAGTATTATTAGATGTTCACACTGCAATATTATGACCTTGGGGCCAATCTGGAGACAGCCATCCTATGTGTTAATAAGTGAATTAGAACATGTTGCAATTACTTGGAAAATCCAGGTCAAAACCTCCTCCAAGAACTCAACACAATACATCCAGATAATAGAGAATCAGATGGTTTTACTTAAATTGGCAATAAAGATAAAACACCTAATTCTCTTCTTTATGAGGAGGATTTACCATATGTCAAACCTACAGAAATTAATTAGCAAGTATCTTTATAATTTTAATGACAGAAAGAGCATATGAGATATAGAGTCTGACCTCTTATTTTATCTAGATAAACTCAAGTTCAGAGAAAGCAAGGGATTTTTCACAATTGTAGAAGGGGCCAAAGTCCTGCAAAACTGTCTTGCCTTCTAATGGAAAACTCTTTTTAAAATACACTTAATGATAATTACTCCATTTTTATTTCAACGCATTGCAACAAGCAATGCACTTGCTTGGGAGGTGGGATATGGGGATCAATATTAGGACCAAACATGTCCAAGTAAGAACTCAATTCTGGTTCTTAAATACTCAGAAGTTGGGAATGCTTTATTTACTTTCCTTAGTTATAAATTGGGGGAAATTCTACTGGATTGTGTACAGCATTAAGTAAGTTCTTGTATAGACTGCTCCTAACGTAGACTTCCACACAGAATAGGCACTTCAAAAAGATAATAATGTTAATATGCCTAATAATAATGGTACTTAGGTGGCATGGAGGTTAAGGCACCGGATCCCATATGGCTGACTGCACGATTCAAGGCCTGAACCCAGTGGCTTGAAAATCACACTGGATGCATGTGTGTTTCTGCCCAAAATTACAAGAGGAAAATGGAGGAGAAGGGATTGCAGTGTGGTCATCCTCCCTGGTGCTGGGATGATTTTTCACTTTCCCTCTCCCACTTTCTCTGTCTGGTGAGTACATGTACCCTATAGGCTTTTTTTTTTTTTTTTTTCGGAGACGTTTTTGCTACAGGGTGCGTGCGCTCACCAGAAAGACAGAGAGAGACAAAAAGCAAGAAATCACCCCCCAGGGAGGATGGCCACGCCGCAATGCCTTCTCCTCCATTCTCCTCTCGGGATCTTGGGCATACAAGCACACGCGCCTGGCGTGAGTTTTAAGCTACCGGGTCTGGGACGTGAACCGCGATCGGCTGTATGGGAGTCCAGCAACATAGCCATTACGCTAACTGCTGGTCCCAGGAATTTTTTTTTAAATGATGCTTAATATTTATAAGCAGAAGCTTGCTAGATCAGCTGCCCTGATCACCTCAACATAAGATTAAGTCTCAATGCCCTGTAAAAGACCATTATGGTAATATTTACGTTTCCTCCATGATTTCTTTTTCATTTATTTATTTAAAAAAATAAAAAACAAATAAAGACAGAGAGAGACATAGAGATAGAAAGCGAGAAATCACCCCCCAGGGGGATGGCCATGCTGCAATCCCTTCTCCTCCATTCTCCTCTCGGGATCTTGGACACACACACACACACACACACACACACGTGCCCGGCGTGAGTTTAAGCCACTGGGTCCAGGACTTGAACCGCAGTCGACTACGTGGGAGTCCAGAGACATAGCCATTATGTCAACTGCTGGTCCCCTCCTCCATGATTTCTTTCACAACTCTAATTAGATAAAATAATTGTGTCATGAGTTTCCCAGTGCCTGCTGTATGTGTAGACTGTGAACTCCATGAGAACAAGGTAATGTCTGTCTTGCTTACCATTCTACATCCTCCACCCCCATACAAATAGCACAGTGCCTGGCAAATGGACTAAAAATATGAGTGTTAATACCTTGTCTTTCCAACTCTGAAATGGCAAAAGACAGTGAAAATCAAGGAGAATTTTAGAGTGAAGTAGGTCATCAGAAATCCGTGCTCTGCGTCACAAATGCAAAGCTATGTTCTACTACCAAGGCAAGCAGAAGAAAGGAATTTGAGTCAATTAAATGTGGGATCTCCCCATGAACCTGTGAAAGCAAGAGTTGTAGATTCATCAGATGCTTCCATCCTTTAAGGATGCAGGTGTGTTTTGTGACACAGGTATTCTGGTTGTTTCTGCTATAAAATTTGTATTCCATTTTTGTATTCATTAATGCTGAGAGATTCCCAATACCATAGGAGAATTCACTGCAGGACAAAAGGGAATCCACAAATCTCCTAAAATGGGATGTAAACATTAGTGTAAATATTTCTATGCAACTTCTATTTAAGGAGCTACTATTTTTAAGTCTGTCCAAAGCCTTTAGGCATCAATGATTATGTCATTTTCACAGGCATTCCTGCCCATTTAGTCCATTTGGTTGATCACTTCTCTAAAATGCACCTTTTCAGGGTATTTTATCATTTCCTTTGTTTAAAATAGCTCTTTAACCCCTTTGCAAGTTCTTTAGTGGCTCAGAACAACACTATAATTTTTTCAAACCTTTTACCTTAGCAATTAGTTACGGGCTCTGTCAAAATGAGCATGATTTCTAAATTTTCTGTGAGTAAATGACTATAAATATGCTTATCAAGTTCTCTGAATGAATTAAAAGTGTGCCATTTCGAGTCTGTACCAGTAGTTCCAATTGGACATAACTGAACACAGAACTGAACATTCACTTGATAAATATGCAAATTCAAGTGTGATGGGCCATTTAAAAAAATTTTTTTTCTGCAGGTTCTTGCTATAAAGATCCTCCTGGCCTTAGTCTCCCAGCTGCCTACATGTGTATACAATCATATTCAGCTCTTTTTTAGACAGGATCTTGCTATGCTGACCAGGCCAGTTTTGAATTCGCAATATATCAGCCATGGCCTACCAGTCATAGGGATTACAAATGCATACCACTGTGTCCGGCCTTTAGGGTGAACCAGGATTTGAACCCAGTCCTCGCATGATTAGAGCACAGTGTCTTAGCAGCATGCACCCCTATTTCTGGGCCATCTGATGGACAATTTTATTGCAACTTTGCCACTGAACCTCACTGTATAAAATGTGTTGTATTGCTCAAGCACTACTCATCTAGGGAACTTTTTTTGTCAGTAGGAAAATGTTTAGTATTCCATTATTGAACTCATGTGTTAGACAGCCTCTTCCCAAATTTATGTATTCATTGAAAACCAGTACCCCATAATGTCAAAACTTTATTTATGTTTAGAATGTATCCACTTGTGTTAAAAGTATCACTTGTCATTTCTGTCAGAATGAGTTCAAAAATTATCTATCACTTGACCTATTTGATATTAGTCCACGATAAATCTTGTATCCTGTCTCATAACCGGCTCTGCTTTTCAATGTCCTTCTGAATGTGTTCAGGGTAGAGAAAAGCACTTTCAAAAAACTGTAGTACACAAAAGAACACAATCGATCGGACGTGAAGTCACAACCATATTTATGATTTATTTATTTTATTTTAAATATAGCCTACTTTTTGAGCATTTTTATCTTTAGAGAAAAAATTGTAGAAAGTGTAGCAAGTCCCCTTGACTCCCACATTCTGGGTCCAATATCGTTAACATCTTTACTGTGATATATTTGTTATGCCGGATGAATCTTTATTGATACATTAATATTAACTAAGCCTGCAATTTATGTTAGAGTTTACTCTGTGTTGTACACACTATTGGTTTTGACTAGTACGTGATGTTATACAGTTACCACACAGTGTAACGCAGAATGGCTCCATTGCCCGAAAAGTGCTCTGTGCTCCCCTCATCATTCTCTCGCCTTTCCCTGGCCCCCACAACACTGGCCTCCTGGCAACCGCTGATCTTTTTACTGTGTCCATACTTTTGCCTTCTTCAGAATGCCTTACAGTTGAAATTATACCATATGTGTAGCCTTCTCAGATTGGCTTTTTTTTACTTACCAAGATATATTTAACTTATTTGCCTGTCTTTTCATGTCTTAAGAGCTCATCTAAGTCTGAATAATATACAGCCATCTTTACATAATGATTGTTTTTTAGTAACAAAAAGAGGTAACTGTGGTGTTCTGTAGTGGAAAGAATAGGAATTTGGAGCCTGACAACCACAGATTTTTTTTTTTTTTTGAGAGATTTTTGTTATAGGGTCTGTGTACTTGCCCGAGAGACAGAAAATGAGAAATCACACACACACACCCCCCGTCCCGGGGGATGGCCACACTTCAATTCCTTCTTTATTCTCCTCTCCAGATCTTGGGCATGCATATACATGCACCCAGTGTGAGTTTCAAGCAACCAGCTCCGGGACTTGAACTGCTGTTGACTGGCAATCCAATAAAGCTGTATAATCAACTGACAAAAAAAAAAAAAAAAATGCAATAAATAAAAAATAAAAGACCTCGATCTAGTACAAAGAAACAAGCAAGATAATAGGAAAATGGGGGCTGGGGAGTGCAGTAGGAAAAGGGTTCTTACTTAATATATCTGGTAAGAATTTCTGAAATGGAAAGCTTTTAGGTTGTCAATATAATTCTTCAGTTCAGGAAACAAAAGTTTGTACGTGTAAATTTTTTTTTTTTAATAAAAGGCTGTAGGTAAAAGGAGAATAAAGAGATATAGGGCTATCCCCATAGCAGAGTTTAAGCACTGTCCACTGGGAGTCTGATCCCACATGGTCGACTGCAATTTCAATCCTGGCCCCAGCTGCTTAAAAAAAAAAAAAAAAAAAAAAAAAAAAAAAAAAAAAAAAAGCCAGACACTTGTATGTGCATGCCTAGAACTCTGAATGAAAAAAGGGATGAGGGAAAAAGGATTGTGCCATGACTATACCCCACTAGGGAAGGTGCTTTCTCTCACCGGTGAGTGTACAAGCCCTCTGGAAATAATTTTTTAAATGGGTTATAGATTCAGACTGTGTTTAGAGATAGTTACTATTCTTTCTCTTTCTTTCTTCAGCCCTTAACTAAGATTGTAATAATAAGCCTGAAGAGTATTTGAGATTTCAGATTTTCAATGCACAAAAACTAAAGAAAGTATGTGTGCTTACCAGAGAGAGATACAGAGAGACAGTGAGAGGCAAATTAAGAAATCATCCTCTGGGGAGGAAGGCCATGCCTCAACTCCTTCTCTTTAATTCTCCTCCTGGGTTTTGGGCATGCACACACATGCACCTGGTGTACGCACATACACCTGGTGTAAATTTCAAGCTGTCAGGTCTGAGACTTGAACCATAGTCAGTCATGTGGGAGTTAAGCACCTTTACCACTACACCACCTGCTGACCCCAAGAACCTTCAGTTCTCAGACCTGGTATCATTGAATCTACTTTGAGGTGGAGGTTGGTGGAAAGAAAGGTAAATGAGTCAGCAATTCCTATTTCTGACAATATGACTTAAAATGTTGAGTTCAAAGAGAGATAATGTACCAGAAATAAGACAATACGATGGAACCCATGATTTGGGACAAGCTTGGCAAACTTTTTCTATACAGAGTCAAACAGCAAATATTTAGACTTCATGAGCCCTGTGGTTTATGCTACAGCTACTCAACTCTGCTTTTGTAATGTGTAAGAGGGCACGGGCAGTAAATGAACAAATAAGTATTTTATGTTTCAATAAAATTTAATTTATAAACATAGATGGCAGGAACGGTGCTCATTTCTGTTTAGAAAATGAGAAAGAGTGGAATTAATCAGAAAATGTTTTATTTAGTTTACGAACTAAAATGATTAACCAAACTACAATACTTTTTTACCAAAGACTGACAAATTGATTAAGAATGATAGAGATGAATTCTATGACAGTGCAATTAATGAGTGATTAAATGTGTGAAAAAAATATATACCTTTTTAAAGTATTTCTTGAGCTCTTGACAGTAATAAGGCATTGCTTTTTTGGGACAAAGGAAGAATGCAGCTGTTAGGATTGGAATTGGACATCCCTGATTTTTAACTCTGGTCTTCTAGAGGTGCTTACCTTCCTGAGCTTTAGCTTCCCTGTCTGTAAAATATGGATAAATCCTACCTCATAATATCATTACATTCTCTAAGCAAGAGCACTGATCAAGTATTTTATATGATTTCTGGGTATATTAAGTGCACTCAAAGAATTTATACAGGATTATTCACTTGGTGAGTATCTTAAATGTCAAGATAGAAAATGGAAACAAGCACTGGCCTATAGCCTGGTAGTTAAGGTAACCAAATCCCGCATGGCAGACCTCACCTTTCTAGTACCAGACATAGCAACTTGAGAAGCATGTCAGGTGCATTTGTGTGCATATCAAGAATTCTGAAAGGAGAGAGAAATGGAGGAGAAGGGATTGAGGTGTGACCATTTCCCTTAAGGAGGGTGTGCTTTCTTCTTTCCCTCTGTCTCTTTGTGATAAGCATATGCACCCTCTTGCAAAAATAAATAAAATAATAAAGTGGAAACAAAAGTAATCATCATAGGTTATAAAATTATGAGCATTAAATAAAATAATTATAAGAACATTAAAACATTTAACATAATGCTTAGCACTTTGTGTTCAGTTTATGTCAGCTGCTTCTCTTGCTGGTGTTGTTATGATGATGATGGACAGAGATGGACAGGGTATGTATTTATGAGTTCAGCATGTATAGGATGGGATGTGATAAATGCCATGACAAAGGTACAGAAGGTATATTTGATTAGGGGAGTGGGAAAGGATTTATAGAGAACTGACATTTGAGCCATCTAGGTAGGATAAATGGTATTTTAATTAAAGACGGTGAAAGATATTAAAAATGAAACTAAGAGCTAAAGAAGAGAAGCAGGGATTGCTCACATACAGTAAGCAATTTTAGATGGTATTATTTATAGAAACAACACGTTTCTTATTCAGACATCAAAACACTCCTGTGTACTGGGCATTATTATACGACTTTGTAGACAATCAAGCTAAATTCTAAAGATTTAATGACTTTTGTAAGGTCATAAAACATACTTATCACAGAGTCGAACTCAGATCATTTTTTCTCATAATGCTGTTTCCACTCTGCCATGCAAAGTCTCTGGAAACAAGGGGATCTTAGTGAAGCTGAATCCCTCAAATGTAGATTAATTGTGACTCTTTGATGCCGAAAATATTTTTATACCTCACATTTCATTCATTAATTGAAAATATTTATTAAATATGTCTTTGAATTTCACTTTCTTAGTCATTCAAAAAAGGCTTTTTAAATACTTACTTTGTGTCATGAACCTCTGCAGAGCATGGCACATATATCAGTAAAGAAAAGTGATAAAAATATGGGTTACATAGCTATAGGTTTCTGTTTGCTTTGCTTTTTGAAAAGTACTTTTAGGATTGAGCTATGCATATATTATAAACATTGTTTAGACAATAACAAGCACCAGGTCAGTTATTAATCTAATTATCATTCTACGCTCCTAAATACAGGGATTAAAAAGCTGATGCCTCCGTCATTAGCAAATATTACCTCCATACAGAAGATATTAGCTGATATAAAAACATTTCAACTTTTATATGTTTTACTTTTAAAAGTAAAACATTTTACTTTTAAAAATGTTTCCCTTTTGCACGCACAAAAAATCACTTTTCTGTTTTAAAGCACATGTTGATGGCATTATATTTGTTTTAATCAAAATTTAGAAAAATACAACTTAAATCATAAAGCTTTATTGGTAGAAAGTTTTCTTGAAATATTCAAGGCCAAAAGGACAGAAAGCAACTACTCTCATAAGAAAGGAAAAATCGTGTATGACCTTTGATCAATTACATCAATAAAAATACCAGGTTTATTCATAAGACAGGTGCACATCTACATTTTAAGATTTATGACTTGTGCGTTTATGTCTTCACAGGTTCAAACCACTTTTCAAAATGTAAAACTTGTGCTTACTACTTTTAAGTCCTAGAAATAAAGATTTAGCTTCCATGGAACAGCTGGATTTAATTAGAACCCAAAGTTCTGATTCCACTTGATCTGATTTCCCCATCTGTATGGAGTCATTACACCATAAATAGCATAAGCTACAGCTTCCAGTTCAAACCAGAAAGCAACTGGCATTCACGACTCCTGTTACTCAGAGGTCACTGAAATTTCTGTTGCACATCCCAGCATTTCCAGATGGGCTGACTTAATAGTTTAGGATTTTTCCACCAGTAAGTAAATAAGAGGAAAAATAAGGCTTTTCAGTGGCGCATATATTTATTTTTATTGGAAGGTACTTAAAAGTCTGAAGTGTCAGATTTAGGAATAAAATATTCTCTGTTATCACAAACTCCTTGTTATATATGTTCATGAATACTCATTTTTGATTCATATTTTGTATGCAAGAGTGTAACTCGTTGTGTTACCTCCTTTTTCATAAATTAGGTATTCAGTAAACTGAGAATTAAAACATTAGGAATATAAAGAGATTATTATTCTTTTCCATCCCCATCATTTACAGATGGGGAGACTGAAGGTCAAAGAAGCCTGAGTTGGCCTCAGCTCACACATAAGGGCCACCAGAGTGAAGCTGCAGAATTCTGAGTTCTCACCTAGCATATGCCGGCATGCGTGCCGACTAGACAGGGAAACCCTGCCAGAGGGAGCATAAATAACACTTTCACATTTATAGCCTTGCTTCTCCTTATTGTGTAATACAAGTCCATTGCCAGTTTTACAAATCAGAGAATAAAGAGAAAAGGAATATTCATCCAAAGGCTATCATTCTTAACATTTGGGGTTTTATATTTCCACACATTTTGTACATATAATTTTGTACCATTCCTCCTTTAATATATTCTATCCTGTTCCCAGTTAAGTAATCAGTTCTTCTGAACATAATTTTTAATGGCTAAATGGTATTCCATGTAAGTGCACCTCAATTTGAAACAGCATTTTATGGTTTGATACGTTGTTTCCATTGTGGTTATTTAATAACACTGCGATGGTAATTTCTGTACTGTACTCTTTTATATATCTTTGTTTATGTCCTTAGGATAAATAATTTGAATTGGAACTCTTTAGACATCAGTATGCATTTTAAGACTTAGGGTATGTGTTGCCAAATCATCCTTCTGAAAAGGCTATACAAGTTTACAATTATTATACTCTCAGAAAATTAAATTTTTTCACATATATAACTAACACTGAACAATATAATTTCCTAATAATTTCAAATTTGATATTTAAAATAATAGCACCTACTTTTAATTTACATTACTTGGATTAAAAGTGAAATTTGACATTGTTTACATACTTCTTGGACATTTCTACAGATACACACATAACTCCAGAAAGTGGTAAAATTGAGACTCTCTGGTCTAGAAGTGGAATAATCAATTTCAGCTGAGAAGATCAGAGAACACATTTAACTAGATTCTAGAAAGTCATTGAGAAATCAAATAGAGGTGTGGAACTGAATGGCAAAAATGAAGAAGTAAGTAGATGTAAGGTTCATTAAGGAAAAGAAATGGTGAAAACCGAACATGGTAGAGATATATAATGAGTAAGACACTGAAAGTCTCCAGACCCAGACCTGTACATAATTAGTTGTAAGGGCTGTGGTCAGGGCACCATTAAAGGTTCAAGGAAAAACAAGCTAAAGGAACAAGAAACAACCCAGCAATTTCCATGATTGAATCATGGACTTTTAGAAATGGAAGAGACCACTGGAAATGCTGTAGCCCAATTTCACTTGAGAAGACTGAGCAGTGAAGTCCTTTGCCTAATGCCTTGTCTTGTTAGAACAGAGCCAGAAATAGCATCCAGGTTTCCTGATTCCCAGTTGAGTGCTCCACGCACAGTGTTACAGGACTAAAACATCTTCAAGCAAAGAGTTGGGTCGTTATGTTTGTCCCCTGACTGGATTAGTTTTAACTTTTCTGAAACTCTAGAGGACAGGACCAAATAACCATGAACATTTGGTAAATGAACTTTCTTTTCATTTATCAAAATTGTTGGAATTCATCTTGTACAGCTCACACTCAAATTGTTTATTTCCTGGCCCTTGCTAATCTTAAAAAGAAAAAAAAAATACGTTTCCCTGCATATACACTTTTAGATAGCTGAACCGCTTTCTTCTTCCCTGTGGTCAGGTAATTCTGAAACTGTTCAGTTTTTGTTTTAAATTGAATTTTCTGAACAAAATTGTTTCTTGGCCAAGATGATTTATAAGATATTTTAGACCCCAAAGCATTCTTTTAAGAAAGTTATAAACAACTGTAAATGGGGACAGTGCCAGTTGACTACATATTTTTCTGGCTCAAGAAAAGCTAGTAGGATATATTAAATATTACTTTTCAGTGGAATTGAAGGTGTCTTCCATTGTTTTTCCCCATATACGCTGTGCATGTGTGCACATGCTCACATGTGTGTTTACCTTTTTTCTTTACTGTCTATGCTTTAGTGTATAATCTTTGAATGAGCCATGACAGAACCATTTGCTTTTTATGGAAATATTTCCATGGCCCGGCCACATGCATAGTGTGCTAAGTGTCCATACCATCACAGGTGTGTTGTTAAATGTTTGTAGCTATAAAGTGACTGTTATTGTTCAGTGTATGGTGCTAATAAGACTGAGATCAAAAGTTCAATTCCTGTTCTTTGGTTTCTTTCACCCCTAGCTGCAAACAGTGACATTAGTCGTAAAGGTGAATAAAGGAGCAACTATAGAGGACTCAGTATAAATCTATCACTACCACGGGAAAACTAATAAATGAACAAAAGCTCACACATGAATCACTGAATGGTCATTGGAGTTCGTCAGGAGAGAAGGGAAGATAAAAGGAAAATGACTTACAGGTAGTTTGTCTACTAGCTCACAACCAAGGTACTCTGATGTGGCCTCAAATGTTTACTGCAGCCAAATGACTGACTCTTCACCGATAATGATAGGGGCAAGGAGATGGGAAAGACATATCACTGTCCTTCCTCACTAGAGATGAGACCAATGCAAGTTGTGTAAATTAAGTGGAATTTGGCTGATTACATTTCTGAAAGTTGTTTGTAAAGCTAGATTAATAGACCCATGGACTGGACAAGAATGATTACTTTGTGCAAGCATTTGGAAACTATACTGAACATGTTAAGGGACCTAGTTGATTCCTAAGGACTAAAAATGGTGGAAGAAGAAGTTCTCCTGTGGCTTAGATTCAGGATAGATAGAGCTTAAGAAGAAGAAATGGGACTGAGTAAAAGGAGTACTAAACACACTTAATCCAAAATAGAGAATTCTGTTGGTTTTGCTTTTATTGGATAAAGAAGCTGCTCCCTCAGTATAACTTTGAAAATAGAACTGATATGACATGGCTGGAATGTCCTAAACATGAAGATTGCTTTTCCTTAAGGTGAGATACCATATACATGGCCAACTATTTTCTTAATGTATTCCCTCATAGTTTGTAACTGTAATAATAATTATTAGTAGAAATATGCATGATCTTTTTTTTAAGTTAGGGACATTAATTCATAGTATGTAAGTGGGGTTTTTTTTTGCATCATTTATAACCCTTTACATATTTCTGCTAGAAAGACCATGAATAGCCCTCTCAAGAACATCAGGAAAACAGAGCAGCTTTCTCTCTCTGTTTATCCTCTGGTAAAGGATAAACAGACTCAGTTATGGCTTACTTTGAAATAATGTTTGTATTTCCAAACATGATGAGAGAAGCCAGTCCAGACCCATGGCCGAGTGATTAAGGGAGCTGGGTCCTACATAGCTGACTGTGGTTGAAATCCCAGACCTGGTGACTTGAAAAACATGCCAGTTGTATATGAATTCATGCCCAGAATCCTAGGATGGAGAAATGAAGACATGATTGCAGCATGACCACGCCCATTGGGGGAGGGTGATTTTTCTCTTTGTCTCTGTCTCTGCTTTTCTCTCTGGCAAGTGTAGGCACCCTCTGGCAATAAATAAGAGGAAGAGTGAGAAGCCATTTTTCATATGTGGGCTCATTCATTATGGTTTTATTCCTCAGACAGTTTATGTTGCTCTCTGGTGCACATTCTAAGTTAGGAAAACCAGATCTGACCTAAGATTAATCTTTCCTTTAATCATCAGGGAGTTATCAGGGAGGAAAAATCAGTTAACTTTTGGATATTTCTGGTATATTTTTCTAGGTAATGTGGGGTCAGGTCAGTTATATTATAGAGACTGTTATGAATTTCTAGGATATGCTTCTTTTTCAGAATAGATGTTATGCCAGTTCAGGGAGACCTACTAATTCAAATTCATTATTCCTTGAGAAATCACAGAACTGAAAACAAAATGCCACCCACAAGGTTAATTTATATCATTTATACACACATATGAATATATATACAGTATATCGGTATATATATAATATATATACGTGTGTATAGATATAATTGTGTGTATATGTATATATACATATACATATATATATATAATAATGTGTATATAGGCCTATATGTGTGTATCTGTATACACACGTATAGGCCTATATACACATTATTGGAAAAGCAAAGAATTCATCATGTCTTGAAAGACCAAAATATTGTAATGATAAACTTTTACATATTGCAGCAAAGTGTCACCAGTATTTCCACTTCTGTAAGTTAAGGGTAGAAATAAAAAGAACAAGATAAAATTTTAAGAATAGTTTTCTCTTTCCTAAGAATGTTATAATCCAAACAATACCTGCCTAGAGTTCATGACCTAGGTCATGTAAGGGAGCTGAGCAGTGATTAAATATGGAATTTTGTAATCATTACTCAACTTCACTACTGTCCAATATATGTCAGTTGATTAACTCTGATTTAAATTTAATACCCATTTTTCCTACTCTACCTAATCTGTCAAAGAACTCCAGACAGTGTAGAGATAAATGTTAGCCTCTTACTTCCAATATATTCTTGAAATGTCCAGAAACTTCAGGCTCAGTCATTTCCTCTAAAAGAAATTAAATCTTGGGCTTCAAAAATGGTTCTACTGAATATTTTAAGAACAGAAGAAATGGCATAAGGTAAATGAATTATTTCATTCATTCATTGTTACATTATAAAAAATAATTAATGAGGGACTGTTTGTTGCTACTGTGGGAATGAGGAAAAAATATCTAATTTGACAGTATGTTGCATACTAAGACTGCATTTTACAAATAAAAGTTAATGTGTGATAAATAGCACTATTTTTAAGTGCTCATATTTCTTTCTTCAGCCAAGGATTAAACTTGTGAAGGACTATTACTGTGCTAAGTACTTAGTATATTGAGATGGGCTCAAACTATTGTATAGTATAATTTTGATTTATCTGATATTTGACAGATAATCTATTCCATCAAGAGAAAGCACTGTGAAAGTACTTGTATTTTTCAAAAGACAAAAAAAGTGTGGTTACTCTGAAAATAACTACAAATTAGAACATGATTTAAAACTTCTGCTTGAATTAAAAATGAGCAAAACTAAAAGGCATGGTACAGACCTGACTTATTATAAGGATTGGTTCCCAACTTGAGTTGGAGGGGTGGATTGCAAAAGATAATGCCTTACTATAAATTGTCAAGGTAGCAAAATTGTATATAACTTAGAGTTGTATAAATATGTAAATGATATAAGGACAGCTGGTAGGAAAACCAGTAAGAAATTACTAAAGAGGGAAATTATGTGAGGGAGAAAAAATAGTACTTTCTAGCAGACTTCAGAATTCTTCATTTAAAATATATGAACAGATACTAGTCTGGGGAAGCTATGGGAATACATGTCTGGATAAGGATCTTTCTGGAAATAACACAGTGTGGAAATAACGCAGGAAACTTCTATTCCCAGTGAAAATCCTCTCAGTGTTTATAATAAGGATGGTTACCTTTTATAGATGTCGTGTCAGTTTTGATGTCAAGCACTTTAATACCTCTCCTACTTAATCCTCATCACAGTTGATATCATTTCCATTTAAAGATGTAGAAGTCGAGGCATGTATTTTAAGTACCTTTCCCAAGATCTCACACCTATTATACTCAGCACCTATTTACTGAATTCTTATCACGTGCTCAACACTGTCTTAGAGTCCTGGATACATGAATAAATAAAGCAGACTCTACCTTCATAGAACTTTCTGTTTTTGCAGAGGACAACAAACAATAAACAATTGGTATTAAACAAAAATGTGAAAGATCTATTGTAAAGTATTAGGTCATCAGGAAAGTCATGATGTGTTTTTCTGTGTTTTTCTATGTAAAAATGCATCATGACTTTTCTCACGACTTGATAAGTACTCAATAAGTACTCAACAAAGAAACAAGTAGGGAAGGTAGAGGTGTTGGAGGTTGTGGTTTTAATGGAGTTTTCAGTTCAGGTCTCATTGAGGTGGCAGTTGAGCAGGAACTTGGAAGGAAATGAGAATGTTGGCCAGATGGCTATGTAGAAAAGAGTATTCCGGCCTAAGGTCTAAGCTAGTGCCATGTCCCAAAGATGAGACTAATATGACTGGGAGAAGAATGAAAATCAAATAAAGAATAGAAGAAACAGAGTCACAAGTCAAAATATTGGACCAAGGGGATCATCATAGTGATTTTAACTTATGTTTTCAGTGAAGAATGGAGCTCCCATGGACCGCTGAGATCTCTGCCATTGCTGGATGAATGGGAGAGACTAAACTGGGCAAG
This sequence comes from Tupaia tana, assembly GCA_026018925.1. Classification (NCBI taxonomy): domain Eukaryota; kingdom Metazoa; phylum Chordata; class Mammalia; order Scandentia; family Tupaiidae; genus Tupaia; species Tupaia tana. The sequence goes on along the minus strand of JAKSZU010000004.1, from coordinate 41,880,720 downwards.
AAAGGAATGCTCCATTACTTTGCATTCTTTTTCCTGTGGCAGTTTAATGTTTTTCCACGGGAAGCTTATATCATATTTTCTGTAAGTAATAAAAACTGCCATCAATTGTTTATTGTTCATTTAAATTAGATTCAGTTTTCACAAAATCTATGAAGAAAGCTAATGAATGACTTCTATTGACTGTTTGGGGTTCCAAATCATATCAAATAACAGTCCTGAAGGCATTCTATTTACCACCAAATGAGTCTGGATTGTTTCTGAGGTCTTATTGGATTTAGTAAAATTACAATAATTCTGAATCTGAATTAGAAGAAGCTTGGAGTTTACAAATTGCAGCAACCACCCACATGCATGTACATTTGTGTCTGGGTCATGATTATAGTAGTAAGTGTTTTAAGAATATCACTATCCTCCTTGCTTTTTCCCTTGAGACTGATTGTCTCCACTATCCATCCTGCTTACTAAGAGTGGGTCTTGGGGGGCCAGATAGTGATGCAATGGTAATAAAACTAGACCCACGTGGAAAATATCCTAGTTATGCATGCCAGGACCTTTCTGTGCATGCATGGTGTGCATGTATGAGTCCATGATCCAGATAGGCCAGGACGTAGGTGGATCACAACATGGAGACTCTGTTGGGAGTACCTGTCTCTCTCTTTCTCTCTCTTTCTCTCTGTGTCTCCCTCTAGTGGGAGAGTTGAAAACTTTTTTAAAAAATAGGTATTGGAAACATATAGAGGCAACATAACAGACTGTTGTATTTCTTTGAGAACAACAGAAGTTTAGCCTAGTTCAATTGAAAAGTCAATGAAACATTTATCCAATGTAACCTTTATTCCCTGACTGCAATGTATTCCCAAATTCAACCACAAATTTTCCAGCAGTCTGTTTTCCTCTGACCCAGAATACTCCCATAGTCATTATATCACCAACACCATCACCATCACTGAAAAGATATGTTGCCTGAAACATAAAGTATCTCCTCTCACAATGCATCACATTAATGGGCTTTGGCAACTGCGTTCTGTAGACTTGTTGAAAAGTCTAATATCATGGCAAGTACTGAGGAAATTTTAGGTTAGGCAGGGAGGGGCCAGACAAATACTTGGGTTTTGCACAGTTTTCTATCATCTTGTATGATGCCAGAATGAGGCTGCCTACTTCATCAGCTAACCTGCTTACCTAAAACAAAATAGCAATACTCTCCATTTGTAGAGATTAGCAATGTCAAATTTATAGTTTCACTCTTTTATCTTGTCTCTTTTACTCTCCTTTTTTCTGCAATTTTCTTATTCACTCCTGAATATACTTAGCCCTATCTGAAAGGCTCAGTGATACTCACAGGCCCAATCCTAGATCTGACTGGGACTCGGCTGTTGCTACATCTCTCTGAAAAAGAAATAGCAAAAGAAATGATGGAGAAACATAATCAACTTTTATAGAACAGATATTTATGAATTGCCTACTGCAAGCTAGAAAAAAACAAAACACTGATAGATTCCCCACTGCACACTAAATACTGAAGCAAGAACAACGTACATGGCTAGTTTTAGTGAAGCTAGTGAACGAATGAATGAATAAGCCAACAAAACAAAGCAATAAAACCCTGCTAAATTAATTTATTTGTTATCTCACTACTATTTTAAAAGCATTCTGCTTGGGGACTAGCGGATGACATAATGGTTACATCACTGGACTCCCACATAATCAACCATGGTTCAAGTCTCTGTCAGCTTAAAACTCATACGGTGTGCATGTACATGCATGCCCAAAGTTCTGAGAGAAGAATGGAGGAGAAGGGATTGCGGTGTGGACATCCCCCCAGGAGGTGATTTCTTGCTTTCTGTCTCTCAGTATCTTTTGTCTCTCTGGCAAATGCACATGCCCTATAGCAAAAATCTCTCTCTAAAAAACAACCATTTTGCTTGTATACAGCTGATTCCTTTCTTTCTTATTCTTTCTCCCTCTCCTCCTATTTTTGCCTCATTTTCACTTTTTCTTTTTTGCTTTCTTTCTCTTGTGCTCTTGTTCTCTCAATCTCTCCCCATCTTCATTGAATCATATTCACATGCCCCTTTTTTTCTAATTGAATGAGCTTATCCTCTGTTTTTTATCCTTTTTTCTTTATTTATGACAGAGTATGCACATGCATGCGAGAAAGAGACAGAGAGAAACACACACACACACACAGAGGAGCGCCCTCTATCCACAGGGTCTAGTCCATGCCCATGATCCCCTTTCCTCTAGTCCTCCAGCCTGTTGAGGCTCTTGGGCACTCATACACATACCCAGTGTGTTTTAGGCTGACCAGGCCAGGCATTCTAACTCCATTCACCATGTGGGATTTGGCTTCTCTTGAGCAGTGCATTACTGCTGTGCCAGAATCAGCCCTAGAGTAATCAGGTTTACAACTTCTCTTTATTCCATGGTTTAAATATTTTACTACTGGTTCAAACACTCACTCTCCCAGCTGTGTTGCACTCATTATTAGCAACACCTGCACCAAGACCAGTTGCGTGTGCTGGTAGTAAGAGGCACAGCCCTTAAAGTCTACCCCAATCATCAGAGTATAGCTACAGTGCTCCCCTGACCCACAGGCGTGTTGGTTATTCTGCTCCCGTCTCTCGTTTGTATAGAGGCCAGAAACTCTGCTAAATTATGTGATGATGACAAATGGGGGCTTGGACAAAGCTATCAGGTAAATGCATTAACTCACTGTATTTCCTAAGGCCCCAAGCATATGGATCATTCTAAAGAAGAGCTCAGGGAACATAAATTAGTGAACATCACAGCGAAGTCCAAATAAGTGAATCTGGTGCTTCTTGTTCTAGTGAGATGTCATCCTTGTCACTTTTCAAGTAACCCCAGAATATCTGAACTATTCTTAGCCCCACATCTCTGCTCAGGCAGAGTCCCTGTGCTGCTGAAACAGAAGCTCTCCAGCATTAAAGTGCATTGTCAAGTCTGTGCTAGACAGCATACACCACACCTGCCTGCATTATGCATGACTGATTCTCTTCCTGATGCCATCCCTCCTCTGCTCATGGTACTTCTACTCAAAGTTCAAAACAGAAACAGTGATATCGCCCTCACCCTCATACACATCTTGTAAGAGCCTGGAGGTTTAACAAGTGGAATGAGTGCACCTCTCTGAATTCATCATCTGGTTGCAAGTAAAACCCCCATGACAGAATGACCAATTTAAAGTATAGAGAGAAAACCTACCACTCGGTCACCCGGCATGCTTTCACCTGCACTTTTGTTAGTGTGTGTTTTTCTGTAAGCAAATGTTTTCATGCAAAGATAGACCTGCTTTATAAAAACTTCATTCTTTTTTAATGTAGTTCATAGAGTTCTATCTTCTCAACCTTTCATGGGTATTCAGCAACTGTCTCATTTTTCATGAGATACATATGTATATCAGCTATAACACACTGTCAGTGAGCAGTGGTTTTCAATCAAATAGGCTGTCAGTAAAGCTGATTCACTAACAAGAAAGCTGTCAAGCTGTGACAGCTGCTGTCTTTGCTACCCAAACAATCTGTTCTGTGCTAATGGTGACTTGTGCTCTCCATTTATTATACAGTCGTAATGAGCAGTGTCCTCAGAAACACAATCTGAGTTCGTGGATTTACATACTTTGTTGTGTGGGTTTTGCAAAATCAACACCAACGGAACAGCAGCTGGTTTTCTGAGAAGATTTTGGAGGAATTTATTTGTTTCAGAGGTTTTGGTTAATTAGGTGAGGAGTCATCTGCCATCCATCCCATGTGCCTCTCTAAGTTCACACTATAAGAGTACTTCCAAAAGTTCATGGAAAATGAAATTAAAAGACAAGTTTGTTTTGATGCTCCAAACCAAAATCCATATGTAGTTTTAATAAGCATTTAATAAATATTTTCCATGAACTTTTTAAACCCCTCATATATGACTAGACAAACACTGGGGATGCAAAAACAAATAAGAATGATGTCTGCCCTAATCTATTCATTTTAATCTATTAATAGAGTAAGTATTTCGTCACTTCCACTTAGAGTGGCTAGACTTTGCGTTCTAGTCAGAAGCTCTCAATGTTTAATAAATGATAAGTGACTTCTTAATTTTCCATTCTCAGGTTGACTATTTAAGCTTTTCTATATTCAGCTATTGAGGCAATTTCCTCTATCCCAATACTGACTTATTAATGAAGAACTTAATTTTTTAAGTGACTGTCTCCTCGAGAGAGGCTTAGATTGGTGGGAATATTCAGTTCAGGAGACTTAACACTTACTGACTGCTCATCGTGTTTTGTCACTTTGGTTGAGAGGAACTTATTTTTAACAGGGGCCAAGATAATTCTGTTCATGTTGTTTCCTTGGCTTGAATCACTAGGAGAGACCAGAGAAGGGTGTGAAGGATAATAATTCACTTTGACACTCTGAGACATTTTCTCCTCTGCAATGATCCTTTTGAAGCCAAGAGCATTGTTTCAGTTTCAAGGGAGCTCAGTGTTCCAGGCAGATTAGAGGTCTGTACCCCATGAGTCTCTGCAGAGCCAAATTTCACATACTGCACAGCTTTCTCCACAGCCAAGATTCCCCCTCTCATTGTGGTAACAGTGTGGCCACACATAAACCAAGAGAGAATCCCAAGTTGAATGCATTTAAGACATAATTAGTTCCTGCAGGTAACACACACCGGAACCTCTTGGCCAGAGAACAGTTCACTCATGTTACAAGTATTACTTATTCTTAGGAAAATAATAATGGAGGATACATAGTTGGCCCCTAATTGTGGTAAGGAAAATAGGGTAGGCAACATGTAAGATTAGAAGCAGTCCTTTAAGTAAAGAAGCAGAGCAATACTGCCTCAATCTGTGGATATTTGGTAGCAAAAAGACTACAGACTTCTTTAGGACTTAGAGAAGGAAATGTGTGCTGAGATGAGTGGCCTGATTTTTCTCCTTGGACAGTCCTGATTGGTTTTGTGTTCTCTCATCCCCTTCCTTGACCTCTCTATCCATATATCATGAAGACATTCTGGATGAAATGTACATCTCCATTCATGCTGCCTCTGGTACTCAGGTGCATTAATGACATCTGCTTGTTGGGCCCAGACCACATTACTTGGCAGGTCACAAATGCCTGGAGCCCAAACACAAGTGAGTAATGGTTGGTGACTCTAATTTCTCCTTCTCCAGCAGTGCAGTATTTGTTCTGAGAAAAGGTTTTAATATAGTAGTGTCCAAGGACTATGTCTCACCTTCCAACCTCCTACACACACACACACACACACACACACACACACATTCTTCCACTGTACCACCAGACCATCATATACAGTCGCTCACATGCAAGCCACTTAAAACACAGTGATTGAGAAAATATTGACAAAACATCTTTAGCAAGAGCAGCAACAAAAGAAATAGCAGCAAATGATGAGAAGGAGTTTTGTTGAGCCAATTCTTTGTAGCTGTACACTGAAAAATTGTGGGAATGCTTAGTAATGGCAATGCTTTTTTCAGCTGATGAAATATAGAAAGCATAAACTCACCTAGTTGACAAAGCCTGTGATTGGTCATAAGGAACTTGTTTTGTGTCCTTTTTCCCCCCTGCACATCTGTTCATCTTCAAATATGCAAACATAATCTATGTAAAATTATCTGTTTTTTTGTTTACTCACACTGGACTCTGAGAGCCAGCACATGTGGCAGAGAAAATGAGCATGTGCTCCCTTTGCCACAGTGCTACCTGCACAGCAGGGCTTTCAGTTCCAGGGCTGCAGTATGAATGTGGGGGATAGGTTTATATTCACAATCAATATATTTTATTTCTTCTCCTTATAACGAGTGGAATGAATGTGAGTATTGCTATTGAAGCTACAAATCATTTTTTCCTTTATACTTAAACACTTTGGTAAATCTTTATCTAGTGAAAGGTTTGGAATATGGAGAACAAAGAGATTTTGAAAGAGATATCAATAGAGAAAATACTAACTAACCCCTAGTAGCACTGTGGACACTTGTAAAAATTTATGGAAGAAGCTACAGTATATTAGCAACGTTTCTCTCTAAGAAGATAAAGTTATTAAATGTAAAGGTTTATATACATAAGATGGTCATGGTTGAGAATTGACCTGACATCTTATCTCTCTTTGCCTTAATTGTAAATTGGAAATTGTAATGATACTTACAGGATTGTTGTGAAGGATAAATGAGTTAGCATCTGAAAAGTGCTTAGGATAGTTCCTGGAATGAATAAGTGCCCAATCTATGTTCCTATCACTGTGCAGATCACATCTTATCTGGAAACTCAAACATCAGAAAAAAAATTTTATTTTGAATTCCTTCCTGGAGCCAGGCACTTTCTTCCATTTTTCTTTTATTAGGTTTTGGCCATAGGGTACATGTGCTCTAGAGAGACAGATACAGAGAAAGCGAAAATGAGAAATCACCCCCCAGGGGAGATGACCACACCGCAGTCCCTTCTCTTCCATTCTCCTCTTGAGATTTAAAGAATGCATCACACTGCCCAACATGAGTTCAAGCCACTAGGTCTGGGACTTGAACTGCTGGTAATCCAGCGTCTTAACCACCATGCCACCTGCTGGCTCCAGGCACTTACTACTTTATATTCTTTAATCTTTACCTTACAAAGAAGACTTCTTTCCCATTTTATTGAGGAATAAACAGGATTATGTAAATTAGAGAATTTTGCTTAAAGACTCACATAGAATTTAAATCCATTCTAAAGATATACCATACTGCCTGCTACCAGGTCCCAAGTAATCCCTGCGATCAAAGCATACTAGAGAGAGGGAAGATGTTTTGTCAGGGGAGAGGGGGTTAGCAGGGCTTCAAAGAAGAGGTGTCTTACTTGAGTTGAAAAGAATATTCTCTCATAATGAAATTAATTGAGTAGAGGCATTTGGAAAGTGTTTTTGGAATAATCTATGTTTATCAGAATAGTAAGAATTTCTGAGTAGGACAAGCTTGGATTTGAATCCGGCTTATCAATTAAGTGAATATGAGATTACTTAACCTTTCTAGCTTCAGCTTTCTCATCTAAAAGACAAAAATAATATAACTCCAGACATTTGTGGTTCTTCAGATAATGGATTTAAAGAACTTAGTGCTATTTTTAGTACATAGTATATGCTTAGTGTAGGTTAATTATTATCACTAGTATTCAGCTAAAGGCTCTTAGTGAGGCAGTAATTGGGTTCATGATGCCCGGAGACATCCAGTACCATGGGTTAGGTGACCTCTGCAAATCTCTTCTACCCCTATTACTCAGATGATTCTTTTTCTTCCTCTTCTTCTTCTTCCTTTCCTTTCCTTTTCTCCTTTTATTCTCCTTCCTCTTTTAGAAAAATGTATACATAGTAAATATCGATTTACTATGGTGACATCAATGTGATTGCTTCTTTATTCTGTCTTCACTGTGGTTGTAGTTATAGAGCTTATAAAAAGTTTTATATGGACTTTTACATAAGTTCTGTAAGCAGTGAAAATTTTGACTTCTATTATATTTACTTTGCTAAATATAGAAATTATATTGCATAATACCCACTTACATACATAAAGATAATAATCACTATGAAGCCCATCTCAGTTAAATAATATTATATTGAGATGCTATATTTATCTGTGATCATATATCATAGATAATTGAACATATAATTAAACAACAATGCAAGAAGAATCTGTTGAGTTTTTTTTTTTTTTTTTCCTCTTCTGTAAATGCTCTAAAGTTCTAGGACATGTAAGTTACTTAATGAATTTTTTTTCAGATAAACTTGGAACTTAGCAATATGTAATAATGTCCTACCATACTTGATGTGATACACATATGCACGTGAAGGAAGGGCAGATGAAAATTGTGCAAATCAATGGTATGTGTTGAGATCCATATGCTATAGTCCTAGAAGGCCATAATCCTGGGAAATGTTAAACCTCATTTTTCTCTCTATGTAATCAAAAGGGAAAGGTTAAAACAAATCTATGTTGGTACTCTTTGCACCATAAATTTCATGTTTTTTTTTTTTTTTTTTTTTTTTTTTTTTTTTCCTACTCACACTACTCCAGTTGCCTACATGAATACTTACAGGGATCTGCAAACAAGCTTATCCTGGTGATGCAATTGATAGCAAACTGAATTATAATGCTGGATGTCAATGGTTGACTCTGGGTTTGGATCCATAAGTCAGCTGAAAATATATTGAATACTTGCATATGTGCCCAAAAGCTAGAGAATAGGGAAAGGGGTCACAGAGTGACCCCTATGGAGCAAGCTTCTTTCTCTTTCCCTCTCTCTCATGCATATGCAAGTGAATAAAATAAGTGAACTTAAAAAAAATAAATAGAAGGATCTACACGCACATTTACTACAATCCTTCCCCTGACTTCCAAATATGGAGCTACTATTGTAAAAACAGCACCTTGGGTGTATGATAAGATTCCTCTAAGGAGCTCCAAGAACATCTGTAACTACTCCCCAGCTAGTTGCTGAAGGGAATACATGTTACATGGTTGTTATTAAAGTCTCCATTCAATAACATTCCTAAAATAGGCATTTCTGCAAATTAAGAAGTATGACAACAATAGGATAACTCAAAATAGTGTAGACATTACATAAATTTAATACAAATATATCCTGTGTCTGGGAAGTATTATTTAGTGATATCCCTTAGAAAATAGCTAATAGAATCTGATAGAATATTATGAAATCTTTTCTCAAAATGGAGAGGCTTGCTTTTGATGGTAATAATTCAGTATTACTTCCTGTTAGTTTATTAACTATGATTAACCTTGCCCTTATAGTAATTCTAAGTTTACAGAATTCTACTTATCATGAGGATTCTATTTATCATAGCTCTTAAAAAATATTTCTGTTTCTATTGATAATAAAATAAAAACTAAAATACATAAAAATGAAATCATTTAATAAATAATAATAAATAAATGAGGGGGACCAGCAGTTAGCTTAATGGCTATGTTGCTGGACTCCCATGTAGTGGACCATGGTTCGAGTCCGGGACCCAGTGGCTTAAACTCACGCCAGGCATGAGTGTGTACATGCCCAAGATTCTGAGAGGAGAATGGAGGATAAGGGATTGCGGCATGGCCATCCCCTGTGGGGGTGATTTCTCGCTTTCTGTCTCTCCATTTCTCTCTGTCTTTCTGGCAAGCACATGCGCCCTATAGCAAAAACCTCTAAAAAAAAATAATAAAATAAATAAATACATAAATAAATAAATAAATAAATAAATACTGGTGAGGTATGAAATACATATGAAGGAACTTTCAGATTATTAATTCTCAGCAACTAATTAAGAATTGAAATGATTTTCATGTTGCTTAGATTTTTTATTTCTTCTATTATTTTCTCTTTTTGTAAGATCAACAATAGTTTTTTCTTTACTCAGAACTTATGTAATATTTTTAAATAAAATATTTAGTTATTTCTGAATCTAACAAGACATTACCACTCAAGAATTGCTATTCAGAAAATATTTAAAAGGTATGAAAAATGTATTAATAATTTTATAATGTAGATCATTAGATGTACATGAGAAATATCAAAAGCTCTTTATAAATGCCAATTACTTCTATCTTTGATTTTTGTCTGGGAATGTTTGCCTTTGTTTTTAATACTATCTGCTTTTATGTAATGATATTTCTCCCAGAATAGAACCTAAAATATTCATTGATATTCAAGATACCATATAAGTGGGACCAGCACTTAGCGTAATGGCTATGTCGCTGGACTCTCATGTAGTCGACCACGGTTCGAGTTCTGGACCTGATGGCTTAAACTCGTGTGTGCATGCATGCCCAAGATCCCGAGAGGAGAATGGAGGAGAAGGGATTGTGGCATGGCCATTCCCCCTGGGGAGTGATTTCTCGCTTTCTATCTCTCTGTCATAAGACTGAAAGAAGCATTTTCTTTCCTTGGCCACCTGAGCAAATCCAATTCCTTATTCCTGCCCAGGTCATTTAATCTGCCCGTTAAATCTTTGAATCCACAGTAATATTATTGAATTATTTCTATTGATTTCTATTATGACTATTCTTATTATATTTGTCTCATTCTTTTTTATTTATTAATATAATCTAAGGATCTTCTACAAGTAAAGCCACAATTTGGATCTCAGTAATCTAAAGTTATCACTAAGACGATGTACTAAATCCAAACCCAGTGACCACAATAATATGGAATGACTCTTAAGAGCCTGTAGATAAGCTGGTCCTGTAGACTAGTGGTTAAGAGATCTGGATCCTACCTGGCTGACCATGGCTAGAATCCTAGCCCCGGCCACCTTAAAAAGTACACTGGGCATGTGTGCATGTGTGCCCCAAATCCCAACAGGATGGAGAAATGGAGGGGAAGGGATTGTGGTATGATCACATCCCATGGAGGGGGAGAGGATTCTCTCTCTCTCTCTGTCTCTCTTAGGTGAGTGAACACATCCTCTGGAAAATTTTTTTTCTTTTCTTTGAGAGGTTTTTGCTATAGGGCGTGTGCGCTCGCCAGAAAGACAGAGAGACAGGGAGATAGAAAGTGAGACATCACCCCCCGTCAGGGGGGATGGCCATGCCACAATCCCTTCTCCTCCATTCTCCTCTTGGGATCTTGGGCACGCACGCACATGCTCCCGGCGTGAGTTTAAGTCACCAGGTCTGGGACTTGAACCTTAGTGGACTACATGGGAGTCCAGCGACATAGCCATTAGGCTAACTGCTGGTCCCTGGAAATTTTTAAAAAAAGCTAGAGGGGTGTTGGGCGCCCCTGTGGGCAAGCCTTATGCTTTTAAAGCAAACTCCTTCATAGACTCCTCTTTTAGTTCTGAAATCAATTCACAATATAAAGAGAAAGAGAATTTGTTGCAGTTAAACTAGCAGTTTCTACTTTTTGCCAACTCAGGACCTTTGTGATTACAAGGATCTGGTCTTCCATGCTCCATATTTGGCTGAAAAACACAGTAACAGTGTGGAGGATTCCTGCTCCTTCTATGATATGAGGTCACCCGCACCGGTAGAGTTCAAAGATAAGCCTCAGCAGCCTACTATTCAAAGTCAGCTTTTTAAAGCCACCAAGACCCCCTGCTGCCCCTGTGTTTGGCCGTGGTTGGACTGGCTTGTTGTGTCAGTAACATTTTTCTCATCCACCCTCTGGGTCTACTTGCTCTTTGCTTAAGGTCAGACATTGCTCACCTGATTTTTCAGGCCAGTCCTTTAAAAATCGACTCAGTTTCTATATAATAGAGCTACTTACCTATGGAATAATAATCCCTCTTCCAGACAAAGACCCAGAAAGTGTCATGAAAATCTTGTGTGATCTACATGTAAGACTCAGAACAGCAAAGACAGCTACACAGTCATAAAAATAGCCCATGAAGTGCATGTAACTCCCAGTCCCAGTCATCCTAGTCCCTTCCCAAACCTCTGTCTCTAACGGTTATTTTGCTCCATAAATTCCTCTTCTTGTTTATATACCTTAAAGTTTCTAGCCGAGTGCACTAGATTGTAACACTCACTAGAAGTGAACTTACCTTATATTTGCATACAACTGGAAAATCAGAGGCCTCCCCATTTAGGCCGCCTGCTTTTGTAAAATGTCCTACGTGGAGACACTGAACAGAATGTCTATGTCCTTCTGGCCATTAGCTACCCTATAGAAAAGTACCTAACAACAATCTCCTCTCCTGTTCTTAGAAGTATCAGTTGTTTTTGATTTTAGGTGTAGTGGGCAAAAGGATAAAAAGAAGCCAGAAATATTAAATAGAAATATCTCCTGTATCTTTAACTCTTCATAAGAATAAGCATTTTCCCCCAGCTCACATATTCAGTTCATTCCTTTCCCCAGGACTTTACATTCCAGTAGAAACTGCCATACCTCAGCCCTTGACTTCTGAACTGAACTGAGCCAATTTGTCCACTTTTAACCTCCAACTTTTCTAGTTTACCAGGCCCACAATATAATCACAAAAGCTTCAACTTCAGGCCACAGAAAAATTATCAACAGCACAATGAATAGGATTTTGAAATCCCTCAGTGAAGGTTCAGAACACTAAATTTATGTCTAGCAGGAGGCTGTAATATATAATTACTGAAGAGATGACAAAGAATCCCTGCAGTATCCACCAACGGCAGGAAGCCTTAGGTATAAGAAAGATACAAACTACTTATGAAAGTAGGTAGCACATCAGTGAGATCGGGCATGTTAGGTGAAAAGCATGGATGAGAAAGAAATGGCTTAAAGAAACAGAAAACATTTTTAATTCTGGAACTGCTGTGTATCAAATTACCACAAACAATATAGAGTTTGTTGGAAGCTCAATTTCAAAATAACAAGCTTGAGGATTTAAATCTTGTTAACAATACTTTAAAAGACATATGGAGTTGGGACCAGCCAGTGACCTGGTGGGTAAGGCACCTGAATCCAACATGGCCACTGCATGGTCTGAGGCCTGAATCTGGCCTCTCAAAAAACAAGCTGGTGCTTGTATGTGTGTTCCCAAAATCACAAGAGGAGAATAAAAGAGAAGGGATTGTACTGTGGCCATCCCCCCTTTGGGGCACTTTCTTACTTTCGCTCTCTCTCTGTCTCTTGCCAAATGAAAAATTTTTTTTTTTTTTTGGAGAGGTTTTCGCTATAGGGCGCGTGCGCTCGCCAGACAGACAGAGAGAAACATAGAGACAGAAAGCGAGAAATCACCCCCCAGAGGGGATGGTCACGCCGCAATCCCTCCTCCTCCATTCTCCTCTCGGGATCTTGGGCACGCACGCACACGCGCCTGGCGTGAGTTTTAAGCCACCCGGTCCGGGACGCGAACCGCGGTCGACTACGTGGGAGTCCAGCGACATAGCCATTACGTAACTGCTGGTTCCCCGCCAAATGCAAATTTTTAAAAAAGAAAAGAAATATGTAATTATATTTACTTCAAATAAAACACTATTCAAATTAACTCATGAAATAGAATAAATATTCTTAGAACTATGCCATGAAAACACTTAATAGATTGATAGGAAGTTTTACCTTTCACTTTATTTTCACCTCGCCTATGGACATAACCTTATTTTCTTTTTTTTAGAGAGATTTTTGCTATAGGGTATGTGTGCTCACTGAAAAGACAGAGACAGACAGAGAGACAGAAGGTGAGAAATCACTCCCCAGGGGGATGGCCATACATAATCCCTTCTCCTCCAGTCTCCTCTCAGGATTTTGAGCATGAACCCATACGCACCCAGTGTGAGTTTGAAGCTGCAGATTCCAGGATTCGAACCACAGTTGACCAGGTAGAAATCTAGTGATGTAACCATTAAACCATTTGATGGTCCCTAGACATAGCCTTTTTCTTTTAAAAAGAAAATAATCTGGGGTCAGCAGGTAGCGTAGTGGTTAAGGTGGCGGACACCCACATGGCTGGCTGCAGTTTGAGTCCTGGACCCAGAAGCTTGAAATTCGCACCAGGTGCTTGTGCATTTGTGCCCAAAATCTTGAGAAGAGAATGGAGGAGGGAAGAATGGGGGAAGAAGGGGGTTCTATTTCTTACTTTATCTCTCTTTTCTGTGTCTCTCTCTGTATCTCTAGCAAATGCAAAAATCTGTCCACAAAAAAGAGAATATAATCTTGGAAAAGTTTTCCTCTAAGTCAACAGACTATACAGAATAAACATTATTATTCATCCATTGATTCTCTCATATGACAAACATTCATTATGGTCAAGGCATGATCCTAGCTGCTAAGACTATACCATAGTAACTTCCATGTAGTAAAGATTCAGCAAATGTTTGTTAATTTACAGTGTAAAATATTAACTAAAGAATTATCTTAGAGACTGGTATATTTAAGGAAAAACACATTAACAGTGTTATAATAAGCATATGCTATATCATATAGTTACCATTTTTTACATGTAAGTCCTTAATAAAATTTGCATAAAATGCAATGGTCATACATAATGGTCTTATTTTTGTATTATTTATTTCTTATACATAGGACTATTATCATAAGTATTCAATAATATCAATTCATATCATATGTAAATATCATACAAGTCTATAGATGATTGTGGTCATAAGAGTAATGCATAGGGACCAGCAAATGATGTAGCAGCTATGTCTCTGGATTCCCACATGTCATGGTTTGAGTCCTGGACTGGTTGCTTGAAAATCACACAAGGCGTGTGCATACATGCCGGAGATCCCAAGAGGAGAACGAAGGGGAAGAGATTGCAGCATGGCCATCATTTCTGGAGGGTGATTTCTCACTTTCTCTCTCACTGTTATCTGTCTATCTCTCTCCAGTGAGTGCACATGCTCTAAGGTAAAAAGCTCCTAAAAAAAAAAAATAGTAATGCATTAACGTAGTAAATGATGGACTAGTATCTGAGACTTTTATATCCATAGCGGTTACCTAATGGTAAATTAGTGGTCTTAATAAAAATTGGATACAAATATACACGTGTGCAGAAATTAATATATATGTACACACATATATAATTCTACATGTACAAAAATACCACATCCACAATGGACTGAATATACAAGATGATTATAGGAAGACGTATGTTAGATGTGGTTCTCTGCCAAACAGCCACTTGAATCTAGAAGGCAGTAGTATTTATGTGGCATCACCTCAAATTTTCAAGTGTTCACTATATACTGTTCCTTTAATGTACTTATTCATTTTATGCATTTTCTCATTTAACTGCCAGAAATCTTTGATGTACCATCCTTGTATTATAGAGGCAGAAATTAAACTTTTTAAAGTGTTACTATACTTGCCCAGCATACCACAACTAGTAACTGGTCCATAAGCTAAGATTCTGATGGAATTGCTCATAAATGCAAAACTTAGCTCCTACATTACAAAGATGTCCACATGTAGGAATTTGTCCAGGTAACAACCTCCTTGTTAATTCTCAGATTTGTCCTCTTTTGTCCGCCAAAGGTAAATATTACCTGGGTCAGGAATAAGACTATCTGGAGGCCAAAAATATAGATGTCTTCTGATAAAGTTATGCTTTTGTTTACAATAAGTTCTAGTTAGTTTTATTTCTTTCCAAATAAATTTGAATTTTTATAAGAAAATCTTATTATCACCCTAATTACCCATTAAAATGTATTAATTGCAGGCTGAATAAAGAGCCCCATTCTAAATTTCAGTGATGGAAAATGAATGTGGAACTACTGGTGTTTTTTAAATATGAACCATTTGACAAATAATTACTATCTAAAACTTGTGGAAGTGCATTATGCCAGATAGGAAGAGAATACTTGTTGATAGAAGCCAACTGTTCTTATGTTTATGAAATGTAAGAATTATTTTCTAAAATTGTATATTATTATGTTTAGGATGTAAATAAGTTGACATTTCTGAAAATGACTTAAGTTTTACTTACCCTAGCAGAAAGTTTCTGATACTCTGATATTTGATTCTCTATTGAAACATCTTAATGAGGTTATATGTTATATTTTTAATAATTTTAAAACATGATAATACTTAAACATTTTATGTGAATTTAATTAGTAATGGAATTAGCTAATGCAAGTGAAAATAAAATTTAATGAAAATTGGCAAAAGTCAAAAACTGGACACTGCTTTTTGACTTTTACAATTAATTCCACACAAATATTTGTTTAATCAGACAATGTGGTTAATCACCAAGGTGAAGCTGAAAGTTACCAGCACTGAATGCTGGTGTAAAAGTTAATAAATTCAGTTCATAATCATTATGCACATGCTAGTTATAATAATTTACTGTCCATACCAAATCTTTATAAGCATTGTAATTAAATATAAAATGCACATTAGAATTATAATGAGTAATTAGGGCAACATAACTAATATGCATGAAAGTCCCTAAGCTCATTAAAATGTTAAAAGACAAAACCTGTTCTACCTAGTGTTTTTGCATATTTTCTATAGCTAATTGAATGACAGAAGAATCTGTGCATTGTTTTACCATTTTTGGTTTTTATGAATAATGCATTTAAAATGCCCTGGAAACATTTGGTTCAGTTACCCAATACAGGCTTATTTCCATTTTGGAAGATATAGTGCTAATACATGCCCACATCATACACACATACCTATGTCAAAACAGATTATTTGTTGCTATTATGAGGCCACCTCAGGGGATCCCTTTAGGAAGAAGAACATAAAACCGTAATGTACCATTATTTTACTAAACACACAGTGAACATATTGGAAAGAGCTTGCAGGTAATGGATCCAATGGAGGAGAATTATCTTGACCAGTCTTCACACTTTTCACTACATAGTCACACTCACCTAATGTAAATTTCCATTTAGGAAAAAAATATGGTAAACTCAAGTTTGGGCAGAGAAATCACATTAAGCACTTAAGTAAAATGATAACAGAAGCAACATATATTGCTTCTAACAGTGTTCTGGAATCTTTTATAAGCAAACCCAATAATCATTTTCAGTATGACCGATATTCAAAGCTCAACTTTCTAGTTTAAGATCATATCTAAAAATTTACACACAAATGGAAAAAATTATTTTGAGTCTTGTGTCCCAGATTCAACTAATAACAAAATGTCTTTTCAAAATAAGTGCTTATTTCTTGAATAAGTATTGGTTCATTTGATTAAAATACAGTAAAAACATAGTATCATAGTATTTTATAGAGATACTGCATTCATTCATAACATTCATTTATTCGATAAACATTTTTTAAAAGTATCTTATAATGATCCTGATATAGACAAGGCCTTAGAGAAACACACACAATTGACATGGTATTGGCCACTTCCTACTTGAATAGAGCCATGAGCTTCTCTAAAGTAGGAGTCATTTTAATCTGTCCTTGACTGCTAGCACCAAGTAAATAAATGAGAGAACAGGCAATAATCCAGAGCACATATGGAGTCAGTAGAACACATATGAAAATGGAAAAATATCTCCCAGTTTTGAAATGCATCCCACTCTTAGTTGTTGAAAATATGGGAGTCGTTCCATGGTGGGTTTCTGTCAGCCTTTCTTGGGAGTTCTTAAAAACCTTTCAGACATGTTAGCTTTCCACAGTCCTTGATTTGTATAGCATTGGCCATCATTTCGGTTTTTGTCCCGACCCAGGGGGACAGTCAAACAGGTTTCCTGAGGGAAGGAGTGAGAGCCGGGACAAGCGGCACAGTGTCACAGCACGGAGATGACACAGTGTCTTCAGTGTCGTCTGTTTATTGTGGGCATCACGGTACAGCACGGAGACGATGCAATGTTACAACTCTTCAGGGTCACATCGTCTATTGTGAGCAGCACGGAGACGACGTGGTGTCACAGCTCTTCAGGGTCATCAGGAGACAATGTAGTGTTACAACTCTTCAGGGTCTTCAGGGTTGTCTGGAGACTGTGCGGTGTTTCAGCTCTTCGGACTCTCCAGGGTCGTCATCTGGCTACTGTGGGCCAGGCATTGTGGTTATATACACGCTGGTGGGCCGTGATTGGTTGTAAATGGTGGGCCATGATTGGTTGTAAAAGGTGGGTTATGATTGGTTGCTTTTGGACCAATCATGAGGTGCTGGATATGCAAATCTGAGGGATTCTAGTGGCCAATCAGAGCAAGGTTTTGAAGGTCAGGTTTTTTAAAGGGAACCAATCATGGCAATTGTTTGCTCTCTGAGAAACCGGCGATATTCGCTGGTGTGCAGCCTCCTACAGGTTTTCATGGGCACCTCTGCTCTCTATGACAATATCTTCATCCATATATTCTTCACAATGAATTACTCTGAAATCCACAATTTATTTGACATTTCACTTCCCTGACAGGGGATATATCAAAGTTTCTCTTCATGATAGACTTACAGAGCTCTCTTTGACTTTGGTATGGAAGAGACTTTGAGGCTGAATGACTGGAAAATTTTGGATAATTCCTTGGATAATAGTGATTTCCCTTCCCCTTCCAAGTTCAATGGAATAATACTTTCCAGCCCCATTGATGACCACCTTGAACATGTGACTACTTTAGTAAATGAACATTAAAGATAAACCAGAGAATGGACACATGAGAAACAGGTGCTAATTGTTCCATGTCACTGAAATGTTGTTGTTATTAGTTAAACTGCATTACTGTGCCTGTAGTACACTAAAATATGGCATTAGCCTAAAGACCATCTGTTATTTGTTTCTGGGTCAAAATAAATTGGTGAAACTATAGACAAACCAAGAAATTTTTCTACAGCTCTTCTGCTCAAGTATATATTAATAGTATCTATGTGATATTGTATAATCTATAAATAATGAAGTCTAAAGTTAACTAGTTCAGCTATTTTGTTCTCTATCATATCCCAGTACTATAACAAATACATTACATTTAATTATGTGTGTGTGTTCATCTTACTAAGTTTAAAGGGATGACAAAACATAAGTTGCTATTATATAGCAATGCTCGTAAAACATATGAAAAGAGACATATTTGCAGACATTGCATATTCATATTAAGAGGCACAGAACATTGGGGATTTTAAATGTATGAATGATCATACTACAGAAATTTGCCACTTAACAGATAAAAATGTCATAATTCTTCTTTAGTCTACATTAAAATGTGCTACATTTCTTTAAAGCAGAGAGCTGAAGTTATTTTATTCTTCATTAATTTAACAATAATAACATTTTATTTTTTATTAAATCTCTATCTGTTTGAAGCACTGGTCTAGGGACTGGGATACATCATTAACTATTCCCTTGTGGATTATATCTTCCACTGAGAAAAAAAAAAAAGACAATTAGCAAATAAGTAAATACATACTAAGTCAGATGGAGATCATGGGGAATGATGAAACAATAGGAAGGTTGAGAAGGAAGAAATTACAGGGAAATAGGATAGAGTTATTATTTTTTATAGGACATCAGGGAAACACTTTCTAATAAGGTAGAATCTGAACAGAGACTGAAAAGGAATGAGGATGCAAGTATGACATGTAGATATGTAAGAGGTGAATATGCCAGATTGAAGAAGTATAAACATTTTGAAATAGGAGAATTCTTGGAATGTGTTCCATGAATATCAAGTAGTCCAGTGTGACTAGAGCAGCCTGGATAAAAGAAAGAATGGACAGAGACAGCAAGACAAATTCATTCACTAAAATGAATTTAATTGTATTCTAAATGTAGGGAAACCAAGCATAGCGTTGGTAGCAAGGATGGAGGATTTAACTTGTTTTAGCAGAAACACCATGACTGCCATATTGAGAATGACCTGAAGAGGGAGAAAGGATCAAACCAGGGGGACCAGTTAGGACACTGTGTACTAAAATGTCCCAAGCCACAGTAATGTTGGCTTGCACCAGCATGACAACTTGGGAGGATAAGTGCTAAGAGTATAGACCCATTTTAAAAACAAAAGCAACAAGATTATAAAGCTTCTCAAGACTTAGAAATGTTTCTCAATCACACTGATGAATTAGTTATAGTAACTGTTAATCAAATGCACAGATAAATGTTGGAAGATGAGGGCAGTAAATAGAGGAGATCTAGTGATTTTGATGGAAGTGGCATTAGATTGAGTGTAAGGAGACTATCAGTTGTGTGTGTGTGTGTGTGTGTGTGTGTGTGTATTTCTGAGCAGAAGAAAAAAGTGCCCAAACATCATCTCTAATAATTTATTCATGTGCCATTCTTGCTGACATGGAATTTCTTTTTTGTCAGTTAGACTTTTCCTTTCTTGACACACTCTTCAGTTGTCAAATTACTTTTGCTGTTAGGCAGAATTTTCTCATACCATGTTATTTAATCATTTTATGAAAGATGACAATTTTTTTCCTTGTAAAACATTCTTAGTCCCAAATAAACTCCTACTATTGTATTTTTTTAATATTACAGTTTTCCTACCACCACTTTTCCAACATCTTTTCATTTTTTTTTTGAGATACATTATTTGTCAGTAAAATGTCCCTCCTCTGTTATGTCTTCTCATTCTTTTGTTCTTAGTTACTACTTACTGTGTTTGCTCTAGTTTAGCTTTCTTTGTACATAAATAGAGGCGTCCAAAACTGCTTTTTTTTTTTAGAGAGAGAGATGTTTGCTCTACAGAGTATGCACTCACCAGAGAGGCAGAGAGACTGAAAGAGAGAAATAATCCCCTAGCAATGATGGCCACACCACAATCCTTTCTCCATTCTCCCCCTCGGGATTTTGGGCACACATACACATGTTCCCAGAGTGAGTTTTAAGCTATCAGAACCAGGACTCAAACTATAGTTGACTACTTGGGAGTCCAGCAATGTAACCATTATGCCATCTGCTGGTCCCTGTACTCTTTAAATGAGAAGAAAAGTTAGCTCTCAATTCTTTAACTTTTATTACTTCCCAAAAGATTGTTTTTCTTCTCTGCATGTTCACAGCAAGTCTATAGATGAGGTGCATCTGTTGCACAGTCTTGGTCTCTGTTGCTTTACTCTTTGAACCATATAGAAAACTATCACATAGCATTCTCTGGGATGCAGATTTGAGCATAGAGCTGATAGGCCCCTCAAAATGCGTGGCAAAGTAAAGGGGTTCTGGTTTCATGTTCATTTACTTACTAAACAATATTTGTAATTTTGGAAAACACCATTTACTTAACGTATTTTCTGTAGTCTTGCTAGATGTCTAACATTCTCCCTTATGTTTTTGATGAGAGGAATTGGGGAAAGAGAGAGAAATGGGTAGTTCGCAACTATATTTCTGTAATAGGAATTTTTAAAAAAAAAAAAATTCTTTTCTTTTGAGTTACTCAAAGCTTTCTTTTCTCTTCCTCTAAGACTGTGTTTGAAAGTAATTTGGGGGAATATATTAGCAATATTAATTATTCATTTTTCAGAATTAAACAATTTTAATAACTGAATTTTAATCAACTTTTTAAATGGTCTATTTTAAGATTATTGAAGACCACAGTAACGAGACTAATAAACCATCCAGGTAACTAAGAAATCTGGCCCGGTGATTATTTTGCAAGGGTAAAAGTCATACCACCCCAAGGTATGTGTCTTTGGGAGAAGTAGGCCCTGAGGCCAGAGGGAAACAGGATCTAGTGAGGAACTGGCCTGAGGAAAGATTCTACCAATGCTATCACTATAATATTATCAAATATATCATAATAGTGGGGTTTTTTTCAGTTTATTGACTACAAGAATCTTAAATTTACATATTATTTCATTCAGATTTTTAGAAGTCACTATGAGTCTTTCAACGTGTACCATGACTTAAAACATAACAATAGACATAATAGAAGTTTCAACATTATACCTCAATAGATTAATACAACTAGAAACATTTTTTCCGTGGGAAAAAATTTTAAGAATATGATCATGATTTACAAGTAATCTAAAGAAAGCATCTGAACTTTTCTAATGTTTATTAGAATAGTTTTTATCTAAAAACTAAAAATAGTTTTTTTTAATCAGGAGATTTATGATCGCTCAATATGAAAAGAATGCATTCAAACATTTTAGGATTAACAAGGTTTGTACTGAAGGACAACTTTTGTTACAGTATTGTATGTGATGAGACTAGAGATGACTTTCAGAAAATCCCAACTTCACAGTTCTTTCAAACTTGTCCAGTGTATCCAAATCAATCACATACAACAATAATTTCAGCATGACTGACAAGAGAGAAGAGATCAAATCATGAACAAGTCTAAAGAAAGAAAGTTTGGAGAACAGCTAGGGAAACAGTGAACCATTTAATTCCTATTGATACAGCTGGTGGCCCATTAAATCTCAGACATATTTTACAGTGGATGCATCACTGGAGTGAGCATTGCTGACTACAAGGGACAGCTACTTCAAGCTGTAATTTCTCCAGTGCTGACCCATGTCAGAAGTACCATATGAATGAATTCTGCCTAGCACCAACAAACTACTCATTATGTAACGTTTTCTCTCCTTCCTGCACTTTTATCTGCTTCTTCATGTGTCACATAAAAACACACCCACCCTTCCTTTCCCAGTGGACTCTTAACAGGTATGCTCATAATCAACAAAATAATCAGATCATTCATACCATGATACTAATGATAGCTTAGTATACTTAACTCCCTTGAAAGAGTCTAATATTATAACAGCATCCAACTTTAGCTTAGGGAAAGATTCTCTCATGTTATAGTTTCAAACTATGGACAAATCTTTGAGGGTTTAGGGGGCCAGTGCAAGGGCCTTTGCTAATGCTCCTGGAATCAAGTTTCATATTTAATCATATATCTTACTTTCTTAAATGTTTTTACCAAATAGTTTGCTTTTTCTACACCTCTACAAACATGAGGGAATCAGATATCACAGCTTAGTACACTGTCACATGGGATAGTCAATATTTAATGAAACCATTAAGCGCAAGTTTATATGTGAAATTCCACTTCACCATTGTCTTTCTTGAGAGAGAGAAAATGTCTTCATCATACACTGACGTGAATCAATACCGCGTCGCTTATGTTCCCATACAAATAATGCAGCATCAGAGTTCTGTATCTTTCTTAGAAACAAACTTTTGTGTTGCACATACATTTCAAGTTCCCTCACATTAATGGACCCAAGCTACTTATTCCCTGGTGAAATAAAAATGAAACAAGGTTTACCACATTTGTTTTTAGTGAAGAAAATTTTCTTGACTAAGTGCACTAGAGTAGAATATGAATGGAATTCTGGGCGAGTAAAAAGCAATATACTAGCCCAGCTTTTAAGTAAATTAGTCACATGCTTAAAGTACCAAGACAACATAAAAAAAAAAAAAAAAAAAAAAAAAAAAACAAACAAAAAAAAAACCTCAGTTCTCTTTTTCATTTTTTCTTATGATTCCATGCTCTTAAAGGGAGCATGGCTTGATGCCATATTCTATTGTAATAATCTTTGGTTAATAATAGCCACTGTTTTTTTATTGTCTGCTAACTTTGTACTTAGCAGTAGGGTAAGCATTTTCAATGAATGTTTTTATGTCGCTATACAGCAATCCAGTGAAGTAGATGCTCCTTATTTTACAAGTGAGAAAATTGGGATTTAGAAGAGTTAAGTAACTCAGACAGTGAATGTTAGAGCCACTTTTGTTGGGCTACGAAGCAGAGTTTTTTTAACTACACTTTCACCACTGTATAACTGTTTAAGGTCTTAGGGAAGCTGGAGGTATATTAAAATAGATTATTTTTGTCCCTGTGACTGCTGACTGGAGGTTTAGTTCAACGTGAGTGTTCATAAGTCATAAAGATTATGATTTAATTAATTTTGGTAGTACACGTTTTTGTTTAAAAAATCTGACTAGACAAATTATTTTTTTAATTTGCTTTTTACAATAATATGGACTTTTTAATCTTTCTTAAGGTAAAAATTAGTCCATAAAACAAAGGTATATTTGCTTCATGAAATGGGTTTATTGACCTTGTGATCTGCTTCCATAAGATCCATGACAATCTTAGAAAGATTATTATTGTAATATTTCTTATCCTGTGTTTCAGTCTATATTCAAGGAAGAAATTGTCAACTATCATCATCCTCTATGAAAATGTGTATTGAATGCACAACCTATATTATGTATTCTCTGTTAGGTATTGGAAACCTTAACATTTTTGTTTTCAAATAGTACCCATTTGGACAAATCTGCCTTAAAGCAACCCATAAACCCTAGAATCTAGACCAAGGTCAACATGCTTATTTTTAGTGTTTTCAAACTATGTAGCTTCTGTAGGACTGATTTCTTCATGATTAGCTTCTCCTTAGGACATCTAAATTCACTCCCTCTCTCGAGCACTCTTGTTTATTGTTGCAGTTACTTAGCATGCTGAACGTTTCTCGAACCCTCTGGGCATTCACCTTTATTGTTGTACTATTCCTTCCTGAGCACTCCTCTTTATTTTTTCAGTTAGTGAGCATGGCATCTTCATCATTGTGTATCATTTTGAGGGGAGGTTGGTCGTAAAATTATTTTGTAGAGTTCTAAAATTTCTCTGTAACTACCTCTACTCAGTAAGGCTAGTAAGGAATTCTTGGATTCACTCATATTTTGAGAACAAGCCTCTGTACGTAGTCAGAGCTTCCACTGAGGAAGGCAAGAAAGGAAGAAGGGTTTTGTAGCTATTGTCATGTAGCTAAGAAAACGAATCTTGATTAAGCTTTGTGTGTGCCAAGTGCAGAGGTTCTGTTGCTTGCACCTGCAGAGCCTGGAGTTTTGGATGATGAACCTTTCATTATCTGCCTTCTGAAATGACTGGCTAAACAATGCAAGGAAATAATCCCACTGAGTAAATTAAAAGGGAAGACTCCTCATTTTTGAGCATCTAATCACACAGGTGTTAAATGCCCTGTGGTGACCCTTGTACTGCTGGTTTTCCCTAACATCTGTTCTTTGCCCACATCTGTCTAATAGCATTCTTCTAAAATTGACTTTATTCTACCATGCAATTGCTCTACCTCACAGTTACATACAATTTAGTACAGGGGTCATGTGCCTAAATTTTAGCTATGCACATAAACCAGTCTATTCCAAAAGAAGCCATTATATTTGTGATTTGAGGGACTCACTCACTCACTTCCCTTGCCACTTCAGTAGAATTAAAAAATTCCATCTGAGGGGCTAGCAGGTGGTGTGGTGGTAAAGCTTCTGGACTGGCATTTTGAGGCCTGGACCTGGCAGCTTGAGAAATATGCCAGACTGATGTGTGAACATGCCTAAAATTCTGCGAGGAAAATGGAGGAGAAGGGATTGGGGTGTGGCCATCCTCCCTGGAGGGGGTGGGGAGAGATTTCTCGCTTACCCTCTCACTGTCCCTCTCTGTCTCTCTCCAATGAGTACATGTGCCCTATGGTAAAAAAATTAAAAATCAAAACAAAACAAAACAAAAAAACTATCTCCATGGGAAGAAAAACAGTAATTCTGGAAGACATAAATGCATAAAGATACATGTATCCACACTCTTACTCCTAGTAAAAACAGCTCACACAACTGACTCAAGATCAAATTTTACAGAGCAATACAAGAAGTATAGTGGTAAAGAAATAATCTCTGGGAGCCATCTGTCAGGGTTTATCGCTTATTCATCTTTTCAAGGAAGGCCTAATATGATTTCTTAAAATGTGGAACATTTTAATGGAAAAAATTAGTGTTTTCTACCACTTGGTCAAGCATAGTTACAATTTTCACTATTATAGCTCCAGTTGGAGATTTAATTAGTCATAATTATCATCAGGTACACCTGTTCTTCCAAACTAAATGACTATATCCTTATGGTTCAAGTAACTAAGGCCTTTTCCTCCCAGGAAATTTGTGAGTACATTATAGTCATGAGCACTTGGAAACCTGTTGAACCAATCATGAATGCTCACCTTAAAAGGCATGGGTCATGTGACCTAAGGTGTGTTATAGACCTTATAAATCCACTAATCCAACAGCCCAGCATACCCCAGATTGTATCTTAAGAAATACCAGACCCACAAGCAACTCGAATGAAGCCTGGAATTCTATGGTTATGGAAATTTGGAAGAAGCTCTGTAGGGATCCAAAGGACATGCAGGCATCATGATCTCTGAAAAGTAATGTAGAAAAGAAATTTGCTGGGTATAGTCAGCCACTTCTGTGGCCACAAAATTGTTTTATCAATATTTATACAAGGTAATCAGATTCAGATCGTGTAAACTTGGGCTTTCACTAAAAGTGCCCCATCATTGCCAGTAAACCAAAGTGAGTTAAGTCTAATGTGACCAATGATCTATTTAATTAATATTTTTCTCTCATTTTCTGTCTTACCTATAAATTGGCCAGTGGTTTTCTCACCACCCTAAGGATTACTACAACAGCCTCCTGGCTGTTCTGCCTTGTGTCTTTCTTGCCTTTTAACAATTCATGTTTCACACTGAAGCCAAGGAATCTTCATAGAATTTTAATTCCATAATGTGACTCCTCTGCTCAAAAATCTCCAAAATCTCATCCCCTTAGAATAAAATTCAAACTCTTCACCGTGGGCTACCAAAACCTACAAAATCTTGTCTCTAGGTCCTGTTCTACTTTCTTTTCTGTATTCTTCTCACTCTTTTTGCATGATAACCATTTTTTCTGTGCCTTACAAAGCAGGTTAAACCTGTTAAACACATTCCTACCTCAAGCATGTTTTCCACTCAGGGCCTTTTCCTTTTCTGTCTCCCCTTAGTATAATAATTTCCTACTGTACCCGCATTTCCTCTTTTCTGATATCCATTTAATTCTCTTATCACCAAGGAACTCTGTGACTGTACCATACAATCAATAAAATAACATGATTCAGCCAGCTATGGTGGTGTAGAAGTAACACCATGTTCTGCAATTATAAGACCATATGGGAAGGTCCTAGGTTCATGGCCCATGGTCTCCCTATACACCCAGCTGTTTATGCTTGTCCCGATGACTCTGACTCACAGAGGCTGGGAATGGATTGTGATATGGGAACAATGTTAGGATGCCTGTTTTTTTTTCTCTCTCTCTTCAAGAAAGAAGTGAATAAATTAATTAAAAATAATAATAAATAACATACTTTGCTATTCCTTTTCTTCTATACTGCCTTATTTCCATCTTAGTTTATATCACTCATATTAGCTCTGTGAGTCCAGGATTTTTTTTTCATTGCAAATGAAATGATACACATATTTGTCAAATCAATGAAGGAGTGAAAAATAAATAAATGGATAAAATTTCTTCTTCTCAAAGAGTCATTTGCAAAAGAAGCACCATAATATAAATAAGCACTATACATTTTCATGTCCCCAAGAATAATCAATAGAGCCTTCAGGTTCAAGCTTGTAATTTTAGCCACAAAAATAAATCTACATGAGACTCCTTTATCTACATTGATTATCCCACAGCCCATAGCTCTTTAGCTCTCTACCACACAAAATGCTCGTAGGACCTTTGTATATGTATATTGGCATTAATTTTTTATTTACCCTTTATTCATGTTTCTAGATAACACTGTAGGAAACTTTCCATTTGCAGTGTCCATCATAGCAGCCCCTGAACCCCTTGATAATAGGATCATGTCTCTTTAACTTGTGTGGCAAAGCACCTAGCGTTGAGCCATATGCACGCTGTACTAACACAGAAAAGCCTTTTAGTGATGAATTAGATTTTTATTTCGGTTCATTACGCCTGGGTTTTCAGGCAATGTTCCGGATTTCATGCTTTTGTTTGTAATGAGTCATGGCCCTCTTGACAAACAAGAGAGTAATTAAACTAACCAGGTTATCAATAGAAACTTGTGATGGATCTCCTGTTGCATACAGTTATTTCATCTTTAATAATAGTTGAATATCATAAAAGATTACAGCCTGTTAGCATGACAAGGAGAGAGAGATCAAAGCCTGTGAGAACAGTGAAAATATAATCTTATCTTTACCTCTGGAAAGCAGAACAGTGACATGATAATGGCCAAATAGTGGAACTTTATTTAGAGGTGTTTTTTGTATATTATACTGTCTTTTACAGAGTCATGTGAATCTTGACTTAATAAACAAAGTTAAACAAAGTAAGGGCTGGCTCAGTGGCACAGTGGTAATGCACTGTTCGAGCAAAGCTGTATCCGTATGGAAGATCCTGAGTTTGACAGGTACACACCCAGTGCGTGTGCCACTGTCCTGATTAGCGAGGAAAGCTGTGGAAAATTGCAGCATGAGAGTGTTGAGGGTGCTTGTCTTTCTCTTTCTTTTTTTCTCCATTTCTCTCTCTGTGTGTCTCTTACTCTCAGTTCCCTCTCAACATAAACTGTAAAGAGTTATAAAAAGGATACCTTACATATACATAGTTTGTGCTTGTATGTATATGTGTATAGATATACATAACTTTGTGCATGTATAACTTCTTGCCATTTAAACTTTTGTGATAAACGTTTTGCATTATTTTTACCGTTATTAGCAAGTGCCATAATAAAAATGCTTCTTCACAATTTGTCTCTAGAACTATAAGTTGAAACTTAACTACTAAGTATAAGACTACAGAAAAATAGAAGTGCTATAATTTCAAAATGAAGTATGACTCATAACAAAAAAATGATGAATTTACTACCCTATTTTAAAAAGGAAAGGCAATGTTTTATTGTAATATTGGTTGTAATTTTCATATTCATTACATATTGAAAAAAATTAAATTATATTTTTTATTGCTTTCCAAAAAATCTCAGATATATCAAGAGTGTACATTTATTCAACTCAGGAACTAGTGTTTGCATTTTCAAGGTTCCAGTTGTATTGAACTCTTTCCTATAGTGTTATTTTAAAAATATACATGTTAAAAAGCTTAGTAGAAAAAAACAATACTTATGAAAAGACTCAGGCATGCAACTCCTAATGTTTCCCTCCCAAATCCTACTATTTAGTTATCTCTAACTCGGTCGCTAGGTGTTCTAACCTTTCATTACTTAAACCAAATAAAGTAAAATTTGATTCTTTACTTTTTTTTTTTTTTTTAAGACATGGTCTTACTATGTCGCTCTGCCTCAGCCTCCCAGCTATTATTATAGGCACATGGTGGCTGTAGGTTTATTTATTTGTTTCTTCTGAGAGAGAGAGTGACAGATCCCCAACAAGGTCTTTACAACAAGTTTACTTCCAACCTCAGCCAGCCCGGCTCATGAGCATGTATGCCCACTCAGCATGTATAGGGAGGTCCTAGGATGCAAACCTGGGACCTTCCAATGTGGGTCTAGTTGCATTACTGTTGCACTACCATCTGGTCCCAAGGCACTTTTTTTTTTTTTTTTCAGGCAATGTCTCAATATTCTGCTCAGGTCACCCCAATCTCAAGATCTTCCTCCTTAACCCTCCCAATGGAATGCCTGCCATGGACCTGCCCTTTATGTAGAATAGGAATCAAACCCCGGCCTGTCGGGGGGCCCTGACCAGCAGAGCACAGATACATTCACTGCCACAACTTGGCCTCTGTCATTTAGCCTTTTTTTACATCCCACTTTAATTTCTCAAGAAACCCTTTAGCTTCAATTTCACAATAACCCCAAACTCAATTGCTTTAGTGTTTGCTTATTACGGGTTTCCCACCCAGTACCTGTGCTTTCATCCTAGCCTCACTATGGCCTTTTCTCAACATAGCAGTAAGAGTGAGCCTTGAAAACAGAGATTAGATTGTATCCCTCACTGATAATGGTTCATTATTTCACTCACAATTAAAGTAAAATCTTTAAAATGGCCCCACTTAATATATACCGAGTGTCTGCACTCTAAATGTGTATATATTTGTATATGTATGTGTATATATATATATATATATATATATATATTTGTATATATATGTATATATATATTTTTGAAACCATTCTGTTTCTGTTGTTATAGAGTTTTAAAATTATACAAAATTATAAGACATATTTTGAACATTATCTTTAAAATTCAGTATTTTGAGATTTTTTTTTTTCTTTTTTTGGAGAGGTTTTTGCTATAGGGCGCGTGCGCTCGCCAGACAGACAGAGAGAGACAGAGAGATAGAAAGCAGGAAATCACCCCCCAGGGGGGATGGCCACGCTGCAATCCCTTCTCCTCCATTCTCCTCTCGGGATCTTGGGCACGCACGCACACGCGCCCGGCGTGAGTTTAAGCCGCCGGGTCCGGGACTCGAACCGCGGTCGACTACGTGGGAGTCCAGCGACATAGCCATCACGCCAACTGCTGGTCCCAGTATTTTGAGATTTTGAAAGTTGTTTGTAAACTGTCAAGAATTAAGGAGTATGAGCTAAAATTTTTTGCTATGTAAAGTAAATGTTTGTGGAAAAATGTAAAAATAAATAAATAAATAAATAAATAAATAAATAAATAAATAAATAAAAGAAGGAAAACTTCTCACTAAAAAAAAAAAAAAAATGGCCCTGGGTCCAACACAGCCTTCCATCCTTTGCTTCTCTGACTCTATCTCCTGCCATTTCCTCTTCTTTTTCTTTGCTTCCACTGCCCTGATAACCTTGCTATTTCTCAAGCAGACTGGGCCTTAGGGCCTTACTGCAAGCTGTTCCCTCTTCCTGGAAGGCTTTTTCTCCAGCTAGTCACATAGATAACGCACTCATCTACATCTAATCTTTTTATAAATCCTACCTTCTCCATGAGGTCATTCTCAGATAATTCTATATAAAATTGCAGGTCATTGCTTTCATTCCTCTTACCTTGCTGCTATAAGGTTTTAGATTTTTGTTTGTTTTATTTCTCTTATTATATGGCTTATCACCTTCTAACACTTTATTTAACGTACTTATTTTTATATTTACTGCTCATACTCTGACTCCACATGCCCCATACCATCTAGAATGTAAGCTTCATTATGTTGAGGAATTTGATTGCTCTGTGCTTTGAGATGTGCCCAGCACACATTGATGCATCAGTAACTGAGGGATGAATAAAGCAAGGGCTGGCTATGCAACGAAAAAGCAGTTGGAGCCTCACTCTGTGGTGGGCACTGCATTTTGATTTCTCAATATGCAAAAACGAATCAGATGGGTACCCTGCCTTCAGAAAGCTAACGAGAAAGGCTGGCAGACACAGAAATCATTGTGATACCAGATAGAAAGTATATGGTATGAGAAATTTAGATAAACTACTCAGAAAGGGGAATCTAATTCCAGGTAGCACCGTAGAGAAGACTATGAAGACAATAACACTTGAAATGGGCCTTAAATCTGTGAAAATGGGGAATAACAGCAACCAGGTGGAAGAAACCACATAATAAAGTCACTAAATTGCTAGGACGGGGAATAGGCAGGGGAAAACATAGTCAACATGCTGTGTGACTTAGACAAATTATTTAACCTCTCTGAACTTCAGTTTTCACATTTGTAACTTTGGGGTAATACCATCTAGCTTAGAGGATTACTGTGAGGAATTCATGAACATAAACCACCCAGCCCAGTAACTGGTTCCTGGTGATCCCTGTATAAGTGAGAGCTATTATTGGTGAATAGTTTGACTACAGTGTAGATGAAATGTTCCCCTCGCCCACCCATATTTCCAATAAAAAGCAAGCCTCAAACGTATTGCATTTACTCTGCACTCCCTGAGAACATCCATCTATTGTCCAACTTGAAAAAGGAAGGTGAAAATGACTAGTCTTGTATTTGAAGCATAACACACTGAAAATGTGATGCATTGGCCTATCAAGCATAAGATTGCTTTGAATATAGAAGGAATAAAAATATAGGTGTGTTATATTTCTGCTGAATATTTTTGGAAGTTACCCACCAGGGTCTTTTGTTTCTTTTTCAGTTGCTCCTACGATTCAGGAAATTAAGTCTGGCACCGTGACCCCTGGCCGCAGTGGACTGATACGATGTGAAGGTGCAGGTGTGCCATTTCCGGCCTTTGAATGGTATAAAGGAGAGAAGAAGTAAGGACTTGTGATTATTACTGTGTTTCAAGCATTTTGAGCTAATGTGTTTGTTGTTTCAGATACTTACTATAAGCAATTTCTTTAAACGGCATGAATGATTCTCAGTAGCCTCTTCACAGGCAGGCAAACCAAAGGGGCTCGTGTGGAAGGGACTAGTATCTAATAACATCCAGAAGAAATATCCACTTGGGTTATATGATCACAAACATGTCTGCAACTTCCCCATTTCATCTCCTCCACCCCATTCTGAGCCAGCACACCATTGGTCTCGCTGGCAACCATGTTTACTTGGGAAGAAAACCAGGTCTTAAAGGACTTGGGCACAGCTTCCACAGAGCACTTCAAAAGAGACAGGAGCGGGAACCAGCAGTTAGCGTAACGGCTATGTCGCTGGATCCCATGTAGTCGACCGCGGTTCGCGTCCTGGACCCGGTGACTTAAAACTCACGTGTGCGTGCGTACCCAAGATCCCGAGAGGAGAATAGAGGAGAAGGGATTGCAGCATGGCCATCCCCCCTGGGGGGTGATTTCTCACTTTCTGTCTCTCTGTCTCTCTCTGTTTGTCTAGCGAGCACACGTGCCCTATAGTGGAAACCTCTCCAAAAAAAAAAAAAAAAAAAAAAAAGAGAGATAGGAGCTGCTGGCTCTGTATGGCTTCCTTAATACACCTCAAACCTGCCTTACTTTCTCCAACATAGTTTAACACTGTGTTTCAGATATTCTATCACTAAAGGGGCTGTAGAGAAGATAAAATACATGGTAAAGGACTAATCAAGGGAATTACTCTAACTTGAGTTCCTTGAGAAGTCCCAGAGGCCTTGGCAAGAGCTATCAAATGAGAAAAGACAGAACTTATCAGCCTTCTCTGTATTTTCTACTAGCACATTCATTCAGACCTCTTCACCTGCACTTACAAACCATCAAAAGCACAGGACCCCTGTGGGTTAACTAGATGTGCAGAGGGAAGGGTATTATCTATACCAAATATCTTTTTACTTCAGAACTAGGAAGGGATGGAGTCAAGAATATGTTAAGGTGAATCATATGAAATGGCAGAATTAATCAAAAAAGTCAAATATTGGCAATTCCATGTCATATAAGTTCAATTTATATGTGTAGAATTTACTTCAAGTCATGGCTCACAAGTAATTACAGCTAAATGCCAGAAGAGAAAACTGAGGAAATTTCATAAAAATTTAGATATTGCCACAATGAATAAGAATGATAGTGATGCAAACATGTACTTTGTTTCTGAAACTGGCATTAAAAGATTTATGGAAGACAGTGTTCCTCTTTAACATTGGTTTTAATAAGAAAGGCTACTTTTAATAGCTACCTCATCTTTTCTGAATAACTAAATTGTGATTTTACTTAAAATTTTGCAACTTTTTTGTTTTTGCCATAGGGCATATATGCTTGCCAAAGAGAGACAGAGAGAGGGAAAGTGAGAAATCACCCTCCCCGCAGAGAGGATGGTTATACCATAGTCCCTTCTCCTCCATTCTCCTTTTGGAATTTAGGGCATGCAGGCATATGCACCTGGCATGTTTTTCAAGCCACCAGGTCTGGGACTAGAATTGCAGTCCCTGTGTGGGAATCCACCACCTTAGTTACCTCATCAGCAGCTGGCCGCTTTGCAGTTATTTTATATGCAACTTCAATTATAATCTATAGTGCTCAATTTTTACTTTTTGTTATTGTTTGCTTTTTAATAATTTTGAATCAGCCTCTTTGTGACTTCATAGAAGACCCCATACTTTTTTTTTTTTTCTTTTTTTGGAGAGGTTTTTGCTATAGGGCGCGTGTGCTCGCCAGACAGACAGAGAGACACAGAGAGATAGAAAACGAGAAATCACCCCCCAGGGGGGATGGTCACGCCGCAATCCCTTCTCCTCCATTCTCCTCTCGGGATCTTGGGCACGCACGCACACGCGCCCGGCGTGAGTTTAAGCCGCCGGGTCCGGGACTCGAACCGCGGTCGACTACGTGGGAGTCCAGCGACATAGCCATTAGACTTTTTGGTTTGTGATGGTCTAATGTGGACAAATATCCGAACAACAGTTCTCAATCCTTGGAAAATTGTGCAATGCTTTGTTCAAATATAATTTGATTTGAAAGCCCAAGAAGTAATACCTATGAACATAGCCTTTTATGGGTAGATGTGGGGTAAATGGAGCCCTAAATGTACCTGCTCAAAAACCCATCCTTGAATTAGAACATTCTTGTGGGAAATTCCTGTTTCTCCATAGTTTATATTAAACACGGATGAACTATTTTACATATCTTTCAAAGGCACTTTTTAATCTATGTTATTAATTTCTTAAAAGTTAACAGTGAAAATGATTCTTCATAATCCAAGTAAAGGCTCCTTTGTTGAAGGCCACTTTGTTTCCAATACCTTGTGAAGGGATGTCCTGGATTTTTTTTTTTCTCTCTCTTTCTCTTTCCTAAATTCAGCAACTATTGTCAAAAAGGCTACAATAATTTTTTTTTCTGAGAGGTTTTTGCTATAGGGCGCATGCACTCACCAGACAGACAGAGAGAGACAGAGAGATAGAAAGCGAAAAATCACCCCCCAGGGGGGATGACCACACGGCAATCCCTTCTCCTCCATTCTCCTCTCAGGATTTTGGGCACGCACGCACACGTGTCCGGCGTGAGTTTTAAGCCACCAGGTCCGGGACTTGAACCGCAGTCGACTACATGGAAGTCCAGCAACATAGCCATTACGCTAACTGCTGGTCCCCAATAATTCTTAGTCTACATTCTGGGCTTGTAGCAAATGTAGCAAATGGTCAATTGGTGTCCATAATCATAGCTTCAGTGTTTCGTTTTTTTTTTTCCTACTTAGGAGATGGGACTATTGTTTTATTAGATTTTCAAAGGAGTATAGGACCACTTTCTAAAAAGAAAAAGGTAGATTGATTTTCCCCAATCAGTGTCCTTCCCAACATAAAACACACTCACACACCTAGGGAAAATCTAGTAGCAGTTAAAATCAAATGCTTTTGTGAAAGGCAAACATATGTTTAGTTCCAAGTATGTGTGCATTATTTTTTTAGGGTCATCTATGTTACTGGAATAAGTAAGTCCCTCTCAAAACTATAGGAAAGCCAAGTTCAGTGTTTGTAGGAATTGGTTACTGGGTTATTGTTATTAGATTCATGAAGTGAACCTACTGTCAAGGCCTAGGCCATTCACGTATTTACCTCAGCAGAATGAAAAAACTACTTAATGATCACCTGATATTTGACAGATCGTGTTCTAAATTGTTAACAAATCATTAACTTATTTATTCTCATACCAAATCTATAAGGTAGATATTATTCTTACATTTTGCTTGGGGAAACTAACGCATACTATGTTTTTAAGTAATTTCCACAAGTTCATGCAGTTAGTGGCAGAGCTGGGATTTGAACCAAAGAAGTCTTGCAAATTTTCATAAAGAATCTATGGATTTAGGCCATGGGCCACCAGAGTCTATCAAATATTATTTGAAATGTCAATGTTAAAACCCATAGGTAACAACATTTCAGGTTGTTTTCTGGACTTGCAAAATAAGAGAGTATGTTCACTTGTAATTTCCCAGTTTACTTAGTGAAGGACACAGGAGAATGGAGTCACACTGGAGAAACAGTTACAGCACAATTTAAAGCTGTCTTCTTGACCTCTGAGGTCCCTAACTGGGAGCATGAAGCTGTCAGAGACTCTGTCACAGTGGAGCAGATGTTTGCAAGATGTGGAGATATTTTGTTTCGTAGAAATCTTTTTTTCTTGGGACTTAGGAAGGTATTCAGAAATAACTTACAAAATCTCTTTACTTGTATTTTAGGGAATCTTTATAAATACCTCTCTTAAGTCAAGATTTTCAAAGATCTTTATTCAGATAAATATAAACAAATGAAAACCAGAGACAGCATCTAAATTCCTGGACGCAATCTCTGCCTGTAGTTGTTCAGCACCCTGAAAATCCATTTCTGTGTGCTGAGAACAATCAGCTAGAAACCCTTTAAAAAAGTAAACCTGTCAAATTAAGGCCAATTCAAGGAAAAGAAAGAAACATATACTTACTGAGGAAAAACCACTTTCCAGGCCCTTTAAATTCTTTTATCTCATTTATTCTTCGGACCTCTGTGAGGTAAGATTTATTATCCTCAATTTACTGATGACAAAACTAACACACACACAAAAAAACTTAAAATAACCTGTCCAAGAGCACTCAGCTTTCAGTTGCCATCATGTCACATTTTAGACTTGTCAACCTCCCAGCCCATGGTCTTCTTCTGGATCTGATGCCATTTTTAGTTATCTCATGCTGAGTAACAAATTAACCCCAAACCTAGTGGTTTAAGCCAGTAAGTATTTATTACCTCAACATTTCCATGGATCAAGAATCCAGGAGCAGTTTGGCTACATGGTTACGGCTCAGGATCTCTCATTAGATCACAGTCAAATGTCACCTGGTGCTGGTTATCTGAAGCCTGACTCAGGCTGGAGGATCTCAGGTAGCTCAGTCAAATGCCCAGCAAGTTAGTACCAGATATTGGCAGATGGCCTCAGTACATTACTGGGTGGATATGTTGCTTCAGTATCTCAATGACGTGGCAGTGGGCTTTCTCCAGAATTAGAGATTTAGAAAAGAGAGCAAGGCAGAAGCTGCCTTTTTTTTTTTTTTTTTTTAAATTAAAGACAGCATGGGAAGGAGGGCGAGATAGAGAAGGAAGGAGATATTTTGTTACTGTTCTCCTGCTCCAGCCTCCCAGTTAGCTAGGACCGCAGGTGTGGGCCAATGTACCCACCAGGTTTGGATCGGGCCAACAACCAATCAGGTCATCCCGTTTAGCTTCTGTCACCACACAGCAACATCCTCCCACCTGCACCACAGCAGTGGCTGGGCCAAGAGCTGCCATATCACTCATGTTCTAGTCTCAGAAGTCATGTTCTGTCTGGGACCAGCAGTTAGCGTAAGGGTTATGTTGCTGGACTCCCATGTAATTAACCATGGTTCACGTCCTGGACCCAGTGGCTTATAACTCACACTGGGCATGTGTGCATGCGTGCCCAAGATCCTGAGAGGAGAATGGAGGAGAAGGGATTGTGGCATGGCCATCCCCTCTGGGGGCAGTGATTTCTCGCTTTCTGTCTGTCTCTCTCTGTCTGTCTGGTGAGCGCATGTGCCCTGTAGCAAAAACCTCTCCAAAAAAAAAAAAAAAAAAACGAAGTCATGCTCTGTCGTTTTTGCAGTATCTTATTGGCTACACAGGGCAACCATAGTCAGTGTGGGTGGAGACAGTACTGGGATGTGGATATCAAGAGGTGAGAATCATCAGATGGCCTCTTCGATGATGGTTCCCACAGTCACTCTTGTAGATGATCTTAGTATTTTTATACAGAAAGATTAACTATTTGTCTTTTAGTTTAGATGAGTGACTAATGTTATGTACTTGTTACTAAAATATTATCCCTTGCTATGAGGAATTCATTTTTAACACTCTATTCTCTTTAGAGTTCCTGGCAAGAATACTTACAAAAGCTTAATTTTATTCACACGCATTTAAAATAATTGAGAAACTCAGAATTCAGAGTTAAGTTATATAGCGAGCCAAAAATTGAAACTATTTTTTGATGATAAATTTTTAGATATATTTTGTGGGCCAGCTGGTGGCATGATAGTTGAGTTAATTGGATCCTACGTGATTGACTGCATGGTTTGGGTCCGAGACCCAGTAGCTTGAAAATATACTAGGTGTGTGTGCATGCACGCCCAAAATCCCAACAGAAGAAATGGGGGAATGGCATGGACGTTCCCATGTGGAGTGCTCTCTCTCTCTCTCTTTCTCTCTCTCTCTCTCTCTCTCTCTCTCTCTCTCTCTGTCTTTCTCAGGCAAGGCCACATGCCTTCTAGCAAATTAAAAATAACACATTTGAGGAATTAATTATGTGCATAAAACATGCATGCCCATGTACGCACACACTCACGTACGCACATGCGCACACACAAAGTTTATTCAGGTATCATTGCTATTGAATAGATAGGAATGCCTAAAATCAACCAAGTAGAGCATGCCATGCTCCCTGTACAGAAAGCTATGACCTTTTTTAGCCAAGTTAATGTTAGATAATAAAGATAGATTAGATAATGAATATTTTTTTTTTTTTATTCTGGGCCTTACAGAAGTAAAATTAACTTGAGAAATTGTAGTATAGTATAGTGGCTGTTCCTCTCCCTTTTCTATTCTACATATTTACTTACTGATCAGCTAGTAAGCTATGAATTTCATCTGAGTGCTAGCTTTATGGAAGAAATGTGGGAGGGAAGGCCTTTTCTCCTTAAATTTTTGATAAAGCAAGCAAAATAAGTTAAAATATTTCTCTATATATATCTTCAGTGATCCTCTTTCTTCATTGTTTATCATATAATTTATTTATGTCAAAATTCTGAATATATCACTTTTGTAAAATGCACTAATTCCCAAAGCATGTATGGTGGTATTGCAAAATGTGCACACTGAATGTTTCACTTACAGTAGAGTTTTGACCCCTCAAGCTTGGGGTGTTTTGTAAGAAAGAAAGAAGAAGGAAAAGGAGAGATAAATATACGATCTGATTTAAATGACACAACTTGCTACTCTACCCCAAATACAAGCTTCACATATACATAATACAGGATATATATATATATATATATATATATATATATATATATATATATCTTGCTGGTCCTTAATTTGGTCTTCCCTCCCATATAATTCTGATAGCATGGGCAACTCTCCAGTCTAAGTGAGGTTCTAAAACTGAAGATATGTGTTGAATATAACGTGGCGCTAAAACTAAAGCCAACTACATCATCTTGTCCTCAACCATGAACAGTCATTAAAAGTACTGAACAGCAACATTTTTCGGAACTTATATTCCTATTAGTAAAATTTTAAACTAAGCAAAAACTAACAGTAATTGCATACTGTTTTGTTACTTGTGTATGCATTTCTGATCTAGAATATGCATGCATTAAATGACCCACAACAGAAAAAATTAGAAGATGAAATAAAAATGCAATATAAATGGACATGATGTTATTTTCTTCTCATATTCTCACTGGTCATTTCTCGACCCTCCTCCTTCCACCCCCAGCCTCTGTGTTAGGATACTTGTCCATCATTTGGAAATTATTATAAAATATTATTTGAAGTAAGGAAGTTTTAAGAAATTTTTGAGGCAAAGTTTAATGATACTAAACTTTTACCCTACATGCTGACTTTGCAGTCTTAGAACATATATAATTCATTGTATACTATCTTGCTTATTCCTTGCATAATTCCAATCAGATTACACCTGAAATAAAAAAAAAAAAAACTGCATCTCATGCGGAGAAATGACTTATTGAAGGAAAGTACAGATGAGAAGTAATATTTAATTTCCTAACTCCCCTGTCAGGATATCTCTCTTCAACACTTTATACCACAACTTTGATTATTCAGAAGGAAATAGATATATATTCTCTTTCTTTCATCTGCTCATTTATAAGTCCACTTTTACTAGAATAGGCAGCTATATACTTTTTTTAGAGGTTTTTGTTATAGGGTGCATGCACTCATCAGAAAAACAGAGAGAGACAGAGAGATAGAAGGTGAGAAATCACCCCCCCAGGGGGGATGGCCACACCGCAATCCCTTCTCCTCTATTCTCCTCTCAGGATCTTGGGTATGCACGCACACGCGCCAGGCGTGAGTTTATGCCACTGGGTCCGTGACTTGAACCGCAGTTGACTACGTGGGAGTCCAGAGACATAGCCATTACGCCAACTGTTGATCCCAGCAGTTATACGTTTGAAGTAGAAAAATAGTCTTGAGACATTACTTCTTCATTCAACAAGCACATTTTGCATTTATTGTCTGTTAAGTAATTTCAAGAATTTGAAAAGGAAGTAAGTTCCTATACTGAAGAAACTTGTGTTCTAGTGTTATCTCATTATGATGTTATGTTTATTTGTTTCATTCTGATGGTATTTCACTCCTTTTAATAAGCAATGTCTTTTTGGCACCACTGTCATCTCCCCAGTGATGACTTTGTCTTCTGCCACCAGGCATGTTAGGGTATGTATGTGAAACAACTAAGAGCATTTCAACTCCTGGGAACTGAAGAGCACATACCCATGTGAAACCCAAATATATATTATTATACTTAAAACACTGGATCAGATGACAGTAAAAATGAACCCACTCCATTCTGCAGCCCCTAAGTTAGAGTTTATGATGTGTGGTAAAAATAAGTAAAATGAGTAAATAATCAGAAAATCTCAGGGAGAATCCATTGAACTCTGATCACATCACAGGTTTAATGAATGTATCAGGACAAAGGTACCTTTTGTGATGACCCCCACTTCCAAATACTGCAAGGGGTCAAGAATAATCATGGACAAGAGATGAACATGGTCAATGTCATATAGATATTGACTAGAGAGGTTTTTTTTATGCTTTGTGGTACAGAATATGAAAAAAGATGGAAGAGGAGATAGGGAAAGAAATGCACCATTAAGCAATGTTTGGATGGTCTTAAACCTCATAAGATGGTCTAGCCCAGTGACCTAGTAAGTAGCAAACTGAACTGCAGCGCTGTATGCCACATAGCTAACTGTGGATCTGAATCCCAGGTAGGCTTGAAACTGGCCAGGTGAGTTCACACATGTCCAAGATCCTGACAACCAGTGGGCTAGGGAAAGAGATCACAGTACAAAAACACTCTGTTGAGGGTCTCTCTCTCTCCCTCACATATATATGCATACTCTATCACAAGTAAAATAAATACCCTTTAAATAAATGTCATAAAGCATTTGAACTGGTTTCCATAGGCATTGGGAAGCCATTGAAGGGTTTTTACAATGATCTAGTCCTGGTTTTCATAAAATATTTCTTAGTGAGGTTGTAAAGAATGGACAGGAACAATTAAAATATAGCTTAAATAGGTCATTGGCTTAAAAAGCAAGAGCAAGAGAAAGTAGTATTTGTATATTTCACAGACTAATAAAATACAAAGAAAGGGCAATTTGAACATACTTCAAGCTTCTGTCTAGATAACAATGTGAATGGTGAGACCGTTGCCTGAAATTGGAATATAGGAAAAAGAGTTTTGAGAGAGATCATGCTAAATGTAGTTGAGGACAAATTAGAATTAATGTGTTAATACTGCATATAGAATTCACTAGTAAACAGCTTTCATGTGGTTATGTTCTTAAAATCCATAGTAACTTTTCTAATATTAGTATCTGATCTCATCACTTATACACTTATCACGTGTATAAAGTGTATAAAGCCATCTGTGGTTTGTCATTGTCCCTGGAATAAAGTTCTAAAACAAAAGTGTGGCAGGGAATGGCTTCACATTCTGGTCCAGTTAACTCTCCAGCCATAAATCCTGCCATTTTACTTCTCATAGTCAGGCTATATTCATCCCGAAATATGTTAGTTCCCAAACGTTAGATCTCTCTCTTTCAGGCCTCTTCATGTGTTGGACCCTTGATTTATAAACCCCTGTCATACATTTACCCATCCCTAGATACCTCTGGATGATATTTTCTACCAACTTTAGGTTTCTAGTGTCTCCTTTGTTTCTCTCATTGGTCAGTCCCGGTGGGGTGATGGTTTCATGACTTTTTCCTACATGACGAGCTCGCCTCCTTGAAATGGCACCAATTCTCAGCAAGGTGGGTTTAACAAAATA
Organism: Tupaia tana; assembly: GCA_026018925.1. Lineage (NCBI taxonomy): Eukaryota > Metazoa > Chordata > Mammalia > Scandentia > Tupaiidae > Tupaia > Tupaia tana. Next base: position 41,839,682 of record JAKSZU010000004.1, on the reverse strand, counting down.
GAGTCGCCCTGAAAGAAATGGAGTCACTCTGGCCCTTCAATCATCATCATTATTATTATTATACACTTTCAAACTTATAAGAGAATATTAGTACAAATGGATACGGTTGCTTTAGATCGTAGGACATTGTAAACCCCATATATAACTAGAAAAAGGAAGCTAGTTTCTTGTTACTCAGTTTTGGCTTCTTAGAATTTCATCGTTGTGAATGTAGTCTTTGCAAAATGATTACATCACTATGTTGTGGGATGAAATTTGACGTTAAAATCATGGGCACATGGATATTAGAAAAGCAATTCCAGCCGAGGAGAAAGCCAGTCATTGGCTAGATTGTCAGGGATACAGGAACTCAGAACAGTCAGGGGAGGTCTGACTCCTTCGCTGTAGTCTTTGTCTATTTAATATAGGGTTAAAAGGGAGCATCCTCCCCATACTAATCACACTGTCACAAGAAAGGCAGCCAACAAGGTGTCTAATCTAAAATTATTAATTTTACTAAAATTGATAAAGTAAATAAGACATACATTTTAAATAGCTTAATAAAGTCTAGAATCATTAAAATGTCCTAATATATTAAAATAACATTAATTTATTCAAGTGTGCAACTAAAGATAGATATCCCTTGGGGCTAAGACAGTGATGCATGATATTCTCCAGTCTGTTCCTAGGAATAAATGATATCATATTGTTTTCAAGCCTTAAGTATCAAGCAGCACAATAAGCCAATAGGTTGCTATAGCAGCGTGTTCACATAAATTTTCATTTCTTTCTGGTTTCTTGCAGTTCTTACTCCTCCCCCTCTTCACTTCTATTTTTTTGTTATCTACCCTGCACATCTGTGAAAGGCCTAGATGAGGTTGATAATACGCATGCAATTGATACTGAGTTTGGCACATCTTGAAATCACGAAGCCACAATCTTTTCAGTCACTTCTCTAGATATTTCCCTTAAAAATAATTTCCTGTCTGCTCAATATTTAATATTTTGCTGCCATCTGAGAGGAAATGTATCTGTTCTGTCTAAGAAAAAGACCCCATCATTGAACAATAATAACACCGATCATAATCTAGTGGCTACTGCATTTGATATATATGTGCATAGATATTACACATTATTTTTCAGAAAACTTTCTTACATCAACACTTTGCAGTTGGTTTCATTTTTCCCATTTCACAGATGAAAAACTGAGAATTACAAAAATGTAAAAACATAATCTCTTCAGCCAAGCATACAACAATGACTACATCGGTGTACCTACTAAGGACCCAATATACTACATGTTTGGAATATAATGAATAACAAAAGCAGCCAGAACCTTTCCCTAATGGAGTTATACTCTAAGAATGAAGATGGACATTAATCAAAAATCAAACCAATATATGAGAACTTAACAACCAAATTGATATTTGAAAGAGAAGTATTTGGTGGTGTGATGATGATTTGGCTAAGTCAGGCAGTGCACAATAACTCTATAACATTGCTGGAAAGTGAACTTCAGATACAGTTTTGAAAGTCCCCTAACATAACTGCTCTTTTGCCACTTGGTGAGGTTGCATTTTTTCTGTTATTTATGCATTTTGTCTGCATATACACTATGAGGAGAAATATTTTACTATCCAAGTATTTAGTGAACCTAGAAAAGGAACTAACAATAATAGATGCTGAGGGTGTGTGTGTGTGTGTGTGTGTGTGTGAATGAGTCTGAAGAAGGAAAAGGAAACTGAAAGGTATAACTAAGCCCCAAATAGACAGTCAAAAGGCCTCCTGTCCAGAGAAATATCCAGTTAGCCAAAGTGCAACTTCCTTTTTGTTTGATTTTCCATCCATTAGACTCACTCCTTGGGTTGAACCTGACTTTCCTAGCATGGAAATAGCCTCTTGACTATTTAGCTCCATTGGTTTTATTCCCTGGTTTGACTCAAATGTCTTGAAGCGCCCATGATTCCTGACTTGTCTCTTCACATCCTGGCTTCCACTGGTGATTCGAATACAAATTGCTACTCTGGGCAGATACCTAAATTTGAATTCTTGTCACTATCACTTATCATAGAGTGGAATATAAGTTAACTTAATCTTTTTAAAATTCTGTTTTATTACTTGTAAAATGGGACTACTAACACCTCCGTCCTAGGGTTGCTGTGACGATTAGTTGAAATACATCTTTGAAAGTGCTTACACGCTTTCTGAATGCCATTCCCACACTATTAACGCTGTTTTCTCTGTACAATACGGACATTTTTTGGTGTTAGATTACTTTAGTCATAAATGTATTTTGTAAACAACTAACATTCTGAATATACATAAAGCATTCCTGCACACATGGAAAAAACTAGAAATACAGTTATGACTCAGAGCCTTGAGAGAGGCAATATTATGTGTTGTGAAAGCGACCTATGCCTTCTCCTTGCCATCTTCAGATTCTCAGATACAACTGAGGTTCTTGGGATAGTAATACCATTATCCCCCTTTTACTTCCTAAAATTTCTTAAGCATAGGAGTTATTATTCATCATTGGATGACCAAGTAAAACTTTGTCCATAGAGACCATATCAAATGTCACAAGTCTACTGTCACTTAAGACATTTTCTGATTATCTATCTATATATCTGCTTGTCTTGGAGACATACTATGTCTTGAAACTCTATGCACCTACAGTTCGCTACTAGTGGTAACATTTCTTTTCTTTGTTAATATAACTCATATGATTCAAGACTACATTTTCCTACCATCTAACATCCAAAGATTGATTAATAATACCATATTAATCTTGTCCATTTTTACAACATGATCTATTGTGATCATATTCTCTTGTAATTCCAGTCATAAAATATTTGAGCGTACCTTCCTCACTACTATTCCAAGGTATTTTAATAATTTAAATGTTTTGTCTGATAGCCTCCAGTTTGTTTCCTACATTAGCAACGAAGTCTCTCTGTGGCTATTTTCTTTGGAGAGTTTGTTTCTTTAGAAATGTTTATTGTTAGTCCTGACCTGGAAAGACAGATAGTAAACCACAGTCCCAAAATGTGTAGTGAGGCTGGATTTATATATAAAATGGATAAGGTGCAGTGTAGCTGCTCCATCTATTTTAACAATCTTGACAATCAGTGCTGGTGGCTATGTGGTCAATTTTTCTGTGGCACTGTTGCTACAGGCTCTTTTGGTCATTCTAAATAGCTACTGCCCGAGGGAGGTTATGACTTTAAAGTCATTGCATGACTCAGAAATATAAGTTTTCCTAGTTATTAGCATGCTTTCCATGTGCTACTTCTGACACTAAGAAATATACAGGACTTTTCTAATTCAGAACTAGTTAGTGGGTCGGGTTGTGTCACTTTGGAGTTGACAGCATTTGCTGGCAAAGCAAATAGTCTGCAGTTCGCAGATTTATGAGACATTTGGCAAAAGACACGAGAAAGAGTGAAGGCAATGGTCATCAGTATGGAGTAAACTTCTATTGGGGTCAGAAGGTAGAGGAGAGCAGAGTCCACAGGAAGGAAAGGACCTTACAGCCATATTCTACTTGATAAAAATGCAATAAAGAAAGGAGATCAGGTATTTCCCTGTAGGCATCACACACTGCTGATTGGCTGCTGAAGAAAGGGATGGTGTATTCAACTCCTACTTCAATAAACTTTGTTTCTCTTTCTTTGGGGGGAGGCTATAGAAAGCATCTTTTACTCTGTAATCTAAGTCAATGCAAGAATGAGTCTCTTTACAGAAAATATAATTATAGGTGGTCATATTGAAATAAATCTGTTTCATAAAGAAAAAAAGAGCCCTTTTATTATGTGTTTTTACTCAAGGAATGAAATCACATTAGAGCCATGCAGGCTAGATTGTCTAGGTGTGGCTAAGATTTCTAAATCTAATAACTGAAGGCAGACATGTTCATCTTTACAGGGTCCCCATTGCAACTAAAATATCCTTCTGTTGTAAACAGCTGTTTGTCTGTCTCATTCCTCCCCTTGGCGTTGGCCTTCTCAAGGGCAGAGATCATTAGTTGTTCAGCCTAGTGCCTAATTACCCAGCAGAGAATTTATCTTTGTACCAATTTAATGAAAATTTAGAATCAATCTGAATGTTGGGAAAGTTCCTACCCATCCAGATGCCTGCAGGAAGATTGCAGAAGTACATCCTCTAGAGATACACGAGGAGTCTCAAAAAGTTCAATAAAAATGCATTTTATAAAAACAATGCATGAATTCAATTTTTTTCACTGAAATAAACTTGTACTTTAATTCCATTTTTTTACAGACTTTTTTAATTGCCAGAGACAGAGAGATAAGAGTGGAAGAGAGAGCTAGAGAGGGAGAAAGTACCCCCCAGGGGGGTATGGTCACACCATATTCCCTTTTCCAGTTCACCATCCCATTGGGGTTTTTGAGTACCCACATTCGTACCTACTGTTTTTTTCTTTTTTTTAAAAAAAAATATTTTTTATTTCAATTTATTTTATACATTTAATCACTTAAGTCACTTAGTTTACAAAGTGAATATTCCAACATGTTAACATTTCTCACCAATCCAGTTGGGAATACTATATACATCATCAACAACAGATAATAACCCATCCCTCGGCCCCACAAATGCCCTGCCACTCCATTTAACTCCTCAATGTCCCTTCTCAGTCTCTCCTCCTTCACCCACCCTCTTCCCACACTGTATTTGGTATTTATAACCATTTTCTATTTTTCTATATCCTCTAGTCATTCAGTTTTGGCCATAGAGTGCGGACATTTGGTATAAATTAAGTGGAGACATACCATGTCTCTCCTTCATAGCCTGGTTTGCTTCACTCAGCAGTAAATCTATATTCACCCACTTTCTGTCAAAAGCCAGGGTCTTTTTTTTATGGCTGAGTAGTATTCAATAGAGTACATGTGCCCCAGTTTTTCAATCCATTCATCTGTTCATGGACATTTGGGTTGGTTCCGTGTCTTAGCAATTGTAAATAATGCTGCAATAAACATGGATGTGCAAGCACTTTTCCAACTAAGGATTCTTCTGTCCTTTGGGTAGATACCAAGGTGTAGGATTGCTGGATCATATGATAGTTCTATTTGTAGATCTTTGAGGAATTTCTAAATTGTTCTACACAATGGCTGTACCAATTTACATTCCCACCAGCAGTGTAAGAGAGTTTCCCTTTCACCACATTTAAGCCAGCAATTTTTTTAAAATTTATTATTTATATTCATTCACTATACATCATTACAACATGCAAAATGAGACTTCCCATCCAGAATACACTGTATATTGGCTCAATCAAGCACATCAACATATGTGTTATTGTCAACAAATAATTTTCCATTTCTTGCTTCCTGTATATTTTGCCTTTTTTTGCCATCCTTGATTCCTTACTTCTCACCCTCTGCTGTCCCACCTTCTTCCCACACTGTCTCTGGTGTCCATGGTTGCTTTCTATGCCTTTTCTCCCCATTTTATTGATTTGCTAATAAACTTAATTTAAATATTTCTAATAGCAAGCCTAGCTGATATACCTGCTGTGTTTTTCAAGCTGCTGGGGTGGGACTCGAAATGTAGTCAACCATATGGGATCCAGCTCCCCCTACTGAGAGACCATGGAGCTGATCCATGTGCCAACTTTGTGAAGTCCCCTCCTACACCATCTCAGAAGTCACTCTTCTTCAAAGTCAGTTTTGCAAAAGCCCTCCCAACCACCTATCAGGCAAAACTAGGCTCTTAAACAGTGTTTGAGGAGTCAGCACTTCTAAAACTCTCAACTATAGAAGTAAGCTTTGGACTTCTCCAATAATCTCAGAAAGGTAGTTTTCCTTAGAGGAAAGAAAATCCCCCCAGGGAAGGTACTTTTCTTCTTTATTGGCCATAATCATCTGCCTGGTTGATCTGAATAGCAGGGGTTGCAGCACTAATGTGCTTATCTGATAAGGATGCACACAGTACTGCTGGCCAGAGGCCAAAAATGGGCCTTTGCATACAGAGAAGGGACACGCTGCATGATTCAGCAACAGCTGTGGCTTTCCCTTCAGAAACATTAAAGGGCAGGGAACTGGAAGTCAACTCAGTCAGAAAGCCAGCCAGAAGGACGTAAGCAAATAGAGCCATGGAGTGTCTGAAACTACTCCCCTGAGATTTTTTTTCTCCCTAGAGTCTAGACAATTGAAGACCTTGGTTAATTTCTTCTTGATTCTTTACAGGAAAACCATGTTGGTTTGGGTAGATGGAGCACAATGGGAATATAGTGTTCTAGAGACTTCTGAGTCCTCTCCAGAACATATCTGTACCATAAATGTGGGCAAATTGACTAGAGTCATAAGCTGAAGCTTACATGGCAACTGTGCTTTTTATACATGACAGTGATTAGTTAAAAATAAAGTTATTAATGTGATGCAGAAAAATATGCAATAACTATTACAGAAATTTAGCATAAATGGTGATAAGTTTGAAATATGAGACAGAAGAGTAAAAGTTGCCATACCCGTGATATTTTATGCCCTATTTTTTTGTGTCAGAGTTGAAAATCATTAGGTTTATTGCTCAAGTTAAAGTTTGTTCAATGTTTATTCAACTTAAAGTTTTATTAATCTGATTAAAGTTTGCGTTTTGAGTAAGCCAAATTCAACTATTACATGAAATATAAATAATTTGCAGAGTAATCAAGTATGAGTGCTCATTTTAATCTGCACCTAACTACAGTATATTTTATCTAAATTCAGGTGCAAGCCATATAATATAATGAAAGTAGTTCAACTTGAACTCTCGAAGGATGTTGCTTATTAGCATCTTCATGATTAAAGCAATATACAGTACTAAAACTTAAATTCATTAAAGAGGAAAAACGAGCATGTGATCACTGCCATCTCTTTCACAGCAAACTTAGGGTTAGTCAGGAAAAAGTTAGTATCTGGTTGGCATCCTTGTTATACTAGAATTCATATTTAGAAAAATAATTTGTTGAACAGGCCATAGAGAAAGGCTTACCAGTGACTGTGTTGGAGAAAAATAACCTGAATTTCTTTGAACTATGTACTATATATTATGTACCTAGGATATGACTATTTAGTGCTAAGCAGGATTCAAGTATAAGAGACAATATGTCCAAAAAGCTCTGCCTTTTGAAGAGCTTTAGATGGTTCAGTCTGTGAGGTTTGATAATACCTGCATGCATGGAAACTGCTAGAGAAAGTGCAAGGAAAATGGGGATGGGGGATCACTTAGGAGCCCTAGATAAAGGAAGATAACCTTAGGTCAGACACAGATGAGGAGAGTCAGAACTGACTGACCAAGAGTGAGGGAATACAAGAGGCAGAGTGCAGATTTAGACAAGGGTAAAGTGGAGTTGGCATGGGGTGTATTGAGAATGATGAAGCCATGCCAGCTTATTCGAAAGGAAGGGTTTCTTCTAGTGGTGAATCTGGAGAGAAACTGTTGAGTACTCAGAATGGAATCAGGTAAAGCTGAATCCCATCTTGAGGCCCAGAGAGATTAAAGGACTTTCCTTAAATGGGGCAGAGACATAACTCAACTTTTTTTCAATGCTATACTGCTCTCTTTTTCTAGGCTCTGTGGAAGTCCTCTATCTGGGTTGGTCATGGCAACAGTAAAATGGTGTTCTGGACTTAGAACCATCCTATCTCAGCTGTAATGTTAACTTTCAGGGGAGTTGTCCATAAAATTATTTGTAATGGCTTACATATAACCTGGCCAGCTTACCTGAAAACCATCCATTTCATACATTTAAATTCCTTTTACTCTTTTCTGACTTTAACAGATGAGATGACATCATTGTGGTGTCATCTTTAATTTTCTAAAACACAAACCAGTGCATAAAAAGGACATGTGACTATCCAAGCTCTGTTTGAAATAGATCACAAACTATCCTATAGGAATAATCCACAGTGTCATGCAATGTCTTTCTTCTTCCTCCTCCAAATCTATTAATGAAAGAAAAACATAATGGCACTCTTATCATGCTAGATGCTAACATCACTATGGTTAAACTGTCTATAGATTGCCATGACATTCCCATTGAAGATAAAAATAAAACTGCTATTCACAATACATGTTTACCTAGAGTTTATTTTGTCTTCTAGGCTCTTCAGTGGCCAACAAGGAATTATTATTCAAAATTACAACACAAGATCCATTCTCACTGTTACCAATGTGACGCAGGAGCACTTCGGCAACTATACCTGTGTGGCTGCCAACAAGCTAGGCACAACCAATGCGAGCCTGCCTCTTAACCGTAAGTAACACTGTGTTGCCAGAATGCTCCCAGGAACCTTTTGGCTTCTATACACTCAGTAGAGATAAAGCCTAACAATGCAATATGCTCATTTTAGTCACAGTCAGATGTGTCACATTCTTTACCCAGAGTAAAGTTTACCCCCAAATAATGTGGGTGACTTTTGTAATTCCTGTAAAAATCTACATGGTGAATAGAAATGTCTCTTAGAGATGAGAAAAGGAAAATAAAATTGTAATAATAGTGCTAACTGAAAAATGTCTTCTGACTGTTGATGGTTTAATGGAGTTTTATTTAGTTCAATTTTTTTTGTAATGTGTTACGTAATCCTTAAGCACAGGTTAATATGGTTTGAATTTACTCACGGTTGTTTTTCTCTAGACATTCATTTGGAATGAACAGAATTTCACATGGTATTAAAAAATAATTAAATAGTAAGTAAATTATTTTGGACAGGATATTTATTCATTTAGATAATGATTTTACTCAAAACTGTACTTTGAAATACAACTTAAGGTTTAACTAAAATAAATACATTTCTAATGTATCTTACTTCCTAAGGACTAGAAATGAATAAAGAAGAACAAAGGATGGGTTAGAATGAAAGAAATCTACATTCCTCCTGCTATTAATTTTAGTGTTTTTATAAGCTATAACCAACAAATTGTTACCACTGTAAAAAATTCCAAATTTTAAATCAAATGTTTCTCAGAATGTTCAAAGACAAGAGATAGTACACTGTCTTCGCCATTTCATGAAGTTATCTGGATGGTCCTTATCTTTTATAGTCAATATATTTATAATAACTCGACATATGTATATTTCTGTTATCATCCTGTGATAGTAAACTATCCCTGAAAAATGCTAATACTGTGTAGTTCATCACAGATGTGATTATTTTCATTTTACAGATGAGATATATTATGTTCCCTCTATTTAAAATATGGTATAACAGGTTTCATGATTTATGAGTTGTGAATTGCCATGATTTAAGAACTTCTGATGTTAAATTAAATATATCAATTTATTTTCTAGCTTAATATCTCTTAATATTTTTAAATGTTCAACTCTGAATAAGACAAACATTACCTGCCATATGATAGCTATAGTAAAATTTACTTAAGTTTTTTTCTACAAGGATGACTTACCTAGTATAATTATGAATAAGATACATGATCAAAAATATTATGAAGCAGTGTGAATTCCAATTTAATGTGAATATTGATACTTCTTTTATATATTACTAATGTTTTACATGGCTTAAATATTCAAAAACCTGAAGGAATAAAGAAATTAAAAAGGCAAAGTAAAGTATAAGGTTTAATAACACATTAACTTTTTCTTATTAAGTGTGTAGATTACTTCCTGATTTTCAAAACTGAAGCATTAATGAATGTGACAAATTAGGAATGAATGTCACTTATTTAAATGTTTGTTCTACTCTGGCATCTGTAACATAATCTTCTCATAATAATACTTTGCTGGAAAGGTTTCCAAAATTGGGATCTTCGGAGTGGACTTTCGTGATCCTCTGCCAATGATTTCCTATCATTGAGGTGTTACTGAGAACTAGCATAATTCATCAATTTGTTCTTAAAGATAAAATATGCTAATCTTGTCTGTAATTATCAACATAGCCTTGGACATTTGGATAAAATCTATGTGTTCAGTACTCTTGTTTAGTACCTCGTCTCAAGCTATTTTTGCAATAAGCATTTCTATATTTTTACTGTATTTTTTTATATATACTTAGAGTTCTTTGAGAAGACATGATCAATGTCTTATTATTTTTTTCCATATAATCAAGCGTAGTGCCTGCTATTTAATAGGCAAATAGTAAAATTTTAGTGAATAAATGAATTAAACATTAAGCAAATAAATGGATTAATGAATAAATGAACTTTGTTTTAGCTGCAAATGTGAACTTATAGCCTCTAGAGATACAGGCAATATGAGCATAATTACAAATAACTAGACCATACTCTCCTAGTTTCTTTATATGAACTTGTTCATTGAATTCTCATATAAAACAAACAAACAAACAGGGTCTATAACCCTCCCCTCTTACAGATAAAGAAATGTAGAGAGAGATTGTAAATGTGGCCAATTCAAATTGTTTGTAAGTGACAAAACAAAATCTTGAGCATCAGAGTCTGACTTCAGAGTCCAAATCTTTAACTCCTATACTTTATTTCCTTACTATGAACTTTAAACCATCAGCAGAATAAGAAATAATCTGTATTATTTGCAACATACTTTCTTAAAGAGGAGTTTCTCTATATAACATACTTGTCCTTCTTGTGTTTTTTTTAATCAACTTTTCTTTAATAATTAGTGTGCTATTTTTCAATATATGAAAACTAGGTACAAAAATAATGAATAAAATATCAAATTTCAATATATGAAAGCGTTCTCTGATTAACTAAAACTTGTTTTTAAAAAATGAGACTTGAAGTCTAAATACACATTTATTTTTTAATCTCTTTGGAATAATGCAGTTATCCACATATGCATAGTGAATATGTAGATTATGGGGAAAGGCAGTTTATTCTTAAAATTTAAAGGATGTTAGCTGGAGAGAGGCAATATGTCCTCTGAAAGAACTCCTGTCACATCTTCACAAAGTCTCGGAATGGGACAATGCTCACTCTAAAATGATGTAAGACTAGACACCATTCTTAAGCTTATTTAATACTGGCCTGTGATCTGCTAAAGACTTTCTTTTTTTTTTAATCAGCAGCAGATGAGCCCTTTCGTTAGGTAAATGAGTATGTAAAAGTAACTCACATATCTCTGAAACAGGAACAAAAACGTAGATCCCAAAGGATCTGCCACCCATACACACAGCGACACAAGGTACATGTTTTTAGTAAGAATAATTTTCATGTTTTCAGCATTTGTATATCTCAATACTTATTAAAATGGGGTGATTGAGAAATGTGGGTTATCTGGTATAATGCTAATAAATACCAAACACGTAAATAATAAGAAAATTATTAATAGAACTTTATAGAATAAGAATCAGCTCTCCATCTGTACTATTTAGAATATAACCTTTAGAATATAACATTCTATTTTGATTTGTAGTAACTCACATTTTTCCAGATCACCAGAAAGATGAAAGGCAAATTGTAATTGAGAGCTTTGCCATAATTTAAACTATTAAAGCTGGGACCAGCAGTTAACGTAATGGCTATGTCGCTGGACTCCCATGTAGTCGACCGCGGTTCGCGTCCTGGACCCGGTGGCTTAAAACTCAGGCCGGGTTCGTGTGTGTGCGTGCCCAAGATCCCGAGAGGAGAATGGAGGAGAAGGGATTGCGGCGTGGCCATCCCCATTGGGGGGTGATTTCTCACTTTCTATCTCTCTGTCTGTCTCTGGCTTTCTGGCGAGTGCAAGAGTCCTATAGCAAAAACCTCTCAAAAATAAAATAAAATAAAACTATTAAAGCAGATATACATCATCTCTCATTATCTGTGGGGATTGGCTCCCAAACCTTTCTCTTATACCCAAATCTGTTCATATTCAGGTCCCTTATATACAATGGTGGAGAATTTGCTTAGAACCTATCCATACCTTATCACATACTTTAAATCATCTATAGATTAGTTATACCCAATGCAACATAAATGTATTATGTAAATAATTGTTATACCTTGACATTTGTATTATTTTCATTGTTGTACTGCTATTATTTATTTATTTCCAAATATTTTTTATATTTTTGTTAGCTGAATCCATAGATGAAGACCCGTGGCTGTATAGCATGTTCTGGTGTGTGAATGTGTGTGTCATGTATGTGAATGTGTGAATGTATGTTTCACACAGTGGGGGTCAAATAAGTTTTTGTTTGAATCTCAGTTTTACCATATCTATTATGTGTGGCTTGTTTAAATTATCTAAGTTTTAAATTCTTAGTTAACCCATCTATAAAAATGAGGTTAATAGCTCCTACTTCATGGGATAGGAATTAAATGGGAAGTTACATGTAATGCACTTATCACTCAAGCTGGAACAAAGTAAGCATTCACCAAATGTAAGCCATTGTTATTATATCATTGTATCCCCAAAGAACACTCAATTCAATTCATTTAAAAGAATAATATAGAGATGCCTGACATTATTTGATGATTACTTGAAATAGTGTCTCAAACCTAGCTATCGATTTAACCTCATCCTTTTTTCATTGCTTTAATTTTGTGACATTTTCTGCAGGTAAATATGATGCTTGCAACATAGTGATTCAGACATCTAGGATATTCATAAAGGCAGAACCAACACAAAAGTTATATTTTTAAGTACAGATAATTCATTCAATAGCAACATTCATTCCTTTTATTTATACACATTTTATTTATACACGTTTGTGTGTGTGTGTGTGTGTGTGTGTGTGTGTATAGTTGTCAGACAAGTCATGATGTATTTTTCCATGTTTTTGTGAGCAAAAATGCATCATGACTTTTTAAATTACCCAATATAATGTGCAAAGCACTGCACTAGATGTTGGAAAGAAAAGCATTAATAAAAGTGGAACCCCATCCTCAAGTTCTCAGACAAGTGAGAGAAATAGAAAGTAAAAACAAAAACAGTCAACTGTAGTGCAGTATAGTACCATCCTGGGGCAAAGAAGATCCTCTTAATCTAGTCTCAAGAGCCACAAAATGACTTTCATCTTGAGTAATTAACATCACCGTTTGAATTATATCTAAGGTACAACTCCAAACGTAATATTCGCTATCACTGTTTCATTTTCAAAGGCAGAACTTTACAGGAGTTCATTGAGCAACAATTATGAACATCAGGTACAGGGGCACAAAAAAGAGAATGTTCAACCCAGTCTTGATGACTCAGGGCAAGCAATAGAGGAAATACCTCCTGAGCTAAGGGTGTGATTGGATTGACCTGGGTATAGGAATAGTGATGGGAGAGAGAGTGACAGAGAGAAAACCACTGTAGTCTACAACTACTCATGTAAAGACATAACAATATAAAACAAGCTGATCCATTTGAAAACATTGTAATACTTTAATATAATTAGAGTAAAAATAGGAGAAGGTGAGTATTAAAGAGATGAGACTAGACATGTTGGCAGGGATTAGGACAAGAAATGCTAAAAATGAGTTTGGACTTTATCTTGATTTTGGAGCAACATTGAAGGAGTGTTAAAAAGGAATGATATAAACAAATTTGGTTTCTGAAAGGCTTTCTTAGGCTATATGGAAGGTAAATGCAAGTACTAAACTTCCAACAATAAAAGCAAAAGAAAATAATTGCACAAGAAGAATAGTAGAGGTAAAAGAGTTTAGAGATAATTAGGAGATAGGAGTCAATGAGCAAAAGTGGTAGAGAACAGGGAATAGCTGGACTCTAGGTAACTCCTGAAGATTAGTCTGGATTAGGGGAACAGCAGATGGAGTAGTGGTTAAGGTGTTGGACACTCCCACATGGCTGACCATGGTTTAAGTCCTGGACCTGGTACCTGGTGGCTTGCTTTTCTCTCTTTCTCTCTTTCTCTCTTTCTCTCTTTCTCTCTCTCTCTCTCTCTCTCTCTCTCTCTCTCTCACCCTCACCCTCACCCTCACCCTCCCCCTCCCCCTCTGGTAAAATTAAAACATAAATGAATGAATAAATAAAAATAAAATAAAATAATAAAATCCTTTAAAAAAAGATTAGTCTGGGTGACATGAATCAGTATAAGAACACAAAATAAAGTTTAGGCTTTTAGAATTTAAATAAGTGACAAAGTGAATTCAATTTTAGACATTGTATATTTGAGGTAATGTTCAATAGGTACCTGGTTATAAAGTTCAGAATGAAAATATACATTGGAAAGTTATCAGAATGGCATTGTTAGTTTCAATGTGAAAGTAAGTCAGGTTTCTCACAAAAGCTAGATGGGGCGAAAGATTACCAAAGACAGAAATCCAAGTAAACTCAGTATTGAGGAGTGAGCAGAGGAAGAGAGACATCCCGCAGAAGAAAGCAGATGCGATGTGGGTGGAGATGCCAGCAGTATCTGCACCATGGAGTGTCATGGAGACCAGATCAGAAAGAACGGGGGTCAGCCGTGTCCATTGCTACACCTGGTCAGAAAAGGTCTGAAAAGCAATCATTGACTCTGACAACTGGGAGGTTATTGGTGATCTTTGCCAGAGGAGTTTCTGTGGAAATCTGAGAGTGTAAGCTGAATGTTTATGGATTAAGGTTAAATAAATAGAAAACTCAATTCTAGAAAACAAAACAGTCAGCTGCAGTGCAGGGCAGTCAGTGGTACCTCCTGGGGCAGAGATCCTCTTCATCTATTTTGAAGATCCAGGAAAGGACTTTCACCTAGAGTAATTAGCATCACTGCTCAAATTGTAACTAAGGTACAACTCAGGTAGTGACCTGGGTAACAAATGACTCTTTTTATTGGTGGAAACTATGCAAGGGAGAAGACAAAAGTGATATTAGGCATTGATGTTCTAAGGACTCGTCTAAAAAGGCTTATTTTCTTAATAATAGGCATAATGGCTATGTATATATCAACAACTATTTGACCTGCAAAGACAGCATTGGTTAACTATACTTCCCATGCTTCCTGTTTTTCTGCAAGCCTCCCTCATTTCAGTTGGTTCTCAGCTCTCGCTCTCTCTCTCTCTCTCTCTCCTCAACTTTCTTGGGTCCCTTTCTTGGACCTTGATTTAACATGATTTAATAATTGCCCTGTCCACCCATGGCCTGAACACTAGAGGCTATCATCATAAGAGGAACTGTAAATTCAAGGAAAACTTTTAGTAATTTCATCAATAGAATTACTTTGGGTAAATGATATACTTTCTGAAATAAGGAGGAAGTAAGATTTATGGTAGAAAATCTATAAGAAAGCTAGAGTACATCAAATGTATCTCATCCTCTAGACAGTCTGTCCATACATTTCTGAAAGATGTCTACATTTTAAAAAGTATAAAATTGGAAGTGAAAAGGGGAAAAGAGAGAGAAAGACAGAGAAAAGAACAAAAAGAGAGAATATTCTGCCAATCAATGGATATAGCAGTCAAGAACAAAGTGTGCTAACAAAATTAGTAACTGATGCCAGTGTGCTAACTATTCGTAGTAGGATTTCTCATTAAGTAAAAAGTTTGAAATTCAGAACTATTTGTTATTTTATTGTTATTTCTCACATGTGTATTTTGCTTCCTGAATATAAGCAACTGAATGGATGTTTCTTGCAAGTCTGTTCCTCAAAGAATGTGAACTGAATGGTCCCATCCTGCCATCTATGGGTCCAATTCATCAAATGTTTGCCATCATTTAAGCAGGGAGTAAGCAGTAAAGCATAGTTATTTCTACAAGTAAAGCATGCTGGAGATGTTTTGTTTCCCTCTTTGTACAAGAACAAATAATCATTATAGGATACATATCAAAGGACTCAGCATCTAATGGGAAATAAGGAAAGAAAATTAATTAAGAAGGAAGAATGCTGCATAAACAAAGTTCTTAAAATTCACGTACTTTTGGTTTAATACTACCTTCTCCTGAGACCAGATATATGAAAATACTTTGGACAAATCTAGCCTTAATTTTGACAAAAAGTTTCTGCTTACAGCCACAAAATAGATAACAATAATATTGTGAATTCCAAACACACTCCCATTTAAGGTGTTCCCGAAAATATGACATCAGATCCTTTGCTGGAATATAGGTCTCTTTTTTTTCTTTTTTGAGAGGTTTTTTTTTGCTATAGGGTGCGTGCGCTTGCCAGACAGAGAGAGACAGAGAGACAGAAAGCGAGAAATCACCCCCCAGGAGGGATGGCCACACCGCAATCCCTTCTCCTCCATTCTCGTCTCGGGATCTGGACACGCACGTACACGCACCCGGCGTGAGTTTTAAGCCACCAGATCCGGGACGCGAACCGCGGTCGACTACATGGGAGTCCAGAGACATAGCCATTAAGCTAATTGCTGGTCCCAAGGAATATAGGTCTTAATGATACTGCAGGGACTTCTCTACTAATTTGTGTGTGTGTGTGTGCATGCTCACTTTTGTGCACACACATGCATTTTTCAAAACAGCAAAACATTTTTTTTCTAAATATTACACATAAAGCATTAAAAGGAGCTGCCAAAACTTTGTCTTCTACCTGTCTTAGCAGGGCGACAGTAATGAAATTCCCATTTTATAAATACTTTAGACAACCGGTGCTTGTTTTTTTTTTTTTTTTTTTTTTTTTTTTTTTTGAGAGATTTTTGCTATAGGGTGCATGTGCTCACTGGAGAGAAAGAAAGACAGAGGGACAGAAAGCAAGAAATTACCATCATCCCCGGGGGGCATGGCCATGCCACTTTCTCCTCCATTCTCCTCTCGGGATATTTGGGCACACACACACACACGCACCTGGCATGAGCTTTAAGCTGCCAGATCTCGAACCTAGCCAACTGTGGGAGTTCAGCAACATAACCATTATGCCTTCTGCTGGTCCCCCAACTGGTGCTTATTTTATTTATTTTATTTTTTTTTTTTTGAGAGGTTTTCGCTATAGGGCACGTGCGCTCACCAGACAGACAGAGAGAGACATAGAGACAGAAAGCGAGAAATCACCCCCCAGGGGGGATGGTCATGCTGCAATCCCTTCTCCTCCATTCTCCTCTCGGGATCTTGGGCACGCACGTACACGCGCCCGGCGTGAGTTTTAAGCCACCGGGTCCGGGACGCAAAGCACGGTCGACTACATGGGAGTTCAGCGACATAGCCATTACGCTAACTGCTGGTCCCCCAATTTGTGCTTTTTAACTCTCCAAAATATCTCCTCTCATGTTAAAAAAATAAAAATAAAAAGTAAAAATGTCAGTAGCTGACAAAAGAAAAACAGAAAAGATGACTAGATAAAGTATGAATGTGGTACTTTCGATACAAACGAATGTATGTTTGTCACTGTTTAGATCAAGTGTTGCAAGCAGTGCTTTTTGACTGAATTGTTATGAAAGAAACTGACTTTGCCCTTGCACGTAGTGTTTTTAGCTCTCTTCTTGCCTCAAATGTCCCCACATGCCAGTAAGCAACTGTGTAGACTCCCCATTACTTTAGCCTGTTCTAATAAGCCCTGATTCTATGCAAAAGGTGATATCACAAATTTGAATGATTCATATTTTAGATTAAAATTTATCTCCCCTCCTGCAACTTAAAAGAGGTAGGATTTACATTGTGGTTGAAAGAGTCGGTAATAAATTTAGACTTGGTGATTATTGAAGACAGAGTGCTGTGTGAGCTAACTTGCTTTATCCTCATAGCTTTGAGATGTTAATGGGAAGGCTTTCCTGGATGTTCAAGCAATAAATATTTGACAAAAATTAGATTTGCAGTTGTAGGTAGATTTTGATACAGCTATACAGGCCTGTCAAATGGCCTTCTACCAAAGAGAAATAACACACAGATGCACTCATCACACAATAATGGATGTATACACACTTGTTGACATAAGAATGAGTAAAGCAAGAGAAAAAGTTTTCCTCTCAGCTCTTATCTAGAACTAGTGTGTCTTTTCAAGTAGGCAGATACAAAATGGTCCTTTGGTGTCCCACAGGAGAGATGATATCCAGCAAGATGAAGCAGTCAGACTCCTGGAACCTGTGGTGCTCCAAGCCACCAAATTGCCACGAGTGACAACCAAAAACAAAGCTGGCAGGGCTTTAGTGACCGATGTCAACTGATAGAAATTCATAGCTAGAGGGTCTCAGATAATACATAGTCAGTTTTCTTTCAGTTTTCTTGAGCAATGGAGTCCTTCCTCTCCTCAGTAAAACTTTATGGCAACCCTTAATTTTTAACAAAGATAAAATTGAAATTAGTTTGTTGTAGAGGTACATCTGGAAAATCCTCTTATTTTCTTCCTACCACATTGCATAGTGACCTTGAAGTCTGTCAAAATGCCATAGAGTTCCATAGAATTAGGATTAAAAACTTCTGATCTAGACAAATCCTTTAACGTAATAGGTGAAGGAACTGCACCCCAAAGAGAGTGAGTCAGAGCCCAAAGTCAAGTAGCATAACTAGAGCTAGAACTTAGTTTTACTTACCCTATTTTAATACTCTTCCCATTACACAGGTCAAGCATCACAAGCTTTGAATCAAGCAGATCTGAGTTGAAACTATAATCTGGCATAAAGGATTTAGGGCAGTTCCCTCAATTTCAATCTTCGAGCTTTTGTGGTTCCACCTATAAAAGAAGGGTAGATAAGTTATTTTTATTAGAATTGTTGTGAGGATTAAATGTGACAGGACATGCAAAAAGTTTAAAACAAGTGCCCATTAAATGTTAATTTTTTTCTATTACGTATAATCTGAACATTGAAAGGTAAACACAGTAAACTCAGATCTACAGAATCTGAATAATGGCCCAACTTTCTCCATGGAAATCCAAATGAACAGCACTGGTTCTTTGATTCATTTATTAATGCTCCTATGTCTATCATTATGATATTGTCCTTTCTATTAGAATTATTAATTAAATCTGCCATACACATAAGCATTCACTTATGATGAGTTAACAAAAAAGTGATAAGGCTGATAGAGAAGGTTGTACAAGATTAATTGCTCTACTTATGGGTTTCTCTCAGGTTAAGAAGCAATCTGACAGCTGCGTTTTTAGGCGACTGGTACTGCACCCTCCATCCCCATCACTGACAAGGAGTCACTAAATGCCAAAAGAAGGGAGCTTGGGTATTTGCTGTTGTCATTGATCAGCCTCAAAACATAGCACACTTATAGGAATCAGGCAACTAAAAGAAATAGAGTAATCAAAATGAGTTTCAAATTCAACCATAAAATTTTAATAGGAGCCCTAGTCCAGGAGTTGAACTGGCCTTAAATTAACTGGAGAGATCCTTAGCACTTAACTGCCTGGTCTCAGTTTACTCATCTATAAAATAAAGAAGATTGAAATAACTAATCTCCAGGTTCTCTTTCAGTTGTAATGCTTTTGTGTCCTAAAAAATCCATATATTATTTTTTTTAAAAAAGTAGTTCTTATGTATCAGTTGTTATTTTAAAAGTTATACTTCTTAATAAAGTAGAAATGCAGCTATTATTTTTACTTCTGTATATTTTTTGTCTTTGAACTCCAAAATTATTTTTTATTGACAGAAAAAATTGCATTTTAATGTGCTGGGCTCTGTGGTGTTTTCATAAAGTTTAGGTCAATAGCGCTGCTGGTCTAATCACTTTGTCATCTCTACAAAGAATTTTACTCTCCAGGGAAATATCCTTTATGTTCACAGTTTCCCTTCTGCTGGCCAGCAACCAATGAAAAGGCTGTAGAATAGAACTTCTTGCTTGCTATTTTATTTCACATTGCTATAGCCCTGTAACAAATTAGACTAAAATATGACCTTGTGTACATAGGGGAAAGGGTTGTGGCTAGTAGGGCTTTGTGAAAATGAAAACATGCTATAACGTATGCTACCTAAAGAAACGATATAAACCTACTCTTCTTTAAGTAGTGCCTTTCCTAGTCCTTCCTCTGACAGAGCTCCTGAGAAGTCCTGTGAGCAATTCCTCCCCCATTATTTTTGAGAAGTCTCTTCAAGGATACTTACCAGCATGCACTGTTTTCCCTGCAGTTGTGAAGAGATCTGAAGTGTGACCTAGTGGTTTGAACACGTGATAAGGTGGAGAACTCAGAGCCACTCTTCCACCTCTATTCTGAGCTGTGAATTCTTTCTCTCAAAAATGGAAATGTGGCCCCTCATAGAAGATCTAGCAATGCGTATGAACAACACGATTACTAAGAAGTGCTGAGTGATTATTATTAAACTTACCGTTTCTCCTTAGTCAGTGTGAAGCATAATTAATAGAGGATACTACCAAAAGAAAAAGGAAAGCAAAATTGGCTTTTTACAAAACCATTTTGATGTTCCAGATAAAGGCAAAAATAGGGGAATTAACTGTGAAAGCAATAATATTTCAGTCGGCCATATTTTCTCCAAAGCGCTGTAAATTCAGTTTAGCAGCCATAAAGCCGCTAGGAAAGGGACTGAAAATGATATGTCCTCACTAAATGTATCTATTCAGTGTGGGCTGGATTTTCTTACTTATAAATGTAATTCAATTGGGATTTCTCTACAGAGACACAAATGAACTATCTGTCCAGTATATACTTAAGTAAGATTTAAATAAATCAAGCAAGACTTTCTTGCATGGAAATGCTATTTCATGTATGGCATAGCCAGACATTTATAATAGGTTGGATTTTTCCAATTTTAACCCTTTAAAAAAAAAAAAAAAACGAGCTTTATCTTTCAATAGTTTAAAGCAAAGAGCAACTTGAGTTAACTTTGTCTAAAATGTGGTTTGAGATAGTTGCATTCTCTTCAGTTCCTTTCTTTGATTTTTTTTTAAATCAATCCAATTAGTGCATATGAGGAGCTGCCTAATTAGTGAGGCAGATCATAATTCTTGTCAAAGGGTCAGTCTTCAGTCCACTTAGCAGAAATCACAAGTTTTCTAAAATACTTCATAAGACACCATGGAGCAATGTATTTTTCTAAGACTGGCAGGATAATAATATATTCTTTAAGAATTAGTGATCAAACTGTAGAGAAATTTGTATTTTCTCTAAAAATTGTAACTTCTTGGGAGCACTATAGTTTATAGTATAATAATATACTTACAAACTTTAGATAATATCTATAATCAAACTGAGTAACATTAACTGAGTAAAACACATTTTCAGGAAGACTTGCATAAGTAATGGATGTGCAGCAACACTGCAGGCTTAACTGCTGGAAAAAGACAGCTTAAAAAGGTTTATTTCTCTCAAGCAAACACAGTGCCTGTTGGAGTCTGTATCTAACATCCTTTCTTACACTCATTTCTCTTCATGCTGCAGAACCAGCTGTATTTCTCCAACATTCTTCTGCCAGCAACATCTGAAAGAAGGAGCCTCAAGTGTTCAAATAATCTTGGACTGCCCCATTTCACCATCATAGTAATCTCTCATTACTTTCTTTCCCTCATCGCTATGTTCCTAAATCCCTTCTCTCTGTCTCTCTCTCTCTCTCTCTCTCTCTCTCTCTCTCTCTCTCATTGCTGGTTGAGCCAGTGGCATGTTGGTTGGGCAGCTGAATCCTATGTAACTGACTGCAAGGCTAAAGTCAAGATTCAGAGAGTTGAAAAATATGTGGGCATGTAATCTCAAAATCCTGAAAGAAGAGATGGAGGAAAAAAGATTGTGGTTGACCATTCCTCATGGGGGTAGTTTTTCACTCTCTATTTCTCTCTCTCTCTCTCTCTCTCTCTCTCTCTCTCTCTCTCTCTCTCTCTCTCTTCTCTCTTTTGAAGGATGGGTATGCCCTCCAGCAAAATAAAATAAAATGCTAAATCACTGGCTAGCATATTATTAGTGATAGCCTCTCATCTGCTATTTAATCTTTTGCTTTTTGGATCATACCTTTTTGTTTTCTTTCCCTCATAACTTCTCAATTCTAGAACTTAACCATCACCCAAAGTGATAGATGTCGCTTTAACTAGGAATACAGATTCTGGACAGAACCAAATAGCCTCTGAATAGGCAAGCTCAAAATTGCTTTTGAAAGCTTCATCACTGAAAATGTAATCAAACTTAGCTTACCCAAAATTGATTTAAGTTGCAGCCTTAGGGCCAACCTTTGACCAGGGCAGCGTTCACTCTTGCATCGATTCTGCCTGCAATTGAATTACTCAGGCAATTCTGTGTGCTTTTAGCTTTAGCCCTGGAGTGCAAATGGCCAATTTGGGAAGCAACTTAGTTGCGCTTGAAATTTGCAGGAAGATTTTCTTATACATTCCTGGGGGAAAGCAGGCTTACTTTTAAAAAACATTCATAGTCACAAAATTTGTTGCCTAAAAGATATGTTGTTTGTTTGTGTTTATGTTTGTTTTGATTTGGGAAAACTTTGCTTTCCCTGAAAAAAATCTTTTCCAACTTTGAAAAGACCAGTTCTAATCTTTATAATAAATGTACTAAAAGGGAGGAGGAATGAAAATTAATATGTCGAAAAAGGCAGTATATTCTGTTGTCATTATATAAAGGGAAAGGTAAGAAACACATAGTATTTTATAGTTCTAGAAGCAGAAGTTTAAAAAAGAAACATTTTTATTGTGATGGAAGCAAAAGAATATTCTATAGGTCTCCCTAGAATTGTATTCTATGACAATACCTCCCTCCCTCTCCAAAATATTTTATAAGGTTGGCACAAAAAAAAATTACAGATATTCTTTCAGGGCACAACAATATTCTGTTATGCAGTTCTATTTTCATGATTTTTCTTTTGTACTTTATATCAATTATGTATCATTTACCCTCCTGACAAAACTTCTTGTATTTTCACACAAAGCATACAATCTGTACCTATTTACTTTACATATTGACAATTATAAGATAGAGTCCATTATATACCTTGCAAAAATGTTCAATGTTTCTATTCAGGTTCCTAAACAATATTAAATGACTTCACTAATATAAAGTCAGTGGTGCACTGGTGAATATTTAACTGAAAAAAAAAGAGCATGCATAAAAACATTTACAAATAATAAGCTATGTAGTTCTTTTTCTTGCAAATTTCAAAAAGCCAATTACTTCTCACTGAATGTTGTCTTTGATTTTGGCCACAATCACATATCTGTTACCAACTTATGCTTCACACTGACTAAGGAGAAGCAGTAAGTTTAATAATAATCACTCAGCAGTTCTTAGTAATCATGTTGTTCATACACATTGCATTCCACTAGGACATGACATATGAAATTACATTCCAACTATGAGCATCATTCTAACATGAATATAGGTTGTTATTTTTATTTAGAATAACAAGTGAGATAAAAGTAACATGTGCATATTGTTGAATCAGAGAATAATTTTGAAATACTTCAAGAAAATTTCCTCAATTTCTTGGGTCATTTCCAATGTAACAACTATAGCCACGACACACCTTTTATGTTTAATCTTCTCTAACACTTTCTTCATCATTTTCTTAAGTCTAAACAATAAAAAATAAATAAATCATCTCTAATTTGGAGCACGTATCAGTTTCCATGGTATAAATATACCTACCATATTGTTCTTGGGTTGTTCTCGGGCTCCCGAGGTGCTGTCACTGAATACAGAGTTGGGAGGAGATGTGCAGTTTCACACCATTTTTTAATTGTACACTACAGATACGATAGATGTAAGTAACCTGAAAATAACAGATAATAGTAAAGTATAGTAAAATCATTTGGAATTATGATAACTTTTGAATTGTCATTACATTTATTTATCATAATCTGTATGATAAACTTATATGACTTATCTTAATAATGACCCTGCTTAGTGACTGTTCTCAGAATTCTTAAAACTTCAGTGGTGGGTTCTCAAGAGCTGGTTATATGCCAGCTGCAGCATGCCACTATCTGCTTCAGTGGCTATAAAGGAAAGGATTGCTTCACATACAAACTGCATCACTCTAGACAAATGGTATAACCGGGCCGAGCCCAGATGGTAGAACTCATAGTACATAGGACAACAGTGCTGGAAATCACCTGCAGGACCATGGGCTCTGATTCCTCTTTGTGCTGAAGACCCTAGGAAGTTGGAGGACTGGAGAAAGGAGATGGTGTGATGAGACCCTGTTGAGAGTGCTCTTTTCGCTCTCTTTCTCTCTCTCACTCTTGCTCTTGCTCTCTCTCTTTCTTTCACTCTCTATTACAAACAAAAAGGGAAAAAAAAAAAGGAGAAATTGCTTAACCTTTTTTTTTTACCTACAATTTGCCCATCTGAAACATGGAGTCAGTAGTTCACACAGAAGTGGAAGAATTAAATAAGACACGTGTAAAGTGCTTGGTACATGGTAGAAATTTATACATTAGTGGCCTTTTTTGTTTTTTAAGTTTATTTACTTCCTTCTTTCATGAGTG
Source organism: Tupaia tana (assembly GCA_026018925.1). Lineage (NCBI taxonomy): Eukaryota > Metazoa > Chordata > Mammalia > Scandentia > Tupaiidae > Tupaia > Tupaia tana. Next base: position 41,815,540 of record JAKSZU010000004.1, on the reverse strand, counting down.
AGAAAGATAGAGAGACAGGTAACTTCAATAGGTTCTTCACACCACATTCTACCCCCTTCGTCAGTCAGCTCTGACCATGGACATGCCACATGTACCCAGCTTATTAAGGGAGGTTTATGTAAGTGGACTGTGAACCTTCCCATGGGGATGAACTTCGCATAGTATTGAGTAACCACTGTATCATTGTCTGGCTCCTTCAGTTCCTTCTTACATAACTTCCATTTTCTTCATTATATCTGTAATTCCTTTAGCTTTCTTTTAGGGTAGGAATGACTTGAATCAGCATTTCTAAATCTTTATAATGATTCCAATACAAGTGCATGATAAACTCATGCATTCATAAATATTGTCACATGCTTGCTGCATTTCTTGTTTAAATTTGCTGCAGCACAAAACAGAGCCCTCTTACAATTGACTCTATTACTGTACCTCATTCTACTACACACCAGATTTTAAGCAGCATTATTTTTTTAAACTTAAGTTACAAGGCCTCAGGAGATGCTCATATTGTAATGTTTTAATCCTATGACACCAGAAAGAAAAATATATTACCCGGTCATAAAAAGCTTTCAAGTTCTCATATTAACATTGCAATAGACTTCAAATCATTGATAGCTCCTGTCTTATCTGGCCAGAATCAGAGGAAGAGTAGTATAAAATAAGTATGAAATAAGTGGAATCAATTCCTTTTCCTTTTCATGTCACCACCACCCCCTCCATTAAAAAAAAAAAAAAAAAAAATCTTGAACAGTTTTGTTGTTCTGTTTTCTCATTTGAGTTACTTGTTTAAAAGAAGAAAACTGGGACCAGCAGTTAGCGTAATGGCTATGTCGCTGGACTCCCACGTAGTTGACTGTGGTTCGCGTCCCGGACCGGGTGGCTTAAACTCACGCTGGGCACATATGCGTTAGTGCCCAAGATCCCGAGAGGAGAATGGAGGAGAAGGGACTGAGGCGTGGCCATCCCCTCTGGGGGGTGATTTCTCGCTTTCTGTCTCTATGTCTCTCTCTGTCTGTCTGGCGAGCGCACACGCCCTGTAGCAAAATCCTCTCCAAAAATAAAAAAAATTAAAAAATAAAAGAAGAAAACTATAGTTTGCAAGCTACATACCTGTGACGTAAGATTAACCAGTAATGACATGGTTTTAAAACTTGATTTTTAAATTTTTTTAACTCATTCAATTATGGACCATTTAAATGCCTAGTCCCACGTTAAGTTAAAAATATAAAGATGAGCCTGACTCCTAACCTTTTAGAGACTGCTAATTTTGGAAAGGAGATGGAAGATAGAACTAGTTACCACAAAGTGTAGTCACTTCTTAGAGGTGAGAGAGAATGACAGATGTGAGTGAATAATAGGAATTCTATATAGCTGGTGCACGGAGGACAACAAAAGAGAAAGTGACAGATACCTGGATGGAAATGAAAGCAGATGCTCGCCCATAGATAGCCTTGCAAGGAATCAATGCCTTCCTTAACATCTTCTAGAAGTATTACCAGACCAAAAAGTTCTTTTCAGATACTGTTGACAGCTTTTAAAGAAGGAGCCAAATAATTATTATGGATTATTGAAATATTCTGGTTATTAAAATGTCACTTGGCAGCTGTGAAACAGCCACAGTTACTAAGGAGAAGATTACATATATATACTCATGTATCACCTCCTCATATGTTTCTAGAAAATTGTATATACTTGTGCCAATTTCTGCTTAATGGTAGTGCAGTTACTTTACTATCGACTTATAATGCTGATCAAACAGTAAAATAATTAGTACTGAACCGTTTAATGAAATTTTTAACCATTTTCTAATATATTCTCCCCTAACTTTTCCTGGTGCACTGTTAACCTATTCTCCCATCCATACTGTAATGTGTTTGGCCTAATCTGCTTTTCTTTCAAATTATACAGCATATTGTAAGAAGCCCTCTAAAGACACTTAAGTGCAAAATCTTTCATCTCGGAGTAGCATAATAAAGTTAAATATTTTTGCCCCTGAATGAATCCATAGAGAATTCCCCATATAAATTTAAAGCACCTTATTTATTTATTTATATATTTATTTATTTTGAGAGGTTTTTGTTATAGGGTGCGTGTGCTCACCAGACGGACAGAGAGACAGAAAGCGAGAAATCACTCCCCAGAGGAGATGGCCATGCCGCAATCCCTTCTCCTCCATTCTCCCCTTGGGATCTTGAGCACGCACGCATACACGCCCTGCATGAGTTTAAGCCACCGGGTCTGGGACGCGAACCGCAGTCGACTACGTGGGAGTCCAGCGTCATAACCATTACGTTAACTGCTGGTCCCTAAAGCACCTTATTTTCTAATTAGAAATTTGCCTGGTAAATAATGGCATGATAGCAACTGGTTAATAAATAGTAAAAATTATTGCTGTGTCCTGAAAAGCAGCTTCTAATGGTAATTTACCAACGTAGTCACAGTTCGTTCTATCCAAAGAGCTATTCAGCCTAATATATGCAGCTACAAGTCTCAGACCAAGGAAGTTTTCTGAAGGAGAGCTTGCCTTACTTTGTCATACTTTTTGTTTTATTTTGTTTTCCCTTTGCTTTTAATAAACTGTTATCTCTAGTCCCAGTTCACTATCTTGGAATTAGTTCTAACAGGAGTCAGGTCAGAGAACTGATGTGGGTTAGCACAAATCTAGCCCAATTAGTGAGCGAGTAAAATGTGAATGCCTTTGTAGGCCATTCTTTCCTAATTGCTGAGTATGGGAAAAGAGAACTATTAGTAGAGGTGTTGAGCAGCTTCTATCCAGTATTGCTGGTATAAGATCAGACTTAGTATCTAGGCTCAGTGAGAGAATGAGAAAAGGCAGAATGTAATGCAATGCTGTATCTAGACACAGATAATCATGGCTTCAGGAGTTCTCAGAGAGAGTGTATCAGTACTGGGGGAAAAAATAGCTCCAAGCAAGTATTCTGCCGATGGTGATTCAGAATCATTATCTTCAGATCTAAAGGACAACATTATTATCCTTTGCGATTTAACAGTAGTTGAGTTTAATGTGATATAGGCCTAGCTTTTAACAGTTTTAAAAAATATTGTGATGTGGTTTTAAAGGAGAATGCAGCAAAGTGACAAGCTTAGATAGAGGACAGTTTCAGGCTGGAAATGGGACTGAATACTACACAGATGGGTAACAGAAATATTCTCAAACCTATTATGATGTTTGGAAGTGACTTTTTAAACTGTGTGTGTGTGTGTGTGTGTGTGTGTGTGTAACACTAGATTAAAAAAAAAAAAAAAAAAACACTAAATATTGTACTTCATGACTGCTGTTGCATGTGTTGCTGCCCGCTCTAGAAGACCAGCAGATACAGTCACCTGAGTACTTCTTTGTGTTTCCAGCTTCTTAGGGCTTACATTACCAACAGTGTTGATAGCTTCTTGAAGGTTGCAGCCATTTTATATGCTTCTTCATAGCTATAAAATTCTATCATTTTTCTTATTTAAAATCCCTTTTGAAGTCTTAATGTTTGAAACAAATATCTAGAAACAAATATCTAGAAACAAAAGCAAGTTATTTAATCTACATTCTACTTTAGCATTAAAATTCTATTGAACTAAAGTGCTTAGAAAACTTCCACCAGACGGGCCAGAATATTCTAAGAAGTAATTTATTATTTTTTATTCATTAATATTAAAATTCTATGAGGCTTGCAAAGAACTGACAAAAAAATGTTTGAATTCTGTGAATAACTTGCTAGATAACTTTTCTAAAGCATCTGTGTTAGGATTATGAACAGTTGCAAGTGACAAAACCCAAAATAAGAATGACTTAGACAAGATACAACTTTATTTTCCTTTCACATTGAAGCCCACAATAGGCAGTCTGTTGCTAGAATTGTATCACTGTGTCAAAGACATACATTCATCTCCAAGGTCACTTCACAGTCCAAAGGGTCCACCCCAGTTCAAGCATCACATTGATACTTCAGGCTGTAGGAAATCAAGAAAAAGGGGAAAGAAAAAGTCTCATCCCCTTCTTTTATAAACATGTCCCCAAATCTGTACACATCACTTAATCTTCTATCCCAGTGGCCTTTATTGACACAGCTACACTTAACTGCATAGGAAATTCAAAATTGTATTCTTTGTTAGCATTCTTTGTTCAAAAATTGTAGTTATTTTTTTATCAGAAGAGAATATGATGAATTTTGAGAGACAGCCAGTAGTCTTTACCACAATCTATATTTGTGTGGCCCTAATATCCAGGCATGTTGTTCTTCCCATACAGAACAGGCCTATTCCCACCAAAGGTAGAATACTGCAATGTCCTTTCTAGATGCTGGATTTAACTGAGACCCAGGAACTCTGGGTGATGCAACGTCTTCCCCATCAGCCTGTGGTCTGATGAAATAAGGTTAAAACAGATGTTTTCTGCCACATATAAGCTCTGCATTGCATGGTGGAGTAGGAGCCAGAAAATGGAATGAGTACTCCCATTCTGAGATAGAGGAGAAAAGAAAACCTACAGCAGGCACATATTCATTGCAACGATCAGACCCTGCTAATTGGAAGAGGTAAGATTTCTTTTTATACAGGATAGGAAATTCCCTATATAGCACATCATTCTGTGCTATGGAAAGATCTCCCAAGTTTACCATCCTCTTAGCTCTTGTCTTTGGGCTTACAAGTTGTTTCTTGGACATCATGCTCCATGATCACATCTAAATAAAACAAGAGACTGAACAACTTGTGCGACCCATTTTGTGCAGGTGCAAGTAGAGGCTGGAGACACAGAACTCTCTTTAAGGGCTGAGCAACTATCATAACTGACCAGGCTTGTAGTTTTCTTGACTCAGATTTGCTAAATACAAAACAAAACAAAACAAAACAAAACAAAACAAAACAAAAAAAAAACTTAGTAAGCTTCCATTCAAACTGATTTATTTGTTAGTTACCTTAAGGAAAGATTTTTTAGTAGAAATAGATTTGAAGACCAATGACTCGAACATTTACTCACTGTCCTCTTTGTTCTCTCTTAATCAAACAACAGCCACATTGAAGAGATATGAAATGGTAGGCTTGGTTGGAAAGGGAATAAACTTAGTCTCTTTTGTGCCCTCAAATTGCATAGACTTTTCATCACAAATGCATTAGTCATTTTTATTTGAGGTTGATTTTTTGCAACTACTTCCTTAATGCTTTCATTGGAGATAGAAGCAATTGAGTTTTTTTCATTTTGCAAGATATTAATCAGAACAGATATATCAGGTTTTCCATCAGTTTAGATTCTAAGATACAGGCAGCTCCTTCCTTAGCAGAAGAATATTCCCTTCCACCTCTGAAGACCAGCCAGCACTTGACTGAGTTCATGGCTCTGAAAGTGTCATAATGCAGGCAACATCCATTAGCTTTCCAAACTCTTACTGTTGTCTCTTTCTTGAAAATCATCACATTGAAGATTTAGTCACAGAAGAATTTTATTAAATAATGAACAAATAGTAGTCCTTCCAAAGCTGCTTACATTCCATAATAACCCAAAATGAATAGGAACTAGAAAGTTACCAAGACTAACTTAACTGACCCAAAGATAATCAAAATGATTCGTAGCTTGAGGTCAATGAGAGGTTAATTATCTTCACCAAATAAGGCATCATATATGCACAGAATATTTGCCCATTCCTTCATGTGGAATTAGGATAGACCAAGGAAAATAAATTATTGAAGTTTTCTAAGAGACTTCCAAGTCCCTTGGGCTAAAGCAGAACATAAATTTATCGGTATCTTTAACATTCAAAGAAATTTTGAAATGCTGAAGCTTAGAGGAGAGGAAAATAAAAGAGAATTCTTAAGACATAGATGTTGTCCTTAAGGAATTATCTATAAACTCCCATCATCTACTTCATCCCCTGCCCTCTCCTTTCATTTTATGCATTGAAAAAAAAAATCATACCAGAGAGGAAAGATAACAATCATTCTCTCTTTGGCATAACTTATTAAAGGTAGAGTCTAGGTATAAACTCAGTTATCTTAACACTTCATTGTTTGCAACTGCTAAAAAAGACTGTGGAAATCTGAGCCAATAACTGTGAAGTGCCTGAGAGTTTACCCTGCTTATGTGCTCATGTAACTTGCTACAGTTTCATGGATGCTGGCAGAAAACACAACACTCCTAGGTCAGAGACATAAGACTTTATTACTCACAGCAAAAATAGTAGCCAAAGGGTCAGCATTGTTTGAATCAGCTTCCTAAGCCCTAATTCTCATAGGGGTAACATGCAGTGGTCTCCAGTATAGGAGAACAATGAGTTTAGGGAGCCCAGTGTTTTATAGCAGCCAGTAAGTAAGCCTGCTCTTTGTCTCAGCAGACATTACCTTATCCCATAAGAAGACTTGAGTAAGAGCATTTACTTTTTATCTTTTACTCGGGTCTTTTTATTCTTGGCATTTCCAGCAAAACATGTAACAATAAAACCTGTGGCAGTGTAAGAGCCCCATGAGGAAGTGCCTCCTGACAATCTGTAGAGATACAGAGATAGAAACAGTGATGTGTCCTCTAAAACAGCCCTTCTCAAATCTCATCATGCACATGAATAGACCATGGACCTTTTTTTTTTTTTTTTTTTGGAGAGGTTTTTGCCATAGGGCGCGTGTGCTCGCCAGACAAACAGAGAGAGACAGAGAGACAGAAAGCAAGAAATCACCCCCCAGGGGGGACGGCCACACCGGACCATGGACCGTTTTAAAATTCAGACACGGATTCATTGATTCTGGAACAGAGGATGAGACTCTGAATTTCCTCAGGTTCTCAGGGATACTGATACTATGAGTTCAAGGACCACACTTCCTTAAATAGCATGGGTTTAGGGGAATTGATGGAGTCTCAGAAGGGCTTGTTTGAATTCCCATACTATAGATCTTGAACTTGTATTTCTTTTTTCCTTTCTTTCTTTGAGAGATTTTTGGTACAGGGCGTGTACCCTTGCTGGAGAGACAGAGAGACAGAAAGCAAGAAATTCCCCCCGGGAGAATGGCCATGACACAATCACTTCTCTGTTCTCCTGTTGGGATTTTGGACATACAAGCACACACGCTTGGTGTGAGTTTAAGTCACCAGGTCCAGGACTCGAACCACAGTAATCTATGTGAGAGTCCAGAAACAACCATCACACCATCTGCTGGTTCCTGGACTTCTATTTCAAAGCTCAGAAAATCTTTCCAGTATCCTTCCTAGAACTTAGACTATTACAAACTGACAATGCTTAAAAAAATATTTGAGACCACAACATATATTCTAGTAGACTCTAGAATTTCAGTTAATTAACTTATAATCAAGACTAACTTGGATTATAATATTTATATTGGCATTATCATCTTATTCTGTCCCTAAATGAAGCTACAAGAGAAGTCACATCCAAGTCAGAAGTCATTAATTAATCATGAGAAATCACAGAGGACAGAAAATACTTTAACACTTAGGATAGTCCATCCCCTTGTAAGCAGACCTGCATAGGAAACTAAACCACAATCAGAAAGGGCAGGCTAGCAAGAGAACAAATAGAGAGGCATGACATTAGTGGGACTCAGATATGGTTTATTGCCTGTTGATGATGACGTGTATAGTATTCTCAACTGGACAGGTCTGAGAAGTATTTCATGTTGGGTAAAGTCTTTTTACAAGCAAAATGATAGTGATTGTATTTTTTTAAAAATTGGAATAATAATAATCTGAAAAAAAATGAAAAGCTATTGGATGATGATGATGGGGATTTTAATGTCTTCGTATTGACTGATATGAAGGGTATTCCTTTGGGAAAAAGAAATGTAATACACTGTAAAGTTATGTGAGTCAATGTAATATAAACAAGATTGTGATAAAAAAAATTTTAAAAAAGAAGAAGGGGGGAACCAGCAGTTAGCGTAATGGCTATGTCGCTGGACTCCCACGTAGTCGACCGCGGTTCACATCCCGGACCCGGTGGCTTAAAACTCAGGCCGGGCGCGTGTGCGTGCGTGCCCAAGATCCCGAGAGGAGAATGGAGGAAAAGGGATTGCGGCATGACCATCCCCCCTGGGGGGTGATTTCTCGCTTTCTGTCTCTATGTCTCTCTCTGTCTGTCTGGCGAGCGCACGCGCCCTATAGCGAAAACCTCTAAAAAAAAAAAAAAAGATTAAAAAAAAGAAGAAGGGAAGGTAAATAAATCAAACATTAATGGCATTAGTCAAAATTCAATGTTGCTTCCTGCCTCTCAGGGAAATGGAATGTTTACCAGTGGTACAAAATGTGTATCACATCTAATAATTCTGGTGCCCTCTACTCTAAGTGGTACATCATGGTAATCTCTGAACTCACACCCTGCATTTTCTGCTATGATTATCCTTTATCTGTGAATATAGCTGATCAATCCTAGATGTCTACTCCCTTCAGTTTTCTGTCAAATTCTGTTTGCTGCACATTTTCTTTGGTCTTCAAAAGATAATTTTGCATACATCTGTTCTGATCTGTTGCTTTCATAATTTAACTCTCAGAGAGTAAACTAATTTTCCTCACTTTTAGTTCTGCAGATGAGATAGAGATATAGCCTATCCAAAAGGCAGTTCAGTCAATGACTAGCCGATTATCACATTGCTTATTTTATCAACCGAATATTTGGGTATTCTGCAAAAAAGATTTTTAAAAAAACTCTCAAAAAATTAAAACTGAGGTTTTATTTTTTCCTACAGATTTTTAGGAAAATTTCCACGAAAGGCCACATATATAAATTATCCCAACATTGTTCAAACCACATCAAATATTATGCTAATAATTTCTATGACAAATCCAGTCAGACCCTCATTTAGCAAATTTATTTAAAACATAATATGAAGAGGCTCCGATCTTAAAAATGCATGTACATATACATACATAAAAACTATAATCAATCTACCTTCATACACACAAATAGGCCTTGTTACATTTTGATTATTTTGATGTAGCCTACTGTTTGACAATTGAAATAGCTTTTGTCCATAGAAACAATGTTCCCTCTGTTAATTTATCCATTCATTACTGAGTATGGACTCTATACCAGAATCTGTATCAGTTTCTGGGAATACAAAGGCAGTAAAGCAGGCATATCTCCTACCCTTAATACATTTATAATCTGTGGGAGAGAAAAACAAGTTACCATGCAAACATAGTACTCAAGGGTGAGACATGCCTTTCGAGAGATACCGATATCTAATCTGAGACCAGGTAAAAGAGAGGATCCAAGATGCCAGGTAGATGAAACTATGTTTATCAGTTCCCAAGGCAAAAGAGACTAAAGAAGTTTTCTTCAACAGCTTCACAAGCCTATTTAACCCATAATGTCCTTAAAGTGGAATCCCAGACTTATCAATAAAAGAAGAGTGAAAAGGAGTAGCTGTTGCATATTGAGCCCAAGTGCTATAATAGCTCTGAAAATTCATCCTCTATAATTTGTAATATTTTGGTTGGGAAATCTAAGACCCAATAACTTCTCAAATAGATAATCCCTGAGGGGTAGTACAGAACCCAGACTAGAAAAAAGGATCACCTACTTTTCCTACAAGCACTTTCTCAAGGACAGAATTAATTATGCAGTAGAATGTGCCCACTCTCTTACGTACAATTTGTATGGTTGTATCAGAGTTCTAATTTAAAATGAACACACATCCATGGAATTATGCTGAAGACTTAGTCTTTAATTTGCATGCTCTTATGTGAGTACATATATATTTATATATCTTTATGTAGATTAGTTACAAATTAAGTTCCTTTACAAGTAAACTATGGCTGAAAAAAACAGTATTTTTAACAAATTAGTGGGATTTTCCTTGTATAACTACGAGTTGATAGATAGGCAAACTTGTTTATCACAATGACACTGGTGTCAACAGGGAATCAACAATCAGGTTTGGGTCATCATTCCAAAAGATAAAATCTCAAATACTATAATCCCTAATGTTGAAATCCTGAAAGATCAAAATCTCTAAAATCTAAAACCCCTAAAATTGAAAATCCCAAAAAAGATAATTCTGGGAAAAATAATTTTTAAAATTACTTAAAGATATTTATTTACACTTTTAAGAATCTACTTGAGAAACATAAAAACATGAGAACATTTTCATAGGCCAATTTACACACACACAAAAATACTGAATACTTTTTTAAGCATAAATACCCAGAACTGCTAATGACAGTCGTATAACAGTTATAAGCAGGCTATATTCATAAAGAAGAGATAAAAAGTGCAATGTGTAAATACACGTCACTATGGACAGTAATTGTGTGTACCCAGCTTTGTAACCGTGGTCACCCAAAATACCATGGCCTAAGTCTTTTGACGAAATAATAGATCAAAAACTGCTATGCTGAGATCTTAAGAAATTGTATCTTTCACAAATACGGATGTACAAAAAGTATGTATTTTCATTTAGTGAGGAAGTTTCAACATTTTTACATACACATAAAATACTTACACACAAAGTCAGTAATGTGATAACGCACCTTCACAAAATCAACATTGCAAAAAATAATAATAAGATAAATTAGAATTTCTAAAAGTCTTTACACAGTTCTTACCACCAATATTGGAAATGATGTAAAAATGAAATATACTGCATAGTAAATTGTATAACAGTAATGCTGAATTTGAAATAGCGATACAAAAACTAAAAAGAAAATTTGGGATTTGGAAAATGTTTCTCAGGGATGGGTTCTGGACAGGTGCATGGAAATAGTTCATAAGACTGGAAAGATTCTCCTCATTTTTAACTATTTTTGAAGTGTTATACAATGATGAATAGCCACTTCTTTTCTTTGAGGGTGTGGTCCTCCTTGGAGAATATGTTCACACTCATTTTCTGTGTGGCACTACTGTTTTGGAAATTCTTCTGTGAGGGGCCAGCAGGCAGTGATGATTAAAGCGCTGAACTCCCACATGGCCAACCACAGTTGAGTCCTGAATCTGGCGGCTTGCTTTCTCACGTTTCCTCACTCTCTCTTTCTTGGTCTCTCTCTGGTCAAGTTAAAATAATGATAATAGGGCTGGCAGGTGGCGGGGTGATTGGGGGCACTGGATTCCCACATGGCTGACCGCAGTTCAAGTCCAGGACCTGGTGGCTTGTCTTCTCACTTTCCCTCTCTCTCTCTCTCTCTCTCTCACTCTGTCCCTCTCTGGTCAAATTTACATAAATGTGTAAGCAAATAAAGTTTAATAAAATAATTATTAAAAAATGATAATAAATAAAATTAAATACAATAATTAAAAAAAAATCTTTTGTGAATCAAATAACACTGACAGGAGCAGACCGTGTAAGGTTTTCTCCATCTTCTGTGCCTTGCTTCTGTGTGCTTTAGTTACCCAGAAATCCGTTCTGCATGCACTTGTATCCAGACTACACATTTAGAGGAAATACAGAATTTGACTTTCTCCACTTATTATATGTGTAACTTTCTTTTTCTTTCTTTCTTCAATTGGGAATTTTGTTTTTTGAGATTTTGGCTGTAAGGATTTGAACATTCAGCATTTTATTCTTTTGAGATTGTGATTTTGGGTATTTTAGACGTTAGGGATTTTGATCTTTCAGGATTTCAACACTGGAAATGATGAGACTGAAGGCTGTATCTTTTGGAATTATAATTGTCGTCACAATCTGTTCATTCGGCCTCGTATAGTGTGCTCTTGCTGTCTCATCTGCACAAGATATAGATAATGCAGCATTACCACCATGCTCCAAGTAAGGCAAAGGTTTAAAATGACTGCCTGGATGACTTTTGAGGAGCTTTCCCAGAGAGAAGCTTTCTCAATGACTTGAACTTGCACTTCTTTGCCAGAAATGTATCACAGAGCCACTTCACTTGCAACAACTCTTAGAGAATATAGGTTGTGTTGTAGTTAGGCCCATGACTTCTCCAACAGAATCACCTCTTAAAGTCTAAATCCGGGACTGGCCCTGTGGTTTTGTGGTTGAAGGAGCTGAATCTCACATGCCAGAACACAGTTTGAGCTCTGGCCTGGCATCTTGAAAAACACTCTGAGCATTTTTGTGGGTGTGCTCCAAATCCTGACAGGATGGAGAAATGGAGAAGGGATAACCGTGCCTCATTGGGAATGGGGAATGCCTTCTCCCTGTCTGCCTCTCTCTCTCTCTCATTCTCTGTTACTGTCTTCCTATATTTATGTCTCTCTGGTGAGTGCAATTTAAAAAAAGTTCTAAATCAGAAATATGATCTGAGGGACCAGCAGTTAGCGTAATGGCTGTGTTGCTGGACTCCCATGTACTCGACGACGGTCGAGTCCCAGACCTGGTGACTTAAACTCACACCGGGCACGTGTGCATGTGTACCCAAGATCCTGAGAGGAGAATGGAGGAGAAGGGATTGTGGCATGGTCATCCTTCCAGGGGGTGATTTCTCGCTTTCTGTCTCTCTGTCTGTCTCTGTCTTTCTTGCGAGCACACGTGCCCTATAGCAAAAACCTCTTAAAAAACAAAGCAAAAAGAAATCTTATCTGAGACTCAGAAGAGGTTGGTTCCTTCTGGTTTAGCCACTTATCACTTACACATGTCACTTTGAGTAAATTATTCCATGATTGCAAAATTCGTTCTCCTCATTCATAAAGCAGAATGGGATTAGAGTAAGATTAAGTAAGTACATATTCTTTTGAAAGATCCATGAACTAAGTGGGTTCCTCTTATCTTTTATTGCAATTGACTGTTTTATTTAAAGGTTGGTCAGAAAGAAACAGGAAGCAAAATCTAAGGTCAGGCCCCCGTGGTTTCTGCTCTCCCCTGGCAATCTTGCCCCTTTACCTAGGAGTAAAAGCCAGGGAAAGAGCAGAGATGGGTAAAAATAAACTGGTCTGGGGACCAGTAGATTGCATAATGGTTACATCACTGGATTCCCACATAGTTGACTCAAGTCCAGGACTCACACAGGCACTTGTACATGTGTGGCCAAAATCCTGAGAGAAGAATGGAGGAAAAGGGATTGTGGCATGGCCATCTCCCTTGACGGTGACTTCTCGCTTTCTGTCTCTCTGTCTCTCTGTGTCTCAAGCACACTCACTCTTAAAGCAAAAAAAAAAAAAAAAAAAAAAAAAGTCTCTCTAAAAAATAATAATAATAAATTGGTCTGGCAAGTTTGCTGGTTTTCTACCATGTATGTCACAGCTCCAGATGCCATTGCCTAGAGCTGTCGTGTCCTTGACTAAATGTTTAACCTTTCAAATTGATATTAGTGAGATGTGGAGAGCGAATACCCTGGTGGCCTGGTGGCCCAACTCCCCCTCTGTACTCAGAGGTTCTGTATGTTCATGCAATCATGGTCTATGTGGTTACCACTTTAATAGAAGTCAGTTGTTTATTTCTAGCTAGCGCTCTCCTTATAGTTCTCTTGAGGGGCACTTCCTGTGCATTTGTCAAGTTCAATAAACTTTCTAATTACTATCTCAAATTCCTTATGTTTTTAACACACAATGATCCATACCCATATTAAATAGACCTGCGATGTTTCTAAACAAAAAGCAGTGTCACATGTGACTTCAGTGTAGAATGGGAGGCCCTACTACGTGGGATTTATTTGCAGAACACTTACCCTTCTGAGAATTCTGCTTCTGCATATTTACCAGCCTAGACTTCTCCAGAGGTGTTTTCTTTGCCAGTCTTCTTAATAACCGCAAATTGCATTTAAGTTGGTATTAGCAAACCAGTCGAAATGATCATCGTTTATTATTGACTACTCCTTGAGGGGGGTCTCTGTGAAGATGTAACAAACCAGAAGCCAGAATGCCATGTCTATTCGTTTATTAGTGACGAGCCCAGTGATGTGTGTAGTCAGGCATTTATCAACTAGTGTTGTTTCCATAGCAACAACTCCAGGCTTGAGTAAGTTAATATGCATTTGCATTTGTAAAATAAACTTGAACACATACAGATGTACTTAAATGAATATGTACTCGTGAGTTTGATATTTAAAGCCTCCAGGCTTTATGCATCCATCTCTAGCCCCTATGTTGGAAATCAGTGTTTGAGCAAGAGTTTGCAGGGGTTTAAAATGACTGGAACTAGATGCTTTGCTTTTCTCAATACTGAGAACGAATTAAAGTGCAGAGTATTGATGTTGAGCCTATTATCTCCTGTTCAGAATACTGACAATGTGCATGTGATGAGCTCGGGCTCACCTTAGACACAGAAGCCCTTTGATACAATGGTGATGACGGTGTCTTCGTCTGAACAGAGCCTTGCATTTCAGTTGTTTACTTGTCCTCTTTCCTGAGAGCAATTAGAATTTCCCAGAATCTCAACAGCTTGCTTTCTGCCTTTGTTTAGACTTGCTGTGTGTTGCAAGCCTAATGGGCTCTCTCCGTAGTTGTGATTAAGAACAAGGGATGGCGATCAGAGAGGTCACCAATGCTTAGACAGTTTGTTAGAGTTTTAAACTCTAATGAATAATGTGCAGCAGGGCTAAATAAAGCCTATTTAAGCCTAGAAATTATCAACATTCTAATGTAGAAGATAAAGCCCCAAACTTGGAATTAATTCAAAAAAATTAAAACTCTAAAATATGGCCTAAACATAGTATAGTCATAGTTACTCCTGCCCCATTCTAGTCTTGTCCTTGATATTGTGAGAAAATTAGGCATGACGTAGGCAGAACATATTAGTTTGTGCCATATTTACATACTGACTTTTGAAAAAAAAAATATGTTCCCCAAAACGGTACTTGGAAGATAATTGACTTTGTGCATAATAAACTTTGTGTCAGATTTTAAAACTTTGTTCTTATGGTCATTGTGACTAGTTTTGCATGTCTTGGCCAATTACTTTATTTGACTTGGATCTTGGAAAAATTGATTTGGTCAATCATACTGAAAACTACTATTTATTTAAGAAAATGGTAAATCTATTGTGCCATCTCCAACTATGATTAACAATAGATGCACTTGTGCTTCAGGGACTTATGAGAATAGTCCTATATTGATTAAATACTGTGATGATATCTTTCCTAAATATGGTCTAAACTCATCTAGCTCCTCCGTTTTGACTTTCAGAAAACTTTAGATAAGTCAGTCCCAAAATACACTCATGAATAAGAAGGAAGTGATGATAAACTGCTATTTACAGCTGAAATGTGTCCTACTTTCTAATATGAATTTTTACAAGAAATATAAGCCCTTCACCCATTAATCTATTATGTTTAATCCAAAGTTCAAAAATGAAAACTTGCTTTTCCTTTCTGACACATCAGTTTAATTTGACAGTTTGCTAACATACCTGGGATTAATGATAGATATCAGCAAACACTGTCTTTTTCTGTGAATGTGAACAAACAAAACCACACAAAGGCAAAAACAGCAACAATCACAACAAATGATTTTAACAGCTTTGGTAGAAGCTATCAGTTAAAAATGAAATATTTTTTAATTATTCAGCTTTTCAATTTGGTTAAAACTCACACTGATTTTTTTCTCTTTGGATTGTGATAATTTGTTTTATCAAATTTAATTGTTTCTTCTATTTAAGAAATAGGTGGATAAAGTCATACAGTAATATTTCAGAATATTTTTTTCTTAAGAAGTAATAATAATCATAGATACCCAGTATAAGAAAAGTTTATAAACATAATTATAACAAACTTTTACTGTGTAGCATAAAATAATTTGAACAGTGAGAGTATGCATTTACAAATTAAAAAATACTTATAGTGATTTCATATTGTGTCTTATACTTGAAAACGACATCTGAGTACTGGGCAATAGCTATATGTCACTTTCCATGTTATAAATGTAGATAATTTATTTCCTTTAAGGCCATACAGATCCAGTATATTACTCCAGTTAATGTAAGTAACAGAGCCAGTGGAAAAAAGGTGTATTCAGTTCCACAATGAGATACGGTTTTAGAAAGGAAGGACAAATTTAAAGCTCTTTGAAAGTGTCTTTGGCATTTGTGTACAAGTAGAACTTTGTGTCACTTGTCAGAGAAAAACCCATGTATAAAAAAAATCCAAGTCTAAATAGCAACAAAAACCTTCTTGTTTCAAAAGGCATGGAAAATTACTAAGCAGTTCTGTTCCTTTAAATCATGGGCTTCCCATGGAGAACACCAATGTATGTCAACAGATTATGAAATAACAATAGACAACATTTTAAAATCATACCAAATGCTTAACAATACTTTATTTGGTCTTCAAATTTATCTTGCACGATAAATTTTGTTTTGTTTTGTTTGTTTGTTTTTTAATGAAACAAGCATCAAGAGATAAGTAGTCCAAAGTCACTAAATTAGTTAGTGGTATATGAAGCTAAAACCTTATGTGATAAACTTCAGTGCCTGTACTCTGTAACTACAACTACTGTAAAATAAACACAGTGCTTAAACAAGAAATGGGGAGATAGACTCCACTGGTGAGCCACACAGAGTCTGAACTGTTCTGAGGGTCACCTGAAATACAGTTCAAATTACTAGTTTACTGCTCAGATGGGAAGAGAATTCCCCAATGACCTTACATATAAGATCCTTTCTGTCTCCTTTTGCCAAGGTAACACACTGCAACTCTCTCTTGAAGTAAGTCAAATGAAATCCAAGCACCAGATAGTTATCACCTCAACTCTACACTTAACAAGGTCAAGAATTATGTGTAACCCCAAGAAAACTGGGTTGTCTTGTTCTTAAATATAAATAAAGAAACATACAAACTGTAAAAACCTTAAACAGCCATCTCAATCATTACTGAAGATCTTAAGGATGTGGGAGAGATACCAAAGTGTTCGAACAACAACAAATTAATCTCTTTATTCCCTTTCTCCCTGGGATGCTCTAAACCTCATGTTTAGTGCTCAAATATGGTTCCTCTTTCGCTCTTCCCACTACTCTCAACTCAAGCTGCTGGGTCCAGGGCTCAAACTACTGTCGGCCATATGGGAATCCAACCATCTTAACCACAATGTCATCTGCTGGCCCAGCTGCTGGTTCTCGTTTCCATAGGGTGCTTGCACTCACTGGAGAGAGACAGAGAGATGGAAAGTGAGAAATCACCCCCCCCCCCCAGGGGAATGGTCATGCAACAATACCTTCTCCTCCATTCTCCTCTCGATATTTTGAGCACACAAGCACACATGCCAAATAGGATTTTCAAGCTGCTGAGTCTGGGGCTCAAACTGTGGTCAGCCATGTGGGAGGGAGTCCAACTGCCTTAAACACCATGCCATGTGCTGGCCCAGCTGCTGGCTCGCTTTTCCTTTTCCTCAACCCATTCTTCCATCACCAGATTATTTTTTTCTTATGTTAAATGATTCGTTAATTTATCTAGCAGTCTAAAATGTATATATTACCTCCAACAACAAAGTTCCCATAGACTAGAAAAAGATTCTTGCTCTTGAGAAACTGTGTGTGTACATGTGTGCACACATGTATATATGCATGTACATATAAAACAAATATATAATTCTTAAAATTGTATTTCTATATACATACATGCATGTATCATATAGTATATATACATGCACAGGTGCACTATGTGTGTGTGTGCGTGTATATATATGTGTGTGTGTGTGTGTGTGTGTGTGTGTGTATATATGTATTTCTTACATTTTTATTATAGGGTGTATTTCCACATCTTCACTTTCATAGCTTTTGTTTACCACAGAAATCCAATACTCAGCCAGGATTTGTCACATAGTAACTTCAGTAAATATTGCACTGACTAAGAATGAACAAATTACTTTTTTTCCGAACCTGTCCACCTGGAACACATGGGTAAGCTCCAAGGGCCTTAGAGACTCCTCAGGGACTCCTCAGCTGCACTGTTCCTACGTTTTTCATGTTTTTCTCTCTGGGCCTCAGAACAGTCTCTCATGGGTAAAAGAATAGTATCAGTGGCACATGGATTGTATATGGAGCAGAAATGACCCCTCACTAGGTAGAGCTTATCCTTCTGGTGTTCTAACAATGAGCTTTCTGATTTAGAAGGCAGATTTCCCACCCATAGATGAGTTTAAAGGAAAAATGACTTCACTAAAGTCAGCTGAGGAAATCAATCATCAAACTGACAATCAATACAAGTATATGTGTGTGTGTATATGTATATATATATATATATATATATATATATATATATATATATATGTGTGTGTGTATATATATATATACACACACACATATACACACACAGACTGTGGTTGAATGGTTAGGATGGAAATGCTATCATTTTTTGCCTCTTTAATATACATTGCATTTGCTAATTGTCTTAGTGAGTTCAGGGTACTATGAGAAAGCAACATAGACTGAGTGACTTATTAACAAAAATTTATTTCATGCCTTTTTGGGGACTTGAAGTATGAGATCAGGGTGCTAACATGGTCAGGTTCTGGTAAGGGTCCTTTTCCAGGTTACAGACTGCTGACTTCTGATTGATTCTCACATAGCAAGAAGAGATTAGAGAATTCTCTGGGGTCTCTTTTAAAAGTATAATAAACCCATGAAGGCTCCACCCTCAGGACCTGATTACCTCCTAATAGTCTTACTTCCCAGTACCATCTTATGGGGGTTTAGGATGACAGCATACGAATTTGTGGGGGAGACACAAAGACTCAGTGTACGTTGTACTGACACACTGTATTAGGAACTGAACAATAACAGAAATAAATCACAAAATGAAATGTAGAATGAATAACACAGAAAACTGAATTTCTACGTATCTCCATTATGTGGAAGTCAAGCAACAGTTGAACAAATGCAGTTTACTTGAATTTTATTCAACGTATCAAGAAAGCAGGAAAACAGCTACATTTACACAATCATTACTAGAAAATGCAAGTAGCTGTTCAAAATTAGCAAAGACTATTTGAAAAGTATAGCTAATAGAAGATGCTTATCAATTCTTATCATTTCTACCTTTTGCTAGAAATATTATTTTTAGAATAATCTTCCCTCAAGCCATTTTTCTAATATCGGTTACAACATTCATAGCAGAATCTTTATAAAAAGTACATTTCTGTACCTGCACCATACTCTGTAATACCTAATCAATTTTATCTCAAGCAGGTAGTTTTGGAATATGATGAAAATAGGAAATAGAAAAATAGAAGCTAAATATTTATTTCCAAATTTAAATAAATCACAGCAATAGTTTTATGATTAAACTTGTATGTGGACATAGATCAGCAAGAAGATACTATCAAGTTATACAGAATAGAAAAAGAAATTAAGAAACCTTTAAAGAATGTTATGAATCTATTTGAGAGAGCACTCCTATCCAAAGTGTTTCTAAGAACACTTTCCTCTACAGCCTCATCTGGCTCTCTTGCTACCTCTAATAGTATTCTCCACTTTCCAATGTCTCCTACTTCCATTTCATCCATCATATTATTTCATGTTCCTTTTCCTCCCCAAAGCTTTTAACTGCCGTTGCTGTGTACCTGGTGAAGAAACTGAAGATCAGCTGGCAGTCTCTGTGTGTTTCTGTCAGCACGCCAATACCTGTTGCTCTGTCCTATTTAGGAGGCTTGAGTTCTTGATGAGGAAATATGCTCTACACAGAGACCAGCGCAATTTTGGCAATCACAGGAACAGACATTTATTTTTCCTGCTAAGCAAATAGCTTATTACTGAAAACCGCTAAGAACTGAGATAAAGTCTGTATACAAGGAATGACATGAATCATAAAAGTCTTAGCCAGGCTTAAACTATTGTGAATACATACATAGAAGCATGCACACACACACAAACTCCAGCTGAGTTTCTTTTCTTTTCTTTTCTTTTCTTTTTTCTTTTCTTTTGAATATGCCTTAATTCTCTTGTAACCCCAAGCCAAAGATTAAGTCAAGTAGGATCTCAGTGAGATTCAACCCTGTTTGGGATAGAACTCACAGAAGACCTGAAGCATGGAAACATGGCTTCCTCTCAGGGTACCATCACAGAGTGTCCCTCTACTTCTGTTTGTTTGTTTGTTTGTTTGTTTGTTTGTTTGTTTTTCCTGACCTGGTTACTTCGCAATAAATGGGCCATTGGCTTATTTGGTAAGAGGCTCTCAGCATTTGTTCTTTTCCTGAAAATGCCATGTACAGTTTGTGTCCTCCTCTGATTAATTTTATTTTTAGATTGCCAGAGGGCACGTGTGCTTGCCAGAGAGAGAAAGACAGAGAAACTGCACTCCAAATGGGGCATGATCATGTCACAACCCTTTTCCTCCATTTCATTTCTTTTTTTGGAGAGGTTTTTGCTATAGGGCACGTGCACTCGCCAGAAAGACAGAGAGAGACAGAGAGACAGAAAGTGAGAAATCATCCCCCGGGGGGATGGCCACACTGCAATCCCTTCTCCTCCATTCTCCTCTTGGGATCTTGGGCATGCACGCACACGTGCCCGATGTGAGAGTTTAAGCCACCAGTTCCGGGACGCGAACTGCGGTCAACTACATGGGAGTCCAGCGACATAGCCATTATGCCAAATGCCGGCCCCCTTTCCCTCCATTTCTCTATCCTGTTGGGAGTTGGAAATGCATGCATCCACACCTGACATGATTATGGTACAGGGACTCGGACCTGAACTATAGTTAGCCATGTGAAGGCTGACTCCCCCAACCACAAGCCTATGAAATTGGCCCTTCCCCCTAATGATTTCTGACTGTTACTCTTAACTTCCTGTTAGAGGTAGTGCATATAATATGTAGAAGAAGTGGATGAGTCTGAAACTGGCAATCAGATGACCTGGGTTTTAACCATGGTTCTGCAATAGGAGAGCTTAGAAAGTCACTGAAGTTCTCAGGGTATAGAATGAGATTATCTCTGAATCCTTTTCTAGCTCTGAGTCAATGATTGTGTGATCCGTGAGGTCCAATTTTATCCTTATGGAACATGTTTATAGTCTATCATATTCACATATTCTTTGTTGCCTTGTAATTTTATGAAAACTTTGGTATGCAAAATTGATTAAACAATTGTTTATAAAAAAAAATTCCCCTGTTTCTTTGAATTTTAAATGGGCATGGTGGTCAGTTTTTTTGTTGTTTTGTTTTTGTTTTTGCCAAAGGGCACGTACACTCATTGGAGAGAGACAGAGAGAGGGAAAGTAAGAAATCAGCCCCCAGAAGGGATGGCCATAATACAATCCCTTCTCCATTCTCCTCTCAGGATTTTGGGCACACATACAATGCGCCTGGCATGATTTTCTTTTTTCTTTTCTTTAGTTTGATTTCTATTTTATTTATTTATTTATTTATTTATTTATTTATTTATTTATTTATTTTCATTTCATTTTCTTTTATACATTCAATCCCATTATTATTTGGCTTACAAAATGGATATTTCAACAGGTGAACATTTCTCCCTAGTACAGTTGATAAAACTACAAAATATCTTCAACAGATAATACCATATTTCTTTGTGCCATTAATGCTTTGCCTCCCTATTTTTCTTCTTTTTTTTTTTTTTTTTTTTTTTTTTCCTTTTTTTTTGGAAATGTCATTCTTCAGACCCTCCTCTTTCACACACACACTATATCTGGTATTTACATCTATATAGTGTGTTTCTATATCCTTTAGTCAATTAGTTTCAGTCATAGAGTGTGGACACTCGGTATATATTAAGTTCAAACTGCTGGGCCCGGAACTCAAAGTGTGGTAGGCCATGTGGGTATCCAGAACTTACTCACCAGTGCCACCAGCTGGTCCCATGATCACAGTTTTGAAATTTTTTTGAGAGTCTATCTTTGTTCTTGTGAATGCTAAGAAATAAAAGCTAAATAGAAAAAATATGAGTAGAGAAGGCATTATATTTTAAATTTTAGAAAACTTGAGGTGCTAAAGAAACAGAACTTTTATTTTACCTTGTTTTCTGGATAAACAAAATTAAAGTAGGAAAAGATAACACAGTAGGGGAATTAAAAGGAGATCTAGAGTCACAGGACTGGGTACAAATTCTTAATTCACTATTTACTATGTGTATGAAACTGATACTAAGTTATTTCATTCTTAAATTTTGAAAACAAAAACTACGATGTGCGGTAATGATTATGTAAGATAATATACATACATTTCTAGCAAGGGACTAGTCCTCCTAGAGCAGTGCTCTCAAACTTTTAAGTACCTAAAAATCTCCTGGGATCTTGTTAAAGTCAGATTCTAATCCTGTGGTTCCAAATTGGGATATGAGATTCTGCATTTTTAACCATCTCCTAGATAATGCCAAAGCTTCGAATAGCCAAGATAGAGGCACTTAATAAATGTACAGTGCCTTTGCTCTTCATCCTTACACTTCAAACTGTAAATACATATTTAATTTGAAATGATAGATTGGAAAGCTGGTTTTACTTGTTTTGCTTTTTTGTCTCTGTTTATTTTTTGACCTGATCAGTATGCCTGTTTTGAACCAGTCATCTGTCACCTATAGTCAGGACAAAGGAAACCAACAGTGTATCATTTTCAAGTCATCTTGTGTCAACCTGCTGGGACAAGTCCCCCAAACTTTCAGTGAGCGCTGTGTGATCTTTCCTTTCTTTTTTTTAACCACCACTCTCAACTCTCAATACTAACAATTATTGATTAAATTCATCACCCTCTTTTACACTAGAAAAGCAATGTTCTCAGTAAAATTCTATTCCTTTGCTTGTTTCAAACTTCAAAGCATAGCCCAAAAAATTCTCCAAAAAAAAGCTTGCTCCTACATTTCTTTAGGCTCATGGTTTCACCATTTTTTAGACTCTTCTATTTCTCTAAACGATAGCAAAAGGCCCAGTAATGATTTACTTGTCTTTCTGGTTCTTTCAGTCAATAGTAGATGATAATTTACTCTCTCTCTCTATGATTGGAGCATATTTTAAATTATCCGTTTAAGCTTGGGCTGTAATTAAAATTATGTGGGCATTTAGGACATTATTCTGCAAAAATGCTCTGTGGGCTTTCTCTGCTCTAGCTCATCGAGTCCAGGTGCAAAGCGGCATAAGAACATTGAGGGGAAAATCAACCATATCTTGGGTTCTTGCACTAGCCATTTATCTACCAGCTTAGGCAAAATTCACAGGTAAGTCTTTCCAGCAGATTAAACCTGAAATCATCTCTTGTTACACTTAAATAGAAGGCAGTCCTATCTCTCTCTGTTCCAATATATTTCATGGAGCACTAGCTTTCTTTAAAAACCCAACAAACAAATGTTTGCCTGTGTGAGATGTTATTATTAGTCACAAATACTTATTTACTTCACTGTAAGAGGATTATACATACCTATTTTCAAGTGAGATGCAAGGCTTCTTCCCATGGACATCAGTGGCCATGTGACTGACTTTGGCCAATGAGGTGGCAGATGTGGTGTGCGTATCAGAGCAGAAGCTCCAAGTATTACTAAGAGCTCTGCCTCATCCTTTCTGTGAGCCATGAGAAGGATGCAAGCCAAATAAGTTATGTGCCTTAAACCTGGTCCAAAAAAAAATGTATGGAGTAGGAGCAGTCCTGTAGTTGCCCTGTAGTTAACAGGTAATATGATAAAAAAATACACTAGATTGTTTGGGTCACTGAGATTTGGGTTTTTTGTTTTTTGTTTTTTGTTTTTTTTTTTTTTTGGAGAGGTTTTTGCCATAGGGTGCATGCGTTCGCCAGACAGACAGAGAGAGACAGACAGAAAGCGAGAAATCACCCCCCAGGGGGGATGGCCACGCCACAATCCCTTCTCCTCCATTCTCCTCTCAGGATCTTGGGCACGCACGCACACGCGCCTGGCATGAGTTTTAAGCCACCGGGTCCGGAACGCGAACCGAGGTCGACTACGTGGGAGTCCAGCGACATAGCCATTACGCTAAATGCTGGTTCCGGTCACTGACATTTTGACTGTTACCATAGTATAGTCTACAAAAGCTGCCTAAAACAGTACTGTTACCTATAAAAACAATTTCAAGAAAGGGAGAACAAAGCACCTCAACTATAGAGAAGTAAATAAGCTAACTATTTCAAATAATTTTTATAGCAGTTTTTGAAAATGGGAACTCAAAGGTCACATTCAATAACTATATACTTGAAAAGACATAGATTGTATCAAGATTCTAGTGTTGCTTAATTGGAAGTGCCTGCCTTAAATACTGGGAGGAAAAAGACTGTGAGATATTAGAGGAAAAACTATACTATTTCTATATATCAGATGTATGATGAGAGTAATAGTACTGCAATAAATTAATATTGGCTGCCTTTGTTCTAAAATCAGGAAGAACAAGGTAAACTTGACAATTTATGCTCAACTTTGATTTCTTTATATTTTTTTCTTGGAAGAGGGAGACAAGTACCCTCGTCAGGGTCTCATGCCGTAATCTCTATCTCAAGCCTTGGAGCAACCCTTGAAGCCAGCAGGATCATAGGCACACACATGTTCAGTGTGTACAGGTCAACCTGAGAACTGAACTCTGGTCTTCCATATGGCTTTTAGCATGGCAAAATGTTATGCTACTGCTACACCATCGCCACTGGGTCAAATCTGTGTCTCAAAGAAAGAAAAATCTTCCTAGATCCTAAGGCAAATCCATGTTCTCAGATGAGTATCAAGATAATGACAGCAGAGGAAGTTCTGTGAGAAAGTTTATGTTTATGTTTTCACTGCCTGTCACCATTATCATTTTGGTAAATAATCTGTGGTATTTATTATTGATAGTGTGAATCAAACCCGTGACACCTACATCATCACTAGGAAACGTTTTTAACAACAAAGGGATAAAAAGAACGTTCGTAATTCATCATTCGTGTATCTTCGTACCTCTGTTTTACTTTTGCCTATATACCAGCTCTGCAACAGATTAAAAAGTGACCTCTAAGTAAGGAATTGTAACTGCACAGAGTCAAAAGTATGGTTACTCATATGGTTTTCTAAACTCTAACAAAAATGCAATTTAACAGTTTCTTACATCTCAGTGATTCATGAATGCTATACTTATGCATATTCATGAAAGACCTAAAAAGAATATTTTGTCACTTTTTTCTCTTTTTGATGTAGGCAGAACAGATACTAAAAGGACACCTAAGCCATCTGTTCAGCTCTGAAAACTCTAGAACTCAACATGATTGGCCATATAGGAGGATTCTGAGTGCTGGCGCTTTCATTATTTGTAGTTGCCTTTAGCTATTTAGACAGTAAAGTATATGGAAGGACAATGATTTCAGAAACTCGGGACTCTAAGCATTTCTATTTCAAATGACTATTTGTTTTAATGGCTATTTCATTTTTATTATGTAAAATGTTTAGGATTATTTATTTAAATTTGGCTTGAGGTTGATATTTTATCATTTCAAGTGAGCACTTCATTGTATCCATCCAGTTCACTAATCTTTTTCTAGTTATTTTTAAGGGCAAAATAAAATGGAACTTGAAAAAACTGAGTACAGTGGGGAAAAGCCCATTAAGTAAGAAGAGCATGTCATTTATCATCCTACTAGGAATTTTTTTTTTAATTATTATTCCCAGAGGGCACATACGATCATCAAAGAGAGAGAGAGAGAGAGAGAGACAGCAAGCAAACACCCACCTCAGTGAGGCAGGATTTGGGGCATGCATGCACACATGCCTGATACGTCTTTCATGCCACATGGTTTAGCAAGGTTGAGAGTTGTCTGCTCTAAGACCTGATCTCATGATCATGGTTAAGATGCTCTATAATCTTTACATACATATTATTTAATCTTTAATGCACCATTATGAAATAATATCCCAATTTTGCAAAGCGTAAAACTGAGTCTTAGAGACATTAAGTAACTTGTCCAAATTCTTAAACTATGATGTAGTGGAACCTGATTCAAAACCAGCTTTAACTATTATAAATTGAAAAGATATAGATCTGGCACATTTTTCAAGTCAGCAAGTTCAGGACTTGAACCATGCAATCAGCCTTGTTGGATCTATCTGCCTTAACTGCCACACCAGAGACCAGCCCAATTTTTCTGCTTTTTTTTTTTTTTTCAAACCTGACTTCCTTAATGCTCCACTCTTTATTTTGGTACCATTTCGGGTTAAGAGCTTCCTACAATGTTTTCATAGCTCCTTGCCTTCTTAAACAGACCTCAAGGAGGTCTGCCCTCTCTTATCTATTCAAGGTATCGATTAACTTAATCATTAAGACTACTCATTATTACTGTAATATCTTCTGCAGCTATGAATTATATGAGCATACTTGTTTCAATAGTAAATGACTCCAAGCACATATGAAATGTAAATTCTTTTGGCTACCTGATTAGCTTTTACTTTATTTTTCCCCTGTCACACCATTAACTGTCACTTCCCTTCTCTATAAAATTACTGCTCTTGGCCATTCACACTGGTGCAGGAAACAACGCTCAGTGATACTGGAGCCACAGGGGAAAGTTCCTGGGTGCTGTCTCAAAGTCTCCCTGCTTGTGCTGGTGGTGTGTATGTAGCCAGGACCCTGGAAGGCTAAGTCTGGGGATGAACCATGGCATGAGGGAGTGCCTATGTCTCTCTCTGTCATGAGAGATATAATTAAAATTTAAAAATCATATAAAATAGGGACCAGCAAGTGGCATGGTGGTTGAGATGCTAGACTCACACATGACCAACCGTGGTTCAAGTACCAGACCTGGTGGCTTCCTTTCTCAATTTTCTTCTCTCTCCCTCTCTGTTTCTCTCCTGTGAGCACAAGTCCCCTTTAACAAATTTTCAAAAAATGATAATAGATAAAATTAAATAAATAATTAAAAATCTATCATATAAAACATATATGTCACATATGAAAGTATATATCCATCTTAGCTCACTGACTTACTCATATTTTTTTCATACTTGTGAAATATGTATGTTTAATTAAACACAGATCATGTGCCAGGCATTAAAATGATAGGAACAGGGGCCAGCAGATGGTGTGGTATTTAAGGGTGCTGGACTCCCACATGGTTGACCACAGTTCAAGTTCTGGACCTGGCGGCTTGCTTTATCACTTCCTCTCTTTCATTCTGTCCCTCTCTGGTCAAATTAAAATTAATTAATTAATTAATTAAATTAATAAAATAATTCTAAAAAAGAAAAGATATGTTGGGCCTTAAAGCTCTTGAGACATTTTGCCTTAGGTCTAATACCCAGAGGCTAAAAGGCAAAAGTCAGGAGACTCTTTACCACTTCAGAGAAGATAATGGATATCAAGACTGCCCTTTCCATAGCTTCTCAACCTTTCTCGTTAAATGGCTATAAAAGTCCCGCTGGTCCTGGGACACAAATGTTGAGTTTGAGAACTAAGGGTAATTCTAATCACTTTAACCAAAACCCATTGTGATCTAGTTAGAAGAAATAAAATTTGTGTTCACACAATTTGGAGTTTAATTGTGCTGGGTTACTTTGGGAAACTTATTCTGTTTCTCAGAGTCACAGTATCCTCAGCTGATAGTATTTATGGTACAGAATTAAAAGAAGGAAAGTAATTGGAAAAGATATATAATGAAAAATTACAGTCTCTGGGACATGTTAAGGCCATATGTAATGGGAGTTGCTTTATTATTTTCACTCCTGGTAGCACTGAACAACTTCAACAACGAAAGGGAAGAATAAAAAATTCAAAGAAGAGGATCTGGGTTTAAGTCTTAACTCTGCCATTTTATAAACTTTTTAGCCTGAGATAATCTATGAAGCTCAATGTCCTCATCTTTAAGTGGAGATTATAATGATAGATCCATTTAATACCTCTCTGGATGATTGTAGGTTACATGTAAAAGGAGTATAAAAGCTCTTTATAAATTATGACATTCAAATATAGTTGGTATTCATTGTTATTTTTAATAGTCAGAGGGTGTGTGCACTTACCAGAGAGAGATATTGACATACTCTGCAATGGGGCATAGTCACACCACAGTTCCTTCTCCATCTCTCCATCCTATCAGGACTTCTGGCACTCACACACACTCCTGGTGTATTTTCCAAGCTAATGAGGCTGGGATTCAAACCACTGGGCTGCAGAGTTAGCCTAATTATTGTTATTGTTATCGCTATTATTACCAAAGCCTTTTAAGTGACTAGGATGATATCTATGTTGGTGATAACAAGGATACTAGACTTCAAGGAAAGCTGATGTAGCAGGTTATGGATAACACTTTGAGTACCACTGGGGTAAAATGTAGTAGGCAAAGGGTGAACGGTACAATATAATATTGAAGGACCAGAAAATGGCATCACGATTACATCACTCTCCCTCTCAATGTCTCTGTCATGCTCTCTCCAGTGAGCGCACACACCCTAAATGCAAAAACCTCTTTAAGGAATATAATATTGAAAGAGCAGGCTCCAACCAAATATTGGGAGCCTTTTAGAGACTAAGAAATAAGCACAACATTTGGAATTCCTTGATTTTTTTTACAAATGGAAGAGTAATTTGAACTATATTGTGATTTAAGGGCTATTAGTGTGGAGAAGTTTGTAGAGTTGACGATATTTTGCTATTGGGTTCTGTAATATGATCAATATGGGCAATATTCTCTGTGGAGGTGGAGCTTAATTCCTCTTTGAGTGTGGACTGGATTTAGTGACTCATTGCTAATGAATAAAGTATGAGGAAAGAAAAATACTAATTTTATAGTAGAGAAATATGAAACTCCTAACCAAATGATTATGGTTAGCATTACCATAATAAGATATACTAATATTTTACCCCTAAATACCTAAATTTAGTCTGAGTGAGGAAACATGAGAGAATTCAAATTGAGGGACATTCTAAAAAACTCCAGCCAGTACCCTTCAAGTGTCAAGAGAAAGAAAGATACTAAAGAAATATCCCAGACTGAAGGAAAACATAGACACCAGAGCTCAGTTCCAAGCCTGTACATGCCTACTCCAGATGTAAGGCTCCATTACCTTCTTACCTCTCCATGATCCACTTCAGTTATTTTGTAGATCTTTCTCATGTATACCCTATCACAGGGATCTGCATCCCAGAAAGAAGCGAGGGACATCAACTATACCTACCTGAAAGGACTAATTCTTTAACTGCAAATGATCAGACGTCACAGTATTTGGACATCTGTAATGAGGAAGGCCTTTCCTGAAAACATCAAATACATAGAATAGTTCAAAATCCATTTCAATTCATGGCCTTCCTAACTTAAGAGCATTTTTCTGCTTGGCAAAATGCTTTGCCCACATTTCTATTAATTTCATACAAAATAAAAATGATACATCTGTTGAGGTATTTTCATTTTGCTATTTTATGCATCTGTTGTTCTATGACCCTTCTTATTAGGCATATTTGTCACCATATGTAGTCATAAAAAAAAGACATGAGAAATAGGTTAATTGAGCATTTATGGCTACAACAGAACAGAATATATACTCCTCCCTCTGATGGTCTATTTTAGGAATAGAACTTTCCTTCTGTTTTTTTTGTATTTCATTTTATTAGTGTGGTTATGTGAATGTGAGTTTGAACATGTCTATGAACTTGTGTATAGATTATGATATGTATAAAAATCCATTTTAAATAAGATAGACTAATAAGTCATTGCACTTTGATGGCTTTTCCTGTATTTTGTAAATCCAAGATGGCACATGTACCAGGATATACACATCATAGCAAATGCTTCTAGAATTGCTACATAAATCATAACATTCAGTTGACATATTTGCCACATTGTTTTTTTTTTCAGAAATTTGAGAAATTTTCTCTATCAACTAATTGAGCTGTGTGCCCCTCTCTTCAGCAAACAATTTCTCCTTTTTGTCTAGCCAGTCTCTTGAGTAGGTAATGAACAGATTGTTTCAGACGCATAAAGCAGAAAGGTTTGAATATATATTTCATAGGAATGTGAATCCTATGCTTAAAATGTTAAAATGTAGCAAAAAGTCCCTGATTTCACTGCAATATAGACTGCTATTGTGCATTAAATTTTAATAAATCTGGGCTATCAGATTTCATCTTAAAACTATTTTCTTTTTATTTCAAGAGAAGTCTAGTAAATGACACCTTACAGTATATTAAATAATATTCTCTAACTAACTAGGCCATGTTCAGAAATTCCTATCATCTCTCATGATCTAATCATAGCAAGTATCTATAGTCATATTTCTCAGATTATATTACATCATAAAAAAATCTTTTACTAAATTTACTGGCTGAGAATATAAAAATAGTATCCAATAGAAACCTGTAAAACCGTTGAGGAAATCTCAAGGATGTCTTCCTCAAACCTGCATGTTACTAGTACTCCAGGGAGGGTGAAGGACATTTGAAGTTATTCTCACTCCTAAGGTGACACAGAACAACAAAGGAGACCCAGGAATGATTTCCAACCATGCTAAGGTAGACTATGTGTAACTCTTACTAGAGAATACTTACTTTCTTTTCATTCATCTTTTTTTTTATTTCATTTCTACAGTTACCTATAAAAGAATTGAATTTGGCCAAAGATTAAGCTTGAAGATCGAAACTGGCGAGCCCTGTGCTCTGTGCAGACTCATTAGTACGCTTATCAAACTAGCAGCTGTTTAGAGTAATACGTTCATTTTCTTTCTTTTTGTGGGCAGAGAACACATATGTCATCTTTATATATCCTTTGAAAGTAGTAAGTGTTCTAAAAATGTCTATTTCCAAGTAACAAGTAACATCATGAACCAAAATTCAGAAAGGAAATTATCCTCAAAGGCAGGAAGAGTCACATGGGCCGCTTCCAACTTCTTTTCTTCCGGCAGACAGTGCTAATCATTCTTGGAACTCTTGGCTACTTATCTCAATTGCAGACTCCAAATATCTACTACCAGTCAATCACATCTGACATGCAAGAATTACCTATCTGCTTAGAGAGCTGAGAATGGCTAGCTGAGGTGCGATTGGAAGAGATGGAGATTCAGGGCAGCAATATCCAAACAGAGTTTCTCAATCCATTACTCAAGAGACTAGTAACTCATCTCAAACTGAATTCCAAATGGCTACTCATTAGGGAGGTATGTATGTCATTTGCCTATTTATTAGGAAAATGGATTCCTTCTAATGAGTACATTTTCAGTTGAATGGAGAAAAGTAAGACTGTTGAGCATTTGGGGATGACTTCTCAGTGTTTTTCACCAGGAACACTGAAGAGCTCTTGAATTTGAAGTTCTTGGATTCTTGGGACTTTGATGTCCCAAAGCTTCCTCTTTAAAGGCTAAACTGCTCTAATTTTAACGTACCAGGCCCTAAGCACACGGTACTTTGGAGTCTAGCAACCACCTGGTAAAATTCAGAGAAAAAAACTCAAATATTAGATGCGCAAAATGTGTTCTTGGATTAAGAGAAATAATCAATTACACCTCAAGCTTTTTCTTCTAGGTTATCTAAATTCTTTTAGTAGTAAAATAAGAAACGTTGGGTCTGTGAAGAAGTCATATCTAAGAATAGAGTTCAGTACCCTATGTTGCATATCTTTCAACAGGAGGGCAATAATTGGGCTCCATAGGGTGAAAATCTCAATGTAATGCCTGACTTAATGGTTGCAAACTGCACCCCTTGAACAATTAAGTGACTAATTTTTCTTTAATACAGAAATTATCCTGGCAACTGAAAAATACCTTGAGGCAACATAGATCCCTTCCTCATAGATAATTAAGTGGCCTCTAACAGAAGTACTAAGAGAATAATAACATTGTTTGATTTTTATATTAATATTCCAGTCCAAAAAAATATATACTGTCTCAACTTAGCAATAGAATGTTGTCTAAATAGCAAGATCATATTATCTACAATTAACCTTTGATTGATACCTGTAGGGTTTACATTTGTTTAATGTCCAGTTTTTCATTAACAGAAAAAAATCAATATACATTTTTTTAAATTTGTCAGAGGATGTATGTGCTGGGGTCAGGAGTGTGGGGGCGAGTGGGAATGGGAAGCAGAACTAAAACACACCCTTCATGGGGTATTATCGCACCACAATCCCTTCTCCTCCATTTCTTCCCTACTTTGAGATTTTAGACACACATGCACATGCACCTGGCATGTTTTTCCAAGATACTGGTCCAGGGTTTGAACTGCATGATTAGCCATGTAGAATTCAGCCACTTTAACTGCCATGTCACAGGCTAGCCTTTTTTCTTTTTCTTTTTTCTTCTCTTATATATTTTTAAATTAGTTTGCTGTAGAACATATGCACTTGAGAGAGAGTGAGAGAGAAAGGGAAAGTGAAAAATCACCCCCTAGATGGGATTGCCACTTTGGAATCCCTTCTCTTTTATTCTCCTCTAGGGATTTTGGGAGCATATACAAACATGCCAGGCATGATTTTCAAGCCACCTGTTCCAGGACTTAAACCACTTAGTTTGTCATGTGGGATCCAGCCACCTTAACCTCCATACCACCTGTTGGCCTGACCCTTCATATATATTTTTTTATTGCCAGAGGTTGCTTGTACTTGCCAGAGAGAAATAGAGAAACAGAAAAACAGAGAAAGAAGCAAAAGCACCACCTCCATGGGGTATAATCATACTGCAATCCCCTTTCTTTTCTCCATCCTGTTGGAATGTAGGGCATGCAAGCAGATATGCACAGCATGTTTTCAAGCAACTGGGCCACGACTCGAACCATGGTCAGTCATGTGAGATCAGACTCCCTTTGCCACCAAGCTATGAGGCTGGCCCAAAATAAACACTCTTAAAAACTTTTTAGGACTACAAAGTTACGTAAAGTTATTTATATAATGATAAATCATTTTTTATTTGCCTACCCTAGTACTTAATATGTCTGAAAGGCATAAAGATGAAAGCCACACAACAAACTTATTTTTATTAATTCTCAAACGTATTAATTAAAGCAATGAATCTTAATTTAAGATGCTGACTTAGTTATTGCAATAAAAAGCCTTTTTCTGCAAGGCTAATTTACTATTAAATCTTATTTTAAAATGTTCTATGATTAAGATATTTGAGATTAACAAAAGGAAATATGTTAAATAAGGAAGGATTTTGTACCTAATTAAATGTAATTATTAGAAGTATGCTAATAGCATAAAGACACTTAGGCTGTATCTACACACTCAGACAAATTTGAGTTCAGTCAAGCAAGTTATTTTAAAAACCATCAGCTATTACACATTTTTTTTAAGATTTGCTCATGTGTACAACCACAGTCTCAGGTAAAATTTTTGAAAACTATGCACAAATAGATATGAATCCTCATCTATGTTTAATTCCTAGAAAAAAGTAGAAGCTTTTTTTGCAATATATTTCAGATGAGTTATGTCTTGGCTATGAATTAAAAATATCTCCATTGTATCATTCTTTTAAACCTTTTCATCTGAAAGGTTTATCTTTGAGTCAGATTTCTCCACTTATGACACATTCTGATAGCGTCTGGCCTACTTCTACGGCTTAAAGGGTGTTCATTAAAATGAAATACATTAACATATAAGCCACAGACGGGGAGATGAAATTGCCTTAAATAACTACCAAGGAAGTAGGTGTAAATGAAAACAGTTATAAGTTGAAAATTAATTCAGGCATTAATACTTTGATACTAGACAGATTCCAAGCTAGGCAATTAATTATTCATTCTGAAATGCTTGAAATAGTCTTATTATTTAAAGACAGAACAATTTAGAGTTGAGACTGATCATTCAAAGTGAAGGCAAATATAGGGCTAGCCCCATAGCTGAATGGTTGGGCACTGTGTATAGGGGGCTGGATCCCACAGAGTCAATTGAAGTTCAAGTGCCAGCCCCGGCAGCTTGAGGAACACTCCAAGTACATGTGCACGTATCCCCAAAATTATATTCTGATAGGGTGTGGAAATAGTGGGAAGGGGATTTTGGGGTGACCATGTCCCACTGGGAGGTTCTTTTTCTCTCTCTCTGGTAAGGGTGTGCACCTTTTGTCTAAAGAAAAATAAAAGAACACAGGCATAAATTCAAAGTGATTATAGTAAGCTACAAGATACTATGGCACCTTCTGTTAATAAACATATACTATGGGAAGGAATGCAATTCAAAATATATTACTTCTAGAAAGTATAAATTCAGTAGAATTTTAATAACAGGAAAAAAGAAAGAAGAAGGAAATTTCATCATAAATATATTTAATTTTTATTTTTTAAATAATTATTTATTTAATTTTATTTATCATTATTATTACTATTTTTTAATTTGACCCGAGACAGACATACACACAGAGAGGGAAAGTGAAAAAGCAAGCTGCCAGGTGCGGGACTTGAACCATGGTCAGCCATGTGGGAGTCCAGCATCTTAACCACCATGCCACCTACCAGCCCCAAGTATATGTAATTTTTATAAGCCGACTCAATTATTTTATGGAAAAATGTAGAATGTAAATAAATCAAATCAGTGTTAGAATAATTTAAGAATAGAAAAGTCAGTATATATCTCTGTATTAGGTCAAACTCAAAGAAGCATCTTTTCCTAACAATGCCAATTCAATTGCTGAACTCTTCTGAGAATATGCTATAAAACAAAATGTAGGGACCAGCAGTTAGTGTAATGGCTACGTCGCTGGACTCCCACGTAGTCGACCGCGGTTCGAGTCCCGGACCCGGCGGCTTAAACTCACGCCGGGCGCGTGTGCGTGCGTGCCCAAGATCCCGAGAGGAGAATGGAGGAGAAGGGATTGCGGCGTGGCCATCCCCCCTGGGGGGTGATTTCCTGCTTTCTATCTCTCTGTCTCTCTCTGTCTGTCTGGCGAGCGCACGCGCCCTATAGCAAAAACCTCTCCAAAAAAAAAAAAAAAAAAACAAAAAAACAAAATGTACCTTTGCCGCCTTATACTGTCAGAGAAAAACTAGAGCTAGGCAATACTTAAAGCAGTAAAAACAGATTTTGTTCAAAAACTGTCGCAAAAGGGGAAAAGAGACCTCAGTGTGAAACTGGGCCCAAATCTGAACGCATCATGAAAAAGGGAGAATTTATATGGAAGCAGCTGGTTAGGGGTTAGAAGATGGAAAATGATCACTAAAAGGGAGCATTGTGAGTAACAGGGATTCTGGTTAAATAGCCCTAATAGTTTCTTTCTGAAAGCAGATTAGGATTATCAGTTATTACCTAGGGAACAGTGAGATAGACCAATTATATATATATATAAAACGATATCTATAGGGTCTTAATAGGAAAACTGGCTCATACAATTATGGCACTGAGAAGTCCCTCAGCAGGCCATCTGCAAGTTAAAGATCCTGGGTTGCTGGTGGTGTGATTCAGTCCAAACTGGTAGGCCTCAGAGGCAGGGTAGCCAATGATGTAATTCTCCATGAGAGGATGAAAGCCTAAGCATCCAGAAAGAGTACTGGTGTGACCCCTAGAATCCAAAGACAGAGAAACCTTGAGTTCTGGTACCCAAAGCAATAGGAGAAGTCTATTCTGCTCGCTCAAAAGAGACTCGGCAGCCTCCCATTGACTGGTGGTACCCCACCACTGAGGGTTCGCTGCCTAGTTTACTCAGATTCATGTGTTAATCACCTCTGAAAATACCCAAACAGACAGCCAGAAAAATGCTTGACTGAATTTCTAGGTATTCCTTAGTGGAGTCAAGTTGACACCCAAAGTTAACCATTAGATATAAAGAGAACAAGCAGATATCAAGAATGAGGGATTGTACCACAAAGTGACTGAGCGAGTGTTGGTGTAAGGACAGAGGCCAAGGTCAAAGCCTTAAAAGGGCTTAGAGGAGCATAGAGTTAGGTCAAGATGAGGGTCTTTGTCAATATATAGTGTATTCAATAAGAAAATGGAGAAGAAAAGAAAAAAAATCCTTGCAAAAAAGTTATAGAAACAGTCACATTATTGGCACTTATTTGCTATTATGCACATGAATATGAATAGATTATTTTAGGCTCCAAATTCTTTCATAAAAAATAAAGAATACTTTTTAAAATGAGCTTGCAGAAAGTATATTTAAAGTCATTTTCTGGAACGACTAATGGACTTTATATAAGGTATCAAATCAAATCCATTGGAGTCACTGCCTGGAGCCTAGTACTGAAAAGGGTGTGAAGACTGACATCCTGGCCAACATGAATGAGAGCTCTGATTATTAATATCTACCATATGTAGGAGAAAGAATACTAACCAACATGTTCTTTGCCTTGATTTGAATCTTTTGTTTTATAGCTGACTGAATGAAGTAATTTGCCTTAAATATTCAACATAAATAAGCACAAGGAACAATAAAAAGCTAAGTCTCCTGGGGTCCTCTCTTTCTCTTTTGTATCACACTGAATTTACCCAAATATATTCTTCGTGTACATATTTATATATTAGAAACATTTATGTATGTATACATTCCTGTATGGCTAGTCTAAATATACTTTAGTGACACTCAACTATGTGAATAGTTCATTAGACAATTTACTTCTCAAATTTTCTGTCCTATTTTTCTTTTGAACATAAGACAAAGTATAATTAAAATTCTCTTCAAATTAAATATGCTTGATTTTCCCTCATGATTACCTATAATAAAATCTGATCTTTTTCAGAAACTTTCAATGTTCACATTTTTGAAGAAGTAAAGATGAATGCAAAAGAGTAATGCTGGCATATTATAAAAGAGTAATGCTTACATTGTTTAGTTAAAATTCTATTGGCAATCCTGATGCAGTGTGTAATATTATTTAATTAAGTACTTATAAACAATGTCTATAAAAATTCTTCTTAAGGACATAAAATGTAGAATACTATGCGATGGTATAGTAAATTCCTTTTATAATGCCGGTACCTGAGACAACATAATGCCCATAATGTAGGTATTCTAAGAAATTCTCTGAGAAATGTGTTATATACTTCAAACAGTGAATATATAGGTAGAACTTATCTCAGAGTTTGTCCAGGTGGTATATTTCAATATCCTAAAAAGGAATCAAATACCCTGCATCCTTTCCTACAAGCTGATTATTGCCTTAAACACTACAAGTTGATTTTCCTAGACCATGGAAAAATATGGCCCAATTTCTCTGAAGAAATGATCTGGATAAGGAATAGAAAGTGGATGGTAGGGGACACCCCTCAGACCCTAATATAGGCTATGGTCTCAGAAAGCAGTGCTGGGGATAACCGTGTCTGTGGAGTATTATACAGAAGAGAATAAGGACGTGTAGGTCAGATGTCTTGAGCCTGAATAAGAATGTGGATGTCCCATATCTACTGCCACAGTGCTCCTGTATGTAGGACTGTGTTCAGTAAAAGTTCACAGAACACAGCAGTAGATAGAGAAAATTAGGTGAATAGCAAAAAAGTTAACTTTGAACCCTGATGAAAACACATGAGAATTAGGACCTGCTAAGGTCCTCAGAAGAGATAGTACATCTAGGGAACGGCAAAATGAGGATCTAGAAGGGGAGAAAGCTATTAGGGACACAGCGCAATTTCAACTTTACAATGTTATTATGTCCATTATAAAGTAACATGACTTAAAAATCTGTGAAAACTAGGAAGGTAATATATTGATGGGAATGAAATGATTGTAGAGGGAGAAACTAATCCGTGCTGAGCTTGGGATCCCCAGACATCACGCGTGAATGGCACAGGATGGAGAGACTGAAAACTCAAAGGCCTACTACTCCTCCATTTGGCCTTGGACAGTAGAAATGATTTTCCATAATGCTACTACATTCATGGAGGCATAGGTGATTGATAATGTTGCTTAACTTTACCCCTTTTACCAGATAAATGAGAGAACAGCAGTATAGGTCATTGGAAACGTCCTTAGCATTCACTTACTTTTCTTTTTTTTTTTTTTCTTTTTCTTTTTCTTTTGTCTTTTGAGACAGAAATTTTTGCTATAGGGCCACATATGTTTGCCTGAAAGACAGCGAGACAGAAAGTGAGAAATCACTACCCAGGGGAGATGGCTATACTGCAGTCCCTTCTCCTTCATTCTTCCCTCAGGATTTTGAAGACACACGCACACATGCCTAGTGTGAGTTTTAAGCCACTAGGTCCAGGATTTGAACCGTGGTTGACTACGTGGGAGTCTAGTGATGTAACCATTATGCCATCTGCTGACCCCACATCCTTCACATCCTTATTATTTCTAAAGTAGCACTGAACCTGCTATATATAGTACTATAATACTATATAACACCTGGCACAAACTAAGCACCTATTCCATAGATTTCAAGTCAAAGTTTACTGAATATTAAATACTTGCTATGCACCTGGGACTATGCTAGGGACTTGAGATTTTACTGGTGGTCAAGGGCTGACGTGGTCCCTACCCTCATTCACTTAAGGGATATGAAATAGTTGAAAGAGTTTTGTTTTTTGTTTGTTTTCTGTTTTCTACAAGGCATGTGTGATTGCCACAGAGAGACAGAGAGAGGAAAGAATGAAAGTAAGTAATCACCCCCCCGGGGGGATGGCCACACCGCAATCCTTCTCCTCCATTCTCTTGGGATATTTTGGGCATGCATGCACATGTGCCCATTGTGATTTTCAAGCTGCTACTTGCAGAACTCGAATTGCACAGTCAACTCTGTGGGATCCAGCTGCCTTAATCTCTATGCCACATGCTGACTCATAAGAATGCTACTCAAATGAATGTTTTTCTTATAGAAAAAAAAAAAAAAAAGAATGCTACTCAAGCAGGGTAGGTATCATATGACCTTCTACCTAGCCCAGTGGGTGCCGCTATAGGCCAGGGATTCTCTACTCCATATGCAGCACTTAGGCGCACTGGCTGTGGGTTTTCACAGACCTGAGTTTAGGTTCATCCACTTCTATCACCTTTTAGGCAACTGTCATTAAAAAATCACTTTACATCTCTGTGCCATGGTTTCTGCATTGGTAACAAAGATCTGTTAAAAGAAATTATTTTTAGAGACTTCTAGTGCTTACCTAGTTCTGATCTCTCCTTCCAGGCATTTAAGAAGATTTTAGGTAAGGTTCATATGATTTGTTCTGACCAAGGAAGTTTTGAGTATTTGGGCCATGTGGGGCTTCCAGACCAAATCATGGTATAATCAGCACACAACACTCCATCTCTTTCCCTCCCATATTGAACAAGGAGAGCTCTGGTTTTTTTCCAGATGGTACAATAACAAGATGCTTAACCTGGTCCCTGAGGGATATATAGATATGTATGGAGCACAGCAGTAAACATTTGTTAGGTTA
Organism: Tupaia tana; assembly: GCA_026018925.1. NCBI lineage: Eukaryota > Metazoa > Chordata > Mammalia > Scandentia > Tupaiidae > Tupaia > Tupaia tana. Next base: position 41,776,527 of record JAKSZU010000004.1, on the reverse strand, counting down.
ATTCCCTACGATTTGAAGGTTACTTATTACTGCAACATTGTCTATAGGCCTGGATTAGATAAAGCATTTGAAATGCTTAGCACAATTTCTAGGATAGAGTAAGCACTCAATAAATGCTAGCCTTTGTTCTAGACACAGATGATTTCTCTGAACAGGTTTAGCTTATTTCCTTGGTGTCCAGAGGATACAATTTTAGACACTTCTCTGAGTGAAAAATCTCTCCTCTTCTCAGTGCAGAGAAGCTATCAACCTCTATCCACATAGACTCATATGAAATGACTAGCTCCTTCTTTTATTTAAATCACTGTACGTTGACAATATTTGCTGTACCAAAGGGGCTCATGTTATTCAGCTCCACAAAGTCGCAAATAATATATATTTGAAAACAAGTGGTAGCTGATGTAAGCACCAGATGGCTCAAACATAAAATCAAGGGAGCTGCTTTTAGCTCTACCCCAGGGCTCTTAAAACCGCCTTCTCAGTGCTCCTTTATATGTTGTAGTTTATTTCTGAAGTGACAATAAAATTGGGAACAGCAGAATGGAAAGGAGCACCACAGCCTCGGCATGTTTTAACAATCTGCTATGCATATGAGATGAAACGTTGCCATCACTAGAATCAACAACATCTTGACACATGATTCAAACGTCAAGAATATCCAAGAATGTAAGATGTCTTTGAAACAGAGACAAGAAGCTGAAGTCAAATCCAGATCGGAGCTCAATGCCTGAAAGGATCTTATCTCCTCTTTTTTTTGAGTTGGGATATTTGTAGGACACAGTTTTTTCCTAGGGGACTAAACCCCATAATGTTTTGCATTTGGTGACAGTATGGACTATGCCTCACTTGATATGAAGATATCATATTGTTATGCCCAAAGCAGCAAGAATGTTGATGCTCAGAAAACTACCAGCCATGGAAAAGCTCATTGTGCTTGCAGAACTGGTCCCTTCTCAAGAGGAAAGTTGTGGGGTGTCTATTAGTTAGATTTTGCTGCATAAGAAAGAAATTATCCCAAATTTAATGGCTTAAAGCAACAAACATTTATTACATCAGTGTCTGTGGTCCAGGATTCCAGGTATGACCTATCAAGGTGGTTCTGGCTCAGGCTTTCTCAGGAGGCTGTAATCAAGGTGACTGTCAAGGTTGTAGTTATCTAAGGTTTGAGGAGCCTGGAGGATTTGGTTTCAGAATCACTCAGCTACAGTGACTCCTTTAACCCAAAGAAAAATGATATCCATCACTTCGACCACACACATGCCATTGGTCCAACACACTGACCTTGGTACAATCATGTGACTACCAAGAGGCCAGGATGATTGGGGGCCATCTTGGGGGCTGGCCACCACAGGGTCCACAGTGTAGCAGAACTGGCAAAGCATTACTCTTTTCTGATTTTTTAATTTTTTTTTTTTTGTAGAGGTTTTTGCTATAGGGTGCGTGCACTCTCCTCTCGGGATCTTGGGCACGCACGCACATACACCCAATGTGAGTTTAAGCTGCCGGGTCCGGGACTCGAACCATGGTCGACTACATGGGAGTCCCGCGACATAGCCATTATGCTAACTGCTGGTCCCTGATTGCTTTTCTTTTTTTGGATCAATTTTCTAAGATATGCATGCAATCCTTACTTCCATCTGAGACTATGTTATTATGAAAGAACATTCTATTTATTAATATTCTGGGTTTGTTTTAAAATTTTTGAGTATGTCCAAGTATTTTTCTCTTCATATTCTATTACTTTGGTGGCCCTTTCCTGTTTCTATTCTCCAAATAATATTAAAGCTGTAGAGCTGTGAGTCCAGTGTTTAGAAGACCTCTTCTCAAATAGGAAAAACATGGGAATAGACGGTGAGTGGCAGAAACAATCCTTTTTCCACTCCAGTGACTCTGATGAAATGTGAAATACACATGCTCTTATTTTCAATTAATTATCCCCAGACAAATACTGCCCAGTCTATTGTCTCTGTCTCTTGACAGATGAATAATTTAGATGGACAGTATCAGACAACAAGTGAAGGGACAGTGCGTAGAATCAGTAGTGAAATGATGATTCAGACAAAGAAACTTAGAAGACAATAGAAAAGTCATTCATAAATGATTTTCTACCTCCTACTTTAGCTACATGAAAACATAAACATGAAAACATTGTGGAAGAAAAGGAAGTTGATGGAAACAATTGCCCACCGGTTATTACTGGTCGTAAGAAATAGCCAGAATTGTTTTGTAAATAAAAGCAACATGAACAGTGATTTTAATATCAACCAACTTTCCAAACTTCTCTCAAGGTTTTCACTTCATTATGATGCATCAAATTTTGTGGCTTGATCACGTAGTGCCTAGACATTATTTACAAAGGTGGCAACTCTAGGACATCGCTTTATATAGGAAACTGACAGTAGGTAATATAGGCCTTAATCTATATTGTTCTTGATCTCAGGTCCTGTAGCCAATCTTTTCCACTCAGTTATACTGAAAGCCATCCCCTAATACCTTTAAGAACCATAATTTTAAGTGTTAAATGTATAGGTGTACAGGTTACTGAGTCAAAATAATTTGAATTAAGTGTACCAAATTCTGGTTAAAAAACAAAAATAAAACAACAACAACAACAAAAAAAAAACTTGGTAACTAGAAACACTAAAGAGCTATTTTGTCGATCTAAAAAAAATTTTTTTTTAAATAAAAAATTACTCTTCCTTTTGATAATTTGCGGCTCATATGCTTATCAGGCCCAAATTTCTCTCTACAGATTAAAGCATAAAATCATAAACTGTCTCAGCTATATTGCACAATGGCTATCATATATTTCAAGTGTTTATATTATGGGGAAGAAAGTAGCAAATGATGCCAAAATAGCATACCTACTTAGGACCCAAAATATAGAAAATATAGTCTACCCAAAATATAGAAATATGCACAAGGGAGAAGTTATAAAGAGAAATTCCATCCACTCTAAAGCTCTGACGCAGTGGACTACTTTATATTCAGCCTAAGTTTTCCCCCTTGGGTCTCAGTTGTTCCTATAGTGGCAGCTGCCAGGGCCCCCTCGTTCCATGTCACTCATCAGATCCATAAGAAAATGCAAAGACTGGGAAGTTTGTCATAAAATGACTCATGTCTACAAAATACCATGTAAAGTTAAAAAGAAAAGGGCAAAAGTTAAGACAAAAATATGGCTAGAGAAAAAGGCAGAAAATGAGAGACTGAGACAGAGAAAGATATTGAGAGACAGAAGCACAGACACAAAAAATAAGATACGGAAGTCAATGGACTGTCCTCAAACCAGCAGTTAGAAGAGAAGTTGATACATTAAAATCAGCAAAGCCATTGGCTTCCAAAGGACTCTGATTACCTCCAAGCTATAGAAGTTCAGAAGAGAATTTGTTTTCCACCAAACCTATTCAGCAGTTGCCATAGAAGCTAAAAATCTACTGAAAAATGAGGGGAAACATGTAGGTTGCCTCTACCTAGTAAGCATAAATTAGCATTTGTTCTTCTATGGACACACCAATGGCAGACAAACAGATCCTGACCTTTGGCTTCTGAGTTAAGCCAAGGTTCTTCCTATGGATCAGGGGACCCAGACCCCTTATCCCATAGCTTCCTTACTGTGATAAGGGCTTGTCAAGGCAGGCGGTTGTATCTTTTTTCACATGTTGTTAATCTCTAGCATCTAATGTAGCCCTTGGCATATTATAAGTAATCATGTTTGCGGCATGAACTAGTCAATGATTGCTTCTGTTGATTCCAGCAGCCAGTTGGGTGCTAAAGAAGGAAGCTTGTCCTAGAATCATAAAACCTGAATTCTAATCTAGATTTTGATCCCCACTAACATCGTGGCATTGTCATGCTAATTCCTCTCTGTTGAATATCTGCTCCATTTTTGGGGTGGGGGAAAAAGCCTTACAGAGTTTAGATAATGCCCCAAGCTGCAGAGTTAATGATCACAGAACCAGGATAGATTCCATAGTCTACCTTCTTTCCACTGTACTTTGCTATGTTCATATAAAGTAAACCTTCATGGAATTATAAACCATGCTCATGGATACTGTCCCAACTACAGCTACTCAAATTACTCTCCATCACTCTCCCCAACAATCTTTCATCCTAGGCTGTCTTTAGATAGACGATAATAATAATTGCAATGTTTAATACAAAGTATGCAATCTACTTAAATTAATAGTAACTACTAACATTTTAATGTCTACTGTGTACTGAGAACAATGCTAAAATCCTTACAGAAATTATTTCATTTTCACTATCACCTTATGAGGTAAGTTACTGTTTTCTGTTTTACAGCTGAGTAAACTGAATCCAGAAAAGGTATTTAATCTACCCAATATCACCAAATATATGAGACAGGTATTACTCTTCCCATTTTCTAGGTGACAAAATTGTGCACAGAGCATTTGTGACTCGGCCAAAATTACTGAACTAGTAAGTGACAATACCTGTGCTCAAACTCATGTTTTGTGGCTCCTAGCATGGACTGGATTTTTTCCTCATCATCCGTTGCCCCTAAATATTTGTGATGCAAAGCTAATGTTAATCTGGAGAAAAATCACTATTTAAATGACTTAGATAAATAAACATTAAATAAATTTCACAATATGCACTATTGGAGCAAATGGTAGGAATATATACCGAACAGAAAGAAAAAGGAAAGCTTACTAGTTGAAGGAATTACCAAATTTGGCAAGGAAACACATAAGTGAGGTCAGTCTCTGATAGTTAACTCAATTAATACATCTTCCTCAAATACAGTTGCAGGGGACAAAAGAAGTTAAGCAAACAATGTTAAGAAAATTGCTTTTACTTCATCTAAGTCCTAAAACCTCATATGATTTCAATGGCTAAATATTTTATCAACTTGGTATATATACTGGATTAATTTTTTAAGAGTTTAATTTTGTAGGTATAGGAATAACTTGCTTCACTGAAATATGTAATTAAGGTAAGAATCAGCCATAACTGATATTTTCATTAAATTTATAAATGTAAATTATTTCTGAGACTATTAGAGGCCTTGGTATTAATAGCATCTACTAGAAGATCCAGCCAAACAAAATATATTATAGATGCTTGAGTTTGATATAATTGTTCTCTAAAATCAAACTTGACTGAAATTATATGGATTTCTTTTATGTATGTACAGATTGTGTAAATAGGACACATGTCTAACTCATTATAATACCCTCCTTCATTTTCCATATTTTATTCCTGTGTGATAATGAATCATTTTCTAATTAAATAGGAGAAAAATACATATTTTTTATTAAAATTTGGGTCAGCAAGTATTTTGGTCAGACTCTACTATTTCAATATTCATAAGAACTTCTTTATTCCTACTTTTAATTTTTTTTTTTGGGGGGAGAGGTTTTTGCTATAGGGCATGCATGCTCACCAGACAGACAGAGAGAGACAGAAAGCGAGAAATCACCCCCCAGGGGTGATGGCCATGCTGCAATCCCTTCTCTTCCATTCTCCTCTCTCGGGATCTTGGGCACACACGCACACGTGCCCGGTGTGAGTTTAAGCCACTGGGTCCTGGACTCAAACCACGGTTGACTACATGGGAGTCCAGCAACATAGCCATTACACCAACTGCTGGTCCTCCTACTTTTAATTTTTTTTTAAAATTTTTGTATGCAGACAAAGCTGAAACATTTGCTTGAACTAAAAATAGAACTCCTATCACTTTAGGGTTAGATTTACACTATAACTTTAAGATGTTTGCTCAGTGTCTATGAGTCTCAGCTCTCCATGAATTCTCCTGTTTCAGCAGATTTCTGAAGGATGTCACATGTACCTAACATGCACGTATGTACAATGGTCCATACCTAATCATTCATACATGAGATCACTCACATACATAAGTGATAGTAAATGTTATCATCTCATATATATCTTACACATATATATGTATGTATGTATAGATACTCTCTTACATTTTGGTATGTATAAACATTTCTATTTATTTAGATCAACTTAAGAGAATGGTAATTTTTTTCAAAGTCAAATGTGCTCCAGAATTATTTGGGTCAGAGTGTGGCACCAAGAAAAATTGCTTGTGGAGTCCTTGATCTTCAGTCACTTGTTCTTCTTGCCTCATGGAGTTATGGAAATCAAATGTTATCATAGGAATGAAATCAAGATACCACCTGCCCTGGCATATTTCTAAAATGATGTAAGTCTCATTGATTTGCCACATTTAGAGCAGTAGTATTAGGATGGAACGTTACAAAGGCTCATTCACTCTCACTGGATCAGGAATGAAGAGAACAGGCTTCCAATACTGTCCTTGCAGTTTGCTGGCTGTATAATTTGGACACATCACCATGTCTATCTGGGCCTCACCTTCCTTGTCTATAAGATGAACTGGTGAGATCAGAATTACCTCTTGACTGCTTTATGCCTTGAACCAAAACTCAAGTTTTCTGGCTCCTGGCATGGGTTTTTGTTTCTGTTTTTGTTTTTTTTTTCTTTCACTTTCATCATCCATTGGCTCTAGACACCTGTGATACAAAACTAATGTTAATCTGGGAGAAAACATGCACTAAGTGACTCAGATAAATGAACATTAAACAAATCTCACTTAAAACATACACTGTGAAAGCAAATGTTAGGAATACTTGGCGAACAGAAAGGGAAAGGAAAGCCTGCCTCCTTCCAGTTGAAGGAAGCTTGAGGAGTTAATGAATCTGGCAGGGCAATATATAGGTAAGTTCGGTCTCTGACAGTTAACTCAATGAATACATTGTCCTCAAATACAGCTTCAGGGGACAAAAGAAGTTAAGCAAATAACGTTAAGAAGATGTCTTCAGGCTATAGCATCCTTTCCTTGTACTAGGAAGCATTTGCGTCAGTATCTGCTGTTCAGAGAGCATACCACATCAGGCCCTCTTTTCAAATATTCAAGAACATTGTCCAGAGCAGAATATGCTGGCACCAAACTTCCATCATCAAACTCACAAGCAATAAACCTATCTGACTTCTCTATCTACTGTTGTCTGTCACCAAAGGCATATGATTCAAATATGGAAACGAAAGTTTAGGATGCTGCTTTTCCCAGAGGTTTTCTCTAACCCCATGACCATATAAATACCCTGCTATATGACCCTAAAGTGCACTAGACTTATTTTTCTTACCACAGTGTCAATTGTGTAATTACTTTGTTATTTTTATTACTAGTCTCCACTGCAGTACATTTTATAGGGAAGAGAATCTGTCCTATTTGCCTCTGTATCAATAGCAGTTTGCATAGTGTCAGAAAAGTAGAATATACGCAGAAGGTCTGTTGAAAAAGAGGTATATAATTCCAAAATAATCTGAGCTGGCAATGTGGCAATGAGCAGCAGGTTGCTCTTCTATAGGAAAGCCTCAGTGGTCGCCCTCAAGGCTTTGCCCTTGGCCTTTGGTATTTCTTCTTAACTGGGCCAATAGTACAGCTGCTCCTTGGCAGGCCTGGTTTTTTGCTAGCATTCGTTTTCCAGAAAGCTGTATCACTGCCACATTGCTTCAGCAGTGAGATGACCATAGTAACAGATTGTGCCAGCTTGCTGTGGTCCTGCTGTTCCATGTTGGACCTGTCTTCCCTCACCTCACTTAAAGAACTTATACATGAGAGCATCTCCCTTCAGTGCCTATGAGAAATGTCTACTTGCATCCTTCTCTGTCAGAGAGTTTACCACCATCTACTCATTTGCCAACAGGCAAACTCACTTTACAATATCCCTAGAATGTGAAGCCAGTCACATCCAGAGACATTTGCTACCATCCTCAAGCTGCCTTTTTATTACTAGTTTTCAAAGTCTTTGTTACTCACTCATTTTACAAATATTCTGCCCAAATAGGGCCTGGGGATTGATAGAGATGAAAAGCTTTCTTCCATGATATCAGAAATGTTGCATCTAGAGCAGAGAGGAAAGATAGAAAAGTGGATATCTTCCTATAATATGCCAATCATTGTGCTAAGTGTCTTGTCTTGAGGATTCACCTTAACAAAAACAGCGTATCTGTGATCAATGACCTACAAAAGATCTCACAGCTAATGTATGGTAGAGACTTGAACCCAGGTCTGATTCTAACCCAATTCGTGATACAGCTCACGTGACTTAGTTTTAGAAAGAGTGTCCATTTGAATTTCTCAAATCTCCTGTTAGATTCATCATGTCTAGCTGATGATTAATGTGCTAATGTTGTGCAGTGGGTATCTCAAAGCACCGGGCCACTTGCCAATTCCTTGAAGAGCCCTCAAAAATCTAGTGCCCCATCTTCCAGCCCTAGAAAAAAGTCCAGAGACAGTAGCTAAAAGCTATGCTTTGTTCAGTCATATAGAAAAGAGTAAGAAAGAGCTAACAACGTTTAATTCAGTCCTTAGAAATAATTAGGATTTTGTACGGTTAGTACAGCGAGCAGTGCAACTACTGATTATTATACCAGGTGTCTAGGCCCTACATTTCTTTGTATGACATCAATCCAATGTACTATATATATGTGTGGGGGGGGGGGGAGAGAGAGATTTGCTATAGGATGTGTGTATTCACTGGAGAAACAGAGAAAATGAGAAATCACACCCCCCCCCCCCAGGGGAGGTTTAGCCATACCTCAACCCCTTCTCCTCCATTCTCCTCCCGGGATCTTGGGCATGCACTCACATGCACCCGCGTGAATTTCAAACCACTAGGCCCAGGACTCAAAATGTGGTTTGTCATGTGGTAGTCCAGCACTTTAACCACTATGCCACCTGCTGGCCCCTTTTGTAAGTACAATGTACTTTTATAAATACAGCAATGGTTATATTCCTCTTGAATCGTTGTGCCTTTGACCATATTCTCTTTATTTATTTATTTTTTTTACATTCTCATCTGTATTAGAGAGGAAACCAGGTATGTTTGCTAAAATAAAGTTGAAACATGTATTCTGTAATATTGGGAGGCATATAGCAAAAATAATGCCACACTCTCATCTGATCCTTTCCAAAGATTATATCTGTATAATGATGAAAGGTAACTAGCCAAAGACTAAACTGTGATATGAAATATTCACTAAGACCCGAAGTGCTTCAGTGGTCTTTTGACTAAATGTTATATTTACAGAAATTTGGTAGCTTACCTGGAAGTCTGAAACAAGCATCATAATCAGTTGTAATTCACAGTATGGACCAAAATTCATCAACGATTGTTCTTTCAAATCTCATCCAGTAAAGAAATATATTGGAGAGACTCTGAATATAAATCCAGAAAGTTATTAATATTATTAAGCTTATGAATGCATGATGTGTGATTAGTGGCCTTTTGTCACGACAGAAAATGTTTTCTTCACTCCAAATAGAACTGCCCTCCAATTAACTGACAGAATGTTTTTATATTCAAATAATTAGTTTTACCAAGATTTAATATGGAAGTATTTATACTGTCTCAGGATATTTATCAGGATGACAATAGATGTGCATGTTTTCTTGGTTTTGACCTCAGCCTTTCTCTTTAAGTGGATACTGAAGGTACACACATGTAGAGATAATTACAGCAACATTCTAATTCTTACCCCTCTGTGAATCCTCGTTTATTACCTGTATGCCTGCAGATAATAGCTGCATGTAGGCAGAAAAATTCTTTCTACAAAATTAATGCAGACTATCCTATCATTGGTAAAGTTACAATGAAATGTCCATGTTTGAGTGGAGCTAATGTTAATATGGTGGCTTTGCTTTGTAAACATTTGGAAATATTTTTGCAATCTTTTCATTAATAGAAATGGTTTCCTAGAGGAAAAAATATGTGTACTTTTAAGGTTAAATAATATGATAGTCACTTTTAATAATGTAAGATGTTGGTAGTGTTATAGTAGTTCTAAAATAATTTATCATAAATTTAAATTAAATAATAAGCTCACAGCCAAGCCTGTGGCCTGGTTTAAGATGGTTGGATCCTTCATACCAACCACGTGGTATGAGTCTGGGATCTAGTGGCTTAAAAAATACATCAGGTACATGTGCATGCATGTCTATAACCTCAAATGAAGGGAGAAATGGAGGAGAAGGGATTGTGGCATGATCATTTCCCATGGGGAGGGAGTGTTTTCTCCCCCTCTCTCATTCTCTGTCTCTCTGTCTCTCTCCCCAGTGAGTAAACATATCCTCTTGACAATTGTTTTTAAGCTGACATTGGGTCTGACAGTGGCAGAGCAGTAAAACATGACACTGTGCAACTGGACTCATGTGAGAAGGTTGTCAGTTCATGACCGGAGGCCTCCTTGAGTACAGCAGACACACCTGTGCCTGTGGTGTTGGAGCTGGCTAAGGCTGGGAATGGATTTCAGCATTAAGACCCTTTGGAGGGTGCTGTATCTCTCTGTGTGTCTCCATCCCTCTGCCTCTTATTCTAGAGTAAATAAACTTTTAAAAATATCAGTTCACAATTATAGAGCCAGTGTGATGTATTAGGCAATCACTGTACTAAATAATTTGTACGCATTATCTCATTGACCTTCCCTGCAATATTGAATTGTAGATATCATCATCTCCGTTTTGTAAGTATACAAACTTAGAGAGAATGAATTCCCGTTAAGTACGGGAGCCAGGATTTGATCTAAATATGTTCCTCCAGAGTCTCTATTTCTCTCCTCCAGAGGGCATATACACTCACAGGGGCAGGGCGGGGGGGGGGGGAGAGGAAGGAAGAGAAAGCTCCCCACAGTGGGGCATGGTCATAATGTAATTTCATTCCTCCATTTCTCCATCACATCAGGATTTGGGGCATGCACACACATGCACCTGGCATGCTTCTCAAGTCATTGGGACAACAGTTTGAACTGTTACCCATGTGGTACCCGACTCCTTCCACATAGCCCTCTACCTCTGTGCTACAGGGCTTGCCACAGAATCTCTGTCATTAGCTACTGTGCTAAACCATTTAAACAACAAACACATGATGGGAACAAAACCTAATGAAGTATACAGGCCAACTCTGGTAGCCTCTTAATTATATGTTAGAAAAGTGAAATCCAGAGCTTGGATTATAGGTGCACACCTAAGGTGACCAGATGGGATGGAATCTAAATCTGATGGCCAGGACAGTGCCACCTGTAATGGACAGGATATCAATACCTATGATCTCTGAAGTCAGCTCTGACCTCAAGAATGTTTATAGTTCATGCATTTTTTTCAAGGGAGGCAAAAGTGTCATTTCTAAACCATATGTTATACACAAAATTTCTGCTATTCCAGTGCCCTAAAAGGCCTGACATATACTTCATGGGCCTTCCCATAAAGGTAAAACGTAAAGGTTACCTTTTTGCCTTCTCTGTTCAACTTAGCTCACAATCTATCTTCTGTAGCTCCATCAGCACTAACCTTGGTTACTCCAGGGCAATGTCCTCTTCTCTCTACTGTGAAAATGACATTGCTTCTACTCCACAATGATCTGGAGTCAGAGCTTTCAGATGAAACCATAGCAACCAAAAGGATTAGTTTCTACCATGTCTCAATAACACAATCATGTTATCTCTCAACAGTCTAAAAAATAACTTGTGCAAATTTTTGCTGTATGATAAAATAAAGGTAAAATAACAACCTAGAACCCAAATATGACCTTCTAGATACATAGAAATGAAGGGGGGTCTGATGCTGGACAGTTTCTAATATATTGTATATGAGGAATAATAAAACAGTAATTAATGTAGTCCATAGAAAGGGCCATAACAAATAATTCCTTCTTATAACACACTATTTTCTTAAAATCTTGCTTTAATAGAATTTCCTCCTGTCTTGGCCAAAAATACATTTACCAAAGAAGTAAAATCTTATTTTACATGATACCTCATTTGTCCACATAACTGCTGAAAATGTCTGTCTTGGTGAACTTCTCCTCACCCCTCTTTTATGTACAATTAAAACTATATCTTTGCTTAGACCAGTCCCCACAGTCATACAATGCTCATAGCCCACAATGATGTATTCTGCTCTTAACCCTGAAGGGCTCACTCAGATTCGCCACATAATGAGACACATAAGATAGTCTTGCTGAAGACCTTTACTGCTGCTCGTCAAGAGAGCCCACTTGGCACCTCATGAAGAATATTTCACTGTTTACAAGTTGATTACTAAGACAACAGAACAGCCGCTCGAATCTGATCCCCATAAAAATAGCAGTGTTCTGAAAGCTAAGCAATCTCTGGTTAAACTACTGTGTTAACAGTGGGGCTATACAAGTTCAAGATTCATATTTAATTAAGTATTTCTGTTATAGAAACTTGCTCTAAACTCTCTGAAGAATTGTCCCTCTATGGCATCAAATCTCATATAGAAGCAAACAACTGTATGTGATACTGGCTCTGTGTATGTGAACAACCTCGGAAAATTGTGTGTGTAAACCCTTTCTTCATGCAATCTCTTTTATTACAGAAGCTGCGTGGAATTAACATTGATTGAACTTGCTTCTCTTTCAGAGTTGGTGACACAAGCCACTCAGTTATTAGCTACCTCTAATAGGTAGACCCTATTATTGGCAAAACTAGTAGTAAAAGTTGTAAGATCCCTTGTTAAAAATGTCCTAGTTAAGTAACTATAGACATGATGAACATGAATAGAGTAGTTCTTCTGGAAAGTGAGAGAAGATATCTTAGCATAGTATCTCTCCCATCTCTATTTCTTATCAACCGTGGGACTAAGAGTGAGATATTTAATCTCTTCATGCTCAGTTAACGCATCTATAGAAGGTATGTTAATAAAAGTATCTACTTCGTGGATTTGTTGAGAGGAAAAAAATGAATTGATATACGTAAAACATTTAGAACTGTGCCTGGTGCATAGTAAGTTCGATTATTTCCACAATTGTAATTAATATAATAATAATAATTACTGTTATAGCAGCTGTTCAATAGGTAGTTTCAGAAATATTGAATAAATTATATCTGAGTAGTATAAGGAAATCTATAATATCAATAGATTAATTGAGTCTAGTTAGTTTTGAATTATTATCCAGACCGTATTTTCTAAGTAATACAATATTATTTTCTTCTTCAAAGTAATAAAACGTTATTATTTTATTTCATTAAAATGTTCTTATTTTACTTTAGAAAGAGCTTCATTAAACTGACTTAGTGGATTAATTTTATTTGTTTGGAGAGATATAACAGGGGAAAGTTTAATTTTAAATATCTCTTGTATGTGCTAAAAAAATATGCCTACAATTTGGCACGAAAGTCTCATTTTAGGGTTAAAGTGCACCTGACCCTCACAAAATATCTAAGAGTCTGATCTATAAATGGATACTCTAAACATTTACATAAATTAGAACTGTTAAAAACACCCTGGAGTCTGTAGGTATCTTTTAACAACCAATAGGACTCCCAGGTAATTATCCTAAGTATAACATATTTATCGTATTTTAATTGGAAAAAATCAATGTCTACCTTGTACATGTAATTTTGTCTTATATAGTTTCAACTCTTCATGCTGTTCTCCCTCTTTGCTTCTACATAAAGAAAAGTTAAATTCTCCCTGAATTCTAACACTATACTTAATTTTCTCTTCATCAATTCAGATACTAATTTTTCCATTCACGTCTGCAAGTACTAACAACACCAAAAAAACCTGCTACTGCTATGCACTCTTACTTGGTTGCTTTTTTTAACTCACCAGACTACCTCATGTAGGGCAATCTTGCTGACTCTCATCACCCACAACACTTTACATGCACTTTCCCCAACCTCAGTCCTCAGTCTCTCTCTGGCTTCTCTTCTCCTGCTTGTCTATCCAGCCCCGTGTGTGACTCCTAGATGTTTATAACATGAATCTTCAACTCAACCAACTTCTCAGTTTCCAATTTTTTTGTTCTTCTCTGTTCTTATTTTACATAAAGTTACCTCACTGGGGATTCTACTTCGTCTTGGCCTATGTGGGAAAAACATATTTTGCACTGACTATGAAGCTAAAATTATGGAGTGGATCCTGTGTGCAACATAATTTTTCATGCACTAAATTTCTGTATTCTTTTAAAAGCTTGTCTACGAGACAATATGGCTTTACATAAGCAATTTAGCTCTACATAAGCAAGCACAATGAAGAGCTTGGTTCAGTGGGATAGCTATTTGTTTCTACCATCCTTTCATTGAGATGAAGTTGTAGCTATACGCCTCCCATATTTCTCAATGAATTTTCGATTCAGCATTGGAAATTCAAAAACAATGGAAGCTGAGCAGTTGAAGAAATTGAAGTTTGGATGTTCAAATTAATGAACATTGAAAACTCTGTTCACTATCACATTGAATTTAGTATGGCCATGAATAATATTCTTATCATGCTTCTTCTTTTCAAGCCATTTTGTACTTATATTTCTATTCAGAATTATAATATCGTTTTGAGTCTAAGTGCATTAAGCTAATTTTAATAAATTTTCATTATTTTGAAAGAGTATGTTTTAAGTTTAAAAACATATTAGTCATAAAATATTTGAGGGCTCATTGCAAGCCCACCTAAAATACAATGTCAGAATTTCTTTTTTTTCTTTACAGAATTATTTTATTTGTCGTTATTTATTTATTTACTTACATTTGACCAGAGTGGTTAACAGAGTGAGAGAGTGAGAAAGAAAGAGAGAAAGGGAATTTGAGAAAGCAAGCCACCAGATCCGGGACTTGAACTGTGATTAGCCATGTGAGAGTCCAGCACTACTAACCACCTTGCCACCTGCCAGCCCCCAATGTCAGAATTTCTATGATATGATTGTTTATTTAAAGTTTTGTTAATTTTGTATAAATAATGAAATTTTGAGATAGGACTTGAATGCTGTCATATTTAAAAGTTTTACATTATACTATCTATAAACTCCATGAAGCCAGACTTTTTTTAAAGAATAATTTAATTTATCATTATTACTATTTTTTAATTTGTTATAGGGCATAAGTGCTGACCAAAGAGATTCAGAGAGAGAGAAAGATGGGGAAAGTGAGAAAGCAAATCACTAATTCGGTGACTCGAATCATGGTTGGCCATGTGGGAGTCTAGTGCCTTAACCACCATGCCACCTATGGCCCCAGGGACCAGACATGTTTAACTATTTTATAGGCAACTATATCCCAGAAACCAGAATATTGCTTAACACACAGAAGAAATTTAAATATTAACTGTGAATATATTTTTTGAGAGACAGAGATTTTTGCTTTAGGGCACATGCACTCACCAGAGACACAGAGAAAGACAGAGAGACAGAAAGCGAGAAATCACCCCCTAGGGGGGATGCTTCAATCCCTTCTCCTCTAATATCCTCTTGGGATTTGGGGCACGCACGCACATGCGCCCACTGTGAGTAAGCCACCAGGTCTAGGACTTGAACCGCTGTCAACTACGTGAGAGTCCAGCAACATAACCATTACACAATGTGCTGTCCCAACTGTGAATATATTATGAATATATTGCTATCCTTAGAAATGGAAAATATAAATGTTCTCACATTATTTTTCTTTATACAAGAAGGCTTTCAGCTGGTTAATAAGTTGGTCATTTTATAAGCATCCAGTAAGACTTTCAACAGTGATTCTCAGACGTGTGTGTATATATATGTGTGTGTGTGTGTGTGTGTACATTTAGTTTTTACTATACAGTGGGTATACGGGTATACTCACCTGACAGAGAGAGAGAGAGAGAGAGAGAGAGAGAGAGAGAGAGAGAGAGAAATTACCTGCTGGGGAAGTTCATCATGTCACAATCCCTTCTCCATTTTCCTCTCAGAATTTTGGGCACATGTGCACAACCATCCAGCTTGTTTTCCAGGCCATTGGGTCTGGGTCGTGAGTCATAAAGTCACCCAGGTGAGATCTAGCCACCTCAACCCATCAGGCCACCAGCTCCCAGTCTCACGTTGTTAAGTAATTTAATGCAGAACTGTGCCTTAATAAGGTTCTACTTCTCAATTATTGTCTGATGGATGACTGAACTTTTGAGTTTTTGATTGTCATTTGTTATTAAATATTTTTGCTGTTTGAAGATCTGTCTTTTCAAAAGAATATTCTCTCACCCCAGATCTGTTATATCCTACACCATAATATTGTCAGTTGCCTGAGCATCTTGCATAATCCATTGGTCCAGAGTGATGGGGAAAGGGCCCAGAGAATCAGCAGCTCTAAAGACTAGGGCACATACAGACTTTAGCCCCTAAATAACTGGCCCCCAAAAATGATTTTGGAAAGGCTGCTTTTTTAACTCCTAGGAGTGTGCATTTATTATTAAATGGAATTGATAATTGCCATTGCTTTGTCAGTGAATGACCATAAAATGGTCTAAAATTTCATAAATTTAAAACCAACCAAACAAACAAAAACCCAAAGATTTGGTTTGGATTTCCCCTACAACATCTTTTGTCATGGGGATATAGATAAGCACAGGATGTTCCTAGATTCAACAATTTTTATGAAGCTCTCTGCTTTTACCTCTCACTGTGCTTAGTTTTATGAATCTAATCTGGTTTTCTTACTATTATAGAACTCTCTTATTAGCTAGAATAAAGAGAAGTAGATTAGAAGAAGAAGTAGATTGCTTGAAATAGTGCTCAAATAAGTATTATTTCAGGCCACTGTTTTTCTAGAGTTTCCTAATAATGTAATATTTTCCTGATAATTGCATTCTCCCTCATTAAAAATTGTTCCTATCATTTAGGATTGTCAATGTTGGTTGTTAATCTTGTACTACTGCTGGGGATTTTTGTTGCCATCATTTAACATGTGAAAATAAACAATTGTATTTAAAATATAATTCAAAATGAAAACCATAGATAAAAGTGCATATATACATATATATATATATATATATATATATATATATATATGTGTGTGTGTGTGTGTGTGTGTGTGTGTATATGTATATATGCATGATTTACATGTCACAGAATTTATTTGTCAGGCATTTTCTGGAAAATTACACTGATATGCCAATGATACATTTACTCTCTAATTACACCTGAGATATAGCCACCAGTGCCTTGTAGACATACAAATATATTTCAGGTGATTCAAGATGTGTACATTTGTATATGTGTGTGCAAGGTGTGTAGGTGTATGTGTGTGTGTGTGTGTGTGTTTACTTTTTAAACAGAAGCATAAAAGCAGGTATTACTATTCCTCTAAGTGTCCTAGTCAGGTATAAGTGCTTGAAAAATATGAGATCTTATCCTTAAAGGACATTTTGGGATAATTTGAATTTTTATTTTTAGTACATAGCAGAAAGCAACAATTGATTGAATAACATCATAGGAACCGACACGAGCTCTTTCCAAAGTTGGCATTCTATGTGTAGGTTTTAGATTTTACTGGAAGGAAACCTTGTAAACTGTTAAGAACTGAAGGGCAGGTCCTTAACCTTAGCACGATATAACTTGATGCTTCAGACTAGAATGTGAAAATGACTCACGAGTGTTAGCTCAGAATAAAGGATGACCTAATACTGAGACAGTGATGGGGTGTTGTAATAACCTCATAAATTGGATTTTGGTCAATTGTTTCCATGGTCAAGGAAGTCTTCAAATCCAAAACCACCTGTGTTTATGTTGCATGACTGTTGATTGTCTCATGGGTGTTTGTCTTTTATGTATGATTAATAGACAAAATGTTTTTCTTTTCTTTCCTTTTCCCTTTTTGTAGAAATTATTGAGCCTACTACCTCTAGTCCTGTCACAAGTCCAGGTCAGTATCCACATACATTCACAAAGTATGTCTGGGTACTTTTTCCATTAAACAAGTCCTTCACATCGTCATAGAAATAAACTGAGTCGATTATGGGCCGCATGCTGGCGGCACTGCTCTAATGTCTGTTACTTGTCCTCGTCTCTCTGTGATTTGTCCTCCCTTTGGATTTTGTGATCTGATCCTGATCTGAAGTTAATATCTTTTACTTCATTCTATAGGGCTTATGCAGTAAGTATGTGTCACATTGCAGAACAGTTGCAAGGTGATTAGCTTCTGCAATACCTTTACAAACAGAGCTGTAGAGAGTTTACAAGGTTTTCTGAGTAGCTATTAAAAAACTATTTACTTGGGCCTAGTATTACATTATTATAAAATCATTATGAAGAAGGAAAGCATTTAGTCCTTCTAAAGGGAACAATAGCTGGGGGAAAACCTATACTTCTGCTCTTGCAATATTATAGTGGGAGATTTAGGTCTCTCGAAACTGTCAAGTCAAAGGACTTATTTCAATTGTTGGGCTTTATTTTCAGATTGTTCCTAATTCAACCACAAATACTTAGTCTGAAAAGATAGGCCATTGCTATAAGTGTGTTTTTTAAGAGTTGTTTTCAGTTGTGAACATTTCTGAGTGACATGAAATCGAGATAAAAGCTATTGATATTAGAAACAACCTTTATCTTGTTATATAGGAATTTAGCAGTTCATTTTGAATGTTGACTGCTGGCTATTTAAAGAAGAAAGTGGAACTGCTGAAGTTATTTAGCTTTGAAAAGTTCATAGGGATTTCTTGTAACTGCTGAGTTAAAGGATTTGTTGATGCTGCCTACCCATAAAGAGGTATAAGTTAGTTAAATAGTTGTTTCTCCTCTCATTCCAGAAATGGCATGAAATTTTAGTCTAAAACAGGAATTGCTGATCTGAGAAACTAAGTGTTTTAGAAATGAAAAAAAAAATTCCATCTCAAATTGTAATCAATCAAAAAATGCTTTAAATTGCCTTAGATGATTATGAATTACCCCCACCCCAAAATGAAACATGCTTGAGCAAGTCTATGATTATGTATTTAAAGAATCTCATAATATAACACTTTCTGGTCAAATTATAGAATAGAATACATTTTCTTAACCTCTCAAACTAAAGCATATATAAGTAGTCTGTTTATATTATTTTATAGTTAATGCATATAAATAATAATATAAATTTTAAGTTATATAATTAATAACTATTTCCCATTTTACAGATTTGGTTAATAGCCTCTCAAATTTGAGTATCACATTAATATAATTAGAACAAGTACTTATTTGAATCTGATTTTTCTCTTAACTTATAAAGACTTAGTAAGTCTAACTCCTATGAATACCTATGGCCTCTAGAGAGTAATGTAATCTCAGGTTTATATGAGATCTTAATCTTGTTAGTATATTTTCTGACCTCCTCTCCAATCAATTTTAAAGAATATATTAAGTAATTTCCACATAGCAATGCTACCTAGTGTGCTGAAATAAAGATTAGATAAGTACCTACTTTCCCTTTCAGGTCATTACCCTAGTTATTGGATGGAATCCTCATAAGTTAAAAGGAGAGAATACCTTTTTTATCTATGCAAATAAAGAAGAGTAGAATGCAAATTATTTTAAAAGATGGTGTCTGGTGATATGCAATAGCATTGTATTTGCTTACCTAGTGTTTTTCGAGAAAGTGTTATTGAGGATAAGTATAACAAGATTCTTTTTCCATAAGGCCATCTGTATCAAAAGCTCTTTCAATGGTAGGGACTCTCACAAAGAAATTCACATATAGTAAAGCAAAGAAAAGAAACTCATACCTTTACAGTGATTCATACTTCTTCAAACAATAGCATAAAGGTTAGGAAAATAGATTTTGAAGCCAACTGTCTAAGTTTAATCCTAGCTCTATTATCTTTTAGCTATGTAAACTTCATCAAGTTACTTAACCTTTCTCTGACTCAGATTATTCATTTGTAAATACGGTCGAGTGCAGTAATGATAGTACCCACTACCTGCAGTTATTATGAAAACTGAATAAGTCAATACTGCTAAAGCAGCTATGACAGTGTGTAGGATATAGTAATATGATAAAAGTATAGATTAAATTTGGGGGAAAATGTATATTTTATATATACATACACATATATAATAAATTGCTCAAAGGCAAGAAATTGCAGTATCGTGCAAGTATGCTGAGACTTAATTGTTGCCACGGTCTTCAAATACCAAGAAGTAGCCACTATGTCCTAAAATTGGCCAATTTTTTATTAGGGTTAAATGTTTTAAGACTATGAATGTATGAAAAATAGTCTAAAATTGAATTATTTAGCATTGTAATCTTTTAAAAAGATCATATAAGCTTAAAATGGTTATTGCAGGAAAAGTTAATATGTATTGAAGTGAATTGAATTGAAGGACAGAAAAACAAATACAACTATAAATGAAACTCACCATTCATTAATTGTGAATTTGTTAAAGGTCACCAGAGAGCAGTTGGGTTAGGGATTTAAAGAGTATGTGGCTAAAGCAGGATTGAAAGAGTAGTATTAATGATAAATGAAAGCTTTTAAAAGTACTTGCAGTCTGATGAGTGAGATACAAAGGAGAAGGATTTGGCAATATATGACTCCAATAGATCATTAAAGGCAGATTTGAAAATAATTTTCTGTGTGAATAAAGCCAAAATGCTAAAAGTTCCAGTTTAAAGCAAACCTTAAAAAACATTCTATCTGAATAGCAATAATAAATGAAAATTCTCAAAAAAATACTGAGGAGATTAAAGTCAGATTTGCTAACTAGCTTATTTACTGCTTCTACCTAAGTGGGAAAGAGAAAGTAAAATAATTCAACACAAATCTCATATTTCTCGATATTACTGCCAGAGTTAAAGCAGAGATAAAGTGGATATGGTTATGAAAATATTGGACACATTGAAAACAGATTGAAGAAAATGGATTTATATCATTTATGTCCAGAAGTGTCCTAAAGAAATGAAGGCCCAAAGTCATAACTTATATTTTATATATTCCTGACAAGACAGAATCTGTTTCAATTGAAGGGAATGAAAATTGAATTATTAATATCATTATTCAAGAAAAGGCTATGAAATATAGTATGTAATAAGAACAAAAGAAAACTATTCTTTGATCAGCCTCAGTCTCAAAGTATGAAACACAATGGGCATTTTTCATGATGAATGAGATGGGCAGTGCACTTGAAAATTTAGATGACTTTTATTGTAATTGCCCTGCTAGATCAGAAGTTATTATGGGTAATTGTCATCAAACTAAAAAATGCCTACAGCTCTGGCCAATAATGCCAGCATCCCACTAAGCTGCCTGCCTGAGCCATTTCCATGTGGTTAGAAAGAAAGGCAGGATAAAAACAAAACAAAACAAAACAAAACAAAAAAACTCATTTTTGTGGTCACGTCTTGAATTATATTTAATATTGAATTTTTTTAAAGAGTGGAAAGAGCTAAAGCTATTTTGAATAAGACAAACTACTATTCCTAAAGATATCTGTTGGATTGCTGTATCGCTATCTGCGTGATGACAAGCACAAGTGCTCTCTACTGCAACCTTGAGCTTGACAAGTCAAGCCTAAACTTCCCAGTCTAAAATCAACAATGATGACCTAGTTCTGGTTTGACAGTCCTGGTACATAACTATTTATATCACATCAAAGTCACTATTCAAAAAGTTAAAATTCCAGCCAAACCAATATCCACTTGGCTTCATAGAGATTCAGAAAGGTTAAAGCATCTTAATTCAGCCAACTGTTTAAAAATTTGTTTTAGTTTTTGTTTGCTATAGGATGTGTGCACTTGCCAGAGACAGACAGACAGAGACAGGGGAAGTGATAAGTCATCCCCAAGGAGGGAAATCACTCCCTTTCTCCTCCAGTCTCCTCTCAGGATTCTGGCTATGCACACACTCACATCCATGTGATTTTCAAGCTGCTAGGTCCGGGATTCAAACCCTACAGTCAGCTATGTGGGATCCAGTGCCTCCTTGCCACCTGCTGGCCTTCTTAGCCCATTTTTTTTAACATTAGAATATTAAATAACATAGAAATATTAATATTAAGAGTTTGTGTAATGTACACAGATGTCCCACCTAACATGTCCTTCCTTTGTGCCTACACAATCTTTAGCAGTCGTTATTATTCTGCACATAATTTGAGTATTAACTGTCGGCCATTGTGATTCATAGTAAAACTATCTCTACTTACATATCTTTAGACAAATGTAAAAGTAGTTTTAAATATGATTTTTCATATTTGATAATAAAAAAGTCGATGCATACCCTTTATTGGGACTTCGAAAACTTCACCATTAAAAAATGGCTACTCTTAAACACATTCTATATGTAGGTATTTTGTTGTTGTTTTGGTTTTGGAGGGTTTTTTGTTTATATGCTAGTGGGTGCAAACATTTACCATAGAGACACAGAAAGAGAAATTACCTTTTATGGGGAATGATCACACTGCAGTCCTTTCTCCTCCATTTCTCTCTTCTTCCAGGATTTTTGGACAGCATGCACATGTGACTGGTGTGTTTCTTAAACTGCCAGATCCAAGACTCAGACTGTGTGGTTAGCCACAGTTCCAACTATGGGATCCGACCACCTTAACCACCCCCCATCACCAGCAGGCCTCATAGGTGTTTTAATAGAGCATATGTGTTTGCTGGAGAGAGAAAGAAACAGAGACAGTTAGAGGGAAAGTGAGAAATCTCTTTCTGGGTGGGAGGGGGGTGGCCAGACCACAATCCCTTCTCCTTCATTCTCCTCCCGAGATCTTAGGCGCACGCTTACATGCTCCCGGGGTTATTTTCAAGCCACCGGGTCTAGGACTCCAACCGTGATCGGCCATGTGGGAGTCCAGGGATGTAACCACTACGCCATTTGCCTGCCCCAAGATTTTTAAGTCCATGAGACAAACCAAGCTCCATGTGACAGATAAGGAAATATATATAATTGTTTTTTTAAAGTCACTCAGCAAATTTACAGCAAAACCACAATTATAATGCCCAGAACTTTATCAGATATGCATGCCTCATTTTAAACAACAGAAATCAGTTTTGAAAAAGCAGAATATAATGTTTGTAAACTGAATCATTTAAGTTCACCAGAAGACATCACATTATATAAAGAAATACCAATTTAAATTGAATAACTCTTATCTGATTCATCTACTTAGCAAGTAATTTTTCACTTTGCTGTCTTACTGGGCTTTTTTAAAAAGGAAAATGCCTTTATTCAACTTACCCCAGGAAGCCCATTTCCTATTTCCTCTGAAGAGTGCAGTTCATCATTTAGCAAACATTTATTGAATAACAACTGCATAAGGCACTGAGTGCTGGGAGCATAAGGTTATTATCTTAAAAGGGTTTATAGTCTATTAAGGAGATAGGCATATGTGTAACTAACTAGTATTTAATAGAATATGTCCTATGATTTCAGTCTACAGAAAGGAAGAGAATATTTGCCTAGAGGATGTCTTCATGTATATGAACAAGATCTTCATAGATTAGTCAGAGCTGGTAAAGAATGAGGGTGCCCTAACAAGCTAAGGAAATGCTTAAAAAAGTCAGAGATAGAAATTATAAAACTGAGGTAAAAACAGATTTTATTTCCATAACTTTGTTAAATAATACAGTGTCTGTTACCTAGCAGATCCTCCATACAAGCTGGACAATTTCACCAAAAATTCTGAAAGGCCTAAGAAAATTGTGAACCAAAAAGTAAACACAAAATTTAGGTTTCCTGGCAACTAGCTACATAACACCTTTTAGTCTACATTAAGTAATATCTAACTCTCATCATGCTTTTAAACTCATCTAGAAAAAATACAATACTATAAGAATCAAAATTAATTTACCAATTGGAACAAAACTTAATGTCTTTATCAGTTTACATACTAAAGGTACCTAAGAATACTTTTATGCTAGAATTTCTTATTGTATTTGAAAGAGGATATTAAATTTTTTTATTTTTAAAATACATATTTTTTTACTCTGCTAGGGAAAAAAATGTCTAATTGTCCTTCCTCAACAAACAAGTGGGTAATGTGGTGAGCAGTAATATGGTACTCCTTAATGCTGAGGGTACATCAGAAGGTCCTGGGTTTGTGTTCCAAGTTTTCCCTCTGCACATGCCAGGCACACGTGTGCCTGTGATCCTGGCTGGCTGAGGCTGAGATAGGATTGTGACATGTTGTAGTTTGGATAATGGTTTGTCATCAAAAGGTTTATATTTTGAAATTTGGTCCCAGCATAATGGTGTTAGAGGGAGGTAAGACCTTTAAGATGGGAGGCCTAGTGGGTGGTGACTATATCACAGAAATATAGTACTATGATAGATTAATGGGAGAGCTAGTGCATTCTAGTTCTTGGAGAAGGGGTTAGTCCTTGCTAGAGCAGTTGTTACTAAGGAAGACAGCTGCCTCCAGCTCTCACTACACATGCCCATTATCCTCGCTGCCTCTGTCAGCCATGTTGTGATGCTGGTCCCATGCCTTCAGACTTTTCAGCACTAGAATTAAAAGTCAAATAAACCTCTATTTTTTATAAACCACCTGGTCTCAGGTATTTCTTGTAACAACACAAAAATGGACTAAGACACAATAGGAAGGCCCTGTTGGGAGCGTCTTGCTCTCTCTTTTGCTCTCTTGCTCCTCCCCTTCTCATGGAAGAAATAAATAAACTTTTCTTTAAAGAAAGAGAGAGAGAAATGAATGAATAAGAATCAACGGTTTAGAAAACCCATATGTAGTCCACAGAATTAAAGCATAAGAAGAATCTCATAGGTAACATCAAGGTGCTTCAGCATAACTCATTCTAGAATAGAAGGTTAAGAATACTCAATTAGGGACCAGCAGTTAGCGTAATGGCTATATCACTGGACTCCCATGTAGTCAACCACGGTTCAAGTCCCGGACCCGGTGGCTTAAACTCACGCCAGACGCGTGCCCAAGATCCCAAGAGGAGAATGGAGGAGAAGGGATTGTGGCGTGGCCATCCCCCCCTGGGGGGTGATTTCTCGCTTTCTATCTCTCTGTCTCTCTCTGTCTTTCTGGCAAGCACACGCACCCTGTAGGAAAAACCTCTCCAAAAAAAAAAAAAAGATAAAGAATACTCAATTAAAAATCAAGTAATTGCACAATGGCAAGAAAATTAAGTAACATACCCATTTGTTTACTAAATAAAACTCAACAATGTCAGTCTCTATACCTGACTACCTATGGATAGATGGATGAATAAATGAAGGGATGGTGGATGGATGAGTGAATGAATGGATGAGTAGATAAATGGATGTAGTCCGTAGGGCTAGATCATTATAAAAGTGGGGATATGGAAGGAAGTTGAAAGTAAGTCAGTTCATACAGTTTTTCTGTCAGTCCTCAAGAACTTATTGAGCAGCAGAATGTTTCAGACACTGCACCATATATTAGAGATGCAGACGTGATTTTCTTTATGAATCTCATGTTTCAGTAAGTGAAGAGACAAGAAAACAGAAAAGATTAATGTAATGCAGTATCTACTGTAATGGAATTATGTGTGATGTACTCTGGGAACTTTAGTCCAGCCTAAAGAATATCACAAAATATTCCGGAGGAAGTGATCCCTGAATTTGGTAGTTTAAGCATGGGAGCAAAGAAGAAAAACTATTCTAGACAGAGAGTTTAACACAGACAAAAACAGAGACGTAAAACCACACAATGAACTTGAGAGAACTACAAATCATTTCTGGATCATAAATTGAGCAGAGTACAATGGGGCTATGGAGTAGACAGGGTCAGATCATGTAGGGTCTTGTATACCTTGCTTGGAAACTTGGTCTGTTTAACCTTAGATGTAGGCTAATTATTAGACCTCCTGCACACACTTCAGAGTGAAGGATTAATTGGTATGAGCAAGAGTAACATCAGCAAAAGTTGTTGTATAATCCTAGTAAAGAGTTGACAAAAGCCTGATATAAAACAGCGGTAGTAGGAAGAAGAAAATAGTACCAATTCAAAAATCATGTACAGGGGGCCAGCAAGTAGTATGGTGGTTAAGGTGCTGGACCCCCAAATGGCTGACCATGATTTTAGTCCCAGATTCGGCAGCTTGCTTTCTCACTCTCCCTCTCTCACTCTCTCCTCTCTCTGGCCATCTCTGGTAAATTAATAATGATAATTAATAAAATTAAATAATTATTTTAAAAACCAGAAGTTATTTGGAAGATATGAATGTTAAGGCATGGTTGTTGATTAGACTGGGAGGGTAGGGAAAGGATGAAGCAAGGGTGACTTCTATCTCTCTATGTGGAGACACTAACTGAGATTGGAGAAATACCTTGGGTGTCATGCCAAATGGTTTGGGCTTTATTCTGTTGTTTTGGAAAGACTCCAATGTTTTCTTTTGTTTTAAGCAGAGAAATAAGGGGCCAGCAGGTGGGGTGGTGGTTAAGGTCACTGGACTTCCACATGACTGACTATAGCTCAGTCCCAGACATAGTGACTTGCTTTCTCACTTTTCCTCTTTCTCTCCTTCTATCTCTCTCTGGTTAGATGCATGCTCAATAGCAAATTAAATAATAATAATAAATAGAAGCCAGCAGATGGTGAATGGTTATGTCGCTGGACTCTTAAGTAATCGACTGTGGTTCAAGTCCTGACCCAGTGGCTTAAAACTCACTCTGGGTACATGTGTGTGCATGCTCCAGATCCCAGGAGGAGAATGGAAGAGAAGGGATTGAGGCGTGGTCATCCCCCTGGGGGGTGACTTCTCACTTTCTGTCTCTCTGTCTCTCCAGCAAGCAAATGAGCTCTATAGCAAATAAATAAATAAATAAATTCTCTCTCTCTCTCTCTCTCTCTCTCAAAAAAAAAATAGTAATAATAAATAAATTAAAAATAGAGAAATCAAATGATTGTGTGGGTTTTTCAAGTATGATTCTTTAAGAGTAAAAAAATGAAGAATGAAGGTGAGTAGGCATTGAGTCAAGTCCGAGAAAACACAGTTCCTAACTGCAAGTTTGGTGCCATCTCCTAAGAAAACGGCTCCCTGAGAGCAGCCATCTCTTTACACGTGAATTAATATGTTCTTAACAAATAAGTATCAGACTCATGGTATTATTACAAAATTTATTTTAAGGTTTGTAGATTTTTTTCCTAATTTGAAACAATCAAGCTTCCATTATTCTCTGATTGTTATAGTGTAAGGAATTTAAGACAGCTCAGAATATATTTCAAATTCTAATTAATATGCCTGAATATAATGAATTCAGATATTAATTATAATTATCCATAATTAGCTGATTAATTTCCAGATAAAAGTATGGCAGAAAACCTATGATGCAATTTAGAATATGATGTTCTTTTTTATAAAAGATGAGAAAAGCTCTCTAATCTCTGCTTCTCAGTGTTTATTTAAACTTTTTTCCTTGGCATAGCTTTAGCCCTATCTCAGATATCATTTTAGGTTATTGGTCTTTCAGTGTACTCTGGGCTCAGAGTAAAGCATCAACGAAGATATAGATCGATGTCTCAAAGTCAACCGTCACCCGTACTAAGCACAAGTCTTTAATATGTAAAGTAAATCATTGATGTATAGATGAAATGTGAAGATTCCTGACAATTACCACTACTTCCTTTATTTATTTAATATAACATAGATTTATCAAGGAGAGTCCCTATTAGATAATTGTCAGGTATTTAAGTACTTACCAGGTATTAAATAGTACCTTGTATAAGAAATTATAGAGTTACATCATATCACGATCATCAAAGCAGTTAATGCTTCACATGACATTTGGAAGTATGTGTCTGTCCATCTCTAGATTACAAGATTTTTAGGGAAAGAAGCAAGTTTTCTGTTCATTTTTTTAAAGCTTTCTTTCTACAGTATCTGAAAGAGTAAGTGGAACATGGTAAAAACCGTATTCATTACATGAATGCATAAATAAATAAGTGAGTTAATGTGAGAACTTGAACTAGATGAGAAATTAGATTTGAAATGCATGTCTTTATACTTTATATTTTAAATTAAATAAACATGCATTATTCCAAGTCCAGCATCAAACCCAAAATTTATTCATGGAGAGAGTTTCCTTAATATTTGAGTGGTCAAAAAGTTGGAAAACAGTATTTTCTTCCAACATAACACATTGCTATGAGAAATAGAAAATTTGTTTCTCATTTAATCATTTTTAGTTTACCAGTAGGCAAATGAATAAATGACGTTAACACAAAAGCAGCTCTACTGGCTGAATGCAGATGAGATGAAATGTGGCATTGACTCATATTTTGGAAACATGCAAGATTTGTTAAATGGATGCATGGAAGGATAAATGAATGAGCGATTTCCTAAGTATATTAGTTTACTGTTGTTGCTATAAAAAATAAAACTCTCAAAAACATGATAAGTTTAAACTAACAAGAATTTATTCTATTATAGTTTTGGAAGTAAGAAATCTAAAATGAGTCCTACTGGCTAAAATCAAGGGGGACTCATTGGATGGATTCATTCTTTTCTGGAGCATTATGAAAAGTTATTGGCTTTTCTTATTTTTTCTTTTTCTTTTCTTTTTTTAAAAATTTTCCAGAATGTATATGTGCTTGCTCGAGAGAGACACAGAGAGGAGAAAGAGAGAGGGAAAATAAGAAATTATCCACTCTTGGAAACCAGCGGGTACTGTGGTAGATAAGGCATTGGACACTCCCACATGGCTGACCACAGTTTGAGTCCCAGACATGGTGGCTTGTTTTCTCACTTTTTCTTTCTCTCTTCTCTCTTTCTCTCTCTCCAAATTAAAAATAAATGAATGAATAAATAAAGTTAAATAAATAATTATTAAAAAAGAAATTATTCAACCTTGGGACCACCAGATGACATATTGTTTACATCACTGCACTCCGACATGGTTGACCACAGTTTGAGTGCGGGACCAGGAGGTTTGACTCTCATGCCAGACTCATGAGTATGCATGCTCAAAATCCTGAGAGGAGAATGGAAAAGAAGGAATTGCAGTGTAGTCATCACGACAATCGCCAGATTAAAAAACAAAAGAGTAATTATCTGTTCTCCGTATAGAAAATGGTCATACCACAATCCCTTTACCTGAATCTTTTCCCTCCTGTTGAGATTTTGGGCATGCACACGAATGTGTTCAGTATGTTTCTCAAGCTGCTGGGCCCAGGATTGGAACTTAGCTATGTGTGATACAGCTGTCTTAACCACCATTCCATAGGCTGGCTATTCAAGCTTCTTGAGGCTGCCCACATTCTTTGTCTCATATTCCTCTTCCATATTCAAAGCCAAAAATGACACTAAATGCTTTCTCATATCATTTCTCTGTGACACTGGCTCTTCTGCCTCCATCTTCTACCTTTATGAATACTTGTGATTGGGTTGACCCTGCAGCCTAGTGATTAAGGGACCTGGATCCTACATGGCTGACCATGCAGTTAGGTGGCCTCAGAGGCTTGAAGCATGCTTGAAGTGTGTGAGTGT
The DNA here is from genome assembly GCA_026018925.1 of Tupaia tana. NCBI lineage: Eukaryota > Metazoa > Chordata > Mammalia > Scandentia > Tupaiidae > Tupaia > Tupaia tana. Next base: position 41,747,337 of record JAKSZU010000004.1, on the reverse strand, counting down.
GAACATGCTTGAAACATGCTGGAAGTGTGTGAGTGTGAACCCCAATCCTAAAAGTATGGAGAGATGTAGGAGAAAGAATTGCAATGTGACCATGCCCAGTAGGGGGTGCTTTCTTTCCTTCCCACTCTCTCTGTCTCTTTGCCCCAGTGAGTGTACACACTCTCTCACTCTGACAAATATATAAAACATATTTTTAAAGAATCCTGTCATTACATTGGGCTCAGTCAGGTACTTCCTATATTAAGGTCAGCTAATTAGCAACCACAGTTCTATCTACTATCTTAATTCCTCTTTGCCACATAATGTAACGCATTCTTAGGTTCCAGGAATTAGGATGTGGACATCTTTGGAAGGTCATTATTCTGCCTCTCATATCAAGTGAACAAATCATTTCTTTTCCTCTCAGAATCTACCAAGCCCTCTTGGATTTTTATCAATATTCTGGTACTGAGTTTTTGCAAATACAGGCAATTTGAACACTAAATTTTATACAAAATGTATATAATCAACTAACCCCTTTAGAAAAGGTTAAAATAAAACTATTAAAATATCATATGCTCAGACCAAATTATTATTAATAATATTTCAGTATTTTGTAAAACAACTGAGTTAATATTACACACACACAAACACACACACACACACACTACAAAGAAAAGACTAAAAGATCTTAATGTAAGAGATAAATCACAGCTGGCCCACTGATCAATTAGAGAAGGCATCTACAACAGGAAAGAATCTGAAATGCAAGTAAATCTTGAGACAATCGGAGTTAATGACTTTCAGTCTAATAAGTGATTAGCCCTTCAATAATACATGTAGGAAACTGTTCCTTCCCTGAACACAGGATTCTGTTAAAAGCCAACTAGCAAATGTTTGTTTGTAGGTGTTCTAAGTAGAAATGCATGTATTTTAAGTTGGGTTTCATTCTAAAATACTAAAAACAAACAGGAAAGTGAAAATAATATTTTAACAGAGATTTTTGCATTTAGGAAAATAGGCCAAAATTACTTAGTTGGTCAGCCCTCTGACTTTTTTCTTTTCTGTGTTATCTTTTCTTAGACTATTTTTCTTCGATTGCCCTTTGTCTCCTCTAGAATATCCATGTTCTCAGTCTTCCCAGTTTAGAGCATCTTTCTATGCTAGGAATCCAGGATAATACTATAGTCCAAAATTAGCAAATTTCATCCAGTTGTTATTAACAGATCAGTGATTAAACCAATGCATGATCGTATGATAGTCTTAACATCAAATAACCCAAAATCCTAGGGTTTTGGGTTTTAAAATAAGCCGCCTATTTAACCCTAACTAATTTATTTATAATGGTGGAAATTTCCCTCAGTGAAAAAGACATGGGGGGGGGGGGGTGTTGAAGGTAGAGAGCGGATATTATTAAGTCAGAAGAGCTTTTCCTTTGTCATATAGATCACTAAACCCAGAAATCTACATCCCAGGGCTCTGCCTGGTCCTCTGGCTAACTGTAATAGCAGACTTCACATTTTTCTGTCATTGTTTTCTTTAACTAGACCAAATAGAGACTGCAAAGTACCGATAGGCCGTTTAGTGTTCTGTTTGAAGGCAGTGATATTCATACTTATATTTCTAAGCGAGTTGCAGTTGTAAAAGTATTTTCAACACACATCTACATCTCAAAAATAATTTTATGGTATATGAATTATTCATATCCACATTTTATAGGTAAGAAATTTGCAGTTCAGAGAGGTTAAACAACTTACCCAAGGACCCACACACTCAGCAAATATTTTCTGTGTTAGCGGTTTTCCTGCACTTTGTTAGGAATTTTATATACATTCTCAAACCATTCTTATAAAAGCTCCACAACCGAAACTCATGTGTTGATTGACTTCTGGTTAATGGTCACAAATCTGAACCACCATAGGTTTGAAGGCCCGGTTTGAGCACTTAGCTCTCAATACTATGCCAACTAGCTTTCTTGCAGAAAATGAACAAAGTATTTTTTTGTTTTTTGTTTTGTTTTGTTTTGTTTTTGAGAGGTTTTTGCTATAGGGTGCATGCGCTCGCCAGAAAGACAGAGAGAGACAGAGAGAGAGACATCAACCCCCGGGGGTATGGCCACGCAGCAATCCCTTCTCCTCCGTTTTCCTCTCAGGATCTTGGACACGCATGTACACACACGCGGCGTGAGTTTAAGCTGCCGGGTCCGGGACTCTAACCACAGTCAACTACATTTGAGTCCAGCGACATAGCCATTATGCTAACTGCTGGCCCCCAAAGTATTTTTTGTTCACGTAAACAGACAAGCAACGAGTCATGCCATCGTTAATGTCACACCTTGTGTCTTGGTAGTTTTGAAGAGAGAATGTATAAGTGGTTTTCAAAAAAAACAGTGATTGGTTCGTGGGCATATGGATTTTCTGTCTCTGTTCAGGCATCCAGAATCTTCTCAATTCATGAAAAGCCTATCATAGTTACTTTAGTAGGAGTAGCTTCAATTGACACAGCAAGGCATTACAATTGTCAGGCAGCCACACATATGAATATGTGAATCTATGCCTTTATGGTTGAGGCCTGATTTTTTTTTTAAGACAGATATTTTTGTATAGGGTATGTGTGCTTGCCAGAGAAACAGAGACATACAGAGACAGAAAGTGAGAAATCACCCACTGGGGCAGGAGGGATGGCCATACCACAGTCTCTTTTTCTCCTTTCTCCTTTCGGGATCTTGGCTGCACACACATGCACACGGCTTTTAAGTGGCTGGGTCCAGGACTCAAACCGCAGTCTACTACATAGGAATCCAGTGACATAACCATTATACCATCTGCTGGTCCAGAGGCCTGATTTTAAAAAAGCAGTGTGCTAATGTAAGGAGAGGAGGGGAGGGAAACAGCAGCATTTCAGATCCCCATTTTGCAATCGGTAATGGCAACTTGACTATGAACACACAGTGACACAATGTTAGAAACACGCTCTGTTAGAAATAATTTCGGCTGCCATGGAGAAATGGTGATACCTTGCACCAGTCTTCGTATTTCATCCATTGCACTTATTTTTGCTCTTTTCTGGCATTACCTCTTTCTCTACCACCATCCTCCACTTGAGCCAGCAAACTCCTTTGATTTCAGAATTTCTCTCAGATTTTAAGATGAGATTGTACTCAGATACTCAGATAGTTTTGTACATGGTCATGTAAGAGGTAAAAAGGGCAAAATGGCATGCCTGCTTTTCAGTAATACCTTCTCTGTTGAAATTTTTTATGTTCAAGGATTCATATAGTATCTGTTCATTAATACATTCATCCAATCCATTCATTAAATAATTCATCCATTCAATATCCTTTATCAATCATCTATTATGTACTACTTAATGGGCTCAGTACAAAAATAATCATCTTAAGAGAAAATCCTCATAATAACGGTGGACGAAGAAATGTATCCTTACTTTTTTATTATACTATATGCTAGAAATTCTGTTTAATGTATTTATTTAGAACCAAGGATATGGATAAGGACCAAAGCACTTTGATAAATATCATCTTTCTTTTATTTTGGCCTTTGCGGCTTTCAAAGGCTTACAGTTCACTCATTTTATCTTCTGAGTTTAACAGAGCAGAGAAAAATCTGAATAGACATTTTGTGTTATAATGCATTTAAAGATGACCTGAAACATACACAAATCTCATTTTCCATGGTAACAATCTGAACTTTTCACAGCCAAAAGAATCCAGTCACTAGGTGGCACCTCTGTGCTATATTCCCTGCTGAAGACTCACAAGTGTCTTTTCCATAGACGATTTGTGTTGGAATTTCATAACATCTGCCCCCCTCCTTCAGAAATATTTCATTAGACTGTGATTTGCACTAATCCTTGGATCAAAGATTGCTCCTGTAGCCTTAATATTAACATACTGAAGTGGTTCATACCTACTGCCAGTTGAAAAAATGAAAAATTCAGTCCAGTTGCCTTGTTGTTGAAGCACACAGTCACGTACCCTATTGATATTTAATACTGCATTTGTTTTAGGCTGAGAAAAGTAGGATGATGTACTTGGGCAATGAAGTACAGTAATTAGGACACTCATACTTATCCAAAAAGCCTGAAATAAAATGAGTTATGTTTAGGGCTTCAAGCATGTCTCAACTCAATTCAAAAATATTGATGAAAAAGATGTGGGCCCTGTATTCAACAAACTCTTATTCTTCTGGGAAACAGACTCTATAAAATGAAGTGATTGGGCTAGATGATCTTAAAGTTTGCTTTCAACTCTTAAATTCTAAGAGTTTCCTATAAACAGGATATAAAGGTCTATGGATCTAAATCATCTGTGAAATTGCTTTGGTATTCCTTAAGAGCTTAGTTAAATTGACTGTTTTCCAGTCAGATAGGAACATAGCACTTTTGTACTCTGAAATAGCTGCATTGAATCTAAGATTTTTAGAATGAGGGAAATTCACCTCAGACATAAATTTCTAACCCCAAGTCAGAGGCCCTGAAACTAAGCTCTAGTTAGGGAACTCTACAAATTTCCATATCCTTAGGTTGCTAGTTAAAATTCCCAAGAGTGACAAGTCACAGCTAACTTGTCTCTGACTCTGGAAAGTTGGAAAACATGTATCTTGTGTAAATGCAGAAATTCCCATGGATTCGCCTAACTGCAGCTCAGGAAGCCCTTAAAACTCCCACTGGATTGGGGTGGAGTGATGGCTTCTGGTGGCAAATACCAGCAGGGTAATTTATACTCTCTTAAGTCATATGAAAAATGTGACTAAACAAACAAACAAACAAAAACGCTTCTTACTTCTCCATCTGCTCTCTGCTATTGTTTTTGGATTTTTTTTTTTTTTTTTTTTTTTTTTTTTTTTTTTTTTTTTTGCCCCCGTCATGCATATGACACTAAAGAGGAGATACCAGGCCAGCTGGTGATGTGGTGGTTAAGGCAACTGGATCCCACATGACAACTGTAGAATTCAAGTCCCAGACCATTTCCCATGGGAGTGCTTTCTCAGTTTTTCTTTCCCTTTCTCTCTGTCTCTGTCTCTGTCTCTCTCTCTTTTCAGCAAGCACATGCACCCTCTGGGAATTTTTTTTTAATTGGATTTACTGATTTTACTTGTTTTTTGCACAAGATATTCTTCATAAAATATAGATGGGACCACGAGGTACTCTTTCAAGAATTTGGGCATAATCTGTCCTCTCAGAGTAAAGAGCAGAGACTTAAAACACTATTTTTAGTAAACAACAACAAAAATATTCTAGGCTAGGCTTTTGACTAGAATTTCTGGGCCACTAAGAATACAGGTGAGAATGTCAGCTAACAAACTGGCTTGATTTTTAAAATGACAGGATGTGGAGATGGATAAACCCTGACTACAATGACTGGATCATGTTCGAGCTCTCGCCTCATAAACAGCTTATAGACGTTAACGTATCTAGTTAAAGAATGTAGGATGTGCATCGGTACCCTGCCAATGGTGATCATTGAGACAAAACCATTTATTCTCTTTCCTTTAAGCCCTCTCAACAAGACATTTCTATGGCGGACAAATGCAAGAATGGGTCTGCCTGGAGGGACAATGGATGCTTGAAACTAAATCTAATTCCGTGCTTACACAGCAGCATTTTAATACCCGGTGGGAGGTCAGCGTGTCTTAGTGGACGGCATTGGGTGGAAATCCCAATCACAGTTATTACCATTTATTAAGCAATTACTCTGTGGCAGACACTCTGCTAAATAATTTTAAATGCATTATCTCAGTTAACCTTCATGACAACCCTAACAGTGGGTACTTTAATCCCAATTTTCAGATGAAACCGAAACTGCGAGAGCTCGAACATGATCCAGTCATTGTGGTCAGGGTTTATCCGTCTCCACATCCTGTCATTTTAAAAATCAAGCCAGTTTGTTAGCTGACATTCTCACCTGTATTCTTAGTGGCCCAGAAATTCTATAAGAAATTGACATTTTGTCTTTTTTTTAATGACCCTTCATCATACTGCTATATATGTATATATATATATATATATATATATATATATATATATATATATGTATACACACACATACACTATGGCAGGGCAGCACTCTGCAATACTAGCACCACATGGAAGACCTGATTGACCTCAAGAACACTGTGCATGATCCTGGCTGACTGGAAGGCCAGGGAGGCAGTTGTGGGGGGTCAGATCATAGGCTGTTTCTCTACCTCTCTCTCTCTTTCTTAATTTAAAATAAATAAAGTAAATAAATTTGTTTTCAAAAAACATCCCAGGTCCATACAGTCTCAGGGACACCATATTTTACATTATATATATAAATATGTATATACATATGTATATGTAAATATATTTATATATACGTGTATTTATATATATATATATATATATATATATATATGTATTTCTTATTTGAAGATACTATGTTAAAATACTCTACCTAAAAACCTAAATTTGAATCTGACTTAGTAATTTACTAGCTCTGTGGTATTAAATAGGCAACTTAACTTCTAGTACCCATTTCTTCAGTAAAATGACAATAAAAAACAGATACCTAGAAGGACTACAAGATATTTTAAGAAAAATTTTTAAATTCTAATATATTTAATAATGATAGATAAAGAGTTAATGTTGGACCGCCTTCTGAGAAAGATGCTGATCAAGAGTTTTTATTATTCATTTTATTATACATTTTTAAAATGTCATATATTCTTGACTCATTCTGAATTTTGGCAGTAAAAGTCTCTGAACCTATGATAGTGACACAAAAACACAGGAGGCTGGTAGGTGGTGGGGTGGTTAAAGAGCTACACTCTCACATGGCTGACCATAGTACCAGTCCAGATCCATGACTTGAAACTCACAATGGGCACATGTACATATGTGTCCAAATCCTAAGACTAGAGTGGAGGAGAAGGGATTACAACATAGCCATTCCCCTGAAGGGGGGGGGGGGGCATTAATTTCTCACTTTCCCACACTCTGCCTCTTTCCAGAAAGTGCACATGCCCTGTGGCAAAAACTGAAGTGGGGAGAAACAGAAATAATAGGTTTCTAATCCCACAAAACTTCAAACCAGAAACTAAATAATGGTAAATTCACTGAGACAAAAGCTACTCTGTGTGCTTTTCCTCATAGCTCCCTTCGTTGGGGTTTGTGGGTAAAGACAGATTTTTGTATCAGTCAAACACAAAATGGGTAGAAAAATATATTCAGCAAATTGGTGACCTAAATAAATATGTCTAATTAACACAAAAATGCCCCAGACTTTAACTCATTTCTACAAGATTCATCTGAATTCAGGTTTTCCAGATTGTATCTATACAATTGTATTCATAGACTCTTCTGCTATGATAAATTAATCTTTCGTATTTATTATTGTACTATATATATGTAGCATTTTTTTCTTAACTATGCTATCTATAAAATAAATATATACTGTTTGTTTCTTGGTAGTTATGGTAAATATATTATTTTTAGGCATCTAAATTTTCAGGAATTCCAACTGTTTTTACATTTTCAATGAATCTACCTATGTTAGTGGAATATAATTTTACTGTAGGTGTTATAAAATGAACCTTAAATTGGGTGCATTTTTAAATTTTATTTCCAAATCTTTGTAGAATTTGGCCAATTTAAGAGAAGTATCACAAGCCCAGAAATCCCAACAAGAGACCCGATTTTTAGAAGACTGTTCTGTTCAACACCTATGGAAAGTTCATTTTGGTACTTAAAGAGAATAAATTCTTGCTGAAAACTAACATTGCTTCTTTTTTATAAGAGGGCATGTGTGCTTACCAGAGAGAGACAGAGAGAAAAAAGAACATTTCTCTCTTCTTTCGGAATTCTGGGCACACACATATGCACCCAAATATGCAGTCAGTCATGTGGGGATCCAGCCACCTTAACCACCATGCAACTGGCTTGCTCTACTCAATTTTTTCCTGAAGAAAAAAATAAAGCAAAGCAAGCTTGAATTCTAAAGTGCCCTCAAGTTCTGAAGAAGTGAATAGTCAGCCGTGGGTATCTCACTGACAGGGAATGGATTTGCCTTTGAAGTGACTTTGGATAGAACTGGCTGCATCAGAGAGATGAAAATAATGGAAGCCAAAAGACCTGGCAGTGCACTGGGTAGCAGGCACTCCTACAACTATCTCCACTGAATATATCCCCTGTGGTGGAGTAATGACCTGGAGGTCTCCTATGATTAAGGCAAATGATCTTATGAGTGGTCATGAGTATGCACATTGATTGGGCTTGGCAGATTGCATAATCAACTGCAAATTAGCTTTTGGAAATGACTGGCTATACCCAGTGGGCAGGAGATATGGAAGCGAGGGGATCTGGCAGACAGCAGGTACCCATAGCAGCTGTATGAGGTACACTCGGATAATTTACTGTTGAAGAGAGCCAAGCCTGGACCTTTCATAGCTGTGCTTTTCATTTCCAGTATTTGGAGAGATCGCAAGAGGGAGCGGCACACCCAAGCAATTTAACTTCAGGGCAGCAGTATAGCAGAGTCCTACTTGTATCCAGACACCCTTTGAAGCATTCTATGCGCATCCCTTTTCTTTTTTACATCCAGAAGAAAAGCACAACATCTGCTCTACTGTAACTGGTACCAAACTTGTCTGATAAAAGAATATTAATGTTCTCTTCATAGATTAATAGACTTTGAGAAGACAACTGATCCTTTACACAATCTTAGGACAGGATCCTTCCTCAACTAAAAGGAAATATTTGTTTGAAAGAGATAAAGGCATGTTTTGCAAGGTTACAGTTACCTGGTAATTACTGTAAACTTCATCTTAATATGCAGAAAATGGCCAACCATTCCAAGAAAAGGGGCTACTAAGGAGCCACTCTTCTCAGCTATTACAGGAGACCATACTGGTTTTTTGTTTGTTTGTTTGTTTGTTTTGATTTTTGTCTATTTTATTAGCCCCAGGCTCAGACTTACAGGAAAAAAAGTCTAATTCAACAGGTATTAATGGAGTCATGTGGTTTTCAGCCATATACAAGGGCTCAGGGTAGCTATTAAATTATAAATTTTAATGTGGCATACCTTTGTTTTTGTAAAGGAAAAAACTACAAGATGATGTGTAAGAATATAATTTAGCATCTTATTTAGATTTAAGCACAAAAAAATACACAATTTAACATTTTATCTTGAATAAAACAGATATAAGTGGTCTTCAGAAACTTTATGGACAGGGCCAGTAGGTGGCGTGATGGTTAAGGGCACTAAGCTCCCACATGGCTGATCATGGTTCTAGTCCCAGACCTGGCAGCTTACTTTCTCACTTTCTCTCTCCCTCTGTCCCTCTCTGGTCAAATTAAAATAAATAAATAAAGATAAATAAAATAATTCATTAAAAAAACTTCATGGAAAATACACATTATGGAAAAATAATGCATGGAATTTAAACAACAAATTGAACTAAATAAAATCACTTTAATCCCATTATTCTGTGAGCATCTTGAAGTCCTTTTATATTAACAAATAAAAAAAAAAAGCTCTGAGTCCCAAAAGATGGTGTGGTAGTTAAGGTGCTGGACTCCCAAATGGCCAACCACACACAGTTCAAGTCCCAGACTTGGCAACTTGAAAATCACACCAGTCATGTGTGCTTGCATGACCTGAATCCTAAGAGTAGAATAGAGTAGAAAGGATTGTGGTGTAGCTATTCCCTTGGGCAGTGATTTCTCACTTTCCCTCTCACTATCCATTATCTCTCTCTCTCTCTCTTTCTCTGGCAAGTGCAAGTACCCTCTGACAAAAAAAAAAAAAAAAAAAAAAAGAAGGAAGTTCTAATCAAACATTAATGTTAAATTTTATTTTACATGAGATGGTTGTTTGATTTATATATTACTATATTTTTCCATGCTACATGTGTTTGTATCTGTATATTTTGTAATTTTGTATTTTTCTTTATATTTTATCAAAAACTATAGATTAATATCGAGAAGGAGCAACATGAGTTCTTAAGCCCCTGCAATTTAGAGAAAAGGCAAACCAATTCTATCCTAAGAATCAGCTTCCTTGAAAGTAATTTATTCATCATATCTCATAAAAGAGATTGAAAACCCATTTCCAAAACATTCTAAAATTGTCTTAGGAAAAACATATTTGAAAATTTAAAAAAATATATAGAATGGCAGTAAATTTTTCTGTTTGAAATACAAATACATGTTTCAGGCAATTCCCAGCATAAATCTTATATTTCTGTATATATTTACAGCATACACATATGTGGTATTATTCAGAAGGCTGTTTGAACACAGAAAATTGTAAGCAAAGTATACATTACTTACTGAATCAATGCATCTTTTACGAACAGAAAGTATAGCTTCTCTTTACTTAAAAACAGAAATATAAACATCAATTGACCAGCACTTAACAACACAGTATATTAATACTAACTGATATCACTTTGACTAGAGATCTATTTCTTATAAGAAATGTTAACATTAAATAAGATCTTCCCCCCAGTTTTTCCTACTCTGTTAGGGTCAGAGTTATGGAAAATGGATGCACTACACTTTGCTTATTTGATTCATAAAAGCTAATGTATCAAACAGAAGCCATATTAAGCACATCAAAACCTAACACATTATTTTGATTGATCAATTTTCCAGTGTTGAAAATGGATGCTAACAAGTTGCAGATAGTTTAACTAGCTACGAAGAGGTCTAGTGAAATGTGGAGACTGCTTATAGAGATGTACACATTTATTCCGCTGATAGGTTATCATAGGACTCTAGCAGGTAGATAATAATTTCTTGCCTTGTTACTGATCTATTGCACATCTGCCCCACTCAGCCAGGATCTGTAGTGTGATCTGGGTAGAAAAGTAGATAATGAGACATTCTGTTTTTACAGAATTATCCCAATTCAGAGTCCTTTAGGGCCCTTCAGGATGCTTGGTTTAGATGTTTTCTTTCTGAAAAGCATTATCTTGGAATGAAAAAGGAATGTATTCTATCAAAATCTCATCCCAAAGAAATCTGAATCCTGGTCCCCTTATAGTTAGAGAAATGAAAATAAACCAGGATGGTAAAACATATTGTACAAGGAAACAATAACAAACTTCTGACCACAGCTCCCTCATCCCTTCCTCTACCACTTTCCTTTCTACTCAGGCCATGAATCAACCCATCACCGTTCTTCATTTCAGGACTTTTCAGAGTTTCCATGAATATTTTCTCCAAACTAGTTCCAGGTGCCAATATGAGTCTGCTCCTCAGCCTTTGATCCCTCCATTTCTTCTGGTTGCTTTGCCCAGTTTCCATATTGCTCCACTGAGGTGTTATTCGTAACTAGTATTTCTATTTTCTCTCTATTTTAAAGTGTCTCCTTATTCACAATTATCCCTTTCTGTTAAACTGGGCAGGAGCCCCAGATGGGACATTGTCATCTTTTATATGAAAAAGAAATAAAAAGTTCCAAATAAGTCATAAATGGTGAGTGTGATGATCTTACTCACCTGAAATTGTGACATCTGGGAAAGGCAAAGATCTATTCCCAAAGCAAGAAGTTGCTGAAATAATTTCCTATTAAAAAAAAAAAACTTAAAAAAAAATGAAAAAGTTGCAACAATGACCAGGTATCTTCATCAAGTATTCTCTGAATAATTGAAGTCATATTTTCAGTGCATAACATGTGTTCAATAAAAGTTGGTAGAACTGTAGAACTATTCATTTACTCATTTTTAGTTTATTATTTACATGAGAGAAAAAGTCACAGAGTTAGAGAGAAAGAGAGAAAAACAAGCACCCACAACAGGGTCTCAGGCCACACTCTTGTACACCACGTCCTACCCTTCCCAGCTAGCCAGGATCACAGTTACACATGCCCAGTATGTACACATGGACCAGGCACCACATTCACAATCTTCCATATGGCCTAGCATCAGGTGAGCAGTGTGTTATTGTGCTTAATTATAGATATACACACACACACACACACACACACATATATATCTATATATATACACATCTATTTTATATATACATCTATTTTATTTTATTTTATACATTTTATATATTTTTTATTTATATATACATATCTCTTATATGTATATATAGATACACACACTTATCATAATGTCTGCTTAACTGCTTATCTCCATTGATCCATATTAATGACAAAGCCTGTGATACTCAATATGAATACTGTAGATACTTACTTTACTACAGAGTCTGGAACTGAGCTTTAAGAAAAAGAGAGGAGGGACCAGTAATTAGCGTAATGGCTATGTCGCTGGACTCCTATGTAGTCGACTGCAGTTCAGAGTCCCAGACCTGGTGGCTTAAACTCACGCCAGGCACCTGTGCGTGCATGGCCAAGATCCCGAGAGGAGAATGGAGGAGAAGGGATTGTGGCATGGCCATCCCCCCTGGGGGATGATTTCTCGCTTTCTGTCTCTCTGTCTCTCTCCATCTTTTTGGCAAGCGCACGCTCCCTGTAGCAAAAACCTCTCCAAAAACAAAAAGAAAAAGAGAAGATAAATTTAGGTAGAATGAAGATGTAATTTCAAGCAAAAGGATAAACACAAGAAAAGACCTTAAATGTGAGTGGATGAATAAAAGGAAATTTAAACAGAGAATTTTCACACAGATAAAACAGAAGACGCTTTGGATAGCTCAGATAAATAAATTTGTAAGAATACATAGATTTTGAATGACCTTAAAAGTCAAGTAAAGCTCAAGCAAATAAATTTTGCTATGGAGCAATAAAAATTGGAAATATTTAAGATTCTTGAATTTCAGAAGTAGGTAGAATAACAAAAATCTATGTAAATAAATTTCAAAGTATTCTCTTTCTTTCTGGACACCACATTTGAACTAATGCTAAAAATCATAAAATACCAACAAGAAGGCAATCACAATGTTGAGGTGTAAGATTTAAGGAGTAAGATTTATATAAGGTTCAATTATAGAAACCTATAGGAATTATAGGTTCAATTATAAAAATAGTATATATTTAACTAGTTTTTAAATATAGGACTTAAAAAATGAAATAACTTTTTTCAAAGGCGTGATGAGAGATTCCTTGTCAGGGATACAAAACTAAAATTCAAGAAAGGACAATAGAGTGTGTATAGATTTAAAATAGGAATGTGTAGACTAATCAATACAAGAGGAACTTTTTCCTACAAATTAAAATCATCTGTAAATTAGATGATAAACATTTTGTAAATTGGGTTTCTCTTTGATATATATTCAGGCAGTAGATTGCAGGTTCGATTTGTAGAGATTTTTAAATTGGAGAGCAGTATTTCTTTGTATTTTAGAATTCTGTGGTTCTTTGAAGTACACAGGATGACTTAGATGAGGGAGGGCCTGGATTCATAGACATCTTCTAGAAAATTGCAAGAATATAGGTATAAAGTGATCCAATTTTGGAGTAGGGTGATGATAATGACCAAAGAACAGAAGGATGAAATAGATTTCTCAAAATAAAAATGAACAGAACTTGGTGAATGGCTAGATGGGGAGCATGAATCTGAGGAAAATGCAAAGAATACCCATCTTTCAAGCATGGACAACCAGGCTAACTGTGCAACAGCTAGTAGAAAGAGAATCATCACAATGGAGAACAATTTTTGGAGGAAAGATAGAAAATTCTGTATTGAACATAGTGAGTTTGAAATAAAAGGAGAAGCTTAACAGGGAATAGATATAAGACATTTCACATTTAGAGTCAGGTCAGAAGCAAGGTACTTTCATTTTTATTCCTTAAAGATTTTTGTTATGGCACTTCTCACCATGTATCTTTCATTAGAACTACTTAAATATTTGACTTCCTCTGGAACTTTGAGATTCTTGAGAACAGGGCCAAAGTTTTATGCAGCCTTAAATTTCAAACTAGTTTTGTGTCTTGCACAGAATCAGTAAATATTTTCATACTGAATTATGTTATTTTCTAAATGACTTTGCCATAGGGCACATGCACTCACCAGAGAGAGACAGATATAGAGAGAGAGAAAGTAAGACATCATCCCCTGAGAGGGGTTGGTCACACTGCAATTCTTTTCTCCTTTATTCTTTGCTTGGGATTTTGGACATGCATGCACATATGCCCAGCGTGACTTTACTCTGTCAGGTCCAGGACTCAAGTGGTGGTCAGTCATCTGGGAATTCAGAGCTTTAATCACTATGTGCCCTTCTGGACCCTGTACTAAATTATTTAGACACAAAAATCTAAGGGAAATCCATTAATATAAAACTCAAAGGGCCAACAGGTGGCATGGTGGTTAAGGTGCTAACTTTCATATTGTTGACCACCACTCAAGTCCCGAACCCAGCAGCTTAAAAATCATGCAGTTTGCATGTGAATGCCTGCACAAAATCCTGAGACTAGAATAGAGGAGAAGGAACTGGGGCATGATCATTCCCCTGGTGGTGGTGGGGGGGGTGGGGGTAGGGTAATTTCTCACTGTCTCTCTCTGGTGAGTATACAGGCATTATGGCAAACACCTAAAAAAAAAAAAAAAAAAAAAACAATAAAAAATAAAAAATAACAAAAGACTCAAGAGAATACAGAGAAAAACTAGCAAGGGACTACTGACTGCTTATAACAGGGAGGGAGAAAGAGCTGAACCAGGAACCATGGACTTGGAGAAGGAGAAAATCAAATTATACATTATCAAGGACACTTAAAGGTCACAGCTTTGAGATCAAGAGCCTGGCTGTGTGTGAGGTCTTGACAGTGAGAAAGAAGAAAGGCCTTTATGTTATTTTTTTTTATAAAGATTTAGTTGATGACTTTCAAGGGGTACCAATAGTATTATAAATAGTTTAGAACTTTTCTTGATAAAAAATATTTTATCCTGTGCCCAAGGAACATTCCCTCCCACGAGTGATGTCCTCTTCAGTGGTCTCCCTACTTTTTCCTTATATCTGAAAGTCTTTCTTGCATGTTAGTTTGTATTTCATCCTTACCCCATTTCTTATCATGTATCTCCTGCTATAACAACATACCATAAACTAGGTCATTTATAAGGAATAGAAATTCATTTCTCATATTTCTGGAAGCTAGAAAGTCCAGGTTCAAGGTACCAGCAGGTTTAGTGTCTGAAGAGAGATTAGAATCTGATTCCAATATGGCACCTATAATGCTGTTCTCGCATGGCCGACAGGCAAAAAGAGGGAGACAATGCACCAAACCCTCTGTTATAAGAGAATTAATCCCATTCACAGGGTGGGAACTCTCTTGACATAATCACCTTCCAAAGGCCCTCCCTCTTAATACTCTCACCTTGATGTTAAATGTGTAAAATGAACCTTTGAAAGACAAGTTTCTCTCTGCTGATATCAGAAAAGCCAATAAGCACATTCTTCTATTTTGTTTTCTATTTTTCACATTTGGTAGGTGTTTTATTTTTTCATTTTGAAGGTAAAGCCCTTTGAGGATGAAAGTATGTTGCATACAGGCTAGAAATATGGAAGGGCCAAAGTTTATCATGGCAGGGTTGATTGACATTCACACTAAGATGAAGGGTGAGAAAAATCACTCTGCTGTGAGTTTATGTTTTCATTTCAAGAAGAAAGGGTCAAGCCCTGATGTGGTCACTAGAGGTTTGACTTGCCTCCTCCTCTATCACACCACTTATATTATATCCATTATTTCTTTGAATCGCCATCCACTATTTTCATCTTTAACCCAAATAAATATGGAATCCACAATGTTTCCCCACATCTCTAAGAATGTCAGGTAATGTTAACTTCCTTGCATTCATTTATTGAATTAATACTACTTGAGTACTTGCCCTGGGTCATTGTGCTTTACAGCCTCTGTGAAATATTTGCTATACATATCAATTAAGATGCTGGGGGGAGGGTGTATACATAACAGAAAACGCCATCTCAAAGTTGTTTAAATGATAAGGAAACACTAATATTTCATATAACAAGAAATATGCTCCAGAGTTGGTTAGTTCAGTGACTCAAGGAATCTGTTTTTCTAGTGTTTCATCTCTGTGTGCTGCTAACAGCCTTTAAAACTGTAGTTGAGTGCTGCAGTTCCAGGCTTTCTGTGCAGACATATCAATGTTCAAAGGAAGAAAAGAAGTCATTTCTTCTTCTGTGTTTCTTTTCATCAGTGAGGAAACATTCCCCAGAACCGCAACAATCTTTCCTTCATACGTGGTTGCCAAGATGTGACTCAATCATTGCCAAGACTGATCACAGCCCCTTTCCTAATCTAATCCCAAACAAGAGGAATGGCACCCCCTAGACTGGTGTGGATAATGAAGATCTACCTTTGAGTCACTGGACCCTGCCAACAAGGAAAAATACCCGTGCAACATTATGCATCTATAAATGTTGTTAGAAGATGAAAGAAATCATTGAAAAGTTTAAGGAACACTATATGTCAGATGTATCTTATATGTTGTTTTGGTTTTGGGTTTTGGGGGTTGTTTTTTGTAGAATGTCATGGGCCATGTTGATGGCATTCTACTGTCCTAAGCACTTTTTAGATTGGAATAATGATAGTTCATATTCAGTTAGGTGGCTATCAAATGCATACTACTTCTAAATTTGCATTTCAAAACTTAAATTAAAAAGTAGTGGATATTGCTATCATGGCTGGCTTTCATACTATATTGGTATAAACCAAAAGAACACAGCCCTAGAAAAAAACACTTCAGAAAAAAATGACTTCCCTCTTAAGCAGTATGAAACTAGAGGATAGGTGGTGTGCACTGAATGCACATGAGAAATATCCCAGGTTCACGTCTTGAGACCTCCCTGAGCACACCAGGTATGTGCACATGCTCGTGATCTGGCTGGCTGAGACCGGTTATGAATCACAAGGTGAAGTCCAGCTTTGTGGGTTCTCTCTCTTTTTCTCTTTCACAGAGGAAATAAACTTTAAAAACAAAGAAATTAGTAAGCATCTACTATAGACATCACATTAATAATTTCAGTATTACTTTATAATGCCAACTAAAGAACAATTCATAGTATGCATCTATTCAAACTGTGAGTCATACAACTAAATTTTAAGTGAGTTACATAAATTAGTACGTAAGTGATAATGCAACTCAATTTAACTCATGGATTAACATAATGTTATTGCTTTATTTGTGGTGAGGGGGAGAAAGACTTTGTTTTTCTCTCCAGAAAATGTAATAATTTCCATTTTATCTTGTTTTCGTGCCAGTATGTGAGGAATTGAGAGCAATGTAGCAAATCCTCCTTCTTTACAACTGTGTGGGCTTTTGTTTTCCGCCCTTCCTGTTTTAAAGTAACTCAAATTGGTTTGAATGAAAGCTTCCAGAGTACAGTCCAAGAAAATAAAACCAGTTAGACAAATTTGGACTTAGTGAGACAGCTCTGTTGAAGAAGAAAATCAGGTTTTGTGTTCTGAAAGAATTGACTTTCAATCATGACTTTTTACAATACCTATGTGACCTTGGATTAGTAACATGACCATTCTGTGGCTTAGTTTCCTCTATAATGGCTGAAAAAACAGTACTGTACCAACCAGTATTCTTTGTTGGACATAGCAAAAAATCGTCTTTGAATAGCTTATACAATAGGAGATTTATTAGGAAGTTATGTAAGCAGCTAACAGCATCAACGAGAGGCTAGGGAACCATGTAACAAGGAACCACTGGAGGACTGAGAATTAGAAAACTGGAAACAGCATGAAACTATTCAGGCTATGCTCCACTGGTATTACACTGGTCAGTTAAGTAAATAACCTCCAATCTCCCTGGAAGATTTAAAATCTCAGAAAAGACCTCCCAACTCACTGAACATAGGTCATTATTCCTACTCCCAATGTTTCCTGAGACAGAAAAAGGAAGTATTTGCCTCTTTTGGTTTATATTGTAGAATCGGTTCATATTTAATATTTACGCTAAGACTGCGTACTTGGGAAAGAAGTAATTCTCCAATAAGAACCATGGACTGTGTTCATGTGCATGTATTATCTCATCTGGTCTTCATAAGAACCCTAAGGTACTTGAATCTCAGGAAACAGACTAAAAAGGTCACATAACTTTTCTAAAATCACACCAATAGTCAATAAAATAGTAGAACCAGTTTCTGTGTCTAGATTCATTTGTTCCCAAATTGTATAGCCATTCCAATTATACCACACTATCTCTCTGTAGAAGGAAACTTCTAATTTTATTAAATCTTGAATAATATAATATTTCTGGCTACATTAGTGGCTGCAGATGACAGAGACTCAAAGACAGGAAATTTGGAATGGTTATCAAATGTTATTGGAAGGCATGGCTAGATCTCTTCATAACAGAAGAAGGGATACAGGTCGTTTATAGTATACAGTGGCAAAGATGATAAAGATGTTCAGTTAATTTATCCAGGAGTTGGATGAAGAATTTGATTCTGTGAGTTCTTGATGACAATGTAGGTTGAAATTTATGGCACCATTTGGGAAACTGACTTCTGAGGAATAGAACGTGACTTTGTAGAAGATACAGATACATTCAGTAACTCAAACCCTACTTTCAAGACCTCAAAGTAGTATAGAATCAGTACAAGTTTATTTGCAGAAACTACTCTAGGCTTATAAGCAAAACTGACTTGATACAGGGAGTTAGGACCGATTAAAATTATTGAAAGAGGCATAACAGCAGCTTCTAGGTAGCCCAGGATTGACTCCCAAACAACATTATGTACCTTCCCACCAAGGAAACTACTGTGTTGGTCAATGTCTCAATGTCAGAAGTCCATCACAAGAATTATCACCTCTGGAAAATCCCTGCCTTAATTTGAGTCTTAAGATGAACAAACAATAGCCAGCACTGTGAATTCCAGAGTCACACCATCCCTAAAAAATTCACATGAGCAAAACAGTCCCCACACCACTGCCTCTCTGTTAAACATGTCTTAAGAATAAACATCTGACTTATGGTATATAAATCATATTTGGAAACACAACTCCATAGAAGTGGAGGAATGTTGTTTTTTTTTTTTTCTTTCCAGCCCGTGAAGTACTAAAAAACACATCAGAAGGACATTGGAAATAAATGTCTACTAAACTAATCTATTCCATCTACTGCCTCATAAACATGTTTTTACAAAATGTGTATTTCAAATGGAAATAATATAGGATTGGTTGACGCAAACTTATGATATTGTAAGGAAAATTAATGAGCAAGTGTGACTTTTTCCATTTCAAGGAAAAGTACATTTTATTTATAAAAAAAAACTGCTCATTTTTGCCAAAATGTTTTTTAATGCATGCTACAGTATGTTTGCATCATAATAAACTATTCATATCATAAGGAGAGTTTCTGAGCAAAACTTTGTGATTCATAAATCAGTACTATTTACTCCTCAGCTAGCTCATTATTTTCATTTTGAACCATCCTGGACAGCTTTCATATCAGTCAATTTGGCTAATGTTACAAAAATGGGGACAAATAGTGTGGAACGGAGTGTGCAAACTCAAAGAGGCTTGAAAGACATGGATTATGAGCAAAATAAATGACTCATGGAATTTAGAATAACAATGTGTAAAAGGCATGAAACTCTGGGACCAAGATAATCAGAAGAGCTACAACTTAAAAGGGTTCAGAGAACAAAGTACACATCAGGAGAGAGCTCTTGAGTAGTTACAGGTATTATACTGAAATCATCTGCCTGGGAGATAGCCATGAGGAAAAGAGGAAAGAAAGTAGTTCCTTGGTAGGTGGAGAAGAGGGTGAATCTTCAGATGTCATTGCAGCATTAGACAAAGCATTAGTATGTAGGATTATTTCAGCAAAAACTGTTTCTTCTCTGCTGTGCTGTTGTGATGATTACTAGGGATTAATTCCTAAAAATGTGCTGTGGTTTCATAAAGGAAAAGCCAGGTGTTTTTAAGGTAGATGTCTTTCATTTTCAAACACCGTATGAGGTACAGAAACTTCTATGTATTTTCTCTCTTCCTCTCAATGTTTCTATCTCTGTATGGAGTGGCATTGGACAAGACCCATACGACTCCTGTATCACCTTTCCTATTTGGACAGTCAAGTAAACGCAGGACTTTGCCTGACCAAATGTCTTCAATCTGTTGTATGGAGAACTGCAAGGGGGAAAAGTAACTGAAGATTTTTAGAAACTGCATGATTTTGCATAAAATATTTAAAATAGCATTTCAACTATTTTTAAAATATATCACTATTATTAAGATCATTTATTGACTCATTACTATTGCCAGGAATTGTGCTAAAAACTTATGTTAGCACGTTAGCATGCTTTTTTTTTTCTCTAGCTTTTACTTGGTTTGAATTCAAATATATATATATATATATATATATATATATATATATATATGTAATATATATATGTAATATATATATGTTATATATGTTATATATATGTAATATATATATATATATATACACATAGACACACACACACATACATACACATACATATGTATTTTTTTTTCTGTCTGCTAAAATTTCTCTTTGGAACTCATATGACAGACTGTTAGATGAAGGCTCCATTAAGAACTAACTTGTTAAAAGTAAAAAGCTGAAAGCTGAACTAGGAATAGAAGGATTCCTGAGATGAAAAGTAAAAACCTGATATGTTTGAATCTAAATGTCACCTTGTTGGAGCACGTGCTTATAATAATTGAAGCATCAGTTGGGTTAGTAGGAAAGGGGTCTCATCCGAAGAGAGGTTGAATTTTTCCTTTTTTTCTCTCGCCATAAATATTATATTTATAAAGGGGAGAAAATATTGACAAAAGTCATATCCAATAAATGAATGGTATACAAAATAACTCTTTTAAAACCCAACAAGGAAAATACCAATAATCTGATTAAAATAATGGGTCAATAACAGATGCCTTACCAAAAAAGACATGCAGATGGCAAATAAGAATACAAAAAAAAAGTTCTGTATCATATGTCATCGAGTAAATTCAAATTAAAACAACAGTAAGATACCACTACAATCCTAATCAAATATCCCAAATCCAGAACTCTGACAACACCAAATGTTGACAAGGATGTGGAGCCACAGGAAATACATTCATTGCTTATGGGAATGCAAAAGGTTATAGCCAATTTGGGAAAGAGTTCCGTGGAAAACTATACATACACCTTAGTAATCATGTTCCTTGGTAGCAAAAGATGGCATTCTCTGTCACTCAAATGAGTTGGAAACTATGTCCAAACAAAATCCTGCACAAAAATGGCAATAGCAACCTCATTCATAATTCCCAATATGTGGCAGCAACCAAAATATCTTTCAGTCAGTGAATGGGTAAATCAACTGTGGCATATTCACATAGTGGAATATTATTCAATGCTGAAAAAAATGAGCTATCATACCACTGAAAGACTTTCAGAAAACATAAGTGCATATTATTAAGTGAAAGAAATCAATCTGAAAGGCTACAAACTATATGAGTTCAACTATATGACTTTCAGGAAAAGGAAAAACTATGGAGACAGTAGAAAGACCAGAGGCTGGGACCAGCAGTTGGCATAATGGCTATGTCGCTGGACTCCCATGTAGCTGACCGCGGTTCCAGTCCCGGACCCAGTGGCTTAAATTCATGCTGGGTGCACGTGTGTGTGTGCCCAAGATCCCAAGAGGAGAATGGAGGAGAAGGGATTGTGATGTGGCCAACCCCCGCTAGGGGGTGATTTCTGATTTTCTGCCTCTCTGTCTCTCTCTGTCTTTCTGGCAAGTGCATGCACCCTATAGGAAAACCTCTCAAAAAAAAAAAAAAAAAAGAAAGAAAAGAAAGAAAGATCAGAGGTTACCAGGTACTGTGGAAGGGGGCGGGGGTGGTGTATAGGCAGAAAACAGAGGATTTTTAGGGCAGTAAAAATACTCTGTATGATACCATAATGATAGACCCATGTCATTATATATTTGTTGAAACTGATTAAATGTTCAACCCCAAGATGAGCCCTAATATAACTATGGACATTGGGTGATAAAATAATGTTTCAGTTTCGGTTCATCAAGTGTAACAAATATATCACTCTAGTGGGATATACTCATATTAGGGAGGCTATGCATGTGTGATAGCAGGGGTATTTGGGAAATATTTATATCTTGCCTGGATGTTGTTTTATACCTAAAACTTATAAAGTCTAATTTTAAAAAGTTAAAACAATCAAGAAAATAATTAAATGGTAATGGATATGACCAGAAGGAAGAGGATAAGAAATGGGATAAATTTTATTTTTCCCCATTCTCCATCTACTACCACTCACAATTATCTACTAACTAAAAAAAGAATGGGTCAGCCAGTGACATGGTGATTATGGCAACTGGATGCCACATGATTGAATTCATGGCTCAAGTGCCAGACTTGGCAGTCTGAAACACATGGAAGGCACATGTGAATGCACACACAAAATTCCAAAAGAAGATGGAAGAGAAAGGATTTCATCAAGGCCATCCCCTGGAGAATGCTGTCTCACTTTGCCTCCCTCTCCCTCTTTCTCTTTCTCTCTCCAGAGAGCGTACACATCCTATGTTACAGAAAGTTTTAAGAAGAATTAAGATAACCAAGGTCAGAATTCTGCCCATCATTTCACTGGAAAGCTTCAATCTTGGGGACAGTTATATAATTAATAACTAATGGACATGAAATTAAAAATACACTTCTTAGAATATTTTAATTTGCCCAAAAAGCTATAGCCAAATCACCATCAAATATTAAAGTTTCATTGTGTTCAAGTCAATTTCTCATAAGAGTTAGAGTTTTATGCAAGGATAATTTGACCAAATCAGTGTAGTATCCCAGAGTTCTTAGTTGAAGTAGTTTACTACTAACTGAGGATGTGATTGTGCAAGTATCACTCATCTTCTGCAAGACTTGGTTCCTCCATTACTATAAAGAAAGAATTGAACTGAAAAACTTAGATTTGTATGATCCTATGCCAATTTGCTTGGAAACAACAGGATAGGAGATTATTAATGCTATTAGATAGGGGCTGATAATATATTTTAAAAGGAAAGCCTACATTGGGAATTCAGCAATAAATTGTTGTCTTAGAACATTTCAGTTGCATACACTTTCTGGTAATATCCATTATATTAAAGGCCATTTGTAAGGTTTCCATATCTTGATTTATTCTAGTCTGGGATTGCTTTCTGAAGAGATAATCTCATTTACAATATTGCCTTTTTAAGATGTAGCAGCATTATACAGAAAGATAAATTTGCACTGCCAACTAAATGCAAATGATCACTATTTTGAAGGAATAATTTCAAGGCTTTATTTTATACAGATGTACATGGATATTCTTATATATTTAAGAGTTACAGGCTATAGCAATAAATAAAATCAGTTGGCCCTGGGGATAAAAAAATAACATTTTATAAAGGGAAATCATATCCCAAACCATATAGAGGTTAAACTTCCAACTAGTATTTTATCCATCTACCCAAATGGAGTTATTTTTAAAATGTTCAAATCACCATGAAATTTGTGTACATAAACCCTATTTGAGAAGCTGAAATAGAATGGAGAGGTGATATCAGCAAAGCTAGTTGTTAGTCAAGACTTGAAGTCATAATCACACTAAGGAGAACGTGGTACTATTTGATGGATTTACCTAAAAACCCATGTGGTTTTCAAGTGTATCCTCCTCAAGAGCATAGCAGTTGTTTCCAGGGAGTACATAGAGTAATATAGACTGGCTGGTTCCCATGGTGCATTGGTAACATGCTACACAAGAAAAGCCAAATATCTCATGGCAACTGTGATTTGAATCCATGGTTGGGTTAATCTGAAATGTGCCCCAAGTGCCTAAGATTTGATGTGCTGAAAGATTGGACTGTGGCATGATCAGATCCTATGGGGGGTGATCACTGTCTTTGTCTCTCTCTTATATTCTCACGTGCATGTATACACACTCTATCATGAATAAAGAAAAAAATGAAGGAATATATATATATATATATATATATATATATATATATATACTAAGGAATAGGAATATAGATGAAAGAAATTCATAGAGAAAGTGACATTTTCAAAACCTTTTAAGATGCTGCTATTATAGAAATTACTGTTAAATGCCATTTATTTTATGTGATTTAAGTCAAAAGCCAAAAAGTCTTAGCTATTTAAAATCCACTGCTGAATGTTGCCTTTAAACAGAGATGAAACATACCTGACATCATTGCTGAGACTGCCTCTAACAATTATGGGTCTCTTTCCCTTCGCATCTGAACATGACCCTTCTCAATATAGCATCTCTGGTTGCTACTAACAACGGGTGAAATTTGGCACTAAAGATAAGACCTATGAGCCATGTGTTCCTTAAAGGGTTAATACATTTGTATGTATAGAGACACACACACACACACACACACACATCCACACACGCCTTGTTAGAGTCCAGTCATCTCTGGATTTTAAGAGATAGCACAGATACCATCATCTTTATGATGGATTTTTCTAATACTTTTTAAATGTTCCCCATGATACTTCTTTTGCCTCCATACAGTCTATTTCCAGTCTTTAAAACATACGTTATATTATATCATTCTTACCCTCAAAACTCTACAAAGATTCCTCTTTCTCTTGAAGTGTAAGGCCAACAGTCTACAAACCTTCATGACCTGGCTCTCTACTATATCTCTGTCTTCATTTTCTAGTTCTCTTGCCTTGTCCACTCTTCTTTAATCAGACTGGCCTCTGTGCTATTTCTAGAACATACCATGCCAAGAGGACTCTCCTGTGACCTTTGTACTCACTGTTCCCCCACCAAGAACACTTTCTCCAAAGAATCATGTGAACTCCCATTGACTTCAGATCTTTGCTCAGATGTCCCACTGGGTTGTTCTACCCTGACCATTCTTATTGTAATTGCCTCCCACTTTCAATGTCCCTTCCTTGATTACTTTATTTTTAAACTCAAGTGAAATCATTTTTAGATTTCTAATTGTCTTTTCCCACCTCAAGTAAATTTCATCAGGATAGTGCTTTCATTCATGGTTTTGTCCCCAGCACCTATTACAGTTGGAATGTAGTTAGTTCGCAATGATTTGTTGAATTAATGTGTATACGACTTAGTGAGTAACTAACAGTTATGCTCACAGGAACTCAAGAAAGTACAGATGTGAAGTAGGCATTAGGATAATCCTCCCAAGAAATACAACTTCTGTTTGGCATATCTAGTTTGGAGACTTGTAATTTCTGGCTGAATAGTGATAGATATGAGATATGACATTGTTATTTCATAATAACTTCAAAGTCATCCAAAAGGCAAAAATTCTTATGGAAAACTAACTAAATGAGAATTAAAAATGGAAAGGCAAACCATAAAGATGGTTTGGTCATATTCATTTCTGGGGCTTATTTAAAACAGTGATTGCTTTCTTGGCAAATATTTGTATAAGATTGTTTAATTGGAAAAAATTTTGTGAATTAAGTAAAAGTATTTATTCCTTGTTTCTGACCACCTAGGACTGAATTTGTTCTATTTTCTTTAGAAAGATGAGCTGTGGCAGGTGTTTTTTCCTCCATGCAAAAAAAAAAAAAAAAAAAAAAAAAGAACCAAAAATAAATTCTATGCAAGATGTTTCTCAATAACTCAGCCCAAAATACCTGTTTGCTAGTGTTTCCAAAACCAGTTATTTAATATTAATGTGGTTCTGCTTTGGCAGCCACAGAGATGCACAGCTATTCGTGGTGTGTGGGTTTTGTTCCTGTCTGTGGCTACTTAGGTGAATAAAGGTATCAGTATGAAGAGTCAGTGGCACTTTTCAAAATAAGCAGCGATTTAATCTTCATTGCTCCTGATTCAGTGTTTCATCAATTTCAAAAGGCCTAGTGCTAGAAATAACATAGTATATTCTTCCTGAAGCTCATTGGTTTGTGATTCACTATAGAATTTGGACTTTTGCCCTTTGGAATTAGGTTACTGTCCAAAAGAATAAAAATAAAGGTATGGAAAAAATAGAAAAATAAGGCTCAGAGAATAAAAAGGGAAGAAACAAAAGGAAAAATGTTAAATGTTAAACCAAAGGCATGAATGTAACCTTTAACTGCAAAATTACTAAGAAAAAAAAAAAGTTCTTTACCAGGCAGAAAAATAGAAAAAAAGAGGCAAACAATTTAAGTAAAAATTAATTTTTAAAGGGTTTCCCTACATGGAGATCCTCCTACCTTAGCCTCCCAACTGGGACTACAAGCAAATACCATTGCACCTGGCTCTTTTTCAGACAGGGTCTTATTACATTGCCAAAACTAATCTTGAGCACACAATTCTCCTTTCTCAGCTGTTTGAGTCAGGATTTCAGGTGCACAACATTGCACCCAGCTTTTAGATTGGACCAGAACTCAGACCTTGCCTCACAAGTGGTCCCAGCTTATGGAACACAGCAGTTCACCAGTGTGTGTCACTGCAGTTTGGCTAAAATTTCATCCTTTTAAAATATTTTATTTATTTATTTATTTATTTATTTATTTATTTATTTAGGGAATAATAGTTGCATGTATTTATAGGGTACAATGTATTGGGGTTTTTTTGTTTTGTTTTTTGTTTATTTTTGGAGAGGTTTTTGCTATAGGGTGCGTGCGCTCACCAGAAAGAGAGCGACAGAAAGTGAGAATTCACCCCCTAGGGGAGATGGCCACACCACAATCCCTTCTCTTCCATTCTCCTCTCAGGATCTTTGGCACGCACGGGCACGCGCCCGGTGTGAGTTTAAGCCACCGTGTCTGGGACTTGAACCGCGGTCGACCACGTGAGAGTCCAGCGACATAGCCATCATGCCAATGCTGGTCCCGCAATGTAATGTTTTAATCTATGTTTACATTATAGAGTCAGTCAAGCTAATTAGTATATTCATCAATTCACCAATTTATCTTTCTTTGTTTTGGTGAGAATGTTAAAAATATATTTTAGCAATTTTGAAGTATGAAATGCATCACTATTATTTATTAACTGTGGTCACCATAGTGTGCACTAAAACTGAAATATGGTGCCCTTTGATTAACAATGTCCTTTTTGGGGCCAGCAGGTAACATGGTGGTTAAGGTGCTGGACTCTCACATGGCTGACCAAACTTCAAGTCCTTAACCTGGCAGCTTGAAAATCATGCTGGGCATATGTGCATGTATGCCCAGAATCCTAGGAGGGGAGTGGAGGAGAAGGGA
The DNA here is from genome assembly GCA_026018925.1 of Tupaia tana. Taxonomy (NCBI): domain Eukaryota; kingdom Metazoa; phylum Chordata; class Mammalia; order Scandentia; family Tupaiidae; genus Tupaia; species Tupaia tana. The sequence continues at coordinate 41,720,249 of JAKSZU010000004.1, read as the reverse complement.
TTGCAGCATGGCCATCCCCCTTGGGGGGTGATTTCTCACTTTCACTCTCACTGTCTCTTTGTCTTTTTCCTTTCTGGTGAGCACATGTGCCTTAAGAGAAAAACTTTCAAAAACAGACAAATGACAATGTCCCTTTCTCCATTCTGCTTCCTCCCAGATTGTGGTAATGGTGTTTTACTCTATTTCTATGAGATCAGCTCTTCTAGTGTCTATATATAGGTGAAATCATATAGTGTTTGTCTTTCTGTGCCTGACTTACTTCACTGGGATAATGTCAAGTTCATCTATGTTGTTACAAATGACAGAAATTTTGTAATACTGTGTTGTATTCCTTGTGTATATATTCAGCATTTTCCTTGTTCATCCACTTGTTGAAGGACACTTAGGATGCTTCATGAAGAAAAACTGACTGGACCCATATCCTATACTGTATACAAAAATGAACTCAAAATAGGTAAAACACTTAAATGCAATTTCTAGAACTATGAAGTTCCTAGAAAAAACACAGGGGGAAATATTGGCCTAGGTACTGATTTCTTGCATAAGATTTCAAAAGCACAGGCAGCAAAAGGAAAAACTGGACAAATGAAACTACATCACACTTAAAACTTTCTGTACAGCAAAGGGCAAAATTCATAGAGACAACTCACTGACTGGGAGAAAATATTTGCAAACCATACACTGAAAAGAGACTCAAATGCAAAATATATAAAATGCTCAAACAACTCAATAGCAACAAAACAAGCCAATTTGAAATGGGTATGGATCTGAATAGATATTCCTCAAAAGAAAACATACGAATAACCATGAAAAAATGCTCAGCATCTCTAATCATCAGAGAAATGTACATTACAGCAAACATGAGGCATCACCTCACACCTATGAAAATGACCAATATCAAAAAAAAGAATGATAACAAGTATTGGCGTTGATCAAGAGAAGGAAACTTTTGTACACTATTGATGGGAGTATACCTTAGTACAACTATTATGGAAAATAGGATGGAGGTTCCTCTAAAAATAGAGTTACCTCATAAGCAATGCAATCTGACTTCTGGGTCTGTATATACAGAGGTATTGAAATTGGTATGTCAAAGAGATCTGCACTTTCATGTTGATTTCAGCAATCACAAAGTGAAGAAAAGTTTATATTTTAAAAACCTCTCAATAAATCAACAGAAGATGGGAAAGGACCAAGAAACCATTTCCTAAGATTCTATATCATGTGTTACCGGAAAGTTTACAAGGTGGTTTTATTTCAGAAAACATACAGTGAATATTGCAATACTTACTAAACATATACACACATACTCAATATATGTAGAGAAAAACCCAAAAAAGTCTGTGGTTAGGTCTTGAAAAAGTATTGTACAAGTATAGTTATAGTAGAAGAAAAGGATTACCATTTGCCAAAGTATTTGTCTCTAGAAACTAAATTTATCAGATTTTTAAATATTTGTTTTTGTCTTCAAGTAGGTGAGCACTAACCTGGCACCTCCTGTGCCAGACTGTAGGAGTACTTCTGGAGGAAGGCAGGGCAGGAGAATGTGAGAGGGCAAGGGTGAGAACTTTCTTTTTATTTTTTTATTTTTTGGAGAGGTTTTCGCTATAGGGCGCGTGCGCTCGCCAGACAGACAGAGAGAGACAGAGAGACAGAAAGCGAGAAATCACCCCCCAGGGGGTATGGTCACGCCACAATCCCTTCTCCTCCATTCTCCTCTCGGGATCCTGGACACGCACGCACACACGCCCGGTGTGAGTTTTAAGCCACCGGGTCCGGGACGCGAACCGCGGTCGACTACGTGGGAGTCCAGCGACATAGCCATTACACTAACTGCTGGTTCCCGGGTGAGAACTTTCTGATGGGTGTTCCCCACTGACCAGGGAGATGACATCAGGGAAGAGCCACAGCCAACTCCTTGCCTGGTAAAGGCTTAGTAGTGCCTAACTCACTGAGTTACAAAATAAAATATGTTACATGAATTAAACATTCAAAGTAGTTATAATGTTTCTCTTATAATAAGCATTAGCCATTGTTATTATTGGGTCGTCAGAAAAGTCATGGTGTATTTTCCCATAGAAAAAACATAGAGAAATATGGTTATGACTTTTCTGATAACCCAGTATATAAAATAAAGGAATTAAAGTTTACTAGAAGAAGCTAAGATTTGGACGTACAAAGAGCCTATAAGTAGGCTCAGTTTCCAATCCTGTGGTATGATTTTTAGGTAAGTTATTTGAGCTAAGTCTCTCGTGTCATTAATTCTAAAGCAGCCTTAAGTATTCCCGCCTTTCAAGGTTATTTGAGACTACTAGAGATTAGATATTCAGGATACTAAATATCATTTCTGGTGTGGCCAGGATTCAGTTATTTGAAATATTTCTTCTCATTTTCCCATAGAGCACAGATGCGCTTGTCTGCCTGAGAGTTCTTAGGCAGCACAGTGTTCTGGGTAGATGCGAGGACTCTGACACCAGACACCTGGGATTTCATGGGATGCTACAACTGCAGTTATTCATTCAACAAACACACGCTGCCTGCTTACCATGTGCCATCACTGTTGCAGGTGTGTGGTACAGCAGTAAGCAAAGATCCATGCCGTCGTAGGAAGAGGGGACAAACACTGAACACAATAAATAAGTGAAGCATATAGGCTACTAGAAGACTGTAAATACTATCCAGGAAAGGGAGATGAGGGAAGGAAAAAACAGGGAATAAGAGCAGTTATAGATTACCCTAAAACTTGAAGCAATTTACTTAACTTCTCTAGCCTCAGTTCTTCATCTGCAAACTGGGGAAAATAATATTGTGACATTTATTGTTTTGAGACTTAAATGAATTATTTCATATAAAGTACTTAGAACAATGTCTGGTAAATAGTGACTATTTAGTAGCTATTGGTTATTATTATTACTATTATTAGGAGTGAGGAATATAGGGTCACTATAATTATATAGGTTACCTAAAATGTAGTCTTATTTGTTCAGGCCATTCTAATCATTTGATTTCCACTGTACAAAAACCTAAACATATTTTCAAGTGAACCCTCCTTGAAGATTCAATAACGAAGTAAACTTTACATGAACCACGTAAAACAAGTACAGATGTTCACAACATATTAAAAACGTGTGCCACTGTAATTTATTTACATGCAAGCAATCACAGAGCCACTAAGAAACTTTAATAAGCAACACCACCATTGTAGATAACAAAATCAATGACAATATTAATTGCATATTGGCAGAGAAGAAAGATTCCCTACCAACCAGAGTCTCTGCTTTTCTCATAAAGGAAAGAGTACAGATAGTTTAAAATATATCTAATACCTATAAATAAAGATTTTACTCAAGAGATGTTTAAGCCATAAGTCAGTAGGACTGGGATTGGCATGAAAATAGTTTCTCAGAAGCAAAGTTTTCTCCCTTAAGCGTATATTTACCTTAATTGCCCATCACAATGTAGGATTGTGTGTCAGAAGGACCTAATAAAAATGAATAAATAACACCTAGATTCCTATTAAATATTTAGCCTGTCTGGAGGAGAAAACAAGCAAGTTAGACATACTTTTATAATGACTTTTTCTACTGATTGATTCTACTGGATAGTGTATTTGTCTGGATTACACCCAGTGAGCTAAAATGGAATGCTGGGGTTTGTTTGTTTGTATTTTTCAATCCACAGTCAGGGTATTACCATAGTGTATAAATGAGTAAAAGAGATGCAGCAGGTAAGGAGAGGAGCAGGTAAGAAGAGAACAGTCGAAAACTAATCCAGGCCAACTAAAGAAGCACAATGAAATCATTGCTCACTCAGCCGCCAGACCCAGCAAATTAGCTACGAGGACAAGTATAGGCACACCTCGCTTAACGACCAAGTTCCTTAAGCAAAGTGATCAATAAGCGAAGCGCTTAAAGGCATATATCTTGTGCTGTGTTGTGATGCCATAGGGCATTTCAATTTGTAAGTATTTCAGTACCTACAAATTTATAAACAAAATATGCAGTCTCGCATGATTGCAAATGCTTTGTGTAGTGACTACTAACCGACAGTGAGAATGAAACAGAGACTGAGAAAGGAAATTCCCTCTGTTAGAGAATTGATCCAAAGTCCCAGTGGTTGTTAAACAGGTAGGTCTTTAAGTGAGGAGGGGCTGTACCGTTAAGATTTGGAAACTTGTAAAGCCAGATCATGGTGTTCTTATAATAAAGTGGGGGCCAGCTGGTTGTGTGGGGGTTAAGGCAGCTGGATCACACATAGCTAACTGCACAGTTCAAATTTCAGACCTGGTGGCTTAAAAAAAACCACTGGGAACATGTGCATGCATGTCAGAAATCCCCAAACAGGGAAGAAATGGAAGAGAAGGGATAGTAGTGTGACCACCCCCCGTGACATAGGGTGCTTTTTCACTTTCTCTCTCGCTTGTGAGTGCACATGCCCTGTGGCAATTTAAAATAATAATAATGATAATAACAATAATAATAAAGTGATTATCTCTGCATAGTTCACATGGAAAATATTTTATTAACAACTTTTATACTTTCATTGCACAGTTTATGTTTTAAGTAGGGATTCAAAGAACAGTAATTGCTATATTTTTAAGTGTCAGACAAAAACTCAAGAAAAACAAGCATATTTGTTCATGTTACTGAATAAATAAGAGTCACTGGTTTCAGGTAAGGTTCGATCTAGCTATTCACAGAGTGTCACTGAGAACTTAATGTTTTCCTATATACCTATCTTGTATAGTATTAATTTCATTGTCGGGCACCACCACTAGCCCATGACAGCTCTAATTTTTCTACTATTGTTGCAAAATGGTACACGAGTTACAGGCTTTCGCACAGTACCAGTGAGGCACGAAGGGAGCGATGGCTGCTTCTGTTTCTCCTACAGATATTCTGGGCCTTGCTTTCACTCTGTGGTCCGAATTAGTGCACTGACTACTTACATTGTTCAGAAGAACAAGATATGTTGACATCAGGCAGGGCATTAATCCTACCCACACTGAGAACAGAAGCATGCAGTTTCTGAGCTCGTATCAAGTAATTGTGGGCAAAGAAGAACATTCGCGCTGAGAAGGCAAGGCAAACATTCATTTCAAAAGGTGCAATCTGTCAACTACTACAATGTCATTTTGTATGATACTGGGGAGTGCAAGGATATTCATAAGTAACCGGGACTGTGAGCTCTTTTTCATGAGGCTAGAAAAGGCAGGTCCCTCATGGAATGTTTAAAATGCCATACCAAGGAATTTGAGATCTTTTTATCTTTTCTATTGGGGATTTTGAGGATTTTAATCACGGGAGTAGCATGTGTAGACTTCACCTTCCTTAGAGTGGTCTTAGTATTTTTATACTGAACAAACGTGTGCACACATTCATATCTTAGTTTTGGCACAGTCATTATTTATTTTAAAAATAAAATCAATAGAACACAAGAGTGTTGGTTCCTAGAGAACAAAGTAGGATGGACCACAAAAACAAAGGCATAATTTGTCTTAGGAGGATCTTCAAAAAGATACCTTAACTCAAAAGAGATAGTCCTTGGTTTATTTAAAGAGAAAACAAGCAATAAAATAATCCCAGAATATTTTAACAGCATTGCAATATTTTTTTTACTCCACATCCTCTCGAGTTTCCTATAGGTTTTAATCTTTCACCTCGTATATCATGCTAGGTACACACATGTGTGTGCGCGTGAGCTTGGCTGGATCATGGGAAGAGCCTGTTGAGTGTCTCTCTCTCTCTCTCTCTCTCTCTCTCATGAAATAAATAAAGATAAAAGAAAGAAAAAATATCCCCCCAAAAAATACATCCTAGAGTAAAATATCATTGTGTGATTCTTGAGAGATCTCTTCAATCTAAGATATCTGAGATCAAATGTCAAAATGTGTACTGAAAATAAATATAATGAAGCATCAATCATTTACTAAGGGAACAAAATGCCCCCAGCAGAAGAGCAATGGAGTTTCAAGTAAGAGCTTGGCTTCTACTAACTCAGCTTTTCCTTAAAAACACCACCCTGTCCACCAAGCGCCAACTGCTGCTTACGAAACAAAAGCAACTGGACATTTTCTCCCATCAAATCAGTAGACAGGACTAAGTAAGAGGCGAAAGAGGAAGTCCCAGCGAAGCAGGGTGGGTAGCAGCCGGCCACGCTGCAGGCATAAACAATACTGTTAGAAGGCAAGAAGCTTGGGCTCAGGAGGAGACCAGAGTCAGGAATTGCTAACTTGCCTTCAGCACTCTGAAGGCCTCAGGGGAGACAATTAAGGCAGTGTCACCAAAGCAGACTTCAGCCTTTGACCAGTCCCTGTGAAAGGCGAAAAATAGCTTCTCATACACAGTTATTAAGAAATGTGTGGAACAAAAGCATCTGCCAAATTTTCTGCCCTAAAGATGGATTTCCAGTGAAAGTCAATAAAATTTGCTACTAAAACACATACAAAAGGGAGTCTTTGAAATATCTGCCAGTTGCCTTGTTTTATCAATATTAAGGAAGGCTGCTTGGTTTTTGTATTTGTTTTGTTTTACACTTTTGTACTGCACAGGTTAAGCAGTTTTTAAACATATGGGATGTTCATTTTTTGTCAATTTTTAATTTCCATTTTAATCCTAATCAAGGCTTTTGTAGACATTATTCTCCGAGTACATATCAAGCTAGCACTCAACAATACTTGCCCTTCATAAGCAAGCTATAGTGAGTGATATAAATTTATAGTTGTATGCATGAGCATGCCTTAAGTATTTTTTATTTTGCCTGGTACCACTTTGAAAGTTTCCCAAAACTACCCTCGGTTTTGATAATTCACTAAAAGGACTCGCAGAAAGCTGTTGTAGTCATGGTTACGCTTTATTACAGTTAAAGGATAGATATTAAAATCAGTCAAGGAAAGAAAAGCATAGGGCAGAGTCCAGGAAAGTTCCAAATGTAGAGTTTGCATTGTCTGCTCCGTGGTGTCAGGAATAGCAGTGCTTCCCCAGCATTAATATGTGACAGCAAGCACAGAGGATCGCCATCCAGGGACACTTACCTGAACTTATTGTCCACAGCCTTTATTGAGTCTCCATCATGTAAACACAGTTGACTGTCTTCATAGCTGCTCTCAGTTTCTAAACCCTCAGGATGTTAAGCTAATACCTGAGGATCCAAAGCTTTTCTCCTTATGGCTTGAAGCTCTTACTCCATATTGCTATACTCTGGCTGGTCTAAGGCCCCTAGGGAAAAAACGTCCGACTTTTTAAGGGTTTAGGATTACCTCACAAAAGCCAAGGGCAATGGTCAGACCTTTGGGCAAGGTTAAATTATTTATACACCTGATGTAACGTAAGCAGTCATACTTTTTTATTTTATTGAATTTTTAATTTTTGTTGTCAAAAATGACAGTGGGTGGTAGGAAACAAAGATTTTAATCAAGAACTGATCTTACAATCTTGTGAAGCTCCCGTGTGGTCTCATTCACTCTTTTCCTGCGGTTCACTTAAAAAACAATCAAGTAACTACTATTTTCTCTAGACAGACCAAGTCAATGTAAGATAAAATTTGTAAGAGATTACATTTGTAAAAAGCATGGCACACATCAAAGATGCTTAAATGTTTCTTAAAGAAAAAGATGCAAAAAGGACTGGAAGGGCCAGTTCCATGGAACAACTGTAGTGACCTCTTTAAGAGAAGCCAGATGCCACATGGCAGCCACAGTTTGAATCTCCAGTCCAGTATCTCTGAAATGTACCAGGCATCGTGTGAGTGCCTGAGATCTGACAGACTGGAGGGTGAAGGGAGAGGATCAGGGAGTAACCAGATTTTGGGAAGGATGCTCCTCCGTCTAACACTCTTGCATGAATGTGCACATGCTCTATCAAGAAAAGAGAAAAAATAAATCAAAAAGGACTAGGAAATAAAATGGAAAACCATCTTACGACCATTTCTAGGCACAACTCTCAAGAGAAGTCAAGTTTATAGACACCAAATACAAATGACTAGAAGATGAGTCTAAATGAAGCCTTGTATATCAAACATAAATTTTTTTTTTTTTTTTTTTTTTGGAGAGGTTTTTTGCTATAGGGCACGTGCGCTCGCCAGACAGACAGAGAGAGACATAGAGACAGAAAGCGAGAAATCACCCCCCAGGGGGGATGGTCACGCCGCAATCCCTTCTCCTCCATTCTCCTCTCGGGATCTTGGGCACGCACGCACACGCACCCGGCGTGAGTTGTAAGCCACCGGGTCCGAGACGCGAACCGCGGTCGACTACATGGGAGTCCAGCGACATAGCCATTACGCTAACTGCTGGTTCCCTCAAACATAAATTTTTGAACATCAATGATGTAAAGAATGATGAGGATATTATGGTCTTCAGAGAAAAATAATGTGAGAATAAAATGTAGCATTGAAATATTAGGTTACAACTTGAATTAATGAGATATCAAGTTTGTATCAGAGAGGAATAAGGAATACAAATGGTTAATTGACCTCTATGATAACACATTGTATTTTAAATTTTCAGCTAGGATTAGTCTCTAACCAACAAAGATAACGATTCTTTTGAAAATATGTTCTTAAGAGTATTTCATTCTTGCATAAGCAAATACATATGAAATCTCTTTCATGCCTCATATAAATGCTTCAAAGAAATACTTATTTTAAAGTAAAATTTAGACAAATTAAAGTGATGCTTTAGCTTTTTAATTTTATCTTTTTAACTTCAATAATTTTGAGCAATAGCATACATAGGAAAACATTATTAAAAACATTTATTATATAACCAAAAAAATAATTATATAAAGTTATATGCTATCCACATATAATATATCCAGCATGTTCTACTCTTGTCACAAATATCTCATATTATATAACCAATTATCAACATTTCCTTTTTATTTGGAAGAAATTTGTTTAATAACACAAACTTTGAATATTTTTAAATCATAAGTTATTCAATTATCCAGAGAAGTACAACAATAATACAATAAAACCAATGTATACACCAACTAGAATTAACAAACAATAGTGTTTACTGTTTTTTGCTTCGGATCTCTTTTTGTGGTAGAATTAATGTCCCCTTTGTCCTGTTTTCTTAAATTCTGCCCATCCTGAATTTAGGGTGTATCTTTCCCAATCATGTTTGTATGAACCTACAAAGAATATATATTTTGAGATACTTAATTTTTTTTTACCTGACCTCTGTCAAATTTCTAATGTTCCTTTTAAATTTTTTGGTTGATTTGGCAGCTATATATTTAGTATTTCTATGCTTCTAATGACTTCTCTCATACTATAGCATGCAGAATTACCTTCAAATTTTTCTAACAAAGTTTACATTCTCCTCCTGGGATTTTGGGCACACAAGCACGCACACCTGGCGTGAGTATTAAGCTGTGGGATCTGGGACTCAAACAAAGGTCAATTATGTGAGAGTCCAGCAACATAATCATTTTACCACCTGCTGGTCTCTATTTTAATAACATATGAACACACAGATTTTGCTATGTTTTCTTTCTTTATTCAACAGTTAATTAACTTTACCAAAATATACCATTGTGCTCACACAACGGATTATTCCTCTGGGTTTCCTCTGGGTTAGCTTTTCTTTTTGTTGAAATACATTTTTTAGTTCTTTCAATGCAAATCTGTGAGTGACAAACTTTTTTACCCTTGGTAAGTCTTAAAATTTGTTTAGATATTTTGGAATGATAGTCATGCTAACCCAAAGGGTTGAATTGTTATAAAATACTTCTGCACATTATGGATCTTACCCAGCACCAAACTTTATTAATGATTCAAAAGATACAGGCAAGCAGCAGACTCAGGCAAGGCATTCATTTCCTGTTGGAACTCAAGACCTAATGCAGTTTCCAAAAATGTTCCTTTTCCTACTTTAGGATGTGTTTTTATTTTAGATAAATAGAATAGTGTCAAGCAATATATGCACATTATTAACAAGTAAACCATTAAGAATTTGGAGTTCTTTTCTCTTACACTCTGATAATTACAGACAGCTGGATGTTTAGATGACTACCAGGACACCCACTCCCATTCTCCAGTAACCCATGCTCCATACAAACTATAAGGTCAAGGTTCACTTCTAATAAGCAATCTAGTTACACCAAGTATATCCTATGAGAAACATTTTCTCAATAGGGACTTCCTATCTGTAGTGAATACCCTATAGAAAGGTCGACTCAAGGTCACTGGCATGTTTAAAAGGAAGTATGCCAAAGAATAGTCATTTCCCTTTTTTGTCCCCAGGGGAGAATGAGTGAGTTGCAGGAAAATAAAAATATAAAATCCTAAAAAAACAACCCTTTTCCTCTAAATTGCTCTATAGGTTGTAGAAACCTGGGTTGGGTTTGTTTGCTTTTCCACCAGCATTTTGAGGCTATTATTTTATTATCTCTTGACACCTACTAGTTGTTAATGAAAATGCGCTGTCCCTCTGTTGTTGCTTTGTAGGTGATCTATCCTGTTTCTGTTGACTCTTAAGGTATTCTCATTATTATCCATTGAGAGTTCATTGTATTGTGTGTCTGAGTAGGTATTTAATTTCATTTATACTTACTGGTATTCAGTGTGCACTTTTAATCTTAGTACTCATGTTTGTTTAATTCTGGAAAAGTCTTACTCATTTTCTTATCAATTATTTCTTCCCTATTATTTACTATTTTTTTCTACTGACATCTATTTCAGACAGTTGTTGGAGCCCTTCAGTCTCCCTTCTGTGTTTCTTAACTACATGTATATTTATTTATATACATTTTTCTTTGGAGAGGTTTTTTTTGTTTGTTTGTTTGTTTGTTTGTTTGTTTTGGCTATAGGATGCATGCACTCACCAGAAAGACAGAGAGAGACAGAGAGATAGAAAGCAAGAAATCACCCCTCGCGGGGAGGGCCACACCACAATCCCTTCTCCTCCATTCTCCTCTCGGGATCTTGGGCACGCACGCACATGCACCTGGCATGAGTTTAAGCCACCGGGTCCAGGACTTGAACCACAGTCGACTACATGGGAGTCCAGTGACATAACCATTACGCTAACTGCTGGTCCCTCATTTATTTACATTTAAAAAAAATATTTTATCATTCTCACTGTGAATTTTGGTAATGGTTCCTTTTTTTTCTCTGCCTTTCTGTCTCAGAGTAAACTTTGTTCCATCTTTGTTCTTTTCCTTCTTCAATTTTAGAACTTCCAGTATCTTTTATTCATATTTATACTTTTTACTTCATCTCTGCCTTTTTGTTTTTTTAGGATTTTATATTTTTATTTTGAATAAATCTTTAAGTGATACCTGGGTCTGAATTCTCAATGAAAGAATATTAACATACTCTCCTTTCATGATTTATAATGAAGTAAATAGTTCTTTTCTACCACCATCTAATGTAATCTAAGGAAAGTTTTCCAATTTATTACCTTTTCTAAACAAATAAAACCAAGGGAACATCTACGGATCCATCATCTTAGTCTTAATCACTGGGAAGATTGTGGAGCTTCACATAAACGAAGTTGTTTCCAGTCTACAAGTCCCTAAAAGAGCTTGGATTACTAAGAGAGAATCACTGTCTTTCTGAGGAACATGGCCCAGTAGGCCAAAGACACTTCATCTCTCACACCAGGATCATGGAGGGTGAAGAACCAACAAGTTCATGTATTGCGATTCAGTAATATTTTGCTGTGCTAGCCAATGGTGTGATGGTTAAGGCAGCTGGATCCCACATGACTGACTTCATGGTTCAAGTCCCAGACTCAGTAACCCGAAAAACACACAGGGTGTGTACGCATTCATGCTCAAAATCCCAAGAGGAGAATGGGAGAAGGGACTGTGGCATGGCCATCCCCCAGGATTAATTTTTCACTTTGCCTTTCTGTTTCTCTTTTTCTGGCAAATGCTTACCCCTATGGCAAAACTAAACAAAACAACAAAATACTATTCTTAGGCAGAATTATCAACAAACAGTGAAAGAAATGTATAAATAAAAGCTCACTTGTACATAACTCCAAATGAGTAAAATATAATAACCAATCAGGTCACTTTCAAGTGGCTATATTTATATTATTAATCAATATCATTTCATTATTTTAGCCAATACTCCTTCTATCACTGCTTGTACAGATCCAAAAATAGATCTTAAAGTTAAAAAAAAAAGTCAGAAGAACCATAAAGGTCCTTTGATCTCAATTTTTTCATTGTAAATTTTTTATAAATATTGGTTCTAGTAAAAACTAAATTAATGGAGAATTTCATTATGAGGAAACAACGTGATAGGAAGGGTTATGATGTCTGCACACAGTGGAAATTTGGTGAGAAGGTCTGGAACATAGAGTAGGTTTAAAAAGGAGAGTAAAGAATAAGGTAGAAGGATGGCTGGGGCTCATCTTTCGGAAGATCTGGAATGCAGGCTGAGAAAGAATATTGCCACATTATGTCCTCACTTCTAGGAAAGAAACTATGGAATACTGAATTCCCAAATGTGACCAGCACAACTTGAGGATAAGACAGTGCCGCGTTTGCTGTTTTTTTAGGTAACTGAGAAAACTGCCTCAATTCATAAGGATAGTGTCTCGGGGGGAAGTTGTGATCAGATTTTATGGAGAATTTAATATTTGAATTAGGATAGATCTTTCAGTGTGCGACTTGGTTAGGACTGGGTAAGTATCACAATGTAATAGGATTTGTGAACACAGCAAGAGAAAATTTAAGGATTTCTAAGTGAAGATTTGGCACTTCTTTTGAAAAATTCATGGTCTCTCAAAAAGTCCTTGTAATAAACAGTGAACTTCATTTTTCATTTATTTATTGGTCAAGGATATTCTTGAGTTAGTAAAGACAATGAAATAGCAAAGTTATGTTAATACAGCAACTGTGTTGTGTAGAGGTAGATAGATCTGTACAATTTGAAGAGCCACTGGAGGTCCTTGAACAAGGGTCGTAACTTGATGAGAGTTGTATTTTATAAAGATTTTCCTAGCATTTGTGAATAGAATGAAAAGATATATAAGAGACAGAAAACAATGTTAGCTGGAAAATAGTTTTTGCAATCGCAGTTATTAAATGTGCCTGAATACATGAAACAAAAGGAGAGAGTCGAAAGGGAAATCAAAGAAGAAAAATAATTAGCTGGGTCGATTGGTAGTGGTGGGGTGAAGAAAAGTTAAAGGATGTTAGGAAGAGATAGAAATTCAAGATGCTAATTTTAAAATCTGAATAACTATGTGACAGCTAATTTAACATAGGCGATCTTTCTCATATCTTTTATGAGGACTGCCTCATTCATTATACGTTACTTAAGCACTGTCTGTGTCAGCCCAGCGCTTTTTAACCCTGGCTGCAAAATAGAATGTAAAAATACCAATGCCTGGGCCCTACTCCAGAACAATTGAAGCTGCACATATGGAAATAAGGTCTGGGCATCACAATATTTTAAAAACAACCCAGGCGATTTTGATGCACTGTGAGCATGTATATACCCTGAAAAGGTAGAGCACTGACATCTAGCGCTCGATTTTTGACTTAAGGGATTTAGACTTGGAACGAAGATACTATAATCGATCAAGTCCACGTTCTCTCTTTTTCCACGAACTTGTGTTATCACCAAGCCCTTCAGGACTTTCAAAGTGTAATGGAACTAAAAAGACTTTTCAGTTTCGAATAAATTTACATATGAACGTGCATTGTAATTTTGGCTATGTGTGCCTCGTTGAGAGGTATTAACAAAGTCTAGACACCACTATCTCTGCGGCAAAGGATCAACTACACTGTAAGGTACCATGACTACTGAATTTAATTTAGCCTGTTCACCTTGAGCACTGTCAAAACCTAGACAAACTAACTTTTTAATAATTTCAGACACTAAAATTAATATGTTTAATATCTTCATTTTTACCAGATAAACCTCTCTAGAGAAAGAGTTATGGTCTGTGCTATTTACTCAATTATTCATCAGTTGTCCCTTTCACGCTGTCCCAAGCTATCTCTGATTATATTAACCAGGCTGCAGACAAGGTCTCAGCTGGGTCTGCAGTGATGTGAGTGCTTCTGATGAAAGCTCTTTTTCCCTCGGTAATTCTAATGCAGCTTATAGCTTCTCATTCGTGCAGCCCCCTGTTTTCCTGTAGATACTAAATTCGACTGGAGGATTTTCTCTTCTCAGAAAGTTAAATATCCGTTAATGAAAAATGACCAGAAATAAAGTACTTATTAGAATTTAATTACAGAGCAAATTATGTTTTTTTAGTAGTTTACAATGTGATCCTGCTTACTAAAAGTGGCGCACTCTATTTTACAAATTTCAACTCTATCCCTATGCAACAACCAAATTATCTTAATGGGTGTCCAAGTGACAAATTAGATGAATGCTTTCCCCCTGAGTCATTTTCTGATAAAGACACATCGTTTAGTTGCAAGATGACAAACTATGTGTTCAAAGTGACAAATCATTTAATTAAAATTTACAAGCGGTTAAATACTGTTTGACCCAAAAGGAGGCTGTTATCATGAATCAATTTCAGAGGAGGAACAGGCTTTTCAGAAAAATCAATTCCAAATAACTATAGCACTTTGAACATATTGTACAATCTCTTTACAATGTTTTTGAACACCTCTTCAGGTTAGTGGCAGTTTTTACCTGGTTCAAAAAAATTTCAATCTAGTTGAAAAGAATTTAAGAGTTTTACTTAGTACTTAAACTCTATTCTGTTTCATGAATATTTAATATCACGTTCAATGTTCAAGCAAAATGCTCTTCTATCTTAAGAGAAAATAGCTAAAATTTTGATGAGTTATGGCTTTTTATTGCATATACAGGCCAATGGAAATTGCAATCATCTTTCATGAAAAGGCTGGGTAGTTTTTATTGTTTGAGAATAAGGGTGGCCATTGCATTTACTTACTAATATAGTAAATGTAAAATTGCTTAAGTAACATGCTTTATTATTTATGCTGCCAACCACATAATGTGAGGGTAGTTTCATAAAAAATATAAATTAGAGAAATTTCGCATGCCAGCAGGCTGTAGATCTGTTTTATGGCTCTGACTTAGCAGGTGCCCTTCTATTTTAGTTGTGCCCTATAATGAAGTACATATTTAAGCAGTATTGAAATGCAGATAAAAATACGATGCATAAAAGGCAAGTCAGTTCCTTTCTCCAACGAGGCTATACTTTACAGGCTCCATCATTAGTAGTTAATGACTTAGGATTCTTTTCATCAATTCACCCAGCTTTTTGCTCGTCTATTCCATGCCAAGGTGGAGAAGGTCTTAAGAAATATGTTTGCATGACTTTGTGAGCAGGACTTTCAACATTGATGAATTCATCAGATATGGAAGACTCACCTGTGAATAAGAAAATTCCTTAATAATAAAGGTTAGACATAGCCCATAGCAACACTGTCTAAATGAACATGATAAATTGAAAGAATCAATGAAATGTCAAAATGATCATCTAAAATTCATATGTCATTTATTTCCCCTATGCATTAATTTGTTTATAAGGAAAAAGTAAATGTTAATGCTAAATCATATTAAATTGTTAGTATTACATTAGTGTAAGATTATTTTGTGACCTATTTCTTTTCTTGTCTCGAGAAAAAGAAATTTAAGTTTTCCACCCTTAGATATGTTAAGAGATATTATAATTAAAAATGCTGAAGAGGCCAGCAGGTGACATGGTGGTTAAAGTGCTGGAGGGAATGGAGGAGAAGGGACTGTGGTTTGGCCATTACGCCCTGAGGGGTAATTTCTCACTTTACCTTCCTCTGTCTCTCTCAGGCAGGTGCATGGCAAAAGACAATATGAAAAAAAAAAAAAAAAAAAAAAAAAAAAAAAAACCCTGAAAAACACAGGATTTTCACTAGAATATAGTAACAATTTATTATTTACAATGTGCTCTATGACTATTTAAAGTACACGAAACCAATGAGTTTGATTTAGAAGATAATTTTCAACGGCTATTACCAAATCTTAAGATTTAAATATGTCGTATATGTCAAGAGCTTATTTGCAATGCCAGATATCTATTGGACAGATAGCTATGCTTTTGATAAGTAATTTGTTTTAAATAGAATATTTTTTAAAAGGTCAAAAACGTAAACTGTTTCATCCTCTGTTGAAATTAATGGCTCAGCTAATGTTTATAATGCTGTTTACAGAATGCCAAAAAACATAGAACCTCTAATTATCTTAGTAGTCATAAATAATTGTCAAAAACGCAAATGAGAAAAATCCTATCAAATTAAAGTAATTAATTCACTAGTTAAAATTTCCTCTCATATTAAAAAGTTCTACTTTATAAAACATGACATGGAAAATTGAAAGAATTCTTTAACATACTGTTACTGAAGCATTATTGATATTCGACTCTAAAATACAAGCACAAATGAAAGATAGCATGTGTAATGCAGATTATATAATTTTTTAGGCTTTCATTGATTACCTTGTATCCGTTTTAACACCATGACACCTACTTTAGCAAACCAATAGACCTCAGCCATGTTTCTCTCACGCCTCTCCTACCTCCATCCAATTCATTCACATAATCCCAGCTCTAAATGTAACCTACTGACTAACCTTATGAAATAATCTAGACCTTTGTGCCAAAAGTGCATGATTTCTTAAAAGACAGAGTCAATTTTGTCTTGTTTTTCATAATTTATTAACTTGGTCAGGTGTTTTTTTTTTTTTTTTTTTTTTTCCTAATGAAAATACGCTTTTAGCATTGCTACAGAAATGTTGACAATGAGCAGAGACTAAATCCTCTGGCTATGAAATGTAAAACAAAAAAATCATTGAAGTTAGGAAAAGTGCATTCCAGATTTGCATAAGAGCAGCTCAAGAGCAACCCACAGTTTGTACTACAGGTTTGATCATCTTTCTGAAAGACTGGCAGAATCTCTACACCACCTCACAGAGCTGGATTTCATTTCTGCTGTCTTCCACCCTTATAACTAGGACAACAATAAATTAATTAATCAAACTAAATTAAATCATTCTTAAACAAAAAAATAAAATAATTATTTTAGGGGACCAGCAGATGGCACAATGGTTACATCACTGGACTCCCACGTAGCCAGCCTTGGTCCCAGTCCTGGAACCAGCAGCTTGTGAGTGCATGCCCAAGATCCCGGGAGGAGAATGGAGGAAGAAGGGTTGCAGTGTAGCTATTTCCCCTGGGGGGTGACTTCTCCACTTCGGTCTCTCTGTCTCTCTCTGTCTCTTTAGTGAGCACATACACACTATAGCAAAAATATCTCTAAAATAATAATAATAATTACTAATTGCAGCAGTTACGTATCATTTGTTGCTTCCCTTTGTCTTTCCCTTCACTCTTTCATTTGGTGCGTGTTTTCTACTTCTCTGTTTTTTAGCTCCCTTTACTTTCCCTTTTAAATTTACTGTGTTACTGGGACCTACAGATGATGTAGTGGCTATATCCCTGGACTCCCACATAGCCGACCTTAGTTCAAGTCCTGGGCCTGGTGGCTTGAAAATCATGCTGGGTGCATGTGTGTGGGTGCCCAAGATCCCAGGAGGAGAATGGAGAAGAAGTGATTGTGGTGTGGTCATTAACCCCTGGGGGCGAAGGGCAGTGATTTCTCACTTTCCCTCTCACTATCTCTGTCTCTCTCTGATGAGTCCACATGCCCTATGGCAAAAACTTCAAAGGAAAAAATAATGACTGTGTCACTAATAACAACTAACAGCAATTGAGGTCCTTCCCACTCCAGCAGATTTCCCATGCTCCCTCATTCATTATAAGTCATATTTTAAATCAGAGTTTACTCATGCCTGGTAACATGTGTCACTTTTGCATCCATGACTTAATGATATAACACTGGGTCAAGTTCTACTTCAGATGCTGTTGTTATCTGATTTTTTTTTCTTTTCTTAATGAAGTGACTGTATACTAAGCTGTTGACATAGGATTAAAACTTTACAATAATCTACTTTTATTAACTACATTGGCGCCTTTACAGATGTCTCAAAATCCAACTGAGATTTCAATGTAACAGCAGCCCAAGAAAGGGATGAGTCTGACTCCAACCTTCTCCATGAAGAAATACCCCAGTTCTGTGTGATCAGTTCTCCCTTGGATTCCTGACTATACAACTCATTTAATATAATCTCCATTGATTTCTTATGGGCCCTTTCTCTCTAATTAGATTGTAAATCCCTCGCGTGTTAACACCACAGTTAGCAGAGAGCCTTGCACATAATATCTACTTACATAGTTTTGTCCCCGTGCAGAACTGCTGTGTTGGAACTATGCATTTACTGTTCATATGCCACAATAAGAAAGGCATGGTAGAAACGGTCCTAGCAAACCAACCTGTTCACTGTGACCTGAAATACAAATTGGCAACCTGGTTTTAACAGCTATTTAAAATTGCCTATGACCATTTGTATTTATCAAGACCATAAGCAATAGCACTGTAACAAAGAACCCTCAGATTTGTGTTTCTTGCTCACATCACATCAGAGCCAGCATAGGGCACTGCCTCCTGTTTCTTTATCCCTGTGCTCAGATGCCTTGGCCATCTAGTTAGTGACTGCCACAGTAAGAAAGAGAACTTCAAAAATTATGAACTCTCAGGGCCAACAGGTGGTGTAGTTAAGGTGCTGGACTCCCATGTAGCTGAGGTTTCGAGTCCTGGACCTGGTGACTTGAAACTCACACGAGGTTCATGTGTATGAGTGCCCAAAATCATGAGAGAAGAATGGAAAGGGGATTGAGGCAGGGCCATCCTCCTGGGGGGTGATTTTTCTGTCTCTGTATGTCTGGTGTGTGTACATGACCTATAGCAAAAATCTCTTAAAAAAAAAATGAACTTCTCAAAGATTTCTGTTCAACAGTGACATTCATAATTTCTATTCACATGATATTGGATAAAGTGAATTATATGACATTGTGAAAATTCAACAGATCAGTAAAGTCAATCCTATCCTATGCCCAGAAGGAGATTAACAAGAATAAATTAATCTCCCTAGTGAATACAGTAGTACCCTATTTTAAAAATGTATGCTCCTTTCCCAAGCCTTTCAAAGTCTCTTTTTACTACTTGATTTTGCTTGATGGCTTTTGTCACCTTTTTACATAAAATATATATAATTTACTTAAGTATTATTTTTACCACCAACCACCCCCCAAATCCAATCTGCACTGTAATTTACAGGAGGGCAGGGATTTTTATCTTTGTTTATCACAAACTCCCCACTGCCTAGAGCAGTGTAAAGTACATAAAAGCACTGAATAAGTATATGTTGAGTAAGTAATGATTCCATAAAAGAACAAATTAACTACACGGGTTCTTATAGCCTACATACAATTAGTTCATCTTATTTTCTTACCATTGCTTTCCCCTTGGATTTCCTCGTATATGTTATCGAATGTCTCTACAAACATACACACATGAATGCACACATATGAGTGTGCACACTTTACTGAGGATTCTCAATTTTGCCACTAAGAATGAATTCTTTTGAAAAACACAATACTAAATAAAATTTGGTACCAAAAGTTGTTTACCAACTAATTGACTGTTTTTAAATAAGTTATGTACAAAAGACAAAATGAAAGTGCTTGTTTAAAAAATGGTTGGGGTTATTGTTTGCATCATGGCTGCACGCTTGCTCTAACTGCTTTCCAGTGTCATCTCTGGCTTCTAGCACAAAGGCCTCTCTCCCTCCACTCCCAAAGTAAAATCTTTTGAAGCAGCTTTACGTGATTGGCCTAGTGCTCACAGTCACCAGACAGGTAGGGGGGCTGTCCTGCTGAGCAAGGCCCTGCTTTCTAAAGCCTGCTTTGCACTACAAAAGAGAACTACCTTGAGAGCACCTATTAGTGCTTGATTTTCTTCTTTGCATCTCCATCGCTCTCTAGCTGGCATGCTATCATGAAAGGGCTCTTCTTCTAAAAAGGTCTGTTGAATTTCCCAAATACCAGCTTTTAAATCTTTACTTGATCTTAAAAGAATTGGTCTATCCAGAGAGAAGAATAAAAGGCACCCTTAATAAACTTAGGCCATTCCTACTTGCAGAACAATTATAGGTTTTTCAGGCTAATGCTTAGTATTTTTCTTCCAGTGCATTAGATGACATCATTGATTGAACGTATAAGTAGATTTTTTGAAAGTTGCATATGCAATTGTCTACTGTGATAATGCTACCTGTTCTGTAATACATAGTTTTAAAAGGATGCACAATAATAAATTTATTTAGCCATATATATATATATATATATATATATATATACACATATACACACACACATATATGTATATATATATATATGGATTAGTACTTAAACTCAGGAATCAGACAGGGTGGGGTCCAAGTTTTGTTTTGTTTTGTTTTGTTTTAAGAAGAGATTTTTGCTATAGGGTGCATGCACTAGCTGGAGAGTCAGAGAAATACAGAGAGACAGAAAGCAAGAAATCACCCCTCACAAGGAGATGAGCACACCACAATCCCTTCTCCTCCATTCTCTCAGAATTTTGAGCACATATACCCTGTGTGAATTTCAAGTCTCCAGGTCTGGCACTCAAACTGTAGTCAGCCATGTGGAAGTCCAGCAATGCAACCATTATGCCGTCTGATGGTCCCTGGGTATCAAATCTTAATCTGCCATTTGTTCTGCAACTTTGACAATTTGGACTGTTTACCAGACCCCTTTAAGATCATTAATTTCATGGCCCACAGGGCCTGTGAAAATTAAATAAGAAAAGTTATGTAAAGCCTTTACAACAATGCCTACTACGTGGCATTTAGAAAGAACATGGTATTGGCTCTATTTTCTATTTTCTCTATTTTTATTTCCTGTGTTTCTGAGTGCACACCCTCCTTTGAAACTCTCTCCATAGCTCTGTGCCCCTCCCCCTAAGAATCAGTTTTTTTCTAGTTAAAAAATTATCTTCTCTAATCAGTTCAAAATGTAGATTGCCTCTTATGAGGACCACCTTATGGATATTTGACATTGAGCACGTGTCTAAGATTAATTTGTGACATTTATATAAGTCAGATGGGAAGATAAGACATAAGCAAACAGTATGTCCCTCTATCAACATTTGTTCAGACTTCTGTGGGAAATACCGAGAGAACTTTATTAGAGTAATTTGCAAAATTTTGTTGGCCAGTTTGCTTATTCAAATTAGAATCTGATTATGCATTCATGCTTCATAAAGAGAATAAATTAGTTCAAACTTCTCCAACAAAAATGGAAGACCTTCAAATTTGGCAATCATGATCAAGTTCAGGATGTTAATTTAGTTTAGTTAATTATGTAAATCTTAAAGACAATCATTTAGAAATGATTCGTCTTATTTTTAAAATATGCATTAGAATAATATGTGATTTTTAGAAAAAAAAGAAAAACTTCTGCAAAATGATTGACTGGCAAAAAAATTAAAAAGAAAAAAATAAAAATTCACAGTGTTATGTTAATCTGGTCAGAGACATAGAACAACTGTCCATTTTTGAGAACAATAATGAGAGATTATGTTTGTTATGTATCAGATTTTACAATTTATATGTGAAAGAGGTAACAGTGGATGAACTGTTATTGATTGAAAATAAGGTAGCAGTTTTTCAATCATGAAGATGAGTAACACTGAGTGAAAAATTTGTTATGTGTGAGAGAGACAAGAGAGATTTACTTTAGGTTCAAATATAGCCAGCCTCAAAAGAAATTTTATTTGCCAGTAATGTAAGCTGTTTTTTATTGTTGTTAATGTGTACACCTGAAATGAGATCAAAAACAAAATCCCAATACCTGTTTCTACATCTGATATAAATTGTTAAGTTCTCAGCAAATGGTAAAATAGGCAAATGAGTTTGTTTCTGGCTTGTTCCCACACTTCTTTCCCCTATATCAGGTGTCTGTGTATTTCTTTCAACTATCTGTAGTGCCTTCTCACTTCTTTCCTCAGGGAAGTTTAAACTTTTCCTGCCTCGTCATACCATCCAAACCTACCCTGGGTTTATTACCTGAGGACCCTACCATAGACTTGATGACAATGAGTAATAAAGTTAACACTGATTGAGAAGCCTATACAAAAAGCACAATAAGTATTGTATTATCTCGTGTAATTTTCAAGATAATCTTAAAAAGTTGAAAGAATTTTTTATCTTTATTTTACAATAAAGATAAGAAGAACTGACAGAGGAAGGAAACTGCCCAACGATGGGGTTTAGAGACCAAGGTGAAGGACGTAAGGTGATCAGGGTATAAAATTTAAGGTGATATTCATTATCAGATCTGTGTGTAAAAACTCACTTCAATGTTGTACCCTCATCCTAGATCTCTTGTTTGCTTTACCTTAATCCAAGGCCTGTTACCCATGGTCATACAAATAATTTGGAAAGAACCAAAGCAGTCCAATCTGACTCCAGGGCCAATAGTTGGCCCTTTGTTAATGACAGTGCCTCAAAGCAGATATACTACTGGTACCGATCAACTGATAAATCACTTTAATATGCTATCCTTTCATCTATAGCCTGAAATAATATGCATAGCTTGTTCATTCAAATATTTACTAATATTAAGTAAGTACCTACTACAGTCTATTTACTGTGCTGGAGAGTAATATGTACATTGATGAGACAAAAAAGACATGGTACTTGCTTTTATGGCACTAGAACATCTAGAGGAAGAAGCAGGCCGTAGTCATCCAAGAGAAAGTAAACTGCAACTGTGACAAGTAACATGAACAAGTGTACACGGTCCTATGATTGTTAGTGGTGCTGATATTTGACCCATTCATATTCTCAGAAGGACTCTGAGAAAAGTTATTGAGTCAATATCCACAAGATGAGGAAATTACTATAGGAGAAAGGAAATAAGAAAATTGTAGGCCTGGAGGTAGGTAGGAAAAGGTGCATGCAAAAATTATTTGTATATAGTGCAGAAAATAATAAATTGTACAAGGAAATTGTTATCGGTGCTCTGGTTGGGTGTTTTGGCTGTAGGTAGTTACAGGGTACTCCATTGAAAGACTTGACATTTAGCCTGAGTATTGATGGACAGGTAGAACTTGGTCATATAGTGATGGAGCAAGGAGGGCTTTCTAGGCAAAGAGAGTAGAGGGAGTAGTAAGAAGCAAAGGAACAGAGATAAGAAAGTTATAGCAGATGAGGTAGTGGTAACACAGTGCAATGTACTGCTAACCCATATGGGAAGTTTTCAGCTTCACTTCTGGAGTCCTCCCTGAACAAGTTGGTTACAAATGTGCCCACAGCTGGGAGCTGGCTGGGAATAGGGGTAGATCACAGAGGAAGACTATTGATGGTAGTACTCTCTCTGTTTCTCTCTCCTCTCTTGCTCATAGACAAAAGAAATTGATGATTTTTTTTTAAAAGTGCTAGTTAAGACTAGATCATCAGGGACTTTATATACCAACCCAATTTGATGGGAAGCTGAAAGTCTTAAAATCTATTGAGTAGAGAAGTGATATACACAGAACTATAAAATTAAATCAGGCAGCCTCAGAGAGAAAAAAAAATAAAGATATTTCCCTTTGGGGTGACATTAACGAACCATTTGAGAGATTAATTTGGAAATAATAGGGAGGTTTGGTTTTGTTTTTAGAGAGGGGTCAGAAAAGACTTTATGGAAAAGAAAAATTCAGAGGCGATCTTTTAAAGGTAAGATGGCTGTTATTGCAACGAAAGTTATTCCTAAGTAGTAATAGCATTTTCCAAAACATCAACTCAATGATAGAATGGGAAGAACTTATTTTTACTTAAAGGAAGAAGATGCTTAAAGCAATGGAAAGAGATAAACGAGACAAAAAATAATGGACAAGACTGATAAAGAACTTGAAGCTCAAAGTCTGTAACTTGGTTTGATTTTGTGTGTCAGGGGATGATTTTGAGGAATGGGATGACATGACTGAAGAGGCAGAGGTGAGATAACTTTGTCAGAGACATATGGGACTGATGGAAATGGGGAGATATTGAGGCATGAGAGCCGGTAAAGAAAAAGTTTAAGTTATTTAAGTAACAAATGAGCAAATTTTGGATCCAGTATAATTCGTTGTCAAAAGCTTATTTAATTAACATTTGGAGAAGGACCTAAAAAGTGTCCCTTGTAACCGAGAGGAGGTCAGTCAGGCATTCAGTTACTACTTATTAAGAGATTTAGGTATACAAGAATGGATGTATTCTGTACGAAGTACGGTACACTATGCCTAGGGCAGATTTCTTAATCTCAGCATTATTGTAATATTGGGTTGAATACTACGTTTCTACTGGAATTGTAGGACAGATGGAAAAAAACATATATAGGAATTGGTTCTTGGAGTCTAAGTGGTGGAAAATAATAGATAGCATCTTCTATGCCATCATTGTACTCACTAAATAACTCGCAAGTATTATTCAACATTTAAGTCCCTGGCAGTCTTGTTGTCTTAGTTATGTCAGTGCCCATCCCTAAAACAATTGCCATAGGGTCTGATTGACCAAGCTTGGAGAGTATGCCTGAACCTGGGCAGAGGAGGACAGAACCCTTTACCCAATTCACAGGTTGTGGTAAGGAAAGGATTGTATCCTAAGTAAGGACACTGGGCAAGATAAATACTCAAGGTTCATTACAGTAGTTTATAAATCCTCTTTGCATTTGTTATCACATTTGACCCCCATTTATGGTGTAGGTAGACAAATCCTATACATATTTTCATTTTCTATACAAAGCGATAGAAAGGAGTGAACTATCCAAACTTACATATTTAGCAACAGCCAAAACCTAAAGTGAGGCCTTTTGTTTACAAATGTTATGCTCTTTTCATTTCTAATGTTTTTCAAATGTCTTCTACACAACTCAGGATTTCGGGATTCACATTATAAGAGTGGAAGGTAAAAGAGAATCCTCAAGAAGAGCTGACTATTTAAGTAAGTTGTGAAAGATGCATGATCCAGAAACAAATTAAAAGGCATTTCAAAAAACTGATGTTGATTGGATGTCAGAAGATGAAACAATGTTGGGACCAGCAGTTAGAGTAATGGCTATGTCGCTGGACTCCCATGTAGTCGACCGCGGTTTGAGTCCCGAACCCGGTGGCTTAAACTCACGACGGGCGCGTGTGCGTGTGTGCCCAAGATCCCGAGAGGAGAATGGAGGAGAAGAGATTGCAGCATGGCCATCCTCCCAGGGGGTGATTTCTCGCTTTCTGTCTTTCCATATCTCTTTGTCTTTCTGGCGAGCACAAGCACCCTATAACAAAACAAAACAAAAAAAAAGATGAAACAATGTCACAGAGTAGAATTAAGGATTCTGAAAAGTGTCTATGTGGAAGATGTTATAAATGTTTCTCATCATGTAATGGCACAAAAGTTGAATCAAAGAGAAAAATTGTTGAATCCAGAACTAATGGCAATAGACATACTCTCATAAACTCTAAAGGAAAGGAAAGTAGGAAATTCACTCTAATAACAATTTCTTACAAACAAAAATATATAGCAGATCCTTAAAGTTAGTAAAAAATAGTAGTAATTTAAATTGTCATTTGATGCTGATGAACAGAGAGTTGCTATTAAGAGAGAAAGGGAATAATTTAAAACTATGAATATTCTTGACAAATGGAGAATTAAGTCTAAAGACTAGGATTTAAGGGACCAGCAGTTAGCGTAATGGCTATGTCGCTGGACTCCCACGTAGTCAACCGCGTTTTCAATCCCAGACCCGGTGGCTTAAACTCATGCTGGGCACATGTGCGTGCGTGCCCAAGATCCTGAGAGGAGAATGGAGGAGAAGGGATTGCGGTGTGGCCATCCCCCTGGGGGGTGATTTCTCGCTTTCTATTTCTCTGTCTCTCTCTGTCTTTCTGGCGAGCACATGTGCCCAATAAGAACAAACCTCTCAAAAAAAAAGAAAAAAAAAAAAAAAAAAAAAAAAAAAAAAAGACTAGGATTTAAGTTCAAAAACAAGAAAGTGAGCTCATGAATTAAAGCAGGAGAGAAGAAAAAGAGTGAACACAGTGGGGCAGTCGCAATGTTTATGGGAAAATGTGAGACAAACATTTGCAGTGTAACTGTGGCTCAGTTTAGAATACAAGAAAAGGGCAAAGGTTATTTCTTTTGTGTACAATTCTGATTTCTAACCTTTTGTCTACTGGATGTGGGGCTTTCTCCATTTAGTACTGTTCCCCATCAGTGAACAACCTGCTCAGAATCATTCCAGATTTCATGCTGATCCTTATTAGCTTTTCATTTCCCTGGGAGTTTCTCTCTGACATGAACAATACTTTCTAGTTACAAACAGTTCTGCAGCATAAAATATCATGAAGGGCAATAGTTCTTGTTTGTACTGCTTTTCCCTGAATCTTATTGAAAAAACTGCTAGTGTTATTTCAGGTCTTTTTCTAGCCTGGTAAAAGTTGCAATTCCACCACATGATAAGCTGATTTGTCTTCAGTTTTTTCCATTTCTTGCCCATCTTGGCATGAAAACTTGGAACAGTGACTGTTGTCTTCCCATAGAATTAAAAATGCAAGTTTATTTATATCACAGGCTTTGAATAGCATCTTAGACTAAATATGCTATGCTGAGCATGATAGCTCACTCATAAAGGGCCCAGATTGGAGGATTTCAAATTCTATAATCCAAAGCTTACTTAATATTGCAACCTCGTCTCTACAACCCAGGGACAAATTCCTACATGACTAAATGAGGTATTGCACAGAAATTCCACTGCATGTCCTTTGTTACAGCTCAGGTTCGAACATAAAGATGACACAGAACTTGTAAAGGATTAGTTGGAGAATATACTGTTCCCCGAATCCATAAAGCACGTCTCTAAATTCAGGCCTGTATCATCTGCTCTTAAATGTATAATGGCTTCTTCAGTTTCCAATTGTCACTGTATTTCTGTACTTTCAAAAAGCTATTGAGATACTTGGGGTATGAAAGATGCTATATAAAACTAAATTTAATTCTGTACTCTTCCAGTAATTTGTCTCATAAATACTTCTTGAAGTAGTGAAATACTTTAAGTTAAAGAAATAAAACTTATGTATTCATGACCTATGTATTATTTCATCTTCTTGGAAGTCAAAGGACTTTTCTCATGTTTATGCTACTGAAATAAATCTACTGTAGGTATTTTCGTAAAGGTTGTTACTACGAGAGACGTTGTTAGAGCTAGTGCTGTATCTGCTTATTGTACTTTCCTTGCAGTTGCTTTTCATGATCTTTGTTTGTCGTTCAGTGAATAGGCTCAAAATTTTACTTTTTAATAGTTTTTATTTCTCCCAAACCTTATAATATGGTAATTGGAATTGTTAGTATGACCTCATGATCAGGAAAAAGACATGGGGGAAGGTCCACTAAGACAGGCTCAAAAATCACCTACAAAGACAGTTTGAACCCCATTAGCTTTGAGACAGAGACATAGATTTAATGACTACTCAAGTACATTTTTTTCAGTGAATTGTATCTTCACATAGTATCTTCTATTCTGAGAACGTCTAGAAGCAGTCTTTTTATCTTGCCCCTGTGGAAGCCTCTGCTGTATCTGGAACATTAAATGAGAACCTTTGACACTTTAGTTATAAAAGTCAGAAATTATTTCCAATACTTACAGCAATGTAGATTGCTACTTTAACAAGAAAACTTGTTAAAAGTAAAAAAAAAATAAAAAAATAAAAAAAGTGACATTCTGTGGAGTTTTGTGTGTAGTAATATCATTGATATCTTTGTATCTACTCACTAGGAAAATCCAAGTGTATTAGAATCAGCCATCCAGTAAGATATTTAAAAGAGATTCCTGCTAATCATGAATGTGAATATGTGTGTGAGTGTGAATCTGTGTATTGCAAGGGTTTACAAATTGGCACAATTTATGTGGTACCAAGAACAATTGTTTACCCATAGTAAAAATACAACTATTTGCAGTGTAACATAGTGTTATTCAGCTAATTCACCTGCCAATTTTGAGCCCTCACTGATGCTGGAGTATAAGGTGTGGGCAAAGTTATGTAACATATGGTCCGTGCTCTGAAAGAATTCAAGGTCTAGTTACATGTTCAAAAATAAATTCTCACTTGGGATTCATTTTTTTTTTCAGAATTGTGTACTAAAATATGCAGTAGGATTATTGAATATTTTAATGGGAAGAATCAGATTTAAAACATCCTATTTCAGAGGACGTTTAATCACTTGCTTTTATAAACCTGGTAGCACAATTTCACATGTTCTCCTCAAGGACAAGAACAGAGATCTGTCCATTGATATCTGCCTAATATTGGACTCAAATTCAACAGTGGAATAAGTAGGAACACTACTTACTATGAAATTGGAGGACTCCTTGGTGCCTCTTGGTTTGTTTCCACCAGTTCTTTCTTGGAATAATTTTTTTTTTTTTTCTGTAGGATTGCTAAAGTAAACAAACAAAAAAAACTCAGAATTTTATTGGAACATTCTACAACAGTTTAAGAACTTCTGATATTAAAGCGCCTATCTTTAAAAAGCCAATCTGACCTACCTGAGGGAGCAGCAAAATGCTCTAAGATTGGGAGGGACATTTTCCAAGTATCAATTAATGTTACTGATTAATAAAAGAACAGTGATTCCTAAGTTGGAGAAGAGGAGGTTAGAAATGGGCCTTTTTCTGAATTCCAGCATACCAGAAGTTAGACTAGGCAAAAATTTTGAAGGCATCAAAGACCATGAAAAGGCCACAGACATTACTACCTACAGTCAACCCGTTTTCTTTAAAATCTGTATTATTGAAGCCAGTTGGTCATGTGGTGGTTAAGGCGGCTGTATCCCACATGGCCGACTGTGCAGTTTGAGACCAGGACCCAGTGGGTAGAAAATAATGATACGCACATGTGTGTGCATGCCCAAAATCTTGATAAGAGAATGGAGGAGAAGAGATTGCAGCATGGCCATCCACTCTGGGGATATTTTCTTACTTTCTCTCTCCCTCTCTGTCTCTCTCTCTATCTCTGTGGTGAGCATGCATGCCCAATAGCAAAAGAAAAATTTTAAAGGGATAATTTTTCATGCTCTAAATATTACATGTTCATTAAAGATTATCTGGAAACTATAGAAACATAAAAGAAAAATATTACCCATATTTTCAACACCCCAAAGTAACCACTATTGATACTAAATCCTCTTTTAATATTACTTATTAATAATCCCTCCAAAAATGTTTCTCATATTTTGGTTATGTACAGCATTTGCAATTTAAATAATATATTACATCCTATCTTGATATCCACAGATTTTGCTGTGTACAGAAAAAAAAATGATAGGAAGTATCATGATAGTAAATAGCAGCATTCTATACAAAATTCTAGTTCCAAAAGTTTTTTTAAAATAAGTGGCAACTATTAAAATAAATGTATTTGAGCCAGCAGATAGCATAGTGGTTATTTTGCTGGACTCCCAAATGGCCAACTGCGGTTTGAGTCCCAGACCTGGTGACTTGAAAATCATGCTGTGCATTCCCAAGATCCCAGGAAGAGAATGGAGAAGGGATTGCAGCGTGGCCATCCCCTCTGGAGAGTGACTTCTCACTTTCCCTCTCATTGTCTTTTTCTCTATCTTTTATATTTTATATTTTTATATATTTTTTATTTATATTTTATATTCTCTATCTTTTATATTTTATATTTTATATACTTTTATAATGACTTTTTCTACTGATTGATTCTACTGGATAGTGTATTTGTCTGGATTACACCCAGTGAGCTAAAATGGAATGCTGGGGTTTGTTTGTTTGTATTTTTCAATCCACAGTCAGGGTATTACCATAGTGTATAAATGAGTAAAAGAGATGCAGCAGGTAAGGAGAGGAGCAGGTAAGAAGAGAACAGTCGAAAACTAATCCAGGCCAACTAAAGAAGCACAATGAAATCATTGCTCACTCAGCCGCCAGACCCAGCAAATTAGCTACGAGGACAAGTATAGGCACACCTCGCTTAACGACCAAGTTCCTTAAGCAAAGTGATCAATAAGCGAAGCGCTTAAAGGCATATATCTTGTGCTGTGTTGTGATGCCATAGGGCATTTCAATTTGTAAGTATTTCAGTACCTACAAATTTATAAACAAAATATGCAGTCTCGCATGATTGCAAATGCTTTGTGTAGTGACTACTAACCGACAGTGAGAATGAAACAGAGACTGAGAAAGGAAATTCCCTCTGTTAGAGAATTGATCCAAAGTCCCAGTGGTTGTTAAACAGGTAGGTCTTTAAGTGAGGAGGGGCTGTACCGTTAAGATTTGGAAACTTGTAAAGCCAGATCATGGTGTTCTTATAATAAAGTGGGGGCCAGCTGGTTGTGTGGGGGTTAAGGCAGCTGGATCACACATAGCTAACTGCACAGTTCAAATTTCAGACCTGGTGGCTTAAAAAAAACCACTGGGAACATGTGCATGCATGTCAGAAATCCCCAAACAGGGAAGAAATGGAAGAGAAGGGATAGTAGTGTGACCACCCCCCGTGACATAGGGTGCTTTTTCACTTTCTCTCTCGCTTGTGAGTGCACATGCCCTGTGGCAATTTAAAATAATAATAATGATAATAACAATAATAATAAAGTGATTATCTCTGCATAGTTCACATGGAAAATATTTTATTAACAACTTTTATACTTTCATTGCACAGTTTATGTTTTAAGTAGGGATTCAAAGAACAGTAATTGCTATATTTTTAAGTGTCAGACAAAAACTCAAGAAAAACAAGCATATTTGTTCATGTTACTGAATAAATAAGAGTCACTGGTTTCAGGTAAGGTTCGATCTAGCTATTCACAGAGTGTCACTGAGAACTTAATGTTTTCCTATATACCTATCTTGTATAGTATTAATTTCATTGTCGGGCACCACCACTAGCCCATGACAGCTCTAATTTTTCTACTATTGTTGCAAAATGGTACACGAGTTACAGGCTTTCGCACAGTACCAGTGAGGCACGAAGGGAGCGATGGCTGCTTCTGTTTCTCCTACAGATATTCTGGGCCTTGCTTTCACTCTGTGGTCCGAATTAGTGCACTGACTACTTACATTGTTCAGAAGAACAAGATATGTTGACATCAGGCAGGGCATTAATCCTACCCACACTGAGAACAGAAGCATGCAGTTTCTGAGCTCGTATCAAGTAATTGTGGGCAAAGAAGAACATTCGCGCTGAGAAGGCAAGGCAAACATTCATTTCAAAAGGTGCAATCTGTCAACTACTACAATGTCATTTTGTATGATACTGGGGAGTGCAAGGATATTCATAAGTAACCGGGACTGTGAGCTCTTTTTCATGAGGCTAGAAAAGGCAGGTCCCTCATGGAATGTTTAAAATGCCATACCAAGGAATTTGAGATCTTTTTATCTTTTCTATTGGGGATTTTGAGGATTTTAATCACGGGAGTAGCATGTGTAGACTTCACCTTCCTTAGAGTGGTCTTAGTATTTTTATACTGAACAAACGTGTGCACACATTCATATCTTAGTTTTGGCACAGTCATTATTTATTTTAAAAATAAAATCAATAGAACACAAGAGTGTTGGTTCCTAGAGAACAAAGTAGGATGGACCACAAAAACAAAGGCATAATTTGTCTTAGGAGGATCTTCAAAAAGATACCTTAACTCAAAAGAGATAGTCCTTGGTTTATTTAAAGAGAAAACAAGCAATAAAATAATCCCAGAATATTTTAACAGCATTGCAATATTTTTTTTACTCCACATCCTCTCGAGTTTCCTATAGGTTTTAATCTTTCACCTCGTATATCATGCTAGGTACACACATGTGTGTGCGCGTGAGCTTGGCTGGATCATGGGAAGAGCCTGTTGAGTGTCTCTCTCTCTCTCTCTCTCTCTCTCTCATGAAATAAATAAAGATAAAAGAAAGAAAAAATATCCCCCCAAAAAATACATCCTAGAGTAAAATATCATTGTGTGATTCTTGAGAGATCTCTTCAATCTAAGATATCTGAGATCAAATGTCAAAATGTGTACTGAAAATAAATATAATGAAGCATCAATCATTTACTAAGGGAACAAAATGCCCCCAGCAGAAGAGCAATGGAGTTTCAAGTAAGAGCTTGGCTTCTACTAACTCAGCTTTTCCTTAAAAACACCACCCTGTCCACCAAGCGCCAACTGCTGCTTACGAAACAAAAGCAACTGGACATTTTCTCCCATCAAATCAGTAGACAGGACTAAGTAAGAGGCGAAAGAGGAAGTCCCAGCGAAGCAGGGGTGGGTAGCAGCCGGCCACGCTGCAGGCATAAACAATACTGTTAGAAGGCAAGAAGCTTGGGCTCAGGAGGAGACCAGAGTCAGGAATTGCTAACTTGCCTTCAGCACTCTGAAGGCCTCAGGGGAGACAATTAAGGCAGTGTCACCAAAGCAGACTTCAGCCTTTGACCAGTCCCTGTGAAAGGCGAAAAATAGCTTCTCATACACAGTTATTAAGAAATGTGTGGAACAAAAGCATCTGCCAAATTTTCTGCCCTAAAGATGGATTTCCAGTGAAAGTCAATAAAATTTGCTACTAAAACACATACAAAAGGGAGTCTTTGAAATATCTGCCAGTTGCCTTGTTTTATCAATATTAAGGAAGGCTGCTTGGTTTTTGTATTTGTTTTGTTTTACACTTTTGTACTGCACAGGTTAAGCAGTTTTTAAACATATGGGATGTTCATTTTTTGTCAATTTTTAATTTCCATTTTAATCCTAATCAAGGCTTTTGTAGACATTATTCTCCGAGTACATATCAAGCTAGCACTCAACAATACTTGCCCTTCATAAGCAAGCTATAGTGAGTGATATAAATTTATAGTTGTATGCATGAGCATGCCTTAAGTATTTTTTATTTTGCCTGGTACCACTTTGAAAGTTTCCCAAAACTACCCTCGGTTTTGATAATTCACTAAAAGGACTCGCAGAAAGCTGTTGTAGTCATGGTTACGCTTTATTACAGTTAAAGGATAGATATTAAAATCAGTCAAGGAAAGAAAAGCATAGGGCAGAGTCCAGGAAAGTTCCAAATGTAGAGTTTGCATTGTCTGCTCCGTGGTGTCAGGAATAGCAGTGCTTCCCCAGCATTAATATGTGACAGCAAGCACAGAGGATCGCCATCCAGGGACACTTACCTGAACTTATTGTCCACAGCCTTTATTGAGTCTCCATCATGTAAACACAGTTGACTGTCTTCATAGCTGCTCTCAGTTTCTAAACCCTCAGGATGTTAAGCTAATACCTGAGGATCCAAAGCTTTTCTCCTTATGGCTTGAAGCTCTTACTCCATATTGCTATACTCTGGCTGGTCTAAGGCCCCTAGGGAAAAAACGTCCGACTTTTTAAGGGTTTAGGATTACCTCACAAAAGCCAAGGGCAATGGTCAGACCTTTGGGCAAGGTTAAATTATTTATACACCTGATGTAACGTAAGCAGTCATACTTTTTTATTTTATTGAATTTTTAATTTTTGTTGTCAAAAATGACAGTGGGTGGTAGGAAACAAAGATTTTAATCAAGAACTGATCTTACAATCTTGTGAAGCTCCCGTGTGGTCTCATTCACTCTTTTCCTGCGGTTCACTTAAAAAACAATCAAGTAACTACTATTTTCTCTAGACAGACCAAGTCAATGTAAGATAAAATTTGTAAGAGATTACATTTGTAAAAAGCATGGCACACATCAAAGATGCTTAAATGTTTCTTAAAGAAAAAGATGCAAAAAGGACTGGAAGGGCCAGTTCCATGGAACAACTGTAGTGACCTCTTTAAGAGAAGCCAGATGCCACATGGCAGCCACAGTTTGAATCTCCAGTCCAGTATCTCTGAAATGTACCAGGCATCGTGTGAGTGCCTGAGATCTGACAGACTGGAGGGTGAAGGGAGAGGATCAGGGAGTAACCAGATTTTGGGAAGGATGCTCCTCCGTCTAACACTCTTGCATGAATGTGCACATGCTCTATCAAGAAAAGAGAAAAAATAAATCAAAAAGGACTAGGAAATAAAATGGAAAACCATCTTACGACCATTTCTAGGCACAACTCTCAAGAGAAGTCAAGTTTATAGACACCAAATACAAATGACTAGAAGATGAGTCTAAATGAAGCCTTGTATATCAAACATAAATTTTTTTTTTTTTTTTTTTTTGGAGAGGTTTTTTGCTATAGGGCACGTGCGCTCGCCAGACAGACAGAGAGAGACATAGAGACAGAAAGCGAGAAATCACCCCCCAGGGGGGATGGTCACGCCGCAATCCCTTCTCCTCCATTCTCCTCTCGGGATCTTGGGCACGCACGCACACGCACCCGGCGTGAGTTGTAAGCCACCGGGTCCGAGACGCGAACCGCGGTCGACTACATGGGAGTCCAGCGACATAGCCATTACGCTAACTGCTGGTTCCCTCAAACATAAATTTTTGAACATCAATGATGTAAAGAATGATGAGGATATTATGGTCTTCAGAGAAAAATAATGTGAGAATAAAATGTAGCATTGAAATATTAGGTTACAACTTGAATTAATGAGATATCAAGTTTGTATCAGAGAGGAATAAGGAATACAAATGGTTAATTGACCTCTATGATAACACATTGTATTTTAAATTTTCAGCTAGGATTAGTCTCTAACCAACAAAGATAACGATTCTTTTGAAAATATGTTCTTAAGAGTATTTCATTCTTGCATAAGCAAATACATATGAAATCTCTTTCATGCCTCATATAAATGCTTCAAAGAAATACTTATTTTAAAGTAAAATTTAGACAAATTAAAGTGATGCTTTAGCTTTTTAATTTTATCTTTTTAACTTCAATAATTTTGAGCAATAGCATACATAGGAAAACATTATTAAAAACATTTATTATATAACCAAAAAAATAATTATATAAAGTTATATGCTATCCACATATAATATATCCAGCATGTTCTACTCTTGTCACAAATATCTCATATTATATAACCAATTATCAACATTTCCTTTTTATTTGGAAGAAATTTGTTTAATAACACAAACTTTGAATATTTTTAAATCATAAGTTATTCAATTATCCAGAGAAGTACAACAATAATACAATAAAACCAATGTATACACCAACTAGAATTAACAAACAATAGTGTTTACTGTTTTTTGCTTCGGATCTCTTTTTGTGGTAGAATTAATGTCCCCTTTGTCCTGTTTTCTTAAATTCTGCCCATCCTGAATTTAGGGTGTATCTTTCCCAATCATGTTTGTATGAACCTACAAAGAATATATATTTTGAGATACTTAATTTTTTTTTACCTGACCTCTGTCAAATTTCTAATGTTCCTTTTAAATTTTTTGGTTGATTTGGCAGCTATATATTTAGTATTTCTATGCTTCTAATGACTTCTCTCATACTATAGCATGCAGAATTACCTTCAAATTTTTCTAACAAAGTTTACATTCTCCTCCTGGGATTTTGGGCACACAAGCACGCACACCTGGCGTGAGTATTAAGCTGTGGGATCTGGGACTCAAACAAAGGTCAATTATGTGAGAGTCCAGCAACATAATCATTTTACCACCTGCTGGTCTCTATTTTAATAACATATGAACACACAGATTTTGCTATGTTTTCTTTCTTTATTCAACAGTTAATTAACTTTACCAAAATATACCATTGTGCTCACACAACGGATTATTCCTCTGGGTTTCCTCTGGGTTAGCTTTTCTTTTTGTTGAAATACATTTTTTAGTTCTTTCAATGCAAATCTGTGAGTGACAAACTTTTTTACCCTTGGTAAGTCTTAAAATTTGTTTAGATATTTTGGAATGATAGTCATGCTAACCCAAAGGGTTGAATTGTTATAAAATACTTCTGCACATTATGGATCTTACCCAGCACCAAACTTTATTAATGATTCAAAAGATACAGGCAAGCAGCAGACTCAGGCAAGGCATTCATTTCCTGTTGGAACTCAAGACCTAATGCAGTTTCCAAAAATGTTCCTTTTCCTACTTTAGGATGTGTTTTTATTTTAGATAAATAGAATAGTGTCAAGCAATATATGCACATTATTAACAAGTAAACCATTAAGAATTTGGAGTTCTTTTCTCTTACACTCTGATAATTACAGACAGCTGGATGTTTAGATGACTACCAGGACACCCACTCCCATTCTCCAGTAACCCATGCTCCATACAAACTATAAGGTCAAGGTTCACTTCTAATAAGCAATCTAGTTACACCAAGTATATCCTATGAGAAACATTTTCTCAATAGGGACTTCCTATCTGTAGTGAATACCCTATAGAAAGGTCGACTCAAGGTCACTGGCATGTTTAAAAGGAAGTATGCCAAAGAATAGTCATTTCCCTTTTTTGTCCCCAGGGGAGAATGAGTGAGTTGCAGGAAAATAAAAATATAAAATCCTAAAAAAACAACCCTTTTCCTCTAAATTGCTCTATAGGTTGTAGAAACCTGGGTTGGGTTTGTTTGCTTTTCCACCAGCATTTTGAGGCTATTATTTTATTATCTCTTGACACCTACTAGTTGTTAATGAAAATGCGCTGTCCCTCTGTTGTTGCTTTGTAGGTGATCTATCCTGTTTCTGTTGACTCTTAAGGTATTCTCATTATTATCCATTGAGAGTTCATTGTATTGTGTGTCTGAGTAGGTATTTAATTT
Source organism: Tupaia tana (assembly GCA_026018925.1). Lineage (NCBI taxonomy): Eukaryota > Metazoa > Chordata > Mammalia > Scandentia > Tupaiidae > Tupaia > Tupaia tana. The sequence goes on along the minus strand of JAKSZU010000004.1, from coordinate 41,683,658 downwards.
CATTTATACTTACTGGTATTCAGTGTGCACTTTTAATCTTAGTACTCATGTTTGTTTAATTCTGGAAAAGTCTTACTCATTTTCTTATCAATTATTTCTTCCCTATTATTTACTATTTTTTTCTACTGACATCTATTTCAGACAGTTGTTGGAGCCCTTCAGTCTCCCTTCTGTGTTTCTTAACTACATGTATATTTATTTATATACATTTTTCTTTGGAGAGGTTTTTTTTGTTTGTTTGTTTGTTTGTTTGTTTGTTTTGGCTATAGGATGCATGCACTCACCAGAAAGACAGAGAGAGACAGAGAGATAGAAAGCAAGAAATCACCCCCTCGCGGGGAGGGCCACACCACAATCCCTTCTCCTCCATTCTCCTCTCGGGATCTTGGGCACGCACGCACATGCACCTGGCATGAGTTTAAGCCACCGGGTCCAGGACTTGAACCACAGTCGACTACATGGGAGTCCAGTGACATAACCATTACGCTAACTGCTGGTCCCTCATTTATTTACATTTAAAAAAAATATTTTATCATTCTCACTGTGAATTTTGGTAATGGTTCCTTTTTTTTCTCTGCCTTTCTGTCTCAGAGTAAACTTTGTTCCATCTTTGTTCTTTTCCTTCTTCAATTTTAGAACTTCCAGTATCTTTTATTCATATTTATACTTTTTACTTCATCTCTGCCTTTTTGTTTTTTTAGGATTTTATATTTTTATTTTGAATAAATCTTTAAGTGATACCTGGGTCTGAATTCTCAATGAAAGAATATTAACATACTCTCCTTTCATGATTTATAATGAAGTAAATAGTTCTTTTCTACCACCATCTAATGTAATCTAAGGAAAGTTTTCCAATTTATTACCTTTTCTAAACAAATAAAACCAAGGGAACATCTACGGATCCATCATCTTAGTCTTAATCACTGGGAAGATTGTGGAGCTTCACATAAACGAAGTTGTTTCCAGTCTACAAGTCCCTAAAAGAGCTTGGATTACTAAGAGAGAATCACTGTCTTTCTGAGGAACATGGCCCAGTAGGCCAAAGACACTTCATCTCTCACACCAGGATCATGGAGGGTGAAGAACCAACAAGTTCATGTATTGCGATTCAGTAATATTTTGCTGTGCTAGCCAATGGTGTGATGGTTAAGGCAGCTGGATCCCACATGACTGACTTCATGGTTCAAGTCCCAGACTCAGTAACCCGAAAAACACACAGGGTGTGTACGCATTCATGCTCAAAATCCCAAGAGGAGAATGGGAGAAGGGACTGTGGCATGGGCCATCCCCCAGGATTAATTTTTCACTTTGCCTTTCTGTTTCTCTTTTTCTGGCAAATGCTTACCCCTATGGCAAAACTAAACAAAACAACAAAATACTATTCTTAGGCAGAATTATCAACAAACAGTGAAAGAAATGTATAAATAAAAGCTCACTTGTACATAACTCCAAATGAGTAAAATATAATAACCAATCAGGTCACTTTCAAGTGGCTATATTTATATTATTAATCAATATCATTTCATTATTTTAGCCAATACTCCTTCTATCACTGCTTGTACAGATCCAAAAAATAGATCTTAAAGTTAAAAAAAAAAGTCAGAAGAACCATAAAGGTCCTTTGATCTCAATTTTTTCATTGTAAATTTTTTATAAATATTGGTTCTAGTAAAAAACTAAATTAATGGAGAATTTCATTATGAGGAAACAACGTGATAGGAAGGGTTATGATGTCTGCACACAGTGGAAATTTGGTGAGAAGGTCTGGAACATAGAGTAGGTTTAAAAAGGAGAGTAAAGAATAAGGTAGAAGGATGGCTGGGGCTCATCTTTCGGAAGATCTGGAATGCAGGCTGAGAAAGAATATTGCCACATTATGTCCTCACTTCTAGGAAAGAAACTATGGAATACTGAATTCCCAAATGTGACCAGCACAACTTGAGGATAAGACAGTGCCGCGTTTGCTGTTTTTTTAGGTAACTGAGAAAACTGCCTCAATTCATAAGGATAGTGTCTCGGGGGGAAGTTGTGATCAGATTTTATGGAGAATTTAATATTTGAATTAGGATAGATCTTTCAGTGTGCGACTTGGTTAGGACTGGGTAAGTATCACAATGTAATAGGATTTGTGAACACAGCAAGAGAAAATTTAAGGATTTCTAAGTGAAGATTTGGCACTTCTTTTGAAAAATTCATGGTCTCTCAAAAAGTCCTTGTAATAAACAGTGAACTTCATTTTTTCATTTATTTATTGGTCAAGGATATTCTTGAGTTAGTAAAGACAATGAAATAGCAAAGTTATGTTAATACAGCAACTGTGTTGTGTAGAGGTAGATAGATCTGTACAATTTGAAGAGCCACTGGAGGTCCTTGAACAAGGGTCGTAACTTGATGAGAGTTGTATTTTATAAAGATTTTCCTAGCATTTGTGAATAGAATGAAAAGATATATAAGAGACAGAAAACAATGTTAGCTGGAAAATAGTTTTTGCAATCGCAGTTATTAAATGTGCCTGAATACATGAAACAAAAGGAGAGAGTCGAAAGGGAAATCAAAGAAGAAAAATAATTAGCTGGGTCGATTGGTAGTGGTGGGGTGAAGAAAAGTTAAAGGATGTTAGGAAGAGATAGAAATTCAAGATGCTAATTTTAAAATCTGAATAACTATGTGACAGCTAATTTAACATAGGCGATCTTTCTCATATCTTTTATGAGGACTGCCTCATTCATTATACGTTACTTAAGCACTGTCTGTGTCAGCCCAGCGCTTTTTAACCCCTGGCTGCAAAATAGAATGTAAAAAATACCAATGCCTGGGCCCTACTCCAGAACAATTGAAGCTGCACATATGGAAATAAGGTCTGGGCATCACAATATTTTAAAAACAACCCAGGCGATTTTGATGCACTGTGAGCATGTATATACCCTGAAAAGGTAGAGCACTGACATCTAGCGCTCGATTTTTGACTTAAGGGATTTAGACTTGGAACGAAGATACTATAATCGATCAAGTCCACGTTCTCTCTTTTTCCACGAACTTGTGTTATCACCAAGCCCTTTCAGGACTTTCAAAGTGTAATGGAACTAAAAAGACTTTTCAGTTTCGAATAAATTTACATATGAACGTGGCATTGTAATTTTGGCTATGTGTGCCTCGTTGAGAGGTATTAACAAAGTCTAGACACCACTATCTCTGCGGCAAAGGATCAACTACACTGTAAGGTACCATGACTACTGAATTTAATTTAGCCTGTTCACCTTGAGCACTGTCAAAACCTAGACAAACTAACTTTTTAATAATTTCAGACACTAAATTAATATGTTTAATATCTTCATTTTTACCAGATAAACCTCTCTAGAGAAAGAGTTATGGTCTGTGCTATTTACTCAATTATTCATCAGTTGTCCCTTTCCACGCTGTCCCAAGCTATCTCTGATTATATTAACCAGGCTGCAGACAAGGTCTCAGCTGGGTCTGCAGTGATGTGAGTGCTTCTGATGAAAGCTCTTTTTCCCTCGGTAATTCTAATGCAGCTTATAGCTTCTCATTCGTGCAGCCCCCTGTTTTCCTGTAGATACTAAATTCGACTGGAGGATTTTCTCTTCTCAGAAAGTTAAATATCCGTTAATGAAAAATGACCAGAAATAAAGTACTTATTAGAATTTAATTACAGAGCAAATTATGTTTTTTTAGTAGTTTACAATGTGATCCTGCTTACTAAAAGTGGCGCACTCTATTTTACAAATTTCAACTCTATCCCTATGCAACAACCAAATTATCTTAATGGGTGTCCAAGTGACAAATTAGATGAATGCTTTCCCCCTGAGTCATTTTCTGATAAAGACACATCGTTTAGTTGCAAGATGACAAACTATGTGTTCAAAGTGACAAATCATTTAAATTAAAATTTACAAGCGGTTAAATACTGTTTGACCCAAAAGGAGGCTGTTATCATGAATCAATTTCAGAGGAGGAACAGGCTTTTCAGAAAAATCAATTCCAAATAACTATAGCACTTTGAACATATTGTACAATCTCTTTACAATGTTTTTGAACACCTCTTCAGGTTAGTGGCAGTTTTTACCTGGTTCAAAAAAATTTCAATCTAGTTGAAAAGAATTTAAGAGTTTTACTTAGTACTTAAACTCTATTCTGTTTCATGAATATTTAATATCACGTTCAATGTTCAAGCAAAATGCTCTTCTATCTTAAGAGAAAATAGCTAAAATTTTGATGAGTTATGGCTTTTTATTGCATATACAGGCCAATGGAAATTGCAATCATCTTTCATGAAAAGGCTGGGTAGTTTTTATTGTTTGAGAATAAGGGTGGCCATTGCATTTACTTACTAATATAGTAAATGTAAAATTGCTTAAGTAACATGCTTTATTATTTATGCTGCCAACCACATAATGTGAGGGTAGTTTCATAAAAAATATAAATTAGAGAAATTTCGCATGCCAGCAGGCTGTAGATCTGTTTTATGGCTCTGACTTAGCAGGTGCCCTTCTATTTTAGTTGTGCCCTATAATGAAGTACATATTTAAGCAGTATTGAAATGCAGATAAAAATACGATGCATAAAAGGCAAGTCAGTTCCTTTCTCCAACGAGGCTATACTTTACAGGCTCCATCATTAGTAGTTAATGACTTAGGATTCTTTTCATCAATTCACCCAGCTTTTTGCTCGTCTATTCCATGCCAAGGTGGAGAAGGTCTTAAGAAATATGTTTGCATGACTTTGTGAGCAGGACTTTCAACATTGATGAATTCATCAGATATGGAAGACTCACCTGTGAATAAGAAAATTCCTTAATAATAAAGGTTAGACATAGCCCATAGCAACACTGTCTAAATGAACATGATAAATTGAAAGAATCAATGAAATGTCAAAATGATCATCTAAAATTCATATGTCATTTATTTCCCCTATGCATTAATTTGTTTATAAGGAAAAAGTAAATGTTAATGCTAAATCATATTAAATTGTTAGTATTACATTAGTGTAAGATTATTTTGTGACCTATTTCTTTTCTTGTCTCGAGAAAAAGAAATTTAAGTTTTCCACCCTTAGATATGTTAAGAGATATTATAATTAAAAATGCTGAAGAGGCCAGCAGGTGACATGGTGGTTAAAGTGCTGGAGGGAATGGAGGAGAAGGGACTGTGGTTTGGCCATTACGCCCTGAGGGGTAATTTCTCACTTTACCTTCCTCTGTCTCTCTCAGGCAGGTGCATGGCAAAAGACAATATGAAAAAAAAAAAAAAAAAAAAAAAAAAAAAAAAACCCTGAAAAACACAGGATTTTCACTAGAATATAGTAACAATTTATTATTTACAATGTGCTCTATGACTATTTAAAGTACACGAAACCAATGAGTTTGATTTAGAAGATAATTTTCAACGGCTATTACCAAATCTTAAGATTTAAATATGTCGTATATGTCAAGAGCTTATTTGCAATGCCAGATATCTATTGGACAGATAGCTATGCTTTTGATAAGTAATTTGTTTTAAATAGAATATTTTTTAAAAGGTCAAAAACGTAAACTGTTTCATCCTCTGTTGAAATTAATGGCTCAGCTAATGTTTATAATGCTGTTTACAGAATGCCAAAAAACATAGAACCTCTAATTATCTTAGTAGTCATAAATAATTGTCAAAAACGCAAATGAGAAAAATCCTATCAAATTAAAGTAATTAATTCACTAGTTAAAATTTCCTCTCATATTAAAAAGTTCTACTTTATAAAACATGACATGGAAAATTGAAAGAATTCTTTAACATACTGTTACTGAAGCATTATTGATATTCGACTCTAAAATACAAGCACAAATGAAAGATAGCATGTGTAATGCAGATTATATAATTTTTTAGGCTTTCATTGATTACCTTGTATCCGTTTTAACACCATGACACCTACTTTAGCAAACCAATAGACCTCAGCCATGTTTCTCTCACGCCTCTCCTACCTCCATCCAATTCATTCACATAATCCCAGCTCTAAATGTAACCTACTGACTAACCTTATGAAATAATCTAGACCTTTGTGCCAAAAGTGCATGATTTCTTAAAAGACAGAGTCAATTTTGTCTTGTTTTTCATAATTTATTAACTTGGTCAGGTGTTTTTTTTTTTTTTTTTTTTTTTCCTAATGAAAATACGCTTTTAGCATTGCTACAGAAATGTTGACAATGAGCAGAGACTAAATCCTCTGGCTATGAAATGTAAAACAAAAAAATCATTGAAGTTAGGAAAAGTGCATTCCAGATTTGCATAAGAGCAGCTCAAGAGCAACCCACAGTTTGTACTACAGGTTTGATCATCTTTCTGAAAGACTGGCAGAATCTCTACACCACCTCACAGAGCTGGATTTCATTTCTGCTGTCTTCCACCCTTATAACTAGGACAACAATAAATTAATTAATCAAACTAAATTAAATCATTCTTAAACAAAAAAATAAAATAATTATTTTAGGGGACCAGCAGATGGCACAATGGTTACATCACTGGACTCCCACGTAGCCAGCCTTGGTCCCAGTCCTGGAACCAGCAGCTTGTGAGTGCATGCCCAAGATCCCGGGAGGAGAATGGAGGAAGAAGGGTTGCAGTGTAGCTATTTCCCCTGGGGGGTGACTTCTCCACTTCGGTCTCTCTGTCTCTCTCTGTCTCTTTAGTGAGCACATACACACTATAGCAAAAATATCTCTAAAATAATAATAATAATTACTAATTGCAGCAGTTACGTATCATTTGTTGCTTCCCTTTGTCTTTCCCTTCACTCTTTCATTTGGTGCGTGTTTTCTACTTCTCTGTTTTTTAGCTCCCTTTACTTTCCCTTTTAAATTTACTGTGTTACTGGGACCTACAGATGATGTAGTGGCTATATCCCTGGACTCCCACATAGCCGACCTTAGTTCAAGTCCTGGGCCTGGTGGCTTGAAAATCATGCTGGGTGCATGTGTGTGGGTGCCCAAGATCCCAGGAGGAGAATGGAGAAGAAGTGATTGTGGTGTGGTCATTAACCCCTGGGGGCGAAGGGCAGTGATTTCTCACTTTCCCTCTCACTATCTCTGTCTCTCTCTGATGAGTCCACATGCCCTATGGCAAAAACTTCAAAGGAAAAAATAATGACTGTGTCACTAATAACAACTAACAGCAATTGAGGTCCTTCCCACTCCAGCAGATTTCCCATGCTCCCTCATTCATTATAAGTCATATTTTAAATCAGAGTTTACTCATGCCTGGTAACATGTGTCACTTTTGCATCCATGACTTAATGATATAACACTGGGTCAAGTTCTACTTCAGATGCTGTTGTTATCTGATTTTTTTTTCTTTTCTTAATGAAGTGACTGTATACTAAGCTGTTGACATAGGATTAAAACTTTACAATAATCTACTTTTATTAACTACATTGGCGCCTTTACAGATGTCTCAAAATCCAACTGAGATTTCAATGTAACAGCAGCCCAAGAAAGGGATGAGTCTGACTCCAACCTTCTCCATGAAGAAATACCCCAGTTCTGTGTGATCAGTTCTCCCTTGGATTCCTGACTATACAACTCATTTAATATAATCTCCATTGATTTCTTATGGGCCCTTTCTCTCTAATTAGATTGTAAATCCCTCGCGTGTTAACACCACAGTTAGCAGAGAGCCTTGCACATAATATCTACTTACATAGTTTTGTCCCCGTGCAGAACTGCTGTGTTGGAACTATGCATTTACTGTTCATATGCCACAATAAGAAAGGCATGGTAGAAACGGTCCTAGCAAACCAACCTGTTCACTGTGACCTGAAATACAAATTGGCAACCTGGTTTTAACAGCTATTTAAAATTGCCTATGACCATTTGTATTTATCAAGACCATAAGCAATAGCACTGTAACAAAGAACCCTCAGATTTGTGTTTCTTGCTCACATCACATCAGAGCCAGCATAGGGCACTGCCTCCTGTTTCTTTATCCCTGTGCTCAGATGCCTTGGCCATCTAGTTAGTGACTGCCACAGTAAGAAAGAGAACTTCAAAAATTATGAACTCTCAGGGGCCAACAGGTGGTGTAGTTAAGGTGCTGGACTCCCATGTAGCTGAGGTTTCGAGTCCTGGACCTGGTGACTTGAAACTCACACGAGGTTCATGTGTATGAGTGCCCAAAATCATGAGAGAAGAATGGAAAGGGGATTGAGGCAGGGCCATCCTCCTGGGGGGTGATTTTTCTGTCTCTGTATGTCTGGTGTGTGTACATGACCTATAGCAAAAATCTCTTAAAAAAAAAATGAACTTCTCAAAGATTTCTGTTCAACAGTGACATTCATAATTTCTATTCACATGATATTGGATAAAGTGAATTATATGACATTGTGAAAATTCAACAGATCAGTAAAGTCAATCCTATCCTATGCCCAGAAGGAGATTAACAAGAATAAATTAATCTCCCTAGTGAATACAGTAGTACCCTATTTTAAAAATGTATGCTCCTTTCCCAAGCCTTTCAAAGTCTCTTTTTACTACTTGATTTTGCTTGATGGCTTTTGTCACCTTTTTACATAAAATATATATAATTTACTTAAGTATTATTTTTACCACCAACCACCCCCCAAATCCAATCTGCACTGTAATTTACAGGAGGGCAGGGATTTTTATCTTTGTTTATCACAAACTCCCCACTGCCTAGAGCAGTGTAAAGTACATAAAAGCACTGAATAAGTATATGTTGAGTAAGTAATGATTCCATAAAAGAACAAATTAACTACACGGGTTCTTATAGCCTACATACAATTAGTTCATCTTATTTTCTTACCATTGCTTTCCCCTTGGATTTCCTCGTATATGTTATCGAATGTCTCTACAAACATACACACATGAATGCACACATATGAGTGTGCACACTTTACTGAGGATTCTCAATTTTGCCACTAAGAATGAATTCTTTTGAAAAACACAATACTAAATAAAATTTGGTACCAAAAGTTGTTTACCAACTAATTGACTGTTTTTAAATAAGTTATGTACAAAAGACAAAATGAAAGTGCTTGTTTAAAAAATGGTTGGGGTTATTGTTTGCATCATGGCTGCACGCTTGCTCTAACTGCTTTCCAGTGTCATCTCTGGCTTCTAGCACAAAGGCCTCTCTCCCTCCACTCCCAAAGTAAAATCTTTTGAAGCAGCTTTACGTGATTGGCCTAGTGCTCACAGTCACCAGACAGGTAGGGGGGCTGTCCTGCTGAGCAAGGCCCTGCTTTCTAAAGCCTGCTTTGCACTACAAAAGAGAACTACCTTGAGAGCACCTATTAGTGCTTGATTTTCTTCTTTGCATCTCCATCGCTCTCTAGCTGGCATGCTATCATGAAAGGGCTCTTCTTCTAAAAAGGTCTGTTGAATTTCCCAAATACCAGCTTTTAAATCTTTACTTGATCTTAAAAGAATTGGTCTATCCAGAGAGAAGAATAAAAGGCACCCTTAATAAACTTAGGCCATTCCTACTTGCAGAACAATTATAGGTTTTTCAGGCTAATGCTTAGTATTTTTCTTCCAGTGCATTAGATGACATCATTGATTGAACGTATAAGTAGATTTTTTGAAAGTTGCATATGCAATTGTCTACTGTGATAATGCTACCTGTTCTGTAATACATAGTTTTAAAAGGATGCACAATAATAAATTTATTTAGCCATATATATATATATATATATATATATATATACACATATACACACACACATATATGTATATATATATATATGGATTAGTACTTAAACTCAGGAATCAGACAGGGTGGGGTCCAAGTTTTGTTTTGTTTTGTTTTGTTTTAAGAAGAGATTTTTGCTATAGGGTGCATGCACTAGCTGGAGAGTCAGAGAAATACAGAGAGACAGAAAGCAAGAAATCACCCCTCACAAGGAGATGAGCACACCACAATCCCTTCTCCTCCATTCTCTCAGAATTTTGAGCACATATACCCTGTGTGAATTTCAAGTCTCCAGGTCTGGCACTCAAACTGTAGTCAGCCATGTGGAAGTCCAGCAATGCAACCATTATGCCGTCTGATGGTCCCTGGGTATCAAATCTTAATCTGCCATTTGTTCTGCAACTTTGACAATTTGGACTGTTTACCAGACCCCTTTAAGATCATTAATTTCATGGCCCACAGGGCCTGTGAAAATTAAATAAGAAAAGTTATGTAAAGCCTTTACAACAATGCCTACTACGTGGCATTTAGAAAGAACATGGTATTGGCTCTATTTTCTATTTTCTCTATTTTTATTTCCTGTGTTTCTGAGTGCACACCCTCCTTTGAAACTCTCTCCATAGCTCTGTGCCCCTCCCCCTAAGAATCAGTTTTTTTCTAGTTAAAAAATTATCTTCTCTAATCAGTTCAAAATGTAGATTGCCTCTTATGAGGACCACCTTATGGATATTTGACATTGAGCACGTGTCTAAGATTAATTTGTGACATTTATATAAGTCAGATGGGAAGATAAGACATAAGCAAACAGTATGTCCCTCTATCAACATTTGTTCAGACTTCTGTGGGAAATACCGAGAGAACTTTATTAGAGTAATTTGCAAAATTTTGTTGGCCAGTTTGCTTATTCAAATTAGAATCTGATTATGCATTCATGCTTCATAAAGAGAATAAATTAGTTCAAACTTCTCCAACAAAAATGGAAGACCTTCAAATTTGGCAATCATGATCAAGTTCAGGATGTTAATTTAGTTTAGTTAATTATGTAAATCTTAAAGACAATCATTTAGAAATGATTCGTCTTATTTTTAAAATATGCATTAGAATAATATGTGATTTTTAGAAAAAAAAGAAAAACTTCTGCAAAATGATTGACTGGCAAAAAAATTAAAAAGAAAAAAATAAAAATTCACAGTGTTATGTTAATCTGGTCAGAGACATAGAACAACTGTCCATTTTTGAGAACAATAATGAGAGATTATGTTTGTTATGTATCAGATTTTACAATTTATATGTGAAAGAGGTAACAGTGGATGAACTGTTATTGATTGAAAATAAGGTAGCAGTTTTTCAATCATGAAGATGAGTAACACTGAGTGAAAAATTTGTTATGTGTGAGAGAGACAAGAGAGATTTACTTTAGGTTCAAATATAGCCAGCCTCAAAAGAAATTTTATTTGCCAGTAATGTAAGCTGTTTTTTATTGTTGTTAATGTGTACACCTGAAATGAGATCAAAAACAAAATCCCAATACCTGTTTCTACATCTGATATAAATTGTTAAGTTCTCAGCAAATGGTAAAATAGGCAAATGAGTTTGTTTCTGGCTTGTTCCCACACTTCTTTCCCCTATATCAGGTGTCTGTGTATTTCTTTCAACTATCTGTAGTGCCTTCTCACTTCTTTCCTCAGGGAAGTTTAAACTTTTCCTGCCTCGTCATACCATCCAAACCTACCCTGGGTTTATTACCTGAGGACCCTACCATAGACTTGATGACAATGAGTAATAAAGTTAACACTGATTGAGAAGCCTATACAAAAAGCACAATAAGTATTGTATTATCTCGTGTAATTTTCAAGATAATCTTAAAAAGTTGAAAGAATTTTTTATCTTTATTTTACAATAAAGATAAGAAGAACTGACAGAGGAAGGAAACTGCCCAACGATGGGGTTTAGAGACCAAGGTGAAGGACGTAAGGTGATCAGGGTATAAAATTTAAGGTGATATTCATTATCAGATCTGTGTGTAAAAACTCACTTCAATGTTGTACCCTCATCCTAGATCTCTTGTTTGCTTTACCTTAATCCAAGGCCTGTTACCCATGGTCATACAAATAATTTGGAAAGAACCAAAGCAGTCCAATCTGACTCCAGGGCCAATAGTTGGCCCTTTGTTAATGACAGTGCCTCAAAGCAGATATACTACTGGTACCGATCAACTGATAAATCACTTTAATATGCTATCCTTTCATCTATAGCCTGAAATAATATGCATAGCTTGTTCATTCAAATATTTACTAATATTAAGTAAGTACCTACTACAGTCTATTTACTGTGCTGGAGAGTAATATGTACATTGATGAGACAAAAAAGACATGGTACTTGCTTTTATGGCACTAGAACATCTAGAGGAAGAAGCAGGCCGTAGTCATCCAAGAGAAAGTAAACTGCAACTGTGACAAGTAACATGAACAAGTGTACACGGTCCTATGATTGTTAGTGGTGCTGATATTTGACCCATTCATATTCTCAGAAGGACTCTGAGAAAAGTTATTGAGTCAATATCCACAAGATGAGGAAATTACTATAGGAGAAAGGAAATAAGAAAATTGTAGGCCTGGAGGTAGGTAGGAAAAGGTGCATGCAAAAATTATTTGTATATAGTGCAGAAAATAATAAATTGTACAAGGAAATTGTTATCGGTGCTCTGGTTGGGTGTTTTGGCTGTAGGTAGTTACAGGGTACTCCATTGAAAGACTTGACATTTAGCCTGAGTATTGATGGACAGGTAGAACTTGGTCATATAGTGATGGAGCAAGGAGGGCTTTCTAGGCAAAGAGAGTAGAGGGAGTAGTAAGAAGCAAAGGAACAGAGATAAGAAAGTTATAGCAGATGAGGTAGTGGTAACACAGTGCAATGTACTGCTAACCCATATGGGAAGTTTTCAGCTTCACTTCTGGAGTCCTCCCTGAACAAGTTGGTTACAAATGTGCCCACAGCTGGGAGCTGGCTGGGAATAGGGGTAGATCACAGAGGAAGACTATTGATGGTAGTACTCTCTCTGTTTCTCTCTCCTCTCTTGCTCATAGACAAAAGAAATTGATGATTTTTTTTTAAAAGTGCTAGTTAAGACTAGATCATCAGGGACTTTATATACCAACCCAATTTGATGGGAAGCTGAAAGTCTTAAAATCTATTGAGTAGAGAAGTGATATACACAGAACTATAAAATTAAATCAGGCAGCCTCAGAGAGAAAAAAAAATAAAGATATTTCCCTTTGGGGTGACATTAACGAACCATTTGAGAGATTAATTTGGAAATAATAGGGAGGTTTGGTTTTGTTTTTAGAGAGGGGTCAGAAAAGACTTTATGGAAAAGAAAAATTCAGAGGCGATCTTTTAAAGGTAAGATGGCTGTTATTGCAACGAAAGTTATTCCTAAGTAGTAATAGCATTTTCCAAAACATCAACTCAATGATAGAATGGGAAGAACTTATTTTTACTTAAAGGAAGAAGATGCTTAAAGCAATGGAAAGAGATAAACGAGACAAAAAATAATGGACAAGACTGATAAAGAACTTGAAGCTCAAAGTCTGTAACTTGGTTTGATTTTGTGTGTCAGGGGATGATTTTGAGGAATGGGATGACATGACTGAAGAGGCAGAGGTGAGATAACTTTGTCAGAGACATATGGGACTGATGGAAATGGGGAGATATTGAGGCATGAGAGCCGGTAAAGAAAAAGTTTAAGTTATTTAAGTAACAAATGAGCAAATTTTGGATCCAGTATAATTCGTTGTCAAAAGCTTATTTAATTAACATTTGGAGAAGGACCTAAAAAGTGTCCCTTGTAACCGAGAGGAGGTCAGTCAGGCATTCAGTTACTACTTATTAAGAGATTTAGGTATACAAGAATGGATGTATTCTGTACGAAGTACGGTACACTATGCCTAGGGCAGATTTCTTAATCTCAGCATTATTGTAATATTGGGTTGAATACTACGTTTCTACTGGAATTGTAGGACAGATGGAAAAAAACATATATAGGAATTGGTTCTTGGAGTCTAAGTGGTGGAAAATAATAGATAGCATCTTCTATGCCATCATTGTACTCACTAAATAACTCGCAAGTATTATTCAACATTTAAGTCCCTGGCAGTCTTGTTGTCTTAGTTATGTCAGTGCCCATCCCTAAAACAATTGCCATAGGGTCTGATTGACCAAGCTTGGAGAGTATGCCTGAACCTGGGCAGAGGAGGACAGAACCCTTTACCCAATTCACAGGTTGTGGTAAGGAAAGGATTGTATCCTAAGTAAGGACACTGGGCAAGATAAATACTCAAGGTTCATTACAGTAGTTTATAAATCCTCTTTGCATTTGTTATCACATTTGACCCCCATTTATGGTGTAGGTAGACAAATCCTATACATATTTTCATTTTCTATACAAAGCGATAGAAAGGAGTGAACTATCCAAACTTACATATTTAGCAACAGCCAAAACCTAAAGTGAGGCCTTTTGTTTACAAATGTTATGCTCTTTTCATTTCTAATGTTTTTCAAATGTCTTCTACACAACTCAGGATTTCGGGATTCACATTATAAGAGTGGAAGGTAAAAGAGAATCCTCAAGAAGAGCTGACTATTTAAGTAAGTTGTGAAAGATGCATGATCCAGAAACAAATTAAAAGGCATTTCAAAAAACTGATGTTGATTGGATGTCAGAAGATGAAACAATGTTGGGACCAGCAGTTAGAGTAATGGCTATGTCGCTGGACTCCCATGTAGTCGACCGCGGTTTGAGTCCCGAACCCGGTGGCTTAAACTCACGACGGGCGCGTGTGCGTGTGTGCCCAAGATCCCGAGAGGAGAATGGAGGAGAAGAGATTGCAGCATGGCCATCCTCCCAGGGGGTGATTTCTCGCTTTCTGTCTTTCCATATCTCTTTGTCTTTCTGGCGAGCACAAGCACCCTATAACAAAACAAAACAAAAAAAAAGATGAAACAATGTCACAGAGTAGAATTAAGGATTCTGAAAAGTGTCTATGTGGAAGATGTTATAAATGTTTCTCATCATGTAATGGCACAAAAGTTGAATCAAAGAGAAAAATTGTTGAATCCAGAACTAATGGCAATAGACATACTCTCATAAACTCTAAAGGAAAGGAAAGTAGGAAATTCACTCTAATAACAATTTCTTACAAACAAAAATATATAGCAGATCCTTAAAGTTAGTAAAAAATAGTAGTAATTTAAATTGTCATTTGATGCTGATGAACAGAGAGTTGCTATTAAGAGAGAAAGGGAATAATTTAAAACTATGAATATTCTTGACAAATGGAGAATTAAGTCTAAAGACTAGGATTTAAGGGACCAGCAGTTAGCGTAATGGCTATGTCGCTGGACTCCCACGTAGTCAACCGCGTTTTCAATCCCAGACCCGGTGGCTTAAACTCATGCTGGGCACATGTGCGTGCGTGCCCAAGATCCTGAGAGGAGAATGGAGGAGAAGGGATTGCGGTGTGGCCATCCCCCTGGGGGGTGATTTCTCGCTTTCTATTTCTCTGTCTCTCTCTGTCTTTCTGGCGAGCACATGTGCCCAATAAGAACAAACCTCTCAAAAAAAAAGAAAAAAAAAAAAAAAAAAAAAAAAAAAAGACTAGGATTTAAGTTCAAAAACAAGAAAGTGAGCTCATGAATTAAAGCAGGAGAGAAGAAAAAGAGTGAACACAGTGGGGCAGTCGCAATGTTTATGGGAAAATGTGAGACAAACATTTGCAGTGTAACTGTGGCTCAGTTTAGAATACAAGAAAAGGGCAAAGGTTATTTCTTTTGTGTACAATTCTGATTTCTAACCTTTTGTCTACTGGATGTGGGGCTTTCTCCATTTAGTACTGTTCCCCATCAGTGAACAACCTGCTCAGAATCATTCCAGATTTCATGCTGATCCTTATTAGCTTTTCATTTCCCTGGGAGTTTCTCTCTGACATGAACAATACTTTCTAGTTACAAACAGTTCTGCAGCATAAAATATCATGAAGGGCAATAGTTCTTGTTTGTACTGCTTTTCCCTGAATCTTATTGAAAAAACTGCTAGTGTTATTTCAGGTCTTTTTCTAGCCTGGTAAAAGTTGCAATTCCACCACATGATAAGCTGATTTGTCTTCAGTTTTTTCCATTTCTTGCCCATCTTGGCATGAAAACTTGGAACAGTGACTGTTGTCTTCCCATAGAATTAAAAATGCAAGTTTATTTATATCACAGGCTTTGAATAGCATCTTAGACTAAATATGCTATGCTGAGCATGATAGCTCACTCATAAAGGGCCCAGATTGGAGGATTTCAAATTCTATAATCCAAAGCTTACTTAATATTGCAACCTCGTCTCTACAACCCAGGGACAAATTCCTACATGACTAAATGAGGTATTGCACAGAAATTCCACTGCATGTCCTTTGTTACAGCTCAGGTTCGAACATAAAGATGACACAGAACTTGTAAAGGATTAGTTGGAGAATATACTGTTCCCCGAATCCATAAAGCACGTCTCTAAATTCAGGCCTGTATCATCTGCTCTTAAATGTATAATGGCTTCTTCAGTTTCCAATTGTCACTGTATTTCTGTACTTTCAAAAAGCTATTGAGATACTTGGGGTATGAAAGATGCTATATAAAACTAAATTTAATTCTGTACTCTTCCAGTAATTTGTCTCATAAATACTTCTTGAAGTAGTGAAATACTTTAAGTTAAAGAAATAAAACTTATGTATTCATGACCTATGTATTATTTCATCTTCTTGGAAGTCAAAGGACTTTTCTCATGTTTATGCTACTGAAATAAATCTACTGTAGGTATTTTCGTAAAGGTTGTTACTACGAGAGACGTTGTTAGAGCTAGTGCTGTATCTGCTTATTGTACTTTCCTTGCAGTTGCTTTTCATGATCTTTGTTTGTCGTTCAGTGAATAGGCTCAAAATTTTACTTTTTAATAGTTTTTATTTCTCCCAAACCTTATAATATGGTAATTGGAATTGTTAGTATGACCTCATGATCAGGAAAAAGACATGGGGGAAGGTCCACTAAGACAGGCTCAAAAATCACCTACAAAGACAGTTTGAACCCCATTAGCTTTGAGACAGAGACATAGATTTAATGACTACTCAAGTACATTTTTTTCAGTGAATTGTATCTTCACATAGTATCTTCTATTCTGAGAACGTCTAGAAGCAGTCTTTTTATCTTGCCCCTGTGGAAGCCTCTGCTGTATCTGGAACATTAAATGAGAACCTTTGACACTTTAGTTATAAAAGTCAGAAATTATTTCCAATACTTACAGCAATGTAGATTGCTACTTTAACAAGAAAACTTGTTAAAAGTAAAAAAAAAATAAAAAAATAAAAAAAGTGACATTCTGTGGAGTTTTGTGTGTAGTAATATCATTGATATCTTTGTATCTACTCACTAGGAAAATCCAAGTGTATTAGAATCAGCCATCCAGTAAGATATTTAAAAGAGATTCCTGCTAATCATGAATGTGAATATGTGTGTGAGTGTGAATCTGTGTATTGCAAGGGTTTACAAATTGGCACAATTTATGTGGTACCAAGAACAATTGTTTACCCATAGTAAAAATACAACTATTTGCAGTGTAACATAGTGTTATTCAGCTAATTCACCTGCCAATTTTGAGCCCTCACTGATGCTGGAGTATAAGGTGTGGGCAAAGTTATGTAACATATGGTCCGTGCTCTGAAAGAATTCAAGGTCTAGTTACATGTTCAAAAATAAATTCTCACTTGGGATTCATTTTTTTTTTCAGAATTGTGTACTAAAATATGCAGTAGGATTATTGAATATTTTAATGGGAAGAATCAGATTTAAAACATCCTATTTCAGAGGACGTTTAATCACTTGCTTTTATAAACCTGGTAGCACAATTTCACATGTTCTCCTCAAGGACAAGAACAGAGATCTGTCCATTGATATCTGCCTAATATTGGACTCAAATTCAACAGTGGAATAAGTAGGAACACTACTTACTATGAAATTGGAGGACTCCTTGGTGCCTCTTGGTTTGTTTCCACCAGTTCTTTCTTGGAATAATTTTTTTTTTTTTTCTGTAGGATTGCTAAAGTAAACAAACAAAAAAAACTCAGAATTTTATTGGAACATTCTACAACAGTTTAAGAACTTCTGATATTAAAGCGCCTATCTTTAAAAAGCCAATCTGACCTACCTGAGGGAGCAGCAAAATGCTCTAAGATTGGGAGGGACATTTTCCAAGTATCAATTAATGTTACTGATTAATAAAAGAACAGTGATTCCTAAGTTGGAGAAGAGGAGGTTAGAAATGGGCCTTTTTCTGAATTCCAGCATACCAGAAGTTAGACTAGGCAAAAATTTTGAAGGCATCAAAGACCATGAAAAGGCCACAGACATTACTACCTACAGTCAACCCGTTTTCTTTAAAATCTGTATTATTGAAGCCAGTTGGTCATGTGGTGGTTAAGGCGGCTGTATCCCACATGGCCGACTGTGCAGTTTGAGACCAGGACCCAGTGGGTAGAAAATAATGATACGCACATGTGTGTGCATGCCCAAAATCTTGATAAGAGAATGGAGGAGAAGAGATTGCAGCATGGCCATCCACTCTGGGGATATTTTCTTACTTTCTCTCTCCCTCTCTGTCTCTCTCTCTATCTCTGTGGTGAGCATGCATGCCCAATAGCAAAAGAAAATTTTAAAGGGATAATTTTTCATGCTCTAAATATTACATGTTCATTAAAGATTATCTGGAAACTATAGAAACATAAAAGAAAAATATTACCCATATTTTCAACACCCCAAAGTAACCACTATTGATACTAAATCCTCTTTTAATATTACTTATTAATAATCCCTCCAAAAATGTTTCTCATATTTTGGTTATGTACAGCATTTGCAATTTAAATAATATATTACATCCTATCTTGATATCCACAGATTTTGCTGTGTACAGAAAAAAAAATGATAGGAAGTATCATGATAGTAAATAGCAGCATTCTATACAAAATTCTAGTTCCAAAAGTTTTTTTAAAATAAGTGGCAACTATTAAAATAAATGTATTTGAGCCAGCAGATAGCATAGTGGTTATTTTGCTGGACTCCCAAATGGCCAACTGCGGTTTGAGTCCCAGACCTGGTGACTTGAAAATCATGCTGTGCATTCCCAAGATCCCAGGAAGAGAATGGAGAAGGGATTGCAGCGTGGCCATCCCCTCTGGAGAGTGACTTCTCACTTTCCCTCTCATTGTCTTTTTCTCTATCTCCAGGTTTGTGCCTGAAGGCACAAAAAAGAGGTTTTTGACTTCAGGCACAAACCTCTTTGTTTTAAAAGAAGAAAAATTATTTACTTATTTAATTCCTATTATTATTATTATTTAAATTATACTAGAGAGAGAGAGAGAAAGGAAAAGTGAAAAAGCAAGCCACTAGGTCCAGAACGTGAACAGCCGTCGGGCATTTGGGAATCCAGAGCCCCTAACGACAATGTCACCCGTCGGCCCCGGCAAAAACCTCTTAAAAATAAATAAATAAATAAATAAATAATAAATGTGTTCACTTTTTAAAATTTTCAGGCTTATATTATTCTATAGGATAGCAAGAAAAAGAAAAGATCATTCAGGCTGGGAAAATGCATTCAACAATTGGGCCCAGATTTTGAAGTTTAGAGATGGGTTTGTGTTCTGAGTCTATTTAATGATTGCAAAATCTTGAGCATGTCAGTGAGTCCCTCTGACCCTCAGTTCTGCCATCTATAAAATGGGGGAAATGATAAAGCTTTTCCTAAAATCTTATGAAGATTAAGTGATAAGATGTACATGGAATTCTGTTACACATTTTAAAGTGCTACTCAAATAAATCTATCAGATGATTTATTAGTTGAACATAAGATTCAGTTCTTAAATTCCATTTTTTAAATTGAAGTTTTCTTTGTCTTTGTATAATGGTTCCTGGAATATAACTTAAAATTAATACTATCAACAAAGCCTTTCTTCCAAAAGACCTAGTGGTGACTTCCATGTTCAGCTTTGATCACTAAGGTGATCTTTCCATGCAAATAGTAGTTCTGAATGCAGTTTGGTTTTATCTTTTCTATAAAAGTGATCAAAACTTGCAAAAATTTAAATGTGGGCACCAATGAATATATTGTATTGGGTCACTGGAAAAACAGAAAATACTTTATGACTTTTTGGACATCGCAATAGTTTTAGTCAATGTTAATAGTGTCAAATTAATTGACATTAGCAACTTCTACTAGAACTAGTTTACATAGTGAAAGAATAAAATCTCCATATGAATGATTGAACTTTTGCACTAAATTTTTCTCATCTCTCATCCAGCCTGGATATTACAGGAAGTGAGTATGAATTCTGGTATGATCTGATTATACTTTGTAGAGTGGAGGGGAGCCACCTACTGTACGAAGTGTCTATCATTTCCTATGAGTAGTGCAGATTACGGTGCCTCGCCTCCGTGTGAGTAGTATACAGGCTAAGTACAAGGGCATCGTGCTGTCATACAATATCAGTGACAGTGAGAGGCTACTCTTTGACGACTCGAAAAAATTTGACATGCCATAGCATTAAACCATGTTATAAGCCTCTGGAGAGGGGAAAAAATGAAAAGTAAGGAGATTTTTATCCCATGCCTTTTTATTGTACAGTTGTCACTGAAATAGAAGATTCCAGAAAGCTCTTTGTGATGTAACTTCTAAAGTTTACTATTACGTGGTTGGACCCAATTGTATCAATTGCATCGAAGTTGGGGAGCACATAACCTTCTCAGTGTTTGTTGTAATGCTGCCCTGAATCCACTGGGAGAACTTGCCCTACCACCTGCTCTCAGTTTTCTGCCTCTGGAATGTTACATCATCTTCTCTAATCTCTCTCAGCCTCTTCTTACCAAGGACTTTGCTTATCTGTCAGGGCACAAGGAATAATGACTTTTTTTTTCCCCTCAGCAGGCCCTGTAAGCTGTCTCTCTCTTCTGAGCTCCGTTAAGCCTCACTTCTATCCCTTCCTTTAAACACCGACCAAAGGTGCCAAACACTACAATTTCTAAATAACCTTTCAATGACCGGTAAACAGGGCTTCTCTTAGTCAAGCAGAAAAAAGAAAAAGGTTTTTACTGTCCCTCCCTTGGGTCATTTTATTCTTTCCCATAAGGTTATCTCTTAGCTCTGTGAAAGTGTCAAAAATCTAAGTTTATTGAAGAGCTTCTTTTTCCAGTCCCATAACAAATATATATATTTTTAATTATACTGGGCAGTGTATTAAACTCATACTAGTCATTATGAACAGACAAATAAAAAAAATCATATTTTATCCATCATGCTTCACAGTTTTTTAAGGAGAAAGATATATGAACAGGGAGATAAGTCTAAGTTACGCTCAAACATTTCAGAAGCGTAGATGATACAATGAACCATTCAGGAAGGTCAGGAAAGACTTTTCAAAACTAACAAAGTGTTTACAGAGATTTTAAAAGAGGAGTTGAATTCAGAAGACAGAAAAAAATTGAGGCAAGTTACTCCAGAAGCAGAAGAGTGGTATCCTCTGGTCATTCAAGACACTGCAAGGAAAGCCAGGTCATTGTATGAGAAGCATCAGTTACATTACTTGTGGCCTCATATGCTGGAGTAAGAGGTTTGGAATATGGGAATATCTTGACTATGGAAGCGATTTATTTCAATGTTCATTAGTAAAAATATCTTTGGTAACAACTCTTTGAATAAATTAGAAGTGGAGCAGATACTGCCACAATATTAGGATAATAATACAAAATTTAATAGGCTCCAAAGAATCATATGTGGTTAATGAAGATGCAGCATAAAAATTCTGAGTACAAAACACATTATTTACGTTTTCAAAGAACTTTAACTCTTTTAAGCATTAATTTATATTTAAAATGGAAAAGGTTCTTTTTGTTTGTTTTTTTTGTCTTGTTTTTAGAGGTTTTTGCTATAGGGCATGTGCTCTCACTAGAAAAACAGAGACAGAGAGATAGAAAACAAGAACTCACTCAGCCCCAGTGGGGATGGCCACACCGCAATCCCTTCTCCTCTATTCTCCTCTAGGGATCTTGGGCACGCACGCACATGCACCTGGTGTGAGTTTAAGCCACCAGGTCCAGAACTCAAACCGCAGTCGACTACATGGGAGTTCAGTGATGTAACCATTATGCTAACTGCTGGTCCCAAAAAGATCCTGCTTTAATATATAAATTTAAATAATTTCAAACTAAAACACTAGGATGAGACTAGTTTAATGATAAAATATATAACAAATACTATACAGCCTGATTATTATTATTATTATTTTGGGAGAGGTGTTTGCTATAGGGCACATGCATTCACCAGAAAGATAGAGAGAGACAGAAAGCAAGAAATCACCCCCCAGGGGGGATGGCCATGCCGCAATCCCTTCTCCTCCATTCTCCTCTCGGGATCTTGGGCACGCATGCACACATGCCCGGCATGAGTTTAAGCCACTGGGTCCGGGATTCGAACCACAGTTGACTACATGGGAGTCCAGCGCTGTCGCCATTATGCCATCTGCTGGTCCCAATATACAGCCTGATTTTAAATTACATCTCTGGAATAAAATTTCCTAAATGAAGTGTCAGAATATGGGCCAAAACTGAGGATTTTGATTAAGTAGATTCTTTCATATGAGACTTCATAAGACTCAGACGCATGACATATTTTACTATGATGGATGAATAAAAGAAAAATAATAACTGAAGATAATATTTTAAAGTGGCACTGTCTCGACTTGGTAGTACGTAAGACATTACAGATGTGAAAAGGCAAACCATGGTTTTGGAGAAGATATTTATAATACAGATATATCCAAGAATGGACTCCTACCTCAAATATATTTTTTAAAGATTTCCCATAACCGATAAAATTAAGACAAACTGATCAATAAGAAAACAAGCAAAAAAAGTTAAGTAGTCACTTTACAAAAAGTTCATACCAAAATAATCAATAAACATATGAAAATATATGAAGACAAGTATCAATAATTATCAGGCAAATACAAATTAAAAGGACAATCTCCACACCATGAAAATGGAAAAAATGAAAAGTATAGTGGCTAGCTAGGCTCCAACAGCACTCACAAACACTTTGGGTGGGAGTGTAAATTGGCACAGGCTTTTGGGAAAACTCGGTGACAGTATCTACTCAAGCTGAACGTATTCCTTCCCCATGACCTAGCATTTGTACTTTTAGGTATATCCATAGAAGCCAAGGCATATGTTCACCAAAAGTTATGTACAGGGCTATATGAAGTACTGTTATTGTAGTAACCTAAATCTAGAAACAGCCCTAGTATCTATTAGCAGTAGAATAAAGAATTTGCAGTATATTTATACAGTTGTATCTTATACAACAATGAGAGTGGACACACTACAGTCGCATCAACATCATGAATGAATTTCACAAATATAATGTTGAACAAAAATAAATCAGACACAGAAGAGTATATTTTGTTTGAATCCAATTATTTAATGTTAAACACTGGCATAATTTGAAGCCAACATAATGGTTACTCTTAGAAATGTGGATACTTACTAAAAGGGGTCATAGTAGCTTCAGGGACTCTGGTAATGTTTCCTTTGTGAAATTTGTCAAACTGTGTAGTTATAATTTATGCACTTTTCTATTATATTTCAATTAAAAGTTTATTTTTAAAAATGCAATAAAAACAGAGTAACTAGCTTCTATCATGAGGAAACGGCTACCTAATATTGTCATCTTTAATTAAAATCTAAACATGCCAGCTAAATGGTAGTCACTTAAATTGGCCAAAGGAACATAATCCATGTAAAATATGTCAGTTTTTAATTATTTTCCCTTCTCCATAGTATCCTGTGAATTCTTAAAAGTCAATCTTGTCAGATATAATTCATCTTATCTCCTCAAAATAATGAGCACCTTGTAGAGGCTTACCTTTTGATTCTATGAAACAATTCACTATTTTCTGACATTTAAGAAAACGAAGCTTTTTTTCCTCTTCTAAAACAATACCAAGTCTCCCCAGCTTTGTTTTCAGACACAGTTATCTCAGAATAAACTGAAGAGAAATCTATTTGGTACACAACCGACTTGAAATGCTTCCTATTTCGTCTTCCTCACGGTTTTCTGTGAAATGATTTCCAATGAGTTCATCTCAAATGAGGCAGCATAGCTTCCAGTAAAGGGAAAAATGTGGTCAGAGATACTCAAAAGGGCACAGAAAGTCATCAGTACTGGTAACTGTTTATAGCGATATGATTCAAATTTTACATACTGAGTTGTCTTGACTGTTTTAAAAACAGTAACAGTTTTCACTTTAGTGCCATTTTGACAATTTCTTATGAAAGGATAATCTAATGTAAAGATATGATAGCTAATTTGAAAATAAAGATTTGATATGGACTTTTGTCCTTTTATCTTTTTCCTTTTGTAATTCTTATATCAGAAAGGTAGAAAATCCAGTGACAGAGGTTTAGCACTGCAGAGTCGCACTGGTTAGAGCATTTACCAAGCGTCCTTGCGAACGTCTGTAGGTCACACATAACTGAGACTGGAGCATTGTACTTTACCAGTTTGACTTCTTCCATGCAGGGTCCCATCAGGAAATCAACTACTTGCAGATACATAAGAATAAGTATATTGAGGCTTTGTAGTTTTAGATAGAGTCACATACATTTCCTAGGTCTTACTCTCCCAGTATCGTAAAGAGTATTTCTCTCAGGCATTGACAGGTGAAGTTTCTTGTTTGAGTCTGTTATAAGAGGAAATCAGTTGTGTCAGACTCCAAAGAGATGATAAACCCAATCTCCAGTTATCATTTCTAATCCTGTTGTTTGTAATCCATCAACCTGTTCCTCTAAAGCCATAAATCCTCAACTAACTTCAAATGTATTGATACTTAAAGATTTCATCTCTGGAGCTCCACCGAGAATTCCAAATTTTTCTAATTTGTCCTATTACCTACAACCTTTGCTATAAAATAGTTTGTACAGCCAAAACTAGTTCAAAGGGGAAAAAAATACATTGAGATGGTGTCCTGATCTTTAGTTTATGTACTTTTCTTGATTTACTGCGGTTTCTGAGAAGACCAAATTTACTATTCTTTTCATGCTAAGTTACTCACTAGAGTTTCATTGGGCAGGTTGGGAACACCTTGCTTGGATAACCTTAAAATTGGAAGATTATTACTGCTTGGTCATTTCCAGTTTTGCTCAGAAGGTAGTATTTACGGTCATCATTTGGGCTGCACATTACATTTATGCGTTGTGTGTTCATATGATTTAGTGGTATTATTGGGCTCTCATCCAAGAATGTAAACTCCATGAGAGCAAAAACGATGCTGGGCTGTGGCATCTCCAGTGTCTAGAGTAATACCTGCTAAATGACGACTATCATTTAAGTTCACGAATGTTATTATGTCAAAATATGTTTTGCCTCTTGAGCAATAAAATGCCTTATTTTGTACTTTAAATATGTCATGTGAACATTTACTGTTTTCATTTGTTTGTTTGTTATTTTGATTACTGAGGACCTGTGCACTTGCCAGAGAGAGAGAGAAAGCACCCTGGGGCTATGGTCATACGCAATACTCTCTTGTCCTTGTCAGGATCTGGGAGGCACACACATGTGCATGGTCGGGACTCAAACACTGGTCAGCTGTGTGGAATCTGGCTTTCTAAGCATAGGATTTAATGACTATGCTATGGAGCTGACCCACTTACTGCTTTTTGCTGGAAATACCTTATCTAAAAGAGGGATTTGCAAACTTTTTCTTGAAAAGCTGAATAGTAAATTGTTTTGACTTTGCTGGTCTGAAGGTATCTCTGACATGTACTTAATGCTGCCATGAGGACCTAACTTTAAAGCAATAGCACTACAGTAGCCAGCAATAATATAACTGAATAACTGGCTACCACAACACTCACCTCTGGTTTTGTATGGCCCTTGAGCTAAATATGTTTGGTTTTTTTGTTTGTTTGTTTGTTTTTTTAAATTTGTTAGAGGGTATGTGTTCTTGGGGGATGGGAGGGAGAAGTGAGAAAGCACCACTTGTGGTGAATGGTCATGCTACAATCCTTTCTCCTCTGTCTCTCTCTCCTTTTGGGATTTTGGGCACACACACACATGCATCTGGTGTGTTGTCCAAGCCAGAAGGTCAGGGACTCAAATTGCCAGGTCAGCCACGTGGGATCCAGCTGCCTTAACCACTAGGCTATGGGCTGGCCCAATTTTTAGATTTTTAAATAGTTTGTAAAAATCAAATGAAAAATAATTTTCCATTACACTTGGAAAATATAAAATTACACTTGCAGTGCTTATAAATAAAATTTCATTGGAACACAGACATGCCTAATCACTTACATATTGTCTATGAATTTACTCTGTGCTTTGCATGATGATGTGTATTTTCAAATGCCGAACTACAAAGCAGAACCTTAAATAAGTGGAGCTGGAAATCATAGGAAATTTGTCTTTACATTCTCTGCCATAACAATCTCCATGTCTTCAAAGCATGCAAGAAATACAAAACTTTAATTTTGAGGAGCCATGCTTCCTACAATTAATACTGGCTAATGATACAAGACATTATTTCCATTCCTGTTGGTTAGAATCTATAAGCACAGAACACAGTTCTCAGCTACCTGTAATTATTGATTCAAGAACCAAATGCATTTATGATGCCTGCAGGTAACAATAGAGAGTCAGATAAATCAATGAGGTTGGGTATCTCATCCATCAACTTTACAATTCCTTACAGGATTAAAATTAACTTCTCACTTTGATCCTGTGTCACTGTTGAAAGTGTTAATGAAAAATCTAGAAATACCATATATCAGTTAAATAAGTGTTGGCTATAGATTACTATCTTACATAAACTATGAAAATCAAGTGGGCATTACTTATGTTTATTAGAAAACAGTAAGCTAAAGTATGTTTCTCACAAATTATATAAAACTATGAACATTAAGCAAAGTATATTCAATTGATAAAAATACAAGGAAATAGGCTTCTTCAATTATAGTAAAGCTTTAGGAGGACAGGTGCTGTATTGTTTCTACCTTCATTACCTAATAATTTAATGAAAGAATTCATGATGCCCATAAAATCCTTTATTTTTTCATTTATGCATTTCACCAATAAATAATCATTCAATGACTGACTATTCTGTACTAGTACTTTTGAGACACAAAAATACATTAAAAAAATTTCTTTACCTCTATACTTTAACTGAGGAGATTCCATATAAGAGGGGGCATACTGAAAAAATTAATGTAAATTTTAAATAAAAGGCACTAGAAGGAAAAGCTTTCATTTTTATTTATTTTATTCATGATAGAAAGTGTGTATATATGCATGAGAGAGAGAGAGTCCCTCCACAGGGTCTCATTTGTAATTCCCTCTCTCCTAGCCCTCCAGCTTCTCAACCTTGGACAGGCACATATGTACCCATAGTGTTTCAGGCTGATCTGGGGATTCATTGCTATAGTTAACCATGAGGCTTCCAGCTCTGAAGTTCAATTTGCTACCAGCTGTTCCACTAGGCTGGGCCAGAGGGCAATGTCTTTGTAAGTGCCTCGTCAGAAGTAGAGGAAATGAAGGCTAGGACAGTTGTGAGGAGGAATGAATCACTGATATGTAGAACGATCAACAAAAGGAAAGACTGACAGAGGGACTTGGAGAGTAAATAAATACCAATAAATATTTGATGAATAAATAAATGTCTACGATTTAGATAGCTGCAGACAAAAAAATAATAATAATAAGTAAAGTTGTCGGCTTCCTGGATGCCACTTCTAGAGCTACCAGAAGGTTCAAGATGAGCGAGTGCCCACTCGGTGGCAGGACGCATCATTCCTGCCCTCTCTCCAGCCGCCCTTCACCACTGAACGAGCCTGAGTACACAGATCGATGGATGAACCTGAGCACGACAGAGCCTAGAACAGAGGGGGAAAGCGAATGTAAAGTTTTCTCCAAAACAGTCAAACCCTTTAACAGCTAAAAAGATGACTGTCTCTGTATAATAACCCTTAATTGTTTCTGATAAGTCAGAGTCAGCAATAACCTCCTCTTCAAATAAACCCCAGGAATTCCTGACAATGTCTTGGAACTGCCCTCACTGTTTTATCTTAAGCTTTTCCCAACCATAACTAATTCCCCTTATGCTACCATCACTGTACATTTAAAAGGTTATTAAGATTGCGCCACATGAAGTTGAAATGCTCGATTAGTTAATAATGGCATTTTTTTTCTGTGTTCTTTATTAAAGGTCAAGAAGAATGTAAAATCTGATTGATAAAAGTAATTTCATCATTTTTTAAAAAAATTTTCCAGAGAGCAATTGTGCTCTTGAGAGAGGGACAGGGAAGGAGAGAGAGAAAGAGAAAAAAAAGCATGCCCCATGGGGCAAGTTCATGCCGTAATCTCTTCTCTTCCATCTCTCCCTCCTTTTGGGATTTTAGGAACATGTGCGCAGATGTCTAGTATGTTCAGGTCTGGGGCTTGAACTATTCAGTTGACCATGTGGGATTCAGTTCACCTTAATCATCATGTCACCTGCTGGCTCCATTTTATGTTAACATATTTCATAATAGAATGTTCATGTGGAGTTACTATTTGCAAATGCATTTTTGTAGGGGTGATCTTTTAAAAGTATATTGTGGAAATGTATTTCTTAACATCATAAATGAACACTTATACTTTTCATGACTCAAGTTCTTACAGAAATTTCACAGTATTTTTTACTAACATTTACAAATTACAAGCAGCTATCTCAGACATATTTACCAAAAATCAACACTGTGCTAATGTTAATGTAGTGTCCATTTTCAAGGAATAAAAAGTACAAAAGAAAGATATGGTTAAAATAAAATAATATTGTAATTTTGTAGGCTTTCAGCCTCCTAATTAGGTTGTCTTTTTTTGTGAATACCTGTCTATGGAGTGTTCTTGGTAACATAATAACACATGTAACCGTTTTGGTTATCCCTTGAAATTTTTACCAATCAATTTGTGCTTGGCATAGGCGTATTTGACAATAGATAATATATATTTTCATTTTCAAGGGGCTAAAAATCTAGTATAGGAGATAACACTTAAATAGGTATGCTACAGAGCGGAAAGCTTTCCCATGTCACTAACCATAAAGCCCAATTTTATTACTGTTGTCTATGTGACTCGGAAATGGTCTGATCACTCATTATCTGGCCTCACGCATATCCTGTTGCTCATACGGTTCACCAAGTTCTTTTAAGGACTAGAGTCAGGAATGGCATATTGTCCTCTCTATTTTAAGTCATTGGACAAAGCTAGTCTCATGGCTGAGTCAGAGTCCTGAGTCTTTTCAGATCCCTCCCATGCCAAGAATGGGAGGGATCTGAAAAGAACATAGCACAGGGCATGGAAGAAGAGCATGCTAAAGGACTGGGGAAAATAACAATCCACACCACACCAGGTTATGTGCGAATTTATATGATCTTTGTGTACTTTTGATCGACTCTTTCCTGTTCTCAGACACATTGATTTCAGGTTTGTTAATACCCTCACTTTAATTCTGAGTGATTGTTTACCACCCACAATTGGTCATGTGATTGTGCCAAATCGAAGAAACAGCCGTGCGTTTTTTAGGGAGAAGTATATTTTGGCTTCATTTGGAATGATAATGATTTCTTTACAAGCCTTCCATGTTCATCCGTATGTACCTTGAAATACGTCTTCCATTCTATTTGTAATAACCCAGAAAGCCTCATCTACATTTCAACAGAAAGTGAGCACTCTGTAAGTGCTACCTTTATACTGACTGCTCTATCCTGCTTTGAAATATAGGTAACCAAATATTTCTATGGTTCTACTCATTTGGAAGTATTAATAGTTTACACCTTACAAAACTACTGACCTGCGTTGCCTAAGCTGACTGACGCTGTAGGACCAATCAAAAACCACACACAACAGGACCTCATTCTTTCAACTCTATAAAGATGGCATTTTTAATTCCAGTGATAGATATAAAGACCTAAGGCAGTATCTCTCAAATTTTAATGTGCATTTGGGTTACCTGGGGAAACTTGTTAAAATGCAGATTCTGATTCAGCAACCTAAGGCAAGACCTCCTTGTCAACATTTCCGACAAGCCCAAGCTTGTTGTCTGCCTGGACAATACTAAGTGAGCGTCTGAAGGATTTAGCAGTATCCTCTTCTGAATAGAATCCTTACTCATGTAATATAATAACTGCATTTATGAAAAGTAATAAGAAGTGACCTCAACATATATATTATTCTAGAATTTTTTTTCATATATCAGAGACCAGTTATACTTTTGTGTGCTAAAAATTAATAGAATTTATACTTTGGAAATAGATTTGTAACCAAAGTAAAATCATATTCATCAAATAGCAACACTTTATTGCTCTATCAGACTCTGGTTGTTGGCAAGAATACAAAACTACACCTGGACAAGTAAATTGAATCAATGCTCATGAGAATTTACAGAATTTACTAGTAATTCAATATTTCTCAGTTTATAGTAAATCGTCAGCCATGTTCATCAGTTAATAAAATGTATTGATTTATGTACAGAATAAGGCACAATATATTTTAGATGAAGATATTTATTCCTTTATTCATTCAAAAATATTATTTAGTACTTTGTAAGGCATGCATGTAGTGCTGGTGATGATGGATGACACCTTTCCTCAATGGATTTACAAACCAGGGAACAGAAGTGAATAATCGAGTGACAGTAAAACAATACAGTAACTACTAAGTGTCTTAAGGCATGAAAAGTAATGTCAAGGAAGTCTAGAAAAGGAAAATCATTTGAGACTTCAGGAAAATAAGAACAGAACAAAGTGAGATGGGGTAGAGGCAGAGATGAAGAGGAAGACGAGTAGAATGACTAAAACAAGATGCCAGCCAGTCATTGTTAAGAGATAATATGCTGCTCAGGAGAGGCTGGATCCCACATGGCAACCACAATTCAGATCCCCGCAGGGTCATATTGAACATGCTAAGCATGTGTGTGAATGCCCAAGATTCAATGGGCTAGAGGATTAGAAGGTGAGGAGGATTGTGACTTGACTGGAGCCTGTGGAGGGTGCTCATCTCTCTCCACTGTGCGTGTATGTGCTCTGTAATGTAAAAAATATATTAAAAATCAAAACTAGAGTCTCTCAGCCGGAGTCCTGGTAAGAATCTTTGCTGAGGCATGGTAAGGTGCGTATATGACTTCACTCTTGGGTTCAGTGTCTTTTTAAATTTATTAAAGGAAAGGATATATGGCAAAAATCTATTAGAGTCCTAGGAACCCAACCAATAAATTGTAGCTATACTTACACTTTTTCTCCTACTTGACTATATACTTTTCCTACTACCTTTTCCAGTTTTTGGATGTGTAAAATGAGTTGATCTGCTGTTACACAAAGCACCATGGAGGATCTATTACAGCCTTGTACGTTGCTTAAAAGATGTGATTATTCTGGAGTAGTTAGCAGAAGAATAAAAATGCTAAGAGAAAATAAATCAAGAATAAAGATTTGGGAAAATGGAATTTGGGTATTCACTCACTTGGAAAAGATTATAGGGGGGTTCTGACTGTACTGTGAATTTTAGAGTAAGTATAGTGAACAGCGCTTGGTTGATAAAACCTTGCAAAAAGAATATACTCCTGTCAGACACAGAAGTAAGCATCATGTGCCTCTGGCCAGTACGGCTTGCTCTTCCTGTGAGAGCAGGGCAGGTTTCCACTATTCTGTCATTGACCAGGAATACTCGCCAACCTTCTACATCAGTATATTCATGCCTTGGCCATAATCGCACCAAATTGGGCCAGGTGCTCTCTGAAGAGTGTCTGGCCCCATTTCACTTGTGATAGTATGTATAAAATTTCAATGCCTCCTTGACAACCAGAATTGTGAGCTTGGATAGAGACGGATTCATCACAGCACCTAAACCCAGGGCCATCTTTCCTGTTTGGTACTCTAAGTCAGTGCAAAATACTACTGTGCCTAGGTACTTTTTCAACTAATAAAGCCCCTCCCCCGAAGAATATTAAATAACCACATTTGTTTACTGCCCTGAAAATGGTTCTTCATCCCTCTTTTCAGTGGAATGAGAAGGCAATTATGTTTGTTTAGAGAATTTATTATTATACAAAGTAATCTTTCAACACCACAAAGAAAATGGTGTTAGGATTCATCATATTTGAAGTGTCACTGTAATTTGATAGAAATGCTGTACAATAGGGAATGATTCTAGGAGTTTGGATATAAGTACAGATGTATTTTTTTCACAAGAAGCAGTTTTATGTACCTCTGCAATAAGATCCATCAATTCTTGATGCCCAACTTAAGCATAACACCAGATATTGAACACCTGTTATTTTGTCATCGTATACCATGATCTTAGCAACCTTTTACAATGGGCCTATGAAGAATATTTATACATCCAGAGTCTATTCAAATTGTTTACATGGATTGATCTACTATTTAATCTCTCAATGAACATTGTATTTTAGTAGGTAGCTGGTTTGAGCTACAGATTAGCAGCTATAGATGATAGAAATAGATCTAAAAACCATGTCCAGCAAGGCATGCAGCCCCTGTGAGAAAGTGTCTTCAAAAAGAAAGAAAAAAGATGTTACTAATAATGAGAATCCGTAAGAGGCCTCTAAAAGTAGTGTTACTTCAGGATGTGCATATTCAATATAGCACTCCATCCTTTGACTTAAAGACAACTGTTCTTCTCTTTCTCAATCTGACCTGGAGACCTCTTGTTGCCTGAAATTTACCAGGATCATTGAGGATATTTTCAAGAAATCTTCCAGACATGTCATAAAGAAACAGAAGTTTGGGCATTTAATTTTCATGGAGCAGTAAATTAATTGTTATCCTTCCTTCTTTCCAAAGATCTCATACTCAACCTGACCTCCTCTCCAGCTACATTTTCCCAAATAGAGAATATAAATAAATAGATGAGTATAATCATCATAAAGACAAAGTGGAGGAAAGTTTGTAAACATTCTCATATGAAATCTAGCACAGAAACACCCTAATATTTTGATTTACTATGTTATCAAAAATATAAATTTATAATGTGAACATCAACTTACTATGGATAAGAGTTTATCCACTAGTTTTATAATCATTTTTGTAGCAGCATTATTGTGATATAATACACATGCTATACAATTCACTCATTAAGAGTATACAATTTCATGGTTTTTAGTAAATTCATAGTGTTTTGCAACCATCACAACAAGGAATTTTAGAATATATCATTTATAAAGGAAACTTTTGAGACTAGGGAATGCTGTAATAGACTCCCATGTAGTTGATTACTGTTAAAGTCCCAGAGCCAGTGGCTTAAAACTCATGCCAGGGGCATGTGTGTGCCTCCCCAAGATACAGGGAGAATGGAGGAGAAGGGATTGTGACATGGCCATCCCCCTTAGGAAATGATTTCTTGCTTTCTGTCTTTCTGTCTCTGGCAAGCACACACCTTATAGCAAAAACCTCTAAAGAAAAAAAAAGAAAAGTCAAAAATAAAGGAAACTTTTATCCTTTAGCTCTCACTCCCAAACCTCTCATTCCTATTAACCATAAGCAACTGTTAATCTTTCTGTCTCTATACATCTGTTCAAGATATTTGATGCTAATTTAAGAGTAAGATTTTATCATGATTTATACTGATTAACTTTATCCAGGTACAGATTCTTCACACTCTTAAAAAAACTTATTCTGTTGGGGCCAGCAGGTGGCATAGTGGGTGACACACTGGATTCTCACATGGCCAGCCATGGTTAAGAGTCTTGGACTTGGCAGCTTGAAACTCACGCTGGGCATGTGTTCATGCATGCCCCAAATCCCCAGAGGAGAATAGAGGAGAAGGGATTGCAGCATGATCATCCTCCCAGGGGATGACTTCTCACTTTCTCTCTGTATTGCTCGCTCTCTCCAATGAGTATATGTGCCCTATAGTCAAAACAAAACTCTTAAAAAAATTATTCTCTTTTTTATGAGCCATCTTCTCCATGGCAATTTGATCTTGTCTCTTGTTCTATGGTATCATCATCATTTACAACTACTCTCTCCCTGGCCCTCTCCCACTCTACTCCAGTCATTCTGATTTGATTGATGGTTTTGTAAATATAAAGCATACTCCTTGGGGAACCTTAGTGCTAACCAGCTCTCAACCCAGCATTACAAATATCTTCACAGCTCATGTTTTTACTTCATTCAAACCTCAAAATTCCTGACCGTGCTTTTAAAGGCAACCTTCTTTTCCTTTCACTTTCTATTTCCTTATTCTCTCATATTATTAGTAATTATCAGTACCTAATGTATTATTTATTTGTTTATTTATTTTTCTTTCTTTCTCGCCTGAAGTTCTCAAAGAGCAAGACACTTGTATGTTCACTGATGTATCCCTAGTACCAAAAAAAAACCTGGATAATAACAAATAATGAATAAGTATCTGTTGAATGAATGGATAAAAGGCTATATGGATGGATGACTGGATAACTGCATGAATGAATAAAGAAGAAACATTGACCCTCTTCCCTTCAGATAAAACAACTATAAAATACGCGTTTAGAACTTATATAGACCTTTTTTTTTCTGTGTTCAATTAAACATACTTAACTCTGATTTTAGACATATAGGTTAGCCTTTAGCTCTGAAATTATTTTTTATGTCCTGTATCAAGGGTAGAATCCTAGAGGAACTCAGCCAAAGAAGTAAGTGACCTGATGATTTGATTTTTGACCTGAAGAAGACTTCGAAAAGATTAAAGAGACAAGGGAGTTTTCTAATCAAACAAACTAACTAGAAACCTGGTTTTAAAGTTGACATTTTATAGCTGCTGGATGAAACATTAGAAGCAATGAAGAGGCTTCCTCTGTAAGGCCCTGCAGCGAAGTCCTACGTGGACATCCTTCATCTCTTCTTTTCTTCCATCATATACACTTTACTAGAAAAACTGAAAGCAATAGACAGTTTTTACTTTATTCAAAAGTACTTTTTTGTGTATTTTGACTTTAGATAAACTGAATTCATGTTTTATATCTTCATTTTATTTTGAAATTCATCTTTACTTGCTCTCAAATCAGTATTTGTGGGGTTTGAATACATCTAAACAATGCCAGGGAATATGTATTTATTGCCTGATCACAAAAAATAATGTTCCTTTCTTCATTCTTATATGGAAAGTCATAGCTATAAGAAAGCTATGACACACCATTTCTGAAAATTTAGTATCATATGTAAAATATATGCTTTCTGTATTATCAAGCTAAAATTTGAGTGTTTTATAAGCAACTCTGTGCTATAAGAACTTTGGAAAGTTTGGATAACATAGGGCTTGTAAGTGAAAATATAGTATAACTACTTTAACTATAAAAAATTCAATGCCATTAAGAAATAAAAAAGTGGGACCAGCAGTTAGCGTAATGGCTATGTCTCTGGACTACCATGTACTCGACTGCAGTTCAAGTCCTGGACCCAGCGGCTTAAACTCATTCTGGGTGCGTGTGCGTGCATGCCCAGGATCCCTAGAGGAGAATGGAGGAGAAGGGATTGTGGCGTGGCCATCCCCCCTGGGGAATGATTTCTCGCTTTCTGTCTCTCTGTCTCTCTCTGTCTTTCTGGCTAGCGCATGTGCCCTATAGCAAAAACCTCTCCAAAAAAAGAAAAAAAAAAAAAAAGAAAGAAAGAAAGTAAATTTTAATTTTACATTAAAAAAATAAGAAAAAGGCATATTACACTCCCAGTCAACTAGTTGAGTTCCAAGACAAAAGAACAGAAAACTTCAGAGGCGGGTATATTAGGGCAATACCCAGAAGAAAAAGCCACTGTCCGACTGAGGTTCACAGAGACAACAGGCAGGAAGGAAGCTGTTTCACATGAGATCAAATAGCCAAATGTAGACCAAGAATACTTCTTTATACCAGATGTCGGGATCAGCAATGGCTGTAGTTTGCCAGAGGTGCCAAACGTAATCTGAAGTTCAGAAATGAGTTGCCCACATGATTTGGGAGGATATCCCTCCTTTTGATACCGTAGAACCAGGCCATGAACAGTGGTTTGGCAGTGATAGGCAGAAGCGGGTTTTGGTGTTCATGTAGCATTTTCCTGTGCATTTGCTTTATCTGCCCTAAAAGGTGATTGCTATTTTGAGAAGAGACAGGGGCTGACAAAGGGCTCTGAACATAGTAGATAGTCAACATATTTGTTCAATAATAAATTGAAATTATGGTCCCACAAACAAAGAGTTCTTCATAAATAAGTATTTGTAACTCAAAAGGAATATTTTACGTTATAACAAATACTCTCCCTAAACTACTTCTCTTATAGAAGTTCTTTGAACTGGAAATAAACACCATTTCTGTATAAAGAATATTTTGAGAAAGGTTTAAGTATCACCAGGCAGTGGCTTTTAAAATGGGAAGGCCTTCTCAACCATAACCATAATATGTCATCCCTACTACTATGTTTTAATTGCCGCCATCTGTCTGGCTGCAGAACAGGAGGTATGGACGGGTCAAGGCCTGGCTGGAGAGTTCCCAGGTGAGAACAAAATGGGATGTGCTCTTCGGAAAGTCTAACAGATGGAGAAAGCCCTGATGCATGACTCTCTGGACCGACCACTTCAGGCCCACTGGCTCTGGGTGTCTTGGCTCAGGCTAGTAGCAAAAATACTTTTACTTAGCCAGTCTTCCATCAGTAAAGATTTTATTGTGTAATCCACTCAGCATTTGAATTCAAAATCAGGTGCAATTTAGACTTGGCTTAACCATTCAGAATTTATTTTTGGGGGATTGAGTAATTTTACCTTTTGTACAATAACAAAAACTGCTTTTGGTGCATAGAGATGTGTGGTTTTCGCTTGTAAAATAATCCATTTAAATACTAGGTGGTATCTTGTTCCCTCTTTAGAAACAGCTTCTCGTTGAACTTAACGTTCATTGAAGATAAACATGGCAATGCTTGCCAAAACCAGCAGTTCTAGTCAATGTGATTTATGAAAAAAATTCTAAAATGATCCAGATGTCACCTGTTAATCAAAGAACCAAAATATTATGCATTGATCATGCCACAGTTTCTCCTTATTTCATACTGACTTGTCTGTGAAAGAGAAGTCTTTTAAAGAGCTACGCGAAGATAATTTTTTTTTACATCCCCATTTTGTTCTCTTTATTAGTGAAGATCTAAAGGGGTATTTTGTTTATTTGTGTCTTTTTTAATGGGAGATCTTAGTCTAATTTTTTAAAAGAATTCTTTTATTTAACTTTACTTACTTATTTTAATTTGACCAGAGAGGGACAGAGAGAGAGAGAGTGAGAAAGCAAGCCACCAGGTTCAGGACTCGAATCATGGTTGGCCATGTGGAAGTGCAGCACCCTTAACCTCCATGCCACCTGACGGCCCTTTTTTAAATGATTTATTTAATTTTATTTATTATTATGATTTTAATTTGACCAGAGAGAGAAAATGAGAGAGCAAGCCACCAGTTCCAGGACTTGAACCACAGTTAAGCCATGTGGGAATCCAGCACTTTAACCACCACACCACCTGCCAGCC
Source organism: Tupaia tana (assembly GCA_026018925.1). Taxonomy (NCBI): domain Eukaryota; kingdom Metazoa; phylum Chordata; class Mammalia; order Scandentia; family Tupaiidae; genus Tupaia; species Tupaia tana. The sequence goes on along the minus strand of JAKSZU010000004.1, from coordinate 41,646,336 downwards.
CAGTCTAATTTTGTTTAACCTTTAAATTTTTTGCATATCTATGAAGGGCAGTGTGGTATGTGGTAAAGTGGTTATGATGTTAAAACCACATAGATGCAGTTAAATCTGAACTCCAATGTCTATGTGCTTCACTTTACCCCATCTATATAAGAAGAAAATAGGACCAGTGAGTGGCTTGGTGGTTAAGGAGGCTAGACTCCACATGGTCAACTGTGTGGTTCAAGTCCCTGACCCAGCAGCTGGAAAACCAACCAAGCACTTATGTGTGCATGACCCAAATAGAAAGGAGAATGGAGACAGAATTGTAGCATGGCCATCCCCCAGTAGGGTACTTTCTAACTTTCTCATGCCCTTTTTCTCTCCATCTGTCTCCACTGAGTACACATGCCCTATAGCAAATTTTAAAAAAGGGGATGAGAAATAATATAAGCTATTGTAGGAATGATAATATTATATATACCAAGTTCTTAGAATAGTACTTAAACATGGTGGTCTAGGTAAAAATTAGCTATCCTTATTAATTAGTTCTACATTCCAGAAGTCCCCAAACATGACAGACTCATTCTCCTTTAGCTGTGCATTTCATTGATAGTACATTGATATTATGTCCCCAGCATTTGAATTTATTAGGGCTTATACTCAGTGCCTTAACACACGGCAGTTTTATAACTAAATGAAGACAAGTTGTTTTTAGTTTTATGAAGCATTGATTTGAACACTGTTACTACACATATACTGTTTAGGATGGGAATTAACACAGACTGCTTTATAGCAGGCATAAACTCTTCAGCCCACAAGCCAAACATGCACCTCAGCCTAATACCACCTAGCCAGAAGGGTAGGCACCAAAAGCTGGCATTGCCATTTATACCTTCTGCTAGGAGAGGACAAGAGGGCCTCTTCAGTCTTTGAACATTGACTTAGAAACACATAACCTGGGGTCATTTCCCAACTGTCTCACTCCCCACCATTATAATTCTCAGTCTTCCTTTGCCCTCTCAGTAAGTGTGTTAGTGTGCCTCTGAAATGTGCACGTGTGTGTGTGTATTTGTGTGTATTGTTTCTCTGTGTGAACACATATTTTTTGAAGACATCTCTCATCATTGTTGGCCTTACTGTCTTTGTTAGTCATTTTCTTTGTGTGGCTGCTAGCATGTTGAACTTCAGCATTTTCTGTCTTTCTTTACTCTCTCCATGTCATTGTCTCCGTCTATCATATAAAATTCTAGAATGTTAGAATGGGAAATTGTCATATTATACAGTTGATTCTAGATTACTGAATTTAATTATTTATTGCTTACCTATTTGATTGCATAAAACTCCTTTACTCAACTAACATTTAAGTATCTGCTGTATGCCAGGAACTGGAAAAAGAGAGTTTCTAGCTTGTTTTCATATTCTCATTTGTTAAAGATGCAGGAACTATTATACATTTCTATTAACTAAAACATGGTAAACAATGTTAACCTGTTGATTTAGCATATTTGGCTAATTCTTTATAGAAAAGTAAAGGAATTTATGGGACCAGCACTTAACATAATGGCTATGTTGCTGGACTCCCATGTAGTCGACCGCGGTTCAAGTCCTGGACCCGGTGACTTAAAACTCATGCCGGGCGCATGTGCGTGCGTGCCCAGGATCCCGAGAGGAGAATGGAGAAGTGATTATGGCATGGCCATCCCCCCTGGAGGGTTATTTCTCTCTTTCTGTCTCTCTGTCTCTCTCTGTCTAACTGGCGAGCGCACGTGCCCTATAGCAAAAACCTCTCCAAAAAAAAAAAGTAAAGGATTTCTTCACTTGCTCTAAATATAAAGTTAGAGATAGGTGCTGAGAGAATATATAACATTAAAAATACATTTCTAAACAGATTAGACTATACCAATGCAGGTAAACACAAGGCCACAAAAACAATGAATTTAATTCACCTAAATATCAAAGGATTTTCTTCTTCAGATAAAGGAAGAATGAGGACAGTCCATTCTGTTGACACGGTTATTGACTCAAGGTGCTTGTGAGGTCTTACTCACAGGTTTGCCTTCTCTTACACAGAGAGAGCGAATGTAGTCTGAGCCACACAAGGGACTTCAGTGTCTAAGAACTGGCTCGATAAATACCCAACTACCTATGTGGGCCTTTATTACCTATGACATCTCCAAGGTGGGCATCCAGGCTGACTTTTTTAGGTTAGTTAACAAAGTAGGCACCAGTTATGTAGGCTATTAGCCTAAAGGAGAGGGGGTAAGAACCAGTGTAGCCTAAGGAATAGATGAGGAAGAACTCGAACATGGCTGCCATATAGGCTTCATGTACGCCCATTGGCATTTTTTTGACATTGATTTTCAAAGCATGTGCTATTCTTATTACAATCACATTGTCAGAATCCATTATGAGGAAGCAATTAAGCTTATAATACGTTAAGAGGTGATGTTTTGTATTTTTTTTTTTTTAAATCTCACACAACCGTTGATTTGTTGGCTTTTGAAAACAGATAGGAATTTTTCAATTACACTCTGCAAAATACCTTTTCTCATTCTGAGTGTTTAAAAACCAAATGTATCTTGGATCCAGAGCTTTTGTGTTTACAAATCTGGATATGATTTAGTAAGCTTTGAAGAGATAGCAAGCACATAGTAAGGAAATCAGATTTACATAATTTTCTGCTTGCTTACAGAACACAGCAGTTGAGATTATCTTTTACATTTGGGAAGACTGTTTTAATATGATAAGATGAAATGCCACCTACAGTACACTTGATCTTGCTAGTTTGACTTCTTAAAATAAATTATAGGCTGATTTGTCATAGTGACTTTTAACATAAATTGCTATTATAATCTAAAGAAGCAATTCTCAAGAAGGCTGCTTTTTTCACATCATCTACATAAAAAGATTTAGGTTATTTCTGCATTTATTCTTTTCTCCATACGATCTATTTGCTATAACTTTACATGGCAGGAGCAACAAAAAATCCATGCTTTGTTCCTTTCCATCCATTCTTCTATTCATGCATGGTAAGTAGCAAATAGGAGCTTAAGTGGAGGAATGGCAGAAGTTAAAGAAGTATGTCGACTTTCCTTTTTATATTTGAAAAAGGGGGATGTGTGTATCCCCCCCACACACACTGGAAACACAATTAGATTGCAACCTTGGGGAAACCAGATGAGCTCAGGGCTTTGCTCTTTATCTTCCACACTATGTGGGTATGTATGTATTCAATAGCTGCTGTAAATAATGAGTGTTATAGTCTAAACATCTTTTAGCTGGAAGAGTGTGATTGCTAGGAAAAGAGGCGGCAGTGCTAAACCAAAGGACTCAAAGGGACCCTCTTATACAATCATGAGCCTCAGGGGAATGTTTGATGTTTTTTTGTCCTCATTTTTGCTTTATGTATTGTGAGCATTATGCTTGACTAAGCTTTCTGTCACTGTCTCTAAATTCTATTTGTTCAAATTTGTCATGGTGCCTATTTTCTGTATCATCTGTATTTATTATTTGACCACAAAAGAGTTAGGAAATGAACATGGTTATATGCTTACTAGGATTAGATATTCATTGACAAGTGTTCCGATTAGGCATTTTACATTAAAAAGGAGTGAGGGGTGCACACAGGTCTTCTGGTCAGATTTTTTTGCTATACTCTGTCTAAAGTTTACATATATGTATGTATTATCTCATTCAGAGCTCAGCATGGAAAGGGAGTAATCTTGGATTTGTAAGTGACTGATGATTACTTCCTTTCAACTCAGAAGAACAATAGTCCTGACCTCCCAGAGTCTCTGATTGGAGCCTTTGTTTTTATTATCATAGGTGGGGAAAGGTTTATGGGAATCATGAGTGACAAATACAGCATAAGATTATAAAATGTCTTCTAAACAAAAACTGAAGCTAAAGGTAACAGACAAGTTCAAAGGGAGATTTATTTGAAGTTACAAGAGAAATCCTGCCCTGCCTAACCTTCCCATGCTTAAAACCTACTGCGTTAGGAAACACTCAGACTAGAACCGCCCACTGTGCAACACCTAACGGAGCTTAGAGTACTTATGTTGTGTGTTGTTCATTTGATAATTGTTTCATCTTGAAATGTCTTTAGTTTTCCATTTCTTACTTTTGTTTTTTTAACCCTTGCATTGCCTTTCAACAGTTTATGTGGTATATACAATATGGAACACGTTCTACTGCTATAAAGCAATGGCCAGGGATGTAACAGCTTAAAACAACACTAACTGATCGGCACACAGTCTATAGGTCTGAAGTGCAATATGGCTCAACTGTATTCTCTGTGTACAATCTCACAAGGCTGAAATAGGATGAGACAACCTAGGCTCTTATCCATAGGTTCAAGAGAATAATCTACTTTTGAGTTTTTTTTAGGTTATTTTAAGGATTCAGTTCTTTATGTTCATAAAACTGAGGTAAACATTTTCTTTTTTTTAAGAATTATTTTAATTTTACTTATTATTATTACCTAATTTGCTATAGGACATGTGCACTTATTAGAGCGAGACAGAGAGAGAGAGAGGGAAAGTGAGAAAGCAAGACACCAAGTTTGGGACTCAAACTGTTGTCAACCCTGTGGGAGTCCACCTCCTTAACCACTATACCACCTGCTGGCCCCATCAAATTTTTTACTTTTTTAAGAATTACTTATTTGTTAATTTTATTTGTAATTATAATTTTTTAAAAAAATTTACCAATGGGAGATAGAGAGAAAGGGAAAATAAGAAAGCAAGCCACTAGGTCTGGGACTCAAACTGTTGTCAACCCTGTGGGAGTCCAGCACCTTAACCACTATGCCACCTGCTGGTCCCATCAGTTATTTTACTTTTTAAGAATTATTTATTTTGTTAATTTTATTTGTAATTCTTATTATTTTTTAAAATTTTACCAAAGGGAGATAGAGAGAAAGGGAAAATGAGAAAGCAAGCCACCAGGTCTGGGACTTGAACCATGGTTGGCCATGTGGGAGTCCAGCACCTTAACTACCACGTCATCTGCTGGTCTCTTTTTTTTTTAATTGTTCTCTTAATTTTATTTTTATTATTATTATTAATCAATTTGGCAAGAGGGAGACAGGAGATAAAGAGGGAGAGTGTGAAAAAGCAAGCTGCCAGGTCCGGTACTTGGACCATGGTCCGTCATATGGTATAGTCCAACACCTTAACCACAACACCATCTGCCAAACCCAACATTTTTTTTTTAATGAAAGGCTTATTTATTTATGGAGAGTGAAAAACAGAGCAAAAGAGAGAAGCACCTTCCGGATCTTGGGCTGGCATCCTCCACTCCTCCCTCCAGTCTTTCAGCCAGTCAAGATCACAAGTGTGTGCACACATGCCCAATATACACAAGCCACCCCAGGAACTGAACCCCAATGTTCCATATGGCTTCTAGCATTGCAGAGCATTGTGACTGGGTCAAGGTCTTCTTTTTTTTGCTGGCTGTCAGTGAAAGACTGCTTTCGGCTTTTAAAAGTTTACCTGTATTCCTTAATATATGGGCACAGTCATCAAACTAGCATCAATAAAGGGAATCCTCAATTTTTTTTAAAGGTTTTTGCCATAGAACACATGTGCTTTCCAAAGAGAGACAATGAGAAATCAGCCCCCACGGGGGGGGGGGGCCACAAATCCTTTTCCTCCATTCTCCTGGGGTTTGTGGCACACATGCACATGCATCCAGCATTTTTCAGCTGCCAGATCTATGACTCTGAACTATGGCCAACCATGTGGGAGTCCAGTACCTTAACCATCATCCTATCTGCTATCCCCCTTCCTTTGGGTTTTAAACTGACTTTTGCCACCAATGGAGAAAACTGCCTCTATTAGAAGTTCATGTGACAAAGGTTAGTTCATCTCCACATTTGAAGGTCAGCTAGCTTGGGGCTTATCCACAAAACTTTCCATGGTGGTACTTATGAGATCAGTGTTTGATTGAGTAATAAAGCAATAGGAGTCTTAGGGGAGGGCAGAAGTCTTTAGAATTCTTCTAGCATATTGACCATGGTTTATTATCCCTTGTGGTACTCAAGCAATTCTGTACACAGGTAAGATACTGAGTAAATATTTCTTAAATGAATCCATGAGTAAATAAATGATAGAAGAGAGACTTTTAGAAGGCAGATATCTCACTGTACAAATTTCTAATAGATAAAACTGAGTCTCTAGATGAAGAAAATTCCATTTTACCTGAATAAATTAGTTTTGGGCCATTACACTTCACCTTACTTCCGTGATTGAGTTGATTCATCATGTAAAGACTTAGCAGTCACTGGTTAGAATTCATCTAACAAATGACAGCAAATATAAGAAGGATTTTTTTTCCTCTAAAGCCCCAATTATCAGCACCTGAAAATTGTGCCCTAGAATCAAATAGTTTTTATAAACTTATTTATAAATTGCAAAGCACATCACAAACATTACCTCCTCTATTGCTCACTATAACCCCATCCTCCAGATGGAAATTTGAGGCTCACAGTACTCCAGCATTTTGTTAAAGGTCTTAATTCTTTATTATCAAAAACTTTTAGAAGCAATTAACTTTGAAAAATAGAGAGATAAAAATCAAATAATTAAAAGCAGTGAAGAAATTAAAAACAACCTTCTGAAAGTCCTTCACATGCCCTGTTCAAATGTTTGATGTTATGTGATGGCTATTATTCTCTGTACTTAACACTGGAAACGTGTCTCTTCAGGAATTAAAAATGTAAGTTATATATGTCAAATAGAACAGTCTAGTTTTTCCAGCATTTGTATAACCAGCTGGAAAAGGACCTCTGATCTCTACCTACCAATGAAGTGATGTAAAGTTAATATCTTCAAGTGAACAACATGCAATTACATATGTCTCTAATTAGTACCTAAGAAATAGTGACACTCAAATTTTCTCCCAGGATTTAGCAATTTTTTTTCTTATTTTAAAATAGCTTTTCAAATCTATTTTCTTCATGATTCAGTGATCAGGAAATCAAATCATATTTATAGACTCAAGACTCCTTTGCCATAACTTAAAAACAAACCCAAATGCAATTCAGTGGTATAAAATATATTTTAAAGAAGGGAACTCAAAAGAATAATTATAAGTAGTAGATTCAAATAATTTAGTAAACATACCTAGTAATATAAATGAACTCAAAATGTAAAATCAATGAAGAGTTGTATTCACAGGGCTCCAAAATTAGTATGTCTGTTTATCTGAGGATCTTTCCATCAGAGTGTTCCCTGAATCACTCCTTTTCCCAGCATTGGTCAAGTTTCTATATCATTTTCAACACTCACTGTGCTTTTCTCAGCCATTGCTACAAAATCCTTTCCATAATATCCCCACATCATATTTCATTTCATTGTCAGCAAACAATAAAACAAGGATTTTCGTGGGTTATTTTCCTGTACCGGTAAGCCCAGATTCAGTTTGAGGTGGTTTTTACAGTCCTAGAAATGACTTTGAGCTTGACCTAGGCCCCTGTCTTTAGCTTTCGCCTGTGAGATTTCACAGGAATTGTCACCTTGTTCCTTAAAGAATAAAAATGGCATTACGGCAATTTTAAATAAGAAAAAACACTCACAGAAAAACCATTATGACAAATTGAGGAATATTGAGCTAGTCAATTTATGTGTTTCATTGAACATTCTGAACAACACAAGTTTGAATGACGCTTTCAACACACAAATAAGCCAGTTCTGTAACAATAGACACTGCCATTGTATATTAGACATTATGCATAGTGCAGCCAGCTGCATCAAAGAGATGGGGGAATTGGGATTTGTTTTCAATGTTAAATTGAAATAAAAAAAAATTATTATTGTTGCTCCGTAATAAACAGGAATGCTGCTTAATGCAAACCTCAATTTGTATTATTGGTGAGGTTTTGTTCCTAATTCTGACATATGGATAGACTGCTCTACTACCCTTTGTAAGCAAGTAGCTGCCATAAGGCTTAAACTTGGTAAAAGATAATCTTGTGTATGTGAAGAATATCAGAAGAACAGCTTAAATAACATAGACAATAAACAATTTAAGACAGGAGATTCTAGAAAGATTAATTGTAACATGCAGAGTGCTTATTTTGTCCTTATATTCCTTTATCTTCAGGAAAAAAATACATAACAATGAGATAATAACATTTAACATCTTTTCCCTTTTTGTCGAAGGGAATAATCATTTGTTTTTCTTAATTTTTAAGATTTAAAAAAAGTATACCGAAATGCAATAATGTAACCCAAATCTTTTTATAGTGACATGTTTCTAAGAATACACTAAAAGGTATGACTGCTTTGTTTATGGTTGCTTTCTTTAAGACTTGCATATAAATTGACAGGCAGCTTTAGAAATGTTCTTTGATAATAATAATGCTGCCAAATACCTCTATTAATTGTGATTACAATTAAATTAAGTGTGGAATAGAAAAATGTATATTAGAATACATGTATTTAAATGTGGCTCTCTGGTTTTGTTAGCAATTACCCTTAGACATTGATGTACTAGGAGGGAGAAAAGTTACTGCAATAAAACCAAATTGACAAATTTATTGTTTTTAAACTGTAGCTTTGCTCTCTAAGAATATATATTTCCCTTAATCCCTTTTCCATTTTTCGACTTTTCAAGTCCTGACCTCAAGCATGAATAATAAACCAAAGTTGCTCCTCACTTGAAAGAAAAACAAACTGCATTTTATGCAGAGATGTTCTGAATGCTAATTTTTTTATTTCATGTGCACCTTTGAGAAACTGATGAATCAAGGCATAATCTAGACATACAATAGAATTTTATTAAATGCCTATTCTTTTGATTCTAGGCAACATTCTCCTTTTAAAATAAATTAACCAATCATAACAGATCTAATATACAATTATTCAAATATAATTCATATTTGATCCCAAAATATTTATTATTAGTTTAATATACCTGAGACACTAGAGAAACCCAAGTTGAATATAAGATAGGCATTGTTGAATATAAGATACGTTGACTGTAGACCTTAGAAACTATTTCCAACATTTGATAGTTCAAAAAACAATTTGATTATTTCTAGCATGTAGATAGAACAGACTTGTTTTATTTATTTATTTACTTATTTATTTATTATTATTTCATTTTCTTTTATACATTCAATCACATTATTATTTGGCTTACAAAATAGATATTTCAACAGGTCAACCTTTCTCCTTAGTACAGTTGATAAAACTATAAAATATCTTCAACGGATAATACCACATTTCTTTAAGTCCGTCCATTTATTTCCTCCATGAGGATAGACAGAGAAAGAAAGACAATAGAGAGCACCCACCCCATGATCCACCCTGCCCAAGCTGGTCCAGATCTTGTGCAAGAGCTGGGGAGGCTGCAGCCCATGAAATTGCACCTTTCCCACGTGGCTGTGGTTTTGCACCATCTGACCCATCATTCTGTGTTATTGGTTGAAATTCCTACTTAGAAGGCTGTCTAACAGTTGTATAATTTACTAAACTATGAAATTATTTTGATCATATTGGATTTGGAAATATTTAAGATTGTATTTGCTACATTTAATATTGATAAGCAGTGAAAGTTATAAAAAGCTGAAAGAAGGCACTAAATACATTAATGTGGGCAGTTCAGTCTGATGAAAGTAAACTCAAAGTCTGAACACCTACATCACTCTCTGTGTAGCTCCTCCTGTTTCCAGGCTTCAGTCTCTTCTGGTTTAACATGACATACGCCTAGAATGCCTTTCTCTGACCAGGTTTCTGATTCAGTTATACTTTGACAAAGGAAAATAGATGTTCTTAAAGTTTCTTTTAACACTGGAATTCTAATAAGATTTGGTGGAAATTGTTCCTTTTAATTTTCTACAGTAGAATGTTTTGTTTCTACTCGATAGACTCCTTAAAGCCAAGGTTTACATCTTATTTATCTTTGCACATGCAGTACTGAGCACAATAGCTAACATACAGTAGATACTCAATAAGCATTTGCTGAATAAACCACTAGATTACTGGTGTAAAACATCAGTTACTCCTGGGCTGGCCCTATGGCATAGTGGTTAAAGGAGCTAGATCTCACATGGCCAATGGCAGTTCAAATCCTGGTCATGGCAGCCTGAAAAACACAGAGGGTGTGTCTGTGTGCTTGTTCAAAACCTCAACAAGATGGAGGAAGAGAAGGGATTGTGGCATGTGACCATGCCCTATGGGGGGTATTTTCTCCCTGTCTCTCTTTCTTTCTCTGGTGAGTGCATACACCCTCTGGGAATTTAAAAAAAAAAAAAAAAAAAAAAATCAGTTACTCCTAAGTTACAATCTTCTGACTTAACTCTAAAAGACCAATTTTCCAGTTTTAAGTATAAATGTATATATAGGTTAAGTGTAACTGAAAATACTGCTACAGTAGAGGTATCTCCTAATTAAATAAAATCTTTTTCTTATGAAATGAAAACTTTTATCCGAGTGTTTTGTGACCAAAGGAACTGTGCATATAAATTTAATGTTGATGAACTAAAACAGTTATGAATGCAGGAATTGTGATTTCTGTTACAGTTAAAAATGCTTACAAAGGGCCAGGTGTTAACACAGTGACTAGACAACTTGGCCCGCCTGGGAAAGATCACAAGTTCATTTCCTTGAACCTCCCCAACCTACCAGGCATGCACACATGTTCCCACGCCTATAGTCCAGGCCACTTGGGGCTGGGGATGGTGGGATCACAGGATGAAGACTCTGTTGGGAGTGCTCCTCTCTCTCTCTTTTTTCTTATTCTCTCTCTCTCAATAAAAGAATTAATTAATTAAAAAAATTCCTTCAGACAGTAATGTAAATTACCAAATTTGCAATACTCACACAAATGAATCAGAAGCATGTTGTTTTGCTGTGATAGTTGTAAAAATGCCCAACTCTCTCTTTAAATAAATGACTAGTGTGTGAAAAAATGATGAGCAGCATGCTATCTCTATTTTTATTTTTTTTTGCTAGGAAGTTACAAAAAGTCCTTAAAAATTAATGTTAAGTCAAAATTGCAGTATGTTCCAATGCTGGAGGCACTATGCAAATTTATTAATTTCTTTTCATCGTTAAGACTCTTCTTTAGACTAGAAATTCTTTACATTTATTTTTGTGTGCCTAATCCACAGTTCCTTCCATAGCAGTGTACTTCCCATTTTATCAGTTGGATCACCTTAAACAGGAATAGAGTTTGAGGAAAGAGCATTTTCTGGAGATTGTGGAGAGAAGAATATTTTATAGTTTAAATCATCATAAAAATATGAGAACCATGAATGCTTTTAAATATTTAGAAATACAGTGGGAGGGGCTAGGAGGGGGTGGTAGTGGTTAAGGCACTGGACTCTCATGTGACCAAATGCAGTTTGAGTCCTGGACCGGGTGGCTTGAAACTCATACTGGGCATGTGTTCATACATGTCTAAAATCCTGAGAGGAGACTAGAGGAGAAGGGATTTGTGGCTTGGCCATCCCCGGGGGATGGAAAGAGAGGGACAGCTTTCAATATCTCTGTCTCTATCTTTCTCTCCAGCAAGTACATGCCCAATTATATTTCTTTCTACCTCTACAAAAAGAAAATAAAAAGAAATAAAGAAAAAAGGAAAGAAAGAAAAAGAAATAAAGAAAGAGAGATAGAAAAAGAAAGAACTACACTGAGGGATGGTACTTTAATTAGGTGGCATTTCTGGAATAGCAAAAACCAAACTGATGATAGTGTAAAAAAGTGGAAGATATTTCTGGGATGAAATCTATAAGGAGAAACAATACTAGATTTAGTTTAGATTTTAAGACCCCTTTTTAATTACTAAAGAGTATTTTCCCTCTAACAATGTAATTAATGTGGATTTTAAAAAAGTGATGCAACCAAGAGGATTATCTTGAGCCAAGAGTAATGACAGAGAGATTAGATAATTGCTTACCTTAAACTTATTTGCTTATTCAGAATCAATTTACTGTACACATACTATGTGCAAAGCACCATGCATTGTGGGAGAATATGAAGTTGCACTAGACACTGTATTTTTTCTTGAGAAAGAGATTTTGCTATAGGGTACATGTACTCCCCAGAGAGACAGAGAGACAGAAAACAAGAAATCCACCTTCCTCCCCCCCCCCCCCCCGAGGGATGGCCATGTTGCAATCTCTTCTCCTCCATTCTCCTCTCAGGATTTTGGGCATGCATGCACACATGCCCACCATGAGTTTTAAGCCCCCAGGTCTGGGACCCGAACCATTGTCAACTACATGGGAGTCCAACAATGTAACCATTAAACCATCTGCTGGTCCTGACACTGGATTTTCAATCTATTGTTTTTTTCTTCCACATACAAGAATGTTGTCATTGTCTGGATCCCCACAAAATGAGCAGCCTTGCTTGTAGGTAATTATTTTGGAAAGGAATTGCAAGGAACACTGGAAGGCGACTGGAACAAGGAAAATAGGGGAGGAGAGAATGCCAGTTCAAGAATGTTATTGAGGGTACCACCAGTTAGTGTAATGGCTATGTCGCTGAACTTCCATGTAGCCAACCGCGGTTCGAGTCCTGGACCTGGTGGCTTAAACTCACGCCGGGTGCATGTGCGTGTGTGCCCAAGATCCCAAGAGGTGAATGGAGGAGAAGGGATTGCGGTGTGGCCATCACCCCTCGGAGGTGATTTCTCGCTTTCTGTGTCTCTGACTCGCTCTATCTTTCTGGCGAGTGCACGCGCCCTATAGCAAAAACCTCTCCAAAAAAAAAAAAAAAGGGTTATTGAGCTGACTCTTGCTATTGGTACCTGGGTTCTCTCCCAGTCCAGGATCCTGCAAGGAACCATGTAAGATACACTTCAGAACTGCTTACCCTTGCACAGCCAGTTGTTATGACAACAGCTAAGGCAAAAGGTAATGAGAAGGTGTACATAAGACACAAAAAGTGTATTAGTGTGTGTGAGACAAGAATATTTTGCCATTTTATCTCATGTGGAGATTAAAAAGAGTAATTATTTCTTAAATCCTTAATATGTGCAGTTACAGTGTTAGCCACTTGGGAGGAAGAAAAGAAAGATGAAAGAAAAATTCATGATCCTTGCCCTGTACAAACTCTTGGTAGGAGACAACTCTGTGAGCAAGGCAGGAGAGACGACTTTGAATTGCAGTGGGGCCTCCGGGGAGGGTGCGAGAAAAGGAGGGATCAAGTAAGTATCACGAGCTTTTCCTGAGCAGATTCTTGAGAAGTAAAAATATGTGAGAGAGAGGCTAGAAAATTGTGAAGAAGTAATGGAAAGTGATCCAAAGTAGAAGAAACATAAATGCAAGTCCAGGGAGCTGAAGGGTATGGTTTTCAGAGTATTGTTATCTACATAGAGGAATTATATGCAAGACCATACCATAGCACACAGAATAGTACATCAAGAAGAGTAGGTGCTCAGTACAGGTGTATATTAGTATTCAGGCATTATTTGTTTAGTGAATTAATTTTCTGATTTGTACTTTTAGAGCTATGTTTTAGAAGGAGCATTGTGTTGGTGTGGTTGTTACTGCTTCAAACTTGCAAAACACATGACCTAATTGCAAAAACTGGATATTTCTTATGGGGGTAAGGTAGGGGCTTACAATGGTACTTCATGTATACGTATAATGCTGACACATTTTTAAAGTATTTAAAAATTTTATTACCATTTAATTAAAACTTAAATCAACACTTCAATTAATCATCTCATTTATTTAACACAATGCTAGGAGGAAGATACTTTTACCCCTTTGTTCACCTGAGAAAACCTAGGTGGTGAGGTGCTAAGCTAGTACCCACTATGCTTAATTATTAAAAAATGCAGCCTCTGTCCATAGCTCATACATCCAAATACAAGTCATAAGCAAGAGTGATTCTTTAACAATTCTCTTGTGTATGCGTGTGCATGTGTATGTGTGTGTATGTATGTGTGTGTGTGTAACTCTGTATTTCTGGTATGATGTCTTTAGACACCCAAGAAGACAACATTCTCCTTTTCAGTAAAATGAAAGCAATGTTACTCTACAGTGGTAGTCAGTGTTTCCAAGTCTTAAATTCCTGATTGACAATATTATTTTTCCTTTAGTGCTTTCTTTTTCTTAACTTCATAGCAAAATCTAATTAAAATGCAGAAATTAAGACAATTCATCTATACTTCAGTTTTCCATAATAAATATTTTGATAATGTCAACATTTGATCAAATGCTGTGAATAAAACAAAAGTAAATTAAATATGATCTTTGCTTTCAAAAATGTAGATTCTACTGAAAGATACGAACACAACAGTGATAAAACCTAGCTGAAAGCAAATCACTGTGTGAGAAAGAAGGAATTGGCAGATAAATTCGAACTAGAGTTAGGTAGCAATTCAGGGAAGCAGCAAGTAATCGAAGCACAGAGCTCTGGTCTTATCTTTGCACCTACCTAAGCACTTCACACAATCCCCACCAGCATAAGCTCTTCATCGGTAAAGCTAAAGGGCTACACTAGATAATCACCAATACCCCTTAGAGTTTGGGCAGTTTGAAAAGATGGGTACTATTTCATTTTTTTAATTGCCAGAGGGCACATGTGCTCACCAGAAAGAGATGGAGAGAGAGAGCAAGAGTGAGAAAACACCCTCAATGAGGCATGGTCATCCTGCAGTCCCCTATCTTCCATTTCTCCATCCTGTTGGGATTTGGGGCACACACACACACACACACACACACACACACTCACATACACAGACAGGCACACATATACCTGGTGGTTTTTTCAAGTCACTGGGGTCTCGATTTGACCATGGTTGGCCATGTGTGATCTGACTCCTTTAGCCTTCAGGCCTTAGTGCTGTTTCAACACGTAGAGTTACAGAAGCCCATTGCTGCCGAAGGCAGACTGTGAGCAGATACACAGATGCAGCAGAGGCCTGGGCATATCCTGTGAATGGAGAGCTTTCCTGCTGGTGTGACTTATGTGAAGAATGTGGCAGAGGAGTCAGCAACAGGGCTGGCACAGTAACTTGAGGAGAGATGACAGAAGGCCGTCAATTCCATACAAAGTCCTCTGGACCATACTAGGGTTTTTTAAATAGCCAAAATATAATAGCAATGATTAGAGAGTCATTGAGAATAACTGAAAATCAATTTTGTGCATAACAGGTAGAACAATTTAGGTAAATCAGAACAAAGGGTCAGATAATCACTGGCCTTCGTTGCATTTGAAAAGCAAGAAGTAAAAAGTCAGAAACTAAAACGTTTGTAGATAAGTGGAATATTCCAAAAAATGAAAAAGATAATCAAACCTTATGAAATTCTTGATCTTTAAGGCTATAAGAATGATGTTGCAGAGTAATAGAAAGTAAGTTGGCTTATGGTAATCTTCCTAACACAAAAGATGTAAAGAATAAAATTTAATAAACAAGACAATGTGATCATTAGAACTCCATATTTAGAAACCCTATATACAAACTTAAATAACTTGACACCCACATAGCCATATATAATCTTAAATACTCCTTCAACTTGCAAAAACATTTGCCAGTTTGCAATTTCCTCCCCTCCTTTTTTTTTTTTTTTTAACCACACTAGCAGTGTCACAGTGAAGATACAGCTGATGACAGTGACGATTAGTGACCTTAAGAACACAGCTGGCTTTCTATTTTTATTTGTGTAAAACTCTGTTCTTCAGCTAAATGATGCTTTAAAGACCTAAACTAAAATCTATGCAGTAAATGCAATTTGCATTGTTTTTTATTTAGTGTGTGTATACATAGGGACACAACAAAGCCAGCTTTTAAAACATACATACACATACACATACAAATACACACATACACAGACACACACACTCCAAAATATGTAAAGACCCATATGGAAAACCATATGCAAATCAACCAGGAATGAATAACTGAATGATGATAAGTTCAAAGAACCATTTAGGGTCATACACAATTACCTGTTGACAACACATTTCAAAACAGAGCTACTATGTATTCATGTAAATTACTCCTAATTTTCTAGAGATAGAGTAAACAAAAAAATCCAACACATTTAGAATATATCAATGAACAAGCTTTGAGACTTTATTTCAACAACTAGGAAAGATAGAAAAAGGCAGCAGAATTTGTTTCAATTTGGATGATTGTTTCCTTATTCTTCTTTCTTCAAATTAGATGTAATAGCTTGAAGAGGTTCATCTGGATATTTGCAGATAAAAGTATCTACCTACAAATAGGCATATTTCTGAACATGGGTAGTAAGAAAGGCAAACAGGTTTAACATTCCTAGTGTAACTGATGCTGAGTAGATAGGACAGCATACCGTGAACTTAACCAAACTTCAGCAAGGAGAATGGGGTTCAACGATGATAGTTTTCCAGGGAACCAGCCTAGTAGTTGGTAAGAACAGGTTAGTCAGAAAGAGAAAGGAATGGTGTGATTTTTCTGCCCATTCTCATCATTGTTTATGACACAAGCCTATGAAAATAAGCTTTCTGTGAAATAATTATTTTACATATTGTGCCTGTGCAAGCTCATTCTGTAGAAGATGTTGGGACTTCCTTATTCAGGTTTTGAATAATCTAAAATGGTAGACGTATCTAAATACAGATTTTTCTATAACATTAGTCCTCTAATTTGAGAAAAGTACAACAATGTGTACTTGTTGGCCTGGTTCCTTGTAAAGACAAAAGGAATGGATGACTGGCAGGAATTCCAAGCCATTTATCCAGTTTTTACATTCTTTCTCTAAACACATGAGGGGCTCATAAATTAAGCCTTAGTCTCCTAGACTGAAAGCCATTTGAAAAGTAGACCATGGTATGTTTATCTCTCTGTATTCCCAGGCAACAGTGTATTGGCACCATGAAAGTGTTTGCATTAAAAAAAAAGAGAGAGAAATTTATACATTGTTAGCTCCACCATATGACACCTGAGCTTTAGAGGCATTCCTCAACACCAGTCTATGGATAAAGATCCCAGAGGGTTTTCACTACAAGAGCACACAATATTCACACACACAAAGCCCTCTTCCTGGAAATCACTGTGCCATAGGTGTGAGCTGGTATGTGAGAAGACATGACTTGTGCTTTATCTATAATGTGGTATATGCAATCTTAGGACCTGGCCCATCTGATTAAACAAGAAATAACAGAAAAGAGTAATGAGATTATGTCACTTATGCTGAAACCAGTCTGCTTCTTACACATACCACATTCAAAAGGTATACATCTGTGGGCTGACCCTGTAGCCCAGCAGTTAAGTGCTATGTATTACATATAGAACCAGTTTCCATATGGCTGAACTGACTGCAGTTCAAATCCTGGCCCCAGCAGTGTGAAAAACATGTTTGGTACATGCACATGTGTGTGTATGCACTCAGAATCCTTATAGGATGGAGAAATGGAGAGAAAGAGATTACAGCCTGACCTTATCCCATTGGGGGGATGCTTCCTCTCTCCCTCTCTCTCTCTCTCTCTCTCTCTTTCTCTCTCTGGCAAGCACACATGATCTCTGGTGATAAACAATTTTTTGTAATAATATATCCAGTTGCAAAGCACATCCCTCCTGTTGCTCTTTTCCTTTCCTAATCCCCATCCAGTGTTTAGGCAGAATGAAGAGAGAACAAAGCAAGGTGTAATCTGAGACTCCAGTGGTTATCCCTTGCACCAGCTGATGACCTAAAGGGGTGTACATTTCTTTAGGGAGGATTAAACTATCTTTTGAGCAAACTTCTCATACAGATTCTAGTAAAATAGAGTCAAAATGTCAATTGCATCTAATCAATGGTGCGTAATTTTTCAGTAGACTAAGATATTCTTTGGTTTGAGTGTACCTTAGCCATGCTGTTTTACATGAAACCTAATTTGAGTGGAAATCATCCACTTGCCATTAAGGTATAACTTTCCTCAGAAAAATGTAAGTCAAGGCCAGTTTTCTCTTATAGAAGACAAATGAATGTAGCTTAAATAACTCTACCTCAGGTTACAATCTTAAAAATATGACTCAAAGCTGGTTTAGTTAAGGCTTCAGTAATTTAAGAAAATTGCCTAGGAGAGTAATTGGTATTGTACCAAAACTAAATATTTCACAGTTACATTTGCTCTTGCCTAAAAATAAAAACTGGAGCAATACAGGGGAAAACTGCCAAGACTGAAAATAATATGCAGCAGCTGTAAGTAATTGGGAGTGATAATCATAATTAGACAAGATTTAAGATATGTGTTAAAACTGAGATTGGATCTTCCTGTTGACAACTGGAAGAAATCCCAAAGGCCTGGACTCTCTGCCTAGCCTGGACACTACTACTCCATGCCTGAGAGAACTCCTCCAAAACCCAACTTGGCGTTAGGTCAGCCATGAAACCACTCTCTGACTGCCATGTACCATGCTATTCTTTTAGGCAAAAGAATGGAAAGAAAAGAAAAAGAAGAGGCCATACTCCCCAACTTTAAGAAGACTAAAGACTATAGGAGACTGGCCAATTACTTAGTAGTAAATTCTAGTAAATTAAAAAAATATATATTACAAAGAAGCCAAAAAATGGAGAGGATGAATATTTGTATATGATAAGATGAATATCTTTGTAAGTCCACAGAAACATTGATTTAATCAAGTGCAGATTAAGAATGAAGTAAAATACGCTTGTTCCATGGAAAGCATCTCGAGCTAAACAGAAAGCTCTGTGGAGACAGGGGCCATTTCTATTTTGCTACCTGACAGAGAAAACCTGGCACATGGCTCACATGGATTTGTTGAGTGAGTGAGAAAACGAGGAGTAGTAAAATAATCCTTGAGGGAGTGCTCAGGCTTTGTTAAGTGCATACTGGGTGGTTTACACATATCAATATATTTAAAATTTACAATAACTTTGAAGATACTACCAATGCTCATTTGTAGATGAAGATATTGAAATAAACAAACACAAGAAACTTGCCTATTGTAGTCCAGTTAAAAAGGACTGAAGTTGGAATTTGGACCTATGTCATCTAGCTCCACAGTTCACACATTACACACAATTTTTATTTAAAAATTACTTAAGGGCCAGTTGGTGGATAGTGGTTAAGATGGCGGGCTTCCATGTGGCTGACTGTGCAGTTTGAGTAGACCATGTAGCGTGAGAGATGTGTTCGTGTGTGCTCAGATTTCCAAGAGGAGAAGGGAAGAGAACGGACTGTGGCATGGTCATCCCTCCTGGAAGTTGCTTTCTCATGTTCTCTCTTTCCTCTCTCTTTCTCTTTTTCCCTCTTCCTTCCCCTCCCCCACTCTCTCCAGCAAGTGCTCATGCCTTTTAGGAAACTAAAAAACAACAAAAAGTACTTAGAAACTAGGAAGAATAATAACCAGCCAGTTCCAGTTCTATTGTTTTTTTTAAAAATTCCCATCTCAAAATTCTGACCAGTGCAGTTTTCTCTGACACATCCCATTTTTTTCTTTCTTTCTTCTTTTTTCTTAAATAAAATAGTGAATATGAAACCATTTTCTGTGTTGCTCAAGGTCTGCATGTTCTTATATTTCTTTTATTTTTTCCTTTCATCCTCTTCTCACTTAGTTCTCCTTTCCTTATCAATTTAAACTTTTCTTTTACTTTCTTTTGTTTTCCTCAGAAAAAATCAAATACATGTTGGGAAAGAAAGAGAACAATTTCCCATCACACACTTTGCCTTAAAGGCAAGAAACCATAGGGACAGTTATTGAAATAAGGTATTATATCAAGGTGATCTTAAGTTAGACAAATGCATATTTAGTAATATTTTCCCAATTTAATTCAATAAACACCTAGGGAACATTTGATATAAGTTACAGATGCACTTATTACAAAGAGGGATGCTTTATGGCTTCTACAAGTTTATAGTCCTGCGGAAGTATCGGCATATATAGACAGATACACACACACACATATGTTTAAAAAAATCTGAAATAAGGTATAAGCAGAAGGCTAATTTTATTAGTATGAAAAAGGCATTATGGAAAAGTGATATTTTAGGTGTTTAATGATGAGTAGGATTTTAATAAGCAGAGAAGAGTGATAGAAAGGAGGCCACCTCAGCTTAAGGATGGAGCATGGGATAAAGCAAATGACATGGGATAAAAAAACCTGAAAATAGGTAGAGAAGAAAGATTCAGCAAAATCTGGGTAAGGAAAGACAATACTGTTCTGAAAAACAGAAATGAGGTGTTGTCTTTCCAATGGATTGGTGGTGACAATGGGGAAATGAATATAAATCAGATAATCACTCAACAAACTTACTGAGCACATACTAAGTAGTCTTTTTTCAGCACCAAAGACAAAAGATACATATATCTTGGCTTTGAGATACCCATGGTCAATTCAGGTTAAGATGCATAAATGTTACAATTTACTGACTAAAGTGGGGAAAAGAGATAACAGTTATTTTCTTTAATTTCTTAACATCAATTGATTGGGATTTAATACACCAAGCAAATATAATTGAGCCAAATAGTAATAAGACCCTTGACTTTACTACCATTAGCCCTGTTCTCCAAATAATTCAACTGTCATATACATATACACTAAAACCACATATAAAGATGTCAATCAATTGGAATAAAGTTATATAATGAGGGCATACTTTAGCAATTGGCTATTATACAGCTGTTTTTAAGAATGAGTTATAGATATGTATAGTAGTCCCCATGTATCTGTGGGGGTTACATTCCAAGACCCTCAATGGATCCCTGAATACCAAATCCTATATACATTATGTTTTTTCCTATACATACATACCTATGATAAAATTTAATTTATAAATTGGACATATTGAGAGAGGCAGAGAGAAACAGGGAGAGGAAGAAAACACCCTCTGATGGGGTGTGTTCTTACCACATCCCTTCTCCTCCATTTCTCTATTCTGTCAGGATTTGGGTGATGTATGTGCATACACCAATGTATTTTTCTAAGCCACCCATGCCAGGATTCAGAGAGTGGTCGGCCATGTGGTATCTGGTTTCCTTAACTACTATGTCACAGAACCAACCCCCAATAATTGTGTCAGTATTTATATCTGTTTTCCAGAAAATCTACCTTCCATTACTCCTTAGGGAGTCCTTCCATGTTGAACATTGTCCTTACAGTAGAATATAGTCTAATGTTCTATATTTTACTGTTTATTTGTATCCCCAAGTAGTATGAACTTTACTTGAAAGGAGGATTGGGTTTCATTCATCTTTTCCTATATGATTCTTAATTCAAACTTCAGTACATAAATAAAAATTCAATATATAGTTAAAAAGTATGAATGATGATATGACTTGAAATTAGGTATCTGACTTCACACTCCTTTGATTAAATTTGCCTTTTTTTTTGCCTACTGATTGTTTATGATTATTGCTTGTAATTGAAGGGAAAAAATGCAGCAGTTTGTAGCTCATTTTAGGACTAATAGAAGTATCACATTCACGAACAACTAAAAAGATCATCAATTTGCAGCACTAGTGAAAAAAAGTATGCTATTTTAATTGTAAAATTATAGTTAATTTTTACATATAGCATTGATAATATCCTTGTCATATTTAAGCCAATACGAGGTGGAGTGGAAAAAGGTACAGGCATAATGGGAAAAAAGATAACACTGAAGGTAGATGATAGAAAGGAGCATATGTGGGAATATATAGAAATCAGTTTAAAAAGGACCATGCCTATCTAAATAACCATTGTATTCCAGTATTTAATGCAATCATATGCCACATAATGACACTCCAGTCAGCATGAACTGCATATATGACAGTGCTACATGTAAACTAGGTAGGTAATAATTGATACCAACTATGTTTGTGTAAGTACACTTTATGGTTTACACAATGATGAAATAATCTAACAGCATATTTCTGAGAACATATTCCTGTCATTAAGCAATTCAAAACTTTTATAATTTTAATTTTATAATTATAATCTTTTTTTAAAGAATTATTATTTTTATTTGTTTATTATTATTATTATTATTTTCACATGAGTTTTGCCAGAGAAAGACATAGAGAGAAAGAGAGAGAGAGAGGGAGAGTGAGAAAGCAAGCCACCAGGTCCAGGACTCGAATAATGGTTGGCCATGTGGGAATTCCAGTGCCTTAACCACCACGCCACCTGCTGGTCCCCAAAACTATATAATCTTGGTAACTAGATTAATAAAAACTTGCTGAATAAATGACAGAAAGTTTATTAGTACATTTTCTAGCATATAAACATGTCGCTTGCTTCAGAAGAGAGTCTATTGTTAATTTCATAGGGTAGAAGTATTCATTTTAATTATAAGTTAATTTATTTAAATGACTAATCTAGACATTTCTTGAGCACCCACTATATACTAGATTTTGTGTCTAGACATATAAAGACAAATAAGACATATCCTAGGTGAATTTAGAATTTTCTTAATGAAATAGATACAAAAAATATTTGCAATGCAGTATAATTGTTATCATACGTACATGTATAAGTATGAATATATAAATCACAGACTAATAACACAAGAAAAGGATAATAAGTTCAATTTGTTGGATAAGGAGAGCAGATTTAGGAACAATTCCTTTTAAAGGATGAATAAAGAGTTTTGAGTTTCCTTGTTGCCTACTTAATGCACTATTTAATTTGCCATGACATGATAACACAGATAATTTACCATTGCTTTGTATGGTTTGTTTTTTAAATCTATTTCTTGTTTATGAAACCACTTTACTTATTATTGGTCCTTTACTATTATACTAGTTTTATTAGACTCAAGATTCTTTAAAACATTAAGTATAAAATGTCTGTTACTGAAAAGGTCATGCACTAAATATTTATTTATATTTTTTAAAAGTCTCCTAGGTCTTGAACAAGGAAAAATAAGGAGTTCTGTAGTTTTATATTAGCCTTCTTACATACCAGAAATTGAAATGCTATCTGTTCAGCAATAGACTTATTTTCTTCATTTGTTAACAAAACTTACTTGTGATGCAAATAGATGCATGAAATAGTTGATCTGGCTCTTTTATTAAAAAGTGGTAGCTTCAACACTGGAATCCCACTCTTATGGAATCAACAATTGCACTGTCAAGGAAACTTCCCACTGGCAAGGGCCAATGCATCTTTCCTCCCCTTTAATTTCTTAGAGGTGTAAACAACATAATTTATTCTTGTTATTCCATAGCAATTTAGTCATTTGTGAAAGTTCCATTAAAAACTACCTGCTGGTAATTCAAACTCAGTGTGACTAAAATTGCTTCTGAATTTGAGTTATGGATTTAGGAATGAAACAATATATTTCTTGATTACATAACTTCAATTTCTCCTATGAAACAGTGTTTGAAATCTGGTTTTTATTAAGAAAAAGTGGCAAAAGAATGTTGGTGAATTTTCTTGTTATTATTATTATTATTGTTATTATTGTTATGGTAAATGTGAATCAGACTCAAGTAAGTCCAAGCATGACTGCAACATTCAATTGTTGGAACACAATATAATTCACATACAAAGAGGCAATTATCCTTCTGTGAAATGAAGTGGAATCCATTTAGTAGACACTAGCAATGCTCCAAACTTGATGAGTCTAGGTGTTCAGTGAAAATTTAGTATGCCTGTTAGCCAAGAACCACATGAACTTCTCCACATATAAAACTGTGATCGTCCTAATGTATAAATGTAGTCATACATTCAGCTGCTCCAGATTCTTCAAAATCTCCTTAAGTATAAAAACCTAAACCCTTTTTCATTACAATCGAGATTGCTCTACCAGGCTTGAGCTTCAGTTTCAATTCCCTCTGCTTCAGGCCTCCTGCTTCATGGTACAGCAAGATTAATCTACTTTTAGATCCTAGAATACATGCCTGCTCTCACTTTTCTTCAAGTCTACAAATATATTGTTTCCTCTACTCAAATGACAGTATTATTTAGTAAAACTCTCTATTAAATCACCCCTTCCTTGCCTAGGCAGATTTAAATGCATATTTTTTTTCTGTGTCACTGCAGTTTGCACATGTAACTCTAATATTCCTAGGGATTTATCATAACTGTTTGAGTATTTTTCCTTTTAAAAAAAAACAAAAGACCTTGGAAATGTTTTCCAGGACTTAGTATAGCATTTGGCAGATAAAAAAGATCTACAAAAATATAAATGAATGAATGAATGAATGAATGAATGTTGTCCACTAGTACAAAAATTGACAATACATGTAAGAAGAATATTAACATTAGTGACTACTTATTGAGTTCTTAGTACATTTCTAGCCCAGTGCAAAATGCTATAGAAGCTTCTCCTCCAGTTCTCACCAAGCCCTGTCAGGTGGAGTCTATGATTTCTGTCTCATCTTTGAAAAAAGCAGAAACTCAGAAAGGTTAGTCAAATAGTCAAAGCCACACACTGTCATAGAATGAAATCAGATGTGAACCTAAGTCTATCTGCCTCCAGTAACCGTGCTTTCTCACGTATACCCAGCTGCCTTGTGATTATTGTCAAGATCCTCAAAGACACAAATTAGATTTTGATTTAATCTTTTCCGTTTCTTTCCAGCTCCAAGTACAGCCCAGTATGGAATTACCGGGAGCGCTGACGTTCTTTTCTCCTGCTGGTACCTTGTGTTGACACTGTCCTCTTTCACCAGCATATTCTACCTGAAGAATGCCATTCTACAATAAATTTAAAGACCCATAAAAGGCTTTTAAGGATTCTCTGAAAGTGCTGATGGCTGGATCCAATCTGGTACAGTTTGTTAAAAGCAGCGTGGGATATAATCAGCAGTGCTTACATGGGGATGATCGCCTTCTGTAGAATTGCTCATTATGTAAATACTTTAATTCTACTCTTTTTTGATTAGCTACATTACCTTGTGAAGCAGTACACATTGTCCTTTTTTTAAGACGTGAAAGCTCTGAAATTACTTTTAGAGGATATTAATTGTGATTTCATGTTTGTAATCTACAACTTTTCAAAAGCATTCAGTCATGGTCTGCTAGGTTGCAGGCTGTAGTTTACAAAAACGAATATTGCAGTGAATATGTGATTCTTTAAGGCTGCAATACAAGCATTCAGTTCCCTGTTTCAATGAGTCAATCCACATTTACAAAGATGCATTTTTTTCTTTTTTGATAAAAAAGCAAATAATATTGCCTTCAGATCATTTCTTCAAAATATAATACATATCTAGATTTTTCTGCTCGCATGATATTCAGGTTTCAGGAATGAGCCTTGTAATATAACTGGCTGTGCAGCTCTGCTTCTCTTTCCTGTAAGTTCAGCATGGGTGTGCCTTCATAAAATAATATTTTTCTCTTTGTCTCCAACTAATCTAAAATGTTTTGCTAAATCCTACCATTTGAAAACAAAATTAAACCACAGTGATAAAGCTAAACTATACCCTATCTCTAAAGAACAAAGGAGGTATTTGACTGTAAACTCTTTTTCTTCGTTATCAGTGGGGTTCTAGAATTCTCCCCACAATAACTCAATTTCTGTGATGAAAACAGTTTAATAACATCGTACCGTAGATGGACCACATGATTTCGTTAGTCGTAGCTAAATGTGAGATCCACTGTGGGAAATCATTCCCTCTAAAATGATAGCACAGTCCATTCCAGGGCTTGCCTAGCAATACAGCATCTTCTCCTTTCATTGTCTAAATCAAAGTTTTTAAGATGGTTTGTCAGAAAGGACACAAAGTCTTATTACCTAATATTACACTCGTTGGTAAGCACTCAAAATTAATTTGGTTTTGTGGTAGGTAAGCTAGTATGACAGAGACAGTGCTCCCTTGGACAGGAGCATTTTGCATATTTTCCATCTGAAAACATCACTCAATTGATACTCTGGATGCATGTTATATTTTAAAAAAAATTAGCTCCAAACTATAATAAATATTCCGCGTTGGTATGCAGCAGATCAAGCATGGAAATAATTAAATAAATCCTCAATAAAATCTTCCTCTATAACTATTTCAGTTCAAAGAAGTGAAGCTTAAAAAAAAAAATCATGCTCTGTTTTCTTCTTACATTTTAAATGTAAGATGTGATCAATTGACAATAAGACACAATGATGAGACTACCTTAAGCTATATTAATTATTAAATTATTGCAAAAATTAAATTATTTCTATTATAAAGATGGAAAATGACAATTTAGAAGGAAAATGCTGTGACTCTAAATATTATATTACAGGAATAGTTTGATGGTTTTACGCTTTACTAAAGAAAGATCATAGCCTTGAAAGCCATTTTACAGGTTTGATGAAGTTACTAGCTTCAACACAAATTTCTACAAATAGACCCCATTTGCAAGTCATAACAACAAAGATCATACTAATAAAATTATAAGAATACGAAAAACTTTACAGAGGTTGTACATATTTAAAATATCTAATATTTTGCCCTAGAAGGGATAGCTTGAAAATGATCATTTTCCAAATAAAATTTAGTCCCAAAGTACACCATAAATCCATTTTAATTAGAAAAGTGAATCTTAAATGAGGGGGCATAAATATACCATCTTTCCACAAAATGGCAATAATATGGCATAATGCTATTAAATTTACTAACTGGGATAGATTTATGACATTATTTTGACTGATATATTAAAAATGGGCTTTTGAACAAATATGGATTTAACTTTATTATTTATTGCTTTTTAAAAATGTTCTTTGTGGAATTGGTGAGTAAACTACACTTTTTTCTTTTTTGTATTGCAGCTTTAAAGTGGCACACTCCATAATAATCTACTTACTAGAAATAGTGGTGCTACCACAAAAGTGTTAACCATCAGTACCATTGTTTGGGAGAAAGAAACAGATCAAGAATGCATATTATACAGTGATCGCTTTCCTAGAGTTAAAATACCTCCTCGTTGTAAGGTCTGTAGGGTAAATGTGAGGTAAATTGAGGTATAAACTATGGATGAACCAAATAATTAGTTCAAAGTGTTGTCATGATTCCGAATTTGTGGAGTCTGGTGTTTTTTCCATAGAATGTGACAGAAGTACAGTCATAGCTCAGTAGCTATATGTATTTGCCTTTATGTTAGAAGAGACTTTCTTGAGTGACATTTTTAAATAGAGGAGGTATTCACTATGTTTTTCTGTATCACAGCAGCATTCCTAGTCCTTAGGCCCCTGGACAGAGTGAAATCATGAGTATTTATGAGTTCAATATTGTTCAAATAAGGCTACAGTATTTGCTTTTTTGTGTGAATGTATTGCATATAATGTTCGAGTAGATGATTTTACATTTATGGACATATGAAATGTCTGATTACTCCATTTTATCAGTCCTGACTGTACAAGATTGTTGCAATTTCAGAACCGCAGTTTTATAAAATTGATTTGTCTTTCGATCTATAAAATTTTTTTAGCTATTCATTTTGGCACTATATTTTTCAAAGTTCCATTTGTGGGACTCCTTTCGTTGCCCCTAAATTTTTTTAAAGAAGAAAGGAAAAAAAATAAAGAGCAGTTAAGAAAGGAGAGTGGAGGAAAAAGAAAGAGAGAAAAGGAAAAGAAATAAAGAGGGGAAGAAAGGGAAGAAATGAAAGGAGGAAGAGAGGAATGATAGGAGAGAGGAAAGATGAGAAGGAGCAAAGAACCAGAATATTAGGGTAGTTAAGTTACTCATTTGCATTCTTGGTTTAAACTGCAAATGGTGTAATTATGTTTTACAATGATCTCATTTGAAACATGAGTCCTGTTACACCATTAAGTTTCTACTATGCAGCAATTAGATAATGAAAAGTATTGCCCAAGTATTAGTATTATGTGTTTTTTTGAGACACTAAAAGATTTGAGAGCAAGAATTTCAAACTTAAAGCCACTTTCGGGGGGTTTATAACTTAACTGAAAAGTAAATGCTTCATTATAACATTAAGCTATATCTAGAAAGTAGACTGGAGAACTGAGGAAATTATCAGATAATTCAAGACAAAAAAAATATATTTAAATACCCCTATATGTGAAGTCAGAAAACTCTGAGAAACTGAAGTATAAACGCCAATCATCTATATCAATCAAATTTACCGAGTAATTGTTAATTTATCCATTGTGCTTAGCTTTGTGACACAGCCAAAAGTTACTATTTAATCTTTTCAATAAAAATTGTTTTTTGAAATCCAGAAATGATTTAAAAAGAGGTCAGGTTTTTAACTATTTATTGAAGTATGTGGATGTACAGTATTTCAATAGATATGAATATGAATAAATGGTATGCCTTAAGATCCTTTGAATATGTATTTACTTTAAAGACCGGAAAAAGCTCTTCCTGTCTTTTAGTAAAACATCCATATTTCATAATCTGATGTAAAATATGTTGTACTGTTTCCAATAGGTGAATATAAAGTCAGTTTATCAATTAAAATATGTATTTGACTCATTTTAAAACTCAAGTAGTTTAAGAAACAAAGAAGTAACGATTTAAACATATTTTTGCTATTCCCTTCTTCATTTCCTGCTATATCCATTGTGTCACACTCACATCTTTCTGGTACTCCAAAGCGATACAGGTGAAAATTTTAGATGCTATTATTTCAAAGGGCTCCATACTGTATTCTTTCTTTTGTTGATTCTCTAAAGGTGCAACAGGCAGAACTACATCTAATGTAAAATCATTTTTTATGTGGAAACAACAGTTGGCGTAATGGCTATGTCATTGGACTCCCATGTAGTTGACTGTGGTTCGATTCCTAGACCCAGTGACTTAAACTCACACTAGACGCATGTGCATGCATGCCCAAGATCCCTAGACGAGAATGGAGGAGAAGGGATTGCGGCATATCCATCCCACGGGGGGGGGGGGGGGGTGATTTCTCATCTGTCTCTCTGTCTTTCTGGCACGTACACATGCCCTATAGCAAAAGCATCTCCCCCAAAAAAAGATTTTTTCTGAAAATATTTTATTATCAGTTCTTTAGAACTTTACCATCTGAACAACAGCAGAGTTAGCAACAGAGACTAATGATAAAATCCTAATGATTTTACAGACTGGCCAACTGAAAATTTGAATGACTCAGAAATGCAATTTCTTAAGATGGCTGGGTATAAAACAATAGGGAGTAGATCTTCTACCTCGAGACATTCAAATATAGTTTTCTTAAAAACATCTTGTTTCTTTTTTTAAATGTAATTTGGCTGCGAGCCCATAATTTGTAAATACTATAATATGCAAGGGGGCCCATCCAAGTGAATGATTTAAGTCCTCTTTTCCAACACTGTTCATCTGTAATGGTCAGCCAAATCAAAAGGAACAATACAGTAGATAAAACAACTGACAAAGATCCAAAGATGAAAGATATTTGTGCTTGGTTTAATAAGGTATTTTGAAATATGGTGTTATTGTTGTTTTGAAAAAACCATATATACCAAACCCTTCTCTCCACTCCACCCTTCCCATCACCACCAAAAAAGAAGGTAAAAAGAAAACACACTAATAATGTCTGGTTTTTCCACTGCCTCACTATTTCTTTTCTTTTCAACTTCTATCCTGATTTCAATTATATGATGGGAATAGTAGCATCAAGTATCAGACTCAGAGAGCTACCACATGAAGCAGAGCTATTTTATAGTTTCTCTCTAAACATAGTTGGTCCAAATAGATATACAGTACTTCAAAAACCACATCTAGATATTCAGAAAATAATTACTCACATTAACCTGTCAGGCAGAAATATGAAAATTTCAGGACAAAACAATCCAAAAATAATTCATTCAAGACAGAATTTGATCCAAACTCCTGAGAGTCAACATACTCCCTCTAAACTTCCCAAGAGGCATATGCCTTCACATTTACATACAATTTTTCCTAAGAATTCCAAATTTACTGAGACTATTTAGGAATTGAAATTTCCAATTAAAGAAAAACAAACTCTCAAGCTAATCGAGTAAGTACTTTCATTCTTCCTGTAGAGGAAGAGAAGAGAAACAACTTTTAATTCTTCTCCCAAGAAACTTCGCCCACTATCCTAAAGCTAGCCTAAACTATCCCAAGTCCTTCGGTCTAAAAAACATACTCTACCTCATGTGGCAGCTAGTTCCTTCTCAATGCACACAACTGTGCCTACCTTGCATTTTGTAACAGCAAGCACTTCGGCAGACATTGATACTTTGGCTTTCACACACTTTAAAACACTGAAAGTAGAAAATAGGATTGTCACGTATTGATGATAAAAATGAGATTCAACTTGTCACTTACTGGAAATTATATTTCTACTAAGAGGCAGAGTTGAGCCAAATGTGGAATGCAGAATACTTCCCATCTGTTTCTGTTCCCATTAGTCTTCCTAGGAATAAGAAAAGAATGTGATCACATGGTTAACTTCACAAAACTATGTATATTTATGTTTCTATAGCCTTGCTTATACACACACCCACAGATCTTTATTTCCCAATGCTTCTGGAGGGTATGGAGTTAAAGACCAAGAGATTTTGTACATCTCGTCTGCAACTTTTGGAGTGTGGAACATACAATGCAAATACCTTCGGACACACAGTCTTTGGTTGTATTAGACCTATCACATCAAATGGTGGATCTTGTTATTATCACTTGTACCTTATTTTTAATATAACATTTTTCAAAGGAGCTGCCAAGTTTTGCATAATCTACTAAGACTATTCCTCATACATCTGCTATTAACACAATTCTTGGGGAAATGGAGATTAGAATACACACACCCTTTTTTTTGTAATTCAAAATAGAATATCAATTTTAATATCGACTTTTGTTGTTTGAATCACTTTATATTCAAATGCTAATTATGTACATACCTGTTTGTGCTGGGGCAGCAGAACAAGAAGGTGGTTCTGTTTCTAGAAATTGAACTATATGCATCATAAGAAATACATTTGCATTTTGTCATCAAAATATAAATATAATGCAAATCCTATGGACATCACCATTTAGTTTATAAAAATATAAAAATAATTACTTCATATACTTATACAATGAATACATTGATCCAGTAATGAAAACCTTGGTAAGATATTACAACAAAAGAAAAGGACAACCCAAGGAACAGGTACATTTGTAAATCAAGAATATTGAAATCAGTGCACTGTTGGAGGCAAAGCTGTCCCCAGAGCAAGTAAGAGGATTCAATTGAACTTTACCCTAGAATTTATTTCCATATGTATAGACAAAAAATATTTTGCTTTAATATCACTTATCTACAACATGGAAAAGAGTTCAAATGTAATAAAAGATTACAGATATAGAATCAGAAGCAGTTAACCTGAAAAAAATGTGCTCCAATATGTGTGGATTTTCATTGCAGCAATTATTTTTCTTAAAATGATAAGATGTAAAATTTTTTTAAATAGTAAATTAAATGAACTACTAATACTTTGAATATTGATAGTATAATTCCTATTTTAATGACAAAAACTCCCAAGTTATCTTTACAGCTTACTATTCTACATTCTCTATATTCCCATTACTCTTTTTCTTCCTTATCACACAAATTATTACCCAATAGACTCGGACATGAAGAAGGGGGAAGTAACCATTAAAACAAAACTATCATGACTCAAGAATCTACTTTGATGAAAATTACTTTTTTTGGACACTTGTTAAAAGAATTAAAAGTTTTTTTGTGATGAGGACATTTAATTCATGGTATAAAAGGGATTTTTACATCAACAATAATAAAAAACAAGTAACAGTTGAGATAGTAGTATTTTCTCAACCAAATACAATGGAAATTGTAAGAACATTGCAAGAAGCTTTAGTAAAACAGAATGGTCTGTTTCCACTTAAATGCTAATGAGCCCAGTCCTAGCATGAATTTTGGTTTGGTGAAAGCTGTGGGAGGTAGCATGGTTCATTAGGTTTTCAAAGCTTTAAACTGTTAAAGAGGGTGGTTTTCCTCCTTTATTACAACTGGATTGCTAAAAGTGCTGGGATGTTCCTTGGTGGAACTTTGAATTTGCTAGTTTCTTCATTAATTTTGACCTTTTTGCATTCAATAAAAGTTAACTTCACACTAAACCACAGTAGACTTATGCCTCCTGCAGTTCTGGATTATGCTTAAACAAGTACTCTAAGCACTTGGAATTTCTTGAGAAAATTTGGGGACTGTATTTTAGAAAAAAGGACTTATAAAATATTCCTTGAAGAAAATAACATGTGAACAATAAAGAACAAAGGTTCCCTGATTGTTCTAAAACACCTAATAAAATCCATAGACCTCTTAGCCAGTTTTCTGAATAGTTTCATAAATGCAGATGATGGTTTCCCCAAAATTTGACATACATTTGATAAGTCACCTGGAAAAACTGCGACCAATAACTCATTTTTTTATATACTCCTTAAGAAATCATTACCAGAGATTTGAAACTGTTTCAAGCTGATATCTTTTTTGGAACAGAACAGACACATGCACAAACACAAAATCTCACTGCTATCATATCAGTGATCTGGAAAATAAGCTTGGAAGACGGCTGCAAGTTGACCATGTGGTGTTCTGGATAATTTGAAAAAACGAGAGAGAGAAGAAATGACAACAGTGTAACCAACAGTTTCTGTTTAGGTTTAATTTGCTAAAATTTTAGCACAAAGAACATCTTGTGATTTAATTAATCAGAAGATGGCACCTGCTTTATCTACTGACATGGTGTAAAGCAGATTTTTTAAAAATTGGAATAAAATTGTTTCTGGAAATGTATCTTTCCTGTTGATAGACTAATTTATGGTTTGGAAGTCTTACTGTCTAATAACCTTAAATGTTGACAAGGAGAAAGACTTCTTTTGGTTTTAATCGAGAAACAAAGTTTTTTTTTGTTCTTGTAGTTGTTTTGTTTTTAAAATTAGATTTAGCTATTTTTTTCCTGGAAATGTACATTTCCAGTTTATAGATAAATTGAGAAATGTTCAGACATTCCTGTCCTCCCATAATTTAATTCTCAAAATTTATAACAAAGTATTATGGTTTTTATGTAAGACAAATATATATCTTTTATTATCAAATAACACAAGAACTTACAGAATTGTCTCTATTTTTATGTCGAGGCTAGTTCTCAGGCTAGTATCATTTCAAGAAGAATTCGTCATATGATGATTATGGAAATTTTAAAAATCAAATTTAGTTCAGAATGAAAACAAATTTCCTTTTCCCTTTATCAGTGAACTTGGAATGTCCTGTGGCATCCATTCGCTTATTCATTCATTCACTCATCCGACCAAGAAGTGTGATGTAGGCAACCTTGGAAGAGCCATCTGAAAGGAATAATCTGAGTAAATCTGGATATTTAAAAAAAAAATCTCCAAACTGGAGAAAAAGACATCTGTTTCTCTACATTACCTTAAAATTGAGAGAGAGAGAGAGAGAGAGAGAGAGAGATAAAGCGAGAGAGGGACATGGGAGAAGAGAGGGAAAGGGAAAGAAAAAGGAATAGAGGAAGTGGAAGAAGAAATGGAGAAAGGAACGAGAGTGGGCAAGAATGAGAGTGAGAGTAAGAACGAGAGTGCGAGAGATTAATGTCTACTTTCTCCTTGAAAAATAACACGAAAATGTTGCTGGAGAAAAACGTCTGGTGCGTGCGCATTTTGGGTGTGTGTACTTCCTACTTCCTGGTCTATCACGAAAAACAATGTAATCTCTTTGCCATGTGGCTAAGTTCCCACACTTCCAACTAGTAAATACAGTAATATGAATAAAGGTTGTCTCTCTGTATGTGTGTGCGTGTTTATATTTCCTAAATTGTCACTCCTCTTGTTCCTAAATAGATTACTTTTCTTCACAAATGAAATTTTAATAATAGCATTTCATTTGTGTCCTTTTCTCAAGAAAATATGACAAGGCTTGACAATAAAAAAAGGAAGATGGTGAAAAAGATAGTTCTAAATTAAATATGGAAGCATATTTATACTTTAGACCTTCGTGAAATATATAGGCTAGTCTGATATTAAATAAATAAACATTTCCTCCTAGAATGACAACAACAAAAAGGAAGCGATACTCTGGGAAGGTGACCCACATTCCTTTACATCCCAAGAGCTCCCTGAGCAGACCGGATGAGGCGCGCTGGCTGAGGAGGGGTTGTCCACTGTGAGGTAGAGACCTGTTATGGGTACTCTCTTGCTCACTTATGAAAGGAATAAATTTAAAAACATTAAGAAAAGAAAATATGACTATATTCCATTGTAGGAACATAATGAAGGAGATTTCTCTGTGACTATTAATAATAAATTCTAGTCAATCACTGAAATTATTTAAGAAAATAATAAAAATCAGACTTTGAATACTTTACACTTTATAAATATGCACAGTAAAATGAAGAATCTGATATTGTCAGATGTTTGTGATGTTTGCAAAAAAAAAAATCCCCAAATCCTTTAGAATTTTACTGAACTCAAGGCTTCCAGAAATATTGGAAAAGATTTTCCAAAAATGAACAAAAATTCAACTTCATTTATTTATTTATTTATTTTTAGAGAGAGAGGATTTTTTTTTTTCCCTATTTGGCATGTGCACTTGCCAGAGAGGAAGAGAGACAGAAAGAGGGAAAGAACCCCCAGGGGGTGGTGGCCAAGTGGCAATCTCTTCTCCTCTCAGGATTTTGGACATGCGTGCATGCAGGTCGGCATGAGTTTTAAGCCATCAGGTCCGGGACTTGAACCACAGTAGACTATGTGGGAGTCTAGTATTGTAACCATTGAGCCATCTGCTGGTCTCTCTACTTTTTTTAAGGGGTATAGATGTGTCATAAATCTGTGATATCAGCAGAAAGACTGGGTAAATTGAACAGAAAAGGAATTTATTGTAGGGTTTGTGAGTAGCTATCAGAATGATGGAAAACTTGGATAGCAGGATATTTTTATGTATTTTTTCCCTCCTACTGCTTTCATGGACACCTGTCATCTACAATAAAATCTCAGCTGTTCTACCTTGACCCAGAGTAATCTCACTGTTCCCATGACTGCTGAACTGCAAGATCTAAAAACCTAAGTTTATACTGAAGAACTAAGCTTCCAGGTAAAGGAACTATCTACCCTACCTGAGTTTTAATTGTAGAAGATATGACCCTTTAGTCCACCATGATCCATTCACAGGAGCTATTTCTAGAGAGGAAGTATTCAGATACTATCTAGCCAGTACATGAAAATTATCTACTCCACATGCTGATAACAGGTGAGTTCTAAAAGGTCATACATAGAAAGACATTATACGTGTGCTTTCAGGCTAATGTAGTTATTTTCTATTTTAACTATGATCTGAGAAAAAGATTTAATTATACTTACACTTAGTGTCCTCTACAACACAATTCTTTGCTCATTTAAATAAACGTATTGAGCAATTCATCAAGACACATTTTACTTGTGTAGTGTAGTCTAGAAAAATATAGGAGAGATCATTTAAATTATTTTATCTGTTTTTTAAATAATTCCAAAGGTTATATTTTGTGAACTAAATTTTCAATTTGGGGAGATAGCTAGCTAGCTAGGTAGATAGGTAGAAAGATACAATGTTTTTTTCCTTAAAATCAGCATTTCTAGAGGAGAAATATGTACAAATTATGCCTTAAAGTTTTCTTTTTATGAGCAACAATCAACAAATACTTGTTTAATGTTATTTAGAGTTGATATAGATCATTATCTGGAACCTATAGACTTATTCTAGTACAAAGTTCTAATAAGTTTCTTAGGACTATTATGGCTTCCATGAAAATTCCTTATTTATTTTATAAAAAGAATTATTTGCTTATTTAATTCCACTTTTTATTATTATTTTTTGTTTGTTGTTTTTTGTTTTTGTTTTTGTTTTTCCAGAAGAAACAGAGAGAGAAAGAAAGGGAAAGTCAGAAAGCAAGCCACCAGAAGCAAGCCACCAGAGTCCAGGACTCAAACCACCGTCAGCTATGTGGGAATCCAGTGCCCCTAACCACCACACCAACTGTTGGTCCCAAACATTGCTTATTTTAAATGTACAGTAGCATAAAAGATTTTATACACATAGTTAATATTTTAGATTTTTTTTAGAGGTTTTTGCTTTACGACGTGTGTACTCACCAGGGAGAGAGCGAGATAGACAGAGATAAGGAAAGTGAGAAATCACCCCCTTTGGGAGATAGCCATGTCTTCTCCTACCCAGTATCTTGGGAAACACACACATACATACCCAGCATGATTTTCAAGCCACCAGGGCTGGGACTTGAACTGTGGTACGCCATGTGGGAGTCCTGTGACATAACCACTATACCATCTGCTGGCCCAATATTTTAGTTTTAATAGGTATTTTTCTTGTACTTTAATTCAGTGCCTCTAACGTGATAACGGGTGTGAATAAAGTATAAAAGAGTCATATTAAAAGTTTATATTAAAACTAATCACCCTTAGGAAGGATGCTTCACAGAACAGTCCAATATTTCAAAGCAGATTAGCTATCTCTCTTCTAAAATGAAATTGCAGTAATGTTAGTTTGAGCACTGGTAAGCTCTGAGGACATGGAAATGTTCAAAAAGCCTTGTGAATCAAATTCCAGATTCCTACCTAGATTCTCTGCTATTATTTATAAAGGTACTTAATTAATAATCCGAATAGTGTTATAGTGAGAAAAAGAGTTTAAAAAATTGCTAATCTTAAACAAAAATAATATGAAAGCATAATTAGTTGGATAATACATTTAATTATCTTTCAGGTCTTTTATTTCATAGGGAAAAAAACAGTGCAGTTATATTCAGAGAAATAGGTGCTTTTTTTTTTTTTTTTTTTTTTTTTTTTTTTAAATAGTTTGCTTCAAGATGTGTGCACCCATGAGACAGAGAGACAGAGAGAGGGATAGTCAGAAATCACTAGGGGGAGTGGGCGCACAGCAATCCCATCTCTTCATTCTTCTTTCAGGATTTTGGGCATGTATGCACATATGCCCTGTGTTTTTCAGCCCACTAGTCCAGGACCTGAACTGTGCAGTCAGTCATGTGGGATCCAGCTGCCTTAATCACCACCAGTTGCAGGCCCCCAAAAGTGGGTAATCTTATTTCACTAAAGAACCAGCTTTGAGCTTAAGAAAAGTGAATGAGGACCCTGAATTTACCAGTAATTCCTAATATTAATTATCTCTTTTCTGTATTGCCAAAATTAATACAGACTGGCTTAACATGTGATATTCATTGAAGCATTCATTCACCAGTTATTTACTGAGTGCACACTTTTACCACACACTGACCTGTTTATAGGATGAGGGACTTAGAATGTAATGGGACAAGCACGTACATAAATGATGACAATACAGTGTAGCACTGCAATTGTATTTATAAAGTATTTGGGGAGCACAAAAAAGCTGCCAATTAACTGTCTGAAGGAGGCAGGAAGGATTTCAAAGAAGAGATGACATTAAAGCTTCATCTTACTATGTGACAGTTTTATGCGGATTGTAAATTGCAATAAATATTTGATAAATATGAGCCAGAGCTCCCATTTGGAGCAATGTATGTCAAAGGAGTGAAATTCATTTTAATTTATAGCCAAGAAACTATAACTTATATCCAGAAAACACAAAGTTGACATTCACTGCCTCTATTCTTTTCTTCTGGCCCCTGATGAATCCACTCCAATCAGGTTTCTGTTCTTATAATTTTGGTAAAACCCAGTGTCATCACTAACATCCTCATTGCTAAATCCATCCTTGTCTTTAAAAAATTCAACTTTATTTATTA
This sequence comes from Tupaia tana, assembly GCA_026018925.1. Classification (NCBI taxonomy): domain Eukaryota; kingdom Metazoa; phylum Chordata; class Mammalia; order Scandentia; family Tupaiidae; genus Tupaia; species Tupaia tana. Next base: position 41,608,792 of record JAKSZU010000004.1, on the reverse strand, counting down.
TTTTTTGTTAGAGAATTTTTTACTATTGGGCACGTGTACTCGCTAGAGAGACAGAGACAGAATGAGAGAAATAATCCCCCACCTTCCTCCCCACCAGGGGAATGGCCATGCATCAATTCCCTCTCCTTTCTCTACTCGGGACTTTGAGCAAGCACACACAAACATACATCTGGCATGAATTTCAAGCTGCCAGGTCCAGGACTCGAACTGCAGTGGGCCATGTGGGAGTTCAGCAACATAAGCATTACACCATCTGCTCATCCCCAACATCACACTCTTATGATTTCAAATCTGAACTACTCCTATTTCCCTCTAAAATAGCTCTTCCTTCTGTCTTCTCTATCCTTGGAAATGGTAATTCCATTCTTCCAGTTGTTCAAGTCAAAAAGTGTGCATTAATCTCTGACTCTTGTCTTTCTCTCAGACTCCACACCTGGTCTGTCACCAAATCCTGTCAACTCTAACTTCTAAATTAATCTAGGCTTTGATGACTTCTCATTACCTTAACTTTCCTGTCTGAACTGCTGTCATGTCTGTCCTGGGCATGTGTCTTCCAGCTTGGGTTTTTTCATTGGTCTCAATATTGGAGCCATAGCAATCCTATCAACTCAAGTTATTTTTCTGCTAAAAACTTTCTAATATCTCCCCATGTCACTTCAAGTGAAACCAAAATTTTACTATGAATCATAAAGTCCTATGGGATTTAATACCTCATCATCTCTCTGTTACTCTCTCCTCCAACTCTTCCCCAACACCATCTAACTCTAGTCTTTCCAGCTTCCTGACTGTTACTCCAGGTGTCAACCATGATCCCCCACCTCAGGTATTCGGACTTGCTGTCCTGCTTGGAATCAACCTCCTTATAGATCAGCTTAGATAGCTTGATAACTTCCTTCAGATTTTCACTTTTCAAACAAATCTTACAGTTTCTAAAATTTTAATTTCTATCCTAGTTATTTGTAATCCACTTCTTTGCTTTACTTTTACCTTCTGTGATTGTACCTAACCCTGTGCTATTTATCTATATATCTTTTTTACTTTCTGTTTTTCCTATTAGACCTTGCTCCATGATGGCAGGGACTTTTGTGTATGTTTTTCACTACAGTATCTCCAATATTTATAGTAATGCTTGACAAATGATGCTCAATAAATATTTATTGAATAAATAAATATATAACACAGAGATTTAGGATTATAGAAATCAATACCAGAAAGTGAGTATTTACTCACCCATTCTGGAGAAGTTACTAAAAATGAAGTATGAAAAATATCTTCCCAAATCAGAGGCCTTTTCAATTGGAAAGAAGAGGAAAGTGATGGATTCTAAGAGGTTGATTTTAGCACAAAGTCTCCCTTTCTTTCTTCCCAGACCAGAATTCCAGCTAGAAGCAGACTGGAAGTGGATTTTAGGCAGATCTTAACAAATACCTGCATTCTTGCCACAGAGAAATGTGTTTTCCAATTCATCTTCAATTTCTCTAAAATACATAACCCTTGTTAAACACGTTTCCTTTTTTCTTTTTATTTATTTTCTTTCTTTCATGGAAGAGAGAGAGAGGGATCTTTGACAGGGTCTCCCTAAGCCATGTCCTCTCTCACCCCAGTCTTCCAGGTGGTCAGGATCATGGGTACACCCATGGCCACACCTGGGGTGTTCAGGTAAACTCAGGATCTGAACATGACTCCTTTACATATGACTCCAGTATCACAGAGTGGGACCCTACTGCCTTTACCAATGGAGTTAGGCCTAATCTTTACATTGCAGTTAAAAATATTTACTTCACTAAAAAATTTTCTAATGCATAAATGATTGACTTCGTGTGTAATGTGATTTGTGCAACTTCATGTTCTATATCTTTCCAGAAATTTAAAAAAATATTTCTATTATGTTTTAGTCTGTTCAGATTATCATGATAAAATAAAATAAACTGAGTAATTTATAAACAACAGAAATTTGCTTTTCATAAGCTGAGAATTCAAAGATCAAGGTGCTAACAGATTCACTCTCTGTGGAAGAGCCCTTTCTTTGTTCATAGATGGTGTCTTCTTACTGTGTCCTCACATGGAAAAAGAAACAAACAGAGCTCTCTGAGTTCTCTTTTATAAGGGCACTAATCCCATTTGTGAGGGATCTAGTCTCATGACCTAGTCATCTCCTAAAGGCTCTACCTAATAAAACCATCACCTTGGGGGGTTAGAATTTTAAATGTACAAATTTTGGAGGGAGGTTCCAGCAGGTGCCATAATATTTGGCGTGTTGGACTCCCACATGGCTGACTGTGGTTTGAGTCTCAGACTGAGTGGCTTGAAACTCGTGCCAGGCACATGTATGTGCATGCCCAAAATCTTGAGAGGATAATGGAAGAGAGGGATTGCAGTGTGGTCATTACCCCTGAGGGGTGATTTTTCACCTCCTCTCTCTCTGTTTCTCTCTGTGTCTCTGGCAAGTGCACCAGCCCTACAGCAAAAATCTCTCTAAAAAAAAAAAAAAAAAAAAAATTGGAGGAACACAAACATTCAGACCATAAACCTTATTCATGAGCAGGGAGGAAATTCTTGATCACATTTTGGTTCAAATTTCTGAGAATCTTAGTCTTATCTGCTGCTCTCCTTGGTCCCTGCCTCCACTTTATGGGCATGTCTTCTTTGATCATTATTCTTTTTAGCCACTCCTGAGATTGATGTGGAAGGTGGCATTTTTGGGAGCTTCAAAGGCTTTGAAACATGCATTCTTGCTGTAATTAGAAGGCCATACCCATAATCTGATCTTTGTCATAGGGTTGGGTCTTCATGGTCATTAGTCCTTCAAAAATTATTTCAATTTTGGTTTTAGTAATAAAATAACAGTAATATTTCTAAGCCTTTCAGCTACCAAATTTTTATACTTTCTTTGTTCTCTTTGATTTCTTGAACTAGGCCTGGAAGTGGGATATATCATATCCATCTATAACCTATAGGTCATTGACCCAGACATTAGTCATGTCACCATGGTCATATCAAACTTTAAGAAAGGTTTAGAAATGATGTCTAGCTATAGACCCAGCTAAAAGGAAAACTATATTAGTTGAGTTAGCATCCAGTTTCTTCCATAGTTACTAAGATTGAAGGATTTATTTATTTATTTATTTTTAGACAGATTTTTGCTGTATGATACATGCACTTGCAGGAGAGACAGAAAATGAGTAATCATCCCCCCCACACACAGGGGGATGACCACACTGCAACACCACAATCCCTTCTCCTGCAGTCTCCTCTCAGGATTTTGGGCATGCACACACACGTACCCAGTGTGAGTTGTAAGCCACTGTGTCTGTGACTTGGTGACAGGAACCCTGGTTGACTACATTGGACTCCAGCGATGTAACCATTATGCCATCTGCTGGTCCCGAGACTTAAGGATTATTATACTGTGTAGATTTTTATTTGGTTTTAAGGTTTCATGATGGAGAAGAAGTTAAAAAGCAAGTCTCTGAGTTTCTGTTAAACATATAATGTTTATATGAATTTCATTTTCGGAGGACTCTTGCTCTACTATTAATAGGAAAAATATGAAACGAAGTGAAAAATATGAAGCAAAGAATATAATTTTGAAAGAGTGAAAAACCTCATCCTGCCCTGCCTTTCATTGGTTCAGAATCATGTAATGTGAACATGCTTTTTGTCTGCCTTCCCTATCACATTGTAAGCTTTCCATTGGTGAAAGAATAAAACCATTGAGTTAAATGATCTTTTCTATTTATACATGAATGACTAGTGTGAAGAAGTTTTTTTATACAGAAGTCCCAGAGCTAATATTGGAATGAAGGCAGAGGCTGTAAGGTGTTGGCGTTTGTTGTATCAAGTTCCAAGATAGGTTCTCCCATGAAAATATTTCAGATTCCTGTTGCTAGTGTACTTAATTTTTTTCTTTTTATTCATTAATGAGCACATGTATAGGCAAGTGAGAATGCATGAGAGGGAAAGAAATGAGCACCCTCTACAGGGTCTGGTCACACTGCAGTCCCCTTTGTCCAGCCCTCCATCTCACTAGATCGTGGGCGTTCTCACACATGCCTGCTGTGCATTGGGCCAAGCTGGGCATTCGAACCACAGGCACCGCGTGCTTTCTGGCTTCTTTTGAGTGTCACGTTACCTTTGTGCCATGGAGCCCTTTTAGTATTTTAGCTGAAAGGATGCTTCAGGACAGGCATAAAAATGTGAACTTTCTGGAAAACTCTTTCCAAATATAAAGAACCTATTTCTCATAACTGAAAATAGAACGAGTGGCAGAAACTAAAATGTTATTGGCTTAAAATATCTCTAAAATTCCTGGGCAGAGGATTCACAAGGCAAATCAACAAGGTGTAAGATTTGTCCATATCTCTTTAAAGAAATAACACAGACTATTACAGTTTTAGCCTCTAATAAATGACCAGTGCAAACTTAAGGCAAGGGCTTCATTGTGAATCACCTCGAGGACTATTTTTCTGTGGACACCTTCTCACAATTTTCTTCTGGAACGTAAGGCAAACTACTTTGCTATGGATGTAAAGAGAGAGCATTTCTCACACTTCCGCCCTCATGAAAAGTATGTATTTTCTTTCTCAATTACTCAGTGAGTCATATTTTCCTTTCATTATCTCTGAATAGCAAAATACTCAGTATTTTTACTATATTATTTATAATGTCTATTAAACTACTTCTTCAACAAAGTTCCATCATCATACTACAAACTAGGTAAAATGTTAAAGCATCTTAATTTAATAATATTTTTTGCTGAAACTGAAAGAAAGTTTATTTCCCTTTAATATGGACTTGAGAACTGGTGTTCAGATTTTTTTTTTCTCTGAGTTGTTAAAGCTCAGGTTCTATCATCCATTTAATTTTATGCTCGTTGTACATTTTATTTTTCCTAGTTACCACAGACTTAATGATTCTAAATATGTAGTTCTGTCAGCTTAGGACATTTGCAATAAGCATTTTTTTCTACACCTTTATTATGACATAGAAAACCTTTGAGAATTACACAAAGCCTATACTATTCATTCCATTTTTAATTCATCTCTCCAAATTAATGGCTTCTATTAATTAGACAACAAAACCTGAAAAGGGAAAAGTGGAAGGTGCAGTGTTTTTCATCTAAAGGTGCAGAGCTGTAAGCGATGTTAAACAGTTGGGCCAGATTTTAATGAATTCTGAGATAGGTTTTAATTAGGGCTGACATATGAACTGAGTTTTTCTACAGTACCCTATACATGAAGGGTTCTTTTAAAAATAAAAACCTAGAATTATTATATGTAATTAGTGCTATAAATGAAAAGGTAGCTATAAATGAATGGCAGCCTTTTTGGTGCTGGGAGAACATTTATTCAGACCTCATTTCCAACACACCTCCAGTTCTCACTGGCTGCCATTTGCTAACCAGACCATGTTTTGCAAATGTCCCCATTTGGGCATCTAATATATAAACAAAAGGAACAGGGAAAAGCATCTGCTCTTATTCTGATGGTAAGTTAACTTGCAATTCATTTACTTTCTAGACCGCCATGATTTTTATATTCTGGGTAGCTTATTTAAATGTACCACACGTGCCCGCTGAGAGTACCAACCTGATCCGAAAGACAGTGGCATCTCAATCATTTCGGTAAACCTAATAGCTAACAGTATTGCAAATGGCTCAAAAGAAATTGTGCCAGCTTTTAAGAGAGTGCTGGCTTATTAATTAGCTAACACATGCATACTGATATTAAAGGAGACATTCATCTGGTCTACTGGACAATGAGGGAGAATTCCTGCAACTCCTTTGATTCAATACCAAAGAGACAGAATGAGGTTACTTTAAAAGATTGCTCTATCCCACACTTTTAAAAAGCATTCAGACAAAAACCAAAACTGATTTCAAGCTCTACTAAAAACTTCTTGTCAGAGAAAATGGAAACACTGGGAAGCTGTCATGTTTGTCTTGAAGAAAACCCTATTTTTAAGTCCTATCAGAATTAACAACTTGAATATTTACATGTAAAAATATTTCGCCAAAGGACTGAAAGATCTTCTGGCAGACTTGATAATGAAGCCAAAAATGTGACCATGGAAAACTTCTAGTCAATAAGAAATTACAAAGGGGATGAATCCATTACCAGAAATCTCATCATTGACATCAGCATTAACAACATAACTATTATTACTTGTAGATAGGGTATTTCACACGCAGTTTTATAAAAGAAGCATGTGGCAGGGTTCTGTTCTATTGAGACTAATGGTCTAACTTGGGCTGTGATAATGTCAGGGAGTGGTACTTTTTGTGTCAAGATTTAGACAGTAAATATTTTTAGGCAATATGATATGATGCAACTTTTCAAAACTCTGCCACTGTCGCATGAAAGCAGCCACAGACATATAAATTATTTCATGTGGTTGTGTTCCAATAACACTTTATTTATGGACACCCAAATTTACATTTCGTAGAATTTTTACATGTCGTGAGATATTTTTCTTGTATTTTTTTTCCAGACATTTATAAATGTTTAACTCTTAGTCTGTGAGCGATTCAAAAATAGGTAGGCTTGGATTTGGTCCAAGAGACACAGTTTGCCAGTGCTCTCTACATCATTGTTTGCCCAGGATAGTCCAATAATTTGCATCTGTTAACCTCGAATAATTACTAGCACTCCCCCTTTCAATCTTGAAGTGTTATGTCTGAGTAATAAATTTCACCCTCGCTATTGTGAAAATGCATTGAAACAAAAAGTCAACAAAATCATGCAACAAATGCAGGTTTTACAACAGAAGTACACTATAAGAATAATTTATTTATAAATACCACTAAATTAGCAGTATTGTAGGTAAGTACTATTCATTATCTCACTTATATACTGTATATTTGAAGGTATAATTGAGTAAATGAAGGAAAGTATTCAGGACCTAAGAAAGTACCGCTCATTTGAGAAAATGGCATAAGAGAAATGATAATCAAGCTTGTCTGAGATGAGCTGAAGAGATATCCCAAACAAGGAGACATGAAGCAAACTGAGCCAGCCTTCTCTTTTTATTTTGTTAGAATATTATTTATGAAATATGATCTGACACAGGTCAAGAAAAAATTCCTGTTTAATATTTGAAAATGTCACTGCAAATAAGATGAAAATTGGCATAGCAAGCTAAGAAAAGCAAAAATTTGTCACAAAAGAAGTTTTTCAGAGTTAAGTAAGTTAAAAGAAATAAAGTTAGAGGGGCTAGCCGTTGGCATGGTGGTCAAGGTATGCTGGACTCCCACATGGCTGACTGCAGTTCAAGTCCCAGACCTGGTGGCTTACTAGGTCACTTTCCCACTCTCTCTGTCTCTCTCTAGTCAAATTAAAAGAAATAATAATGATGAATAAAATTAAATAAAATAATTCTAAAAAAAAGTTAGATAATGGAAAGCAAACCTTTTGGAAGTCTTGTATATGAAGAATATTTTCATCTCCAAACTGCATAATTAATCCAACTCTGAATTTACAATGATCATTATAATGTATAAAATACTTATTCCAGCAGTATTCTACTATCATATTTGCAGCTTAGACCCAACGTACTGTTGAATTTTACATAGAAAAGTTCCATTTGGCACTAAAAATGACCAGTAATAGCAGTATAAACTTTATATTGAAAGGCAGAATTTCTTTTTTTTTGGAGAAAAAAAAGGTTGCATGTGCTTGCCAGAAAGACAGAGAGACAGAGTGACAAAGTGAGACATCAGCCCCCCCCCCCAATCCCTTCTTCTCCATTCCCCTCTTGGGATCTTGGACACGCTCACACACGCCTGGTGTGAGATTAAGCCACTGGGTCCAGGACTGGAATCACGGTAGACTACATGGAAGTCCAGAGACATAGCCATTACGCCATCTGCTGGTTCCAAAAAGCAGAATTTAATCAAGAGGATGAACAATTCAAAAAATATATTTTCTTCATCTGAGTCAAAGTAAAGATGTACCATAGCACATAAAAGCAACACTTTGTACCCTATGGAGACAAAAAACAACAATCATGCTTTAAGAAGAAGCATGATATGAGGTCTTGCAACTTATAGTAAAAATTCATAGGCAGCCCTGTGAGGGATTATAATAACTCCAAATTTCACTCTTTCTCTCTGGTATTTAGACCAGTAAGACACTACATTGTAAAGTGGTTTATTATTAATAATTACAAAGTATTTTCTGTTATGGCTTCTCATCATATTCTTTCTTTCTTTCTTTCTTTCTTTCTTTCTTTCTTTCTCTTTTGTATCTAAATATTAGGCTATTTTACTACATATCATATGGGGAGAAGAGTCTGGGAAGGCCAGTGTAATTCAAGATCCTCACATACCATGAACACATAAAAACAGACCACTCTATACAAACTGCTGCAGCAGTTCTGTGACTTTCTCCACAGTAAATGTGCTCTACATTTTAAGTAAATCGCTCCTTAATAACAATGGCATTGATCAAATTTGTCTTCATAGAATTATCATGTTATATGGAAAAGAGAGAAAAACATAAACTGACAAAACAATAAAAGAAAAAAATCAATCTTTATGACAAATCAGAGAATGAGATTAACAGCCTAATCAAAAAAACAGGAAGAGATGTGCAGAATACTACCCAGGTATCTCATTGCATAGCTGAGGATAACTTATACTAAAACAACCAGTTTCCTCATTTGTGGACAAATCTCCCAGTACATTCTGCTCAAGTGCCCAGATAGATATCTAACTCTTACGACAAAGATCTGTCATTGACTTTGCATTTGGCTTCCTGATGTGATCAACTGGTAGAGACCATACAGGTGGAAAAGTGTTCACACTATAAGTAGCATGTCACTGAGATTAGAATCTCACTTTGTACTTGGATGTAATGCTAGTTAAAAATATTTAAACCTGGCATCAGAAGAAATATGCTGATTGCACTACTTAAGGTTAATTTATATAAGCAAATATCTTTTAAAATTTATATTCTGTAAAAATACAAGCTAAATTAAACATAATAACCAATAAAATATGAAAACTTTAAGGGATGCATACAAGGGATCTTCAAAAAGTTCATGAGGGGCAAGCAGGTTCTGCGAATGTTAAGGCAGCTGGATCCCACATGACTGACTGCACTGTTTGAGTCCCAGACCCAGGGTCTTATAAAACATGCCAAGAGCATGTGCATGCATGCCCAAAATCCTGAAAAGAGAAGAAATTGTTACATGGCTATTCCCCCCAGAGGAATTTCTCACTTTCTCTCTCTCTAGCAAACACATGTTCCTTAGAACAAACCTTAAAAATAAAAAATAAAAATATCCACAAAAAAATGAATGCTAAGAAAAAACTATGCATAGATTTCAAAATTTTTGGCACTAAGATAAACTTTAATTCTCTCTTTCTGCAATCTCTTTAAAGTCCCTCGTATTTCATTAACAAGTATTTAGACTATCTTAAGTGTCTTTGATGACATTTGTTTCCTCTTTATTTATGATAGAGTGCCTGGGCATGCACATGACAATGGGAGAGAGAGAGAGGGAGAGAGAGACAAGCACCCTCCACAGGGTCTGCTCACATCATGATCCCTTTCCTCCAGTCCTTTAGCCTATGGGATCCCAAGCACCTGTGATTGTGCTTGCGCTCAGCATGTTTCAGGCTGACCAGACCAGGGATTCAAACTATGATCACCACGTGGGATCCAGCATCTCAAACTATCATCACCACGTGGGATCCAGCATCTCAAACTATCATCACCACGTGGGATCCAGCATCTCAAACTATCATCACCACGTGGGATCCAGCATCTCAAACTATCATCACCACGTGGGATCCAGCATCTCTTGAAGAGCAGATTATCACTGTGTCACACAACCAGACCTATTTTTATATAAGACTCCCAGTTAACCACATCTTGGTGGTTGTCTTCTTTTTTTCATAGAGCTTTAAGTCTAAAAGTTGATAGTGACTGAAAATAAGAACATAAAATCTACTTCATGTTTTGGGACTTCATTAATTGAAGAAAAAACTGCACAATTTTCTCTTTAACATGAATTCGAGTATCAGATGAAACATCTACAATAGGTAGCACTTTTGAATGTGTGTCAACTGCAGGCTATTCACTATATAGTTCACATTTATTCCTCACAGTAATCCTAGGAAAAGACTATCATTGTGCCCACATTGTTGACTGAGAGTCTGAGGCTAAGTAGGCAAACTAATCCAAGAATAATGGGTGGAATCAGGTTTCAAATAAGCAATCTGGTTTCAGAGTCAGTTTTTAAAATATACTTTTAATTTTTTTTTAAATTGCCAGCAGGCACACGCACTTGCCAGAGAGAGACAGAGAGGAAAAAGCATCTTCCATTGGGAGTAGTCATGCTGCAATCTCTTCTCCTCCATTTCTTCATCCTGCTGGGATTTGATGCATGCACATATATGCACCCCGTGTGTTTTTCAAGCTTCTAGGGCCAAGACACAAACCCCAGTTGGCCATGTGGGATGTAGCCCCCTTAACCACTAGGTGACGGAGCCAGACCCAGAGTCAAGTTTTTACACCACCATTCTATACTACCTCCCTGTATTTTCTTCTTAATATGATAGATTTGTGAATCTTAAACATTCTAGGACACTAGAGCAATTGCTGTGATTCTCTAAAGCATAACAGGGCAGTTCTCTGTGTTACACCTATGTATCACTTGTCACTTATACACAACTCATTATATTTACTACTTTATCTGACAGACAGACCACAATTAAATCTACTTGGTCTTGAATCGGCCTTATTTCCCTTTATCCAGAGCTGCCAGGCCAATTAGAATTATCTGCTGCTTCTACCACACCATCTCTTTTGAGGAATGCATCATGACTTTTACACTCAATTGAGGTCATAGAATTTCTGGAGAATTACTTTTTCTATCTGTTGAATCTGTGGCTGATAACAGGAAACTATTGGCTGACGCTTTTAAAAATGACAAGGTTACTACTTCAGCAATGCTCTCATTACGTGTGACTTTTCAGGTCAGCATCTATAGAGAATCCAAGCAACAAGAACATTTACTTAGAGGATTTCAGGTGGCAGGAGAAATATGGTTCAGGAGGGTCACTGAGTTCTTTTTTCTAATATCAATAACTTGAGAGGGAGAGCTGGTATTTCAAGCTTTATTATTGGGTCAAATCTAAGAAGATTCTGAATGATGAAACAACAGTACGAATGTCTGACTTCTATATCTCATTAACTCTCATCTAATCATATTCTTTGGTAAAAGTATAATCATAAGCCAAAAATTGCATTAAAATATCATTCGAATAGTTAATCCCTTTTTGTAGTCTCACTTAAAACAAAAAAGGGTTCTTGACTTCTTTCTTCTATAAGCAAGAGAAACAGAGAGAGAACACTCCCACCAGGTCCCCAAGCTCAGCCAGTCTGAGATCACCGGCATACCTGGCACATGCAGGGAGGGCCCCAGATGTGAACCTGGAACTTCTTCATGTGGTTTGGCCTCATAAGTGCTGTGTTACTGCTGCACCACCATTTGCCTCCCCCACCCACGCCGTCTCATTTTAATACCACTTAATTAGCCAAGGGAATAGTTTTCCCTCAGAGCCTCCAAAAAGAACACAGCCCTGCTGATACCTTGCGTTTACCCTAGCGAGACCCATTTTCTACTTCTCACCTCTAGAGATATAAGAAAAAAATTGGCTTTGGTTTCAAGTCACTGTATCTGTGGTGATTTGATAGAGCAAGCAATGTGAAACTAATACAACATCCAATTTCATTCCCTCTCTGGCCCTCCCCCTTACTGTAGGCTATGTACAAAAGAAAAGGCAGGAGGGAAAAGACAGAGGCAGAGAGGAAGAGGGAAAAACTCTGGGTTTCACAGTTGGGAGTATGTTAATACATATCTTTATTAAGTACATTTTAAGTTCGTACATAAAATTCTTTTGCTTTGTCTGCCAAATAATATGAAATCTTCAAAGAGGACTTCAAATATTAAAGTTAAACAGACTTTAAAAATTAAAGTTAATAAATGCTTCTTTTGGATTAATTAACTATACAAATAGAGAGCAGAGTGCAAATCAGTTTGGGCTTCCCTTAGGATGCTATTAAAGAAAAAAGTTGCTGTCATTTGCACTAGAATGAGATATAATTTTGTTTCTGTCTGCTCATTCAGTTTGTAAGACTTAAGAACTCAGACACCATTGTGTTTGAGTAATAACTTAATGCCATACCCGAAAACACAATAATGGGAAATTCTGATAAATTAAGCCAATATCTAGTGAAATTAGAGTTCAGGAAAAATGCTCCCATGTGATAATTACAAAACAAGCTGTTGCTAGCAGTAAACTTTACCTGCTATATTGTGAGGGCGATTTAATGGTCCCGTTGAAATAATTTCATAGATATAAAATGTAATTGCATTTTATTAACCCAATATGAACCTTTTTCACAAGTGAAAAAGTAAGTCCAAAATGCTAGTTTCCCTCCTTTGCTTCTAGCGGAAGAAGTAACCAATTCATACTTAGGTACTGCCTAAGAGGTCATCTCATTTTTTTTTTAGGTACTAAATTTTGATTAGCATCAGGTACCTTGGAAAGTAATGATATTTTGATTCCACATGACAAGTTTGTTTAATAAGAATATGAGGTATGAAATGCAAATAATAAAAGCACAATATGCATGGTTTATTCTTCACATGTAGTACTTTAGGAGTAAGACCTATAGAAATTTCACAGTAATTTTTGTGTGTGCCATATTAAAAAATAGTCCAGTTAACTAAGTAACATTTGTAAAATTCTATTGCTAAATTATCAAGGTGTAATAATCTAAACAAAGGGAAGAAAAAACCTACAGCCCAATATAGACTGAAAGTACTACAGAACAGTGTCTGGATGGATTTACTCTCCGTGCTGTCATTGTCCCTAGGGCCGTTTTTTGGGCAAACACGTTTAGGAAACCAATGACCACAACCAGATAACTGCAAGACCAAAAGTGCTTCTTTTCTTAGGACTGAGCATTTGAAAGGGAATTAGATTGGTAATAATAAATGTCTTGGGGCTGGATGGTGGCATGGCGGTGAAGTGCGGCACTCTAAAAGGCTGGACCCTAAGGTTCCCAGTTAGAATCCAGAGACTTCCGTGAATATACCAGGTGCACACGAGGCTATGAGCCAGGGCTGGCCGAAGATGAAGGCAAATCACAGCGTCAGGATCCTGCTGGGGTGCTGTCTCTCTGTCCTTCCCGCTCTCTTCTTTTATCTCTCTCACTCAGAGAAAAACTAAACAAACTTAAAAGTGAAATGAAATAATCTTTAAAATTTTCAGTCTCCTTTCCTCTTTCAGTTATTTTCCCAACCACTCTATCATTATAGTGCTGTCCTTTATAATAATTAAATTTCCCGATGATAAAAGTAATTATCTTCTGAACCTGGGGATCTTTTGTGCCAGGTGTGTCTGTGATCTTCATTATCTTATAAGAATATTATAGGAAGATTATTACTCTTTAAAAATATCTTAAGTATAAAGCAACAATGAGATACCAATACACCCCTTAGAATGGCCATAATCCCAAACACTGACAGCACCAGCAAGGATGAAGAACAGCAGAACCTCTCATTCATTGTTGCTGGAAATTCAAAATGGGATAGACACCACGTCCCTATACATTTCCCAAGTCTACAGAATGTACAACATTCAAAGTGACCCTCATATGAACTATGGAGTGTGGGTTATAATGATGTGTCAATGCAAGCTTATTGTAAGAAACCTTCCAGTGTGGTGCAGGGGTTGGTAGCAGAGAAGGTTGTGTATGGAGAAGAAATAAGGGATTTATGGGAACTCTGCACTTTCTGCTCAACTTTGTTATGAACTGAGAGCTCTTCTAAAAGAATAAAGTTCATTATTTTTTTAAAATGCCCTAAGTGGTGTTGTGGTGGTCTAGGTACAAAAATGACAGCAGCAGATGCAGCCACAGTGGGTGTGGCCCATGTCAAATAGGCCCGAGGAAATGGAGAGCACAGCTGGAGTGTGGAAGGCCCTCACTTACTTAGCTAAGCACTCCTGGCTGGGAGCAAACTTGTCGAAGGCTTCCTGAAGTCACATCACAGAGAGCTTGAGATGTTTAATTCATCGCCATTGCCACATCAGGTCCAAGCCCTTTCCCTGGAGAGATGATAACCATACTCTATTCCATAACCCTCCAATCAATTAGCTTGGAATCAGCTATGGAGACAAAAAGAGAACCTGGGCCACTCCTTGGTCACCAGGGGCCACATCATTGGCTTAGACCATTAATCTACACATGAAAAAAAACGTTCCCGTGACTTCGGCTCACCTTCTTTACTTGTATCAAATGATGACTACTATGTTATTGCTTTTGACAGGGGATAACTTAAACCCATAACTTGTCTTAAAAAGAAAAAAGTCTTAAAAATTTTAATTAACATTTATTCATTCTGATAATAGGTACAGATCTCTGATAAGGCGTTAAGCACCCTTTTTCCTTGGGGGATTGTACAAAAATTTTGAGGATTTCAGAGATTATTTACTCAATGTGTTAAAAAATCCTACGAAACAAAATTATTAGGTGTATTCCCAGTTAGAAGATAGTAATTTCGTCGTTATCTAGCTGGTATAATGAGCAGTATTTTGTCCCCAAAGGATCCTCCTTTTTGCTTAGACTGTAATGCTTTATTTCCTCTCTCTTTTCTTCTTATTAATTTATTATTATTATTTGTTTATTTTTACATTCAACCACTGTGTATCACTACACTCTACCAAATGAATTTTCATGAATACACCACATATCTTTTTTTTTTCTTTTTAAGAAAAGAAAAAAGCCCTTTTGCTTTAGGGCACATGCACTTGCTAGAGAGACAGAGACAGAGAGACAGAAAGCAAGAAATCACCTCCCAGGAGGATGGCCACATCACAGTCATAATCCTTTCTCCTCCATTGGATATTGGAGATGTATGCACACACAACTGGTTTGTTTTAAGCTACCAGGTCTAGGACTCAAACCCAACTACATGGAAGTCCAGCGACATAACTATTATGCCATCTATGGTTCCTACACTGCATATCTTTAATGATGTGTCTTTATCACAAGGTTAGTTGCATTTCATCAAGTCAACTATATGGACACCAAACCAACACAATCTATTACTATGAAGAGTAATTTCCTAACACAACCATGAACAAAGGACACCAATGATTAGTTAGATTCATTTTCATGCATTTTCCACGATGTTCTTCAAGGAAATCTTTATCCAATATATTCTCATGCCATTCAAATACTGTATTTTTAAGTTTGTTTTGCATTAAAGCCAAATAATTTGATAGACTAGCAAATTACTATAAATAGGCAGAGTAGAAAAATACTAAATCAATTCTCTAACTCTCAAAGTAATTATTATTAGCTACTATTAAAAACTATGCAACCTAATTGCAGCACACACACATGCAAGCACATGAAATAGGTTAAAGGAAAACTAGGATTTAATATAGTGTTCAAATGAAAGAGAAGGGAACGTCAGACTGAAAACACGACCATCCAGATTTCCAGTGGAAAGTAAAGTGCAGTCCATTGCTGAGCATTAACACCTCTGTGGTCATTATCCACCGTAATGATCATTTCAGAAATAATATTTTAGCATCAGACAAGAAACTGTCTTCTCAAATGAGCTTAATTTATTCCTTGGCTGGATCTAACAATGCAATCACATTACTAATGGCACCGGATTTAAAATCTCCTATACATGCAAGTAGAAAATGAAAGTAAATACTGTATTTAATCTATAAACCAAACACTACTAGTTCAAATCATACAGATTTGGGCATTGGCCTGCAGAGAGAGAGACATAACAGAAAGCTAAATACATTTTTTATATATTTTTTTCCCAACCGCTTAGCTTGGTTACTGTTCAATCAGAAAAAAAAAAAATTCAAAGAAAAAAAAAAAACCTTAACAATAACATCAGATAATTGAGTTATAAATAGATGCAAAACAGTAGGAAGTAGTACATCACCATATGTGGCTTTTACAAATTGTATGGGATGACTTCATTATCAGCACACAGCTTGCCCCATAATCATTATAAATCATTTCATTGATGAGATAATAATAATGGCTTATGATATTATCCCCGTGTCCATTGTCACAGCTTTCCAGTAGGGCTCAGCAGGTAGAGAAGAAAATGCAACAGATTTATATCTTTCCTTTTGGTTGTGTATTCATAGCAATCTGCACTCATAAAAAGTTTTATAAAAGCAAGAAAATATAGGAATCCTCCCAGAAGGTGTTACTGAAAGATCAACACATTTTTTTTTTTTTTTGAGAGAATTTTGCTGTAGGGCACGTGCACTCACTACAGAGACAGAGAGAAATAAAGCGAGAAATCTTCCCACGGGGGGATGGCCATGCTGCAATCCCTTCTCCTCCATTCTCCCCTCAGGATTTTGGGCACACATGCACACGCACCTGGCATGTTTTAAGTCTCCAGGTACAGGACTCAAAACATGGCTGACTACATGGGAGTTCAGTGACACAACCATTACTCCAGCTGCTGGTCCCAAGAGCAACCAACACATGTTTGTAAAAATGATTGATTAGGATTTCTTGAGCCAGTTTCAGTCACACATTTAAAACCCTTGTGCATTATATGTTGTGTTCAAAAGAGTAGGGAAGGTAAAAGGCAAAGCTTTCTCCATCGTTGAGCAACCAGAGAAAGCAGGTATTCCCCATAACTTACCTCCCTTGATCCTCCCAGCAACCCTGTAAGGGAGACACCCTTCACATTACAGGGACAAGAAAGCTGAGGCTCAATGAGTAAGTGAGACAGGACTGAACCCACGTTAGTCTGGTTCCAGATTCCTCTTGGCAATTTCCATCATTTCCCTAAAATAGTCTATCCAAATTAAGCTACAAACAAATGGTGAATTAAAAAGTTAATAAACGGTTTTTTGAATCACAGTGTTGTCATTGTTGAAGCCAACCATCTAATAGTTCAGTATGAACACCACTGACACTCTCATAGCAGATTTAAACAGAGGGTACCAGACTGTACCAGGAACCAGGTGCTTGACATTTAGATCGGCACTTCTCAAACTGTCTGCAATGAAGAACTATCTTTTTTGTTTGTTTTAATTTCCAATCTGTTTCATATCACTATTTTGTGAAATGAAACAAAAATAAATTATTACAAAAATGGGTCCAGCTCATGGCCTGGTGGTTAAGGTGGGGGATCTCACATGGCTGACCGCATGGTTCAAGTCTAGGACCCAGCAACTTGGAAAACACACTGGGCGTGTGTGCCTGCATATCCAAAATCCCAAAAGGAGAAACAAATGGAGAAGGGATTGCAGAATAACTATTCCCCCTGGGAGGGTGCTTCTCACTCCTCACCCCACCCTCCACCCCCCCCATCCCCTCCCACCCCCCCATCTCTGTGAGCACACACATCCTCTGGCAAATTATAAAAAAAAAAAAAAAAAAAGTGAAATCTAAACAAGATCAATTATTAATTATGCTATGATTAGATTTGACAAACACGTCCAGTGCTCTCATATTTCATCACAACAGCTATGTCAAAGTGTGGTAACAGTTCTAGATACCCACACTCAACTTCTGTTGTTACCTTACTGTGGTAAGGTAACTAATGGCAAGCAGTTCGCAGAACAGCTGAGGTCCGCAGGCCACACTCTGATGACTGGATATAAAAATCTGGGTAGAGACCATATTTGGATGCATACTCAAACTGTGCACAGATGTCACAGCTTCCCAAGTTCTGGGTCACTATGCCTGTCAACGCACCAATTTGCACAAATACTGATAATTGAAAGTAAATGGAGGGGCCAGTAGGTGGCATGGTGGTTAAGGACACTGGACTCCTAAATGGCAGACCATGATTCGAATCCTTGATCTTACCTCTCCAACTCTGTCCCTCTCAAGTCAAATTAAAATAAATAAATAAAGGAATAAAATTAAATAATTCTTTTTAAAAAAAAGTAAATGAAAACATTCCAAACTTTCTAGTCGTTTCATAACAATACGGCCGGGTGTGCTGCAATGGCCCACAGAGCCTATGTTTTTCCAGCTCTTTCCTTCAGATCATTAAATTGTTCTTCAGAAAAAAATTCTTTAGTTAGTTTGAGCAGTGGACAACCAACTCTCTGTTTTACATTTTAAATGAAGTCATTATATGATTCTTTGTCTTAAAGTTAGCCTTCAGAAATCAAGATTTTTAAAAATGTGTCCTGTGCTCTTGTTTCTTTGGAATTATTTGGTCTCATGCCTATGGTGGTATTCGCTTGTAATCAGCAACAAAACACTTTCACATGTTTGAGCAGTACCAACAATTACCGACAGAATTGCTGCTTGGGAAAGTAATACCTGCTTCTTTGTCAATGCACGCACTCAGATCCCATTCTGGTCATAGGCTAACAATGTACACTTTGTAAGCAATTTTCTTCTAGACTTGAAAAAAATCCTAACATAATGAAAAGGTAATATGAATAAATACTATATTAATTATAACATTATGTACATAATTTAAAGACTCATGGTATTCTTTAATCAACCTAATTGACATAAAATTTAGATTTGCATGAAAATGTTTTCCTATTAATATTGTTTTTTACCAAAATTTAGAACATTTAGAAGGACTGAAGTGAAATAATAGCCAACATGTATGTGACTTTTTTTTTTTGAAAGAACACTTAGAGCTGATGTTTATGCTGCTTATAGAACTATGTGTTTTCCTTTTTTGATTGTATTTCTAGAAACATAAGAGAATATGTCAACAGCTGAAAGTAAAATTTAAATTCCAGAAGAGAAATGGAATTTTGTTGCCCATTTAATTATTGCACATTTCATGAGTCCAGATAATCAAAGTTTCACCCCTACAAAGTCCCAATATCAAACATTGAGGCATTTTGTTGTTTTTTAAGATAAATTTTTTTGCTATAAGGCGTGCATGCTCACCAGAGAGACACAGAGAGACAGAAAGCAAGAAATCACCCCATAGGGGGGATGGCCATGCCACATTCCCTTCTCTTCCATTTTCCTCTCAGGACCTTGGGCACTTATGCACACATGCCTCGTGTGAATTTCAAGCCACTGGGTTTGGTATTTGAACTGCAGTCAACTACATGGTAGTCCAGGGATGTAACCATTACACTATCTGCTGGTCCATGTCAAGGAGTTTTAAGATAGAAAAGAGAAGAGTGTGAAATAGTATTACTATTTTATTTTGCAATAATATATATGACCAAATATGTAATAGTAAAAGTTAGAAATAAAAGTCAACTTTTAAGCATGAAATAAGAATGTAGTACTTTAGCTTTTTCTGTGTATATGTGTGAGGGGGAGGGTTCTTAGTAAACACTAGTGAAAAATCTGCTAGAAATTCGTATTGATGCTAATTATGTTTCAATATTTAAATATAGTGTTATTTGCTATTTTAATTTTAAAGAATTATTTATTTATTTAATTCGATTTCTTATTATTATATTTTTAATTTGACCAGAGAGAGAGAAAGAGAAAGTGAGAAATCAAGCCACCAGGTCCAGGACTCAAACTGTGGTCAGCCATGTGAAAGTCCAGCGTCTTAACCACCTCTCCATCTGCCTGCCCCCAATGTTTTTTTTTAATTGATTCCATTGTAAAAACCAAATTTGTATTGAATACCTTAAACAGACTGATTGATTGTGACCATATAGAAAATAAAAGTCCTTATTTTTCAGAATTTCTAATAGCATCCAGGGGAGAGTGATCTTAAATTAGCAACCGATTAAAACACATATACACAAAACAAAAACTGCTTGGTACCCTAGCTAATGAGATAATAACAACTGTTATAGTAGTATTTCATCATTTGTAAAATAAGCAGCATTTGCACATTTGTTGCCATTAGCACAATGACTTTTTAATGGATATTGCAATAGCTTATGTCAGATAATCAGACTGAGATTCAGTCCTATCCTGCCAAATACAAAATCAAACAACATGTTTCTGTCTTACAGAAATGTTTATTCCACTTCTTTAAAGAGTTGGAAAGGAAAAGCGTCGCTTCTTCCCAATATGTTTCTATAATACGTATCTTTGTTATATTGCTGTGATCTACCCAACCTTTCTGCTTTAAGTTACACACAGAAAAATTAGATTTTTTTTAACCCATTACAAACACTTATTTCTTTGAAGGTAAATATATTTACATTAAGAAAAATATGCAATGGACATGTAAACACTTAAGAATAAAACAAAATAAAAAAAACAGTAAATTTAAAAAATAGACCCAGTGTTAGACTACTGGGAAGCAAGTTAATTGCAGAGGCACTACATGTCTTGACTGCGGGCTACAGGAGAAAGATCTGAAAATTCTAGCAGGCCACAAGGAAATGATGCAATGGTAAAATGAAGCAGCAGAGAAGGAAATTCAGACTGAATTAATGGAATTAACAGTCTTACGATCTTAGCACCATAACATGACTGGGTTCACCCTCATTATCCATATTTTAAGAAGATGTTGTGAAGGGGGTACCAAATGGTGGCACTGTGGTAAAACAAGGCTGAACACATGGGGAAGTTCTAGGTTCAAGTCTGGAATGTCCCTGAATACGCAGGCATGTGTATGCCCACGATCATGGCGGGCGGAAGCTGGGGTATATTGCAGTTTGAGGACCATGTTGGGAATGCCTATTTCTCTATCGCTTTTTCTATGTCTCTCTCACTCACGGAAGCAATAAATAAATAACCTCACACACATATCCACAAAGGATGATGTATAACATTCTGTACCTCATAGGACAAGCAGATGGAGTAATGGTTATATTGCTGGACTCCCACATAGTAGACAATGGTTTGAGTCCTGGACCCAGGGGCTTAAACTCACCCCAGACACATGTGCATGCATGCCCAAGATCCCAAGAGAATGGAAGAGAAGGGATTGTGGTGTGGCCATCCCCCCTGGTGGATGATTTCTCACTTTCTGTTTCTCTGTCTCTCTGTCTTTCTGGCGAGTGCAGGTGCCCTATAGCAAAAACCTCTCAAAAAAAAAACAAAAAAAAAAAAAACAAAAAAAAAAAACGGAGTAAAATACAGTACTTCCAAAGGAAGATGTCCAAGAATCTAGATGTCTGCAGACTCTAGACTGAATTAGAAGCCACAACTGGCAGCTGACACCAAACTCTGACAATTCGAATGTGTTTTATTCAACTTGCACAATGCTGAGCTGCGCCGTGCTCTGATGTTTAGAATGGGTACAATGTTTGACTATCAGGAATTTCTCATAAAAACTTGATTTCTAGTTTTTCTTGTGAATTAAAAGATTGGGCAACAGAAAGCCCATATTTTCCTCTTAGCACAGCTTACTGAAGCTGGGAGCCGCTGCCTGCCTGTCCTGTTTAGACAGGAATTCTCTGTCTTGTCTCAGGCCTATTTCACTCTGACATTCCTTATCCTGGCCCATTTCACACAGTGAGGCCACCAATCTGGCTTGTGGCAGAATTATGCGTGAGGCTAGAAAGACGAGAGGAACTATGGCTATGCCTTTATATATTTGGAGGTTGTTATGTAGTTGAGAAAATGGACTTACTCGTAAGTTTTCACAGAAAGCTAAGTGTGACTTACATAGAGCTTATAAATGGATGAGTTTTAAGAGTGATTAAGAAAAAATTGTACTCTTTGAGGTAGAGTTATTCATGTACTTTTTTGAGGAAGAGTTACTCAACATTTGAGGAGTCTTGTCTTTTTTTGGAGAGGTTTTTGCTATAGGGCGTGTGCGCTCGCCAGAAAGGCAGAGAGAAACTGAGAGTAAGAAATTACCCCCCCAGGGGTGATGGCCACGCCACAATCACTCCTCCATTCTCCTCTCAGAATTTGGGCATGCACACAAGTGCCCGGCATGAGTTTAAGCTACCAGGTCCAGGACTTGAACTGCGGGTCAACTACATGGAGTCCAATGACATAACTATTACACCAACTGCTGGTCCCACGTTAGAAGTCTTTTCTAGAAAGGAGTATGCATCCTTTCATTGGAGATATTCAGACACAAAGCAAAGTAGCCAATAGCATTGTCTCTTAACCCTGAAACTGAGTGATTCTACTTTTTAAAAAGTTGCATGGTACTTCTCTTTATAAAATATTGGGTTGTCAGAAAAGTCATTATATATTTTCCCATGTTTTACTACTGCCTAGATTGAGTTCTTGGGCCAACCTGACCATGTTGCATGCAGTTATGCACACCCATCATCCTAGTTCACTGGGAGAAGAAGGTAAGAGAATAGAGACATAGCAAGACTCTGACAAAAGAAAAATATCTATGAAAAGTGCATCATAACTTTTCTAATGACTCAATATTACAATTTTAATTGTTACATTGCTGATCTACTGGAAAATGCCTTTTGTACTATTCTCATAGTTCTTTCCATCTCTTTGATGCCAGGTAATATGGCAATATTAATATGACTTTTATAAGACAGAGATAGTTATTGCTCAGAAATTCCCACTTTTAATCAGAAACTTGCACACATAGGTATACTTTCCATTAGTCTTTTCTTTATTTTATGGTCACAAAGTATGGTAAGATGCTTATGAGCAAGAAAATGTCAAGTAGAAAGCTTGCCCTAATCTTTAGACAGTAAAGAATAAAACCTGAAAGTTAAGGCGTTTTCCACATAGGCAATAGAATTACATTGCTTTTGGTAAAACCATTGTAAAGTAAAACATTGAGATTCTTCTTTTAAAAGACAGAAAATTCTCAGCACCATTTATGAAGGATGTGCCCTTAACGATTTTCAGCAGAATTTAGTCAAGCTCTAGGATTCAATGCCACTTTACAGAAAATATGGGAAACAAATCAGGTGGAGCACATAACAAGAAAATTGACCCAATCTCTCTAACAAAGCAATGAATGACATGAAAAAACAGGTGGAGTAAAGAGGGTGGGAGTGGGGGGGAGTAGAAAGTAAGAAAAATTTAAGAAAATCAAAATGAAATAAAGTATGTAAACTTTGCCTGGATTATGATTAAAATAAAGCAACTTGTTATTTATGAAACAAATGTGAAGTTTTGAATAAGATTGTGCCTGATATAAAAAAGGGGGGAACAGGATATTCACATCTATTAGTTATAGTGGGAAAAATACCTTTACAATGGAGAAATCTGGTAGACATAACTTCATCCAAATGAATAAACCTAACATCCACAATAATGGAACCAACTTACATTATCATGTATCACTTAATATATTGCATTCAGGTAATATTTCTGCCCTCCAAATAAAATGTTAACCATAATCTAATTACGAAGCCACAGACATGCAAATTGAAGACTGTTTTGCAAAACAATTGGCTTGGAGTATTTTAAAACATCAATAAACTCAGCTGTGGTGGCAAACATTTAGGGTCACTTGTTGGAAAGTTGGAAACCATGTCGACAGACTGGATTGAGTTCTTGGGCCAACCTGACCATGCTACATGCAATTATGAACACTCATCATCTTAGTTCACTGGGAGAAGGTAAGAGAAGAGAGACATAGCAAGACTCTGTCCAAAGAAACATATCTGTATATCTCTGGAACCAGCAGATGACAAAATAGTTACATTGCTGGACTCCCACATAGTCGACCATGGTTCAAGTCCTGAACTCAGCAGCTTAAACTCATGATGGGTGCATGTGCATACTTGCCCAAAATCCCAAGAGGAGAATGGAGGAGAAGGAATTGAGGCATGGGCATACTCTCTGGGAGGTGATTTCTCGTTTTCTGTCTTCCATCCCTCCAGTGAGCTCATGTACATTATAACAAAAATATCTTGCCTAAAAGGAAAGAATGATAGAAAGAAAAAGAAAATTACCTATCTTTCTCTCAGGCTCTTTTTCCTCCTCTCTCTCATAAAGGGGGAAAAGTCAATAACATGAAAGAGTAAAGAAGAGACTTCAAAAGTGGTCTAGAATAAGAAAGAATAAGCACAAAGTACAATTCCTGATTGGATCCAGTTATAAAGAGCAGTGCCAGACCAGTCCTGTGGTTAAGGAAGCCAGACCCACATGGCTATCTGCAGTTTGAGTCTGGGCCATGGTGGCTTGAAAAATGCACTGGACACATGCATTCATGCCCCAAATCCCCAGGAGACAGAGAAATAGAGGAGACGGGATTACCATGTGACTATGCCTCAGAGAGTTGCTTTCTCCTTCTCTCTCTGGCAAGGTCATATGTCCTCTGTCAATCCAGCATAGACACAGGTTGAAGTATTTAGTGATGAACTATCATGATAACTACAACTAATTTGCAAACTGTTTCAAAAGATAGTGAGCAAGAGAGAGTGTGTACAAGTACTTATACCACTATGAAAGAGAAAAGAGAAAATGTGGTCAAATTTTAACAATTGCTAAATCTGGACCCACAGGTGATGTGGTGGTTAAGGTGCTAAATCCCATATAGCTAACTCTGAGAGTTTGAGTCCTGGACCCAGACCTAAAAAACATTCTGGAGTCTGTGCATGCATGCCCAAAATCCTGAGAGAATGGAGGAAAGGGAATTGATCATGATCATGATCATTTTCCCTGAGGAGTGATTTCTTACCCCTCAAACCCCAGGACTCTCTCTGGTGAGTGCATGAGCCCTGTGGCAAAAAGAAAAAAAAAAAAGAAAAGAAAAGAAAAAAATTGCTAAGTCTAAGTGAACATAGGTGTACAAGTATTCTTGGTACTACTGTTGCAACTTCTCTGAAGAATAACATTTTTCAACATTTAAATCTAAATATTTCTTTTTAATTATCTAGTATAGAATAATAATTCTACTTATGTTAAAAATAACTATTTAAATTTTATTTTTATCAATTAATAATTATGATGTGAAACATGATGCTTTAATATACGTATATGATGTGGAATATGTAAAACAGGTTAATTAACACATCAATCGCCTCACATTCTTATTTCTTTGTGGTAAGAACATTTAAACTTCACCATTTCAGTAATTTTGAACTATGCACTACATTATTATTAACTATAGTTTCTTGCTGTGTAATAGATCATTGAAAAACTCTGTACCCTTTAGCCAATGTTTCCTTTTTCCCTCTCCCTTCTATCCCTCCCCTTACTTCCAACCATTAATAACCATTATTGAACCATTATTGAATTAACTATTTAGGGGTGAGTTTGAAATTTCTACAAATAAGTTAGATCTTGCAAATTTGACATTCTATGCTACACTTTTTAACTCAGCATAATGTCCTCTAGAGTCATCCATATTGTTGCAAATTACAGAATAATTTTCCTGTTCCTAATGGTAGTGCAGTGGTATCACACACAATAAGACCTACATGAGAAAGTTCCTAGGTTCACATCCTGGGACCTCTCTGAGAACACTGGGTGCATGTGTGTATGTCTTTGGGGACCAGCAGTTGGTGTAATGGCTATGTCGCTGGACTCCCATGTAGTTGACAGTGGTTTGAGTCCCGGACCTAGTGGCTTAAACTCACACCAGGCACGTGTGTGTGCGTGCCCAAGATCCCAAGAGGAGAATGGAGGAGAAGGGATTGTGGCGTGGCCATTCCCCTGAGGGGTGATTTCTCGCTTTCTGTCTCTCTGTCTCTCTCATCTTTCTGGCGAGTGCACACGCCCTATAGCAAAAAAAAACAAAAAAACAAAAAACAAACAAACAAAAAAAAAACTCTAAAGAAAAAATAGTCACTGCATGTGCGTATGTCTATGATCTGGGCTAGCTAGGGCTGGGGTAGATCATGACATGAAGTGTTGGAAGTGCCTCTCTATTCTCTCTCTCTTTCTCTAGGTGTTTTTTTTTTTTTTCCTCCTTTCCATCTGTCATAGAAGCAAATAAACTTGAAAAGGGGGTTTTCTAAAATGACTTTATCAATTTAAAATGCATATAGATCAGCTTATAGATAGGTATAATAATCTCTGAGATATTGTTTAAAATGCGTCAATTTAATAAAGAAACTACGAAAATAAAACTAAATTAGCCGAGAGGCCAGCATGTGTGTGGTAATTAAGGCACTAGACTCCCACACGGCTAACTGCAGTCTGAGTCTTGGACATAGCAACTTGAAAAGCAGGCTAGGCACATGTGCATGCATGCCAAAACAAAATAAAACTAAACTAAATTAGCACATTTGTTCAGGCTGGCTGATGGGTATTTAGGTAATCTTTCTATTGAAAGGCTAATTTTGTAAGTGGTTCACTAAAATATTCAACTTTTAAAAAAAACCTATAATTTCGAAAGCAATTTGAGGTATGACTTTTGATAAGTAAAAATTTTGAGTCAAATAGTGGAAAGTATATAAGGTAATATATTTTCTGACTTTATTCAGAGATTTATTTAATGAAAACCTACCAGAAACTTCAGGTTGACTTTTATGTTTACTGGAAAAATAAAGGAGGATATTTAAAATCTGTAAGCTTAGGGGTATATATTTTAAAAATAAGAAAGCCACACTTCTATAACTGTGAATGACAACTTATTCTCATACAAAAAACACTGTAGAGTGTCTAGGGTAACATTCTGCAGATGCTGGATGGTTGAAATAAAATTATCACAAGACGGACTTCATCAAATCTCTATTTTTATTTTCTCAAGTATACCCTTTCCGAATTCAAATTGGGCATGTCCAATTACACTGCATTTTTATGAAAAACTATGAAAGTATTTTGTTTTTTCTATAAGAATTACTTTTCACAATTTAAAAAAGTTCTTTGTACTTAGCCAGATACAAGATGAAAATAATCTGCTTCACACAATTCCACAAAAATATCACTCAAAGGGAAAGAATTTGTCCCTCAGAACAAATATATTTCAGTTGTGCAGAAACAGGATATAACTTTCTTCTAATCAGATGCTAAATTAGAACATGTTGCATAAAGAATTTTGAAAGTATTATTTTATGTACAGGTCTTGATTTTAAGGAGTCAAGTTTATAGAAAATGCAGCTCCTATAAGACAAGATTTTCTGTCAACTCTGCACATAGGCCGTCACTCTTCAGTTGATATGTTCATCTTTTCCTTACTGTTTCTGACATGTAGTTATGACATATAGTTAGAATGATGCCAAAGAGTGAAAAAAACTTTTTCCAGCTGCACACCCAACTCATATTCAATAGATACTTAAAACATCCATCTATAAAAAGAAAACAAAAATCATTAACAGAAGTAGAGAAACCTAATGAGAAAGAGATGTAATGTTATAACTTATAAATCAAGTTTCTGCAGATGATAACTCTACACTTCCAATGTTTGCAAGTAAATCTTTTGATTTTATATTTATTTATTTATTTGTTTGCTTTGCCATAGGGCACATGTGCTTGCAGGAAACAGAGAAACACAGAGAAGGAAAGTGAGAAATTACTCCCATGTGGCAATCCCTTTTCCTCCATTCTTCTGTCAGGATTTGGGACATGCATGTGTACACACACCCAGTCAAGCTGCTAAGTCCAGGACTTGAACAATGGGTGACCATGAGGGAGCCCAGCGCTTTACCATCCCACCTGCTTGCCCCAAATCTTTTGAAAATGTAAATTATCTGTAAGTTCTATTCAAATATTAGTGATTACTTAGATATTTTCTTAGAGACAATCTAATCACTTTTTTGAAAGATCATTACTAGTTAACCGATGTTATATGTAAGTGCTCTGTCTTTCCTAAAAACAAATGTGTTATAAGCTACTCTTTTACAAAATTTCTGCCAAAATTCCCTTAAATTATTGCATATACATCAAGGTTTTGCTTCTATTGCATTATTAATCAATTAACTAACTATAACATACCTTCTTATATTGGCTACTACCCACAGATAATCTTATAAGTGAAATATCATTTTAAATAATAATTAACATAAAAATATTCTGTAGACTATTCTCATCATTACATGTTAAAACTGGTGGGTTTGAATTTTGACATAACAATGCCACACTGTAAAAAAGCCTTAATTCTAAGCCATCTGCTTCACAGCTCCCAAATATATTTCCATTAGTAATTCTAATTTGAAGGGGTGATTATGTCTAAGAAGATACATCAAAGCAAGAATAATTCTACTGTCACATTTCTTAAATAACAAGAATAATGAATATATATACTATCCTAACAGTGGTTTTATGTTTTTAATGCAGTTTTGAAATAATAGAAGCTTGAATTTTCTGAATAACATTTAGCATCAGTCTACATTCTCTTTGCTTTAAATATAAAACTAATCATCAGATTTCAAAGTGTAGTTCAAAAGTAAATTAAATAGAGAGAATGAGTGTGTACAATAATGTTCCAAACATCTACATTTCAAATACTAATCTTTTTTTTTTCTTTTGAGAGTTTTTTTTGCTATAGGGTGCGTGCGCTCACCAGACAGACAGAGAAAGACATAGAGACAGAAAGCGAGAAATCACCCCCCAGGGGGGATGGTCACGCCGCAATCCCTTCTCCTCCATTCTCCTCTCGGGATCTTGGGCACGCACGCACCCGCGCCCGGTGTGAGTTTTAAGCCACCGGGTCCGGGACGCGAACCGCGGTCGACTACGTGGGAGTCCAGCGACATAGCCATTACGCTAACTGCTGGTTCCCTCAAATACTAATCTTAACCTTACAAAAAAGAGATCTTGAACTTCGTGGAAGAGCTTGTATAAGATTCCATGTACATGGGTGAAGACTTTTGCTCTCAGTTTCTTTCCCCTTTTGTGGAAGGTAGTTTGTTTCTACCTTCGAATATCTTAGAGGAATTAGGAAAGTGGTTAGAACTCTCATGCATCATCACGACTTCTGAAATTGTTGAATTTATAGCAGCTGTACCAAGCCTTCTTGAGATTAAAACAAAAACAAAAAATATTAAAGTCCATCCCAATGTCTCTCGGCTTCTCCTTAAGAACCAAATTTTGACAGGCTGTCAGGAATCCGAAAGCAAAACATCGATGACAATCCTATTTTACTTAGATCTTCCCTGTTTAATCCACCCATTCCACAAATATTTCTTGAAAGTGAGCCACACATTCTGTAGGTTACTGAAGTATATAGTTTTGAGCCACACAGCCATAGTTTCTGCTCTGGGAAAGTTTGAAGTCTAGAAAGAGAGTTCATACTGACCAAATTATAGTAAATTTGGGATGCATGAAGGTTACTAGGGGAGTACACCCAGTAGATGGATTAATGTAACCTGTAGCATTTGGAACAGAAGTCACCGGACCAAAGTGAGACTTCAAGAAAAAGGCTAGAGAAAGAATAAAACTCAGCCAGGAAAGGCTCGAAAGCACAAATAAAATCTGGAGAGTTTCATTAATATTAGAACAGAATAAACGTAAGAAACAAACCTGAAGTTAAAATGATCTTTTGTCACTTACTAAACAAACAAAACCTCTTGAGATTTTCTTCGGATGATAAAATTGTCCATTAAATCATATTTTTAGTAAAGCATCACATCTAAGAAAATCAATTTAATCATGTATTTCTTTAATTTTTATGTTATTTTTATTACTGTTTTTAGTTTTGCCATAGGGCACATATTCTCACTGGACACACACACACACACACACACACACACACACAGAGTGAAAGAGGAAAAATGAGAAACTTCCCTCGGAGAGATGGCCACACCACAATCCCTTCTCCTCCATTCTCCTTTCAGGACTTTGAGCACACATGTACACATGCCTGGCATGTTCTTCAACAACCAGGTTCAGAACTCAAACTGTACAGTTGACCATGTGGGATCCAGCCCCTTTAACTCCCACACCAACTTCTGGCCCCTTAACCATGTATTTCTAAGCCTAACCTCTAATTATAAGAGGGAAAACACAGTGGACCAATGATAACTGTGGTATTGATGTATTTCTGTAACTCATAACTTCTCTAATTTTCTGAGTAGTGTCAAAACAATGCCAATTTAAAGGATGCTTAATTATGAACTTTTGCTTAACTTATATATGCTAAGCTTATTTGGTTTTCTAGTATTTCTTCATCAGGAAGTTAATTAAACAAAATCCTTCAAGATGGAAAAAAATTGATATATCTTGAGTGGAAAAATAGCTAAACTACCTTACTGGATTATTTTTAAAATCTTATGGAAAACTTCAGACACCATTCCCAAATACACAAATGGATATTTACATAGATCTTTATAACATGAAGCCTTTTTATAGACTAATTAGGAAAAGCTATGGTAGAAGATATCAATTATCAAGTGAAGGCTAGAGCTTTCAGATATTTACCTACTCTAAGATAATTCTCATGTTTGAAATAAATGGATAAGTAATCTCTAGGTGCTATTCTAAATTGCTGAAAGATAATCCAGTAGAATATTATGATTATTTTATCATATCAGCACCTAGCCCATTTAAATTTAATTCAAAATGTTCTAAAAATAATTAGAATTTTTTTCTAAGAACCATTTACATTAATATCCTAGTGATTCCTCTAATGACAGTACTGCTCAAGACTGGATAATGTTTGGTTTTTTTGAGTCTCTATGTATTATAGAATGAGATAAAATAAATGTTAATTTATACAAACTTGTTCTCTTAAACTTTAAAGAAACATATTTAGAAAGAAATAGTTTTAAAAACTACTGTGTCAATTAAAAAGAACTAAATTACAAAGAATTGGTTAGCTGAAATCTTCCAAATTTCTGGTCATCAGGAAGACAGTCATAGTATATTTCTACTAACAGAACAAAGACAAGGCAAGAAGCCAGATGGATTAATAGGGCAAATTATTAAGAAGAAGAAAGTAACCACCAGCTAGAGTGATAGAGTGATGTCTTCTTTCTTTCTTTTTTTTTTTTTTTTTTAATTTTGCCCAAGTGTGCACATGCTTGCCAGAGAAAGACAAAAAGAGACAAAAGGAAAGTGAGAAAACCCCCGCAGGAGATGGCAACACTGCAATCCCTTCTTCCCCATTCTCCTCATGGGATTTTGGGCATACATGCATACGTGCCTGGTATGTTTTTTAAGAAACTGGGTCTGGGACTCGAACTATGCAGTTAGCCATGTGGGACTTGGCCACATTAATCATCATGCCATGGGCTGGCCCCAAGTGATTAGGTTTTTTTTCATGACTAGGTTGAAAATATCAAAAAGGCATACTTTATTTCATGATTATCCTCAAAAAAACATATTTTAAATAATTTCCATAAGATTCTTTATAGCTGCAAGATACTGAAAAACCTTCTTCCAAAGGCCAGAAATTTCAATCGCAATTTGCATGACTTCTTCTTTCTTTATGTTAATTTCAGTGTGCAATAAGTTGAACCCTAAATACATATAGCATTTGCTTTTGTACAAAGTGTCTGACCTTTACACCACATGAGTTTACAATTTAATTATATGATGGTACTAGCACGACTACAAAATAAAGCTTCTCAATAATAAAATGTACATGCAATGTAAGGTTGCACACTGTGAAGTATAGCCAATATTACACAGTATGACTCCTTAGGCATTTGAGAAATCATTCAATAGAATTACAGCTTTTGAGAGCAGAGGCTTTTTTAAGAGCAAATAAGGTCAAAATTTCATTAAGGGGCATGTGACACAGCCTGACATTATTCATCTGTATAGAATATAAATCTGTTAGTGACAGCCCTTAGCACTTAAAGCAAACATTTGTATAACACTTCACTTAACATAGATCATATTAATAACAGAAAGAATTATTTGAGTTCTGCCAGATGATTTTATTATGAATAAGATACCTTGGTAAAAGAGGGATGGTATGAAAAAGGTCTCAAATTTGTACTTTAAAATAGATTTCCAAGCTCTTTAGAAATAAAGAACATACTAAAGAATGAAAAGAATATGTATGGTGGCTTCTATGGTAATACTACCTTACATGAGAAAGAAAATTTGCTATTACCAGATCTTAATTGAGCCTCTTAGATGATGCTTTTTGCCTATTACAACAAACTATTCAAAGCACAGTGGCTTAAAACAACTAGATTGATTGTTTTTTATTTTTATTTTTTTGAGAGATTTTTGCTACAGGGCACGTGCTCTCACCAGAAAGACAGAGAAAGACAGAGACAGAATGCAAGAAATCACCCCCCAGAGGGAATGGCCATGCCGAAATTGCTTCGCCTCCATTCTCCTCATGGGATCTTGGGCACACATGCACATGTGCCCAGCGTGTTTAAGCCACCGTGTCTGGGACGCGAACTGTGGTTGACTACATGGGAGTCCAGCAACATAGCCATTACGCCAACTTCTGGTCCTGAGATTTATTGTTTTTAATGATTGTGAAGGTTGACCGGACTCTTCTGTTTCATATGGTGTCCACTAGGGTCACTCTGAGGCTACAATCAGCTGGATGGGTTAAGTTGGAGGATTCAAGAAAGCCTCTCTCACATACTAACATCTCTTGTTGTAAAATGGAGCCAAGTCTAGGTCCTCTGGTTTAATTTCCTGCAGAAGTTGAGTAGAGGCAGGGGCTCTTGTCTTCATTTCCTTGCCAAATAACACATTGATAGAGAAGCTCTCACCTCTTCTGTACTTCTTTGCTTCCTGGAAAGCCCCTTGGTGTCGACAGAGTCTGCAGCAAAGGTAGTTTATATAAAAAGAATGTGTGTTACATAGTTTTTATATACTTCACACAGAAACTTTACATACTGTGGAGCTCACTGAAGAGCTGCTGCTTCGTCCTTTAAGTGCACTTTCCTGACATAAGATGGTATCTAAACGTCAGAAAAATTGGCTGAGCTTCAATCAACCATCTTACCATTGACTGCCTTGGCAAAAATTAGCTTCATATACACATTTTCTGACTGTAGGGTCTGGTGTAGTCAATGGCAGGAACAGCTCCTTAGCCAAAATTCCTCTTTGGTGAAAAGAACCTTAGAATCTCTTGCCTTGCAGATACCCAAACTATAAAATAAGGTCACACAGTACAGGGCCTCAGTAAAACAGTGTTCCCTCAGATTTCCAGATATTGATAGTGACTAAGGCACCTTTTTCACTTCTCAGGATATATGATATCAGACTCTAGAACAAGGTTTTCAACAGAATTTTTAACACCCTTCCTAATCTAAGGGTACGTGGCCCCAAGAATACCAGAATGTCTTATTTTAAATGAGATCAGGTTACATGAAATGAAATACGGCACATTTCAGGATCTGTCAAATATCAGAGGTAAATTGTAACAGTCGTACTTTATTTTTGGCGCATGACTGTTGACAGCTTTCAAGGTCCACCATTCTCCTTTGACCTTTTATATCATTTCTCGGCAAGCTGAAAGAATGTTCAGTTGCCCCACCCCTTGACATTGACAGGAAGTTCAGTTCACACAGATCCTGGCCTGGACCCTTGCTCCAGCCTAAACCCATAAAGCCAATCTACCTTTCTCTCAAACAGCTTGGGTAGCCTACCCTACTCTCCTCACAAAGCCCATTACATGAATAATAAGCTTTAATTAATCTTGAAATTCAAAACAAACTGGAAAGGGCATGTCTTTTTCACCTGTAACAGATGACCATAGCATCATCTAACTTGAAAAATTAAGTATGAATTAAAAAGTTAAGCTTATTAAAATTGAATAAAAATACCGAGTAAACATAGATTTTTCAGAACTTAAACTGTTAAAAAAATTTAAAGTATTAGAGAATATGTATGAATTCTAAACTAGTATTAGAGAATGTGTATTAAAGAATATAACTTAAAGTCTAGTATACAAAGAAATAAAAATTAGAAATATTCAATTCAATATAAAGAATTGATTAAAAATATAGAAAAATGATGAGAAGCATGTTAGAAAATTAAAATTATGATTAGTTACCCCAAACACAAGCTAATTAAATGTCTCCCTAAAAGACAAGAATTTAAAAGCCACATTTTAAGATTGTGTTCTATGATATTTAAAAGAATAGATACATGCTCAAAGCAAAAGAATTTTAAAAATACAAGGCAAGGAATAGTTTTAAAAAGCAACTAATATCAGAAAAAGTAGACATAATGACAAAAATCAGAAAAGAGCCTGAAATGATCGCAAGTTCAAATGTGTTTGCAGGTATTGTGATCTGAATGTGTCCCTGAAATTCATACACTGAAAGGTAATCAACAATGTGATAGTATTAACAGGTGGGATCATTAGAAGACAAATCATGAGGGAAGAACCCTTATGAATGAGCAGTCTCATTCAAAGATCAGAATTCTAAAATTTGGATGAAGCCTAATCTGTTAATGTTTTTATAAATTGTGCTTTATGCTTTTGGTATCATATCTAAAACATCTAAAAACATTTAAGCCAATGACATAAAAGTACTTTTCCAACGTTATCTTCCAGAAGGTTTTTATAATTTTAGATATTTTAAAATTTTTCTTTCATGAGAGTGAGAGACACAGAGAGAAAGAGAGAATTCAAGCACCGTCACAGAGTCTCACACTGAAATCCACACCCCTCACCTCAGCCTTTCTAGCCAGTCAGGATCACAGGTGCATGTACTTAATATGTACAGGTCAATGGGGAACAGAGCTTGCACTCTCCATATGGCTTCAACATCACTTGAGCAATATGTCATTGCTGCATTGTCGAGCAAGCTCAACTTTAAAATAATTTTTCATTTCCATATTTATTTCTTTTTTGACCCACTGGTTATTTAGATGTGTGTTAATCGATCTTTCAATTGTTTGGCAATTTTAAAGAAATCTTTGTATTATTTTTAATTGATCTCCATTGTGTTCAGAGAATAGACTTTAATGATTGAATCTTATCAAAATGAATACTTGCTTTATAAAACACAGTATGATCTCATTTGAAAAATGTCCTTTATAAAGTTGAAAAAACTGTAGTTTGGGCATGTTGGGATAAAATTAGGTCAATTTGTTGTTCAAATCTTTCCCATCTTTAATGATTTTCTTTTGACTTTATAAATTATTGAGAAAAGGGTATTAATATCTTTCAGAATAATTGAGGGCTATTCTACTTCTCCTTTCATTTCTATCACTTTTTTCTTTATGAATTTCTAAGTTCTATTGCTAGGTGTATAATCATTCAGGACAATTAGATTAAAATAAAAATACTAAATGAGTCTCTTAAGTGGTAAATATGACATATTCATAAGTGCGGAGATTCAATATCCTATAGATGTTCATTTTCTCCATATTGATCCAAGAAATAAGCTACGTAAATAGTAAATATGATACAGTCATAAGAGAGAAGACACAATATCACGGATGTTGATTTTCTCCATATTGATCTGAGAATCAATACAAGTCTAAATGTAATTCTAATCAGAACTGTAATATGCCTCTCTATGGAACCTAATTGGGTATTTTATAATGCATGTGAAGAGTAATAGCCAAGAACCATCCAGATACTCTGAAAGTAAAGCAAAATGGTATTTGTCTTTCTAGATATTAGGACTTTTAAAAAAATTTATGTTAACTAAAATGTAGTACTACTTGAAAACGAAAAATTACTAATAGAACCAAATAGGAAACAAAAAAAGAATCAAATAACAATTATATAAATTTAATTATGACAGAGCTGTCCTTGCAGATCACTGAGAAAAAATGCATTGTGAATTTAACAGTGCTGGGAGAAAATTTGCATACAAATTTTGCACACATTATAAGCAAAAATCAGTTTCATATAATTAAAGACCTAAATATAAAAATATTAAAATTCTAGGAGAACAATATGAAGTTCTTTGACTTTGAATAGAGGTAGATTTCTTCTAGGAGACATGTAGCTCAGTTGGTAAGGTAAAGGATTGAGAAATTTAACTGATTAAAATAAAATCTTGTTTCTTAAATGTACTCTAAAGAGAATAAGCCATCAAGGCAAAAGTAGGAGATGGTATTTAAACACATATAATTGACAAAATCATGTGTCAGAGTTTGTAATTTTTAAATCTTTAAGGAAAAGTAAAAGTATAAAGAAGTATAAAGTAAAATAAGTATTAAGAAAAAGAGGGCCCGTTCCATGGCCTGGTGGTTAGGGAAGCTGGATTCCACATATCCAAGCACTGTTAGACTAACAGTTCCAGTTGCTTGAAAAAGATGTGAGGCATATGTGTATGCATGCTCAAAATACTAATGAGATGGGGAAATGATGGAGGAAGAGTGCAGTGACCACACCCCGCTCAAGGTAGGTGCCTTCTTCCTCTCCCACTTTCTGTCTCTCTGTCTCTCTCTGGTAAGCTAACACGTTCTCTGATAATTAAAAAAATGTATATTTGCATATAAGCTTTGCAAATTCTCCTGAATACTTAAAATCACCTCTAGATTACTTATAATACATACAATGCAAATACTATGTAAATGGTAGTTGTACTATATTGTTAATGGAATAATGACAAGAAAAAGTCTTTACATGTTAAGCACAGATGCAGTAAAAATGTTTGAAACATTTTGAGTCTGCAGATGCAAAACCCACAAACAGATGGCTGACTACATGTTGAATCACTGGATTATATTAACAGCAAGGCATTTGAAGGGGTGATTAGATCATGGAGGATTTGCCTTCGTGAATGGGATTAGTAACCTTATAAGAGAGATCTCTTGGTTCTTTCACTATACGAGGACACAGTGAGAAGACATTATTTTATATATCAGAAACTGGGCACTCTCCAGACACCTACTCTGCCAGAGTCTTGATCTTGGGCCTCCCAACTTCCAGAATTGTGAGAAATGAAGTTCTATTGTTCACAAGTTACCAAGTTTACTGCATTTTATTATAGTTGCCCAAAGTAACTAAAATAGACATGATGAAGAAGAAACCTGAATAGTCAATAAACATACAAAAACATTCAACCTTGTCAATAAACAGAGAAATGCAAATTAAATCTCCTATGAATTAATATATTATAATCACATATTGGCAGAAATTTTAAAAGTACAACTACTAGGCAAACAGGTGGTGTGGTGATTTAGGAGCTGGATCCCACATGGCTGACTGGGCAGTTTAATTCCTGTACTCAGCAGCTTGAAAAACATGCTAGGCATGTATGTGTGCATGTTCAAAATCCCTAAGACAGAATGGAGGGGAAAGGACTGAGGTGTGGCCATTCCCTAGGAAATGATTTCTCACTTTCCCTCTCTCCATTTCTTTCCAGTAAGTGTACATGCCCTATGGCAAAAAAACAAAACAAACAAACAAAAAAAACCCACTTTCTAAAACAAGTTAGCATTATTTGATGAAGTTGATAATCACATGATTTTGACTTAATAGTTCACTCCTAGATGTATAACCTAAACACACTTAGGCACATCTAACCCTGGACAACTGTTGAAGAAAACATAAAGCAACAATGTTTATAGTATCATAATATGGTAATCAATCAAAAATAACCATTAAAATTATAATAAATAAATATATTTTGGTATATTTACATGCTATTAGAGTATATAGCAGTAAAATGAATAAATTAGTGCAGCATAAAAACATATTGATAAATCTTTGACATAAAAGATTGAGTAAGAAAAAAAATAGCCAGTTGTAAACAAATTTAGAAAGTCTGATTAATTTATACTATGAAAGACCTGACAAAGTAAATGTTATTGTAATCATTTTGTAGTACAGAATGACGGAAAATAAAGAAAGGGAACTTTTTTTTTTTTTTTTGGAGAGGTTTTTGCTATAGGGTGCGTGTACTCACCAGAAAGACAGAGAGAGAGAGAGACAGAGAGACAAAGCAAGAAATCACCCCCTGAGGGGTGGCCACACCACAATTTCTTCTCCTCCATTCTCCTCTCGGGATCTTGGGCACGCACACACATGCGCCCAGCATAAGTTTTAGCCACCAGGTCCAGGACTCGAACCACGGTGGACTACATGGAAATCCAGTGAAATAGCTATTATGCCAACTGCTGGTTCCAAGAAAGGAAATTACAAATACAAATTTCAGGATGATGGGGGAAGACTAGAATTGGTAGGAAAACAGAAGATTGCCGAGTAAATAACAATATTCTTAAAACTATGAGATAGCTAAACATGTATTGTCTCTTGTATACATATTTTATATACATTATTTTAAATGCAATTTAACTATTTAAAAGTCCAGAGTTCTTGAAATAAGAAATTGTCAGAAAGATTTTTTATTATGAGGCTTTTAAAAAGAACATAGGAACAGAAGAAACAAAATGGTTAATAACTAACAACATCCTTTATAAGGTCATCAGTCCTGATTCCATCCCCTACCTAGACAAGTAATTATGAAGAGCACTATCAAGTCAATCACTAGAAGTTTTTATTTCGTATATATTTATGTGTTTCTTTGGACAAAACTGCTCTAATTAGCAGTTATCATTGTTTGAAACCAATTGCATTATTACTCTGCCAGAATTTGCCAGGATTTTTAAGGCACAAATACATCCAATGAATGCATATATATGAAGTATTTTCCTTTTGTATTTATAATTCAAAATTTCAAACAACTCTAGCTGCCTCTCGTTTCTTTTTATTTATTTTGTTTACTGTTCAGCTTTAACAAACTAAGTTTAGTAGGTTATATTCATAATTAATTATTCTTAATTTTGACAGAAGAAAAATAAAACATCATTTATATTTGTTCTATATCTATGTGTGTAACTTTCTTTTGCAAGAAATGATTTCTTGTTTACTGGTATGATTAAAAATGACACTGACTAACAGAAGGTCCTCAAAAGTTTTCAAAGATGGAATATCATTAGACAGATCATCACTGGGGCCAATGAATATTCCTGTTATTAAAAAATAGAACATTCATAGTTATGAATACACATACAGGAATATTAAATGTAAAAATATAGTACTAGGCAAACCAAATACAATAAAAAATGAATGCATGACCTATGCATTATGGAAAAATCAACTTAATTATGACTTGTTACAATAGTTCCTCTTTTTAAACAAAGTCCAGCTTTAATTAAAATCTTCTCATTTGATCAGATGAAGGTGTAGATGAGATTAGTTGAAGCTATCTATTGTTCTTATTCATTTTAATGTAGTGCATTTCAGCGGTATGGAGACATACAAAAGAAAAGCATTACACTAACTCTTCAAAGAAGTCTGTCATGATTCTAAATTTAATTAAATTAGATTAGTTGCACATTATTTATAGCGCTAAAAAAATATATATCTTGAGCCACTTGCTAAGATTCCTTCTCCACACTCTCCTGTCCTTACCCTTATCCATCACACCCAAATTCAAAATTACGAAATCTGTATTGAACTCCTTTCTACCTTTTAGTAAACAACAGAATATATTTTACAAAATAGTCTTAATTTCAGTGACTATAAATAGAATTCAAACAACAAATCATCTAATATCCAGGTTAACAGAATGGACAGCACACTACTTTTTTAAAAATTTCCGTCTGAAAGAGATGAATTGCAGTTATGAACAATCGCTTATTTCTCTACAGGTTCTATAATTTTTGGAGAAAAGAATGTATGCTTCATGCACTTCTCTGACTTGCTTTCTATGAATACAGTCAGACAAAATAGATCTAGAAATAATCCATTATAATTCACATATTTCTATGACTTGTTTTCTAATTCTCTTTACAATGTCTTTGACAGAGTGAAAACATTTCATTTTAAAGAAGTCTAGCTTATCATTTTTTCATTGATAGGTCAAACTTGGTGTTATTGTTATATCTAAATAGTCATCACCATGCTTAAGTCTAGATTTTCTCTTATATTATCTGCTAAGAGTTTTATAGTTTTGCACTTTACATTTAGGTCTATGATCCATTTTGAGTTAATTTTTGTGAAAGGTATAATCCATGTCTAGATTCATTTTTTACGTATGCATATGCAAATATCCAACACCATTTGCACAGCAATATATTTTCTTAACTGTATCATCTTCGCTGCATTGTCAAATATCATTTGACTATATTTCTATAGGTCTATTTCTCAGCTCTCTCTTTTGTTCATTGTTTTATTTGTTCTTTTTCAAAGACTCTACCATCTTGAATATTATAGTTTTATAATAAGTCTTGAAGTTGAGTAGTACATGTTGTCATCCAGTTTTGTTCCTCTTCAATATTATATTGACTATGCTTGTTTTTTTGCCTCTCCATATAAACTTTACAACCAATTTGAAGATTTGTAGATTTCCACAATATAACTTGCTAGAATTTTTATTGGAATTACATGAAATCTATATGTCAAGTTGAGAGGACTAATATCTTTTGGTGGTGGTGGGGAGATTTTTGCTATAGGAAGTGTGCACTTGCTAGAAATACAGAGAAACAGAAAGTGAGAAATCAATCCCTAGGGAGATGGCCACACCACAAACTCTTCTCTATTCTCTATCGGGATTTTGGACATGCATGTACATGTGCCTGTCATGAGTTTCAAGCTGTCAGGTCTGGGACTTGAACTGCAGTCAACCACATGGGAGTCCAACACCTTAACAACTATGTCCCCTACTGGTCCCAAGAGAACTAACATTTTAACAACAGTGAGTCTTTCTGTTTATGAACATAAAATATTCCTTCACTGATTTAGTTCTTTCAGTTATTTCCTGATAGTTTTATAGCTTTTCCCATATAAATTTTGTACATCTTTTGTTAGATTTATAACTAAGTATTTGAGGTTTTGAGTGCTAATGTAAATGGTATGTTCTAAATTTTGAATTCTATTTGTTCATTGCTGATATACAGGAACATAATCAATCTTTTTATATTAATCTTGTATTCTGCTACTTTGCAATAATTGTTAATTAATTCCAGGAATACAGCAGTATTTTTTAATTTTTTCACCTTTTTTTTTTTTTGGTTAATACTCATTCTTTCAAGGACAGGGGACTTAATTACCTTTCCCTTGAGTATGGGTTGGATTTAGTGACTGAGTTCTAATGAGCAGAATATGGCAAACATGACAAATTGTGACTTGTAAGACTAAATCAGAAAAGAAGTTGCAACTTTCTATTTTCTCTCTTAGATCACTTGCTCTGAAGGAAGCTAGCTCACCCATTATAAGTATACTCAAACAGCCCTATAAAGGAATGTATATCAGAAAAAAATAATTGAGGACTTCTGACAATAGCAAGCCATGAATTGAGGCTGCCAAGCACCAGAAATGTTTGCTATAGACTGCGTTAGTTACTTACTGCTGTCTAATACATGACTACAAATGCAGCAGCTCTCACATCTTCTGGGGGTCAGAGATACATGCATAGCTAACCTGGAATATTAATTAAGAGTCTCATGAGGCTGTACTGAAGGTGTTGGCCAAACTAAGTTTTTACACATAGAATTGATTGAGGGGGAAGAATCTACTTCCAAGCTCAATCAGGTTATTGACAGAAATCGTTTCCTTGAGATTGTAAGACCATTGGTCCTGCCGATTGTTGACTGGAGGCCTCCCTCAGCTTTTAGAGTTCATTTGCAGTTCGTGGATCCCACCTCTAGTTCTATGCCACATGGAAGTTTCTAACATAATCACTTACATCATTGTAAGAAAATAGCCTAAAAGATTCATTTTCTTGTCTTTTCTTTTTTTTTAAGTGATTCATTTTCAAGAATAGCTTAACAACAGTTGCTTAAACAGCTTGCAGATGTGACAACCCCAGAAAGTACACACTTCCAGAAAGTTTCAGAACAAATGAAACCCAAAAATAACAGGTCACCCTTGAGAACAAGATGGTGGCTTGTCACCATCTCTTGGCTCCTTTTTACTTCTGTGTTCTTATCCCTTCTCAGGCCTTTTTCATGGGCTCATCCTGAGCCTGCTTTTTTCTGTCAGACGAGAGAGAGAAGGAGACAATAAATACCTAATAAGAGAATAATAAAACTTGGGAAATGTCCAGAAGAATTGTATACCCCGTAGTACTCAGCCAGTTAGAAACTGAAAGAAGGACTTGTGCAATAGGGAATAAACTGCTTGTTGTAACTAGTCTAGGTGTACTTGCCCATCAGACCCTGATTTGCAAGACTGCCATTGAAGTCTCTCCTTACTTGTATCTCCATGTCCATGCTTTGGCGTTGTGACCACGTTTCTCACAGTCATCAAAACACCAAGAAGACTCTGGAGTAAATTTTCTGGTGAACTAGAGTATCATATAGCAGAACATAAGTATGGAAAAGGGATTCCATTACTTGTGTTATGTTCTATTGATTAGAAGCAAAGCACAGGTCTCCGTCACACTTAAGAGTAGAGAACTGTACAAAAGGCATGGACATCAGAAAGCAAAGTCATGGCAGTGGGGGGGGGGGGGGTCACCTAGAGTCTATCTGCATAGAGTCCTTATAGAGTTAGTTGAGGACACACCTAGACAGAGCATGACAACATGGCATCTAGAACCAGCATCTGAATGACAATTTGAAGTTTGAAGAAGGGGATAAATAATACCAGTAATTATATATTGGAACTGAACATGGAGGATACTTCAAAAAGTCAGGCTAAGAAAATGAAAAACTAAGGACCAGCAGAGGGAGTAATGGTTATACGTAGCCAGACTCCCTTGTAGTTGACCACAGTTCGAGTCTCAGACTTGGAGGCTTAAACTCACTCCAGCACGTGTGTGTGTGTGTGTGTGTGTGTGTGAGCCCAAGATCCCAAGAGAATGAAGGAGAAGGGATTGCGGTGTGGCCATCCCCCCTGGGGGGTGATTTCTTGCTTTCTGTCTCTCTGTCTTTCTGGTGAGCACATACACCCTATAACAAAAACCTCTCTAAAATTTTTTAATTAATTAAAAACTGACAGACCCAGGTACAGTGATACAGGCAGTGTGACCCTGCTGTGTGATAATATAGACCATGGGAAAAGGCTGTAGGTTTGCATAGCAGGTCCACCCCAACATAGGTATAGCTATAAGGGAGCCCATGTTCTACTGGCTGCAGGGTTGGGGGAAGAATCATGACATAAAGGCCCTGTCAACAGTCTATCTCTCTCTCTCTGTGTGTGTGTGTGTTTTTCATGATGGAAATAAATAAGCTTAAAAAGGGCAAGCCAGCTGGCAAGGTGGTTAAGACAGCTGGATCTCATGTGGCTAACTATGTGGTTCAGTCCTGCACTCAGTGTCTTTAAAAATATGTCAAGCATGTGTGAATACGTGTCCAAAATCCTGAGAGAGGCAAGGAGCAGAAAGGACTGTGGTATCATCATGCCCTCTGGGGGATGATTTGATGATCTCGCTCTCTCTCTTGCCCTATAGAAAGCTACAAAAACAAAAACAAAACATAACCTAAAACTGACAAATTCTGTAGCCTAAGTCCAGTAGAGTTACTGAAAATTGAAAAAGGAAAACAACACCCCCCAAAAAAATCCCAAGTTGCTGCAGTGCATTACCTTAAATGTCCAATGTTCAACCCAAAATGATAAGACATGCAATATAACAATAAAATGGAATTATATACAGGGAGAAAAAAATCTCCCAGTAGAAATTGTGCTTGCATGGATTCTATATTGCATTTCAGAAAAAAAATAAAAAAGATTTAAAGTGGTATTATAATAAGTTTGGACAATCTTAGAAAAGTACATGTAAGGAATTAAAGGAAAATATGGTTTATGACTTAATAAAGGGGAAATTTCAATAGAAAACTAGAAATCATTTTCTAAAGTAGAAATTTCAATACTTGAAAAATACACTAAAAGAAATAGAGGAAAAAAAATAACTAGATGGGCTCAACGACAGATTTGAGGTGACAGAAGATGGGATCAATGAGCACAAAAAAGGATCTGTGGAAATTATACAACCTGAAGTGCAAAGAGAACATGTTTGAACAAAATGAACAGAGCCTCAAAGACGTATGGGACATCAAACATATCAAAATACAGGTAATGCTAGTCCTTTCTCAAAAGGAAAGAGGTGAAAAGAAAAAGTTGAAAAATTAATGGCAGAAAATTTCCAAAATTTGTTAAAAAATATTAATATCCATATCTGAGAATCTTAATGAATCTCAAAAAGAATAAACACAAGGAGATCAAACCACCTTAAAAGCTGAAAGAGGAAAACAATTCACATACAGGAAAAAAAAAAAAAAACTAAGCAAAATTAAAGGCTCACTCATTCTCAGAGACAACTGACAATGAAAGGCAGTGGGATGATATATGTGGAGTGTTGAATGCAAAAAAGGAGAAATAGTGGCCAGTCAAAAATTACATACAGGACCCCCCCACACACATACACACACTACTCCTTATTTATAATTTCACTTTTCACAGTTTCAGTTATCTTTGTCAACTGCGGTTCAACATATTTAGATATTTTGAAAGGCACAGAGAGATTACATTCATATAACTTTTTTAGAGTATATTTTATAACTGTTCTATTTTCTTGTTAATGATTGCTGTTAATTTCTTAATGACCAGTTTATAATTAAACTTCAATATAGGTATACAGTAATAATAAAAAAATAAAAAACCAGTATCGGTAGGGTTTGATCCTCTCTGTGATTTCAGGCATCCAGTGGGAGTCTTAAATCATATCCCCCGTGGATAAGGGAGAACTACTGTAA
The DNA here is from genome assembly GCA_026018925.1 of Tupaia tana. Taxonomy (NCBI): domain Eukaryota; kingdom Metazoa; phylum Chordata; class Mammalia; order Scandentia; family Tupaiidae; genus Tupaia; species Tupaia tana. The sequence continues at coordinate 41,564,459 of JAKSZU010000004.1, read as the reverse complement.
CCAGAAATACTATTGATTAAAAAATGAAGCTAAAATAATGATATTCCCAGGAAATTGGTTGCTGGTAAACCTGATGTAGAAAAAATACTAACTCGGGACCAGCAGTTAGTGTAATGGCTATGTTGCTGGACTTCTACATAGTCAACCGCGGTTCAAGTCCCAGACTCAGTGGCTTAAAACTCAAGCCGGGCGCGTGTGCGTGTGTGCCCAAGATCCCAAGAGGAGAATGGAGGAGAAGGAATTGCAGCGTGGCCATCCCCCCTGAGGGGTGATTTCTCGGTTTCTGTCTGTCTGTCTGTCTCTCTCTCTCTCTGTCTGGCGAGCGCACGCACCCTATAGCAAAAACCTCTAGAAAAAAAAAAAAAAAAGAAGAAGAAGAAATACTAACTAAAGGAAATGTTTTAAACTGAAAGGAAATCACAGCAGATGATAATTGAAATCTCAAAAACGGAATAAAAAGCAGCAGAAATGGTAAATACGTGAGCAAATATAACAGAGTGAAAGGAAGAAATGAAGGAGGTAGAGAGAGACGGAGGAGAGTGGTTGAACTGAATGTCTCTGATTATCTGAATTTCTCAAAGAGAACAAATTATTTCCTATTCTTTTCCTGAAATTTTAATCTTGTCCATACAACAGAATACCTAAAGTGGTTGATTCATTTTGATAGCAGCGCCTTAGGAGACATCTATTGGCTGCCATATCTAGACTCCTAAAGCTGCCCTGATTGCTGCACGAGTATTTCCTTTCATACTATGAGATGTCCATGCCTGTCCAAGAAATTCCTTTTGTGCCCATATTAGTCTAAACATTTGTGCTGTTGCAATTAAAGACAGTTATATTTTTGTTTCTCAAGTAACTGGTTATCTATTCATCTCATTTATTTATGAATTCATTTTATTTATTAAACAAACACTGTGTAGTTTCTGAAATTACACTCTTACAGAAGACAGACATGCTTCTGCTTCTATGGAGCTAACAATTATCCAGATGATCTGAAATTAAACCAAAAATTGTTCTTTTTTCAATTAAAAGTATGATCAGCTCTACAAAGGACAAGATATTGTGGGAATATAAAATGGGATATGTAATATGAATGATCAGAGAAGACTTCTTTGACATTTAAATTGAGACTTGAGGATGTTTAATCAGAATCTTTTCCGGGGTTATAAGATTACACAATACTTAACTAAAAGTAGCTTGTCTTTTAATTGATTATAATGATACATCATCCAAAACCCCAGAAACAATCTGTGAAGAACTACAGCACATTTTTTCATTTATTTTCTACTCATTAAATTAAAAAAATGCCTGTATGTACAAAGCTGATCTCTACCCAGTCCCTAGAGATGGGCTTAGAACATATTTGCATTATGGAAACACTCGATGTTATTGATCTGTGGATCGTAGCCTCGTTGGAATCTCTCTTCATAACAGTTTCCTCCTTCTGTATCTTAATTGTCAGGAGTAAAAATGACATGACAGTAGATCTTTAGCATGCCATCTATTTAAAAACAAACTGCATGCCTGAAAGCCACAAAAGAAGGTCAAATGAATAGCCTCAGAGTCACATTGCCAGCATTCTCTGCTACTTGAATATTTAGGCCATTATTTTTAATTGCATCTCTAGATACAAAAGAGGGTCAGCATGCCATATTTTCAAAGTGATGCTTAACACTTAAAAGGATGTACTCTGTGAACCAGGAACAATTTAACAAGTCCAAACTTCAAGCAACATATAGCTTTTTTTATAAAACATGTGGTATTTTTAGTATCAAATAACATATCATTTGCAAAGTGGCAAAATACTCCTGATTTCCAAATCTATGTAATATTTGCAGTGCATATAGTAAAGGTGGAGCCTTTTGCATATTGTTTGTAAAATGTTTATCTCCTGGATATTTATGATATAAAATACATCAAAAAGTTTATTTTGACATAAAGTATATTTTTATAAACAAAGTTTCATAGCTGTAAAAAGTGGCAACAGTTCAAAGTGTAAAAATACATAATTTTGAAAATTGTCTTTCACGAACAAAATACTATAGCTATGTCGGTCTAAACTATCACTCTGAAAGAATCAGCAGGTGGCATGGTTGTTAAGGAGTCTTGAAAATCTACGTGAAGGCTTGAAAATCATGCCAGGAGCATGTGCATGTGTATGCCCAAAAATCCCAGGAGGAGAATGAAAGGGAAGAGATTGCACAGTGGCCATCCTCTCTAGGAGATGATTTTTCACTTCTCCCCACCTCCCTGCTTCCCTCTAGCAAGCACATGCACCCTATGGCAAAAACCAAAAAAAGGACACTTTAAAAACCATTAAGCAATTATGCAACTAGATTAGAGGTAGAACTTTTAATCATGATCACAGGTGAGTTTGGTGTGAATACAGACAGTTCTTGTTAAACTTGAGGAAAATATCAAAGCTTCTACTTAACATTATGGAAATTCTGAACTATGTAAAAAATAATATTCATTTTTATTTATACTTATATAGAACTAATATATAACATATATTATCTTTATTATAATGTACTACTATTATAAAAATCATAATTTGAAAAGCCAAGACAGGCTTTATTTGGCAAAAGTCTTAGTTGCAGGGACAAGCAGGTGGTGTAGTGGTTAAGACGCTGGACTCTTACATGGCTGACCATGTTTCAAGCCCTGGACCTGGAGTCTTGAAAATCATGCTGGGCATATGTGCATGCATGTCTAAAATATAGAGAAGAGAATAGAGGAGAAAGATTGTAGCATGATTTCTCACTTTTCCTCTGTCTCTCTTTGGCAAACACACATGCCCTATAGCAAAAACCTAAAAAAATCTTAGTTGCATACATAGAAAATTAAAAAAAAATCTGTATGCAAATTATTAGAATTAATAAAATTTCTGAAAAGTAATTAGATATAAGAGCAAAATGTAAAAACAAATTGTATTCTTAATCATCAACAAAAAAAATAAGAAATAGGTTCTTTTTTTTTTTTTTTTTTTTTTTGAGAGGTTTTTGCTATAGGGCGCGTGCGCTCGCCAGACAGACAGAGAGAGACATAGAGACAGAAAGTGAGAAATCACCCCCCAGGGGGGATGGTCACACCGCAATCCCTTCTCCTCCTTTCTCCTCTCGGGATCTTGGGCACGCACACACACGCACCCGGCGTGAGTTTTAAGCCACCGGGTCCGGGACGCGAACCGTGGTTGACTACGTGGGAGTCCAGCGACATAGCCATTACGCTAACTGCTGGTTCCCAGAAATAGGTTCTTAATAATTTTTTACATTTATTTGTTTGTTTGTTTGTTTGTTTGTTTGTTAGCTTTGATTTTCTAGCCATTGGGTTGGAGACTTGAATCATAGTCAACCATGTGGGACTCCAGCACCTTAGCCACCACACCACCTGCTGGTCCAGAAAATATTATTTTTAAAGACATTATTTCAATAACAACAATACTAAAAAGTATTTAAGAATAAATATGTGCATGACTTTTAAGGTAAATATTAAGAAATGATTGAAATAACTAAGGAAGAAGTTAAAAATTGAGTTACATCATATTTAAGCTTCAATAGGTTTTTCTGTAGGTTTCTGTAGGTTTCATGATATTGAAGATTCTAAAATTCGTGAAGGCAAAGGATGATACTATGTAGCTCTTTCTGAAGAAAATGAATAAGATGATGGGACTTACATTACCATATATACTGACTTAAACTTATAGTCATTAAAACTATGCTATTTCTTGCAGCTACAAAAACTTGTGTATAAAAAATATATTTTATCTCATAAAAAATGTACTGTTTTAATGTATATTATAGCCTATATCTCTGAGATAAGAAACATTTTACAAACAATTTACATAGAGTTCATCTTTCCTATACGCATGAAAAGTATATAGATTTAGAAATCAGTAACACTGTGCTAGTTTGAAATGTTATGTTATTTTATACCAAAAACATTACATGTTTTATAAAAAGCTAGTACATAAATGTATAAATAATAATGGAACAAAATAAGTATCCCAGAAGAAGAGCAAAGTACAATATATAATAAATTTTAATGTGTGATTGAAAAGTGACATTGGAAATCAGTGTGGGGTAGAATGAACTATATTCAATAATTGGGCTGGGGTTATTCATTCAGAAAATAATCAATTACCACTCCCCAAAATACACAAAATAATTTCTGTGTATTGCTTTGTAAAGTGTTATCAAGGCAAAGCTCAACTATGTTTCCCAAAATTCCCCTCTCTGTAGGTTTCTAGTCATGAAATTTGGCCACTGAAGAAATTTGCTTGGCATTTGAAAGAAGGAAGGAAACAGTAGACATATTTACTCTCCGAAAGTCAGGCCCTCTTGCAACTCATGCACATTTTTGCAATCAGCTGACTGATCTCTTTGGCATAGGCGGCAGCTAAGTCCATGGGTCTCTGATTCCTGTGGGATAGACACCTTCCTTTACCTTTTCCACATCCTGAGTAAGTTACTATTGTAGCTCTGTCACAAGCTTGGTGACCAGCATCTCCTGATGGTCATCTTCAGCATTAAGGCAGTGGCTTGGAAATAGCCAGAGGACAATGCTGACCTAAAACCTGACTACAGAGTGTTCGTCCCCATTACAGGTTTGCTAGCTCTCCTATTTCTTCCCTCCCTACTACCTCAGGCTTAGCATCTTCAGATGCTGAAGAAACAGCAGAATCAATCAATCAATGTATTCCACAGTGATCAGCTCCAGTCCCTTTATAAATTCCTTATTCTATATTATCCCTAGTGGTTTTGCTTCTCTAATTGCACTAGCTGATATACCACTTTAATGTGATAGGTAAGCCTATAAAACGTTCACAAGGAAATATTGGGGTCATTTTTAGACTTCAATAGAAAAACCTTTTTAAAACAAGATACAGAGTCATAGGAAAAGTGACTGACAAATTTTAAAACAAATACAAAAACATATTGTGAGTCAAAAGACATCATTTACTAGTAAAAAGGGAAGCCCCCACCTTGGGAAAAGATATAGGCAGGACATATAGCAACAACAACAACAACAGCAAAAGATTATGATCCAGGATGTTAAAAGCAATCCTCAAATCATCAAATTATTAGCCACTTTAAGTCATACTCAATATGCTGAAGTTAGTAGGCAAGATAGAAAGAACCTAGACCTCTTCAGAAAGCAGAGCTAAGTAAGCATGGAATAACTTCAACATGTTCAATGAGAGAATAAAGATTTGTATCGTTTAAACCACTTGTAGGGTGGGTTGGGTGGGAGTCTTTGTTACTGGCAGTCTAACCTGATTCTAATTGATATAGAAAGTGGTATCATTATTCTCAAGTCTAGATAAAAAATAATCAAAAGGACAACTAAACAGGCAAATATTTAAAACTTTGGCACAAAAAGTTTTGCCTTTTTATAAATCCCTATAGAAAAACTCCATGATAATTTACATAATTTTAGGGGGATCAGAACACAAGTTTTGTTTCTTTTCAAATAGTTATGTTGTCTTTATTCTATTTTTTTTTTTTTTTAATTTCTAGAGGGCCTGTGAACTCAGAACTCACCAGAGAGAGAAGGAAGAAGAAAGCACCCTACAATACACAAAGAGGCATGGTCACGCCACAATCCCTTCTCCATTTCTCAATCCTGTCAGGATTTTAGGCATGCATGGACATGCGCCCAGAGTGTTTTTCAAGCTTCCAGGGGCTGAGACTCCAACCATGAGGTTGGCTGTTTGGATCTGGTTCCCTCAACCACCAGACCACAGAGCCAGCCTGTCTTCTTTCTAATCTGTCAGATTTTTCAATATTACTGTTACAAATGCTACTCGGGAACTAAAAATGCAATTTAAGAATCCTGCCAAAGGCTAAGTAAAGTGTACTGATTGTTTCTAAATTCTTTTTATTTATTTATTTATTTTTTTGAGAGGTTTTTGCTATAGGGCGCGTGCGCTCGTCGGAAAGACAAAGAGAGACAGAGAGATAGAAAGCGAGAAATCATCCCCCCAGGGGGGATGGCCATGCCGCAATCCCTTCTCCATTCTCCTCTCAGGATCTTGGGCATGCATGCACACGTGCCCGGTGTGAATTTAAGCCACTGGGTCCAGGACTCGAACCACAGTCGACTACGTGGGAGTCCAGCAACATAGCCATTATGCTAACTGCTGGTCCCATGATTGTTTCTAAATTCTTAATTTACTCCCCCATTGTCACAGGGAACATGGGGGTGCAGGGGTAATCAGGCCCAGCACCCACAGCAGGACATGGGTTCTTGTCCACAGTTCACAAAAAATTAAAGACATGGACGTAGTTAGGCAAGCAGAGCTTATTAAAAGAGAGAAGGTAGAGCAGAGCTCCCAAGCAGAGAGCAGACCCCAAGTGGGTTGTCCATAAGGAACTGTAGTGAGGGGCTTTTATCTGGGTCAGAGGGGGTTGTCTGTACTTGTTCCCAGCTGGTGTATACGTTTTCCTCATGGTGGGTGTCACATGCTGAATAGGTCTGGATATTGTTTTCTCATTTTGGAGTGGGTATGTAAGTCTGAAGACTCTTAACCTAAAAGCTTTGAGCCATAAAAGACTATTACCTTCAACTTGGAATGTGGTGGGACCAGGAAAAAGTCTTTACCTTAGGTCAATCATTAAGTCACTGTTGCAAGCTGTCTCTCCCAAGCAAAGAGCTAAGCTGTTGTCTCTCCATCTTAAAACTTAGTCATTTTGTGATTTTAGTTTGGGCCCATACCCTGTCTTCTTAGGTTTTCTATCTCTTACGTCACATGGGCTTTTATAAGGCCTTTATGAGGAAGCAGTGGTTAATGGCTCCAAGACTACTTATATTATTTAGGCTCCTTATACCACTAGCATTATGGTATGGGTGCCCTTTGGCCCTAATTGTGGCCAGTGACTGTTAATTTTTTTAACATACTTTAGGTAAGGAATATGACTATTCTTTGGTGGTGGGGAGAGGTATGATTGTCCTTTCCCCTAAGTGTGGCCCTCTTGACTTTTATTATCTTTTCAGGAAGCAATTTTCTATGTACTCAAGCTTATTGGCTTACAGTTTCCATTAGGCCTTGATATCTAAAATTTCCAACATAGGATTGCTCTGCCTTGGGTTTTGACTCCAATTGTTGTTTTGTGTGTCTTAGAGTTACAATATTATTTGGTCATCAGAAAAGTCATGACATATTTTTGTATGCAAAAATGCATCATGACTTTTCTAATGACCCAATAGTTTTGGCCAGAGGGACAAAGGACAGGGAAGAATGTGACTTATTTTAAGTTAAAGTGGATTGAATGGTTTCACAGTCCTTTTTTCTTCTAAGTTTTTCATCATGGCTCCACTTTTGCTACCTATCCTACCTTACTACTTAGCCAGGATCTGCCTCATTATCACTACATTTTGTTTGTTTGTTTGTTTGTTTTGCTATAGAGAAAGAGACAGACAGAGAGGGAGAGAAAGTAAAAAGTCACCACCCCTGCAAGGGGGATAGACATGCCACAATCCCTTCTCCTGCATTCTTCTCTAGGGATTTTGGACATGCACGTACACAGGCCTGGCATGAGTTTCAAGCCAGGGGGTTCAGGAATCAAACCATAGCCAGTCATGTGAGAGTCTGGAGCCTTAACCACCATGCCACCTGCTGGCCCCTAACTACAGTTTTAAATTAATTGTATTATATTTCATTAATATTTAATTAGGAAATTTAAATTATTAAGACATAATAATTTTTTTCTAATAATGCAAACCTTTTTAAAAAGAATAATGCAAACCTGCTTCGTGCTACACACTGGGTAAGGTGCTGCAAACACAATTGTGAATATTAAATACTGTCTACAAAATGAGTTCACAGTTAAAAAAAAAATAAGTTTTATTCATTTATTACTTCCAATGAGAGAGATAAGGAAGGGGAAGAGATAAAAAGAGGAATACCCTCAATAGGGTCTTCACGCCATGATCCTTCCCAGCCTCTGGCATGAACAGGAAGGCCCTATTTGGGCCTTCACATATGAGTACAGCATTGCAGAATGTTACCACTGCATCATCATTTGAGTGAGTTCACAGTTTAATGAGAATGATGGGTACAATAACCTTTACCACACATTGTAATAAGTGTTTCAACAAATTACCATTAAGGCACTAGAGTGCTAATTGGGAGACCAAATCCTACAAACAGCTGATTCACCTTTAGTGCTCCTACTCTGATTTTCAGCTTTAAAAAAAAAAAAAATTCTTAAAGTGGTGCCTATCTTTCTCCCTCTATTATTACTATGTAATCTGGAACTGATACCTACATATGCCATCATTTTAGATAGATACTTTATAGTCAGTGTTTTTAAAATATCAAAATCCTGAATTTTATTTCTTTTTTTGAACTAGAGTAACTTTTCTCTAGGTTTTTAATCTTCTGAAAATTTGTCTCTAATACCCAAGTGAAATGACATTTTTAAATGTACATTGATCAGCTTCAGACATTATCAATTTTCTATTTATTGGCTGCATATAAAACTTATCTCTTGATTACCTAAAGATAATTGCTCCCTTCTCTTTATTTATTATTATCTTATAAGTTACAAATTCACATTTTAGAAGAATGCTTCATAAGCCATTAATCTTTAGTTTGTGAATGAGACTATGACATGAAATGGAAAGAAATCTTCCTAAAACCTAGATATTTTACATGTATTGTTTCTTCTTTGTTTATAAGGATTGTCACTTTTCACTCTGCAAAATAACCTTGCATCTGAAAGTTAATGATCTGAGTAATATATTATAGTATTTTCTATGGTGTCAAAATCTTCCATCTTAGAACCAATCTCCAGCATAACTTAATTTTTTAAATGCAGTGTAAGATTAGCAATCACACAACAACTAGGAAATTCGGCATGTCATTATGAGAATTTACTGAGTATTAAGGAAAACTGAAGTACTTCAGTGAGACTTAGAATGAGCACAGCATGCCTGACTACAAGCACAGTCATATTTGTCTTATTCAATAAACCAGTAAGATGCATTATATTTTTAAAGGCCAGATACTTGAGGGCAAAACAAATGGCTAACATAAAAGGGCTAAGCCAGCAGATACAATCACATAATGAAAAAGTTTAGGGAAAGAAGTGGAATGTGAATTGTGTGGCTATCAATAAGAGCATAATATTGACAGACTACATCTTTGGGAAGAAGTGGGGAGATTTCAGGAGGAGGAGTAGACTGAGAAAGCCTGAATCCCAAGACACACAATGCAGCTGTATTCTAAATGTATCAGAGTTGATGAAGTATACCTTCAGGTAACGTAGCAAATAATGAATTACAATCATCTAACGGATGCTAAAAAATAAGGAAGCAACCCAATCCCCCCAACTTTCCTATGGAACCTAACACTGGTAGCAATCTGCCAAAAGAAAGCATGGCACTATTTAGAATATCTTTCAGATCCCAAAGAATTCTGTTATAATATATCTTACATACTTGTGTGACTGAAAATATTTTAAAAATAATCACCATATGTGTTCACACTTTAAAAAACAAGGGGTACTGTTTGACAATGTTGAAAGAAAAAAATAAAAGATCTTGTCAGTAATTTTCTCTTTCCCAAATTTGCTGTGAAGATTTAGGATAGGGTATTTCTATTCCAAGTCAAGACTAGGAAAACAGCATGATGAGTATTCAGTGTGTGTATTTATGTAATTGGGTTTACTTACACTATAGATTCATTCCAAATATATTCATTGACCTTCAACATTAGTTACTATGCTATGATGGAGGAACCAAGATGAAAAAGGTATGAGTGAATCCTGTGTTAAAGATTATAGGACTAGTTAGACTACAATATAAAACATGATAAGAGCCATTAGAAAGGAACAGTTTGTGATGGTTGCTCAGATGGTGAGGAAAAGAAGAATAACATTTATTCATTCATTCAACAAATATTTTCTCAAGGACTCTTCCAGGCATGGGGACAGATTAGTAAACAAAACAGACAAGGACGCAGCCCTTTGGTGCTTTTACAAATGTTAGCACACTTCATCTTCATGGGGATGTGGTGAAACAAGTATTATTATGAGGGTGACTGTTTTACTGTTTGGAGTATAAATAATGGCTTCCCAGTAGTGTCTAAAGCACACAGCTTAGAACAGCAGGAGATTCAGTCTCCCTCCTCCTGTCCTCCCTAGAATACAGCCCAATGTGTTAACATATATCAAAGGACCAGGTCTATTTGTTTCTACTTTTTTGGCTGAGGATAGAATTTTAAAAAGCTCCAGACAGAGGAGTTAGGACCGATATCAGATGTTATTGCTCAGGACAGTTCCACAACAATACTCCTCAAGGTGATTATCAGAAATAAAAGGAACAATGGTTTATGTTAAAAATAAAGAATCAAACCAAAAGCAGTACAACAACCTTTCAAACATATCCTGAGTGTCTGAATACCTCATCCTTGTCTTCTTCAATGAGCAATGCTTTTATCGCTGTACAATAAAAAATTTTGGTTCTGAATAACAACACGGTGGTATTGCAATCATCAAAGTTGATTCAATTATGTGCACTATACTAGATTTTTTTTAAGGCAGAAAAGATTATTGGATTTTAGAAATATTTTTGGTAATGAGAATTAAATCAAAATTTATTTTCTGGCTATTCCAGGGAAGTAAGTTAATTAAAATATTTAATTCCACAATCATTCTGGGTAAACCAGTAGCATTTAATAAATTTAAAAGGCTGTTCATATTAATAATAATATTGCATTTTTTCAAATGACTCAAATCCCTTTAGATTTAAAATAACATAGTCCCTGCTACATCTCTTAGTGACACAAATGTTAATGTTTACTATTTCACTGAACTTACCAAGTGCTTACTACTAAACATATCATGCTTAATTCTCAAAATAACTTTGTAATGTTACTCTCATTTTAAAGATTAGGAAACTAAGTCTCCATAAATAAGAACATCTGAAACTAATTTAAATGAATGTAATAAAAAGCATTTCATATTCAAATAGTTCTCAACTAAAGCTGTCCTCCAGACCTTCTTGTAAATTTTCCAAAAATAGAAACAATTCACCTATTCTTGGAGTTGAAAATCGGAGTGTCTATGGTGGATTCTCCATTTTTTTTATCACTATTCTAAGTCTGATCTAGCTTAATGGAATAGGACCTGTCAAGTAACTATCTGAACACTATAATATTTAAATAAAATGGGAGCTAAAAAGTAATGGAAGAGTTCGGAACATTTGTTTCTCTGAGTGTACATGAGATAATGAGAGAAATAGTGTTCATGGTCTGTACAAATTGGCTTTAGTTGGTGGCCTAAAAAACGTTCTCTGATCTCAGTCCTCCTAAGAGGACTGCTCTCCTCTAATTAAAAGTGAGTGGACACAGAAGGAAATGCCATCACCTTGATTCCAAATTTTGTTTCTTCACTTTAGTAGATTAAGGGTTGAGGCATGGGTCAATGCGTCTGTAGTATTCATGCTGCCTTGTCCCTATGCCTATGCCCTAACTAGACAGACAAGTCAGATGGATTGGTTCAGCTGAGCATATGGGTACCTGAATAATTCTTCCTGAACCCTACCAATTACTGAAATTTGGAACAGAGGATGAAATTTATTTGTATGTTAGATCATTCTTTCATTTACTTATTCACTCAGTCATTGAGCAAACTCTTACTGTCTAGTATAGGTTTGGAAATAGTGCTCAATATTGGGAATACAATACTAAATAAGTCATTGACCTTAATATCTGCAAACAGTAAAGAGCAGAAGAACCCCTTCTACATATGCCTGACATCTATTTATAGAGTGGCCCTTTTTCAAATATTCATGTGCCCTGTATTATTGTTCTTTGTTAAAAAAAATGCTTTCAAAATATTTATCTATGGGAACCAGCAGTTAGTGTAATGGTTATGTCACTGGACCCCATGTATTCGACCGCGGTTCGAGTCCCAGACCCGGTGACTTAAACTCACGCCGGGCACATGTGCGTGCATGCCCAAGATCCCAAGAGGAGAACAGAGGAGAAGGAATCACAGCATGGCCATCCCTCCTGGGGGGTGATTTCTTGCTTTCTGTCTCTCTGTCTCTCTCTGTCTTTCTGGCGAGCACATGTGCTCTATAGCAAAAACCTCTCCAAAAAAATTTATCTCTGTTATAAAACATATTCAGTGCTTCTAGTTATCACTTTATTCTTACAACAATCCTATAAGATAAATACAAATATTATCTGTATCTATATTTTACAAAAGAAGAACTGAGATTAAGAGAGAATAAATTGGGACCAGCAGTTGGTGTAATGGCTATGTCGCTGGACTCCCATGTAGTCTACTGTTGTTTGAGTCCCGGACCCAGTGGCTTAAACTCATGCAGGGTGTGTGTGCGTGCGTGCCCAAGATCCCAAGAGGAGAATGGAGGAGAAGGGATTGCGGTGTGGCCATCCCCCTGAAGGGTGATTTCTCGCTTTTGGTCTTTCTGTGTCTCTCTGTCTTTCTGGTGAGCGCATGCACACTATAGCAAAAACCTCTCCAAAAAAAAAGAGAGAGCGAATAAGTCAATTGCTATAGGTCACACAGATATCCAATGATAGAATAGAGATGTAAACATAGGTCCACATGACTTCAAAACTCCTTCTTTTAACTGCCAAACTTACCTTTCTCATTTATTTGAGGACAAGTTTATTAACATCTGTCAAAGCCCTGGAGAGATCCCAAGAGAAAAGCTTTTCATCTTCATAAAATAAGAATAGTAGTGCTTTGTCAGTAAATGAAACAAAGGAAAGAAGAAAGGAAAAAGGAAAGGGGAAAGAGAGTGAGAGAGGGAGGAAAATGGGTATGAGAAAGGTGGCATTAGAAGTCCAGTATAAAGACCACTGGAAGAACATATACGCACACACAATTTCCTTTACATAAAATTTCAGCACCATTCAGTTGCAAATATGTAAAGAAACTATAAATATTTTCTTACTACTGATCTGAAAAAAATCTGATTACAAGATGGGATTTATTTTTTCTAATTTTTAAAAAGAATTTTTATTTTATTTATTTATTTATCATTTTTTTTTTCACATGAGTTTTGCCAGAGAGAGAGAGAGAAACCAAGGCACCAGGTCCTGGACTTGAACTGTGGTCAGCCATGGGGGAATTCCAGCACCTTAACCACCATGCCACCTGCTGGTACTCTTTTTTCTAACTTTTAAATTTAAAATAATTTTGCTATATGGTGTACGTGCTCACCAGAGAGAGACAGAGAGAAGGAAAAGCAAGAAATCATCTCCCAGGGGCAATGTTCAGGCCATAGTGGGGAATGGTCAGGCCATAGTCCCTTCTCCTCTCAGGGTTTGGTCATGCATGCACATGTGCCCAGCAATTTTTCAAGCTACCTGTTTCAAGACTCGAACCGCTCAGTCAGCCATGTGGGATCCAGTGCCTTCACCACCGACATCTGGTTGCTCAAGAAGGGACTTCTATCTTTTCAACCCATCCTGTCTTCAGGTCCCTGCCAACCATCAGTTACAATGCCATTCCAGCTTCACTTGAATTGTTTCGTTTTTTGGTTTTAGTGGTTGATTTGCCCCTGAATATACTTGGTGAAATATAGTTTTCTATCAATTAAACAAAATTGACATAAGAATTTGGTAGCTTCCAGTAGTCCAAGAAGGCCATAGTTAGAGTGATTTCTGTCATACTTGTCAGTTTCTAATAAATAGACTAGGAAGTTAACATATTTAACTAGACCCTAAATCTATGTGTGTTTGTATATAGCCAGATAAGAGTTCTTAGCAAAGGGCCTGCAAAGAAGAGCAGTAGGAACAGTGTAATGGGCAGTGAGAAGAAAACAAGATAAGTATATTCCTTTCAGTGCTGAGCACCCTGCAAAGCAAAGCAAGTGATAATCAAACTTAAGACAGAACTCAAAAAGCTGCCTTTAGATTTGTTTTCAGTGGTGAGAATTAAACTTATTTTCTTTTGTCAAAAGTGAAAATACATTTATGCCAAAAAAATCCAACATGAAAAGAGATAAAAGGAAGTTATATCCTTGTATTATTATGAGAGAAAAGTCTTCACTCAATGTTTGCATAAAGCAAAATTATTATCGTTATTATTTTTGCTGAGAGTTCTGACCATAGTACCTAGAACATTATAGATACTCAGTAAATATTTGTAGAATAAATGAAAGAACTTAAAAAAATCTGGAAAGAAAAATGAACAAAGTACTATGCTAAATATTAAAAAGAAGAGAATTTTCAAGAATTCATCTCATTGTGCTTTCAATTAATGAGTTGAAACCAAAAAAAAAAAATTGATCTTTGGGGAAGAAAACACTTATCTAAAACATGAAATCTTTGCAAACACTGAATTTAATTCAGTTTTTTAAATGAAACTAATTTGTAATGTGAGTAGTTTAGAGGATGAGATTTTTTTTCCTCCTGATATAAATGAGAAAACATCTTTACCTAATTGTATTTGTTTATCTCAGAAGGTCTTCTCTTTACCTACAAAATAGTCACTTTTTTTTCACAACACTATAGAAAAACTCGTTGAACCTTAATCAACTACTTAAAGAGTAGCTATTCTGTTCTCCTCTGGCTTTGTAATTACCAATTACATTATTTTTTCTCGAGAAGAAAAAACACTTCTGGACTGAACTTGATTGATTTTTATCAGGCAGCTCTCTTGCATCTTTAAGTAACACCTTTTATAAAAACAGTTTCAGTTTTGCTTAGTCTATGCTAATGACAACATTTACATTTTTAGTTATTAATAGATTCAGATGTCTTATTTGTGTTTGAAAATAAAACTGTAATAAAAAAGAAGAAAATATTTTAAAATTCTGCCTTGTGCTGTTTGAGAAACAGATTTCAGTTAAACATCATTTGCAAGAAAACTAAATGCTGTTTAGAGACTCCAAGGGCCCAAATTGCCTGTGTTGCTTCACCTTAGTTTTCCACATTACAAACAACAAATATCTGCATGTTCTTCTTCATTAAATCCTATTTTCTTCCTCATGATGTGCAACGTGAAACAAAAATGTTAAATAATACATGGCATTAATTTATTTCCTTAATTCTGAGGAAAATAAGAAAAAACTACCGTTCTTTGAAGAGAGACAGCATGTGATTCTCAGAGCTACATCTAGCTGTAGCATTTTTGTCAAGTAACTGGAGTTTCTGGAATTCTCCCAGAAAAAAGAGGCATGGGGTGGGATGGGAGGGTAAGGTAAGGGTAGAGAGGGCACAAGCATGGAGTAAGACTTCTAAAAATGTCTTTAAAGCACGGCACATCCCAGGAAGAGCTTGGAAAGTGTGACAAAGGAGAGGTAGCTGATTCTTCAGCGAGGACCCATCTGAATCAAAGAAATAATCTTGGATAAGTAGCATGCCAGCAGTTGTCCAGTCACTCTTAAATAGTGCTAATTTGAAATCTGATGGCTATTTAAAGGTAGTTCTTGTCTAAGCACTACAATCCTCCCTAGATGTCTGCTTGAGCTTGTCAAATGTTATCAAATGTCTTATGCCTGGAACTCTACAAATGGCTGAATTGCAGATGGAAAACAGGAGTTTTTCAGTCATGGGGGTAAACGCTAATCTCCTGGCAAATGTTTTCTCACACCGTATTATCTACCCAGTATACATCTCCTCCCTCGAGATTGATTCAACCACCTTAGACACTGTTGTGAGCCACATGTAGAGAATGATCACTACACTTTTTTCACTCCCTCCCTTTGCTCATAATTGCATTCACAGGGGCTGGCAGGTGGCGTGGTGGTTAAGGGTGCTGGACTCCCACATGGCCGACCGCCGTTCTAGTCAGGGATCTGGTGGCTTGCTTTTCTTGCTCTCCCTCTCTCTCTCTCTGTCCCTCTCTGGTCTAATTAAAATAAATTAACAAGTAAATATAAATAAATAAAGTTAAAATAAAAAATAATTCTTTAAAATAATAATAATGATAATTGCATTCACTTCTTAAGGCTGAACATTTTCTTTGGTCCATGTCCCCGAGAGCATATCTTTAGCTTCTTTTCTCTATGGTACGATATATTAGGAATGTGGCTATAAGATCATTATCTTTGGATGTCATGCTCCTGGTACTCTGAAGGATTTTGCTGACTGTGACCACAGGTCAATAGTTTCAAAGGCTGCATCTTTTTTCGGTCTTACTGACCACCTGGTCTCAGTCAATGGTGAGCTGACCCATACTATTATTTCTCCTTTCTACTGTGGTGTATCTCTGGGATAGAGTAATCTCCCCAATTGCCCCCTGCCAAAACAAAAACAAAAACACCTAATTCCTGGGTTTTTTCCCTGTATTTTTGCCTTACATTCTCTGCCTTCTCTTCATTCCATCCTTCTGATCATTCCTTAAATATAGTATTTTCCAGGCTTCTATTCTTAACCATCTCCAATATTAGTTCTTCATCTGCCACTTCTCTTAAGAGTTCCAGATTCATGTTACCCAACTGCCTGGTATTTTTCACACTCAAACACTATACCAGATAATCAAGCAACATGCTCCAACATGTAAAAACTTTTTCCAAGTCAAACTTTCTTTTTCCCATTTTTCTTCTTTCTGGTCTTTTTTTTTTTTTTTTTTTCCTGAATCCCTCATTAAATTGTATTAATTGTGTAAGTAACCATAGAAGTGTTCTTAGAATACTTGCTTCTCTCAGGGCCAGCAGGTGGTGTGGTGATTGAGGACACAGGACTCCCACATGGCCAACTACGGTTCAAGTCCCAGGCCTGGTGGCTTGCTTTCTCATTTTCTCTCTTTCTCTCTCACTCTCTCTGTCCCTCTCTGATCAAATTATAAATAGATAAATAAAAAAATTAAATAAAGTAATTCTCACCTCTGATATTTAATGCCACAATGCCCTGTTAACGTGATCATCTACAATTCTCAGTCTTCACTGCCACATCTCTGTCTTAGGTCAGAGATTTATCATCTCTCTGATGACACTAGTGAAGATCCATCATCATCTTTCTGTCTCCCAGTCTCTGGACCACACAATCTCTCTTGCTGGGGGTGATTTCTACTTGTCTAATTCAGTTCTTTTTATTTTATTCATTTATTTTTTTTTTATTCCATGAGTGAGAGAAAAAAAAATGGCTGTAGAGAAAGAGGGAGAAAGAGAGAGGGAGAGAGACCCTCACCTATTAGGGTCCTGATGCCATAATCCACCCCCGTCCTTAAGACAACTCTAGTCTTGGGCAAGCATTTACCAGTATACTCAGGGAGATTTCTGGACCAGAAACCTTTCCATGTGGAATTGCCTTGTGGCATGCCGCGTTTTACTCCTGTGCCACCGGCTACTCCCAATAGTCCAGTTCTTTCTGACGAACTTTAGTGGCAGAATTACTGAGCTATGATCATCCCATTAGTCTCACTACCTAGCCCTCTTCTTCCCAGGGAGCACATGTACCTCTAGGAGGCAGTGTTGTGAAACAAGCTTCAACTGGAGGTACTGGAGCTCTGTTAGCCTTGCTGCTGAGTCTACTCAGAGTTTAGACTTAGGAGTTATTTCTGCCAAAGATCCTATTGACTCGTCTTGTGTTTATACTTCCTGAGAGTCTACTCCTCCCAGAGTCCATAGACCATCCCTCTTCCTCCCACTGTCCTGAACTCCCTCCCCTTTACTGAGTCTTTCCGCTGAAAGACTATTTTATTTATATTTATAATATAAATATATATATATTTATATTTATTTCATGGTATGTGAAATAAACCCTAATTGTGGATGAATTTACAGGCTTTCTTACGGGGCTCCTGAGACCCAGACAAATCAGAAATGTGGCTGGACATCTGTTTGTGTCCCTGAGCATCTTATTACAGTTAAGGAGACAGCTTGCCTAGAGTAGTTGGAGGACTTCCAGCGGGGTGTTTCCTAATTCCACTTGCTGACACACCAGGGAGATGCCTCCTGTCCAGCCCAGACACACACTGTCACACAGGACTTCCCTAAGCTCAGGGCATGTAGAAAGGAAACAGATTCAGAAATCTGACTCACAGGTCTTATTTTACTCATTGTTTGTGGTTCTCTCCTACTGCTTGGCCTGCTTTCACATGTCAGAGCCTTCTCCTTGCCCTGCCTACCACCTCAGAACTCTGCAATAGCTTTAAACATATTGAGTCTCATTAAAATTCAGATTCAAAACCAAAAGAGGCCCACAGAGAAAAAGGAATTATATCTTCAATTGTTCTGAGGCCTGCCTTTCCTAAGTGATGAACACCTAAAATGCCCTTTGTAGGAAATTAAGGACCACAGAAGTGTAAGCTAATCCAAAGAACAACGATACCAGAATCCAAATCAATACAAAAAAACACTTAACATCTACCCAAGACATTAATACACACAAAACAGAGTCATAGCTTCCCTTTCAAAGGTGCCCATTGGCTACTGGATAAAGTCCAATCTCCTGAATAAGGTAAAAAATACCTTCTACAAATGGCAGTAACCAGATGTTCTAGTCTCATATTCCACATACTCTCATCCCTTCTCCAAGCTTCACTGAGCCTATGCTTTATTGTGCTAACCTATCTGCCATTTTCCAAGTATACCATGCTTCCTGGATTCAATACTTCTGTGCTTCCTACCCTCTGTATCTAAATAGGTCTTTCATGTTCTTTCTATGATAGAAAAATACTTGTTATTTCTCTTTCTCAAGTTCTCTCAGCAAAGTTGTTCTGTTTGTTTCTTAGGCTTCTATAGCCTCTTTAAGGAGATCCAGTGAGTCTATATTCATTATGTTTTATTTGTTTACATATCTCCTATGATGAGATTCTATCTGATATGGAGCTAATACCGATCAATGCTTGAAGAATAAATTATTGAATCTTTCTGAGTTTTCCCATAAAAAAACAATATTCCTTTTGATGGTAACTCAGTTCAGAAAATGAGTAATGATTCTGCCATTATGGTTCAAAGCTTGAGGTAAGAGCTTAGAGTCTTATTCCTTAATTGGAATGGTACAAGTCTTGTAAAATCATGCTTATCCTTGCCCATAGCAGATATCACAAATCAATTTCCCAGAATCAAGTGTTGCAGATTGGGGTCCTTGGAAGCAGACACTGAGAACTGGCAAAGTGTGGGTTCAGGATACTGATTAAGGATTTACTCTGTGGTGGGTATAGAGAAGAACAGGATGAGGCAGAAGGAGAAATGGAACTATTGAATACAACGTAAGTCTGACAATCCTAATACAATTTCTCAACAAGCTCTGGAACATATACCCATTGGAGTTAGCCAGCTATAGGCTAAAAATACCTGGATCTTCATAGCCTTACTATGATGAAAGAAGTCATGGCCTTGGTTGAAATGATTCTCTGTAGCTACGGCAGATCCTGACAGCACTGAATGCTGGAGGCTGTCTGTTGTCTGTTCTACCAGAAGTAAGGGGAAAAGAAATCCCTCCCTGAGGGGACAGCAGGTGGTGTGGTAGTTAAGGAGCTGAACTCCCACATGACCAGTCATGGTTCAAGCCCTGGACCAGGTAGATTGAAAATCATACCAGGCATGTGTGTATGTGTGCCCAAGATCCTGGGAGGAGAATGGAGGAGAAAGGATTGTGGTGTGGCCTTCTCCCTGGGGAAGTGATTTATCACTGCATCTCACTCTGTCTCTCTCTGTCACTCTTCCACAAACACACAGTCACTATAGAAAAAAAAATCCTTTTTTGAAAAATGTCTGATTCAGACTTCTTATATTCACCACACCCAGATGTGGCATTGGACTGCCTAGCACTCATAAGTAGACCAATTGGTTAGAGTTGGCAAGTAAGATGGTATCATTATGTTATGCCCACCCTCAGAATTTTAGATCCTAAACTCTGTGATATTTTCCTGCTTGAACTTTCAAAATTATATCCCTTTTTCAGTTTCTGAACTTAGGGACAAAATGTTTAAAATTCAAGAGTTTTGTCAAGATCAAAACAGTTACTATGCCAATAAAACAGCATGTCGGCAGTTTTAAATGTTTTAATTAAGTCTTTCTGAGTAGGCAGGAACTGAGACAGCTTCTTCTTTCCTCCGTATCCAGATTTTGAGAGAATTAACCCTTTATCTCTCATATAAATTTGATTCTCTCTTCGCTTCCCACCTCTATTCTCACTTATTCTCTTCTTTTTCTTCTTCCCTCCCCATACCTACTTCTCCAAGGTCTAATTTCTTTTCCCTCTCTTCATTTCTCCTTCTCCTTTTCTCTCTTTACACTCCTTCTGAAGTTTTGACTGAAATGAATCAAATTCGACCATTGTGGTATTGATTTCCCTATCCATTTCACTGTCCTAGAGAAAATAATTTCAGAATAAAATATGAGAGAGGAGACTTGTCCAAGCAATCAAGATCCACAGACCATTTGGGAAGTGAGAGTTGTCATTTGTCAACTTGATCTACTTTCTGAGTATAGATCACACAAGAGGCAAGAAGTGGAAATCCACAGAGAAGTCAAGGGAAAAATATGGAAATCCCAAGTGTGAACAAGTATTCATAGAAACTGAAGAGCAACAGTGGGCTTCCAGTCAACCAAGCACATCTATAGGGTTACCAACAACCTCAGCGAAGGGGAAAAAACAGAAAAGATCTGTGAAGGGTGACAAAACTTCCTGTACAAAGAAGGCACAACACAGACAGCCTACAGCCTCAGAAAAAAGTGCCAATTCCACCATTACCCTCTAACCTGCCACCAGCCAACTGGCTTCAGAGAGACATTTTGTGGGCTTGGTGCCAACAATTAAAGATTAACTGGAGACCAGAAATTAGATGCATATAAGAGACTGTGTGTCTATGTTGATCCAGATAAAAAGGATAATCCTAACACAGCAAAAGAGGTCAGGACTGAGACATCATTACGAAGAAAGGTAAAGGTAGGCAGAGCAAAAATATCTGCAGAAAGTCCTCAGGAAGAGATGTGTTCTAAAAGGACTAATCCTCTGAAGTGATTCCTCCACCTACAGATGCTTTGCCTAACCCTGAAGAGCTCTCCTCAAGGGAGTTAATACAACTGAGGTGACAACCTCTGTCCCAGAGGCTGGGCCGGCTTCCTGGGCCAGAGTTGCATCTGTGGCTGGGAAGATGGAGGCAACATAATCAAAGGCTGTGGAACCCCCACAAGAGGTCTATAGTGTCAGGTGGTGTGTGGTCCATGGGAGAAATCTCCCTGCAACACAGGCGTTTGGGTTCACCTGCAGTTTCATGCTGAACAAGACTGGTTTCCTAAGAAGCAAAAAGGAAGAGTGTGTGCACTGTTCTTACTTCTGGCCTGCAATTTCCCACTCCTGCCCCGGAAGGACAACATGTTGTGCCCAAAATGTGTTCAAAAGAGCAAGGTCTTAATGAAAATCTCCAGTGGAATTAGGATACTAGGAAAAGGGCACATCTATGGTTGAAATTAATGCTAGAAAAACTGGACAGTCAACTCCACAGTACCCCAGACAGCTGAACTCCGGTCCTCCACACTGACTGAGCCTCTTCCTCAGAAGCCATGCAGACTAGTGGGGTGCAGATATCACCCTTGGACCCGACAGTGCCTGCTGCCCCACAGGTTGGGGTACAGAGACAATGTTTGAAAATGGAAAAGACTTTCACAGATGACCATGCATTCCAGTTAATAAGATGAAAAGGTTGTTCCTACGATCAAATGTCTACCCTTCAGAATTAGAAAGGACTTCAACAACTCTGAAGTAAGAACTTCCTCAGCAGTACATTGTGGAGGAGTTGGGACAACTCCTGTGTTGGATTTTTTTCTCCCCAGGATACTGACGACTTAGGAGATGTTCCATTCTGATTGTACATTTAATAAATGTAAATACTTTAAACCAAAATAAAAAAAATATTATGAGAGAAGTCAAGAGGAAAAGAAAATGAAAGTGAAAGAAAAACCTGTTTTCTTCCTTCTTCATTTTATTGGGATTTTAGATGAGAAAAAATATTTCACAGTCTGAAAAACCACAAGCACTTCAAATAGCTCTAGGCACCAAGGGATATGTTATAATCCATCCTTGACAAATGATAACCAACTCCATCCTGGTCAGTGATGAGATCCGGTTAATGGGTTTCCTTATCCCTCTAAAGGGAATTAGGAAGTGTGGTGAGTGTGTTTATCTGAACAAGTGCAGATGTGTATAACCTAAGAGTGCTTTGCTGTAGTTGTCACCGTGAACTCTCGCTTAAATGCCAGTATTTGCTGAAAAGCTTCGAAAATACTTGCAGTGCTGAATCATACTTTAAAAACTGCTGGGTTTGTGATTGCATTTAACTACGATATATCAGTTTGTGGGTCATTTCTTCTTGCCCCCATAATAGGAGGGACTTGGTTTAGCCATCTGTTTATTCTTATCAGTATGAAAGAATACTTTCAAAAAGGGTTAGTTTTATTACACAATATTGCTTTTCAGACTTTTCTTGTTACGTCAAGTATTAATAGTATTCATATTAGTAAATTATGAGTGGCTGGGTAAATGATAAATATATGCATTTTACCGTGTTCCTGACCTTCTTAAGTCCCAAGGAAAGCATTTGGATTTTTCTTCTCACACAAGAGAAAATGACACAATCAAGAGGTGGTATGGGCTGGCACCATGACCTAGTAGTTAAGGACTGAGAGTCCACATGGCTGACCAGGGTTCGAGTCATGGTCCCAGCAGTTTGGAAAACATACTGGGTGCAACTGTGTGTGTGCCCCACATACTGAAAGGACAAAGAAATGGAGGAGAAGGGATTTCAGCACCTGGCTGGGGGTTGTTTTCACCTTGTGATTAGAAGCCCTGTCCCAATCCACCTGAAAGACACCAGGCATGTGTATGAGTGACCAGGATCTGACTGACTGGAGGGCTAGCAAAAAAGCACCATGGTGTGACCAGACCCTGTAAAACCCCTCTTTCTCTCTAGCTTTCATGTATGCACATATGCACTCTACCATGAATAAAGAGGAAAAATAAGAAAATAATTTTTAAGATGATTGGATCAGGCAATTAATGCTTTGGGTTTAACATTATTATTTTATGAATAATAACTTTGGGGCCAGCAGGTGGTATAGTGGTTATGGCACTGAACTCCAACACGACTGACAGTGGATCGAGTCCTGGACTCAGCAGTTTACATCATGCTGGGCATGTGTGTGTGTACATGCCCCAAATCCCAAGAGAAAAGAGGAGAAGGGATTGCGGCGTGACCATCCCCGCTGTGGGATGATTTCTCGCTTTCTGTCTCTATGTCTCTCTCTGTCTCTCTGGCGAGCACACGCGCCCTATAGCAAAAATAACCTCTCCAAAAAAAAAAAAAAAAAGAAAAAATAATTAAGTACAACTTTTCAGTATTTTAAATGATTTTCATTTGGCTTCATAAATATGACCTACTATAAAATACCTTTATCAGGATCAAATTTATGGGTTATTAAAATATATTGATTCATAATGCCAATGAACCATGCATTTTTATATTATTATAGATAACCTCTGAGATGCTTATTGTAATCCTATAACCTAAAAATGATTCACTTGGGACCAGCAGATGGCATAATGGTTATGTTGCTGGACTCTCAAATAGCTGACTGTGGTTCGAATCCTGGACCTGGCAGCTTAAAACTCATGCAAGGCAAGTGTATGTGCATGTCCTAAATCCCAAGAGGAAAATGGAGGAGAAGGGACTGTGATGTAGCCATCCTCCCTTGGGAGTGATGTCTCACTATCTCTCTCTCTCACTCTGTCTATCTGGCAAGTGCACATGCCCTATAGGAAAAATACATTTTTTAAAAAAATCGCTATTTCTTATTGGTCTAGTCATTTTGGTTTAAAACAGACGTTATAAAAAATGCAGAATAATGTGATTAAGAAAATTCCTGAGAATTCCCAGGAATTTTAATTTTCCATTTATGAATCCCAAAGACAATATCTACTAGATATCTAGAAATATTAATTAGTAGTATTAATAAGATGCTTTGAGGGACCAGCAGGTGGTGTGCTGTCTAAGGTGTTGGACACTATCACATGACCAACCATGGTTTGAGTCCTGGACCTGGTGGCTTGCTTTCTCACTCTCTCACTCTCTCTCTCTCTCTGGTCAAATTAAAATAAATAAATTAATTAATTAAATTAAATAAATAATTCTTTTTAAAAAGATGCTTTGATTATTAGGTACATTCTGGAAATTTCAGTGATGCTAAATTGCAATAAACATGGATCTTAGAACAAAGGAAGTGGTGTATTAAATACTTATATTAGAAGACATCAAAATAGACGATAATTTCTTTCACTATCCGTCTAGATCTAAAATATTCAGTGAGTTTATAGTTCAGGCTTTTCTAGAAAGCAGAGCACATTCACAAGTGCTATTTTCTCCTTTACTTTATGTAAATTATAACCAAACTTTAATTTTTGTGTTTTTATAGTGTTCAGTGATATAAGTTTTAACTAAATGTAAATAATTTGGAAAAAATAAATTGTTTTTATTTTCTTTTTCTTTTTCTCAAAACAGCAGATGGTATACACCAACCATTCAAAAAATGCTTTTTTTGTCTGCTTTCTTTTTTAAAACACTGGAAATGTTGAGCTAAGGAAGGGTGAAGAATTTTTAGGGATTGTAACTTAGTTTATTTGATAATATGAGAGCAGAAAATAAATCACAAATTCTATATCCCCTTCTCTGAAATATACTCTATCTTAATATTCTGAGAAGAGATTCTTTTCAAGTATTTTCTGGAATTTGAGTAGTTGTGAACTTTGGGATCGCACAAGGTTGTACAGATACAACACAGTTTATCATTACTTGGGAGTTTTTGTAAATTACTTTTTATTGTAATTTCACTTATGAATTAGGGAAACATACACCCCTATGTGACAGAAGCAAAGTATGTAAAATGTTTACATAATATAGACTTTAGTATCTTCCTGTCTGTATACTGTGCTCTGCATTAGAAAATCTGTATTCCAAAACAGCTTTGCTAATACTAGGTTGTTAATTTTACCAGTTGCTGTTCCCAGAATTTTAATTCTAGGCCCGACCCTCATTCACCTTCGCAGTTCTAGGATAAGTCACTTTAGACTCAGTTGTCCTTCTCTAAGAAGGGAGATGACTAGATCTCAGAAGAGTTATGTGCGATTTCCTAATTAGTATTTGCAAAGTGCTTTGGGGATTAACACGATTGTCAAATTGGCAATTACTATTATAGATGCCAGCACAGTCAAGTGGTCTAAGAGGAAGATTGGCAGCCTGTAAAATTTTAGATTGGATGCAAGAGTTCTCATTGTCAGAGTATAGCTGCTTTCTGAAAATGTATATTTAAATATTAACAACATTCGAGGAGCAAATACTCCCAGAGATAAACAGACACTTTGAATCCACAATTACTTATGTATCTTCCCTGAGCCTCTTCCATGTATGTATTTTTAAAATTCTGTAGGTGAAGGACTGAAGTTCAGGCTCAAGGTCATTGAAGCAGCTAGGATTTTGTTAGTATGCTCATTGAATATGCTATATGAATGTAATTTAAGGCATTAATATGTACACACTAAATAAAACCACATGAGCTGTGGGAAAAGTTATTTATGATACTGAAATTTTACCAGTTATAGAAATAAATAATATAATGTGTATATCTCTGGAAACAATGTTAACTCAGCTTGCTCAACAGAAGCAGTAAAGAGAATCTAAACAATTCTCTTATTCTACGAGGAGGGTAATTTCACCGATGACAGCTTTTCATAATTTTACTCTTCTAGATAGCAAATAATTTTCCTTATTTCTTATTTTATTACTGTTTTGAATTGCACTCCTTGTTGGAGTTTCACCTTTTGCTAATAATTCTTCAGGAAATGTATTTTCGCTGTTTTTCATATGGCAGTTACTACTGGCAGTACCTAGTTGAAACCAACAGAATTACAACTCTCTTCAATATCCCTACATGACATGGGTAATATTTCAGTTTAATCCAGGGGCATGAATTGAGCCAGGAACAACCATTTCAATTTCTACTACAGTTTGTTTAGGCTTAACATGGACTAGCTACCATACCCTCTCTCGGTGAACCATATTAAATTGCTTATAGAGACCTGCTCAGAAAGCAAAAGGCATGGCTTTACTATTCTCATGACATGCTTCTGCCTAATAATCATGAAAGCTATCACAAGAAATCCACCATGAATACTCCCCAAAAGCTCCCTACTACTGCCTAATGACCAAGTTGCCTCAAGAGAGTTAAATAGCTATTAAGATTACTTCCCTTTTACAAAACATGTTTATGTTTAGTACAGTATTCCTCAAAACCAGAGCATCTGTGATATATAATAGGCCAGTCTGATTTCCCTGTAGTCCTGTCCATAATAATACGACTCTACAATAGACTTGCCATATGAGAGACTAAATGTGCAGTGATTCATCCATACTTGCATACAGATACTCACATTCATTGAGGTTAAAAAAAAATTGTAGCCATAGGCAAATTCAGTTTGGGCACTAAAAGCAAAATATTTTATGTGAAACAGAGCCATATGCTTTTTAAAACCTATTTGTTTCTCTTTTAACTGAATGAATATGTTTCTGTAAAAAAGAAATAATAAACACATAAGTGCTTTGTAATTGTTAAGGAGATTGTCAACGAACTGATGTTAGATATTTTTTTGGGGGATGGGGCAGACACAATAGGAACATGGTAAATCTTGGTCAAGTGAATAAATCAAGGCATATTCATTCTAGCTGAAATAAACACATCACTACACATAAAGATAATTAAAGAATTATACAAATGGTCTTGATTTTTAAAAATAAGGCTTCAAAATGTTCATTATTTATTTTATAAATTATTAGAATAATTGACACACCTATTGCTCAATAACTTTTGCTTGATTTTGATAGCATATTGAGTTTTAAAAGCACGGTACATTGTCCCGACCCGCGGGACAGTCGAACAGGTTCCCTGGGGGAGGGAGTGAGAGATGGGACAAACACACGCACACACACTACAAGATGCTGATCAAGTCGTCTTCTTCCATCTACTTCCGTTTATTGAGGAAAAATGGCGAGTTATATACAGCTGGTGGGCACCAATTGGTTGCGCGAAATGCAAATGAGATAGAACAGCATGAACCAGTCATTGATGTGGGCGGATCTCTCCTGTTGCCTAGAAACCCAACCACTTCCGGAGAGAATGGTTGGTCACATGATTTCTGAGAACTGGTTTGCTCAGTGAGGAAGTGAAGCCTAATGATTTCCAAGATGGTGGATAGCTCAAGATGGCTTCCATATTCAGTGCTCGCCACATGTCCCCCTTTTCTATTTTTTCAAAGAGAGGAGAATAACCTGGGGGAATCGTGCCTGTCTTAGGTTGGAGTCGTTTATGGAACCATACGTCCATTCTTACCCATCATTGGAGAGTCCCATAGCTATGATGGGCTTCCTGTCTTAGGTGGAAGGACTGAACAGTTACTGGGTTCATCATCTCTTACCCGTCTTTGGCTAACTGATTCAGCGCCTCAGGCAGGAGCAATGTCTAGGCTCTGCGATACTACATCTCCAGGTTGTGGTAGTGGACTTGGATAGGCTGCATTTTTATGGAATTATCTGTTGTTTAAAGAAAGCCATGAGCTTATTAAAGAGAACAGGCCTCAAAGAGCAAACAATCAGTAAACCCAGAATCAGACCAAATATGGGGAGGAAAAAGGGGAGGAGTCCATTCCATGCAGATCATAAGGGATTGTCGGAGAGTTGTCACGAACGATGCCGGACTTGTTGGTGTAAAAGCAGCAGCGTTCCTGTAAAGCAAGACAGGGACCCCCCTGTTCTGCCAGGAGGAGCGGCACCAGGATCAAAACCAGCAGCAGTAGTGTCGACGAAGCAAAACAGGATCAGGTATTTAAGAAGGATCTTCATTTTGTGGATCTGTGGAAGGAGAGAGAGATATCTCAGGGCTTTCATCATCCCTGGATGGCTTGTTAGAACCAATCTGTTTGATTAATCTTTCTGGTAGCCAACGAGCAGCATCCAGTTTTTGAGAACAGATGCAGACAGAGCCTCTGCCCCAAATGAGGACAGGGTCTGGACCATTCCATGTATTGTCCAAAGGATCTTTCCACAAAACTGAGGCAAATTTTGTTTTGGTAGTTGAATGCCAGAAGCGCTCAGCAGCTGAGTCTCCATCTTTATCAAGAGACAGGAAATTTAGGACAAAAAGAGCATGTGCCAGAAGGTTTTTCGGTGAGCCCTTAGTCTGTAAAAGCTCTCCCTTTTTTAGCTTTTGGAGAGTATTTTTTAAGGAAAGATGAGCATGTTCAACAATGCCCTGTCCCTATGGAATTCCTGTAACATGTTTAATGTGAAGTTGTTTACAAATAAAAAGGCAAAATTGTGTAACCTGGGCCATTATCTGTCTTAATTTGTTGAAGTTTGCCCATAACAGAGAGTGCGACAAGTACATGGGAAATGACATGTTTGCAGGCCTCACCAGTTTGTGCCGTGGCAAAAATGAAACTGTTAAAGGTATCAACAAAAACATGAACATAAAACAAAATCATGGGCAGATAAAAAATATAAAAATTTATCTGGAGGAAAATGGTTATCAATAGTTCCAGTAAAGGAAGCACATGCAATAGGCCAGAAATCTGTTTGTTGGAATAGCCAATTAACTTGGTCTTTAGTATATGGCTGGATGAATGTATCAGGATCTTTGCCATATGTCCAGGCTGACCACAATTGAAGCAATTGCCTCCATTATTACAGTTAAGAAACTGGCGAACAGTATATCCTTTAAGAGCAGCGGCCAGAGCCAATCCTTGTTGGTATGCTGACCCAACATCAGAACATAGGCGAATATATCCTGATAAATCTGTCTTTTTTCTATATAGCCTGGTTGCTGCTTGATAAGCAGCATTAGTATTTTCATATACCAATTGTTTAACAAAATTGGTACTTGCATCAGCACTGCCAGATATTTTTTCTGCTGCAGTAATTAACCAATGAACAAACTTAGAAAAAGGTTCGTCAGGCCCTTGTTTTATTGTTGTAAGGGAGGTACTTAAGTCTCCTTTAGTAGGAAGTTTTTTCCAAGCTCTCATGGCTGCCATATTAATTTGAGCAAGTAGCCCTGGATCATATTGCATTTGATTGTCACAAGTTGTATAATTGCCTTCTCCCAATAACATATCTGCTGACCAGCCATTGCTGGCCTGGGCATTACGGCATGTGGTCTCCCTACAATTTTCCACATATTCTGATTTCCAAAGTAAGTAATCCCCTCCAGAGAGCGCAGCATGGGCCAATGTATGCCAATCTATTGGTGTAAACCAATTTTCTGCCACCGAGTCAACTATAGCTAAAGTATATGGAGCTGTAGCTCCATATTGAGCAACTGGTGTTTTAATTTCTTTTGTAATGTTAAAATCAAAGCCATGTAGGTGGCGCCATGCTTGTCCTTGTGGATCTGTGGTTTCTGTTACTGGGAAGGCTTCCTGCCCCTCAAAATCTATCAATGATTGTAGTTTTTGAACTGGCTTAAGTTTTGTAGTCTGAACTTTTGCCTTAGGATCAATAATGGGCATCGCCAAAGATGGCGTGGATGCGACCGGGTTGTTAGATGGCGGTCATTTTTTGAAAGGTGGCCATTTTAAATTATGGTATTTGCCTGTCTTCGTTGCTGAAGTTTTTTGTTCAGATGGCCATTTTGGGTTACTGCACGTGGCAGTCTTTGTTTCTAAAGTTTTTTCTTCAGACAGCCATTTTGGTTTACTGCACGTGGCAGTGTTTGTTTCTAAAGTTTTTTCTTCAGGCGGCCATTTTGGGTTACTGCACGTGGCAGTCTTGGCCTCTAAGATTTCATCCTCTGAACTAGATAATGACTCGTTTTTCTTTGGCTCTTGGAGAGCCTTAAGGTTGTTTTTCTTTTTTAGTTTTTTAGGTTTTTTGAGTTTTGTCTCTCTTTCGGGGCTTTTAACTTCTTCCTCACTATCTAGGGAAATAAGATCCTCTCCCTGTTCTTTTTCAATTTTAGAATCCTTGGTTAGATCTGAGGTGGCTATAGCCTCCTCCTGGGGTTGATCATTTTGCATGATCTGCTCTCCCTTAGCGACCATAACGACAAGAGCTTCTATTAAGCTCTGAACGGATATTTCTTGCTGACTAAGCTTTTGTCCCATTGTTACCCGTACTTAAAATAAAACGTAAGTAAATACTTACCAGGACGAATCTCTGCCGTCCCCTTCTGGACGAGTCTATGCCGTCCGCTTCTGTGGCCTTTCCCGCCGGCTTTTCTCACTTGCTCTGCACTGGAGCCTTCCTCGGGAGCTCTTCACTGGACCCCTCATACCCAAGTCCGTGTTCAGGCGCCATGTGTCCCGACCCGTGGGACAGTCGAACAGGTTCCCTGGCGGAGGGAGTGAGAGATGGGACAAACACACGCACACACACTACGAGATGCTGATCAAGTCGTCTTCTTCCCATCTACTTCCGTTTATTGAGGAAAAATGGCGAGTTATATACAGCTGGTGGGCACCAATTGGTTGCGCGAAATGCAAATGAGATAGAACAGCATGAACCAGTCATTGATGTGGGCGGATCTCTCCTGTTGTCTAGAAACCCAACCACTTCCGGAGAGAACGGTTGGTCATATGATTTCTGAGAACTGGTTTGCTCAGTGAGGAAGTGAAGCCTAATGATTTCCAAGATGGTGGATAGCTCAAGATGGCTTCCGTATTCGGTGCTCGCCACAGTACATAAACCAAAAAGGAGAAGACTGGAATTCTAGTCCTGGCCCACTAACTAGCACTGGGCACTGGACAGAACACTTCAACAATCCATGTGTTTTGCTCTCTATGCATAATGTAGAGGTTGAACCATGACTTGATATTATGACCTTTTCTAAGGTGTTGTGAGTCTATGTAGAGAGCATTAATTTGATTACTGCCGCACTGTAGAAAAAGATATTTCGGTTAGTCTTGTTTCTTCTTTCAAGTCAGTTTATAATTGTTGTCTTGTCATTGACTAGATTTAAGGCATGAACATATTAACCATTATTGAACGAATATTTATTTCTACTTATGTTGCAAGTTCTTTTGCCAAAATGCCTATCCCTCTGTCCTATCTTTTCCTTGCAACACGCCACTACCTGGTCATATATACCATATGCAGAAAATTTATTTTTGTCCCTGATGACACAGCCATGGAGCAAACAGGAAGGAATCACTGGTTATCATTCCATAATGCTGTGCAGTGTTGGAAAATTAGACTATTTGTTATGTCGAAATGTACGCTGGTTTTGAGGAAGTCAAACTCTTCTGAAATTATTGAGGTCAACCGATCTTTACTCCTCTGAATATCCTAGTCTGCGGCATAGATCAATGCACTGAAGTTTCATGATTCCCTGAAGGGCTTTCAGTACATTGGTAGTGCCACTTCTTTATACTCAAAACCTCTTGGGGAAAAACTGTTAGATGTATCATCTGCTTAGTTCTGCTCTCTTCCCTTCTTAAACTACTGATCTCTGCTCCCAATTCTGCTTTAGCAGGAATATCTCTTAAACTGATGTCTTCTTCATTTTTTTTGTCATTCTAATAATAACCAAAGATACTTGTTGGGTTTTTTCCACTTAACAGACTGACAAGTATATAAGTGTATATGAAATTTGCTCTAAAACTTTTTTTCTATGCAGTCAGTTTTCAAGAGACCACTTTAGCTTTTTAAAATGCAAAATACCAAAATAAAAAATTCCCCAAATGACCTATGTAGTATGAAAATCAGGCATGATTTTGGATTTACAGTGCTTTGGTGTGGATTTTCATGTGTCAGGAGGATGTAAAATAGTATCAACCACGAATTTAGCTTTCTAATTATTTGGTGAGTTGAGTATTTGTAATAGTTTATATTTCCAAACACATACTAACTACAAGGTATGTCGTTTGGGAGTCCAATCAAATCAATAGATAGTATTGAGCTCTTATTAAATGCATAGGCACTGTTGTTAAATGCCATAGACACTCATTAAGAATTGACTGGAATTTTCTCTGTTTTCCAGATGCTATTGTTTAATAAGAAAGATAAGCCAAGTTGGCTCACAACTTGACTAGAGACAAGTAAGGGCCAAAAGAGAAGTGCAAATCCTGTGTTCAAAGAAGAGTCGAAGCATCTAGTTCAGAGCCTCAGGAAAGACGGCTTCTGAGATAGGCTTTGAAAAATGAAAAGGATTTTAACAAGTAGGGTTTAATCATAGCAGGAAAAGGAAACAGTAAGTAAAAGCACAAAAGCCGAGTGTGTGGATATGTTTGGAGAACAACAAGCTGATAATTTGATTGGGTTATATTTAGGGTTGATATAGGCAAATAATAGAAACTAAAACTGAAAGATAAATTGAACTAAATATCTTTTTTAATGGCCTAAATGTTAGAATGTGATGTGATATTGTTTTGCTATGTAGTAACCAAAGTTTATACATAAAATTTTCAGATCCATAGTAACTAGAGACAATGGCAAATATATATATATATATATATATATATATATATTTTTTTTTTTTTTAGAGGTTTTCGCTATAGGGTGCGTGTGCTCGCCAGACAGACAGAGAGAGACATAGAGACAGAAAGCGAGAAATCACCCCCCAGGGGGGATGGTCACGCCACAATCCCTTCTCCTCCATTCTCCTCTTGGGATCTTGGGCACGCACGCACACGCGCCCGGCGTGAGTTTTAAGCCACCGGGTCCGGGACACGAACCACGGTCGACTACGTGGGAGTCCAGCAACATAGCCATTATGCTAACTGCTGGTTCCCAATGGCAGATATATTTTTTTAATTTCCTGCATAACAACTTTTCTGGTATAATTAATTCTACAAAAATAAATGCATTAATGAGCTAAGAATAGAGCTTTTACACAATTAATAATATAGAACTATCCAGAATTTAGACACCACAGTTTAGGACATTAAAGTCAAATTAAACAAAGTTTAAAATAACAGACTTTAAGTTAAACATGGGACTTGTAATTTGCACATTTAACTCCACATCATGAAATCCTAACAAAGGTTTGCAAAGAAAAAGGAATGTAGGGACCAGCAGTTAGTATAATGGCTATGTCGCTGGGCTCCCATGTAGCAGACCCCAATTCGAGTCCGGACTCAGTGGCTTAAATGCACGCCAGGCACGTGTGCATGCCTGCCCAAGATCCCGAGAGGAGAATGGAGGAAAAGGGATTGTGGCGTGGCCATCTCCCCTTTCTGTCTCCCTGTCTCTCTCTGTCTTTCTGGAGAACACATGTACCCTATAGCAAAACCTCTCCAAAAGAAGAAAAAAAAGAAAAAGGAATGTATAAAATCCAAAAGATAAAAGGGGACTTTAAAAAGTTCATGGAAAAGTGGTTCAAGTAGAAGTTTATTGTGGTACAAAAGAAATTTGAAATATATGCATTATTTTGAATACACATTTTTTTATGAACTTTTAAAAAGCCGCTCATAAAGTGAATAAAAGACAATAGCCAATGAGAAATGTCAACCATATTTCAGATAAGAAGCAGTTAGATGGCTAATAACTGAATGTGATCTGAATTTTCTATGGTTTGTTAAGGGTAAAAGAAAGGAATGACAGTGGTGTATAGAAAATTAGAAGAAATAAGCCAATTCATGCCACTAGCACCATAAAGCTTAGGAATTATAGATGCCAGTATCTCTGAAGGTGGGATAATATGGGTTAAGGCAAGAAGGAAGGTTTCAGATCCCTTCCCTTAGGCCCACAGTCAAGAAATTATTCTCCTCATCTTTGCAGAATTTACTAGTGAAGGTCTATCAGTGAATCTCTCTCTATTTATCTATCTATCATAGTCTGAATTGTTTCCCCTCTCCTTTGCAGAAGAATTCACATACTAAAGTCCTAAACCCAAGTGTCTCCAAATGTGACTATATTTGGACCTAGGTCATTAAAGAGGAATTCAAGATAAGGTGAGGTCATATGGGTGAGCACTAATCCAACATGACTAATGTCCTTATAAGAGATTAGTGGGACCAGCAGTTAGCGTAATGGCTATGTCGCTGGACTCCCACGAAGTTGACAGCGGTTCACGTCCCAGACCCAGTGGCTTAAAACTCACGCCGGGCGCGTGTGCATGCATGCCCAAGATCCCGAGAGGAGAATGGAGGAGAAGGGATTGCAGCATGGCCATCCCCCTTGGGGGGTGATTTCTCGCTTTCTGTCTTTCTGTCTCTGTCTGTCCGGCGAGCACACACGCCCTATACTGAAAACCTCTCCAAAAAAAAAGGAGAGATTAGTACAAAGAGAAAAAACCATAGGAAGATATAGTGAAAAGAGTGCCATCTACACGCCAAGGAAAGAGATTTCAGAAGAAATCAAACTTGCTAACATCTTGATCTTGAAATTCTAGCTTCCAGAAATGTGAGAAAAGAAATTTCTTATCTATGGTTTCTTATCTATAGGCACTGTTGTTAAATGCCATAGACACTCATTTGGTATGGAAGTCCTAGCAAATTGATATATTAAACTATTTATCTGTCTGTCTATCTAACTGGTTTATAATGACTCCTATTAAGGACTATAAAAACAGAATAATTGAGAATAGCTGGTTTGCTGTAGAAGTGGATATAGAAGAAGGCTCTTCGTATTTAGGATGGTCAAGGATAACTGCTAGGAAATGGCATTTAAGGAAAAATCTGAAAGGTAAAGAGAAGTCAGTCATGCAAATATTTTGAGAAGCATTTTTTTTTTCAGGAAAAAGGAAGTTTAAGCACAAAGATCCCTATATGTGAAGAAACATGGCAAGTTGGAGACTAAACAGTATGACTGGAGTGTAGCGAGGAAGCACTGTAGAATGAGGGATCTATGAAGATACTTTTGGATCTGTGTATCCATCACTCGTCTTCCCCTTCTAAATTCTCTCAAAGGCATTCCCTTTTTTTTCCTCCCTTAGATAATCCTTTCAGGAAATTTATAGGCTTTCACAAAAGACAGGAAGAGGTGTTTTCATCGAACAGTTTCTAATGTAGGTCCTATACATGGCTCTGATAATGTAATATAGAGAGTTTGGTTGTATTTTTGAAATGAGAAAAGAAAGAAGTTAAAGAACTTTAAAAATTATATCTCAATAAATGTTTTTATCTCACTAACTTGATTTAACTTTTGCTACTTGTAAGGAACAAAAATAAAACTTACAATAAAACTTAACTAATAGCAGCATCAAGTGTTCTAAAATCTTACAGCATTTATAAAATTTACAGCTTTGGCTTAGACTCTTTAATCTCTCCCTCTCTCACCACTCCTTCCACCCCAACATCTACTGGTTTTCTAGGTCATGAATCATTTTGCCTGTCTAGATTAGTATAGTACTCAGCTGATTTATTCACCTATCTTTCCTCTTGGGCATTGGTGGCTATTGGAGCTGACTAAATCAATCTACCATGGACTCTTCTTCCCAGATATTTTAGACTTTGGCTAAGTACCTTTTCAAAAAGTAGAAACATACGAGCCATACAAAATCAGAAACTTCAAACCATTGAAGAGTTAAGATGGAGCACTGTAAAAGAAAAGCTATTCTAATTTGGAAATGTGTCCCCAATGAAATATGCTATATTCTTCTTTCAGTAATCTTAAATCAGTCTTCATGCAGAGTTTACGGAAGACATATTCTCTAGACAGTCCTTGATGTGGAGAAAGCTTTTATTTTAAGGCTAAAAAAGATGGATTTTCTAAATTGTCATAGACTGTGGTTTAGCAGCTGTATTCTACATGGTCCCTATGCAGCTTATTCTTCTAATTATACTGCTGACAGCTTCCCTGGTGGATTAAAATCCACACTCAGAGTTCTCTTATCTTTAACCTTTCATCCCTATGACTTCCCACTCCACAAATGCCTCTCCGAATGCTTCATTCCAAGTCTGGGGACTGCTTAGATGGGTACTTGCACAACAATAAAAGGAAAAGGTGATTGTAGTCTTTCTCTGATCTTGAATGTCTAATTTCTACATACATATTAAACATACAAAAATAAAAAGTGATCTGTTTTATAAAACAAATGTTATCTGGTCTGTCTCTCAGCTTTTAGAAAGTTATAAACCTTTGATGAATCTATGTGAAGCAACTTATTTAAAACAAAAGAATAAGAAGTCTTTGCTATACAGTTAGTAATATCTTATTTGAATGGTATAAAAGAAAGCCAAAGTCAAATGGCTAATTAATAATTATCATGTAAGTGAGGTTTACTCTTGTATATGTCAAATCTTTAACTATTATATTTGGTTCAAAATCTTCCAGGAGGTATAGAGCACCCTTAATCAAAAGATGCTGAAAATAATTCCATATTCTTTCTTTGTGTGTGTGTGTGTGTGTGTGTGTTGTGTGTGTTCTTTCTTTCTTTTTTTTACATTTTTCCACAAACATCTACCTTACATATCAAAAAATTTTTGCTCATACTCCATAGTTCTTGACAGTTAATTTTCAAAATTTCAAAATACTTAATTTTAAAGATAATGTTCAAAATATTTCTTATAATTTTGTATAATTTTGTTTGTGACGCTATAGCAACAGAGGCAGTATGGTTTTAAATATTTTTGAGAAAATATTTACGTGTCAGCTATTCAAATTGATGAAAAGCAAATGCCCAGCACATAGTGACACATAAACCTTCTCAATTCAGCCCTGCCTACCAAGTATTCTGTGATATACCATCTGCTAGCAAAGATCATTCTCTTTTTCTTTCTTCAAAGTCTCAAGATAATCCTCCGGTGTGGTTGCTCTTTTGCAATCTCTACTGATTACAGACTGGACTGGAAAAGTCCAAGTTATTTTATGTTATAAATTCTTTTGTATATCTTCTCCAATCCTCTTTGCCAGGAAGAACTATTTATGGTGGCAGGCCATCTTTTTAAGCTTTTGTTGGCTTACATGAGATCCACCTTAGTTCCATAGTTTTCTTTCTTTCTTTTTTTTTTTAGAATGATTTAATTTTATTTATTTTAATTTGGCCAAAGAGAGACACAGAGAGCAAGACAGAGGGAAAATGAGAAAGCAAGCCACCAGGTCCGGGACTTAAACCGTGGTTGGCCATGTAAGAGTATCTAGCACTTTAACCACCATGCCACCTGCTGGTCCCCTAGTTCCATAGTTTTCTGATTAATCTTCAGGTATGACATTCCAGTCAAAGCCCTGTCTAATAATGAGTATTTCCAATTTCTAACTCAATGCAACAAGCATTATTGAACTTACGCAAATAACTCCTCTGCCACAAAATAAGAATACTCCCAAATATTTTCCAACTCCAGAGGGGTCCTGAAGGAAGAAAAGGTTTGTTTCCATTTAAAGAAAGAAAGGAAAAATATTTTAACAAATTGCTGAACCTATCAACAACTCAAAAGTAAGTAAAATGCTTAGATTGGGAAAACAAAGCATAGTGAAAAAAAAATCAGTAATATCTTACTCAAAAGTCATAAAATTCTATTTCGCCAGTTCAGTCTTATGTTCAAACTCTTGCCTGTTACATATGCAGTGTTACCACAGTCCAATCTTTCAGTTTAAATCCTGGAAGTTAACATTCAACGTTATTATTGATATTTCTTGTCCCTAGCATTAAATTGGTCATTTTCTTGGTTGCCTTTTGTTCTCTTATTTCTGTATGTGTCTTTAGTTTTCCTGGTAGTGCACTCCTTTCAAAACTTCTTGAAGAGTGCGTCTGCTGCTGGCAAATTCTTTCAGGTCTTGTTTATCTGAGAATGTTTTTATCCTTTCTTTCCATATGAAAGATAATCTTGCTGGGTATAGTATTCTTGGTTGAAACTGTTTTTCACCTAACAGTTTGAATATATTTTTCCCATTCTTTCCTTGCTTGCATTGTTTCTGATGAGAGGTCTGAGGTTAGCCTGATTCAATACCCATTATAATAACCTGATGTTTCTCTTTTGTCAATTTTAGCATTTTGTCTTTGTCTGTAGGTTTGTCCTGTCTGGCTATGATGTGCCTTGGAGAAGATCTTCTTGGGTTGATTCTATTAGCGGTCTTTTTATTTCTTGGGTCTGGATATTTGAATAACTCTCTAGATTTGTAGTTTTCTTCCAAGCTTTCATGAACTAGATTATCAATGCCCTTATTAATTTCCTCACCTTCTGGGATACCAATTATCCGGGTGTTTGGGCACTTAATGCAGTCTAGTACTTCTCATATAGTATTCTCATTTTTGGGGGGTTATCTTATCAGTATTTTTGGTTGTGTTTTCTAGATCAGAGGTTTTCACTTCAACATCTGAGATTCGAGTTTCTGCATGGGCTAGTCTGCTTTTAATACTTTCGCATGAAGTTTTGATTTTCTGAATGGCAGCCTTCATCTTAATAGCTCCATTTGATTCTTTTTTTATGGTGTGTATTTCCTCTTTCAGATCATGGAAAAACTTTACCACTTCCTGGAACTCATTGTCTCTTTCCTCTTTCTTGCATCTTCTGGAATTCTGAATTCTCTATCAGACATTTCCATGAATTCTACTGTACTGTCAGTGGATGATGAAGGATTGTTCTTTTCCCTTAGGGGAGAGATATTTTCTTGGTTTCTCATGTTTCTTGTGCTTCTGCAATGGTTTCTGGTCATTCTGTGACAATATTTCTCTTCCACTTGCCTGAATATTTCGGGTTTCTAGAAGATAGAGTTTAGAGCATAGCTTCCCTGAACAGGCCAGGACACACCTCAGCTTTAAAATGGCTTCTTGTCTCAATATTTCTGGAGTCTCAATTACATATCCTTTCAATCAAGATAATAATTCACAACATCCAGACCAGAAAGGAAATAATACAATTTAGTTAATTTTGGTTTTCTAACCTTTGTTTCTTGATGTTTTTCCATTAAAACTAGGCTTACATATAAGGATATGTACATTTTTGTGTTGTTTTCATTTTCCTTGTCCCCCACAATTCTTTGGTGGCTGCTGAAGATACAATAACCAGATATATAAACCTGTTGAAAACTCTATTATAAATGTAAACCAGGGATCAAGAATAAAGTTTCTTGATTTTTCAGTGGCTGTTTAAGAATTTGTCTTTCTTGGACCAGGCATGGGCACTGTTCTGAAGAGTTAAGGTGACCAAAGTCAATTAGAGTAGAGTTTTCTAGCATCTAATATGATTAGATAGGTTGGATGTAAGCTTTTAAAGTAAATCAAGTTCTCTGAATTTAGCATGACTTGGGAACTTAGAAGGTTCTTCTGAGGAGTAGGAAGGTAGGTGAGAGATCATAGAAAAATCCTCACTTGTTATAAAATAAAGTATAAGATACATTCATCTATTAGATATTTCTTTTCCCCCCCTATTGCTAGAGTATTTGTGTGTATTTGCCAAGAAGAGAGGAAAAAAGCACTCCCAAATGGGGCATGGTCATGCCACATTTCAACTCCATTTCTTTATCCTGTCAGGATCCTGGGTACACACAAACACACATGGACACACACAAACACACACATGCACACACACACATACACACACACATACATGCCTAGCATATTTTTCAAGTTGTTGGTGCCTGGATTTGAATGATGGTTGACTATGTGGGACCTAGTTCCTATGTATAGTACTTACCCTCTAAAAGACAGGCTGGTACTAGATAAATTGGTTCCTCTCAGAAAAATGGAGGGAAATATTTGGGTTCCAACAAGGTCAATAGCATAGAGAGAAGCATTAGAGAGTATACAGGCTACATGTAGAGGCAATTTCTCCCAAGAACCAAGGACATTTAAAAGATCAGGGTACAGAAGCTGGAAGAGGAGAAAGAAAGAGGTAAGACTCCTTGACCAGAGGGAAGGAAAGGACATGGATCCAATGACATCTCAGTTAGGTATTATCAATCAGGCAACAAGCCCTGGTACCAGTCCTTGCACCATTACTGTCTGATGCATCCTTTGTCTCACCTGTTCTTTCTGTCTCTCAGGGGAGTTAGGTCCAGCAGGACACCACCTTTCTCTGGTTTCCATGTCTGGTGGCTTCTTACTGAGTTCAGCTGAGAGGAGGAAAGGGGTGGAGACTGGAGGGTCAGGCAAGAGAGAAGTAAGATGTTTCTCCTATCTCTCTCTGTTCCTGGAACATCAATATCAGTGTCTGCTCCAGGATTCCCACAGGCACACTGTGGTTCCAGTTTGAAACAGCTGAGATAATCCCTAAGTTCCAGTAACACTTGCTCCTGTCTTTACATAGCACAGGAGTGGAACTTGCACCCTGCTGTTACTAACCACCAAGATCCCTAACCTTTTGCTGTCTGGCCTCTTGGCCCTTTCATTATGTTTGTAACACATTCACTGTATTCATTTCCCTTTAAAATTATGATGTTTATAGACTATGTGGTCATTTCATTTTTCTAGTTAGACTTCAATTTATATAATCCTTAGATGTTCCCTACAAGGTAGTAATTATTATCACAATTTCATAGATGTAAAAATGAAAGTCAGCAAATTTAAAGTCTTTGGTCAAAGTCATTGCACTAGTAAATGGTAGAACTATGATTTAAATTCAGTTCCAAAGTCACCCTTAAACTGTTCTGCCCACAAAGGGAAATAGTGAGGCCAGAAAATAGCAGAAAAATGGAACAATCCACCTTACTCCCAGCCTGAAGGCATACCTATTCTAGGCCAGAGCAGCTAGTGTCACCTCCACTCGCAATGAGCAGTGAGTAAAAGTAAGAGAATCCCTGCTCCAGAATAAAGACCATTCTCCAAAGAAGCCATGCCACTATCCCCCAAAGACCAGAGTATCGTCCTGCAGACAATTATCATCATTGTAGACCAAGGTTAAGAATCAATATGTCTGAAACTAACTCTTCAGACAACCTACTTGTTAGCTTTTGCCATTTAAAAATATATTCTACCTTTGTCGTGTTCTCTCTGACTTGTAGAGTTATTTATGACTAGGATGTTATATTATCTTAATGGTAATACTTAATCCCAAGTATTCACTCTTTTAATTGGTTCATGTTGCTATGAAAGCATCACTTTAAAGACATTTGCTTTGTTACCGAATTCTGGTTTTTAACAAAATTAAAAGTTAGGACAGTAAAAGAGATATGAAAGATCTTTTCTGGGATATGTTGATAATACTCTCACACCACTAGACATGTTCTAAGAACTCTGACTATATTCCAGTACAAAGAAAGGCTATAATTATGAAACGGTTGTGTATAACAATTCAGACTGGTTGGTCTCCATCCTATTATTAATCATGGTCTTCTAAATGTCAATAAACTTTCTATCTAATAAATGTGCCATGTAGATTGTTACCATAAACTCAATTACAAGGATATATGTAGGTGTACACTCAACACAAATTCTTTGAAACATCTGTATGAGAAGGGATGCAATTTCTTTAAAAACAAACAACACAAAATGTGAGCAAATATCCTTGGTCCAGTTTTCTACACAGCACAATGGGAAAGAACAAGTCAGAAATATAAGAAACATAATTTTGTGGGTTTTAAAGTTCTGTTTCTTTTTTTTCCCTCCCCCAAATCTCCTTGTTTCTCTGAACAAAAACAGCCTCTGTTGCTCTGCCAGTCCTTCTTTTATGTGCTACAGAACACCTGGTGGCCAATTGCTAGGTGGAGGATAATTAGCCCCTCAATTATCACCAGTTTATTTTCACCTGTTCCACTCGCATTTCTCTAGAACTTGAAGCTTGTCTAATTAGTCTTTTCTGACCCATTCCCCACCATCAGACTCAAGAAATAGCCCTTCCACTAAGTAATTAACCCGTGGTAGGCCAATCTTCTAGCTTTTGTTTCAAATCCTATTAGAATCATTAAAATCAAATGAACAAAGAAACATCATGGGACAGGGTAATAACAAACTAAAAAGTTCTGTCTTCCTTCTCTTTTTGCCAGCTTCCAACTCCAAATTATAGAAACCTTAAGCACAGTGACATTTAGTCAGACATATATGTGCTTGCTGTTGAATGTCTTGAAAGAGCAAAATAGCACTGCCAGAATTATCAAGTTCAGTTCTCTAAAATGCCATAGGAAATATGGTGTTTATGTTGAACCCAAAAGGTGAAAGAGATCAAAAAGAATCCAAATTTTAAAATGCAGGCAAAAATCTCAACTTATTAAACCTTTTCAAGATACTGTAATCTAATCCAGTGATTTCTTTATATTATTTTGGTAATCTATGGGTAATTTCTCTAAAGTACTTATAAGCATGCATAGAAGTTTTTATTTTGCTTTATCAAACAAGTTGGTGGAGAGTTCCATCAGAGATTTCTGTAAGGTTAAGAAATGACAGTTTACCTATTCATTCAACAAACATTCTTGAGTACCTATATTATATCAGGCTCATTATTAAGTCACTAGAACGCAGAGAAAATGGAGGGGTTTTGCTGTCATGAAGCTGACAGTCTGATATACTTTCAACTATAGATTTGATAGTGTATATTTATTATAGAATACACCGAGACCATAAACTGAAACATGTTTACAAACGGACAGGAAGACATCCCTTTATGTAGAGGATTTTTGTTGTACTTTGGCATATAGTTTACTATTCCTTCTTTGCACTATTACTCTAAATCCCTTTGAGGAACCACTGCAGTTCTGTCACAGGGGTTGGTTTGGGGCTGGGCACGTAACCTAAACTAAGCCAGTAAGTGTCAGGATTAAGACATGTGTCTCAGTGTGGTGGAGAGAGAAGCTCACTCTCTTCCATCAAAAATCACAGGATGTGAGAACTTGGCTTGTTGCTACCATCTTGTAACCATTTGAGAATCAAGCTACAGCAACAACAAAAAACAAAGCCATAAAATAATGGGAGAAAAGCCATAGCAACATCATCTGAGTCCTTTTGAAGCCATTTCCCAAGCTAGGCCTCATCCTAGACTTTTATGTTATTTGAGCTAGTACACATATTCTGCTCCTAAACCATTTGCATGTCAATTGTAACCAAAAGAGTTCTGACTCATAGAGATTGACTATCCAATGTCACATGTAGCAGTTCAAGATCAAA
Source organism: Tupaia tana (assembly GCA_026018925.1). Lineage (NCBI taxonomy): Eukaryota > Metazoa > Chordata > Mammalia > Scandentia > Tupaiidae > Tupaia > Tupaia tana. The sequence goes on along the minus strand of JAKSZU010000004.1, from coordinate 41,521,571 downwards.
AGCTACTCTATTTTCTTTAAAACAATTAAGATTAGAGGACCTGTATCTTATCTATGTGGAACTTTTAAACATTCAGATAGAATTCACTTATCCATAAGCATTTTTTTTCTTTCTTTCTTTTTTTTTGGAGAGGTGTATGCTCGCCAGAGAGACAGAGAGATAGAAAGCGAGAAATCACCCCCCAGGGGGTATGGCCACACCACAATCCCTTCTCCTCTATTCTCCTCTCGGGATCTTGGGCACGCACACACACGTACCCGGCGTGAGGTTAAGCCACCAGGTCCAGGACTCGAACCACGGTTGACTACGTGGGAGTCCAGGGACATAGCCATTACGCTAACTGCTGGTCCCTCCATAAGCATTTTTGACACTTACTTTTGACATATGAAATTCCAGTTTCTTTCCATACTGTAAATTTGCTTGTTTGAATCTGGCAAACCATACTATTCCATAACACGTGTTACCAAAAAGTTGTATCCTTTGTTCTTATATCACACCACGTGCCCTATAAATGGTTTTTAACACAGCAGCTATTATTCTGTCAAAGTTGAATAATTTTAGTTTTACCTCCATTATCTTCTATTCATCCCACAAATACTTACTGAGCAATAACTATATAATGATATTGGTGATCCAGAGATAAATAAGAAGGGTTATTATTTTCAAGAAGCTTAAAGGCTCTTTAGGGAAGAAAAAGCATATGAAGTGATGACCAAGTAATGAACTGCAATCGCTATGTAGGTTTCAATATCCTAAGTGCTAGCTCTAACATGATGCCATTCTTTCTTTCCAACCTCCAACATCCAATTCATCAGCAAGTCCTATAGCTGCTGCCCTAAATATTTCTCAGATTTCTCGCAATCTCAATTTTTTAAAACTGTAGTTCCAGTCATCATTATTTCTCATTATTTCTTCTACTAAAGCAGTCTCCTTGTCTCAATTCCTGTGTACCTTAAAAACAAAACAAAAACAAAAACCAGGTCTATTCTTCATATGACAGCCTAAATAGTCTTCTGAAAGCAGAACTCAATCTACTCTAATATTCAGAAATGCCTATGTCTTTTCATTGCCCTTAGGAAAAAAAAAAAAATCTAGGGATCATACAGTGACACAGCAGTAACACAACACCTGTGATGCTGAATCCGCACGAGGTTGTGGGGTTCACCTTCCAGGGCCTCCCTGGTCTGGCCAGACACGCACAAGGGTGCTTGTGTTCCAGGCTGGGTGAAACTGGGAATGGATTGTGGTAAAAGGGCCGGGGGCGGGAGGAGGATTGCTCTCTCTCTCTCTCTCTCTCTCTCTCTCTCTCTCTCTCTCTCTCTCTCAAGAAAAAAGAAACTTTAGGGGGAAAAAGAAGAATCTAAACATTGTATCACACCTTACCAGCAGCATGTGATCTGACTCATCTTACCTCAACAACAGCTTCTTTTTTTCTTCTTTTTTTTTGGAGAGGCTTTTGCTATAGGGCATGTGTGCTCGCCAGAAAGACAGAGAGAGACGGAGAGACAGAAAGCGAGAAATCACCCCTCCCCCCAGAGGGATGGCCACGCCACAATCCCTTCTCCTCCATTCTCCTCTTGGGATCTTGGACACGCTCGCACACGCGCCCAGCGTAAGTTTAAGCCACTGGGTCCAGACTCGAACCGCGGTCAACTGCATGGGAGTTCAGCGACATAGCCATTATGCTAACTGCTGGTCCCAACAACAGCTTCTGAAAGGGTCAAGTAGATCCAACTTTTTTTCTTACCATGCTCCACTTCATGGACCTGACCAAACCATACTAACCTTCTTTTCTTGCCTCAGAAATGTCAAACTCATCACCTTCTCAGAGCCTTCGAACCTGCTTTTCTGATTATAATAATCTTTCTTTCTCAGCCCAGCTGCTTGGGCACACAGGTAGCACCACCACTTGGGAGGCTGGAAATCAGATGGGTTGGGGGAACACAGGCTCTGTTCACAACAGGTGCAATTGCAAGGGCCTCTAATCCTAAACTATTTGGGGGTCTGGGGCAGGAGTATTGAATATAGTAAGACCCTATCAAAAATACCTCTCTCTCTCTCAAAGAGGAAAAAAATTTTGCATAGCCTTCCTTTCTCATCATTTTGGTCTCTCCTCTTCTGGTAAGTCTTTCTAGACCATCTTCACTGAAATAATATTCTCTGTCACCGCCAAGTTCCTTATTTCATTGCCATATTTTATTTTCCCACAGCACTCATCACTATTTAAATCAGACTATTTAATCATATGCTGACACAACCCATGTTGGCCTTTTCTCACCCTCAACTAAAATGTAATTTCCAAAAAGTTGCCGACTATGCTCCGTTCATCGCATTCTCCCCACTGCCGAGAGTGCTTGGTATATGGTAAGTGCTTAGTGCATGTGTATTGGCTAAGTGAATACAAAACTGCTAATGAGATGTATCTAACTTAAGCAGAGATATCATAAAAATTGGCAAGGAATTAAAAATGATAAAATTTTGGGTAGATGGGGGAACTACTAAATAATTCGAATATAGAACATATGAGTCAGTGGGAGGTTTGAAGAATGTACAGTAGCTTGAGGACTTGGTTCAACTCTGTTTTTTACAAAATCGTCTTACAAAGTAAAGTGACCACCAGACCACAGAGTAGAGCCATGATGAACAGGAATTTAAACTGTAGGAGTGTTCAAAGTAGCAGCTCCAGGGTTGCTTGAGTCTTGTGCTTACTTAACGTTGTTATTAATAACCTGGAAAAGAAAATACATATCCCATTTCTAGAAATGTGAATAATACTAAGGTACATTTTGTTGCAAATATCAATAAAGACCCAATTCTCAAGTAATGCCAAATATCTCAAAAATCTAAACAAATTAAAACTTGAAAATTAATTTGTGCTCATTTTAAATACAAATATTTGCATAAAATTCAGCTGACTCAAATCACTCATCAAATAGAGGAAAGCTGAGATGGTAAAAGGACTAATGGTAAATTCTAGACTATTTGAATATTTGAAAGAAGTTTATCCTTTTTTAAGTCTTCTGAATAGACAGAATATTTACTGAGCTTTTACTATCTATAGTGAACTTTATGTATGTTTCGTTTTACCTCCAGTTTAATTCCTAAGGGATTTTATTATCTCTCTTTTCGATAAAAGGAAATTGAGGGAAGTGAGAGTCAAATCTTGACCTACCTAATTCTAAACTCTTTCTTTTTTGGAGAGATTTTTGCTATAGGGAACATGTGCTTACCAGAAAGACAAAGAGAGACAGAGAGACAGAAAGCAAGAAATCACCGCCTGGGGGGATGGCTATGCCACAATCCCTTCTCCTCCATTCTCCACTTGGAATCTTGGGTACGTGCACACATGCGCCCAGCATGAGTTTAAGCCACTGGATCTGGGACTCGAACCGCGGTCAACTACCTGGGAGTCCAGTGACATAGCCATTATGCTAACTGCTGGTCCCAACTCTTTTTTTAACATGAAAATATCCCTGTTGCAAGCTCTAAGATACTCAACTTTGCACAGGACTAGCAGGAACATACCGTTCAATTTCATTAAATACTTAGCAACACATTTAGCAAAAGCTATTAGAAGATAAGCAAAGATAAAGGCAATTTAAAAGGTACTTTTGAAATAAAAATAAAAACAAAAAAATTCTGACCTACAAGAAGAGAATATTTATAAAGTTGAAATTAAGTGAAGATTAATTTATAACAAGTAGCAAAGAGAAACACCGTAGGTCAACAAACTTACAAACGATAACTGCCATCCATAGTAGCGTTTAAAAGCAGATTGATGATTGATTTCATGTGTGGATGAATGATAAATTAATAAAGACACTTTATTTTGTTGACAACAATCTTAACGTGATGGACCAGAGGCTAAAAATAGACCAAAACTCAGAGACAATTTTAGGGTATTTTTTTTTCCTTTGTCAAAAATCTAATGTTTCTCAAATGATTCTGTGATACCTTCTCAGCAAAATAAATAAGGTTTTAATTGGTTCTCTTTCTTGAAGTAGAAGATAGGGCCAGCATTTGGCTATCAATAGGACCTTTATCGATACTTTGGTACACTTGGGAATTACATCTATTTTATATTCACCTTGTACATTTTAAATTTTTGTCAAGCAATATCATGCCAAGATCCCCTTTCTTCTGGTTGACATGCTACCAGAAGAAAATAAACAAATAAATAAACAAGAAAAGAACCACCCATGTAAAGTAAGCAAGTTTAAAAGGCTCATTTTTCATTTGTTAACTAGCCTCTACACGGCTGCTGGTAGTGACAACAAATTATCTAATGAGTCCAATTTAAAATGGTCTTGTCTGTCTAAAATAGATGTCTTGGAAAACACTTAAAAAAAACCTCACGGCTATAGAAAAGGCTGCTTCAACATACCCTAAGAAAAATCTGCACTGCAGTTGTATTTTTTCACCCAATTTCTAATAAGCCAGATACCAAACAAATAGCAGCAAGAAGTAGAATATTCCCATTGTACCTGTGAACATTTTTTAACTGTAGTGGTTAATAAGCTGTTTCAGGAATACAAGATCAAAAAAACATAAAAATTTATCAAAGTTGTGGAAAAGTGATCAGTCAACAAGTACCTTTCTGAAATACATCTTCACCTTCTCTTCTCAATCACTTACATCGCTCTGTACAAGGGTGCTTTGTCAGAAAAGGAGACACGATGTGTATGCTGGGCAACGGCAAGAAAAGAGCCACGTCTTCAGGAGTCAGCATTACATCAGTTGGAGCATTTGACTTTAGAAAGCATGTCAATGTATTAGATGGAAGAGCTGACACCTTGCAAAATCCACTTCCCAAATTAACAAACACATGTTTACTTCCCCATGTAAATCGTGGGTCGATTTTAAGAGTGGTGAGCAGGTACGAAACATTATATCTGAATTCACATGATGTTTCCTTTCATACTAAGAGAAACTGCATTTGGAGCCAGCAGATGGTATAGCGGTTACATCACTTAGTCAACTGTGATTCGAGTCCTGGACCCAGTGGCTTGAAACTCACACTGCGTGTGTGTGTATGCGAGCCCAAGATCCTGGGAGGAGAACAGAGGAGAAGGTATTGCCAAATGTTCATCCCCACCCCCCCGCCCCAGGTGGTGATATCTCACTTTCCCTCTCACTGTCTCTATCTCTGTTTCTCTTTCTCTCTCTCTCTCTCTCTCTCTCTCTCTCTCTCTCTCTCTCTCTGGTGAGCGCACATGCTCTAAGGCAAAACAATCTTGGGGAGGGGGGAAAAGAAAAACTATATCTTTTGATAATTTTTTGGCAACAGACAAGATATATTATTCAGCTTCTGAGAGGGTCAGGTAGATCCAATTTTGTTGAATGACCTGCCTCAGCTCAAACTGAGTATCTTATTCTGTTCTGACAACAAGAATAAGTATATATTTGATTAGTCTAAAGGTGTACCTTACTTTTCTGAATACCCAGATGTGGTGATTATCCAGAAATAACCATAAAAATATCAGATTGGCTAAAGTCATCTCTATAACAAGATTTCAATTCACTAAAAATGTTTCAAAAACCCAGGTACCAGAAATGAGTACCCATGTTGAAGGATATGTACACGAAATAAAAGCCTAGAAGCACAGAGAGCAGATGTGACTCAAAGCCACTCTCGTGATAAAATTATTCAAGAAGAAAAAAAAAGAGAGAGAGAGAAAGCAATGTCAAAATATTTTCACATTAAAAAGTAATTAACATATACTGTATAAATTAAAGAAATGTAGACAAACAGACATAGCCATAATCCAAATACCTTTTCAAGCCAAGTTTCAGTTTAGATAAATATAGCTCCTACAAGTAGAAAGATTTTAGTTATTTCTCACAATATACATGAGTACTTTTGTAGCAATCTCAAGAAAAACCAACAGGGAAGGGAGTGGGTGGAACAAATGCTACCAAGAAGACTGATAAAATTGCCAACTCTCTTGTCTGTTCAAGATATTAACTTCACTATGCTAAGCTTTTGTTTGTGGTCCAGATCTCAGACTGGCATTGTAGCAGGCTATTGTTTGTACAGAAGTATAAACAAATTTCAAAATGTCAAATGCTGCATGCTATTTTCTTTTCTGTTCTTTCTTTCTTTTTTTTTAGAGAGGTGTTTGCTATAGGGTGTGTGCACTCTCCCGAAAGAGAGAGACAGAGAGACAGGAAGTGAGAAATCACCCCCCAGGGGAGATGGCCACGCCACAATCCCTTCTCCATTCTCCTCTCGGGATCTTGACACGCACGCACACACGCCTGGCATTTGTTTAAGCCACTGGGTCTGAGACTCGAACCACGGTCGACTACATGGGAGTCCAGAGACATAGCCATTATGCTAACTGCTGGTCCCACCTGCATGCTATTTTCATACTTCACACTTTCTTATGTTTAGGATGATTATAAAAGAAAAAAGAAAGGAAAAGAAATTTACTAAAAAAAATGCTTTGTTTGGGTAATGATAATAATTTCCTCAATCAAATGATATATATATGCACAAGCACGAAAACTTTCTTGTCATATGGGAAATACAAATCCTATCAGAAGTATAACTCTGAATTATGTGTGCCCATTCAGTGTAGTATGAATACATAATTAACAATGAATACTTTCCAGGTTTCTAAGCTTAATACGGGATACATTTGCCCTCACTAACATGGGTGAGGCTCATCTAATCAGATCTTTGGCAACTTTGGTAGTTCCGAATGACACTACTTTTTCTTAAATTCACTTCCTTTGGTATGCAGGCTCTGTTTTAATCTTCTGCTGATCTGTCATACTCTCATTCATTTATTATTTTATTTAATTGCATTCCTATTAAGCTGTTTCACAGCAAGAATTATTTGTAGTTCGGGAACTGCTTTCTGTTCTCTGGAGTTTTGTTTCTTCACCATTGTGTTTTGTCTTTTTGCATTGTAATTAAAAAAAGAGAAATATCTTTTGGGTTGCCTAGACGGCTGTGCCAAGCAATTTCTTTTGTTTGCTCATCCTTAAGTGGTCTACCCTAATTCTCTAATTTACCTAGTTCCCTAGTTCCTCTTATACAATGCAGATGATTTTGATATTTCTTTCTTTCTTTTTTTTTTTTTTTTCAGAGATTTTTGCTATAGGGCACATGCACTCACCAGAAAGACAGAGAAAGTGAGAAATCACTCCTCAGGGGAAATGACCACGTGATAATCCCTTCTCCTCCATTCTCCTCTTGGGATCCTGGGCACGTATGCACATGCGCCTGGTGTGAATTTAAGCCACCAGGTCTATGACTCAAACCACAGTCGACTACATGGCAGTCCAGCGTCACATCCATTACACCAATGTCCCTTGACATTCCTTTCTTTAGTCTCGGCCATCAGCTTGTCCTCTCTTCCTGTCTGTAGTTTGAGGGCTTTGGTGGTGTATGTTCAATGAACATTTTCTGTAACTTGATAGCATGACAGAAAGGGTGAGGTGAAGAAACCTTGGAGACATGCTTTGTAAGCAGTCCTGCCTATAATCCCTGAGGATATTGGAGTTAAATCTATGGGGACATGCATGTTATTTCCCTGATGAACAGGCTCAGACTTCAAATTGGTTCCCCAAATCAGTAGTAGGTTGCTTCTCTCTAATATCCAGTCTTCTTTTTTCTACAGTAATAGATATTAAACTGAGCCCACTGCTGATCAGAATAAAGACAATATTTGATATATTACAGATTATATTTCCTTTTTTTGAGATAGAGATATTTGCTATAGGGTACATGTACTCAGTGGAGAGAAAGAGAAACAGAAAGTGAGAAATCACCCTTCACCCAAAGGAGTGTGAGTTTAAGTCCCCAGGTCTGGGATTCAAACCATGGTCGACTAAGTGGGAGTCTAGCAAAGTAGTCATTATGCCATCTGCTGCTTTCTACATTTCCTTTTTAAAAAATTGCCAGAGGGCACATATACTCTGCAGAGAGAAAGAGAAAGAGAGAGAGAAAGTATCCCCCGTGGGACATGTTCATGTCACAATCCTTTTTCCTCCATTTTTCTATCCCAGGATTTGGGGCACACATATGCCCAGCATGTTTTTCAAGCCACAGGGCCTGAATTCAAACCACGGTTGGCCTTGTGGGATCGTGTTCTCAACCACTGTGCTATAGGGCTAGCCCTGTAAAGTACCTTTCTATAATTCTTTTGCATTTGAGGGAAATCATTAATTTCTGGCTGATGGAATATAAGGAAAGTGTTAAAGACTTAGGGAACGTTCCATAAGATACAGCATGCTTGGGGGGCAGCAGATAGCAGAGTGGTACATAACTGGATTCCCACATGGCAGACCACAGTTCAAGTCCCAGACCCGGTGATTTGAAATTAACCCTGGGTTTTTATATGCATGCTTGCCCAAGAATACAGGAAGAGAATGAAGGAGAAGGGATTGCAGTGTGGCCATCCTCCCTGGGGGTGATTTATCACTCTTCCTCTCACTGCCTCTGTCTCTCTCTCTCTCTGGTAGGACCCATGCCCTAAGGCAAAAACCTACACACACACACACACACACACACACACACATACACACACACAAGATACAGCAGATACGGGATGCTTGTCCTTTCTTCTATACCACTGCTTCGGGTGTTATTGTCATCTTTTACATAAGGTCGAGACAACAAACTGAGCACCACTGGAGACTAAGCCTTAAGTCACCCAAAATATGTCATGTCATACTAGCCCAGAGCCACCTGTACATGTTACGAAGAAATATATACATGTCTTATTTAGCAGTTATTTTCAGTTTTCTGCCATTTGTAACCTAGTGGTAACCTAACTAGTACAACCTCTTTCGGAGAAAGTCAGTAGTTGTTGATTCCTATGGTTTCTTATTTTCAAGCAGCCTGTTTTACAAAGAAAAACCTAAGTTTATGCCCCTACATTTTTTCACTCTCAATTTGAAAGAACGAGAATTTTCAAGTCTAAGTTAACATTCCCAATTGCAAATGATAAGGACAGTGCTGTTCTACTTCCGAATTGTGTGTGTGTGTGTGTGTGTGTGTGTGTGTGTGTGTGTGTGTATTAGTTCTGTTTCTCCGGAGAATCCTGACTAACACAGTCCCCAAATACTTTTCTCCCCTTTTTAAAGAGAGGAAGGAGTCTAATAAGTAAAGATTTATAATCTCCAGGAAAACCCAGGCTACTGAAAGACATGTCTTAGAACTCAGCAACCAAATTGATTATAGTATCTTACATGATGAGGTCAGGGCTGGGCCAAGGCTCAGAGTCAGATATATCTGTCATATGGAGTTACATGGCATCCTACGTATTATTTGTATTCACTGATTTACATGGGGGTTGACTCACAACACGCTGAAAAGAATTCAGAATTATATACACAGACATATTTTTTTTCAGGACTAGATTGGGAGGGGGAGGAAGTAATATTGCTGGATAGCACAGAAAGGTGGCAAAGCCCCTGAGAAAGCAGTCATACCAAGGAAAGAAGAAATCTAGAATGGCAATTTCACAACAGGGTTAGAGAGATGACAGCAAAGGTGTAGTGAGGTGCCAGATACTAATTTCTCATCCTCGTCTAGCTACCCGAGGGGCAATGCACACTCCATAGAAACAAAATACCATGAACATGAATGGAAAGCAACCTCTTCCTTCATAGCTTATCACTTCAAGGCCCAAACACACCCTAAACCATCCAACTTCCAAAGTATTATATACGCTTTTTGGCTCTCACTTTTTTGCCAAGTCCTATAGCACCATGAAGACCAAAAGCATCAGAAAAAGAGATGAATTAGGACCCGAGTGACTCTAGCAGAAAGGCAAATGAAACAACAAGGTAGAAGCTTATATTAATGTACAAGGAAACTATTCAGTATTTATAAAAATATTTATGAGACAGTGGGACTTTGAAGAGTGCTAGAATTCCTTCTTGAGCTTAGAACAAAAGCTCGAGTACTGATAAAAACTCACTCATACCCATAGATCAGTGAGGCTTTGGAGTGTCTGGGTGATGTTTGCTTCTTGTGGACCTCTCATGGTGGTATTCTACAAATAAAGCCTGGGCACACCAGAGTCGATTGTTGCAATCTGACTTGTACAACTTTTTCTTTTGAAGCCTAATATGACAGACTAAAAGAAGGATTTGTACTTCTTGTCTTAATCTAGTTGACTGTATTCTTATTTGTGTAAACAAAATTGTAATTAAAACAGAATAAATATTCAGGATTCAGGGTGCTTCTCCTCAAATTTAACTTCAGTCATACATACCTATATCCCGGAGCCTTTAAGAAAGTGATGGGCATATAGTAGAAGCTTTTGAGAAAACGATTTTTCTCATGAGTCTACCATCTTCTCCTTGTCACTGGTAATGCCCTTGTTGGCCTTGCTTTGTTCCATGTATCTTTTTTCTTACAATCTGCAGCCAATAGGAAAACATAAAGGGATTTGAATTTTCTTTTTCTTATTGAGTAATTATTTTAGTTTTTCTATTATATTCTTATATTTTTACCTTTAATCACTGTGTATCTTTACAGCATACAAAATGGATTTTCAAAAGAAAGATGTACAATGGCATTAAGCTCTTCTTGCAGTCTTTAAGTCTCAAAATGCCTCATTTGTGTGAGTGTTGCTAACTGACACTGGGCATTCAATTAATATTTTGTAGACACCTATATTTCTATCACTGGGCTGGCTTATGGGTACTTAGTTGTAAACTTGACAAATCTAATACCTGTTCTCATGGGGCTTGCAAACTGAAGAAGGGTACATAAGAACAGGTCCAGGGCTGGTTGTGGGGGAGCTGGGTCCCACATGGCCCCCCACAGTTCAGATGCAGCCCCAGTAGCTTCCAAATGGGCACATGTGTATGTGTACCCCAAATTCTGATAGGATGGAGAGTGAAGAACGGATTGCAGTGTGATCAGGCCCCACTGGGAGGGGTATTTTCTCTCTCGTCTTTCTCTCTCTCTCACTCTCATACTTCCTCTTTGTTCTTCTCTGGCAAGAGAGTGCACATGTCCTCTGGCCAAAAAGAAAAAATACAGATCCACAGACAACTGCAATACAATACATGGGAGAGGTGGTATTATAAAATAATGGCGAATATGGGTCCTGGAGTCAGACTGCTTTTGTTTCATACCTTGTCTTTGCTGTTTATTAATTTCTTAATTTATTGTGTGACTAAATAAAATAATGAACACAAAAACATTCTTCACATGCTAAATAATTCTTGTCTATTAGCCTTACCCCTTCATCTTCTCTGTACTGCCTGTTTTTCTTTATTGCCATATGTGTATGCTTTCTGTCCTTTATACTGTTAGAATAGTTATTATTTTAATAACTATCACTAGCACCCTGAAATCTCTTCTAGCGGTATACATTCATTTTTGTGGGATTTTATTTTAAGCTTCTTAAATTTCTGGTGCAGAGAGATTCTCTGAAAATGTTACTCCCAGGAAATCTATTGCCTAATAATCTGTGGAGGTAAAGTGTTGTTCTTGATCTTGTTCCTTCTAAAAGTTAATCAATTGTAATCATTATCTACTCACCCAGACACAACCCCTCTGCTCCTGCTCCTTGTTTCCCTGCCAGAGGTCTTTCAAGTCCCCAGAGGTTCAGTGGCAGATTCTTTGCTACTCTAAATAAGCTCAGTGATAGCATTGCCAGAAGGGTGACTGCCATTAGTGTCTCTTCAAACTCAGTGGACATTATGTGACCTTTGAACCTGAGTGTCTACAAAATCAGCAAACTAAAAAACTTGGAGAGGACTCACCAGAACCATTCCTTGCAGTAATATATTTCTACATAACAGTAGGATCTTTTGTTATCTATATCCTTTTTTAAAAAAATAAAATTAACCTTATTTCAACCCTGGCTAGTGCATATCCTTAATATGGGAAATCAGCATGAAGAAAAAAATGATCACGTTCTCTCTCTCTCTTTCTCTTTGGCAGTTTTAGTATGCCCAAACAGAAATCCCAGTGGGAAAAGAAACTGCACTGCTGCATTTATCATTTATCAACATGGAAACATTATGGTACTAATCACAAAATCAGAGAGGTCAGTCTTATCTCCACAACCATGTTCTGAAGATTTTCTAATAAGAAAGAATGTATTTCCTAAGCATAAAACTGTAATTACTGAGTTGGTAGGGGGAGATGAGGTACAGATATAGAACATTCTGTGAGAATAAATGTAGATTTCAAGAGAGTGATTATAGGGCATAGGTATAGGGAGGAGTAAAGACGGAGGTGGCAGCCCCAAAATGTCTGCATAAGAGAGAATTAGGGGCACAAAATAGGTTGAAAGGAGGCAGCTGGAGGACTGGATCTTAAAGCTGCATAGCAAGACATGCCTTCACTTAGCTTGAAATTAATTTGGGCAATGTTGGAGAGGCCTTAGGAAGATTACGGGAGGGCTAAATCTTATAAATCCCTTCTTGATGCCAGCACTAGGGAGGAAGGAAAAAGGTCATGAAAGCATAAACATGATCTACATCAGAGAATGTTGTACATTCGGTATCTGTGATGGAGCAGATGATGAAGTCAACAAATAAGTAATAGCCATTGCCTATAATGGATTATTCTGCCTTGGGTAGCTAATCTTTGCCTTTAAAGGCACCATATGTTAAATCAATTCAGTATTGGAATGAACTTCACCCTCTACTTGCAAGCTGTGCTTGTTCCTAGATGGTGCTCTTTAGGAATATTTGAGTAGGGACCAGCAGGTGGCATGATGATTAAGAAGTTGAACTCCCACTTGGTCAACCATGGTTTGAGCCCCAGATTCAGTGTCTTAAAAATAACAACGGCTGCATGTGCACGCATGCCCAAAATCCTGAGAGGACACTGGAGGAAGAGGGATTGCAATGCAGCCATTCCTTCCTTCCTGCCCATCCCCGGGGGTGATTTCTCTCTTTGTCTCTCTCCAGTAAGCACACACGCTCTATGTCAAAAACCAAAAAAAAAAAAAAAAGAAAGAAAGAAAGAAAGAACATTTCAATGAAAATAACAGTTCAGCAAGTATTTCCTGAGCACATCTATTTTTCCCTTATCACAAAAACCCCATTCACATAGTACTTATCATCATTACAGTTGTCTTGTTACACACTCCAGTCTTCCTCTCCTCTCTAGATCACAAATGATGCAAAATAATCTACCGTTTCTATGTTAGTATCATTAGTAATAATAATAACATTAACTAACATTAATTCATCACTTTTTTTCTGCCAGGCACTATTCATTACTTTATTTAGTCATCTCAACAACATGTAAGAATTTGTTTCATTTATGTACACAACTCTATTTTTTTTTTAAGAGTTTTGGTATAGGGAGCATGTACTTGCTGGAGAGACAGAAAGACAGAAAGCAAGAAATCGCCCCCAGTGGGGGATGGCTACGCTACTATCCCTTCTCTTCTAGTCTCTCAGGGTTTGGGGCATGCACACACACATGGCCTGTGTGAGTTTAAGCTGCTGGGTCCAGGACTCGAACCACAGTCGACTACATGGGAGTCCAGCAACATAACCATTATACCATCTGCTGGTCCCATGCAACTCTATTTTTGAAGCATTGAATTTGACTGAGCCCTGAGGCAGATACTGTGGCAACTCCATTGCTAGAACACATACACTCTAGACCACCCTAATTACTTTCGGGTAGAAGAAATAGATGATAAATAAACAATAAGACTAAGGGTGAAAAAAGGCAAATAACTAAATAAAACAATAACAAGTAATGTATCCATGATAGCAAATAAGGACCGATAATAATTGCATGATGGGGAAGATGAGGTGCAGCAGGCTCCTTTAGAAAAGGCGGTCAGCAAAGTCTTCAGGTAAGAGGTGACATCCAAATAAACATGGAAACGAATCTGCCATGTGACAGAGTGCTAAAGATGAAAAGTGCCTGTCTGGTTTTAAAAAGTAGAATAGATCGGGCCAACGCATGGAGAATTAGGCGCTTGATGCCACATGGCCGGTTCTGTGGTTCCAGTCCTAGATCCGGCATCTTGAAAATCACATCCGATATGAACGTGCATGTGCACCTCAAATCCCAGGAGGAGAATGGAGAAGAGATCACAGTGTGGCCATCCCCCTGGGGCCGGGGGTTAATGAGTTCTCACTTTACCTCTCTCTCTGTCTCTGATGAGTACCTGTGCCCTATAACAAGGAAGAAAATTAAATAGATCACTGGTCTGAAGTAAGAAAAGGAGAGGGTAGAACAGGCTTAGATGGGTTGGGAGGAGTCAGACCATGTAGGTCCTGGCTTTTTGCCATTGCAAGTACTTTAAATTTTATTCTATGTGTAATGGAAAGCACTGGGATGCTTATCTCCAATTAACCAATTAACAGTTTATGACATTGAGGCTTAGCGATGCAAATTAACTTGTGGGCAAAGCAGCTGGGATGTGATCCTATTTAGTCTGACTCCAAAGACAGTAGTCCTTGACCCTATATCCTGATAGAGTGGCTGGTATAGTACATTAGCCATCATCATTACTATTATTATCACCATAATTGTCATTGTTTTACAGGTGAGAAATAAGAGACTTTTACAGTCTAAGGAATTTGCCCAATGCTACAACCAGTAAATATAGGGATAATATTTGAACGCAGGTTCTCACCTGACTCTCTCAGAGCCAAGGTGCTTGGTCCCAGCTCCTATATTTTTAGCGGAGGGCAGATAGTCAACAATTATTTCCCGAGAAATTAATAAAGCCAGTAAGTACATAACACTACTGGGTTTTGAGAGAAGTTGAAAAATGAATAAGATAGAAACATCAATCTTTGTTTTCTTCTCTCTCTCTCTCTCTCTCTCTCTCTCTCTTTGTGATTGTCATAAGATGCATGTGCTTGCCAGAGAGAGACAGAGTGACAGAAAGAGAGATAGAAAGCAGGTTACTAGAAGATGGCATAATGGTTACGTCGCTTGACTCCCATGTAGTTGGCTATGATTCATGTCCCGGATCAGGCAGCTTAAAACTCATCCTGAGAGACTGTGCGTGCGTGTCCAAGATTCCACAAGGAGAATGGAGGAGAAGGGATTGCGGCATGGCCATTCCCCCTGAGGGGTGTTTTCTTGCTTTCTATCTCTCTGTCTCTCTCTGTCTGTCCAGAGAATGCATGCACCCGATAGCAAAAATCTCTCTCAAAAAAGAAAAAAAGAAAGCATCCCCAGTGTCGTATGGTCCTGCTGAATCTTTCTTCATACCATTTGGATTGTGGATACACATGCCCATGTGCCCAGTGCGTTTTTTGAGCTGCAGAGGCCAGGATCGAAAATGCAGTTGGCCACATGGGATCTGATCTTCTATGCTTAGTACTCGGCTGCTGTTGCTATGGGGCCAGTCCACACTCCATTCTTAAAGTGTTAAAAAATTAGGAGAAATTGGACCGGCCCATTGCGTGGTGGTTACATGAAGTCGATCTCACATGAACGACTGCATGGCTCAACTCCTGACGCAACAGCTTGAAAAACATGCTGGATGCAAGTGCATGCACCAATAGGTGAAGAAATGGAAAACATTTTATAACATGACCATTCTCTGTGAAGAATGCTTTCTCACTTTCCCTCCTCCTCTCTCTTTCTTTGGCAAGTGCAAATGCCCCCAGCAAATTTATTAAATAAATAGGAGAAAGTAAGGATATACAGCTTAGTAAAATTCACAGATATTCATACAACCAGGCAGAATTTAAAAAAAATTTTTTTAGGAAATATTTATTGAACTCCTGATATATCTCTGCCAGCATGCCAGGCCCAAGAAAACAAAATATTATGGGGACCAGCAGTTGCCATAATGGCTATGTCACTGGACTCCCACGTAGTCAACCGTGGTTCGCATCCTGGACCCGGTGGCTTAAAACTCACGCCAGGTGTGTGTGCGTGCGTGCCCAAGATCCTGAGAGGAGAATGGAGGAGAAGGGATTGCGGCATGGCCATCCCCTCTGGGGGGTGATTTCTCGCTTTCTGTCTCACTGTCTCTGTCTGTCTGGCGAGCGCACGCGCCCTATAGCAAAAACCTCTCAAAAAAAAAAAAGGCAAAATATTGTGAAAAGTGGTAACATAGTAACTTAAAAGTGGAATACATCTCAAATCACATCTGTTCTGGTGAATCAGCAAAGCCTCATGGATGGGCCTTGAAAGAGAGGTAGAATTTAGACAGATATGGGGCTAGCAGATGGCATAGTGGTTAAGGTGCTAGACTCCCACATGGATGACTACGGTTCAAGTCCAAGAGATGGTGAGTTGAAACTCACACCATGCACTTGTGCGTGTGTGCTCAAAATCCCAAGAGGAGAATGGAGGAGAAGGGATTCTTCCCACCCCCCGTGAGAGGTGATTTCTCACTTTCTCTAACTCTGTCTCTCTGGTGAATACACATGCTTTATACCAAAATATCTCTCTTAAAAAAAAAAAAAAAAAAAAAAAAAAACACATAAAGAGGGGCCAGCAGGTGGCATGGTGGTTAAAGACGCTGGATTCCACATGGCTGACAGGGGTTCAAGTCCGAGACCTGGTGGCTTACTTTCTTTCTTTCCCTGTCTCTCTTTGATCAAATTTTAAAAATAATAATAACAAATGGAATTAAATAAATAATTCTTAAGAAAAATAAAGAAAGAATTTAGACATATAAAAAAGGAGACAGTGAGTGGAAATATTCTAGGCAATAGCGATGTATTAAGGGAGGCAAAGAAATGGAAATCTCTGAACGGCTCACGGAATAGTTCACAGTTCAGTTTGGAAAAGAAAATTCATGTGGGAAAAGAAAGGATGAAAATCTTGGAAAGAAATTGGGTGACTACATTTTGAAGAAATATATTGTGGAGTAGGCATGCCTGTTTTCCATAGAACATTGCCTGGGGAACACCAGTTGAACTTACACTAAGGACTTAAAGAACAAAAACGTTCAGGTAACTGGTAAGTTCTATATTTTAAAGAAATTTACTTCTGAAGTAAAGAAGACTATTGGGAACCAGCAATTAGTGTAATGGCTATGTCGCTGGACTCCCACATAGTCAACCGCGGTTTGCGTCCCGGACCCGGTGGCTTAAAACTCACGCCGGGTGCGTGTGCGTGCGTGCCCAAGATCCCGAGAGGAGAATGAAGGAGAAGGGATTGCGGCGTGACCATCCCCCCTGGGGGGTGATTTCTCACTTTCTGTCTCTATGTCTCTCTCTGTTTGTCTGGTGAGCGCAGGTGCCCTATAGCGAAAATCTCTCAAAAAAAAAAAAAAGAGAAGACTATTAAGTGATCAGTGTTCACTGTCAAAATCTCTTCTGTTGTTTTATATTAGCTCCAGAACAGAAAGTGAGATACTGTTTTGGTCACAACAGTGTTCACTACTGAGAATAAGGCAGCACCCAGAACAGTGCCTTCCACATGGAAGTACTCAATCAGAATTGATTGAATGAGTGAGTGAATGAATAGTAAAAGGTTTCTATTGATTTCTGCAACAAAACTCACTTTTGTTATTAGTAATATATTTTAAAGATCTTGCTCAGTGACTCAAGAGGGTGAAATTCACTCAGAAGGGGTGGTCTGAAAATTTGTGGAGGTATTTGGTGTTTCATTTTTTTTTCTTGTTATCATAATAAGTGGAAGACGCTAATATTCAATGTATGTAGATAACAGATGCATAGGATAAGCATGTGTAAAACAAAATCGATCCTATCCTATAGTACTTCTGAATGTCACACTGAATATTCATGTACAGAAGCATCTGTTTATAATTTCAGAGCCATGTACCTAATCCTGTTTTTTAAATAACTATAAACAATTGTGCACTGTTTCATTTCAACCTGAGGGAGCTTGGAAATGCATCTTTCCCAGTCAAGTATCTGGTAAGAGCTTAGTGTTGCTTTTATTCCCCTTTGATTCCCTCCCTCCCATGCCCCATTGTTCACCCTCCGCCCACACTGTTCCTAGTGTCCATCGTTGTTTTCCATACTTTTATACCTTCTAATTTTTTAGTTTCTGCCATAGAGTGCATTCAGTATATATTAAGCAGGGACATACAATTCCTCTCCTTCATAGTCGGACATGCCTCACTTAGCATTCAATATTCTATAGTCATCCACTTTCTATCAAATAGATAGAAAGTGTTTTTTTTTTTTTTTCTTTCCTTTTTTCTTTACATTTAATCACATAGAGTGTATAACACTTCTTTTCCAGCACAAATACCATGCATATCAGTCACGACAAAGACATTATTATATACATTATCATCAGCAACTAGTTTCTCATTTTTTTGTCAATTAAACATACTTTTACTTTTTTATTCCCGTTTCTCCCCATACTAAACTTTTTTCCCCACATTATATTGTGTCACAAAAGATATTAATTAAATTAAATAAATGGACAAAGCTAAACTCTAGTAGCAAGTGCACTGTAATTTTCTTCTGAAACACTTTTTTTCTCTCTTTATCCCCCCTTTTACTAAAGAGAGGTATAAACTAACTTACTTGCAAAAAAAAAAAAAATGCTTAGTCTCAATTTGGTCTGTTATTTCCATGAAACCCCATATGAATTTAATTTCTGATGCAGGCAACAGATATTATTGTAATATTATTATATTATTGAACTTATGCAAATAACCATTCTGCCCCAAAAAAAGGATGCCCACAAACATTTTCCAATTGCAGAAATGGTCAGGAAGGGAGAAAAGTTTATGTTTCAATTTTAAAAAATTAACAAATTGCTGAACCTATCAACAACTCAAAAGAAAACAAAAATCCTTAAATCTAAAAGACAAAGCCTAAAAAAAATCAGTAATGTTTTAGTCAAAAGTCATGAAATTCTATTTCACCAGTTCAGTCTCATGTAATTAATCTCTCTTTTGTTGAGTTTGCAGTTTTACTGTGGTCTGATCTTGTAAGAATAAATTTAAATTGTTCCGAGCAAGGCGGCCAGCACTCTTTCAATCTTCCCTTTTAAATCCTGAAGTTAACATTTGACATTATTATTGATATTTCAAGACTTGTCCCTACTATTAAGTTGGCCATTTTCTTGGCCATTTTTTGTTCTCTTATTTCTGTCTGTCTGTCTTTAGTTTTCCTGAGATAGCACTTCTTTCAGAACATCTTGAACTGCTGGTCTGGTGTTGGTAAATTCTTTCAGTTTTTGTTTTATCTGAGAATGTTTTTATCTCTTCTTCCCATATGAAATATAATCTTGCTGGATATATTATTCTTGGTTAAAATTGTTTTTCCTTTAACACTGAATATGTTTTCCCATTCTTTCCTTGCTTACATTGTTTACCATGAGAGGTCCAAAGTTAGCCTGATGGGATAACCTTCGTAAGTAACTTGACATTTCTCTCTTGCCAATTTTAGTATCTTTATCTTGTCTTTGTCTGAGGTTTTGGCCAATCTGCCTATGATGTGCCTTGGAGACCATCTTCTTGGGTTGATTCTGTTCAGGGTCCTTTGTATTTCTTGGGTCTGGATATATGAATGCCTCTTTAGGTTTGAAAAGTTTTCTTCCAGGATTTCATGAAATAGATGATCAATTCCCTTATTAGTTTCTTCATCTTCTGGGATACCAATTATCCAGATGTTTGGACATTTAATGGTATCTAGCAGTTCTCGTATATTATTTTCATATTTGGGGGTTCTTTTCTCTGTCTTTTTGGTGATTTTTTTCCCTAGGACAGATGTTTTGTCTACTACATTCAAGATTCAATCCTCTGCTTTTAGTAGTCTAATCTGCTTTTAGTACTTTCAAAGGAGGCTTTGATTTCCTGTATTACAACCTTCAACTCTAACAGCCCCGTTTCTTTCTTATGGTGTGTATTTCTTCTTTCAAATCATGGAAGAACTTCATTACCTCCTGGAACCCATTGTCTCTTTTCTCTTGGATCTTTTGGCATTCACTGTCTCTCTTTTCTTGCATCTTGATTAGTTCTGTCACTGCAAAAATTCTGACTTCTTTATCTGACATTTTCATGAGTTCCATTGTACTGTTTGTGGATGATGAAGGGTAGTTCTTTTCCCTTGGAGGAGAGATATTTTCTTGGTTTGTCATATTTTTGTGCCTCTACAATGGTTTCTGGTCAACTGATGGATTGTACATTCCTTCCTACTTTCTTAGAGTTAATTCTGAGCATTAGAGGTGTGCAGGAGGAGATAACCCACAATATCTCCACAGTTCCATTTCCCTGATGTTAACCAAGCAACCTCCACTTTTGTCGTTGTAACTGAATATTACAAAGGCTTCCTAGTCTCTAAAGAACAGGTGCACCTGGGCTGAGCTGCAGGGATTCAACTAAGAATTCAGAGGTGTGTGGGAGGAGATGAGCCGCGCTCTCTCTGCAGCTCCGTATTTCTCCCTGCTGCTTACTTTACAGTCTCCTTTATCTGATTTTTAGTCATTCAGTGGTATATTCACATTTGTCTAATTGTTTGGAGGTTTCTGCAATTTGTAAGATCCTATGCTTTGGGGGCCCAGCAGGTGGCATGGTGGCTAAAGGCACTGGATTCCCACGTGGCTGATCGTGGTTTGAGTTCCAGACCTGGAAGCTTGCTTTCTCACTTTCTCTCTCTCTCTCTCTCTCTCTCTCTCTCTCTCTCTCTCTCTCTTTCTCTGGTCAAATTAAAATATAATAATAAAAATAACAAATGGAATTAAATAAATAAAAAATTTAAGAAAAGAAGATTGTATGCTTCTTTTTACTATAAGGTACTTCTATGCTAATTTATTTCCTCTGCTGTGTTTTGCAATATGGTAGCCTCAGAAAGAGATTTGAGTTCAGATTTATGAAGATGAGTTTCTTTCTTTGTACAACAGTTTCAGTGGGCACTGAGGTTTTCTATGACCCTAAAAGTATTCAGATGTTTGGCTATTGTGCACCTAGACCTGTCTAGACACTCAGTGTGTGGAAGCTGAGAAGCAAAGTGAGAAAATCAGGTTAAAGAAAAGAAAACAAAGGGAAAAAGACAAAACAAACAAACAAAACAGAAGACAAAAGCAACCAAAAAAAAAAGGAGGAGGAATAATTTTTTTTAAAAGTCAAAAAATAAAAACTGTGTGATGTGCTTAAAAGAGCAGGGCTGGACCTACCTGAGGTGTAAATGGATTCTGGATTCTGAAATTAGCAAGATAAAGGAGATGTCAGAGACAAGAGACAGTACTTACAGATTTTTAAAAAAATATATAAAATATTTCAAGAGAAAGAGAGAGATAGAGACAGAAACATAAAGAAAACAGAGACCACCCTATGTGAAATATTAATTAGTTTTCATACCTAAGTATTGCCACAATACAAGAAACAGCAGGATTATCTAGATGGCAAAATTATGTTCATTTTGTTCATTTCATGACAGTCCCTGTTCTTTCTTTCTCTCAGATATGTGCCCTCGTTTCTAAAAGTCTGAAGAAAACTGTGTTTTAACAAAAATATAAGTTTATAATTAATCATAGCCATGTTATTTTTGGTTATATATACTTTTTAAACCTGATTAAGAAAATTGCAATTTTCCAGATTTCTCTAGTATGAGCCTGGAAAAATGAATAAACCAAAATTTTTTAAAAAGTTTGGCCTGGACGCTGGTAGTCTACTACTTCGAAAGTAATGGTCAATGATAAGGAACAGAATATTACAAAACATACAACACGCAGAATCATTGCATGCTTCCCAATAACGTTAGTTGACTCCTAAGTAGAACAAGTCTCCACTGTCCTACACTGTGACATGTCTGTGTGACATGGTTATGAAATCGAAGAAAAATCTAAAACACATCCATACCTGAAAACTGATTTATTATACACAGAAGTTACTGCTGGTTATAGATATGTTTGTTGAGATTAGAAATGTTTCTGTTAAAAGGGAATATAAGAATGTAGGACCAGCAGATGGCATAATGGTTATGTCACTAGATTCCTATGTTTGATCACAGTTTAAGTCCCAGACTCGGCAGCTTAAAACTCATACGGTTTGAGTCCCAGACTGGGCAGCTTAAAACTCACGCTGAGTGCATGTGCGTGCATGCCTAAGGTGCCAAGAGGAGAATGGAGGAGAAAGAATTGAGGGATTTGAGGGATTTTTGTCCTCTAGCAAAAATCTCGCAAAAAAAAAAAAAGAAAGAAAAGAAAAGGGATATGAGAATTAACACGACTGCATGATTTAATACCAGACAGACAGTATTAATGTGAATATTGGAATTAAGAATTTGTCTGAGATTTTTTAAATAATATATAATAAGAATCTACCAAATATACACTAGATCCAAGTTCTATTTCCAATATTTTGTTTCATTTATTAATGTGTCTCAAGTACCTAAATTAGTGCCTGGCACAGAATAAATGCTTCAAACATTTTACAACAACAAAAAATGGTGTTAGTGGTGCATAAGAAGTAGGAGTTTTAAAGAGCACAAATTACTGAGAAGAGTCTTCCAAGTAAACAATTCAGGAAGGTGTCCAATAAAATCTCTCACTTTCTCACTGTGTGCCAAAGGAGGAGGCCCTGAGAAAAGGAAAGCACAGTTTTATACATGAAGGCTGATGGTGCATCTCAAACAGGGAACCCTGGGGTTGGTATAAAATCATCTCTCAATCAGAGTAGTTGCCATTTTTGTTCTTACTGATGGGAGTGGCTTGAGAATGAGTCATTTCTTGTGAAGTGCTGCCCTTCTAGCAAAAGGGATGTAAAAAACCTAATGTAAGCCCTGGTTACGAAAGGGACTACTCGTATACCCCCTAATATGCTCACCATATGTTTTGAAGCAACACTAGTCAATCCTTAGTATCTACAGGGGACTAGTTCCACAACTACCCTCTCTCTGCCCTCCACCTTCGGAGGATACAAATCTGTGGATGTCCCTTAAATAAAATGGCATGGTTTTTGCATATAGCTTACACAGATTTTCCCATATATTTTAAATCATCTCTACATTTCTTATAAAACCTAGTACAATGTAAGTGTTTTAGAAATGTATTGTTTAGGGAATAACTTCAAGGAAAAAAAATAGTCCTTACATGTTCAGTACATATGCAACCATAGTAGGCCTAATGACTAGTACACTCAGCAACAGTGTGCCACTTTCAAGCTGCAACTGGTTGAATCTGTGGATTTGGGACCCATAGATACCAGGGGTATCTATCTTCTTTCTCACACCTAAGGGAAGTAATTCTTTTGAGATGAGAGGTTTATTATTACTTAGTCACTTTGGCACCTGAAGGGAATAATTCACGTGGAGACTGCAGACATGTTGTGCAGAACCTGAGAATCAACAGACCTAGAGAATTTATAAGTACAATACTCACCACCACTCCGAACTTCCCACTGCTTCACAGTGTTAGCAGTTCTGTCTGAGTAGCAGTGGTCAATGTCCTCAGGCTAAGTATGAAATGAGTAATTCCATTATATAGGCTTCCATTTAAAGATATTGGCTAAGTATGAAATGAGTAATTCCATTATATGGGCTTCCATTTAAAGACATTTCTTGCCCCTACTCCTTTCTCACTGCCCTTTTACCATGACATTCTCATTGGCACGGGTCCCTCCTTCCTAAAAAGATCTATTTTTTAAGCTTCTTGATTTTTCACTACATCCTGTACTATGCTGTTTGTAATTACTAGTTGTCTTTCATTCATTAAATAAATATATATCCATCTCTTCAGTATATCTGATCCAATTGAATGAGGTAGATATATTACTGTCCTCATTTGCAGAAGAAAAAGACAAAGCTTAGAGTTATTCATGTTTGCATGCCCATTAAGTGGTAGAGCCACAAACTGAGACAGTCTAGTTCTAAAAGATGAGCTCTTAGTATAGAGGGTTGCTGAAAATCACTGCAAGGAACACCTGAATTAGTGGCTTCCTATGGAAGCCTGTGTGGATCAAGTCACTTCCCCTTCTTGCAACTTCTTTGGTGTCCTCAGTATATAAGAAAAGGGTAGAGACAGGTTTGCTGGGGTCTAGGTTTTGGTCTTAGGTAATATGGCATGCTCTCTTGAAGAAAAATAATACAAACTTACAGATACATTACTATGTATGAAAGTTAATATATTTTTAGAGTAAGAAATCACTATAAGTTAAACATTTTTTAAGTCTGACAAATTCCATACAGCCCATAAAATTAACAAAAATAATTGATTACCTGCCTGACATACTGCTATAATCATGTATTTCATGCCTAAATATTTCTGCTGCACACCTTTTAAATTGTAATTTATAATTAACATATCATAGTTGTACATATTTATGGGTATGGTATACTTCTCCAAAACATGTACACATTGTGTGATGATCAAATCAGGGCAATAAACATACCCGCTACATCAAACATTTGTCATTCATTTTGTTTTGCTGTTGGCTGCACACTTTGGATCAGCTCTTGATATAATGAAAATTTTGAAATACTGTATTCTCTAGAGCATACAGTGAAATAATTCGGTCTTCTCTCTAGACTTACTACCTTGTTTTTAGTGTTAGAAAAAAAATTTTTTATCTTCACATATAAATAAAAACGCTTTTCTAAATTATCAATATAATCAGTCATGTTAAGTAAATTTGGGGGACTATTATAAAATTTGGTAATATTCTCTTCGGTTTCAGTGAAAGAAACTTTGCACCCCATGAAAGTTTGATGATGTTAGTTTATAAAACAAATAAATACAGTTTAACAGGAAAAAAGGCACATAAATATACTAACATGCAAGTATACACAAGAGCCACCTAAAGTCTGAAACTCAAAGAAGGGCCAGATAGTTGAAGCTAATATTCTCTTTATAGGGCAGAGGGATGGGGGAGATGAATGGGCCCTCAGAACACACAGTAGTCTGCAACAAAGTTTGTCTGGGCCCCACATGTGGTGTCAAACTTAGTCTTACTTCCTGCAATGCACGTTGATTTTTTTTTTCCAGTCAAAGAGATATCTGGGGAATTAATTTACAATAATTGAATATCTATGGAGGATCTGGTCTTCACGTAGATAGAACTTCAGAGGCAGGCTTTTCCTGCATTGGTTACTCCTCAGTGCTCTCAGTTTGAAGTCCAAAGTGGCAGGTTTGGGGTATTACTTTCTGAGCTCTAGCACTATATAAGCTGTAGGATTTTAATTATTTCTATTGTTCATTGAATCCACAGAATCATCCCCCGTTTGCTGTTGATGTCCTTGTTATAGAGGATTATCACGAGAGCTCTGTTATCTTCATGTATGCCAAGCCAGCACGGGAGAAGAAAAATATCTTTCCTTTCCATTGCTTTGGGACTCATACTAAGGACAAATTAACAAGGGAAAACCAAGTAAAATTTTATTAGCATGTATATATTTTATATATACATGGGAGATATCCAGAGAAATAAGAAAGTCTTAAAGAAGTGGCTTAGAGTTCTGGCTGAACGCCCATCTTCAGCTGAAACAAGAGAAGGGTGAGAGGGAGGGCAGTTGTAGAGAAGTGACCAGAAAAAGTATGGTAGACGAGTAAATCTGTTACAAAATACTTAAGTCGGTGCATTATCCATTCATAAGATTCTCTTGAGATTTAGTCATCCTTCTCTTCTTGACACAGAGGAAGATACCCTTACAATGGGGATTATCTTTATAAATGTTAATTTTCCTTATAAAAAGATAGCTTCTAATCTACTTGCAGAGCTTCTCCTGTATCTGCTGTTTCTCAAAATAATCAGCTCAAAATAATTTTTATGCTAATGAGGCATATTTTGGGGTAGCATTTTCTGGTCATCTTCAGCCATATTTAGGGTGGCATATTCTAGTCTCCAATACCAAGGAATTAACGTAATCCATTCTTTATTAATCAGATTATCAAACAATCAAATAGCCTACCTAGTACTTTTACTTGAACTGTCTCTCTGTCTTTTAATAAATTTTGGTATCATCTAAAAACATTTTTATTTCTCAGTATTAGAATAATTTCTATTTATGTAACTATTGATTTTATTACTTTTATATGAAATTCCATGAACTTTTTCCTGACTTTTTTGCTCAATTCTTAAAGGAAGCTTAAAGATGATAAAATACAGTACTTTTAATATCAAACTTCCAAATATGAGGCTGTGATTTCTCACTTGTGTTATTGAAACATTCCAAAATGTCTTCAGAAGAGCAGCTAAAATGGCATATTCGAGCTTTATCATTTTTTTGAGACAAAAGGTTTTTTGGGAACTTTTGCCGTAGGGCACATGTGCTTGCCATAGAAATACAAGGCAGACAGACAGAGAGAAGGAAAGTGAGAAATTACCAGGGGGGATTGGCCACACCTCAGTCCCTTCTCCTTCACTATTCTCTTGAGATTTGGGCACACATGGACAGGCACCTGGTATGATTTTCAAGCTGCAGGGTCCCGTACTCACAGTATGGTTGGCCATGTGGAAATTCAGTGCCTTGACCACTATGCCCCAGACAAACGTTTTATACATCCAACTTTTAGGAAAAAAAATACTTTAGATTCTTAAAATATCATTACATTCATTATGCAAGGCTCCAACAACTTTGTAATAGGCAGATTCTCTTGTTACATTGAGATTTAATTATTCAAGTTTCTATTTTGTGAAAGTTGTCAGAATCAAAATGGAGTCATTTTCGTTAATCCCTGACTAAACCAAAAGTTTAAATCAAGAAAGGTCACGGAGGTGGCATTTTCTCGTGCAAGCTTGCTTGATAACAAGAACTATCATAAGGACTCTGCCAGGGCCAACTCTTGCACAGAGACTCCTGCAATCTGACACAAGGACTTCTTTTGCAGGGACATCTGTGCAGAAACTGCCTGTATAACAGACAACAACTGGTGCCAACCACAATGCCAGTAACAAAGGGTGGCATCGGTTCACCTCGTTACTGATCCCAAAATGGTGATATACTCCCACTCCCCACCTGTAGTCTTTGCCTTTAAAATCATCCTGAAATCTGTTAAGAGCTCAGTGGCACACCTATTCAAATGCAACTTAGATATTGTAGTACCCAAGTGTTGTCCTCAACCCAGTGTCCCAAATAAATTGTTTATGCTTTACATACTTGCTTTTTAAGTTTTTCTCTTAAGCCAATAATTTGTTACTTTCTCTCATAAAAGAAAAGGAGAGAGAGAGAGAATCCAGCACCCTCGACAGAGTCTCACACAGAGATCCTCACCCTCCTAGCCTTTTGGCCAGCCGGTATCACAGGCATGCATGTGTTGGTGTGTATAGGCCAACCTGAGAACTGAACCATCTTCCATATAGCTTCCAACATTGCGGAGTGTTGTGTGACCATCATACTATGTCACAGTGGCTGGGCCATATTGAAAAATTTTTAAAGGAAAGTAAAGTTAAATGAGTGCTTAAGATGCTATTATTTAGAAGGCTGCATCTATGAGATGAATCTTGCAAGAAAACATAACCGTGGCAAAATACTAAACTAGTCATCAGTTTCAGGTACTGTCACAGCAGCTTTTTCTCTGACAAGATTAAGGAAATGAGCTGGCATGGCACATCTTCTGCTTACTTATTAAAGTTTCTAAAAGTGCTTGCAGCCCTTTGCCCTCACCTTTTATAACAGCTGCATTGTCGTACAATTTATTGCTAATGGTTTTCAGCAGTTAGGTAACATTTTCCAGAATTTTTTCAGTTTTTTTTTTTATTTTAAAGTCATAAATACCCAGATTTTTAAAAAGAATTATTTTATTTAACTTAATTAACTAACTAAATAATTAATTTTAATTTTACTAGAAAAGAACAGAGAGAGAGAGAAAAAAAAAAAAAAAAACAAGCCACCAGGTCTGGGACTCGAACCATGGTTGGCCATATGGGAGTCCAGCACCCTTAACCACCATGCCACCTGCTGGCCCCCAGATTATTTTCAATGGGCAAAAAGTTAAAAAGTACATATCAGGTTTTGCTGTTAAAACATTAGGATACAATAGTTTGCTAATAAATCAGTGTTTTATATCCAGTTTAGAAGAAAGAACAACAGATTAGTATTTAGTAGACTTTTTAAAAAATAAATCTGTTTACTATTTCATTTTGTACATATTTTTTCACTATTATAGATAATTCTCCTTAAACTGTTTTGGATATGTCACATTTATCTTTTTTCATTTTGACATTTTCCCAATTGTTCATGTAAAGACGGATCAAATTTAGCAATTTGAAGCAACCCAGTCATCATTGTTACCTCTGAAGAGCGAATGTCTTTCACTTAAAAAATTATTAATCCTAATTACTTTTGTTAAGCTCTTCAAATAATACTGAATGTTCTTTCTCTCTTAATCTGTTTTTCAAGACATTACTGTAGAGGAATTTGCAATTGATTTACTTGTAATCCAAGTAAATATAGATTTCTTGTGCTCTGTGGCTTCTTCATGACTTTCAAGGATTCTCACTATTCACATCTAGTGGGGAAGCTCATCTGTTGTTTGTAATGACTATCTTATTAAAAACAGCTTAAACGAAACAATGGGTACAACATTTTAGTCTGAAATAGCCAAGCCAGAGTATCATAATAATTTGATCATTTTATTTTATTTTCAAAATGTCTCTTTGAGTAGCACTTTGTTCTCGTTTACATTTTGTTGATTGTCTATAAAGTATTGGAATTCAAAAATACCTTTCTTTTCCTTTATTAAATAATATTGCACAAAATTATTTCTCAGTGAAGCAAACCATGATAAAATATAACAATGCTTATTGAACTTGATAACTTCATCAATATAAAGCTGCTCCTGATCTTATGATCATTAAAGATGATTTTTCTTTACTATTATTATTTTCTCTTTTTGGTTTCTTGTTTGGGAGATAATGTCCTTACTTTCATAATCTTTTTAGAGATGTCATTTTTACCATCTGTACCTTCATTATTAGTGATTTTTTTCTCTACTTTCATAATCTTGACATTAGAATTGTTAGCTTCTGTTGTATTTTAATGAGAGCATTTTTTTAATGTTGATGTTTCTACCGTATTTCTTCATTTCAGTTTATGGTTTTGTCTTCCATTATGATGCTTTTGTCCCATTATAATAGAACTTCATTCTTAAATGACTATTGCACTGGGCTTAAGAATTGTACAGACAGTTTTTTTCTTATAGTGTAAACATTTTATTATTGATAAATATTTGTGGCATGCTGTCCCTGACACAACTGCACAGCTGGAAGAATTTTTCAGACTAGCTTTTTGTACCAGTTTTCAAGTTTTCTACAGCCTTCTACTTCTAGAGCTGGAAACTATAGGACACATTTATATGATATTACAACTTTTAGCCCTATATCAATATGGAGCATGTTGGCACTGTGGGAGATATTAACATCCCTGGAAAGTGAGGGCAGCCCACAGTAAGTTAATTATAAATGGATATAATTGCAAGGCACTAAACCCAAATTAAATGTATGTCTAATTTGAGTTCTTGCCTGCATCCCTAAACAACCACAGTCACTCTAGTGCCACACAAAAAAGGAAAAATAATGGTAGAGGAGAAGTTACAGTGGAAAGAGAAAGAGACTGTGGTAAACATATCTCGTTTTCACAAATTAACACACATAAATGATTGTGCAAAATTTTTCTAGATGTTTTCCCAAAGATTTGAGAGGGATTTATGCAGATAGCAACCTTACTGCTTAAATCTACCTTTGCACATAAATCTATTTGGTGTATTTCAGGTTGTTTCCTTCAACGTTGAAGCGTAAGGAAGTCATCTTCTCTCTCACTAGTACCTGCTTCCAACATAACAGCTGATTCTGTTGATGCTATCAGCAAACTATGGGTAGATTCTCTCCACTTCTCTTCAAGCCATCACACTAATACGACCTACCGTAATCCTTGACATAAATTGGAACTGTAGTTTCCTATCTGTTCTCTTTGCTGTCATTGTTGTCCCCACCAATATATTCCTGATATAACAGCCAAGATTATTTCCCTTTCTTATTAAAATGATTCACTGTTTTCCATTGATTTTTTTTTTTGGGGGGAATGAATCTATACTTTTACAAAATGTTTGATCATTTTATCTTCATTTCCATTTCCTGACCCAATCAACTTATAATGTTTTATAATGTTTTGTTTTCTTCATAGCACTTATTGCTGCTTGTAATTAGTATTCTGTCATTTTCATTACTTGTTGATAATTTGTCTTTTCCAATAGTATGTGAGCTCAGTGAGGAAGAAAATGATACATTTTTGTCCACCATAGTATCCCCAATAATATTTGCAGTACTTAACACATAATAGGTATACAAAAAATATTCATTTAATCAGTACATGAGTATATTAAAAACTAGTGGAGAACTTAAAGCTATAACCCAGTAAAACTTTTCCCAAAACTTAAGAATATAAACCCTTCAGAAGGGGGGCTACTCATGTATAGACCCACATATAGATTCCCAGTTCCTACTCTTATTCCCTATCCTCAGATTTATGTTTATCTCCTAAACCATGCTCTTCCTTTTCTAAGGTAATCTGTGTACATTTCCACCCATTTTTACTGTCTCCCTTCAATTCATAAAGGAGGAGCCAAGGAGGAAGCTTTGGCTTATAAGTCTCATAAAACACTGTAGAGAACATGTAAACTCTCCAAAAAATTAGGATCATCTTCTCAATCTTACCCCTAAAAGGAGGAGGAATGCTTGTTAGAATCAAACTGCACATGGCTCAAGGAATAATATTCATTGTCAGTGATAGTACAGTCTGAACCCATAAAGAAACCTGCCTATCTTCCTTTGAATTATGCAAACTGCTTCACTACAGAGCAGAGTATATTCCTCTTAATGGGTTCTACCTTAGTGCTTTGTGTTGTTTTGTTTTAAAGATGCTTTGTGATCACAGTTCTAACAGGGACTTCATGAAATTTTAGCCATGCTGGGGGGAGAAGGAACTAAGGGACTATAAACTTACTTAGCCATCAGAACAACTACTTGAAGTAGATAAAAATTTACCTGCCATCTGAGAAAACTAAGGCTTTAAGAAGAAATACAAACTTCACATGACCATACAGCTTTAAACAGGCAAGCAAGGAATCAAATTCAGATCTACTTTAAACCTCATACTCTTGTGCAGTAGTGTGTGGGAGAAACCTTGTGAAATAGTTCTCCCTTAGCTGCAGATTCACTGTCCAAGGTACCAGCTTTTTGTGGTTAACGGTGGTCTGAAAAAAGGTCAGTACAAAACAGTAAGTTATTTTGAGAAAGAAAGAGACCTTATACACATGATATGAGTACAGTATATTAAAATCTATTCTGTTTCATTATTGATTGTTGTGATTAATTTCTTACTGCGCCTAATTTATGAATTAAACTTCTGCATACTTAGGTATGTATAGGAAAAAACAACATATAGGTAGGATTCATCATTATCTGTGATTTCAAGTATCCACTAGGGGAATTTTTTTTTTTTTTTTTTTTTTTTTTTGGAGAGGTTTTTGCTATAGGGCACGTGCGCTCACCAGACAGACAGAGAGAGACAGAGAGACAGAAAGCGAGAAATCACCCCCCAGGGGAGATAGCCATGCCACAATCCCTTCTCCTCCATTCTCCTCTCAGGATCTTGGGCACGTGTGGGAGGCTGCACACCAGCAAGTCTGCTGAGGTTTCTCAGAGAGCAAACAATTGCCATGATTGGTTCCCTCAAAAAACCTGACCTTCAAAACCTTGCTCTGATTTGCCACTAGAATCCCTCAGATTTGCATATCCAGCACCTTATGATTGGTCCAAAAGCAACCAATCATAACCCACTGTTTACAACCAATCACAGCCCACCGTTTACAACCAATCATGGCC
This sequence comes from Tupaia tana, assembly GCA_026018925.1. Taxonomy (NCBI): domain Eukaryota; kingdom Metazoa; phylum Chordata; class Mammalia; order Scandentia; family Tupaiidae; genus Tupaia; species Tupaia tana. The sequence goes on along the minus strand of JAKSZU010000004.1, from coordinate 41,489,907 downwards.
CACCGTTTACAACCAATCATAACCAACCTTTTACGATCCTTCTTTCAACCAATCACGGCCCACCAGCGTGTATATAACCACGATGCCTGGCCTACAATAGCCAGACAACCAGGAAGACAATGAAGACGACACAGAAGACCAGGAAGACGATGACCCTGGAGAGCCTGAAGAGCTGAAACACCACGCAGTCTCCAGACGACCCTGAGGAGTTGTAACACTACATTGTCTCCAGACGACCCTGAAGAGTTGTGACACCGCGTCATCTCCGTGCTGCTCACAACAGACGACGTGACCCTAAAGAGTTGTAACACTGCGTCATCTCCATGCTGTACCGTGCTGCCCACAATAAACAGATGACACTGTGTCGTCTCTGTGCTGTGACACTGTGCCGCTTGTTCCGGCTCTCACTCCTTCCCTCAGGAAACCTGTTCGACTGTCCCCCCGGGTCGGGACAGGCACGCATGCACACGCGCCTGGCGTGAGTTTAAGTCACCGGGTCCAGGACGTGAACCACGGTTGACTATGTGGGAGTCCAGTGACATAGCCATTACGCTAACTGCTGGTCCCTCCACTAGGGGATCTTGACATGTGTCCTTCACAGAAAAGGAAGACTATTGTACTAGCTCACAAAAACCCATTGTTAAACTTTTACTATATTTTTTGAGCTGGTTGTTAAACATAGCCATTAGTAAAAAACTATATTATATAAACTAATAATTAAATAAATTATGTTAAAAATAGACATAATAAATATTTAAAACACATTATTGGCTTAGTATCTACCTCTGAGTTTATTTACATCCATTTTATCTGTATGGGGAAAATACTACATAATGAATGGGCACATACTTTCCCAACCCCATATTCAGTGACATGTTCATAACTTGAAAGTGACCACAGTCAAAATATTTACACTATGGAAATTAACAAGCATTTAAATTAGGACCCTTAATCCTAATGCCAGTTGTTAGTTATCATTATACTAATTCTCTTAACCATTACACTATTCTATACTTAGATGGTAATCATTTCTCTCCATGAAATGTTACAACACAATTCATGTGTCTGAGAATTGATCTTATTGCGACTATGTAATTCTCTACCTCTATGGTCTAAAAATTTCATATATCTAAAATTTTCCTGTATGTTTATCCCCTCCACAACTCATGTTGAAATTTAATACCAATAAATGTTTGGGGGGAAATGAGACCTTTAAGACATGATTAGGCCCATGAGAACTCATTGAACACAATCTGGGTATGTTTAATGTCTTTTAAAATGGGATTTCAGGACTGGGTTCCCTATCTTTGCTCTTCCACATTTCTATATATGAGAAATAGCATTTTTCCTCTCTGAAAGATTCTACATTCAAGAAGTCATTTTATAAGTGGATCCAACGTCTTCACTAAACCCCAAATATACTGGTGCCTTGATCCCAGCCTCTAGAACTGTAAGAAATAAATTTCTGTTCTTTATAAATAACCGAGTCTCAGATATTCTGGTACATTGGCACAAAAACAAACAAACAAACAAACAAAAGCACTAAGACAGAGATATATTGAAGGATTTAATGCCTACTCTCTACTCTCAGAAAATTCAGATACTAAGTATGAACCAACTAACAGAATTTGGTCCACATAGCCTTTTATATCCCTCCTCCCATTTATTGTGCATTTCAGTCACAAAGGTCAAAAGAGCCAAACACCTTTATCTTCAATTTCCACTTGAAATGAATGTAATTTATTTTGCAAAGTTAAATCACATGCTGATACATGCCCAGTGAAATAAAAATGAATTATCCTTCCCTAATAATGCTACGATACTGTTGTTCAAATATATTTATGAAATTATAAATTTTAGAACTTGACATATATGCAATACTGCAATAGCCAAGTATTTTAGCAACATATTCTAAGTTTTCTTTCAAATCACACGTTTCCAACCAACCGTAGGTAAATATGAAAAACAAAAGATAACATAAAATTAGAAAATTGCTTCATTAAGAATGAATCGTTGACACAGTTCCTTACTCTCCCAAATAGAGTGGCTACAATGCATAAAATAACAACTCTGAAACTGAAAGTTTAGTGAAGGTTTTTTTGTTTTCCTTTTTTTTTTTTTTTTAAATTGGCCTTATTGGATGACAGGTCCAATTCTGAGCATTTTATTGAATCATAAAATTAAGAATACTGGCAAAAGAAATAATTTCATTTACCTCATTAAGCTGGAATATAGGTTAACAGCATTCCACGTTACAAAATATATGAATAAATATTATCACCAATGCTATAGATGGTTTTAGAAAACCCATCAGATGCCAAAATCAAGAGGTGTTCTAATCTTTTATTTAAAATGGTGTATTTTTTGGTCAGCAGGTATTGTAGAGGTTTAGGTGGTTCCCCCCCCCCCTTCTGAATCTGACTGCACAGTTCAAGTCCCAGACCTGGCAGGTTAAAAAACATGCCAGACCCTTGTGTGCGTATGTCCAAAATTCCAAGAGTAGAAAGGAGGAGAAGGGATTGCAACATGGCCATTCCCCCCAGTCCCCTGGGGGTGGTGGTGGTTTCTTATTCCCTCCCACACAGTGGCAAGCATAGGTGCCCTATAGCAGAAAACAGAATAAAACAAAAACAACCTAAGATCATATAGTATTTGCATAGAACCTTATGTCCATCCTCTCATATACTATAAATAATCTCTAGATTACTTATGATACCTGATGTAAATACTTTGTGAATAACTACTCTACTGCATTTTTCTTATAATTTTAAATTAACATACAATGCTTATATGTATTTATGGAGTACAGTGTGATTTTTTCATTACAGAAATATAATGTGTGATATATTGGATTTTTATTTGTATTATTTTTATCATTGTATTGTTATTTTTAACTTTTAAAATATTTTTGAGCTGCAGTTGGTTGATTCTGAGGATGCAGAATCCATGGATTAGAGGCCAAACTGTACATAAAAAAATAATAATAATACTCAAATAAGTTTAAGAAATGCTGAGTTCAAAAAAAATTTTTTCTTACTGCTGGACTGTTCAAAACCCTTAATAAGCAAATATTTTCTATAAACTTTGGGACTATTTCCCAATAGCAGTTGATCTTGCAGTTCTTAAGTCATGAAGTACCTTTACAAACTACTATTCCACTCAAGACTGAGAAATGCTGATCAATACTATATCACCCCCAAAGTGTTTATAATTTCTTAAATTAAAAAAAAACAACAACAACAAAATCTATGAACCATCCTCATAGCTTAATAGTTAAGGGAGCCAGATCCCACATAATCAAATAAGGTTTGAATCTTGGTCTTAGCAGCTTGAGAAACAGACAGACATGTGTGACTGCATGCCTAAGATTCTGACAAATGGAGAAACTGAGGAAAAGGGATTATGGCATGACAGTGTCCTCTTAGGGGGTGCTTTCTTTCTTGATCTTTCTATTACTGTATATCTCTCTGGAGAGCATATATATCCTATGGCAATGGAAAAAAATCTATAATTACTCTTTGGTGAAGCTGTTTCTGTGCCCATTATGTTGTTTTGCTTTATTTTGCTTAACATTTTTTATCTATACACCATTGGGGGCCGTTGTACAAAGGTGTAGGTTAGTGTTACTGAAAATGTAATCTTCTGACAGTTTCAGCCAGAGATCTATCTGCTTGTTTCCAAACAGCATGAGATAAGTAAAGAAGTTTTGAAGCATTTTGACAGAGTAATTTTGTACCTACAAGTATAGTAATTTTAAAAATAGAAAAAAAAATTGGGGCATCTATTTTTGTCTGTTTTTAAATTTTTATTTATTTTTTCTAGTTGCTAATTTTTATTTTACAGAGGTATTAGTTGTTAGAAAACTAGAAATTTAACAACTGGTTCCTCACCGTAGAGAGTTTGAGAAGGGCTATTCTAGGTCAAAATCCAATTTATTTTGTAGTTGTGTGGAGTTTCTTTTCTAAATCGAACATATGAACTAGCACAAGTATTGACAGCAGTCCCAGCAGGAGTCAACTTTTAGGAGATTGAGAGAGTGAAAAAAGAGTGGGGTCTGGTTAATGAACACCAGCTCCTGCCCAGCAACCTATTCATATAGATAACCTTTCTAGGTTCTGGAAACCACCCCTCCTTTACTGTTCAGATCTTCCAATGACATATCCCTGTTGGTGCTATCATAGGGTATTACTTTAATTGTTTTCTTTAACCTAGCCAAACCGTCACAAATGTAGCTAAACTCTTTTATAGTTGCCCAGTTAAGGGTATCAACTATTTCTGGCCAGATCCCTTTTTCTTGAGGATAAAAATAGCATACATGTCCAAATGTTTTCCAGCTGGACCATGTGATTTTGAACTAAAAATCAAGAATTGCTTCTTGGATTCTCTTATTTTTACCATCCCAAGGCTGAAAGAAAGCTCCCAAAATATAGAAGAAAAAAAATGCAGTAAAGCATGAAGTGTTAGGAAACCTATCAGTATATCCCCAAATGCATTTTCTTGCCACATAAATTTTGATAGGTTCTACTTCAGTATGGTAGCTCTAGTACATATGTTTATCTCCTCTATACTTCCACAAGTGTCCTTGAAATAGCACTATAAAACTGTAAAAGGAATAAATTTATAAAGGCACTGAGAGCACAATGACAAGTTAAAGATTTTAACAGATAGCTGCTAGACCAAAGGCAAGAAAAATCATATCGATAAAGAAATCTTAATGGAGGAATCCAGAACTCAGGATACATACAGGGGAAAATTGCAACCGAGAAAGAACACTTCTCATGACAGACCAAAACTGCTCACTGAATTGACAGTACAGAGATCAACAGTAAGAGAAGAAAAGCTACTAGACAGAACAGTAACATGGCTTTTCCAGAAAGATGCTTCAGGTGGGCCTGAAGCCTAAACCTGCCAATAGGGTGGCAGGCCAAGAAATTACTTTTAATCTCTCCAGTTTTGTAATAGCATTGAGGAACGCTTTGGGATTTTTACCAAGTATAGTAATATAAAAAGTTTAAAAGATAGGGACATAGCGTAAATCTCTAGGACAAAAAGAATCAGAAGGGACCATGAAACCATTGTGAGAATGGCAAGGGTTGTACCCTGAAGAATAGTCACCTGGATCAAACAGCATTACTAGAAGCCAGGCAACTTACATGGATTTAAGAGTAAGAAGGTCTCACCCATCTAACTGGTTGGGTTGCTTTGTTTACTGCACCGCAGATCCAGTTTGCATGTAGTAGCAGTGCCTTTTTCATGCTTAAAGGAACTTGTGTACTTTGTCTCATGTATGAACAATGTTCTGTCAATCATATCACAATTCTATTTTGGCTGCTTGCAGAGTGGTGTCAGTAATAAAGCTAATCCCAAACAAACAAGCAAATATCAGAACACTATCAGAGGCAGAATGATATAGTGGCTGTGGAAGTTCTAGTGCCCAGCTGCCTTAATGTGAATTTCTTTGCTGACATATAGAAGTATGCAGTATTAACTTCTAACATCTCAGTTTTCTCATCTCCACAATGGAGACAATACTTTAGGTCTCAGTACACTGAGGTTTTTATAAGATTCCAATTAGATAGTACATATAGTCTCAGATATTTGTCACATTAAAAAAATAATTTTATTACAGTTATTTTAAGAAAGAGGTTTGCAAAATATATCTGCAAAAGGTCAGTTAGAAAACATTTCAGTTTTTTAGACCAAATTTGGTTCCTGTTGTAAATTTCTGTGTGTGTGTGTGTGTATGTGTGTGTGCATGGCATTAAACCTTAAAAGTATACAATAACACACTTAGCTCACAAAGCCACACAAAAACAGGCCCCAGGTTGAATTTAGCCCATTGATTGTAGTTTTGCAAATCTCTGTCTTAAACATTCTTTCACTGTCTATTGAAGGGATCAACATTCTTTTCTTTCTTATTAAAAAATGGCAGTCTCACACTGAGAACTTAATCTCCTATTAAAAAATAAAGAAAAATATAAAGGAAGACCATTTCCCCAAGATTTGTAGACTTATAGAAAACAAGTGCATTGCCAGTCTTTTTTTTTTTAATCTCAGTTGGGCTTAGTCCAAGAGAGTCATCCTCTCAACAAAAATATGCCTTTGAAAATAAATTATTTACCCTCTTTAGATGAATTATGTTGACAACATTATAATTCAATATTGTTAAGAATCATGTATCATCCTGGAAATAAACTTATAGAAATACATTTCTCAGACATTTTCTGTCTAAACATTTTCCTACTTAAAATGACTAGAAGGGGTTGTTAAATGGATAATATTCAAAAAAGAGAAAATACAAAAAAGCATCTAAAAATTGAATCAAAGTTGATAAAATTTCAGAAACTTTATCATCAGGAATGCAAGAAAGGAACAAGAAAGATGAACAAGTTGAAAAGTGGTGCAAATAAATGCAAGATTGTCCTGAGCTGCAGCACGGCCATGCCCCAGAAGCCTGAAAATAAGGCCAGCAGTCTTCTGTAGAAACAACTTTTGAACAGAGTATAGGACCTCTGAGGCCTTCAAAGAGAAAGGTCTTCCTTCAATGAATTCTGATGCTAATTGGACATGCAAAATAAGAGATTATAGTTTTATAGTTTCAAGGAGATAGTTAATCTAAAGTATTTAAATTCCTGCAAATCCCTTTGGTGGAGAATCACTTAAAATTCAAAATTTTAACAACAAATTTCTGATTATAGTCAAAATCAGCTTGTCAAGATATGGGCAAAACTATATTCTAAATGTATGGATATTTTTAGGCTCAATTTACTCAACTCCAAGAATAAAGTAATTGGATTTTTATATTGGGGGATCATGCAGTTAACACAAATTAACTTTGGGAGTATAGGCATACTATGCTTTGATCTCTGCAAATACAGATATTTGCATAGGGATATCTGAAGTGAAGTTTCCTACTGCTAAACTTGATGAATTTTCTGTTTTTGCCTTATGAGAAAATGAGAAACATTAGAAATAGACAAAAAAAATTCTGTAAATATTAGTAAAGGGATTGTATAATACTTAAATATAGTTTAAACATAACATTGAATATAAAATATGTTATAATCCAATGTGCTATTATCTATTTGGAGTTGAGTCTTGTGGGACTAGGCAGTGTAACCTGCAGAAATTGTCTCATCTGAACTTCAGTGGTTATAAAACACTCTGAAATCTTTGGCATTTATTTAGATTATCTGATTCTCTAGTTAAAAAATTGGGCAAACACAATAAGATTGGGCTAATAATAGTAAGCATTTGTGTGTATCAGTTGTAATTCAATATCAATGCTACCTGAGAGGATAAATAAATATTAACAAATGCTTACAGAAATGGAAAGTTAAAGATTACTTTTAGGCAAAATCTCAAACTCTCATCTCTTTAATTGCTAGTATCTTCTAATTATATAGAATTCCACATGGAATACTAGATATCTTCTACCTGTAGTTTCTTTATAACTTTTTAAGAAAGAGGTAGAATTTTTTTTACTTTGCAGATAGTTTGTCTTCCAAATGCTGTTAAGGGGAGTTGTTTGTAGCCAATTCTAAGACATTTGAGGCAAAAACAGAATAAGAAAAGATGTCTTCATATAGGAGACAAAAGGCAGTGTGGCATAATAATAAGTAACCTCAAAAGAATTGGAGAAAGCCAGCCTAAATGACATAGTTCATAACATACAGGATGGCAGCGCTGGAAGTCACATGGCTGGCTGCAGGTTCAGATCCCTGGTCAGATTGGAAACATGTTGGGCAAGCACATAGGTACCCAAGGAAAGGGAATTACAATACGACAAGACCCTGTCAAGAGCGCTCCTCTCTCTCTTTTACTCTCATATGTACACATTCCTATCATGAGTGAAAAAAGAAAACTAGAAAGTGTAGAAATTGGAATTAAAAAAACTAAAATAGAGACATGGCTAAATTGAAATATTAATGTGAACTTTTAATTTAACAAGAAAATAAAGTATGTATTCTGCTCTGTAAATCATGTGGTTTCCTTATCAAGCTGCATCCCTAATTCTCATCTAAAATGCTATTGGGTTGTTGGAAAAGTAATGACACATTTTTGCACTGAAAAACATAGAAAAATACATCATGACTCTTCCAATGACCCAATAAAATTTCTACTCCTAGCCCCTAGATTTGATCTGTATTACTATTTTAAATGTATTTTACTTTAATTTATTTTATACATTCAATCACATACGTCACTTAGCTTGCAAAGTGAATATTCCAACATGTAAACATTTCTCACCAATCCAGTTGAGAATACTATACACATCATCCTCAACAGACAATAACCCATCTCTCTGACTCATGAATGCCCCGTCCCTCCTTTCTCTCCCCAATGTCCCTCCTCAGTCTGTCCTTTTTCACCCACCCTCTTCTCACAATGTATCCTTTATTATTTTTTCAGCCAAGTAGAAGTAGATTTTATTAGATACCTCACATTAAATTTCCACAAAATGATTTTAAAACTTCAGAAGAATATATTATTTTTTTAACCTAAGGAACTAAAGCCTTTTGAGAAGTGTGATTATGTAAGAAGAGAAATAGAACCCAAGATAAGGCTGAAACATCTTACTGAAGTTAGAAAGCAATAAATAACTTGCTGCTATTGTTCCAACCTGTGCCATTTAGACGATTATTTCTGTGTCTGAATATGTGTAAGTGTGTAGTAATAAATCAATGTATAAAACAAAATTGTATCGGCTGTTGTAGAATCCAAGTCTACATTGTACAATAACAATCAGAGTGGAAGCACTGCCACTTTTATGTGTTGTGCCTCCTCACAGATCTGCAGTAAGAAACTTACTTATCAGAAAACACCATGGCAAGTATCATCAGTGGCTGGTATAAAAAGTGAAAATTCTCTTTCTTCAAATTATTCAATTCTCTTTCTTTAATTATTATTCACTCCTTGAGTTGTCTGTGTCTCATTCCTGAAGATCCAAGAAGCAGAGCATGGGCTTTCTGGGTATCATCAACATGCTCTCCTTCTCCATCTTCTCAACTACACAATCTTCCTGCTCCCCTGGAACCCACACACAACAGTTCTGCACTCTCTGGCATATCCTCAACTATGTGATCATCTCCTTGAGATGCTCCTGAAACTCACATGGAATACCCACAACCTTTGCCCTCTAGGAAGGTGATAATTTCTTGAGATTGTCATTTCCAATGGTGAACAAACTCTGAAATATTTTGCAAATTTAAGCCAACTTAAAGTTTAACAATTTATTAAATAGAAATGAACTATATCCTCAAAATAGAAAGAGAAGACTAATGCATCCTTTGGGGGTTATTGTTCACTTACTTATGGTAGCAGGTACCTTAAGTAGTTTCTTATTGTTTTGTTGTTGTTCTTACTTTTGTTGTTGTTGTTGAAGTCATGATTTATACCTTTTATTTCTGTGATGTAAATATTCCCACCATGGATGATTGCAAGCTATCAACAGTTTAACAATTGGTTCACAAATTCCTAAATAGTTGACAAGCATCTTTCATAAATGTGATCTGGCTTTGACAAACCACTAAACATGCTTTCTTCATTTTACCTTATTTCAGCCATTCTCTGTGGCTTTGTTACTGCAAAAAAATGTTACATCTGGGGACCAGCAGTTAGCGTAATGGCTGTGTCACTGGACTGCCATGTAGTCGACTGCGGTTCGAGTCCCAGACCCGGTGGCTTAAAACTCACACCGGGCGTGTGTGTGTGCATGCCTAAGATCCCTAGAGGAGAATGGAGGAGAAGGGATTGCAGTGTGACCATCCCCCCTGAGGGGTTATTTCTCTTTCTGTCTCTCTGTCTCTCTCTGTCTGTCTGGCAAGTGCACACACCCTATGGCAAAAACCTCTCAAAAAAAAAAGTTACATCTGGTTGCCTTGGAAAAAATTATTCCTTATAAATTCACAAATCTCACTCTCTTTCCCACTCCTTAAATTCTACTGTCAGTTCCACACCTGTTGTTCATAGCCATCAATCTAGTATTTCCCACTTGTTTACAAAACTTTACATATTTTGTATGCAAGTGTTGATGAAAAGGAAATAAGAGAAAGGAAAGAGAAGAGAAGAGGAGAGGAGAGGAGAGGAGAGGAGAGGAGAGGAGAGGAGAGGAGAGAAGAGAAGAGAAGAGAAGAGAAGAGAAGAGAAGAGAAGAGAAAAGGAGAGAAGAGAAGAGAAGAGAAGAGAAGAGAAGAGAAGAGAAGAGAAGAGAAGAGAAGAGAAGAAGAGAAGGGAGGGGAAGAGAGGGGAAGGGAGGGGAGGGGAGGGGAGGGGAGGGGAGGAGAGGGAAGGGGAGAGGAAGGGAGAGGAGAGGAGGGGGGGAAACAAAGAGAAGACAAAGTAAAAGAAGTAAAAGAAGGATCTACAGAAAACATACCACTTCCCAGTCTTATAAAATTATTACTTGCCTTGTTACAATAATTATAGTATTTGCATTATTACTTTCCTAAGTTACAAATAACTCGTGGACTTAAATTGTCTCATTTACCTCTGTATCTCCCATAGCACCCTGCTCAATGTGTAGCCTATAATGACCCATCAATAAACATTTGCTTTAAAAAAGAATGGATGGATAAATAAATACATGAATAAAAATGATTATATAGAAAAAAAAAGCTTATTTTAGTATTAAGCCACATAATTAAACAGTCAACAAGCTCATTTCCAAATTTCACTTTTTTTGACACCAATTCTCCACCAAAGACAAGTTGCTATTATGAGTCCAATATCGGCATCCTCTTACAGAAGACATATTGCCCTTGCATCTTCTTCTATAATGGGGAGCACATATCTGATTGCTTTACTCTGTTTAAGGTACTACTTCTATGCTTCACTGAGATAATCACTCTTAGCTGATAACAGATCAATTCTTTGTGGGAAGCTTGGTGCTTAGTGCTATTTTTTTTCTTCTAGATAAAAAGGGAAGCCTCCACAGACATATTCTGCCTGATGCGACTATCAGAATGGATTAGAATTGGGTTTTATTCATTACTCTTATCGTCAAGGTACTATTAAGAGCTGTCTAGTGGTGATATCTGTTAGTTCAGTTTTCATAGTTGAGTGCTGAGCTCTCTGAAATATTTAGCAAATTTAAGTCAACTTAAAATTCTAAAGTTTTTAAAATAAAAATGAACTATATTCTCAAACATAGAAAGAGAAGACTAGTGAATCTTGTTTTAGGTTATTGTTCACATACTTAAGGTAGCAGGCACAAATCTCAAGTGCAATCACATTTTATTATTGTCTATAAATCATCTAATATCTAATACTGAGTAATTTAGTCCTGTCAAGTTAATAAGAAATTTAACTTCAGTTATTTCTTGGCTTTTCCTATCTCCAGGTTTATGCTGGAATTTTAGGGTCTTACTCTAGATCCAAGCATTAGAACACTGATCGTTAGAGGTAACTGTCTACATTGGGAAATACTGGATTTTGCTACAACCACATGATACCATCAGAATTACCCTTGTACCAATTTCCATGCCATGCTTTATGCTTTAAATGAGGTTCTTTAACAAGGCTGCGATCCAAATCTTCACATCTAACCTACCTGGTTTACCATGTGGATATTTCCCTTGAAGTCCTGCCATACTGTTGCACTCTTCCAGTGAAGAAGTAAAAGTCTTATTCATCCAAGGACCTATAGACCTAGAGAAAGCTCTTTTTCTATTTAAAAACCTTCTGCCACTCTTGGCTTCACATAGAGATACCAATTTCCTCTCTCTTCACATTTTATTATCCTCAGTGGGTAAACAGAGCCAGAAAATCCTGCCAAAACCTTTCATGTGGCAAGAAAGTATGGAACTTGTTATCTGCTCTACTAGAAGACAGAAAAGGAGAAAAATTCAAGAAGAAAATTAACATCTCAAAATTCCAATTAACTTCTCAAGAAAATATATATTTATTTTAGCATAGTATCTGTCAAACATCTTCCTTCTGCCTGCAAAGCTTTATTTCGGGATTTCATTGTCTCAAACCAGGTGGCCTAGTTTTCCTACTTTCCAGTTTACTCTTTCAACATGCTAGCTTAGGTACATTCTTATGTTTTAAGTTCACTTATTTATCTAGAAAGAGAGAGAAAAAAACAGCAAGAGAGAGGGAAGGGCACTCCCAACAGGGTCATCACACTGTGATCCACCCCGAATCTCTGTCAGCCTGGATCACAAACGCCCAGGCCCAGCATGCTCAGGGAAGTCCCAAGAACTGAATTCAGGATCTTTCTCATGTGAGACTAGTTGCGTTACCACTGTACTATCACCTGGCCCCTAGCTTGGATACGTTTCTGTCCTTCCTATCTAATTTCTCCTTGTCCAACAAAGATAACTGCTTAAGTAGGTAATTGCCTAAATAGCATAATGTAATGGATACTTCGAAGGCCATTCCCTATTCAGAGATGCTCATTTCTCTGTAACTGATGACTTTGATTCTACACTAGATAAACCAATGCTTTGGATTAACGGATAGCTACAAGGTACATAAAAATTATCCATAGATTCAACTACTCGTCCAATAAATACTTATTTATGACATATGACTTATTTATGACTGCTAGGCACAATAAATAACTAAACATGGTCCCTCCTTTTGTAAAGTTAGTCTATTCATGAAAAGAGACATGAAAGAATGTATTTCTTTCTAAAATGATTATATAATTACAATGATAAGAGTTATGAAAGGAAAATGGAGGTGTGTAACAGGAACTTTGTGGAGAGAGCAACATTTAGGGACTAAAATTAAAAAGAAGTGAAGGGGCCAGCAGGTGACTTAGTGGTTAAGGGCACTGGATTCCCACATGGCCAACTGTGGTTTGAGTCCCGGAGGACCTGGTGGCTTGCTTTCTCATTTTCTGTCTTTCTACCTCTCTCTGTCCCTCTCTGGTCAAATCAAAATAAATAAATAAATAAAGTTAAATAAAATAATTCTTTTTTTAAAAAAAGAAAGTGAAAAGGAGGAGAGAGATTTTTTTAAAATTAATTTATGTCTTTCATGAGAGACAGAGTCAAAGGAAAAGAGACAGGCAGGCAGGAAGATAGCACTCTCAACAGGGTCTTGATACCACAATCCACCCCTGCTTCAGCTGGCCCTGATCAGGAGCACACACGTGCCAGTGTACTCAGGGAGGTCTCTGGGTACAAGAGAGCTAGTGTCTTCTAATTGTATAGAATTCTACATGGAATACTAGGTGTGTCGGTATTACAGAATATCGGGTTTTACTGCTGTTTCACTGTCCAGCCCCAGGAGAGGGGAACTTCAAAGCAGAACAAAGAACATGTTTGAAAGCCTTGAACTAGACAGAGCGTTGTTTAGAATTAAAAACAAACAAACAAAAACAATTGAAGAACCAGGTGGTCAAACCACAGGGGTAGAAGAGAATGCCTCTCCAGATGACCAAGGACTAGAATATAAAGAGCTGCATAACCTCTAACAAAGTTTTTTTTTTTTTTTTTTTTTTTATTTTATTTATTTATTTTTTTTTTTTGTTAGCAAAAAACACCCAAGAGTTTTAAGCAGAAGAACAAATGATCAGGTTTCTATTTAAGAATTCCAGCTGCTGTGTGAAGGAAGGTAAAGATTGAATATAGAAAATATTATGCTACTATCAGCTATTAGTATCCTAGTCTCTCAAATTCTTTCCAACTAGCTGTTGGTAGAAGAATGTGACAATTAAAGCCCTCAGACTGAGATGCCTTACAGATCCACATCCTCACCAAATTGAAACTTTCTCTATACACTGCTCTTCTCCTTTGTTCATACCACTTTTCTTAACGTCTACCTAGCATGTCAGTTCCATGCCCTGAATCTCTATTTTAACCATCTAGAGGTTTATAATTCCTAATACCATGCATATTTAATCTCTGTCTCACTCTTACTCATGCCCTATGTCTTAGTTTGCTTTGTGCTGCCATAACAGAATATCTAAGATTGGGTAATTTATAAAGAAAGGAAATGTATTTTCTTCTTTTCTAGAGAATGGGAAGACCAAAACCAAGGTTCTAGCAAGTCTGGTGTCTGCTTAGGGCCTTGTCTATGCTTCCAAGATACTTCCTAGAATGATTTCACACTCTGGATAGGAACAATGCTGTTTCTCACATGGCAGAACAGAGCAAATCCACTCCTGCAAGCATTTCGATACTGGCTTTAATCCATTCATGAGGTAGGAACCTAAATACCTCCAAACACTCCTATCTCCTGACACTGTTACATTGGAAATTAAATTTCAACTGCAGTTTTGAAGGAAACAGAAACATTCAGAGCATGGCATCCTATGACCATGGATATACCTATGATCATGGGCTCGAGTCCTGCCATGAACTCCAATGTAATGGATAGGGCTTTGTTGCCTGCCACAGGTTCACCTGATAATGCCTTTCCTTATGCTTCTATGAATAGTCACCATGTTCACACATTGAGGCAGTTCCTACACTCTATTTCTTGCCACCCTTACTGACAACCTTCTAGTTCAAGTTACTATTATTTCTTTTTATTTCTTTCTTTTTTAAAAAGGAGGATGGCCACACCACAATCCCATCTCCATTCTCCTCTCTGAATTTTGGGCATGCACATGCACACACCCAGCAGATACACCCAGGTCCAGGATTCTTAATAGTGCAGTCAGTCATGTCGTAGCTGCCTTAACCACTACACCACTGGTTGGCCAACTAGCATCACTTACTTCAATTATTCTAACATTCTACTGAGGCATCTTCCTTTTTGATGAAAAATTGCTCCCCTCCAATACCTTGGTTCATGCTGCAACAAGAAAGATCTTTCTAAACCAAAAATTTTGCTGCATCATTTCCCTGCTTACAACCCTTCAGTAGTCTTACATTTCTCATAGACACAATGCAAACTTTTCATATGTTATTCAAGGCCAATGCTAACTAAACTCAATTCACCTTTTCAGTCTTGTTTCACTCCCTTGCACTTTAAGCTCTAGTCACTCTTAATTTATTGAGAAACTTCATTAGGAGCTTGACCAGCTGGGGTGTGTACCTTATTGTAGCACATTAGCAATATCGGGCTTGCTAACTTGGGTTTCCAACTCCTTGTTTAACAAGCAAAATTTACATTGGTGGTGCTACTGGAAAAGGAGTCAGAACCAATGAATGTAAATAAAAAATATTTTCCTCATTCCCCAAATATACTGCCTTATTAAGTATTTCTGCAAAACACATTTAAAATAACAGCTGAAAGCTGGCAGTAAGCTGAATTTCTAAAGCAAGATAATATGTGGCACAATGCTATTTATCATGGATGAATCATTTATTTTATTATCTAAAGTTTGCACTATTAACACATCTCCCAAGAAGTTCTCTGGTTCAAAACACACACAAACTGAAGAAAGAGAAGAAAATGAAGAACATTTCACTGAAAAAATGTCACAACATCGACTCTGCTTTGACCCAACTGAAGTGAATTACTAAGTGAATGTGTTTGCATATAATTTTTCTTAATAGAAAAATCAATTTCTCCTTGGCCCCAAGAAATAAATATTGAACAAATGGTTTTTCAAATATCCATTTTAAGGGGTGACAAGATGTTAGCTTGCCTTAAGGCCCTTGTTCTCAGCACGCTCAAGCAAACCCCTGTGCTTTTCCATATGCTCTTCCCTCCTCTTGAAACAAGTTTCACTTCCTCTTGCTGTTGCCTACCCTGCTTCAACAATACTTGACCTACTTCTAAGATAGGTTCTTTTTTATACTTTTCTCTCTTCCTATACTTCTATCTTATTATTGCATATCTGTTCTTTTATTATGTATTTGTCTCTTTTTTAAAGAAATATTTATTAAATTTCACTTATTTATTTATTGTTATTATTTTAATATGACCAGACACACACACACACACACACACACAGAGAGAGAGAGAGAGAGAGAAAGTGAGAAGGCAAGCTGCTAGGTCCAGGACTCAAACTGTGCTCAGTTATGTGGGAGCCCAGCACCTCAACTACCATACCACCTGCTGGCCTTTATATTTGCTCTACTTTTGGTTAAGAGATTTTTTTTGCTACAGGGCACATGCACTCACCAGAGAGACAGAAAGAGAGAAATTGCCTCCCTCCCTGGGGGATGGCCATGCCGCAATCCCTTTTCCTCCATTCTCCTCTTGGGATTTTGGGCACACACGCACATGTGCCTGGTGTGAGTTTTAAGCTGCTAGGTCTGGGACTCGAACTGCAGTTGACTACATGGGAGTCCAGCAACATAAATATTACACCATCAACTGATTGCTATTTGCTCTATTTTATTGTGTGTCTGTTCTTCTGAAACTTCTGAAGAAGGAAATTCCACCTTTGTTAACTTATAAGTCTCAAGTACTAAGGCAGTGCCTAGAGCATAGAATGTCCTCAATAAATATTAGAATAAGTGAGTGAATAAATGCACAAGTTCTAGAGGACCCTATGTCAGAGCTCTCTGATTTCCAGCTTGAACTGACAAGCATTCTACTTACCATTAATGCCAGATCCAACTCTAGCCGATGCCATACATACCCCAGCACAAACTTTTCATCAATAGCTACAGAAAAAGTAAATGCTAAGGCAATAAACACCATGAATTAATTATCTCTTTACAATTTTGTTTTTGGATAATCCTCCCTGACCCTTCTTAGGGTACTCCCCAAGCATTGGCAAAACAGTTCAATTAATGAAGTCCCAGTTATGCAGTTCCCAAAGGGCTATTCCTGGCAAAATTCCAATGAATTCAAAGCTGTAAAGAATGCCAGGCCAATGTAGGTGCCTAAGGAAATTATTGTAGTACTTTGAAATAGGTAAACTTTTCTCCTGGCTGGCACAAACATTCCACAGTTGTGACAAGTGTTTATTATATGCCAGGCATTGTATTATCTGCTACAAGCACCGTTTCATAAACACAAAAATCTTACAAAGTAGGTGCAAGTATATTACATCTGTCTCAAATATGAGAAAACGGAGGCCCAGATGTCTAAGACATGATGGTTTGAATAATAGTTCATCCCCTGAGGTTCATATTTTAGAATTTGATCTTAGTGACTAGTGATTATATGAGCCCAAGGAATTCATGCATTGAGATGTGATTGTATCATAAAAGTGTTAAATGAAAACTTGATCCCTTTATGGTGTCTCAGGGTGGATCCTATGGACATGATAAAGTCATTAGGGTGGGGCCCCCAGGCTTGAGTTCTGGTGCCTGTAAAAGAAGAAATGAGGCACCCGTGAGTCATATGGATTCAGACCATGCTCTGCTCTACTAAAAGTTCTGCCTTCTACCATTTTGTGATGCCTTTGGACTTCCCAGGTACCAGAATCATGAGGTTTGCAAATAAAACCTCTATTTTCTTTATAAACCACTCAGTCTCAGGTATTTATGTTAGTAATACAGAAACAGACTAAGACACAAGGACATCCAGTGAGGGACTGGCAGAGGTAAGAGTTCAAAATGGATCTGATTCCACTTACAGGTTCTTTCAATACAGCTTGCCTTTTCCACAAATATCAACTTTAGATGAAATGCAAGTTCATCTCAAAAACACAAATTAATAAGAAGTATAATTAATCTTTCTGTTCTTCATGTTATAATTTGTCATCATGATTTTTTTCCTTCAACCAGCTGTTGCATGCTCTACTTTTGTGTAAATAACATTTCTTTAAATAGAAAAAAGTCTCATTCTGTCTATATTTAAAATTAATTAAGAATGATTAGAAAGTACTTAGTAAAGAAATCAAAGGGAATGACTTTGAATGCATTCTCCCAAATATATGAAACACAATCACTAAAAGATTTTACTTCCATTTTGAAAAAAATACACCCCTAAATGTCCAAATTATTATCATTCATAATAGTTTTATTAAAAAAAATATAATGCTATGGTTACACATAAATAGCTCAAAAATTATGAAGAATTTCCTAGGGAAAGAGGTAAGAATAGTGATCAAAAATTTACTGAAAAATAATTACAAGATGCTGGAAATAATACTGACTAAAAGAAAGAAGTATGGTAGGGACAGAAGAGGAGGAAAAAATGACAGTGACACAAACAAAATGAACCGTGATTACCCTTTGTCCTGGAGACCTTGGAGAAGGATGCGGGTGCATGTGTACTTTGGGATGAGTAAGCATGAAACATTCCATGTTGACATGACAACCTGCCACAAGAGACAAAGTCGGTGAAGGTTATGTTGATAAAGCCAACATTTATTGAGCATTTGTATATGTCAGAGTCTATGCTGGTCTCTTTACATGGTTCTCTGCAGATTTAAAAAGAAAAGAGTTCAAAATAAATTAAAAAAACAGTTTGGGGAGATCAAAAATGCTATCATTTTGGCCCGGTCTCTGTGACTCAGCAGTAACATACCAGACTCCACAGCTAGAAGCCACATTTTGACCAAGGTTTGAGTCCCCCTCCTGGTTGGCCTGAAAACATGCCGGGCATGTGCTCATGTGCCCAAGATCCTGGTGGGCTGGAAGACTGGGGGAAGGAGATTACAATAGAGCCAAGGCCTGTGCAGGATAATAATCTCTCTCACCTTTTCACCTTTTCTCTGTCTTTCTCTCATATGCACATTCTCTATCATGACTTTTTTTTTGAAGAGGTTTTTTTTGCTATAGGGCACGTGTGCTCGCCAGACAGGGAGAGACAGAGAGACAGAAAGCGAGAAATCACCCCCCCCAGGGGGGATGGTCACGCCGCAGTCCCTTCTCCTCCATTCTCCTCTTGGGATCTTGGGCACGCACACACACGCGCCTGACGTGAGTTTTTTAAGCCACCAGGTCTGGGATGCGAATCACAGTCAACTACATGGGAGTCCAGTGACATAGCCATTATACTAACTGCTGGTCCTTCTATCATGACTTTTTAAAAAAATGTTTTTAAAGGCTATCATTTTAATTAGGAGAAAAAAAAAACAATTATTAAATGTCATTTAGAACTTAGCAACCAAAAAAATAACTTGTGCAAACTTAACTAGGTTTTGAATAACATTCATTAGGGATCATGAGAATTTGAGGGGGGAAAAGGAGCAAAAAACCTTTGCTCTGACATCAAGGACTATGTAATCTATGACAGAACAAAATATGACAAGTAAGCATAAAATAGAGTAATAGTTCACAGAAAGGATAAATTTTATATGCCTTGTTGGTCAAATGGAACAGTAAAGACTTGATCTATACTTTAAAAGAGGTACTAGAATTAGATGAAATCTGTAGACCAAAGGCATAACATTAGCAAAGCAACATGTGTGAAGTCAAATGTGACTTACGAAAGGGTGTAAGATTTGTATAATTGGAATTAAAAACACGTTGTTGGGAAGAATTCAATCCATAGATTGGAATGAGATTGTGGCAAACCTTAAGACATTTTAGTGAACTGAAATATAAGCTACTTTAACTTCAGTTGAGTTTATTTTTGCAATCTCTATGCCACTCCACCTGTCCCACCCAAATACAAGTGTATAACTGCCCACCCGGGCACTGACTTAGTAGTTTCCTACCTATATTTACCCCAAGTTCCCAATAGTTTCATGTTCAATTGCTGTTTAACATCAGCCAGGATTCCAGACAGATACGAAGGCAGTTTCATAACCCTCATGGGGTGGGAGAGAAGGGGCAGTACCCTTACAGGAGGTTTCCTTTCCTAGTTCAGCATCCTCCTACTTGCTATCAAGTCCCCCATGCAGAGCAGCACCTACCCTGACCCTCAGTTCTTGCCTCCTGAAGAAAGGCAAGAGATCCACTCTGTGTGGAGAGCTCAGACAGCATGAACCGTGGGTAAGAATGAAACCTGGTAAGCACAGCTCACCCGTAAATCTAGCCTATGGTTGTCAGGATCTCCTTGGAGTCTCTGTAAGTAGTACTCTGTACAGGTAAAGGAGTTTTTCTTTCTCACATTTAGTGGGGAGTGGGGGACATGTTCTTCCAAAGGTAGAATAATGTGAACGTAAAAGGCTGGACTCCAGAATAACTCGGCACCCTTCCTGCCAACACAGCAAGCCGCCGCTGTCAAATGTGCTGAGTCTCACATCAACAGTAGTAATTATGTGGGAAAAGGTGCTCCTTGTAGCTACTCTGGGCTGTCATAGTAAAAGATACTGAAAACTTGTGCACTGTTAGACGGTGAATTTGTCACTCTAAGTAGGACAATGCCTAATGGTGATAAAGAAAATGAAGCAAACACCTGACATTAAATCTCTTTTATGGTATTTTCATAGAAATTGGAGGAATAGCTACATAATCCCTAACCTCGGGAGGGAACATGAAAAGAAAAATATAGTCTTTAGTGACATGGACTTTCATAGCTGGATGGAATGTTCAGGATCATTAATAACAACTCCCTTTCCAGGTGAAGAAATTGAGACCTAGAAAAGTTAAGAGATTTGCCCCAAGCTCATATGGCGTTTAGAGGCAGAGCACAACTATTTGTATAATGTCCCAAATGCCTCATTTTTTTCCCAGGGATGCCATATACTAATAACAACTAAGATTTGCAGTCCACAAAACAATAAGATATATATTATTATGCTTGATATTTACTGAAACCCTGGGGGTAGTATTACTATCCCCTTTTCACAGACCCAAAACCCAAGGTTCAAAGAGATTAACTGACATACCTAAATAGCTCCTGGAAAGGTTGAGCTCACCCCAACATTTTTGGCCCAAGAGACCAAGTCAGTTCCTAGTAGTACACTGGTTATCTTCCAGGTAAGACCCAACAGAAGCTTCTTCATCATTTCCCCCGTTACACCTCTACTGGAGAATGTAGCTAATGGAGGCAATCATTCAGCAACCATTTCATTCAACAAGCAAGTATGAAGTACCTACTGGGGGTGAGGCAATGATCTAGGTCACAGAGAGAGAGAGCAGAAAGAATAATAGACAGAGTCACAGTTCTCATGGAAGACAGCAATAAACAGGTTCAGTGGTAATAAGTATTATAAAAGAAAACGAAGTACGGTAAGAGAATAGAGAGTGTTTGGGATAGTGATTACTAGTTATCCAGGGGCTCCATCTACACCTATAAGCAATACCCCAACTGCTTAAATTCTTAGAGGTCCACAAGCTATGTTCAGTGTTTCTAATAAACAAATAAATAAATAAACAATAAAAGCATAAACTGAATATTTATTAAAAACTAGAGACTCCTTTAAAAAAATTAAGACAGGTTTGTCATCTGTGAAAGCTCTATCTAGAATTAATTATAAATGTCAGTTGGTAAACAATGTCTTAAAAATGGGAATCCCGGGGCCAGCAAGTGGCATGGTGGTTAAGGGTGCTAGACTCGCATATGGCCGACTGCGGTTCAAGTCCCGGTTCAAGTTTGTCAGCTTGTTTTCTCACTTTCCCTCTCATTCTCTCTCACTCTGTTCCTCTCTGGTCAAATTAAAATAAATAAGTAAGTAAATAAAGTTAAATAATTCTTTTTAAAAAGGGCACCCCAATAATTTATCAGTAAATGAAATCTTCTTCGTATATATATTAAAAAATGAATAAAAAAATCAGGGGTTAAAGGTCCAATTACATAAAGTAGTCATTAGCTATGATAAAGCTGTAATTCACCACTCTTCCCAGGACAAGCAGAGGAGATATTTGGAGATAAGCTTAAAGGAGATATTTTAGAGAGAAGCTTCATCCTTTCATCATCCTGGCGGACTACTCTGAAAAGAATCTAGGCATGTTTTTATTAAAACTGGCTATGCTAACTAACCCTGGGAAAACCCGAGTAACCATCAAAATATATATCCATTATCACCTCTTAGAGCCATCCTCATTCACCTGACCATTTACCACTCCTCCACCAATATTTCCTCCCGAGCCAAAGTATCTCATGAAGGACTATAGGACCCATGGCCTATAGCTGTGGTTAAGGTCTCTCCATTTCCAAGACCTTCTTCTGGAAAAAATACTAGTTAAGAACCACTCATGTTAAATGTTGTATCATTTACTCCTGCAAACAACCCAAAGAAGTAAGCACCACCATTTTTATTTTGCATAAAGAATTTAAGGTTGATGGAGATTAAGTATCATGCTTGTAATCACATGGTCTCTTTCTCCTTCCATTGTAACATGTGAGTGACCACCTAGATAATCAATTAAGTGAATGTAAAGTGTATATTTTTACATGATCTTTCAATACCTTTAAGATAATAATGGTCAGAATATATATATAAGCTTTACAAATTTCTTAGATATTTAATATCATGATGATAATACAACAGAGAAAAATATATGAGTTCTCACCTGTCTTCATGGCCCAGTCATGGTGGCATAGGCAGCAGGACACCTGCATGATACAGGAGCCACTATGGAAGGCCCTAAGTCATATGTTGCTCTGAACACATCAGATGTGCCCACACATGCACCCAGGATCCCTGTTGGCTGTAGGGCTGGAGGTGGGGTGGTGAGGGACAGAAGGTGGCTTGAGGCTTTGAGAGACTCTATCTCTCTAATAAAAGAAAAAAAAAACTTAAAAATAACGTATATTCGTTGTATAGCTGTATGTTTGTAGTTTATAATGATTTAACTTTGGTTAGTATGAAGAATAAAGGAGGTGTCAATTGCTGCATGGGACTCTTTTCCTGAGAATATGATATTTATCTTTCCTCTAAAATTCGAAGTATAGGCTATAACAGATATGTCTGTGGTTAAGTAAAGAAAAAATAAAGATTGTGCTTAAAATATACAAGTTAGAGATAATAAGATGCTGTTCAACAATATTTGACTAGGGAAATGTTTTGATTTCTAATCTTGTTAAATAGTTTAATAATTGTTAATAATAGTTCTGCCAATGCGCTTTCAGACCTCATTTAGTCCTCACAACTACAAGATGATGATTCTGACCCCCATTTTATAAATGAGGTAACTTGGGCTCAAAAAAGTAAAATGAATCACCAAGTGACAGGGTCAGCATTTGAACACACGTGGGTCTCCCCTGAAGGCTTGTGCTCTTAAACACTCCAAGACTTTTTATGTGCCTGACTCCTATTACCAAAGCCTTACACAGAAGCTGACTTTATTCACTTCCAAGCAGTGCCAGGGGGTATCCAAGACTGAATTCAAACCAGTTTCTGTCACAGATGAACAATATTAGACATTTCAGCAAAAGGCACTCTCAACAGAGAAATTCTTAGACCATCACTGACAATCCAACAACATGGGAAGTGTTAAGTGCATTCTGCCACACATAAAAATGAAGATGAATCATATTCTTGACTTCATATTAAAGTTAAAGATTCTTATTTGCATGATTAGTTCTAAAATTAATATGGTGATGACACATAGCCACTTGTAATATCACCTTTGACCCAGCGTTTTTTATCAGTGTTTAGGATAGAAATTGTCACTTTGGGTTAATGTACATTCATCTGGAGAAATGTTATTATGGAATCCATAAATAGCACTCAGTAGTTTTTGAAGAATTATTTTCTCCATCTGTTCATATCCATTCTATGTTTATCACCTCGAAAGGGGTAACATTACTTATCAGAATTCCTAGCTTTCAGGAACTTACTTAGTCTCCCTTCTTGATCCTTTACTAAATGATCTAAATCTGTTTTATTTTAACAAGTTTTGCCTAACTGTTGTTTTAGTAAAAAAAAAAAAATTACAAGCCAAGATTTTAAAAAATACTGTACAGATTGCACATGCAGAGACTGGCAGTCTTTCACACCATGTTCATTCTCCGCAGCACAAATCGTCACCACAATAAAGAGCCTAAAACAAAAGCCAAATGCTGCATAAGGAGTACTTTTCCTCTTGAAAAAAATCCAACATTGGGGAGCATACTTTCCTCTGGATGCACATGCATAATTTCCATTATTGTTAATGGGAGCTATACATGCATAACACCCATTACTGCTAATGGGAGCTAAGTGCACACACAAGGGTAGAATACAGTGAATCTGTCTTAGAAAATCACCCAAGAGACCAGCAAAAATCAGTTGCCTGGTAGAGAATGGTTTTAAATTAAAAGCAGAACAGAACTGAACTTGAAATCACAGGGGAACTATTTAAACTTCAGGGACCAGTGGGAGCTGGCTTCTCTCCTTGCTCTATTCCAGTATTTTGTTTCCCTCATCCATATTCTTGATGAGAGCCAATGACCTTGTGATCTCCTAAAGAGATGATCTGAAAATGAATTTCACACATCCATTGATTCAAACGGTAAGCTTGAGGATCTTCTGGAGGAAGAAGGACTAAGCTACAGGATGATTTCATCACAGCACATGCAAATACAAGTCACGTGGTATCTTTAATGACAGTTAATGAACCAGGATAGAAACAGTAAAGCAATATTATTATGGCAATTTATATCTCTCATTCATTAATCCCCAAAAACATCTGTTCTATTATAATGTTATTGTAAAAGTCAATGAAAGATAAACTGGAAAGTGATTGCCATCTACCCAAGTGGCCTACAGTATTTTCTTCTACAGGTCAGGGCTATGAAAACAGCCTATTTATACAACATCTTAAAATCATAGAGTTTTTGTCCTAGCTCAGTCTCTTCATCTTTCAGGGGAAAAAAGCTGTAGAGAAATGAGGTATTTTTCTAAAGATCACACAGTATTAAAGGCAGATCTTAGACCCACAATCCACAATTTTCCTGACTTCCAATACAGTGGTTTATGTTCAAAAGCACAAAGTCTCCCTAAGACGTTCATCTTTTTCAGCTTTGCATTGGTCTCTGGGGACCGAAAGCACAGATGGGTGGATGAGTTGCAAACTCCAAAAGGGACAATTCCAGAATTCTGGAGAGATAGGGACTGAATGTTCTGCCTGTTACTCAAGTAATTGCATACTCCAGTTATTTCTGAAAATAGTTTCAAATACAAATCTCAACAAGTGCCTTATTTTGAAGAGATAGAAACAAAGTAGACAGTGCAAATAGAAGGTGCATTACCTCCTGTTTAGAACAGAGAAATGGAAACACTGCTTATCATGACTTTTCTGTCAGTCTCCCACTTCCTAGTTATCCTTCTCAGACTGCAATTATGAGAGCATCAGCAATAAAGTCATTTTTTAAAGTTTATTTATTTCCTCTATGGCTGAGAAAAACAGAAAGAGAAAGACAGAAATAGCAACCTCAACAGGGTCTTGACACTGTGATTCACCTCCAGCCTCAGCCAGCCCCAGATTGGGGGTACATGTGTAGTGAAGGTCTCTAGATAGGAATTGGGAACCTTGCCTGTGAGTCAGCCTTAAGGAGTCTCAATTTGATTGTGGCCCCATCATCCATTCCTCAAAATAAAGTCATTCTTGTATCTTTGGATTCACATATGTGGCATATTTTTTTTTTTAGTGCTTAATACACAGATGTTCCCAGTTGCCTTTGTTTTGATCTAATTTACCTAAAAATTGGTATGAGGAGACAGAAAACATTAAGAACCGGGTATTGTTCCCATCAGCTATCCATATATAAAAGCCCATAGTACTTCTCTCTTACTCGCTTGCTAGGGAAGGGACTCCTTACTGCCTTGGTTGTCAGTCTCCTGGCCCTCATAGGGCTAAACATCAGGCCTAAAGAAGATCAAATATTCAGCAGAAGAACCGCAAGTGACTGAAGTTCCATTCCAAACTGAGATATTTGAAGTATCTCAATTTTTCTTACAGTAAATATAACACCCCCTATTCTTCTTTGATACCTCTGCTGATTCAAACCACTAAAATGGAGGCAGTTCGATTAGGGGAGTTTTCCTCAACTAACCAATGTCAGTCTAGTTAAAAAAAAAAAAATTAAGCAAAAGAATAAAAAGGCAGGAAAAGAAATAAAAGACAAAAAAGAAAATGGAGTATGGAAAATGTAGTGAGAAGGGAAAGAATGGACAAAAAGAGTAGGGATAAAAAGAGGAGAGTAGAAGAAAAGGAGAGCGTAATATTTAAGATGACAAGTTATAAAACTGGTGCGTTTCAGTGAAAAGATTCTGGGCCTGGAACCAGCAGTTAGCGTAATGGCCATGTCTCTGGACTCCCATGTAGTTGACTGAGGTTCGAGTCCCGGACCTGGTGGCTTAAACTCACGCCGGGTATGTGTGCGTGCGTGCCCAAGATCCCGAGAGGAGAATGGAAGAGAAGGGATTGCGGTGAGGCCATCCCCCTGGGGGGTGATTTCTTGTTTTGTTTCTCTGTCTCTGTCTTTCTGGCGAGCACACGCGCCCTATAGGCAGGAAGTACTTACAGGCTCCTGGCTTAGCATGGGTGAGGCTCCAGAGAGCTAGAAAGCTATACATGCAAGTCCATAATCCCGAAAGACTACCCTCAGCTACTTGCAGGAAAAAGTAGGTCCCTAATTCATTCTCTGGAGTCCTGTAATGATGTGTCTTTGCTATTTTTATGGCCTATATCACAGACTACTTTGTTTTTAACTTCTCTTACGTATGTTACATGATATATTTTGTCTGTTCATTTTCCCCCCAACAAACCTTTCTTTGAGAGTAATAATTATGTCTTTGTTGTTGTTATTAATCTCTTCACTAACACAATACAAGCCATACAGTTGAAGCTCAATTAATATTTATTTACATATGTATTTATTTACCTATCTTTCAATAGATTAAAAATGTATCTAGACAGAACCATCTTACACAGTCACTGGCTAGCACATAACTTACATTTAAATAATTGTATAATTGATAATTTGCATAATTAATTAATTCATCTGAGTATAAACAAGTCTCCACAAAGCCAACTAGGAAGAACAATTTATTCTTAACAAGCATGAAGTCCTGCCAAACAGTGCTAGAACATCTAATAATTATGTTTCTAAAACCCGTCTTCTTGTAGCGCTTTTTAAAAAAGACAAAGGAACAGTGGTTTGGACTCAGACACATATTTGGGGATACTGTGTTCTATGAGGAAATGTTGAAATATTTGTTTTGTTTCTAAGAAACTCTATTTCTTGTTATTCCATTTAATGGTTTGTTTTCTTTGATTGAGAGTTGACATTTTTCCTTTAATTAATGTTAGCATTGTATAAACTATGCAACCACTATTTTTCATCTATTCGAGAGACATTAAAAAATAAATGTTTTCTACTTACAAGAATATGGTACTATTATTTTACTCTTCGTTTAACATGGTATAATGAAAAGAATACTATTAAAAATAAAAATTTGGGTTTAGGTATCAGCTTTGATAGTTTGTCAACATGTGACTTGGCAAGTTGCTAATTCACTAATCTTGCTGACTCTCTACTTCTTATCCAGGAAAAATAAAAGTTAGCAAGAATTGAATCAGATAAAGTCTAATTTGAAAGTTATCTATATATAACAAAGCATCACAGAACGATTAGCTAGTAATAGTTATGTAACAATAGAGGCCATTTGTTTAACACCTATTAGAACTTAGGAGTTGAGCATCCAATTTTACTAATTCTTACAATAATTATCCAGTGTGTTATTATCTTTATTTGATAAGTGGAGAAAAATGAAGCTTAGAGAGATTAAGTACCTTGTCTAAGATCAAATGGTTATAAAAGGGAGGAGTTACAATTTCAAACCCAAACTACCTGATTCAAATATTTAAAAAATTCCTTCATTTGTGATGAGGTTGATGAACATGGAGGACATTATATTAAGCGAAATGAGCTAGCCACAGAAAGACGAATACTGAATGCTCTCACTTAGAGGACTCAAAAAAAAAAAAGTCAAACTCATAGAAATAGAAAGTAGCAGGTGGTTACTAGGGTCTAGGGATTGGGAAAAATGGAGAGATGTTGATCAAAGGGTATAAACCTGCAGTTTATAAAATTAGTAAGTTCTAAAGACCTAATGAACAGCATCATGCCTATAATAAACAGCAATAATATTATACTATTATATTGTATACTTGAATTATGCTAAGAGAGTCAATCTTAAGTATTCTCAGCACATACACAAAAACAGGTAAACTATATGAGATAATATATATGTAAATTAGCTTGGTTGTGGTAATTATTTCACAGTCTATACCTACATCAAAACAAAACGTTATGCTGTATGTTTTGGGTATAAACAATATTCATTTGTCAAATTTACCTCAATTAAACTGGAGAAAAACAATTTTGGGGGAAAAAAGAATGTGGAAATTGTCTATGTATTCTGAAACTACGTACTGGCAGAGAATAAAGACTACAATTTAGCCAAAACACAGGTAAATAAATGGTTATATATGTGTATATGTATATATATAAATTCTCTAAAAGTTATAAACATATATATTCATATGCTAAAATAATAGGAATTTTCACAAACAGAGATAGGTCAAATGAAGCAAGTTGTACAATTAGTTGTAGTATATATAATCTCATTCTTTGGCTTTCAATCATCCTTCATAATGATTTTAAATAATGAGTCATCTGAAATTGAATCATAGCTGCAGGTTAGGTTCTTCAAGAAGCAGATTCTGAGATGGAACAAAAAATGCAGGATGTTATTAGAGTGTGCCATAGGATTAACACCTTTAGACTGGAGGGGAAGGAAGCAGGGCTATGGGCTCCACGACAGGCTCAGCTAACCTACAGGGAAGGAACCCTGGAGCTACAACGGCTTATGAGAGCTGTCACACTGTGTCAGAATAGCATCTCTTGATACTGCTGCCTCAGTAAGTCTTTGGGAAAGATATAACCTTGGTCAAGGGCCTCTTTAGAGTTGAAGCAACACTTGCAGAGGCTGACCACTGATATCTGTCTTTGGATGATGCTCCTAGCAGCTTATCAACAAGTCTTTCCTTGAAAGCGGTTCTACATGGCGCATCTCCATGTTCACACATAACATATTGCTTTTTGTTTCAGCAGTAACATATTGCTTTTTCTAAAGTTACGTTTAGTTGAATATGGGATTCTAATTTCAATTGCTCAGTAAGAAAATCAGTAGGTTTACATAAGCCCTACTCTCTTCATAGTCTTTATTTACTACACATGAGCTATACAGAGTTTTAAAATTCTCATAATTTCTCTTAGTCTTTTTAAGGGCTAGCTATGGACTCAATTGTAAAATGTGTATGCTGAGGCCTAACACTGATGTAAGTGTGTTTGGAGATAGGGTCATTAGAAGATAATTAGGTTAAATAAAGTCCCGAGCCCTTCAGCACATGAGGATCTGGAGCATGCCCCTGGCATGTTTCAGGTCATCCAGGCTAGGATTCAAACCCAGGATCAGCCATGTGGCCACTAATGCAGCAGTTCAGTACACTACCAACTGCACTGCAATGACTTGACCTCAATCATTAACTTAAACAGAAAAAATAAACAATGTAAAATTAAACAATGGTCCCCAAGTGTTAAAGAACAAACAGAACAATCATGTGAGTATTTAAGGACATGAAGGAAACTGAACAAGTGTCACTTCAGTATAGCACAGATTTGTCCTATTGGAATTCAACTATTCCATGTTTAAAATCATATCCATCTAAGAACTATCAATTACATGGTCAAATTACTTGGATGACTTGGGATGTGACTTTGAATTTTGGCCCTGTATTAGGCAGTTCAGGCCACTATAGCAAAATACTACAGACTGTGACTTACACAGAAATTTGTTTTCTCATACTTCTGAAGACTAGAAGTCTAAGATCAAGCTTTCAGCAAGGTTTGATTTCTGGTAAAAGCTCTCTTCTTGGCTTACAGATGGCTGCTTCCACCCCCATCACCAAATGTCCTTTCCTCTGAGTGTGCATGCATGGAGAGAGAGAGAAGAGACAGAAGAAAGAAAGAGAGAGATGGAGTGTGTTCTTCCTCTTCGTAGAAGAACACCAGTCTTTTTGGAATAGGGTCCTTTCCTTATGACCTCCTAGATCATGATGTAAACAGATATTAAGTGTCCTTCTCTCTCTCTTCCTCTGCCTCTCTCTCTGTCTTTCTCATGTGAACATGCATGTGATCTCCATCATATAATAAATAAAACAAAATAAACTTTAAATAAATAACTGAATTATGTTATGGTAAAATTTTTGCCCTAGAACAAGGCTAAATTTGTCGCATGGCTTGTTTTTATGATCTTATGTGCCAGATTGGTCCATTTTTCTTCACCTTACCTTGGGATTCTAAGGAAGTCATAGTTACTAAGAAAGATTTCCAGAAACAGTAATAATTTATTTCTTGACCAGGATATTGTTAATATTGTTTGTTTGTTTTTTAACAGAAGAAAAAAGCTTGCCCTTGAAAAATAAATCCATTTAATCTCACTTTTTGGGGGGGCTAAATTGAAAAAGGGCTAGCCAAGCATGGGCATAAGCAAGGTATGTCTTTAATAGTCTGTTCAGTGAATACCAACTGTCTTTTATGGGATGAAGTCTATGGATTCAGGTTTATTATCACTGGGCCTTGAGGAGGAAAGCTAACCAGCCCAACAGAATAAATTGGAAGATGTCATTAACTGAAGGATATAAAGCAAAAGCATGTCCAAATGTAAGTTAATGTATTACATCCTTAGGCAGAAATCAGAATATGTGCTTTTTCAGATGTAACATTTTAATTGGCCTACCTGATAGTAGGTTAAATAAAATGTACACTAAATCTCATTACCACTCAATTGTCAGATATCTTCCCTGCAACATAAGTAAAACTAGCAGAGTTAGTGGGTATAGTACAGAATTATGAGAGAACTAAAAGTTGTCTTTAGCAACACTTTGCAACACAGAATTTTAAGTGGTCCCATTAGACCAACTACACTTTTGCTATTTCATCCAGGAGTTTTAAGTACAGAGCTGGGTATTTGAAAATTCCCTTTCTATATAATAATCCATTTAAAATGCCCTTCTGGAAATTATCTGTGATAGTACTTTTCTAGTAAAATGCCACTGCTGAATGAAACCTAACTACCTGACAAGAAAACAAAATATGACATCTTCGCATGATGTTTGCAGATTTTTCTGACATGAAATGGTTCCCCCAAAAAAGCAGACTTACTTCACCTATCCACCTCACCTCCAATAAAGAAAATTCTGCAAAAGATAGTCCCATTCTTAACAAAGGCAGGTGTATGAAGATGACTATCATAGAACACCAGTAGCATTTGAAACTCCAAAAATTAAAAATGATATTAAAATAAAAATTAACTTAAATTTGTCATGATTATATTTCTAGATTATCTTTTACATATGTAATGAGCTACCCACATTTCTTCTTTATATTTGCAGGTTCAATACCTGATAACTGGTGGTTCAAACCATCCATGCCTCTCTACAGTCAGTGAAAAGAAATATCACAGAACATATCATTGTGCTATGGGGATTTGTTCTTTTAATAAATATTTATTGAGCCCCTCCTTTGTGCTACAGAGGATAGCACAGCGGAAAAGATAAGTTGTGCCCTTGGGGAACCATTGCCTAGTGAGGGAGAGCACAGGTAAACAGTAATTGCAATACAGTGTGATAAAAGCTAAAATGAAGAGAACACCAGGTGAAGCAGAAACACATAAGAGGGATACCTAACTCAGTCTTGAACGGACGGATCAAAGTGAAAGTCCACAGAGGTGGCAACGTCTGAGTTGAAATCAAAAGTAAAGTAGAGAACAAGATTAAAGAAAGGATTTGTAGAGATTGAAGTAATTCGGCTGATTGATAGCATAGCTTTCAAGGTGAGGTGGGAGGCATTGTGAGAAATAGTTTGAGAGGTAAGTTTACAAGAGAATGGAAGACCTGCAAGCTGCCTTCCAGTCTTTGAACTTTATTTTTAAGGGCAACTTGGAGCACTGAAAGATTTTAAGCAGAAAGTCACAGGATCATATTGGCATTTTGGAAAAATCACGCTGGCTGAGATATGAAGAACAGATTGGATTGAGGTAAGGCTGGAGGCCAAATGTCTGGTTATAAAAAGGCTATTGCAGTACCCCAGTGACAGTTGGATGAAGAAAAAGAAATAAATTTCAGAAATATTTAGAAGATATTTTTGACAGTACTTAGTGATTGCCCAATGTGAGAGATGAGAAAGGCTGAAGAGTCACAACTAGGAATCTGGTGTAGAAAAGTGGATATACCAGATAAGCAAACAATGATGAGAGGAAAAGAATATGGAAACTAGCTTTAAACAAGATTTGTAATTCCATTTTCCCTGAAATATGAGAACAGGAAAGAATTGGTTAAACGTAGGAAGTTTGCAGATAACGTGGCAGGACTTAGAAGTAATTTCAATCTAATGATTTCTTTTTTCCTTATTAAAGTCAGAGCTGAAGTCATCTGCTCAGAAACAGAGAGGCTGGAAGTATGGAGATTTAAAGAGAATAGAGAAATTTGAAAAAGCTGATTTTCAGACTGAGATAAAAAAGTGACAAGAAATCCAAAGAAGAAATGTTAGATGGTATTGATCCTTTTAAGGTTAGAGATCATGAAATCAATCATCATTAATGGCAATTTAATGACATTAATTTTTTGAGTTGCGTTTCTTTTAACCAATGGTCAGCCTCTTATATAGAAAGGACATAGGAAAAAAGTCAGTTTGATCTGAAGTTGATGATTTTGCAGATGGCCAACACATGAGGAAACAGGACAAGGGGATTTGAAAATAACAACCACAATCAAAAATGTCTTGGGAACCAGCAGTTAGCGTAATGGCTATGTCGCTGGACTCCCACGTAGTCGACAGCGGTTCGCGTCTCGGACCCGGTGGCTTACAACTCACGCCGGGCGCGTGTGCGTGCGTGCCCAAGATCCCGAGAGGAGAATGGAGGAGAAGGGATTGCGGCGTGACCATCCCCCCTGGGGGGTGATTTCTCGCTTTCTGTCTCTATGTCTCTCTCTGTCTGTCTGGCGAGCGCACGCACCCTATAGCGAAAAACCTCTCCAAAAAAAAAAAAAAAAAATGTCTTGATAGACAGTGGGGTTTATGCTGGGTAAGGCAGAAAGTGAGCACAAGATAGACAATGGGTTTATGCCGGGAAGGCAGAAAGTGAGTATAGAATATGGGTGACAAGGAGAAGGAAGGTAAGAGGATCAAGAGATTAGAGGTCCTAAGAACTTGGGAGACAAGTATAGTGATAATCACAAAGGGAGTTGCCAAAAAGGGAAAAGAAAAGATAGGAAAATGGGGTCAGACAGTAGAATGTTTAAATTAATGTCTGTCTCAGAATTGAAAAAATTCAGGTGAGGACAAGCAGGTGATGACATGTTGTAGGGTGTGAGTTAATAAACGTGAAAATCCCTGAAGTTGAGGGAGCAAAGGCACAGAGAGACTGCAATAGGCATACTGTCCTTGTGTACATCAGAGCTACTCAGAAAGGAAAGAAAACTGGGGTGAAGAAAACAACTGTGAAACCAGTGTCAGTTACTTTAAGAATAAGGAGATGGACTTGGCTAGTCAATTGGTAACATTGGCAATTTGGGGTAAAGGATGGAATGTCCCTTAAAAAACAGAAATTTTGTATGAAAGTGATGAAGAATGGCCTTTACTTTCAAACTGAAGAATAAAAGCTACCCACACAACATCAACCGTGAGAAATGTGAGGGCCAGGATGTAGAAGGAAATGGCCCTTTTCTCTTTGAATATATCGCGTAACACTTCTCAGTATGAGACCCACCCTCTGTGGCTTTATTAAAATTTAATCACTATTTCAAATTGGGCTTATTGTAATTACATTTATAAATAATAAATCCTTTTTCTTTTTTCAAAACTACCTACGTTTTCATGGCATGGGTATTTGGGACCCTATCCCACGGCTGCTGCACATCAATCTTGCATGAACACTAACAAAAACAGTGCATGTGCCATCAGAAGGTGAGGACCACACTGGGTTTTCCCACCTAGGGATGGTCACCCTGATGTGTAATCAATCAACAGGAAAGGTGTGCCTTTTGCAAAGATCTTCTAAGAGGTCAATTTCCCAGGTGTGATCAATCTCCCCCATGCTGCTCATGTTACAGCGATTACCACTCTACTCTAACAGCTTCTTCTCCGGGGGAAACAAAACTGTGTCTGTGAAGGTTTAGTATGGCGTGTCTTGTCAAGTTAAATTACCTTGTAACATAACTCACTGTAAATTCACCTCATAAGTAAAAAGCAATCGGAGAGCTTAAAACACCATCAAAAAGCATTCTATTTGGGAGTGGAATTATGTTGTACAATTACAAATGAACCATGCTTGCGACCCTCACCATCAGCAAAAGTGTCAGCATTTCTTTAGTGTAGCACATAAGGGAAAAAGAAATCTCCTATACTTTATGGCCTGAAATGTTTTTCCTGGGCCAGGAAAGTAGAATATATTTTTATGACCTTTGAAACAGAAAGAAAATTTGTATTTAATGAGCACCTAATATATGTTATGCTAATGCTTCATACATATTCTTTTCTTATAAGACTCAGTATAAGTACCACCTTCTCTGGGAAGCCAACCCTGACCATCTCCCAATGTAGCCATCATGGCTAAGTTTATGTGTCAACTTGACTGGGCCATGCAGCTTCAAATATTTGGTTAAACATTATTCTGGGTGTGTGAATAGGTTGTTTCTAAATGAGATGAACATTGAAATTGGTAGGCTAAATAATACAGATTGCCTTTCCAGGGTGAGTGACTCTCATTTAATCTGTCAAAGAACTGAACAGAACAAAGAGACCAAGTAAGGGAGAATTTTCTTTCTCTGCCTCTCTTCAAACTGGAATGTTCAAAGCTGAAAACACTGAACTCAGGATCAAACTATAACTTTCACCACAGGGTCTCCTGAGGTCTTGAACTGGAACTACACCACTGGCTCTCCTGTGTCTCAAGTTTGCCAATTGCAGATCTCGGTATTTCTTAGCATCGGTAATCTCTCTATTTCTCTCTCTCTCTCCCTGTCTCTCTCACACACACACACAAATGCGCCTCCTGTTGGTTCTATTTCTCCGAAGAACTCTGGCTGACATAGTTAGGACCTCATTATCTGTGCTCCTTTTTAATCTGTGCCACATAGTTACCAGCTCCTTTATCTCACTGTGTGCTGTTTTTGCTTCTAGACTGTAAGCTAGTTGAATGAGTCTTACTCGTTTCTGTATCGTGAATGCCTAGAGCAGTACTTAACACATAAGAAGTACTCAATGAATGAGATTTATTTAATACTCATAACGTAGTCAATCTATTACCAGTTTTTTTTCTGAGAAACCTAAAGTTCAGGGTTATTAGCTATTTCATACAAAGCCACATAGTAAATGATAGAGTTGAGATTTTTAAAAACTGGGTAAGTTTGAGTTAAAAATTTTTCTGCAGATTTCTCTGCATTTGATTGTCTTCCTGCTTCTCTTTTCAGAGTTTCTGAATAATTAAACTTAGTTTTAGATTTAATTTCATTGGAATACTAGAGAAGTTAAGAATGAGGCCAAGGACCAGCAGATGGTGTAATGTTTACGTCACTGGACTTCCACGTGGTCAACTATGGTTTGAGTCCCAGACCCAGTGACTTTGAACTCATGCTGGGCATGTGTGAGTATGTGCTCAAGATCCCGAGAGTAGAATGGAGGAGAAGAGATTATACTGTGACCATCCCCCCGGCGGGTGATTTCTCACTTTCTGTTTCTCTGGCAAGCGCACAAGCCCTATAGCAATAAATAAATAAATAAATAAATAAATAAATAAATAAATAAATAAAAAGAATCTAGGGGGAAAAGAATGAGGCCCAAATTTTAGTCTACCACCCCATCACTGAGTGTTGCTGTGAAGATGTAATAAGATAGTAAGTGTGCCACACAGAACAGAGGCTGGCACATGTAAAGAGCTGAAGAAAGGTTCTGACAGTTCTATCTATATATTAATAATGAGAAGGCCTCATGGGATGACTAGCTCTATCACTAGCTGGCTGTGGGATTGAGCTAAGTTACAGGGTCTCCCTACTTTTTTTAAAAAAACGCTACAACTCAAGTTTATAACAACTCTCTCACTTTCTTTATTGTATTGCTCAAAAGATCAAATAACATGATAGGTGATCAGTTTCAAAAAGAATAAAGCATTCCAGGAATGCAAATTATGATACATAGCTAATTCTAGATAACCATTTGGATAAGGTCAGTAAATCCTTCCACTTTTAGGTGATAGGAAGCCATAGTTCTTATTTTATAGATGACGTAAATGCTTCAAAGAATTAAAGTACTTCTTTTCTGGTCATAAATCCAAATATTGGCTGAGAAGGGATAGAATTAATGTTTCCTATCTTCTAGATGTTAGCTGGGTCAGAAACTGAACACTGATGCTAACTGCTATGGTTTATCATCCTTTAGCATAAGGTGGATCACATTCAAATTCTAGAGGTTGAGGGTAATAAGGAAATCTCCAGGCAGCTATGCAACCTTAGACGCTCATTCAGGTAACAAATCTGTTAAGTGCTAAGGGTGCAAAGATGAGATGCCCCAGTGCCTATCTCAGGGACTTCCTGCTGTGGGGTTAGAGGCTGTGAAAATCCCCATATATTAGGCTGTCAGGAAAATCATGACAGATTTTTGTATAAAAAATGCGTCCTGACTTTCCTGACCACCCAATTTTTCCGAGAACAAGCCTACATATTCTAAGCCATGAAACTAATGATTATTTTGGCCTCCTGGGATTCCAGATGCTCCTGTGTCATAGTCATTCCTCAAATCCATTGATAAGATAAAGAAAAAGAAAAAAAAAAGATAGTTACATAAATATCATATCCAAAGAAACAAATAAATATCATATCCAGAATTAATTATATGAATTAAATGTGTCAGGAGCAGGTCTTTCTAAGCAGAAAGTAAAAGTATGTACTAAGACAGCATAGCTCAACTTTCTAAATCTAGGGCCAGGTCTCCATGCACTCTCATGTTTTTACATAGTATTGTAAAATGCAGCCGATTATAAAGCATTTTCTAAGCAATTTGTTTTTAGTTAAGCCTTAGACTCACAGCAGAATCTGCAGAAATGGTAGAGAACATGGAGGCAGGGCTGAAAGGATTCCTATCTACAGCCTTGAGGCAAACAGACACCAAGCCTGGTGTCATAATACTGTACAGCAAGTGTTATGCACAGGAAGAGTCCCGAGGTCAGAGGCTGCACAGAGGACACGGCATGACTGCTGAGATTTAAAGATGAGTAGGAGTTTGCCAAACAAACAATGCAAATCTAAAACATTTCAAGCAGAGGCAACAGGGGCAAAGGGATAGCACATGAGAAAACAATTTTGTTTCAGAAAGTATTGTCATAGTCTGGTCATGGACAGTGTTTGTGTAATCTGAAAAGCAAATGTAGGTCCCTGTTACCTCTCTCCCTTGAGCCTAGGATCTGGAGCAGTTGTCTTAGAGTCTAAAAATAAAAGCTAGGCCCACAAAAACTAATAACAATACAATACTTATTAAAATAACCATATATATATATATATATATATATATATATATATATATATATACACACACACACACAAAAGGAAGTGGCACAGAGAAAAGAGGTGTTGAAGTATGCCTGGGATATCAGAGATGCCTTCAAATACTGACTCACACTATTAAAAAACTACAGTCCTTCTTACTCAATATTGCTGTTGAATTTGACCCATTGAATCACATTTATTTTCATTCATGGGAACTTTTCTCTCCATAACCCCACATCTAGTTACCATTAGGCTTTCCCTCTCCCTGTTAATCTAATTTAATTTAATTTATCCAGTCCTCTGGATGAGTTTCAAGGTCTTTTCTATGGGGCTCCTAAAACTTAGAAACAAGGAAATTCTTTTTTTTTTTTTTTTGAGAGAGAGATTTTTGCTATAGGGCACATTGCTCTCCAGAGACACAGAGAAACAGAAAGTAAGAAATCACCCCCGGGGTGATGGTCACACTTCAATCCCTTCTCCTCCATTCTTTTCTTGGGTTCTTAGGTACGCATGCATATGCGCCCAGCATTAGTTTTAAGTCCTGGGTTTGGGACTCAAACTGCAGTCTACTAGGTGGGAGCTTAGTGACTTAAACATTACACCATCTCCAGGTCCTAAAATCGGGAAATTTTGCTAAATACCAGAAAGCAAGTCACCTAAATACACCAACCATCATTCTTTTTTTCAAGAATATTTATTTTATTTTATTCCATTTGTTTTTAATTTGACCAGAGAGAGAAAAAGAAAGGGAAAGCAAGAAAACAAGCCCAGATTCAAACCGCAGTCAGTCATGCGGGAATCTGGTGCATTTATCCACCACGCTATCTGCCTGCCCAACACCATTCATTTTTAAAAAAGTGTACTTGGGCTGGCTACATGGCGTAATGGTTAAGACAGCCGGATCCCACATGGCCAACCGCACCTCACTTTGGTTCAAGTGCCAAAACCAGCAACTTGAGAAACAGGACTGACACATGTGCTTGAGTGCCCAAAATCCTGAGGGAGAGATGCAGAGAGAATTATGGTTTGACCCTTTCCCATGGAAGTGCTTTCTCCTTTTCCCCTCTCTCTGTCTGTCTCTGGAGAGTGCACAAGCCTTCTAGGGAAAAAAAAAGGAAAAAACTCACATATGAATCACACACTGTTCAAACAGTGCTCTAGGCACTGAGGATGCCAAAATAACAAATCTTTTTTTATTTTTTTTTTTGAGCATAACAAATCTTTATCAGCTTCTATGGAGCATACTTTTTAACTATGATCCACCTGGAACTCAGATCAAAAAATGATACAACAGAAATTCCATGCTAAGAACACAGAATTTGGAGGTGATTAGCAGGTTATTGGAGAAAAATGTATCTCCTGGGAAATCTAAATAGCAATACCAGTGAGCAACGTGTGGATCAGTATATTTGCATTGCTTTTTCTCTTTTCCTACCTTTTCCCTCTCAATCTGTTTTTTCCTTAATTTCTGTTTGTCAAAATAAAATTTGGACTAAGATCTGCAATTATTCCCACATTTTACTATAGAGCTGCATTGCTGAAATTTCTAATCCTACTGCTTTACCACTAAGAGTAGAGTTTGCAGTGTATTGTTCACTTTTAGGTAGCTAATTTTTTCACTTTGAGTTTCGTTCCTGAATTTACTGTGTCAATCATTTAAAAAGTTTAATCAATTGCTAGGAAAGGTCCTTAGAATCCATTCCATTTCCCAAGCAAACCAGCCTTCTCAGATATAGTTAAAAAGTGGGCCCATTGATGATTGTGTTAACTTTGGTCTATATAAATAAATGGAATCATATCAGATAAATATATAAGTTGCATATAATTAACTTAAGTACAATGGAGAAAGAGATAGAAAGAAGTTAAATAGTGCAAGTAATTCTATTCGCCCTTCCCTTTGAGGAGTACAAGTCTACATTAACTGTGAAAATAAGAGTTATGGTGTTTCCTCAGTCTCAGGTCTCATTGCCTCTCAAAAAATGAATGTGATTCCAATGTTTAAATATAGTATTTTTTCCATACAACATTGCCCCTAAATACAAGCCAACCACTTCTGATGCCCAACTGCAAAAACGATGCTCTGTTCCAATACTGAAAATAAACCTAGAAGTTGGATCTATTGAGAAACTGTATGTCAGCCTTCAAAATGACATCTTCCTAATGTATTTCCAAAGGTAATTTTGCTTCTTGTAACATTTGCCTTGCAATCTGTCTTTAAGACTTAACCTCAGTATAAGATACTATTTCATTATGCTGCCAAACTGACATGGTTCCAAGATCTTGGAACCTTATCTCCCTGACCCAGTGTAGTGGATGCTGTCAGTCCTCCCACATGCCCTCAGCATTTACTACAACTGACACACTTTCTAAACACTTTCTAATAACCAATAACGACGACTGGTGGAGATTGCATTAGAGAAGTAACTCTGGAATGCATATTTCACAGAGTCGCCAAGGGCTCCCCAGATGGACTTAGGTAGCATTGCCCAAAGTGGTAATTGCCCAAAGCATTGCCCAAGTGCTTGATGAAGTCATGTTTGCTTTTCTTCCCTTTTTCTGTTTCCTGAGGTCCCTCCTGAAAAACCAATCACTCTTGAATCCTAGTATCAGAAGGAAGTTTATTTCTGGAGGAACCTAAACTATGACACCCAGAATCCTTACCTGCAGCATCAAGTTAAAAAGAAATCATTGAGATGAACATTGAGTAAATTGTGTCTAGTCCCTGAATTGTGGCATCTTATGCATGCAGCTTAAATAAACAAGACCCTGGTCTTACATAATTTTAGGTTTATGTAATCTTTGTAACATTTCTCAATCCTTAACACCTAGAAAAATACTCACTCTGATGTAATGGTACAAAATTTGAATTTATCCAAATGAAATCCATTCAATTTTGATACCTGATTCTATTTATGAACAGGAAGAGAAAAGTCTGGAGCTTTCTTGGCTGCTTTTGTTTTTAGGAAGATACTTGGACCTTTCAGCAAAAGTGTTTTATTATTATTATTATTATTATTTCATTTATTTATAAATTTTTATTATTATTCATACATTAAATTGCTATACATCATTTAGATTGTAAAGAAACTTTACCCAGCATGATATACACCTCAGTCCAGTCCAGTTGAGACCACCAAACCCATCCTTGTCAACAGATAATAAACCTTATCTGTGTCCCATAAGTGTCTTACCTCTCCATCTTCACCCCAAATTTCTTATGCCTTCCCCTCTCACACTCTCTTTCCAATTTGTCTCTAGTGTCCATTACAATTTTTAATACTTTTATGTTCTCCAGTCTTTTAGTCTCTACCATAGAGTGCAGACAGTCGGTATATGTTAAGTGGAGATATGCAATGTCTCTCTTTCATAGCCTGACTTGCTTCACTCAGCAACAAATCTTCTATATTCGTCCACTTTCTATCAAATTCCAGGGCCTTGTTGTTTTTTATGGCTGAATAGTATTCCATGGAGTATATATGCCACAATTTTTCAATCCATTCATCTGTTTGTGGACATTTGGTTTGGTTCCATGTCTTAGCAATTGTGAATAAAGCTGCAATGAATATAGATGTGCAAGCGCTTTTTCAACTGAGTGCTCTCCTGTCCTTTGGGTAGATACCCAGGAGTGGAATTGCTGGATCATAAGGTAGTTCTATTTGAAGGTCTTTGAGGAAGCATTGTTATCTATTCTGTTCCGTGTTTCCAAAAATTTAAGAATTCACATTTCAAGTGTGCTGTTTCATGAGGTGTTGAATTACAGTATTTGCTGGTAGAAGTCAGTCGTATGAACTCTTTTATTTTAAGTTATATTCTTGGAACTTTCTCTGGGGTTAGGAGGTCCTTTAAATTTGATATACATACTCACATAAACCAAAATAGTCAAAATAGTAAAACCTCATATTAAATGGAGAAAGTCATTGTTATGATTCCTAGTTAAGAGAAATCCAGGATTTTATAAAATTTCACTTTCAAAAAGATAGGCATATTCAGAATTACCTGTCTGGAATCAAGCTTGAGGCTGAAAGGTTGAGGTAGAAATACAGAGGAGACCATTACATTTTAGGGTAAACAGAAATACAGTATTGTTCTACAATCGTATTGTCAAGTGTTCTGAGAAACTATGAAGTTTTAGTGTAAAGGGGAAAAAGATGCAAGAAATGTACTTCTTAACACAGCTTTTGGCCATGTTTTCTCTAAAGTTATATTTTGATGCAATTTTTCTGGAAGGTTAATATATGAAGATGTATAGATATTCACTTCAAAGGATTGTGGTGATTTGAGGTGAAGTAGTATTAGTTGCTTCTCATTATGGTTCTTAACAAATACCTCATTAACTGGACACCCCAGTTATGGTCTCTAAAATATGTATAAAATATTTATAAAGTGCCATCGCCTTTCGTTTCTGGTGGGTATGAATGCTGATCCCTTACACCTCTTCCATGATGGAACATTCTGTATGCTAATTGATGTGGCATGTTCTTGGCAGCCTCAGGACCCCAAATGACTGACTCTGGAATATATTGTATTTTTCCAGCAGTGACATTTGGGCCTCTAGCATGTTCCCTGGCTGGAATCTGAGAGCAGTCCACACACATCACTGCCTTAGGCTTGAGACAGAGTTTGTACCTCTAAACATTATTTATCACTCATTTCTCCTTAAATGACTGGCCATTGTTAAGTTTTGATTTAATAAATAAAATAAAATCATCTGCTCTGTGTTTTTCAGGAAAATAATAAAATCAGAATCTGACTGCATTGATTTTCTGTAGGCTCTAAATCATTTTTAAAGAATAATTCTTTTATGTTCTGATTAATATGATACAAAAATAATTGGCAATATGTAAACTCAGTGGAGACATGAACTGTCTAGTTCAAATGACAGAAAATAATTTCTAAATCACTTTAAATCATGAGTCTATGTGTAAAAAAAATACAAAAAAGGCTTTTTCTTTTCTTTAACATTTCACCCATGCAGGACTATATCTCATTTCTTTGAGAACAACCCTTTGGTGCTTATTACTGTGCTGTCTTTGAGAGCTAGATCACCTAACTTCTGTTATAATGAGCTCTAAAGAGAGAGAGAAAGGAGGGAGAGGGGAGAGAGAGACAGAATTTTAATGGGAGGATATCTGCTGTTAGAACCAATAAAGCCCTAGAATAATAGATTATGTTGTTTCATCATTTTTGAAACAACATTTGAAGAATATGCCAACATCTTCCTAAAAAGCCATTCTTTCTGCTTATAATCCCAAGCAGAAGCCTTCAGATATTGTGAAAGCACATTCACATTTCATTACCACAGTCGCCCAGGCAGCTGTATAGAAATCCTCAGTCGTTGATGGTTTTGAAGCCCTGACAGGCAGCCTGCAGGGAAAATCAAGAAAAGAAGTAATCGTGAATTAAAAGGTATGCAGATAATTCTCATTTTTAGGGCAAAAACTTTTTTGATATTAAACCATCTAGAAAACACACACACACATACTCACATTTCTCAGTTAATACCAGCAAAAATAACACTAAAATCTTCTGAGACTAGTTTGGTACAGTCAAAAATAGACTGGCCCTAGAGATGACACTGTAGCAGCATGAAGCCGGGATATTTGTGTCTTGGAAGAAGAAAGAGTTCGCTGAACTCTAAATATGCATCCTCCTCATGAGATTGTGGTCCATTAGAGCCAATAATTTTAATCAACTTCATAGTCAATATCCATTAGTGAGATCGTATTAGGTACAGTGATCAAAGTCTAGCCATCGAAACTAAAATACATGGCCCCAAGTAAGAAAAGATTTGATTTCTACGGTATTTATGAGGAAGAAACAAATACATTTTTTCCAATATCCTGTCCATTTCTTGGATCTTCAACACAAAAGAAAATATCTAACCTATATGGCAGAAAAAGAATGTAGACAAATGGAACAGACTGATAAAATAGGTTAAAGTATCAAGAGTAATTAAATAAGATTGATGAACATGCTGAAATAATTCCTCTTGAAAAAGGGCAAAGATCCTGTAAAGAAAGTCCATGCTCAGGACCAGCAGTTAGCGTAATGGCTATGTCGCTGAACTCCCATGTAGTCGACCGCGGTTCGAGTCCTGGACCTGGTGGCTTAAACTCACACCGGGCACGTGTGCGTGCGTGCCCAAGATCCCAAGAGGAGAATGGAAGAGAAGGGATTGCAGCGTGGCCATCCCCTCTGGGGGCTGACTTCTCACTTTCTGTCTCTCTGTCTCTCTCTGTCTTTCTGGCAAGTCCACACGCCCTATAGCAAAAACCTCTCCAAAAAAGAAAATTCATGCTTTATATATTTAAACAGTATGAATTAAATTTGAAAAAAAAAGAATGAAATCTACTTAAGATGAGCATATTCAGGTTCAAATGTGACTTTTATTTCTAAAAACTATTACAGAAACAAAGGTTAAGGACTACTATGCCTGATCTGTGAGGAAATACACCCCTACAATAATCTCCCCATTCCTACACCCATCCATCCTTCTTTGCATGTAGAAAAAGGAAGTTCAGAATTTAAACCAAAGGTGTTACTTAGAATGTTTGTTAGTTAATTCAAAGAAAAGCTACTCAGATATTAAAGCACATTTTATTCTTCCACTTGTGTGAACAATTCTAGTTCACAGAAATCCAAGGAAATACCCAATATTTTTTTATCACTGATCCTGACACCATGAACTGAGAAATTGGGTAATTATATTCTCAAAATTTGTCCATATCTGTAGTACTACACCTATTATTTGAAGAGGAATCTCTCTCTAATGATTTGGCTTAACTGTATGGTAGGGTTTTGTGTTCTGGTACACAGAACTGAAATATGACTTTCAGTCTTAGACACAGTGATTGCATATGGCAGATTAATGTCAAAGAGCTTTGAACTAGCTAGGTTCATCATCAGAATTTTCTTCTACTACTGAGTTATGACCTAATGTGCTTCCCTGCAGTGTCCCAAAGAGATGAAAAAAGACAGTTGAAAATATTATATAGTGCCCATAAAAGAGGTATTCTTACACATCATTCAGAAAAAAGGCAAGGAAAAGATTTGCTAAACCATCATTTCCAGTAATAGTCTATTGCATGATCATTGAAACTCACCTAAATTATTTTGAAGTAGCTCATACTTTCAATGTCATCTTAATATATTGACATGATCAAATATACATATTATGCCTCAAGCCACAAACTCACTTTGGATGTAGTTATCATACATAGTGACCTTAGAATTCTGTGGGTGAGAATAGAGTATAAGTGAAGACACAATTAGGATTTTGATCTCTATATGAACTATCTAACTTGGTTCTCTTATGGGGCCAAAGACTACATTCCTTGTAGTGACTGATATCATATTATTGATCCAAAGACAAACCGATGTAAGTAACTCAGTGCAGGAAAATCAGTGGTTCTTTAATTTGATCGTGACCCAAAATTGTTGTAATTTTTATTTTCGCTTTTCTTCAAGCTACCCAATCTTCTGAACCCTAATCTCTGATATAATTCTGATACACTTACCAGTGCTTGGGAAATATTATACAGCAATGATCCTCAATTTAGGAGAGAAACACCCACAAAACTCCAGTGGATTAGTCAACACTTCAGACCCTATTTGCTGTCCCACCAAATAATGATGCTCTTTGCTCCCTAGTTTAGTAATATTGGTCCTGGAAATTTTCAAGCAAGAAA
The DNA here is from genome assembly GCA_026018925.1 of Tupaia tana. NCBI lineage: Eukaryota > Metazoa > Chordata > Mammalia > Scandentia > Tupaiidae > Tupaia > Tupaia tana. The sequence continues at coordinate 41,444,990 of JAKSZU010000004.1, read as the reverse complement.
TAGTTCATTTTCTAAAAAGCAGGAAAACTTTCCCTAACTAAACTAAGTGTCCCTTATCTACACTCTGAGCATATTTCAGTCATTAAAGTTTCTAAAACGTACTTTGATAATCCTATTAATGTTTTTCTTGTCTCAATTTTCCTATCTTCCAAGATCCCAGAGAGCAAGGACAATTTTTAATTTCTCTCAGTATCTACTACAGAATTTTCATGTTTTCAATTCATGTTTTTTGTTCTGAAATGAACTAGAATACTCAAAAGATACTCATGTGCTCACACCCTAGCTCTAACACCTCAAGCAAAACTCTGCCTCTTTGATGTTCAATTTCCATGTGAAGGTGCTATACTGAATGATTTCTCTAGCTTTTTCCGGCTTTCATCTTTTTGCTGCTATGTATTTACATGCAATAAATTGACAAAAGCTAGATGAGTAAGAGTCTGCTTTTAAGGAAACAAAAATGTCTTGACTTCTTAATCAATTTTAGTTTGACATAAGGCCTGATCTACTTAGCTCAGACACAGAATTGAGCAATATTCTAGGAAACTTGCATTCCATGTGCTGAAAATCTAAAATACTGTGTAAACTTTATCTTCCAACTAATGTTGACCAACCATCCATTTGGCTTCACTGGTGTGTATATTTCTAAAAGTAGTTTTAATATGCTCCAAAGTAGCTGAAATCTTAATATTGAGGAAATAGAGAAAAAGAAGTAACTCGAAAACCATTTTTGCCAAAAACATGAAGGTTGAAATTATATTCTAGTGAAATTTAAAAAATCCTTCAGTGTCCCTTTCTGAATTTAAGCAGAGGCAACCTAAAATTACTCAAATATTTACATTTCTGCCAATGGCCTTAATCCATTTTGCCACTTAATTGTATAAAGCTATTTTCTACAAAATAGTATAGTGATATTTTTAAATAAATTGATTTTACAAAATGGACATGGATAAAAATGCTACAGATGGGGTTTTTATATACAGTTGTTTGCTCAGTAGATGGAATATTGAATCCTTCACCCATTAAATGTATCCTCACCACAGATTTGCTGCACCTGCTATTTTACATCTCAGTATATTTCATACTGAATATTTATGGCCCTTTCAAAATAATATGGAGACCACTAAATGATCAGAAACAGCACAATGCTGACATCTACTGGATACATAAATGTATGCATTTGACTGTCAAAATAATCCTTATATTCTACTTTAAACTATAAAACTATAAGAAACATAAAGCAAATTCTGCTTTACTTAATGAACATTTCTACTTGTTCTATGTAAACTTGTGGTTCATATCTAACCAAAGATACTACCCATATTTCAAAGTAGCTAATATTTAAAAGTTAGACACCAATGGACTCCGTGACCAACACAAAAAAGAAAAAACCTATGATGCTCTGAATGGTAGAAACTCAGGAATAATGTATTTTAGCCACTGATACTGCCTTTCAGCCTCTAGTCTATCTTTTCAGTAAATTGTGCTTTTCTTGTATTTGCAGGAAATATATTTGCCACTCCACTGTCTCCTCTTGTGGTCTTGGAAGACTGTGCAATATCAGTTTTTCAACACCGTATCGTTTCTTTGGCACATTCTTCTTGGCTTCTATGTTCTTATTAAGGACTATATCTTTATTTTTCTTAGGTATATTCAATTATTAGATAGGTTGCTTCAACAGAAACAGACAGATGAATTTCTTGTTCAGCCTCTCATATGGGGACACTTCAAAAAGTTCATGGAAAGTGGGATGAAAGTACAGGTTTATTCTGGTGCAAAAATTTTTGAAACTCATGGGTGCTTTTTCATATGTATTTTTCATTAACTTTTCAAAGACCCTGCATAAGTGTCTTAGTGAATTAGGGGAATCAATTAAGTAATTAATTTTTTTCATGAAAAGAAAACAAGACATCTACTCTCTGAAAAATTTTTAAGTTTATAAAACACAGCATGTTAAACTATAGACACAACGTTATACAGCAGATCTGTAAAATTTATTCATTTGGCTTAACTGAAACTTATACCTGTTGAGAGGAGCTCTCTGTTTTCCTTCACCCAGCCCTTGATAATGCCATTCTTTTCTGTGTTTCTATGAATTTGACTATTTCAGATACTTAATACAAGAATCATTTATATTTGTCCTTCAGTAATAGGCTTTTTAAATTCTGCTTAGTATCATTCAAGTTCAACTATGTTGAAATGGTAGGACTCCTGTCTTTTCCTTTTTCTTTCTTTCTTCCTTTTTCTTTTCTTTTTTTTTTTTTTTTTTTTTTTTTTTTTTTTTTTTTTTTTTTTTAAGTTTTTGCTATAGGGCACATACACTCATTGGAGAGAGAAGACAGAGAGACGGCTCCTGGGGGGGGTGGCCACACTGCAATCAACTTCTCCTCCGTTCTACTCTTGGGATTTTAGGCACATATGCACATGCACCAGGCATAATTTTTAAGCCACTGGGACTTGAACCGTGGTAAGCCATGTGGGAGTACGGTGCCTTAACTACCATGCTAACTGCTAGCCCCAGAACTCTTTTCTTCTTGAAGGAAAAAACAGTACTGCAATAAAAAGGGGAGCCAGCAGGTGGCATAATGGTTATGGTACTAGACCACGGCTGACCATGGTTTGAGTCCCAGCTGCAGCAGCTTGAAACTCACATTGGGCGCATGTGTGTGCATGCCCAAAATCCAAGAGGAGGATGGAGGAGAAGGAATTGCAGCATAGTCATTCCCCCTGGGGGTGATTTCTCACTTTTTCTCTCTCTGTCTCCTTGTATCTCTGGCAAGCACATGTGCCCTATAGCAAAAGTCTCTCTTAATAAATAATAAATGGTGTTGGGAAAACTAAATATCCACATCCAAAGGAAAAAAATTATATCCTTATCTCACACTATATACAAAAAATCAAATAAAGATTGAAACATAAGACTGAAGCTAAAATTCTTAAAAGAAAACATAAGTGAAAAGCTTCATGAAATTGGCAATGATTTCTTACATATGACACCAAAAGCACAGGAAACAAAAGAAAAATAACATAAGTGATACTACATCAAATTAAAAAGTTTCTGTACAGCAAAGAAAACAATCAACAGACTGAAAGAGCAACCTACAGAATGGGGGAAAATATTTACAAATCGTATATCAGATAGAGGATTAATATCCAAATTAAACAAGAAACTTCTATAATTCAATAGTGAAGTAAAGAAGGAAAAAAAAGAGAAAAAGTAAAACTAGAACAATTAAAAAGGATTTGAACAGATCTCAAAAGAAGACATAAAAATGGCCATCAGGTCTATGAAAAGGCGATTCCCACTAATCTATGAAAAGGCGATTCCCACTAATCATCAGGGAATTCAAGTCAAAACCACAATAAGATATCGCCTCACAATTGTTAAGATATATATCATCAAAACAAACAAAGAAAAGTGTCGGCGAAGAGGCATACACTTTTGATGGGAATGTAAAACGATTTGGCCATTATGAAAAACAGTATAGTAGTTCTCCAAAAAATTAAAAATAGAATTATCATACATCATATATATACATCCATATATACATATGTATGTATGTGTGTGTTTGTGTATGTGCATGTGAGATCCTGATATATATATATATTATATATACACATATACATATATATATGAGTTATAGTCTCTTCCATGTTCATTGCAGCATTATTCGTAATAGCTAAGATATAGAGACAAACTAAATTTTCATTAAATGATCAATTAATAAAGAAAACATGTATACTCATAAAATAGAAGTCATTTAATTAAAATGCAAATAAATTACATTTTATTACAGTATTATCAAAAGAATTGATAACAGTATACAGTATGTGTACATATGTACATACAGTATGTGTAAACATAACAATGTGTAAAATGTTGGCATCACAGAATAGTAGTTATCATTATTATCATTTTTAGCTCGACTACAGAATATTCCCAAATCAGATCCCACTACTACATGAGGTCCTCAGAGACAGGGGCCTTGGTTTATTTCTGTTTGTATCCAATGAACTAATATAATACTAGACGCAGATAGGTGTTCAATAAATATTAATCCAAGTTTTATTTCTGTAATGGGCATTATCAGAAATATATTTTGTATAATAGTTTATAGAGATTGCATAATGCTAAAGCATAAGGTTATAGGCCTCGTTAAAAATTTCATAGAGAGCAATAATAAATGGGAGAAGAAGATGACTATATTACTACTGTCAATTTTCAGAGCCAATGTCATGATAACTCAGCATCTTTATCATACCGCAGGAGGCCTGAGTTCATCACTTTCTAGGGTACCATTATCCTAGCCAATTGCATGGCAGGAGAGTAGGAGCAAGGAAAGAATACTCCACAGTACTAGGGGAGAAAAATGAATCTAGATACAGAATTGCCCCCTGGTTCATCCAGCACATTTACAGTTCTATGTGATTTACCCTACACAGGTTCTTTTTAAAGTTTATTTTCTATCATGAATCACACACTCCTATTTCAGCCCTGACAAATTCTCTAGTCGGTAAAATTTAAAATTTCACACCTGACAAAAAATGTAAAACTGGGCCCTACAGATACAGTGAGAAATCACAGAATTATGACTATTTCTCCACGTCATGTAATAAAGACACATATATTGAAATCCAAGTATAATGTGTAGAATTTGATGGAAGATATATCTTAATTTTAAAATTTATTTTATTTTATTTATTGAGCGAGAGAAAGAGATAAGCACCCTAACAGGGTCTCACACTGCAATCATTCCTCTAGCCTTTCCCAGCCAGCCAGAATGACCTGGCATGCACAGATCAAACAGTGAACCAAACCCTGATATTTCATGTGGCTTCCAGCATTACAAAGCATTATGCTAATGCCGTGCCACAGTACATTATCTGCAAGGATAGGCACACTATCACAAATCATGTATTATATACTTTCCATTTAATTTCATTGTAAGGACTAATAATTTAGCATGTTACAAACTCAGCTGCATCAGAAAATATGGGTTCTTAATTTTCTATTAATGATCTTATATCATTCTCAAGTTCCCCATTCACTTAGCACTGGGGAAAATTTAACTTTATCAAGTCAAGTAACAAAAATATGCTTATTTTAAACGTTCAGATGAAGACAATTTTTAGTGGTTCTTGTCAAGACTTCTCCCACTTTCCCTTCTTCAAATCACCACCATCTCTGGATACAAATATCTAAAGTGTCCTCATGAGAGAAGAAAGAAGGACTCTCATATCAGAGAGCTGTCTCTTGTTTCCTTTAGAGTTTTATTTGCCTCCCTAAATATGTTCCTTGCCTTTTATGATTATTTTTATCTTTCTGGAATCTGCTACTGAAATTCGTGGCTGATAAAACTTAAGCTCTTTTCTCAGTGTGCTTAGGAATATCCATGCCTACTTTTAGGTCTTGGCCTATCCTAGCTTCCACTTATATAGCAGAATAGCTAAAATTCAGCTATGTTCTCCAGATGGCCTTGCCCAGAACATACTCTTTGCTACATTTGTGTCAACTCTTCTGACTGATATTCAGGAACATTGTGCATAATTTTTTTTTTAGATTTATTCATTTCTTTCTTTTATATGAGAGAGAGGGATACTCTCTGAGTTATGTTGTAATTCACCTCCAACCCTAAAGACAGCCCCAAATTGTGGCAGGTATGTTCCCAGGAAGGTCTCCAAATATGAACTCAGAAATTTCCCATGTGGATCAGTCTTGTAAGCATACATTACCTATGCCACTTTCTAACTTTCTAGAACATTCTGCATCTTTATTATACCACATTGGAGCCAAAGGAGTGGCTGGTATCCAGTCTTCTCTGTACATAAACATGTCATACCATCATTTTCTTCAGTTCAGCCATTATGAACACACCACAGCTGATATGTGTGATTATATTTAGTAGTATCTCAAACAGAAACTAAAGTACAAGGTCTCCTTATGTCAAACTCCTCAAAAATTCTGTATTTTTTGTTTATAAATTCTGCGCTCACCTTTCAAAGGTGATTTGGATGGGGCTGGTGAGAAACATGTATAGAATAACTAATATCCGTTATTTTCCCTCTCCTCTTCCATTTATCCCTCTCTTCTTCTAAGAATTCAAAGACTTTTATTTTTCTTCCCATTCCTGTCTGGCAGAAAGTTACTCTACATCAAATGTCCTTTTCTATTCCTCTTCCAAAGGATCTTAAAACAAAAAATCTATAGGTGAGACAACTTTTGTTGCTACAAAACTTTTGTTAATACAGAGGATAAATACAAAGGGAATAGTTCTACAAATGATATGCCCATACCTTTTCTCTGAGAGGACATTGAGAGAGTTACTTTGATTTTAGTAACTAAATAAAACCTTGATCCACATGATCCAAGGGAAAAAATGGTGTAACTTAAAACAAACAGCACATAATAATTAAGACTTAATTCCTTAAAAATTCTTCCCAACCTCAACCTTTATTCACAAAGGGCAGAGGAGTAAATCTAGTTAATTCTTTAGGAAAAAGAGCCTTTAATTAAGTCCCATCTTTGCTGCAATCTTAAATTGATCATACCTATATTCAGATTTTCCTTTTTCAATTCTCTACTTTGAATATACTAAAGACTCTAGAGTTCTAACTCCTATAACTTCTCAAATGCCCAATGGACCAAGACCATGATTAATTTTAGATCTCACCTTCCAGTAAGATTGAGGCTGTTGATTACTCAATCAGAATTGAATGGAAAATTACATGGGTGGATCTACAAGTGATAAACAGACAACTGAATGGCATTAGCTAGAGAGGGCAGGGGTTTATAATCTTATAAAAACCTCCCCGGTGTATGAGCCAAAGCAGAAGGGAGAGGTCTATTCATGATTGTCAGTTTTTTTCATTTGTTCCTCATTTTCATGGTCAGAACATGGCTATAACTTGGGAGTAATACAGTCAATGCTAAGCCAAGAGAAGGGGGAGGGAGTTCATGTCATAGTCAGAAGGAAGTGCCACACTAACTCTTTATATAGCACCATGGACTGTCAGATAATATTGTCACACCATGAAAGTATTGCTTAGTGTAAATACCCATCATACACTAAATATTAGTATGTACCCTAAATTCTTTGAAGAAGTTTGAAAAACTCTTTGCAGCTGACAAGGAGACAATGCCTTAACTCCATCTGCTTTTAAATATGCAGCTATATGAGATAGAAAATGGCATAATGTAGAAAACTCCTTTCCAGAATATAAACCAACACACTCCTATTTTACTGCCGTTAGACTTTTATTCTTTCAAGGCTGTGAAGACTTTGTTCAGAAGTTCGAATAGCGTTATTAAAAGAGCATGAGGTGGGGACTGGTTCCATGGTCTAGTGGTTAATGGAGCCAGATTCCACCTGGCCAACTGCAGTTCAAATCCCATGACCCTTAAAAAACACCCAGGGCACATGCATGTGCATGCCCCAAATCCTAATGAAACAGTGTTTCTTTGAATGAATATATCACAATTTTTTTATTCATTCCACCTCATACTTTTTCTTTTCTTTTTTCTTTCATTTTTTAATTGTCAGTGAGTACAGTCATGCCATACTCCCTTCTCTCCCTTTTCTTCATTAGAATAAAAGTCTAATGTTACTGTGTACTTTATCCTCAAGCCAGTTCCTCTTATTGCATAAGAAAGCTACCTAGATTCCAGGCACTGCATCCAGGATAATGATGTCTAAGGGCCCTCCAGCAGGAACCAGGGAAAATTTGGCTGGTGAATAGCAGGCAACAGTCTCAACTACAGGGTCGTACATGTCAAAGAAAGTGCGATATATTCAGTATATAGAGAAAATAGGGCATAAATGATCCTGAAATATTTTGTATGTTCACGACGCAAAAGTAATGATAAATGGGGTTAGCAGGTGGTGTGGTGGTTAAGGCACTGGAATCCCACATAGCCAATCACAGTTTGAGTCCTGGACCTGGCAGCTTGCTTTCTCATTTTCCCCTCTCTCTCACTCTCTGTTTCTCTCTGGTGAGCATATATGCCTTCTAGCAAATTAAATGATAATAATTCTTTAAAAAAGAAAGTAATAATAACTTTAAGAGTGTAGATATGTTTACTGCCCTGTATTCATGTCATGAAAAAAATCACACTGTACTCTACAAAAATATGTATAAATTTTATATATCAATTAAAATTATAATTAAAAATTACCATGAATAAAGTCTTTTTTTTTTGAGAAAGAGATTTTTTGTTATAGGGTGTGTGTGCTTGTCAGATAGATGGAGAGATACAGAGAGACAGAAAGTGAGAAATCATGCCCAAAGGGGGATGGCCACAGTGCAATCAGTTCTCCATTCTCTCAGGATATTGGGCATTCCCACACACATGCCTGGCGTGAGTTTTAAGCTGCTGGGTCTGGGGCTCAAACCACAGTGGATTATGTGGAAATCCAGTGATGTAACCATTACACCATCTGCTGGTCCCTGAATAAAATCTTCTTCTCCTCTGCTGCTGAGTGGTTACTGTTACTATCACCTATTGCTATAGAAGAAGTGGGAGGGGTCTTAATTCAAGGTTCACCTACTTTTCAGTTTTGTCTTCACAGCTTTGGTCCACAAAAGTAGATGTGATGATTGATTGCTAGTGATCTCTCTCAATCTTAGTCTGTATACATACTAAGAAATAGGAAGAGACCATCTTCAAATTTAGTCAAGCACAATGAGAAAATTTAAAGAGCTCTACCACATGTGTATATACTACCTCAAAGCAAGGTTATAGAAATAGGCTTTTCGAGAACAGCCCTTCTTCAAGAGACAGACAGACAGCTCCATGGCTCCTGCGATCTAGCCATTTTGGGAGAAAGGAAGATGTCCCACTGATCACTGGGCCTCCAGCATACAAACCCGCGTGTTTGAACTTCCAAGTTTGGGAAGAAACCGACCATCCTCCAGATGACTAGAAATCACTCCAGGACCACAAGAAATATGGGAAAGCAGGAAAATACCTCTCCTACAAGGGAAACGGATAGCTCCTCTTCATCCACACACAGTTCAATGGAAATCATGGAAATGTCTGATAAAGAATTCAGAACATTCATAATGGCAAAGCTAACAGAGATGGAAGAGAAGAGAGGCAAGGAACTGCTGAAGAGGAAGGAGAAAGGAGTTGAAGACTTCCAGGAGGTGAGGGAATTCATGCAAGATCTAAAAGAGGAATTTCACACTTTACAAAAGAATCAGATGGAACTGTTAGAGATGAAGGCTATAATACAAGAAGTCAAAATCTCCCTTGAAAGTATTAAAAGCAGACTAGATCATACAGAAAACAGAATCTCAAACGTAGAAGAGAAAATGGCTGGCATAGAAAAAACCACCATGAAGACTGAGAAAATGACCAAAAAATTTGAGAATAATATGCGAGAAGTACTAGATACAATTAAACATCCAAACATCCGGATAATAGGCATCCCAGAGGGTGAAGAGACTCATAAGGGCATTGATAATCTATTCCATGAAATCCTGCAAGAAAACTTTCCAAACCTGGAGAGGCACTCAAAGATTCAGTCCCAAGAAATACAGAGGACCCAAATAGAATCAACCCAAGAAGATCTTCTCCAAGACACATTACAGCCAGACTGACCAAAACCACAGACAAAGACAAGATACTAAGACTGGCAAGAGAAAAAAGGCAAGTTACCTACAAAGGGTATCCCATCAGACTAACGGCAGACCTCTCATCAGAAACAATGCGAGTGAGGAGAGAATGGGAAAATATATTCAAAGTATTAAGGGAAAAGCAATTTCAACTGAGAATTCTGTACCCAGCAAGGTTATCGTTCATTGGGGAAGAAAAGACATGAACTTGCCCAGATAAACAAAACCTGAAAGAATTTACTAGCACCAAACCAGATCTCCAAGAAGTTCTTAAGGGAGTGCTATGTCAGTAAAATTAAATGCAGACACACAGAAATAAGAGCTCAAAAACTAAGAAAATGGGCAACTTAATTGTAGGGACAATGTTTGGAGATGAATATTATATCCCAGAATTCAATCTGGAAGATCGAACCTTAACAGAAGAAAGATTAAGTACATGAGACTGAACTGATGAAACAACATTCTGTGACTTGACTGAATTATTGCTGCTTTTTTCCTAAGCTTTGCTTTCTGGTTTTAAAGGATTTTTGTCCTGTCTTGAGCTGTTGATAGGTACATGTACCTACTATTTGAACAGAATACTAACCTGTTTCTAGGCTTTAAGTTTCAAGGAAATATCATTACCAGTTCAAAACTACTCTTCTTGAAATTACTTGCTGAAAGTAGTTAGATTACTTATGATATTGTGTGATCAACAAAATGTTGGGGAAAAAGGAATGGAAGACAACTGTATATAGCAGAGATAGTGTAATAAGCGCGTGGGAAAGGGCAGAAGGTTAAACATGGGGTAAAAAACATATATATACGTATACATATGTATGAAAGTAGAAATGGAATATTATTGATAATAACATGTATGATTAAGCCACTATGCAGTTTATTCTAGATGGGAAACCACATTTAGTACGTTGTGATGATGCTCAGGGAATGAATGTTAAGTAATTAAAAAAAAAGTTGCAGGAGAAAAAAAAACGGTAAAACTGTTTGTATCGAAATTTAAAAAAAAAATTTCATATTTGATGACTGTAGTAAGCTATATAGTCCCAGCTGGGTACTACTTTATAATATGTTCATTCTACTCACTGGGGTTTATGCCTAAAGTCAGACTTGGGTTCATGTATAGGTATATATCAGCTCTGCTAGCTATTGGATATATTTAGACTAATTAAGTTCATTAGCAAATCAATTATATGGGGGAGGGGGGGAAGGCACAGAAAGCAACCATGGATACCAGAGACAATGTGGGAGGAGGGTGGGACATGGCAGAGGGTGAGGGATAAGGAATCAAGGATGGCAAAACAAAAAACAAAGTATACAAGACATAAGAATTGGAAAATTATTTGCTGAAAACATGTATGTTGATGTGCTTGATTGAGCCAATACACAGTGTATTTTGGATGGAAAATTCATTTGTATGCTGTAATGATGTATAGTGAATTAATGTAAAAAATAAATAAATTTAAAGAGAAAAAAAAGAAATAGGCTTTTTTTTTTTTTTTTTTTTCTTTCTTTTCTTTTTTTTTTTTTTTTTTTTGGAGAGGTTTTCGCTATAGGGCGCATGCGCTCGCCAGACAGACAGAGAGAGACAGAGAGACAGAAAGCGAGAAATCACCCCCCATGGGGGAAGAAAGTGAGAAATCACCCCCCATGGGGGATGGTCACGCTGCAATCCCTTCTCCTCCTTTCTCCTCTCGGGATCTTGGGCATGCACGCACATGCACCCGGCGTGAGTTTAAGCCACCGGGTCCGGGACTCGAACCGCGGTCGACTACATGGGAGTCCAGCAACATAGCCATTATGCTAACTGCTGGTCCCAGAAATAGGCTTTTCTTACTGACAGTGGGCCTACTAAGTGATTTATAAAAATTACTCAGGTTGAGAACTAGGAAACAATGTGGTTAAGTAATGCAGAGTACATCTTGAACATTCATGCTAGTCAGTAATCTGAACTTCCTTCCTGCTTCATTTCATCTCAGCTCCCGATGAGTATCTCCAATAGCCCTATGTTCATACCCAGTAAAATTGGAAACCACCAGAGAACTCCTTTGTTAGTCATATTTTTTGCTGTGTATCACTCCCTCACTTTAACTTAAGAAAAAGGCCTATAATCAACTAATCTGAATTTCTAGAATCCTACTCATTCACAACCATATTACCCACATGAGTATAAATTTCATTTACTTTCTTTTATTATAAAATATTTTAAATATTTTATATTTTCTTTGTCTTATTGATCTACCTTCAGAGGCAGAAAAGAATGAGTGAGAAGTCAAAACTTACACAGAAACAGAAAAAGAAGTGCATAATGGTGTGTGAATTTTGTAGTAAGGTGAAAATCTAAATCAAGATGTTTTACCAGTACTCAAAACAAAGAAAGTATTTTTAATAAATAAAATAGGTAAATCATATATTTTTTTTCATCCTTTTGGAAGGAGTGAGACAAGAACAGAAAAAATGTAGTATGGGTAAAAAAATAAACTATATTCTATGAGAATGAGTATTGGTTAACCTGGACCTAAAGTCAGGTTCACCTGACCTGACATGACTTTAGGTCCAAGTCAATCAATACTGGTTCAGTATTTTGAACCAGTATTTCTATCTATTTTTGCTAACTCATTTGCTGATTTGTTCAGTATTCTCTCCCAAATGCTAATGTGGCTACAATTAATGTGGAGATTAAAGTTTTTTCATGATATATCTTAGGCTATTGTACAGAAGTAATATTTTAGATAGATCAGTCATTGTACTCCCAGTCCAAATTTCCTCTACATAAAACTGTTCCACAACTAGATCATTAGATACAAATACTTAGATCTTATCTTAATGTTTGGAATTACAGAACCTTCATCCAGGTGTGGACGGCTGGTCTAGAGGTAGACACACGACTAAAGGATAGTCATTATATTATCTGGCCAATGACACGTATAACCTAACTGGAAAACATGAACAAATAAACCCAACTTTTTTTTCTTTTTCTTTAGGGAACTGAACAGAACAAGGGAGAAAATTTGCTAGTTAGACAGAAAGGAGGAAACATATGAGGCATAGCTATTCATATTAATGTAAAAGCACTAGAGTAAAACTACATGAGATTTTCCTACTGAGGTCCTTAAAACCACTCAAATAGAGAATTGCCCTCCTGTTCCATTCTCCATGTGGTAAGGGCCCATAACCAAGTTTATTCATTCAAGCAAAAAGCACTTCTTGACATCTGCTATGTACTAAGCGTAATGTTAAGCTTCCAAAATACAATGTTGGCCACGACAAATGTGATTCCTGCTCTTACAGAGTTTTCAATACAGTAAGAAAACACACAGTGAATAGGCAGATGTAGAGGAAGCTATTAGAGTATTAGCAAGGTAACATAACCTAACTTTTCCTAGGAGTAAAGGAGTTGTCTTCATCTATCAACATTCTCCTCATTCTTCAATCAATACTTCAATGGTAACTTCAGCTGGAAATAATTACACTTTCTACTGAACTCATTGGTGGTTCTTCTATCATAGTACTTGTTTTATGCCATCCTAGTTTTTAATGCATTGTTCCTGAGTCTCTTCACTCACTCATCTCTAAATTCTCTGAAATAAGTAACGGTGTCTCATTCATCTCTGTATTTCTCCAGCACATAGGCAGTAGTTTACAAGTAGCAGATTCATAGAAATAGAGTCCAAAAATCATTCTAGTGTAACAGTCTCTAAAGAAGTCATAGAACTAGAAAGATTTTCTAGTAATGATATTTTTTTCTTATTTTTATAGATAATAGGGAGCCTATCATTCTATGGGAGTTATTTCCAAATCTAAAGGCTTTATGGTTTTACACAAATGGCTTGCTTTGAGTTCTAAAAACAAATAGACATTTGGGTTAAATGCTGCCAACTGAAACAATAAGGGAAAGTTAACATCTTTAAATATGAGAAGATTGAATATGCCAGACTGAATGAAAAGCTGATCCACAAATGAAATCCCTCTGGAAAAAAATTGACTAGGATTATTTTGGTTGTTAGTAGAAGATACCAACTAAAGTTAATTTAGAGATTTACTGAAAACCAACTTTGGAATTTTGTGAAAGACTAAGACAAGAAACTCAGTTGTGGCTCAAGGAAAACTGGAAACAGAAAGTCATGCGTTATCAAAGATTAGTCTCTGGCTCCTCTTGAAATCCATTATAACTTTCTCTCTTGCGTAGTTTGCTCTGCTCCTTGAACCTCATCATAGCTTAATTATACCTACAAAGACCCTATTTCCGAAAAAGGCTACATTCCCAGGTAGCAGAGATTAGGACTTGAATATGTCTGAGAGTCACAACTCAGCCCACTACGTATATTCATGGAGGTGCTGGCTCAGCTTTGCATCCTAAATCTAAATGCAATAAAAAAGAACTCACTGATTTAGATATATTTGCTCAGCCCGATCCTAACAAATTTTTAAAAGATATGATTGCATTTTACTAACAGTTCCTCCTGCAACAATTATGTGGACAGTGGCTGGGTAAATTCCAAGAAATTGAGAAATAGGTAGTAAATTCCATGGATGCCTTCTGGAAAGTAGAAATGATAATTTAAGTATAAAAATATGAGTTAGTACAAATCCTTTGGGAATAGGGGTCCAGTGTCTCAGCCAAAGAGACTCTTTCAAAATGATTACTCGATTAAAACCCTATTCCTCATAAAAGTCTTGTCAATCTAATCACCATTCTGATCAGGTTTTTTAAAACCTCTGGTATCCTTAGTCAAAAATTTAAAACTGGAATTTCTGTCTGTTGTCCACCTAGCTTAAAGGGCAAGGTTCTTTACCCTAATTTCCATAATTCCCTCCTCTGTACCTTGTATTGACATATTTTTTTCATTCAACAAAGTGCTTCATATGTGCCATTTATTGTTTTAGGCAGTGAGTGTATGATTTCCTGACTGTCGAGTGGATTACATTTTAGCAAAAAGAGATAGACAATAAGCAAAAAGTAAAATATAAAAAAGTAATGTCAAGAAAGAAGGCTAAACTATTTAAATAAGGAAGTCGGGGAAATCTTTATAGATAAGGCGATATCTGAACAGAGACCTGGAAATAGTGAGGAAGTAAAACATGGGAGTAAAGGGCCAGCTGGTGGCATGGTGGTTAAGGTGACTGGATCCTACATGGCTGACTGCAC